>OZ025298.1:626261-2068000 GCA_964019185.1 Maratus speculifer | reverse complement strand
TAAAAGAATGATGGTTTGAGGTTACAGAATGTTCCAGAACTTTCTTTTAGTTTAAAAGGTGGAAGTCTCGAGATGAGAAAGAAGATTTCTTGGGTTGCTTCTTCGATGAGGACAGCTCGCTGAAATAATGATGGAATTTTTGCAAAAGGAGCTTTTCCTTCCTCATTATTACGAGTTTAATAAATGAATTTACAGCAGCCCATGACTAATTATTGGATCTTCTACATTTATTTATTTATTTTGTTTTTTCCCTCGCTTGCCATGACTGTGTGTTTCTTTTTAACCAGTGGAAATAATTCGAGTTCTCCTTAAATCGTCACAACTAATCGAAAAGTCGGACAGGATTTTTTATCTGTGCTGCCTTTTTAATGAATGATATTTAAAGAAAATTGCGATGGAACGAAGAAAAGCATGCTATCGCCGAAGTTCGATTGAAGGACATTCTATATGGTATTTTCGGCTTGCTAATGAAATCGGCTGTGGAACGAAATGATGATAGCTTTATGTATCGCCGAAAATCGACTTCTCGTGAATTCCTGAAGCTTGATATTTTTGGAAATAATGATAAATTTTTGAGACCTGGTGATTTCGAATTGGATTTAATAAGGAATAGAAGCGCCACGATGACTGCATTCATCTTGTTGCCGCCCAAATATGCGATCATTGACTCTATGTATTACTGGTAGTGATGACAAGAAAAAGAAAAAAAAAAAACTTTTAGAGACAACTGAACGCCGGTTGCTACTTACTTTCATAATTTTCGGGATTCTTGTCCCCTTTAGGATCATCTTGAGAAGTTCTCCTTATCAGTGAGTTATTTTTAGAAGTATTTAATTATTATGTGTATCCTTTTGTTGTATTTGTGTAGATTATTTATGCTCTGTTTGTGAGGTTTATTTATTTATTTGTTTATTTTTCTGCGAGTCATTATTATTATTATTATTACTTGTTGGAGTGAAAACATGTTTGTTCTTAAAAATTTAATTGAGGAGTATGATGTTCTTAAGATATTTATTGTTACTTATTAAGACTATTATGATATTTCTATGCACGATTAAAGGCAAGTTTGTAATAATAAGGTATAACTATGATGTTTACAATTTCTGTTTTATTAGATAAAATTTCTGGTTAAAGTTAGCAGCTAAATATAGTTGTAATTTTCACGATAATTTTGATTCAGATTTTTAAAATGGAGGGTAATGGTTTTGTGTGAGGCAGTTAAAATGTATACAACATCAGTAGACAAAGCCCTCAAAATTGCGAAAGCGCGAACTCATGAATTTCACCTTAAAAGTAAAAGGCTCTATGATCGAAATTTTGTGGAATGCCCATTAAAAATACAAGACTCTGTAATTTATGAAGAATTTAAATACCCTAACACTCGAAAATTAGAACCTACTTTCTCTGGACCATACAAAATTATAAATAAACTTTCTGATGTAACTTATGAAATAGATAAATTTAATTATGAGACAGGACAGAATTCCGTTATTGTGCATGTTTCTAAATTAAGACCCTATTTTTCACCAGAAGATTTTAAACTGTTTCATGAGCAACCCAAAAAACAAACAAAACCTCAGATACAATCACAATCACTAGATCAAACTAAAGTCAAGACAGTAGATTAAATTTTAATTCTTATTCTTTAAATATTTTATCACCATAATTTTCAACATGAGCAGATATGTTCTTGGAGGCCTACAACAATATTACTTGTTTTTGGGAGTTTTTGGGGTTAAATTGGGCTCCTTATGCAGGCATAAGGTGAACACTTTGATTGTAAAAGCTTTCAAATTGATGTTGATAAATTAATTTTAAGGGTGTTTAAGTCTAATTATATTTACTCATGTATTTGACATTAGTATTATTCTATTTATTCAGCAGACATTTATGTTATAACAGTTATAAAATCTAATGATTCTACTCAAACCTATAACATAATATGTGATTTTCAGTGATTGTGAAAACTACAGATTAAAAGTTTCTCAAAAAGCACACTATTTTTATTTCCATTTCTCAATTAAGAATGACACCTTTTATTCCTATTGTATTTTATTATTAAAGTTTATAAACCATGTGTAGATAAAACATTATTCTACATTTGGCATTTGAAACTTATAACCAAATTTGACAATTTTGTAAAAGAGTATCAGAGAGGAATTATTGTAAGGAAATACTGGTTGAGAGTCCATTTTCTAAATAGTTAGATTTAATTTTATTTGGATTTTGGAATTATTATGATTTTTTTTATTTATACTTTCGGCTAGCAAAAAATACTTTCTTATGCTATTAGAAGATAAGAAAATTATTTAGTTGCTATGTAATTATTTTTATCCTCAACCAATATTTTCCCTATCAATAATAAACAAATAGTGATATTTTCTTTTGATTATACTCTTGTTTTACTATTATTATTATTATGATTTCTATAATGAAGTTTAGTATTAATTATACTCTTATTGAAAAATATTAGGATATGGAGTCTTATTATACTATTACTTATTATTGTTGTTATTGTTATTATTTAAATTTTTCTATATTATTTATTATTGATATTGAGAGTGATGCTATTTATTATTGAAAAATTGATATATTACTGAAAGATGTTGGATCCAACATAACATTAAAACCAAAGATTAAACTAGGTTTGAAGATTTTTAATTAAAGAGACTGTATTCAGAGAACATTGGAAAAGACTCTTTTATATATACTATTGAAAGACTTGTTTCATTTAAAGGACTTATTTAAAATAAACTATGCATTAAGTCATTGTAATTATTTAAACTTCCATGAGAACGAATTTTTATTGTTTTTATTGTATTTTTATCTCTTGCTTATTAATATTCATAACTTATTTACTGTTATTATATGTATTATCTCCTATGCACTTACAAATGGTAAGTGATGTTGTAACATTATTGTATTTCTTTCAGGGAAATGCTCCTACCTAAATTTAATTCAGAATTATTTTCTCTTAACTATTTTATTTTAATCGCTAATATTTTTTATATTGCGTTAATTTTCTTTTCTTCCATCTCTTGGCTTCCTGAGTTTGACAGTTTTATTCCAAAATTTAACTTTTCTAAATTATTATATTTCTGTTGTCTGAACTTGTAGTTTTATTTAACTATCAATTTCATACAAAGTCTTGGGGAGGGGGGATAATATTACAAATTTAAAATTTTTTCGCCAAAACTAACCTTTATACTATCTTAATTTTCTTATAATAATATTCCGTACTTACTTCAAATTATTAAATTAAAATCTTGTTTCTAAATCTAATCTGTTAATCTGTATGCAGACGATATAAATTCTTAATTTGCCTTAAAAAACTTTATTCCAGTATGCGTAAATTTAAAAAGATGGCTCTAAATTAAAAATATTCTTAATTAAAACTTTATTTCTTAATATTCCAAATAAAACTGATTTCTTCTATGTTTTTATCAACCCTTTTTAAGAAAGTCTTATTAAATTTATTCCAAAACCATACCTTTCAAAAAATATCATTATTTTATTTTATCTATTTATTTATTTTTCCTACGTCAACCTTTGATGTGTGCATATTAATAAATTCATTTCTTTTCTTTTTCTCTTAAAATTAATCATTTATAAAAAATCGTCTGCCTAAGATATTTAAAATTCTGAGTCAATTATAAATTGGTTAAATAATATTTTTTTTTAAATAAATTTATCGTTTATGGAAAATAATCTCGTAGCTGGACAAGAATTCTGTTTACATAAAAGAATGATGGTTTGAGGTTACAGAATGTTCCAGAACTTTCTTTTAGTTTAAAAAGGTGGAAGTCTCGAGATGAGAAAGAAGATTTCTTGGGTTGCTTCTTCGATGAGGACAGCTCGCTGAAATAATGATGGAATTTTTGCAAAAGGAGCTTTTCCTTCCTCATTATTACGAATTTAATAAATGAATTTACAGCAGCCCATGACTAATTATTGGATCTTCTACATTTATTTATTTATTTTGTTTTTTCCCTCGCTTGCTATGACTGTGTGTTTCTTTTTAACCAGTGGAAATAATTCGAGTTCTCCTTAAATCGTCACATATATATATTAGAATTCTATTTAATTCTATCTAACAATTCCTTGCTCTGTGTATGATGTTCATCTGAAGAAAATTAATTTGATAAATAAATATATATAGCTTACTTTATTTGTCCAGTTTCAGAGTGCTACAAACACAATCAGGAAAATGATAAAAACAATGTATCACTTTACTTAAAACTCGCAGACAAGTAACATGTAAAAGAGAAATAGTTTATTCTTTTCTCGCATAAAAAAGGAAGATTCACTTGTTGAAACAGCTATTGGTTTACAAAATTGTGACCGGTAATTCATTATTTTCAACTAAATTTTTTAAAAAATATTGTCTCTTGCAGTTATAACACTTCTGGTGCATTATTCGTTGATCAATTATATTTCTGAATGTTAGACTTTTAAAAAAATGTCTTTTTGTAAATGTCTTTTTCTAAACATGTTGACAAACAGATATACACACAATGCATATCCCATTCTCTCAACTAAAAACAACGAATCTGTTTATTGGAAACTAATAGTGATCGCCATTCTATAGTCAAAATAGCTTTTGAAACATTCTAAGTAAAGAAATAAATCGATACTTCTCGATACTCATAATCTCATTTAAAATGTTAGAAATGAGTTCAGAAAAATAAAGTCGTTCTTTAAACATATGCACAAATACACATACATATTTTCCTTTATCTCGATTAAAAACTAAGAATCAGTTGTTTGAGTTGTTATTAAGTACCAAGAGTTTGAGACACCTCATGACTGTTTGGCAGATTTTCCGCAAAAATGTCAACTACTTGACAATTCTGTATTGTTAGTAAAGTAACTGGCAGTTGGGGTTATTCGCTCAATTTTAGAATATTACCAATGCATGCAAACAGTCTATTGCAATGCAACTGAAAACAATAAATACGTATTATTGAATTGACTTTTAAGTACAGAGTAAAGCAAGAATGCATGCAAACAATCTATTGCAATACTCCTGAAAACAAAAGGATACACATTATTGTATTTACTTTTAAAACAAAATATTACTTGCTGCTACTGCTTCCAGGTACCAAAAGTTTGACTAACAATTCATTACTCGCTGTTGGATTTTCGGCTAAAAATGTCTGCCATTTGACAGTCACGATGATTTTCGGGGCATTCTGTTTAAAGAAATCGGTACACAGCCTGATCAGTTCAGATTCGGAATGCCTCAGAGCCAAGGTGAGGGTTTCGCAAAAACTGTCGACTGTCAGGTTCTTATATATGAAGTCCAAGCACTTCGCTCTGAGATCCAAAACCTGGTATTTGTCAGCTGCCGTGAAGAGGCTGAAAACATTTTCCTGGGAAATAATACCAACATCTTCACAGTAGAGGTAACGCAGGAAGTCATTAAATGCGGAGGGGTCGCAGTCCTTGATTTCCAAAACACCTGTTGCACTCTCCTTCATGTCATGTCGAAAGGTGGATGCGAACACCGGAGACCGGGCTTTCAAGATTAACCTGTGCGCTGGGAATTCCGAGCCTTCGACTTTGATTGTGACATCACAGTCCTCTTTGTTGAGAAATAATTGTTTGAAATCATAATGTAGATTATTCTGATGAGGATTGGTGGAGCATCCTGAGGCGCCGGCTTCACCTAATTAAGAAAGAAAAGAAGTCTGTAGTACGTTGAAAATTATTTGTAATTCATTAATCTCTTAAAATTAACTTTTATTAGCCGTAATTTTTTTCAATATTTTAGATTCTGTAGTTTTGGAAATAGAGACAAATTTTTGCCCTACATTTCCGATATCTCTGAAAATAAAGTGCCTAAAATTAAAAAAAATGTTTATTTGAATTTGGCGCTAAGATAGTTTTTAAACGATGTGTATATATAAAAGAAAGTATATATATATATATATAATGTGTATATATATATATAAGATGTTATATATATAAAAGGTTTTTTCTTCGAGTAACATAATTTACTTCTCTACATTTTTCATAAATTTACTTCTTAACATATACTTTAAATTTATTGAAATGTTCAATAATTTATAAATATATGGGTAAAAAATCCTTTTTTACTTCGGCCAATTTAAACTTTCCACATTCTACAGTTTGCGATAAAAATGGTTGAGATAGACAGAGCCAGGAGTGGTCTTATAATAAATTCGTTTTTACTTTTTAAGTATAGAAACCTAAAAATAACACGTTACTGAATAAATAAAGTAAATATTATTTTGAAAAATAATTTATTTATGCTTTATTTCTCTTAAATCTATTATTAAAAAATAATTTTTGTTAAATCTTTTGGTTTATGTTTTTACTTTAATGCATATTGTTGTCGATAGATTTCCACAACTGTCCTTCAAGCCACAAATTTTTTTTTTTTAATTTAAATAATTTACTAAATATTGTACACACATATTTTCAAAATAAATAAGAATTTTTATGGAGTTTTGAAAATTTTAAATAAGATTTTCTGATTAGAATGGGAAAGTTGGTAATCTCTCACATTTTCCTATACATTAACAAAATGTGTGTAATACCTTCTGGTCTTTCACGCCGGCATTCGTGTTCATTTAGGAACTTCTGCAGCACAACGACCTCCTGGCAGTCCGGGTACTTAACGGGTCGCTGTTCACACTTCCTCTGGTGGGACGAGAGGATCCCGGCGGCGAAATTCCCTCCGCAGTGACGACACTCACCGGAGTCTGAAGAACATCCGGCAGAATCGGAGACAGGAGTAGAAATGTCAGCAGAGGTAGAGTCACCTTCAAAAAAGATGTAGCAATGTTATTCATCCCGAATACTTTAAAATAGAGAATGTTCAAAAACAGGCACTCGCAGCTTCTGAATAACAGGTTAGGAACTACAAGTATAGGGTAACGCATGACTGCCAACTTTCAACTAATCTTCCGTGATACATGGATTAGCTTGATCCAGGTTCACCTCATTTCGAACCAGAAAATTCATTTCATCAATCTTTATTTATTTAATTATAGATGTTTAAATTGAATATGTTTAATTTTGTTTCTTTGAAAAAATCCTGGTTCGAAATTCATTAAACCAAGGCCAAACTAACACGCGTATCACGGAAGATTGATGTCAGGTTGGCACCTATGGGTAAAGTTATACATGCAAGAGAGTGACGTCATTGATTCATTCAGAACACGCTAAAATAGGGAATTTTCGAAAACAGTCATTGGCAGTTTAATATATAGCCAGGTATCACATTACAAGTATGAGATAATAGCTAATCAAAGATATACTTGCAAGAGAGTGACGTCATTTATTCATTTAAGAACACACTAAAATAGAGAATTTTTGAAAACAGGTATCGGAAGTTTTTGAATATCAGGTTTGGAATTACAAATATGGGGATGTGAAACCAATTTTTGCTTTGTTTCCAATGCAACTGCAAATTTTCGTTGGGCTGTTAATCGTAAAGAATACTGAAAGTATAAAAAGATTTTCAAAAAATCATACTTTATTATGACGCTTTAGCCCAGGGCGCGAAATTTCCACTCGCCAACTCGCAATTGGCGAGTAAATATTTAAGGTTGGCGAGTAAGTTTCGTCGTTTAAAATGTTATGCTTCAAATCAAAATATGCACAGCGTACACGGAATTATTTAATAATCAAGCGATGGTATTTATTTTCCAAAAGAAGTAAAAATGCTCTGTCGCCTATTTCCTCGTCTTTCCACGGAAGAGTGAAATTTCCCTGTCTGCATTCATCCCCCCACTTTCGTACCACGCACGCACCAATACCAAATCAGATCGCTCATCACTCCTGCTCGAAGAGATTCAGGTTTCGTCACCTAAGCGCAGCTACTTAAAATACTTTTAAAAATGTACGTTCTTTCTTAAATTTTTTGTTTCTTTTGATTTAGCATTTTTTTTGTTCTATGGTAATTGGCGGTAATTAAAGTGGTGTTTTAGTTATTATTTTTTATATTAATGCCATGAAGAAAAGACAAAGGATAAAGTCCTTTTTTCCTAAAAGTAATGCATCAAACAAAAAATGTGATAAAGATGCGATCACAAATGTTGAAAGTGAACACGTGCAAACTCAAGTTAAGCAAAGTGAGAATGAATCTGATAGTATCAATAGTTCCCTTTTATCATAAATGTAAAATATTCTGGATTTAACAGAGATCTCCTTCTAACAATCGTGAATTTAAATTAAATTTGACTTAAATATTTCATTTTCTGCGCAGGTGGGGGCTGACGTTGTTGTCTGAATGAATGTAAAATAGTGGCGAGTAAAAATTTTAATCTGGCTAGTACTTTTTAAGCTGAAATTTCATGCCCTGCTTTAGCCTATTTAGCTGCTAAAATGCCAAAGATTAAAAAGTATTAGCCAGAGAGAGTATATTTCGGGTATTCCTATGGTCTAAGACAATGCAGTGTTATTTGATGGTGACATTTGCTGTTAAATATATATAGAAAACTAAATAAATTCTTCACATCATTCATTCAGAACATGAAAAAAATCTCTTACTAGCTGTCATTCTTTCTTCTTGTTTCATTTTTAAAACTGATAGTCTCTTATAATAAACCGGGTACAGAAATGTAAAAAAGTATAAAAGAATAAAGTCACTTACAAGCTAATGTTAAACCAATGACAATATTACTTTGACAATTTAGTCTGCATTTTATAAATTTTTAATGGATAAGATTTTTTGAATAAAATAATTGTGGGCAATTTCACTTTTGGAACCTGTTCGGAAAGCCCGGAACTTCCAGATTAAAAAAAAAAAATTCCCAGGAATTGAAAATGCAAAAATTTGTTTATCTCTGTTGAAGTTCAATAAAATTTTCTTAAGACAACTGACGCCCTTTACATTGATTTTTATAAACAGATTGGCTTTTAAATTCTTAAAAACTTAAAAGTTCTAAAAGTTATTAAATATATCGCGATAAGTACAAGGATTCTGCTATCTTTATTTTTGTTAGCGTTTAAGTATTTCCGCACCAGCATTCCGATTAATAATCATAAAAGTTTGCTGTTTCATAAATAAAAAATATTTATTAGGAAATATTGAAAGTCAAGTGCTTACAAATAAAAAAACATGTATTTAGACTTTTTTTATGCAGTGTTTGTGGTCAGGTCAGAAAGACTTACTGTCACTTCCGGCAGGCGTCGCCCTCTTCAGGGTGCAGACGACCGTCAGGACGTCGTCCGGCAACAGCTCGGATCTTAACGCGGTGAGTTCCGGTCTCGGTACGAATCGATTAAATCTATGAAGCCAGTTGACACCATCATCAACAAAGTCTTTTGTAACATGTTCTTCCCTGTGTCTTTCCCCTTTCGCCGTTTTCAGCGAAAGGGAAAAAGACACACTTCTGGAAGGACCGGAAGACCATTTACTGAGACGCAGATCCACGTGTCCAGCGGAGTGTCTCTCACTCGCACCATTCGGGTAGATCCTCAAGGACCATCTTTCACCGCCGAAGAAGAAATCAGGACTGTAGTACCATGCGCCGTCATCCTTCCGAAGAGTGGAGAAACCCTGGATTCTCCATTCGACGACGAAATCCACACCACTTTCATGGGTCGTGATGGTTCCTGTACTTGGCATGCTGGGGGATCAGTCTTTTTACAACTAGATGATTGCGAGAAAACAGAGGAGGATTCCTTTCTTTCAGTTGTTCCTCTTGCAAAGTGTTCACCTGAAAAGAGAAAAGAACGGTGTCAAGAGAATGTCTCCATTTCTAAGCGTAACAGAACGTTGAAGGCTGGACATGAAATTCTGTCGGGCGTCAATAGTGTCATTGGGCGTTGTAAGAGGGCGCTTCACCGATAATAATATTCAGATTTAAGGGCTACTTCAGTCACCCGAAATGACTCGCTCGCTCATGTTAATCCTATGAAAGAAATTTAAAAGGATATCTCGTTTGCATTTTAATATTTTTAAAGGTTTTTTTTACATTGTATAAATGAGATGGATATGTGCTCTTTATTACTATTTCGATTTTGAATGAGATTTTTTCCAAAAGGATGCTTTTATTTCCGAAACCGGATACGAAAATGAAAGTGTCCCCAATAAAAGTATCTGTAAACAAAATAGAAAAAATAAAAAAAGAAATTTGTACAAGCTGATCTCCGTTAGCCAACTCAAATTTAAAAATTTCTCCTTTAGGGTAAACATTAGCGAAAGGTACTTTTTCTGTGACTGAATAAGCCTCTTAAAGAAATTTAGATGAGTGATTATTTATAATATAGCATCATTTTCGATAAACGCTGCGCTCCAAGAGAAAATGGACATTCAATGTCGATGTGCAGCTTTTCACAAAACTTATTTTTAACATTTAGACTATTTTTATTAATGGAATACATTTTATCTAAACAAAATAAATATAAAAAATAAACATATATTGTTATTTGTGCAAAAGTTTAAAAAACTGTTATTTTTAAAATTTTCCAAGATGGGTCTGTTTTTTTTTAAATGATAAAAATTTAAAAATTCTCAAAGTGCCTTACATCAGGATCTAAATTTCAGAGGGTGAAAATCGTATTTCTATAAATGTATTAAGTAAAGAGCCACTGCCTTTTCAAGTTTTTTAGCCGATGAACGGTGAAGCATCCCTTTAAGGAATGTCCTGAAATGAAAAAAATTGCCTGTTTTTGTGACACAATCTCAGAATCCTGTTTTGTTTATGAACACATTTATTTCGGTCTTATTCTCATTTACTTAACAAAAAATCAGACAGCGTTTCCCTTTATACGAAAATGAGTATTTAATAAAATATTCACATAATTCATGTTTTTGCGCCAGTACGCAAATTAAGACAAAAGGCGGCTTTGAGATTGCGATCAATAATATTTTTAAATGTACCAAAGGGAAACTAGCCGTTGGGGGCCACCGTAATACTTACCCATCATGGATATGTATATGAAAATAAAACATGTGAAAACTATTTATACAATGCATTGCAATTCATAAACAAAATTTAAATATTGTTAATGTACATAGTAATGCTATATTAAAGAACTGCTGATGTACCAATTTCGACAAATTATATAAAACGCCAAACTACTCAAATAGTACCGAACTGCGTAAAAGAAACATTCTTATAACTCCAAAAATAATAACTCTATTAACTAACAATTAACTGCATCGGATTAAGTATCTCATTTCCAATTAAAATATACATATGAATTGAAATTTGAATGAAATATAGGGTCTTGAAAAATCGAAGAATGTGGAAAACAGGATTAAAAATATCTCGGCAACTAATAATCCGATCGACTTCGTTCTATATGCAAAATGTGTGTTATTTTATTGCCTTTTACGTCCATTCCTTAGAACAAAAAAATTCGAAAATTTTTATATACCTTTCATCAGAACGAATTTTTCGAGAGTCCGAAAAAAATAGTTTCGGATAATCGAGGTTACTGATATTAAATAGAGTTCGTTCCATTCTTACATACTAACTACATACAAAATTTCAAGTCTCTATCTCAATTCGTTCGGGAGATAGAGCGTTTACAGACAGACAGACAGACGGACGGCAAAAATTTTTTTTCTAAAAATATGTTTTTCGGAATCTCCACTATCTAAAACGTGTAAATCCGTCAAAATTTTTTTTTCGATTTTCAAAACGATTGCAAGACTTACCCTATACTACGTATGATGGGTAAGTAAAATGTACCATTGATTACATCGCATGGGGGAGAGAGGGTATCAACAAAGTACGGCACAGCTCAGGAGATGAGAGGGGGAGGGAAGAACCATATTAGGGAATCGCATAGTAAGATACAATTTCAAAAATATGTGCAGTCTTGGAATAAAAAAAAATAACACCCCCTAGTAACTCTGCAATTAGTTATAACAGAAGATAGGCGCTAGTACCAAATGATAAGAGATTACGTCTATTTTTAAATGATGGGTATAAAATTGCTTAGGAAACAAAATTATGTACTTAATTTAATATATTACTGGTGATTATTTTGATCGTGCGATAAATTCCAGATACACCATATATTGTACCATATTTTAATAGTCAAACTTCCCACAGCCGCGACCAGATATATCTGTTCACTAGGCTACAGGTTTCACTGCAGTTTAAGCTTTATTTAAATCTCTATAAATAAAAGGAATTCTGAGGATAATTAATTAATTGAGGCACAGGGGAAAGCAAATCTTGGCAATGCGCCAACTCGGTCCAGAGGAAGCAAATCTTGGCAATGCGCCAACTCGGTCCAGAGGTATAAAAGCAAGATAGAAAAAAACGCGCAGGTCTGTGCATTCAAGTACAACCACCCATATGTATATGCTGAAAGTTTGTTCTGACGCTCACCCGACGCACGTGGAGTGCCGATGGTCCGGGGAGAGTCACCGGGGGATCCGTCGCCAGCTGAGAGAGAAGCGTAGAGTCACCGGGGGATCCGTCGCCAGCTGAGAGAGAAGCGTACCATACACATAAATTATTAAATAAACCTTCAAATTAAGCCCGGCGAAGCGGGCTGGGTATGCTAGTTATTATAATTCTACAAATATAATACAGTTTTAAGAAATTAAATTATGATTGTCACTTTCAAGGCTTATAAGCAAATACGTAAAAAAATATATGTACCATTACAATGGTATATTTATCATGGTGAAATCTTTCTTTTATTAACATTTAAAATTAACTGCAGAGAAAAAAATTACAATTTTGCCTTTTTCCTCGGCGGTCAGGGGATTAACACCATATATATGAAGGATTTGTATGCCTGATAGTCGGTTCTACATGATTACATTTATCAGGTAAAGTACGAGGACTTTTCGAAAACTAAAGGTACAATGACGCATACACACTCAAAAAAAAATCTTATTAGGATGAGCGAAGCGAATCCTCTACTAGTCCACTCAAATTACAATTTGTCGTACGCTTTACAAAAAAACTATTCAATATTTTAACTTCAAATTAAACACAAAAATAAATTATGATCTGTAGATTTGCAGAATATAATTTTTTTTACAGTAAAACGTTAAAAAAATTATTATTTTAATTAATTTATTTTACATGCATTTCCAATACGGACGCATTTTAGCAAATGAATAAAAAATGAAACGCGTATATTTTCAGAAAAAAAAAGTTTAAATCATGGAGTAAATAATTATAGATAGAATCATGATTAATTTATTAAATAAAACATGTTTTCATTATCCCGCAAAATCGTTTGCACAGATGACACTTAAACATTTTAAAAAAATTGTATTATGGATTTTTTTTTTTTTTTTTTTTTTTTTTTTTTTTTTTGTAAACTGGCAACAAAATAATTGTAAACAAATAAAATTAATTCTTAAATTTGTTATATAAATGCAAAATTAAAAGATCTGCGTGAAGTTGTTGGTTCAAGCTCTTTATAAATATTTTTGCGAAGGTCGTATTGTGGCTAAATAATATCGACTCATTAATCAGAAGGATTTATAGAAAAATAAGACTTTAATAAGTTCGCAAACACAACAATAATTATTCGTGAAAACGTCACTGCGAGAATGAGAGAGCGCTTCGTTAAAAGGTAATTCCATTAATTGAGTTGCCATTCGCAGAAAGTAAAAAGTTCTCCCACGCGGAGAGAATTACAGCAATTCTCATACGCTAACATGTATAAAAACGAAGAAATTAAAATAAAATGTTTTACAGTTAAAAATTCATAGTATCAACGAAAACAGATTTCAAATGTTTTTTCCAGAAAATAGGATTTTGAAGAAGTAACTTTCTTCAAGCTTTCTTCAAATATATTATTCTAAAATAGCTATCAAAGATTATCGGATGTTGATTACAAAGATTGGAAACATGCATATTTCAAACAATTAAAAAACACCAGTGGCTACTTGAAATTGTAAAAACATCTTTAAAAGAGCTTTTAGTTGAAAATTTAAAAAAATTTGTAAAAGTTTGCTTCGAAAATATCTTATTATGCCAGTTTTACATCATAAATAAAAAATTAAAATGCGCCAAAACATAAAATAACGTTTTTGTTTAATAAAGATGCAAAAATAATAATAATAAAAAAAATATTGTTACTTTCAAATATCTGTTTTATAAAATAATGCTTCGCGAATCCAAACAAAGCATGGCTTTTGCTAGTTTTATAAAATGTTTATTAGGAATTATTTGCAACTATGTACCTTATTTTTCAACTTAACTGCTGCTGTTGTCCGAAAATTTGTTTAGTACATGTATAAGCTTCTGTATACCATTGTTTGTCGCCTGCTGTCGCAAACACGTTTCAATTTCAATTTTGATTTCATCATCCTCGTGGAAGTTTTGCCCTCCAAGATGCTTCAACAGGTAAAGAAGTGAGTGGAAGTCGCTGGGTGCGAGGCATAAGAATATGTCTGTCCTAGAATACATAGTCCAAGAGCCGACCGCACGAAACCCTATGTCATCGAGTATGAGAAAAAACCCTTTATTTTATGGAAGAGCAGTACGTGAGGAACCTAATGATCCATGTCTGCCAGAAGCGAAGGGGTGCATAAGCCAAAAAATGAATACCAGTAGTGGCTGACTCGTAGGCTTAGCATTGTGTTTTTCTGCACCCAGTCTTCCGTGTTTTCATGTTTTTGATGGTAGGACAAACAAAATGCTAAAGCTACGAGTCAACCACTAGTGGTATCAATTTTTGGCTTATGTACCCCTTCACGTCCGGCAGACATATATCATTAGATTCCTCTTTTCCTACTCTTTGATGTAAAATAAAGGATTTTTGCTTGTGCTCGATAACATAGGGTTTTGTGCGAACAGCCCTTGGATTAACATAACGCATGATATTTTTGTGCTGAAATTGAAGTTTTGAATTTCTTGATTCTTGGGGAATCTGTGTGGCGCCATTGCATCGAATGCTGTTTGGTTTCTGGTGTATGGTGACAGAACCACGTTTCATCACCGGTAACAACATGATTCGGAAATTCATTATCAAATGAATTTCCGCTGAATGCTTTCATTTTTCCCGAAAAAAACGTATCAGGGACCGAACTTCACATTTAATGAGATTTTTAATTGGCGCAGCCATTTTACGCATTTGACACACGAAACACTATCAACATAGAATTAGCAAATGACTGCAAGTGGAAAATCAAAGGTTCAAGATTAGAATCAGTGTTGCCAACGCGCGCATTAAAACTTCTCTATCCTATCGTCTGCATTGTATCTTTACTTTCCGAAAAGCCCTAGCACATTTTATGTGTATCAAAATCAAAGATGAAATGACCGTTGAAACAGAGCACCTATTTCTATCTCAACACTTTTCACAGATTTGTAACCTGAGCTCCAGTCAAATTTTTAATTTCGTTAAAACAAACTATTACATGTTTAAAAAATGTAAAAGATTATTTTAATTATTTCGACTGGTAACAAGAAATTCAAAGAGCTATAATAGGATAGGAACAACTTTCCAGTAGTTATTACTTTACTCACAAATAATTTTAAATAAATTTCTTAAGGGAAAACAAGATAGAGACACAAAGCATACTTGCATTATTTTTACTGTAACATTTTATACTCTTCAATTATATGTAACAAAATTGTTTATGTATATTTTAACTCATGTATTTGATAAAACTTTGTAGTAAGTTTAAACACAATGTTGAGGGTGTCTAAGTTTTAGCTCTCCGAAAAATTGTACTTTTCAGCTAAAAATCCCATCAACTCTTAAACACTCGAACGATTTTTTTTATTATTTAGAGTATAAATGTAAGAGTATATGAGGCAGAAAGTTTTAAAAAAATTAATTAGTTAAAAAATGTAACTGAAGTAGGAAAAATTTCTAAAAAAAACGACATTGTTCTAAAAAAAGATTTTCAGTCGCAGAAAAAACTGTCTGTCGTCAGCCTTGAGCAGAATCCGGTGAATACGGGATTCCAAATATCATCAAAATTGGTTACCGAGGAAACGGGTCTCAAAGCTCGCCAATCTTGTCTTCCCATAACTCTTTCAGGGGCAAATCATTTCTGCTCCAAAAATGTTTAAACAACTCATTCACACAGCAGTTTGCGAACAAATTGATTTAGAACTAATCAAAAGCTTTTTTTGCACTTATATTATACGATCGAAGTTGTACTAAAAAAATATTGGTACCTTTTCGCAATTCGGACATTAAAATGAACCGTTTATAGAGTGCAGGCGGCTAAAGAGGTTAGTACACGGCACATTATAATTCTGATTTATCGAAAGCGAGTGAAAGCGATTTCTCCCTTTCGGATTTATGAATGTTTGAACCTGAAAAGAGACATGCCAGTTGTTTTACTTCTTTCATTAAAAGTAATTTTAAAAAAAAATTTCCAAGCTCAGGTGTTTAACAGAACGTAGAATAAAAGAAGACAGGCAAAAATACTTGCAACTAATGCAGTGCAACGTCAATGCAGCTTATCAAAATAGTTCGTGCCCAAAACTGGCCTGTCAGAATTAAAAAAAACCTTAAAACGTCTATTTTTTTTGTAGGAACAAATAGTTGTTCAAAGCGGCTCCCAGTTCCACTGCTCAGTAAACACAAACTCTTTGACACATTTTTGAACACAAAAGGATAAAATTGATTGACTTTAACATTGAAGGGATTTGGAAAACATGTATTTTTCCATTTTTTTTTTTTTTTACAAACAACTATAAACAAAAGAGACAAAACAGTTGTGGTCACTTTTGCCTTTTTTAAATTTTTCAAGATCAATTTTGCCTATTTTCCTTTCTATATCTCTTTCTTTTCATATTGCACCCGAAAATTGAGTTCAAAACGCCCATTTTGAACGTATTTTCTAAAAGATTTTCTTTTTAATCAAATAAAAGGAAACCATTTTTCATTTACATAGTTAATGATTAGAAGCACTTGCAAATTTCATGCGTTGTCTAAGAAAAATGAACTACTAGAAAACAGAAAATTTTCTTTTACAGAAATTAGCTTCAACTCCGATTAAAATAATATGTATGCGTATAAAAATAGATGGTACAAAATATATTTCAGTTTTAAGGCTTAAAACACATGCTTTTATTTTATATGAAATGACGTTGTATCCGCTAAAGAATTTCAATTCCTCATTTACGATCCCCTTATGAAACATCTTCAGTAAAGTATGCATAGGACGTCACTGTCGAAGAATACACAAATCCAGAAAAAAAGCGATGTCGTCCTTCAAGAAGCTCGAGAAAAGTAATCGGCTATATCTAATGATTTTTTTGTTGTAATCTTTTTGTAACATTGATATAGATATTTAAAATTAAATCAGGGTTCGTGCACTTCAAATACTTTCAAGAACTGTTTTGTAAGGTAATATTTGCTTTATTATTATTGCGTGCACAAGTCAACGTGGCTTTATTGGAAAATCAAAACCAATAAAACACATATTTGTCCGATATTAAACATGGTTACATTTTCTGTAAATTTATGGAACTTGTCGAATTTTCATTGAAATAAATAAAAAAGAGAATAAGATACTTAAGTACTTAAGAACCTGTTTGTTATTAGATTTATCTTGCTCCTTTTAGGTAGATTTTGTATTTAATGCTACCTATTGCGGTCACTCTAATATTGGAATTTCTGAATTTGTTTTGCAGATCTACACCGAACATGACTCCTTAGTTCCCAAAACTACCACCAGTAAAAAACTTTACTATCTATCTATATATATATGACTTTTTTATGAACACGGCAACTTCTATAATTTTGCTCAAATTTCTTCTAAGCTGATACATAAGATCAAGGGGAATAAAATGTCGGTCAAGTTCATCAATGGGCAAAATCGGACCTATGGAGTCGAAATAGGGAGGCGTTTTGTAAAAGCCGAAAAAAATCCACAACTTCTTAGTCAAAATAAATATCGAATCAGTTTAAGGTTTATATTACTTCTAAAAGTTGGTTGATTTTTTCATAAAAGAAAAAGTGTCAGAATATATTTCAAGAAAGGCTGTAAAAGTGGGCATTTTGAGCCGAATTTCGCTTAAGATGATTTTGATAAAACCTGCTCTTACAGAAAAAGAAAATTAAAAACTCTTCAAATGCGGCCAAATAAACTTGTTAAACTGGGTTTATCTCAAATCATATTTTTTTTTTGTTGTTGTTGGTTGGTTGGTTGGCAAGTACTGAGACATGTGCTACTACCCGTAAGGGAGGCTTTTGTCTCGAAACTCCAGATTTTTTGTTGTTGAAATGAGCACGAATGATCAACTTCGAAATCTACCTACATCTGTAGGCCAAGCCGATAGAAATTTTCTTCTCCTAAAATACCAATGTAAATTTTATAATCACTACGTCTAATAGAATTCTTATGTATTTTTCTATAAATAAATTCAACAATTTTACATTTGGTGCTTTTTTATAGACACATTGACAACAAAGACTTTATTTACAATGCTCTTTTGTAGATATTACACGATCTACTGGGTTTAATTTTTTTGTAAGTAATTTATAATTTTTCAAATAGCATTTGATATTTCATATTAAAAAAAAAGAAAGTCGTGTTTATTACAGACCTACCTAATACAGTTGCTCCATAAAAATGGGGCAACTGGGCCCACGAAGAATCAAAGTGGAAACTATATATTTTTTACTTTTAGATATTAAAGCAATGAGTCAAAACCACTAAGTGTCTTTGTTGGAAATCTACTCCATGTTATTATATCAAATTATACAAAATAACTATTTAAAAACTGGTTGCAAAAATATAGATATTATTTACTTAATTTACCTGAGATCTTTCGAATGCTAACTCATTCATTATCAAAAGAGCATAAAAGAAGATATTTTATATTTGAAAAATTCTATTTATTAAAGTGAACCTAACTGAACGCATTCCAAAAGATTGAGTTTAATTCAAGTGAATTTCAGAAGCTGAATTGCCAGAATCGCCAAATTGTAAAATCATGGTGAAACTAAACAACGAAACTATGTTGCTACTATAATGCTTTACACAATTCTTGGTTCTAATACACCAAAAATTGTTGCGTACAAATCCTGTAAATACAGTTCATAATAGCTCTGTGTTTTATCAAATATCATTAATTTATGCTTAAAAAAACAGCACGTATTCTAATCGTGGACTCCAGAAATCAACGAGTATAAATAACAAAATTTGAAAAAAAAAAAAAAAAAAATGAAGTAGCAAGGAAATTATCCATATTGGGCATGCGCAGAATTTTTTGAAATAAATACTAATTAATCTACTTGTGTATGTAATAAAGGATTGGTCAAATTTAGCCCCAGGATTACAATAGAAAAATTGTAAAAAAAAAAAAAAAAAAAAAAAAAAAAATACAATCGAGTAGTGGGTGAAAAAAGACGAAATCGTCATGCGATGTAGCGAACAGTATTTTTTCTTGCCAAAAGCAAACGATTTTTATGCAAATGAAAATTGTTTGTGAGTAGATTTTTTGAATGCGTGTAAATCGTATTTAATGAATTTAATTATAAAAAATGAAAGAGTTTATATACATATCTATACATATTATATTACTTATATATATGTATTGCTTGTTGCTGTAGTTATTTAAGTTATCACGGGAAAAACTATTTCATACATAAAAAATTCGTATTGAAAATAATTATTTTCATAGATATAAGCGTATTCAAAAATAAAACATCATAGCGATAATATCGTATTCATATCTTTTCATAGCAACGATATCGTGTCGACAATGCTTAATCGGACTTTGAGATTGAAACAAATCTAATTAATTTAAATTATGAATTTCTTTTTGAATCACAAATTTTGATGGTTAAACTTGAATATAAATGCATATAAATATCGATATAACAAAATTATACTTAAAACAAACTAAAATTTACAAAACTAAAGCTATTTAAATTAAATTTATTTAAACATGTTTAACATGAAACTTTTTTCCTTAAAGTGAATTTGACATTAAAAAAGTGTTTTTTAAAGCTCATTACATCGCCAACCGATGAAAAGTTTCTAAATAACGAAATATTCATTACATTTTTTACAAACGCTGTATGGAGGTTCCGCCGAAATTTTTTTTATAAACGTATATATCCACACGAGAAGAACATTCTGTAATTTTTTTCAGAATTTTCAAAATATTCCCGTAAGGAGACATTCCTTGTTAGTTATGCATGCAGGGATGAAAACTTGCATAAAACTCATAAAAATGAAGACGTAGGATGAGGTTTGGTGGATTAGATAGTTGTATCTACCACTCTTCAGTGATCAAAATTGAGCATATAGCACAATAAAATTGTTTCTTGCATAACTACACACATGAAACTATTTGTGTAGCAATATGCACCTATAACAGACCTTTTACTGGAATAAAGCAGAAAATTAATTTTTGCAAGATGCGTCACTCTTTTGATGTCGAGCGATAGGATATCATATTATTACAAGAAATAAACTTGTTATAATTCATAAAACATTCGTATTCCTATAAAATAGTCACGTACAAAAATTTTAAACATAGGACATAATAATTTCTAAAAAAAAATCATAAAGAGCCCGAATAAACCTATTTTTTAAAATTTTAATAATTGTTATCATTGAACTAAAGTAATGGGAAAAGAAAGTTTAAACAAAAGTAATTTAATTCATACCTGGATTTGGAGCTGTGATATGCGTATGTTACGATCACGGATAATTTTATCGGTATCAGTCTGAAAGAAAATGCAGGACGTTAGTATTAAGCAAGTTGGAAATTGCACGTGAAGCGTAGCAAATGAGGTGCGTTCGTACAATAACGAAGTTTTTAAAATATCACTCGCATGTATCAATCTCATAAAATTGTAAATAGTTAATTACAATTAAAATGTGCATCAAACAGCGTTCCCCCTATATCATAGTTTTGTGTGGCCTTGTAAATCAAAAACAAATGTTCTTTGCACCACAGATTATGCAAAATGTAAATTATAATATGTACTTGATAGATGCATATCAATTTTATTATGTTCGAATGAGTGTAACACCCTTAAAATGCATTTGAAACATTTCCTCCCATTGACTGTAATGTAATAGAATACTTTTGATTGTCCCTGTAGTTGATCTATGCATCCGATTTTCCTAAAATTTGAAATGACTCGACAAAATTATGTTATAATTATGTATTTTAAATTTCAAACGATGCGGTTGGGTAGTTTTTGCGTTGTTATATGCGGACAGACAGACGGACGGATTGAACGACAACTATAGGTATTACGTATTTACATAATTACGAATGCACCTAAAAATTACAAAATAATTATGCATCACATGATTTAAACAATGGTGAAATTCTGAAACGAGTAAAAATCACTTACCTGTTCAAAAAAATACGCACCGATAACCGATATCAAAAGAAGGGTTACAACTGTAACACTCAGATAAAGATCATGGTTAATCTTATCATGAATGAGGCTTACAAAATTGTGCTGTTGCCTTACAAGTGCAGATAATTGCATACAAAAAGTGAGGAATAACTATCGATCATTTTCGAAATTACCCTTTTTCATGATTCTGTATACTTAAATGGTAAAAAAAAGAACAATTATAAAACCAATCCTGTGTCTGTTTGTTTGTCACATCCGTTTTATTAGTAAATTATGGAACGTAGAAATTTCTAACTGTTTGGAGTAATGAAGGCCATTCATACCTTTAGAAATATCTTTATAGATTATTAACAACTCACAAATATATTTATGAAAAATACACAGGGGCTAATTAACTTATTTAAAATAAAATATCTTTTTTTCTGTACATAGTGTGAAATATCGTGTGAAAGCTTTCCTAACGTCGAACTCAAAACAGATTTATTTTCATTTTAGGTGTTATATTTCTATAGATATAACAGAGAATAAATGTAATGCTAAAATATATACCCATTTCTCTAATTTGCGAGTCTACTGAAACTAAAATTGTGAATAAATTAAAGGAAGTTGAAATTATCTTAAGCCTTGAAGAAACGTACAGCGACTATCCTCGGTTACCTAGTTTTTGCGAAAATCTTTTTTTTTTTTTTCCGTTATCCAAAGAACTCGATTCGTTAGGATTCAGCAAAAGAGTCGAAGAGATCTGAAGGTACCTACACAGCAAAAACAAGTTGGAACTTGCACGTGAAACATGGCAAATGAGGTGCGTTTGTAATATAATTAATTTTATATACATTCAGAGCTCGGTGCTTCAGTTGTTAAACTCTTATGCAAATTTGCATGAATACAAAATTTGACACGATTGTCTATCTTCAATTCAGAAACACGAAAGTAAAAGGACTTCATCTTAAATATGACGTAATCAATATCATAAACCTAGAATCATTATTTATCGTGAGATATCGTAAAAATGAGTAATACATTCTAAAAGCACTTTTAAGCTACTTTCATTCATACTCTGTAACTCCGGCAAATTTTGTTGTGTTACCCTGTATGTGATTTACAGCATTTATGCATATAACGTAATATGCAAAAATACAGCTAAACTTAAAACTCATATCACAAATGAAAATGCATTTCTAGCACAGATCTGTAACATACGGTATTTCTGGCACAGTACAATATCCGAAATCTTTTGTGAGTCCCTGTAAATACTGTTAGCACTTTCTATTAAACAGAAAGTAACTTCTAATAAATCTCATCAACGTATATCAATTTCATTATACCTGAAGTAATTTAACATGATTTAAATACGCCAAAAACAATGTTTTCCTATATATTATTATGTAACGGAATTTTTTTGTGGTTCTGTAAATGAATAATAAATATTTTTTGCATCACATATAGCACAGAATATATATTTTAGTGCATTTCAGTAATTGCATATCAATTTTATCCTGTTTGGAAGGCTATAATACCATTAAAATGAGCTTGTAACATTTTTCCCCCATCATCCGCAATGTAATGGATTACCTTTGATTGAAATTTTCATAAAATCTGAAATTATTTGACAAAATTATGCAACCATTATATATTTTAAATGTCAAATCATTCGACTGGGTAGTTTTTGCTCTCCTATATGCGAGGAGACGGGTAGACGGACAGACAGACGGACGTACTGAACGACGACTATAGGTGCTACGTATTTACATAAATGCGAATGCACCTAAAAAGATAGATATTTCTTAATCTACGTAAATGTACAAAACATGAACATAAATATGCAGTAGCCTCTTCTGAATCACCCAAGATTCCAAAAAGTTTTTTTTTTTTTAAGAAACCTTGCAAAACAACTTATTTCCGACAAATAAAGAAAAATTTATCAAAATTAATTTTTGTTAGCTACCCGCAAATTTCGGAAACCATTTCTAGAAGATTCTACAATGAATTAACCAGCTCTCTGTACCCAGAAATTGGGATTTTCAGATTCTATCCATTCTGAAGTAGACATTTTCATCTGCATACCTGAATTTGTATGTACAATTTAACAAAATTGTGTGAAGTTTTATATTATTGTTAATGATGCAAATTTAGTATATTTTTCTGTTAAACATGTTTTCTGAACTTCAAAACATTTATCTGAGATTTTATAGCATCCGAAAAATTTGGTACTCCGATTTCAAAAAACTAATCATGTAACTCGATAATCGTATCGTAACTTGGAGAAACATTTCCGAAAATGAAGTCGCAGCTAATAGAAATGTATTTTTAAAAATTTTGTTTTAAGTTTCGAAAATAAATGGTTTTCTGAGATTTTTAAAAGGAAAGGAATTCTTTTCGAAATCTTCGGTGACTCCGAAGACGTTATTGCTCATTTTAGTTCTTGATTATAGTACATTTTTGTAGATTAAGAATCATCCGTTTTTGTTTTTACAATGTATCATCGCAGATGCATAAAAGGGTTGTTGATAACGATTTGCGAAAAACATTGTCACTAATTAGCCGAGATGTTAAAAATTAAAGGTACGGACGGTTTGGACATATAAGAAGACACGAGCGGCGTACTCTATACGCCATCTTCTTTTAAAGCTTATATTAAAATTTTAACGCTATAATTATGTAATTCAATTCATACATTTATTGTGCGGAACCTTTTGTTCGGGAGTAATACAAGCACTTGACCGGTTATTTTTTGTATTAATAACTTATGTAACTTGGAAAGAGGGTTGGGTAATCAGAACGAGTTGGAAACTTGGGCGTTCCACTAACTTATGAAAGAAAATGTAAAAATAAACTAGTTGGATGTGCCAATCCCAAAACTTTCTTCTATCTCATACGTACATTTTAATATTTAAAAAAAATAGTTACTCATTTTAATGCTTTAATAATTTTAATTCAATACCATACCAACTTTGATTTTCATCTGAAATTTCTGCTTCAATCAATGAATCGGAGTAAAAACGAATTTCCGCCTCTGCACGAGCCGATGGACAATAGAATGATAGGCAGATTTTTTTTTTCAAATTCAGGGAGGACCTACTTGCCTTATTAAAAAATAATCATATACAAAAAATTTAGTTCAGTTCTAGAATTAACTTCATACACTTTTATGCGGTGCAATATTGAAAACGGCATAAAATTCGCTATTGCAGCGCCCCCTTCCGGCGAATTTTTTTCAGATTCAGGGCGATCCAACTAGCCATACACTTACACAAAAATTTTCGTTCAATTCGATGCATAACTTCATACATTTTTGGTCGGTACAATATTGAAAACGGCACAAAAATCGCGATTGCAGCGCCCCCTTCCGGCAGAATATTTCAAAACTGAAGGAGGACCTGCTTGCCACAACCAAAAATATTCACAAAAAATTTTATTCAATTCTATGCATAACTTCATACACTTTTTGATGGTAGAATGGCGACATACAGACAGACACACAGACACACGGACAGACAGACATTTTGTAAAAACATGTTTTTTGGAATATCTGACCCCTAAAACGTGTAAATCCGTCGAAAACCGGAAGTAGATTGAAGATAGAAGAAAGTAAAAAAGAGTAAATATTTTATCCGAAAAATTATTGTTATTCGAAACTGCACCAGCAAGTGATGCATTTTTCTCTCCATATTATTTGACATAACATTAAAAAATAAATTAGAATACAAAATCTAATAAAAATACCACTTTTTGCAACAACCGTACTAGTCCAGGTATGAATTTTCCTCCCTCTTTATTCTCCGGTAAGCCTCTTTTAAAAGTTTTGTTCCAATCATGGAAATAAGCATTAAACTCAATTTGAAAATGATCCTGGCGAAGGTAAAAATGTTTTTTAGCTTTTTTTCAACATAAATCTTCTGGCCCGTGGCCCGTACCCGGCCCGGCCCGGCGGAATCGTTTCGAATTTGCTAACGGGCCGGGCCGGCAGAATTAGAATGTTTTTTTCAACGGGCCGGGCCGGCAAAAAAATTGAACGGGCCGTACGGGGCGGGCCGATATAAAAATTTTCGGGCCTACCGGCACGTTTTGAAGATTTAAACGTAAACGATAAAATATAAACCTATTTTCAACGAAAATGGTTTTAACGAGAATAAATATAAATGTGCGTCACGAGCCATACTAGTTTGACAGCATCAATATAAAAATGTAACTTGTGCAGTGTAGAGATCGGCATCGGACAGTTACATTGTGTGTAACTCGTTTTAATATTTTTTAAACTGACTCGTGCAGGGCTCAGATCAAAATTGGGGATCAAGGCATTATTTTTCTACAAATAGACTTGCCAGACCGAAAGAAGACTTAATTGTTCTCAAGATCTGTAGGGCAGACAACATAATTTGTAAAATTATGAACAACGATAAGGAACTTATGTTAGCTTAATCTTTGGATATATGCTTCTTGATGGTTTTTAAATTAATTTTTCAATAACGCGAAAGTTTGACACATTTTTACATTAAATTTTTAATTGTAAAAATATAAAAGTTATAAGCCTGATTATTGAAGGGATTTGAAATCGAATAGCGTTTTTCATTTTTGGTAAATAAAATACTTGTATAACCTTGTTGAAATTCAATAGTTTCTCAAATGGTTGCAGGTTTTTCTCCCTTCCCATGCTATCGCTTCCGGAAATTCTATTCAAAACGCCAACTATGATAATATTTTATTTGCTTGCCGTGTTCTTAAATTACTTGTATCAAAAAATCAATAACGCCATTCGATTATATAGTTTCTGAATGAAGACACCTGCTAATCTTTTGCATTTCTGGGAAAAAATGAATTTAGAAATGTATCAGAAAGGAGCTTCTTTGAATTAACGTATGAATTTAGATTTAAAATCTTTAATAAAATGATATAGAAATATTTTTAATAAATCTTCTTTTATTAAACAGTTCAAAAGTTATGATGTTTTTAAATTTCTTTTTTTTTCTTTTATTCTAAGCCATATTAATTTTTTTTATGAATCTTTATTTGAATGTTGAAAGCCTAAGAACCTTAGTAACCATTAATGTTACTAATGTGTATTTCCTCTAAAATATACTGTAAAATCATTCCATAGATATGTATGCAGTACTCTTTAAAAAAATCTTAATTTGAATGTTGAAAGCCTAAGAACCTTAGTAACCATTAATGTTACTAATGTGTATTTCCTCTAAAATATACTGTAAAATCATTCCATAGATATGTATGCAGTACTCTTTAAAAAAATCTTAATTTGAATGTTGAAAGCCTAAGAACCTTAGTAACCATTAATGTTACTAATGTGTATTTCCTCTAAAATATACTGTAAAATCATTCCATAGATATGTATGCAGTACTCTTTAAAAAAATCTTAATTTGAATGTTGAAAGCCTAAGAACCTTAGTAACCATTAATGTTACTAATGTGTATTTCTTCTAAAATATACTGTAAAATTATTCCATAGATATGTATGCAGTACTCTTTAAAAAAATCTTAATTATATGATAAAAATCTGATTTTTTTAGAAATCGTAGAAATTGTAACGGGCCAAAACGGGCCGGGCCGGGCCTGTTTTCTCTGATTTTTCTACGGGCCGGGCCTGGAAATTCCGGCCCGTGCAGACCTCTAATCTGAGCACTGCTTCCCACGAAATATCATTCATTTCACGTAACTTACAATGCCATCATTACCATCTCTTAAAGCTTAACTTTTAGCATTTGCACTATTAAAATCAATATTTTATTTTTTTAGTTTGAAATTTCAGGGGCTATGCAAATATAACTTTATCAACGTTTTGGTAATTTTTATTCTCATCCCCCTGTCATATATCATAAGTTATCATTCCTCTTCCCCTCGGTAATGATATCGTTACCAAAGTAAAAAAAAATGATTTCTAGAATTTCTTTTTCTTTTTTTCTTCTTACAAAACTGGTTGTATTTATTTTTCGCATACTTTTATGATTCAAGTGAAAAGAAGTCAATAAAATATTACTTTGCACATGATTACATGATTTTTTTTAATCAAATAACAATTGAAAGAAAAGTTACTAATTAAAAATACTTTACAACATTGTTTTTCTTACAAAATTCATTCAAGAGTAATAAATTCTTGTTGCAATTATCTCGAATAAAAGAGGGGGGAGGGTGGAACAACAGAACAAGTGGGCAACATTCCTTTTCTTTCTCTTTTATTTATTAGTAAACACAAGCCTCACAATGGGCTTCTCAAACCATTATTATATATATGCAAACACACATGAAGAATAGTATATATGCATAAACTATGCATAATTTTATAGTGATTTTCGTAATAGCTTTGTATTTTCATAAAAATAGATAACAGGATAATATGCTATTTTGTACCAAAAACCCATGCTACAAATAAAAAGAGAAAAATTTTATTTTTCATATTTTTATTTTTCCTTTATAGTTTAAGAGCCGACACCACAAAAACCTATGTTGTCGAGCATGAGAAAAGAAATCTTTATTTCAGGGAATGCCTTCCTGGAGTGAAGGGGTGCATAAGACAAAAATGAATATTACTAGCGGTTTACTCGTAGGTTTAACATTGTGTTTGCCGTAAAATCAAAAGTACGGAAAACTGGAATCAGGAAAACACAATCATATAACCTACGAGTGAACTATTCGTGGTATTTACTTTTGGCTTCACTTCCACCAGACAGGGATTTTTAGATTCCTCTCTTCCATAAAATTCTTCTTGTGCTCCATAACACAGGCTTCTTGTGCTGTCGGCTCTTGGACTATTACATGCATGTCAAAATTGAGTTCAGAGCACTTGACCGGTTTTTTGTTTGTTTATATTAATAAGTTAAGTAACATGGAAAAATGGACAGGTGATCAGAACGAGTTTGAAACGTGTGTAAAAATAGAAAAAGAATAAATGTTTTATTCAGAAAATTAATCTTATTCGAAATTGCACCAACAAGTGATACATTTTTTTCTCCGTATTATTTGACATAACTTTAAAAAATAAATTAGAATTCAAAATCTAATTAAAAAAAAAAGCATTTTTTGCAACAACTATACTAGTCCAATTATGAATGTCCCTCCCTCTTTCTACTCCGGTAAGATTTTTATATATTTTATTACAATATCTTTAAATTCATAGAATTTGTTGGATTTATGCATTATTCTGTGATAGTGACGACATATAATATGTATACTTTTCTGTAGATGTTAATCAACACTGGATCGTAAATATGGATTTGTTCAGTGGATGAGAATGACGACATTTTATATGAATAAAATCGTGTGTTTTACATCTTCAAACTGAATTTTTAACCTTAAAATTTTTACTATCTATATTTATATATAAAAATATTTTCTCTTTCGATCGGGGGCAACGCTAAATTTTCAGGAAGCAAAATTCCTCTTTTATAGTATTACTTTTCTTTTGCGGAAGATTAGAAAAAAAAATCATTCTCTTTTTAACGATTTATTTGCACAGATCCATTATTGTAATCACCGAATTTTTGGGATGTTGCGTTTTTATTTATTTCACCGTATCGTGTCGTTAACACGGGCAAAGACGACTGGTTCTGCTTGTTTCAAATAAAGAATGTAATTTTTAAATTTTTATTAAATCGATATTTATTCAAAACTACTTTTCCTTAAAATAATCTCTATAAATAAAAGGAATTCTGAGGATAATTAATTAATTAATTGAGGCACAGGGGAAAGCAAATCTTGGCAATGCGCCAACTCGGTCCAGAGGAAGCAAATCTTGGCAATGCGCCAACTCGGTCCAGAGGTATAAAAGCAAGATAGAAAAAAACGCGCAGGTCTGTGCATTCAAGTACAACCACCCATATGTATATGCTGAAAGTTTGTTCTGACGCTCACCCGACGCACGTGGAGTGCCGTAAATAAACCTTCAAATTAAGCCCGGCGAAGCGGGCTGGGTATGCTAGTAAATTTAAAAATAAAACTAAAGCTGTTTATAACAATAAAACAATGCAATACTAAATGCGTAAATGTTGTTGCATGAATAATGCATGACACTTTTTTAGTGGAAATGTATTTATAATAAATAAATCAACACTGCAAATTGATATCTTTCAGAACTTCAAGCATTTAAAAATTCTCACTTGGTTGATTATTGTTCTTCGATATGAAAAATATTTTTCCATTGCATTTCGATCTCAATCAAGTGTCTGTATACACAAGATTGCGTATATAAAAATGAAATCAAGAAAGAAAAGTCATGCATCCGTCTTAGATTATGAAACCTCTTTCCAACATATTCAAAATAATATAACTAAACTTCACCATTTAAAATAAAAAGTTTGATGTTAAATTTAACAATTTAGAAAACGCAATAATGTGATTCTAAAATTTTCCATCTTATCCACCAATCTTTCCATCTTTCCCACCCAAAATTTACACGAAATTTTTTTTTTTTTTTTGCAATCCTGTATATGATATATAAGTTTTTTTATATATAGTACGTAATCTGCAAAAATTTTCTTTAGTTAGGAAACATATCTGCAATAAGCGAAACTGTACAGCATTTCTTTCTTGCAACCTTGCATATGCCATATAATCAGGGCCGTAGCTAAGGGGGCGCTATGGGCGGCTCACCTCCCCCCCCCCCCCTAAAATATTTTCAGCCTCCCTCCTGGAAAAGATTTCAAGGTCACTCAATGAACTTATGTTCCGAAAATTCAAACGAAATTCTGTTCAAAAGTCTTATTTGGTTTTGAGACCCCCTTCAGAGCTTTGCAGAGTTACTAAATTGTATTTAAAATAAGTGTTTCAACACTCTCTCATCCTATTTGTACATATGAAGCTAACATAATGTTTAATTTTGCAACCGTTATACACTCAAAATTTTCATCATCCTGTACTTTTCTTAGCATGAAATGAAATTATTACTACAGTTTAATGAGAAACATAGCATCTACAGTGTTAATGTGCACTAATTTATCTTTTTGCGTCAGAGACAGAGAGAAAAAAAATTATGAGCCCCCTTACATTTTGTTGAGCCCCCCCCCCCCCCCTATTGTTCACTTTTAGCTACGGCCCTGCATATATAATGTATACACATCGATTTATAATGCAAAATATTTTTTAAATTTAAAATACATACCAAATTCTAGATTTACTTCAAACTGTTATTGCGCAAATGCACTTCTGAAAGCAAACTCAATTCCGTGTCCCTGTAAAAAAATGATAAGTGTTTAAATATATATATATTATGTATGACGCATCTTATAGTTATGTACTTTAAATATATTTGGAATAGCATAACATCATTAAAATAGGCCGCAAAAGATCTTTCTCTGTTGACCGTAACATAAAGGAATTTTTTGAGAGCCCCTGTAAACGAAATAGTAACTCTACACACTTGTTTTTCAGCACCGGACATGTTATTGTAAACCTCAATGACATACATAAATTATATGGCATCGGCGTATATTCACACGAATTAGACAGACAGGTGGACATGCAAACCGAATTCAACTTTACAACTTTGTTGGAAAGATCTAAAGAAAGAAGTGATAAAATTTTCACCATTTATGTAAGTATTCATTCACATTTTACTTGCATGTGAATTTGTTACCGTTTAGAAATTTCGTCTTGATTACATTCGTTGGTATTATAAATTTTTCGCAACATAATCTTTAAATTACTAATGCCAACTACGCTGAATTTATTTATTCTGTTGTATGTAGTTACTGTTGCATAAGTAAACAAAATAGAAGCAAAAATTCATGCTTCAAGCAGAGATTATGAAATATTTTCCACTACATTCAGAATAAGTTAACTTAACTGCGTCGTTTAATTCTAAGTTTTAAGGTTTAAGTCTAGTTCCGCCGAATGGAAACACATAACACATTTAAAAACCAATGTCAGTTGCTTCGGCAAGTTATCTTAATTCTTTCAGCAGCAGGATATAGAGATTTGTGTCTTTTTACTAGAAGCATGCCAAAATTGAGTTTGGTTAGTTTAGTTAGTACATGTATACTTTAGTTGAAATTTTCCCTAAAGCAATTTCCGATAATGAGGCGAATGGCACGCAATTTCTACATAATTTATTAACAACAATTAAAATACAAGAAAGAGTAGCAAAATAAAAGTTGTTAAATTTCAAAACGCTGCCGAAATTGAAAACGCACTTCAAGCCATTATTACACCAAGAGTGTACTGTAATCAATTTCTTTTGTGTGTCCCTGTAAATGCAGGATAAATGCTATGAATGCTCTACTTTTTCGTAAACATTTTGTAGTGAAATATTCAATAGTTTATATCAGTTTCAATACGTTTAAAATAGCGTAATCTCATTAAAAACTCTATAAATGTCTTTTTTACCATAGATCGTAAAGTTATGGGATTATTTTTGGTGGCCCTGTAAATCAGCTATTAATCCAACATATTTCATATACAATACCAAATATGCATAGGTGACCGTAAATAACGTTTTTAAATTGTATGAAAATCCGATTATATTTATGAGAATTATAGCATAAAGAGTCGGTCCCACAAACCGAATGTGTAAACAGTTTTTAACTTTGTTGGAAAGTTAAAAATAAAAGTTGAAAGTTTAATAATAAAACCTGTTTTTTTCAGTCCAAAATGCAGGTAAATTAAAATTAGTTTAGCTTTAAATAAAAATAAATAACATTCTATATAGAATTATAAGATTGGCTGGAATTTTTTGTTATTATTTACAGGGCACACAAAAAATTAAGCAAAACTGAGAAGCGGTAGAATACATTAATGATCAGCAGAGGTATTTAAAAGTATAAAAAATACAGAAGGAATATATGACATCATATTTCAAGTACGAAACGTACTAATTGTACTATTATTTTAATGCAATCAAACTGATTAGTAAATTTATCAGTTTGATTAGTACGAATTGAATATTTCCAACTGAGCGAAAAATTTCCCAGTTATATGGAGTTGCATTACCTATTCTGCAGAGCTGTCTAAATGAGAGACCAGATGCAATGACCAATAAGGTTATCTGAGCGAAAAATCCCAGCCGGATATCGCCTGTTTAGCTTAAGAGGTAAAGCAAGTATCTGCGTTCGGTTTCTGGCCTGGGCAATTTTTCTCTCGGTTGGAAATATTCAATTCGTACTAATTGTAATTCATTAAATTTCTATATTCTCAAAATCATATACTTAAATCATAAATATAATCCATAAAAGTTTCTTTCCCTTTTTTAAGTGGCATACATAGTTTTATTTTTAAGTTAGTTTTATTAAACTAGGTTTCATAAAAATGCCTCAAAATAATGTCGGGTTTTTTTTAGTCCAAAAAAGCAGGAAAATAAAAATCAATTTAAACACACATAAATAACAATAAATAACACTCTACATAGAAATTATAAAACAGAAAATACACATAGGATCATAAAAATGGCCAACTTTTTTTTTTCCTCGACGAAAAGCCACGAGTAAAAAACTCATGCAATTGTAAGTTAGTGTCCGAAACTTTAATCCTTTTCGACGAACTTCCATGGCGAAAATGTTGAAATGACTAAAAGACACCGCAGTTTACGAACAAATTTATTTTAAAATAAGATAAAGCTACTTTTCCCATACATAAAAACCAGAAAATATTTGTACTATAATTTTGGTGTCATTGCGGTACTTCAGAATCATGTTGGCTTTTCCATGTAACGAAAAACTGACCCACAAAGGGTTAAAAATCAGCAGAGGTAATTAAAATGATAAACTTTACTGAAAAAATATAAGATATAATAAAGTTATTAGGGTAAGTACTTGTTATAAATTCCTTATTCTTTCGTATTCCTAATTTTTTTTTTTTTATTCACATATACTTAAATCATATTTATAAAGCACAAAAATTTATTTTGACATTTATTCAACGGTATCTTTAAACTAAAATTTAATAAAAACGCTTCAAATTTAATGCCCGTTTTATTTTTCAGTCCAAAAAAGCAGAGACATAAAAATCAATTTAACTATAAATAAAAATAAATGACACTCGATAATAACGAAATAATATTCAATTAAAAGCCATATGTATATTATAAAGGTCAAACATATCTGTGCGTAACACATACGTCATTTAGCGAACACTTTCCCATGCAATTTTAATTTTACAATTTTCGCTACTGCACATATAACACTTCTAAACATGGCGCATCTTAAATTTTTACACCATCGTATAGAGAAAAAAATATACTTTTAACTGCAATATGTTTAAAAGCTGTACCAGAATTTATTTTTGAGATATTAATTTTTTTATACTTTTTTGTACCAATTTTGTAACAGTATCAACAGTATCAATCCATTTTCTCCTAAAATTGAAAGAAAAAATAAATAAATAAATCGAAATTAAAATGCGTATACTGTGTCAAATATATCGTCTGCGATCGTGTCAATTTGGAATATATATCTTTTTTTTTTTTCATTCGCATTTATATCAAACATAAGAGCCTCAATTGATAACTTCATCATAATAGCTTATCTTTATTATAATTTATTGATTATCTATGCAATATAAAGTTTAATTTTAATAATTTGGAGGTTTGAGTTTTATAGAAATAGTATTTTGTTAATTTTAGCTTAAAATAATATTTGTTTGAAAAATTTTCTTTCGTCGAATTTCGACGGGTTCCACCTCGTACTGTTAAGAGTCGAATGCTGTACACCTGATCTGAAAGGTTTAGTAAATATTCACTTATTATATTTGTTAAAACAAATACTCATAATACTATTAATGTACAGCTGTACGAAAAGGTTAATAAATACGCACTTGTTGCATTCGTTAAAACAAAATAATATTTATAAACTAGTTGGATGTGTCAATCCCAAAACTTTCTTCTATCTGATAAGTACATTTTAATAATTAAAAAAGAAAAAAAACGTGGTGACCCCAAAGTTACACGCTATCGAATTTCCCCGAACTTTTGACCTAGCCTAATGAGATTCTGGTATCCGAAAAGCCTAAAACGCAAAATTTAATTAATATTCTGAGAAAATGAGCTTAGTAGTGCCTCATGTTGGGTAATTTATACTAAAACCTAATAAGCATCTATTTATGTCAAGACCTAACAGAATCTGAAATTTGATGGAATTTCGTCCATTAGTTCTAGAGATATAACAAAAAATTTGCAAACGTAGCACGGCAACACCATATCTTGGACAATTTATGCCAAAACGTAGAAAAGCGTCTAATTATGTTATGGTGTAAAAGAATATGAAGTTTGATGAAATTCTGTGCATTAGTTCTTGAGATATAGCTAGTTTAAAAAACCGTGTAAAATATAGCACAGCAGCACCATTAGTTGAAGGATTTATAACAAAACGTAATCATCGTGTAATTATGTTATATGTCATTTTGTAAGAAAATCTGAAGTTTGATGAAATTCTGTGCGTTGGTTGTTGAGATATAGCTATCGGAAAAATCGTGCAAAATGCAGCATAGCTGCACCACCTGTTGCAAGGTTAATACCAAAATGTAATCAGCCTCTAATCATGTTATATATTCTTGTGTAACAGAATCTAAAATTTGATGAAGTTCTCTGCATTAGTTCTTGAGATATAGCTATTGCAAAAATCGTGGAAAATGTAGCATAGCAGCGCCACCTATAGGGCAGTTCACACCAAAACCTTATCAGCGGCTATATATCTCAAGGTATAGCGGAATCTGAAGTTTGGTGAAATTCTGTGCATTAGTTCTTGAAATATAGCTATCATGAAAATCATGAAAAACGTGGCATAGCAGCGCCACCTGCTGGCCAATTTACACCAAAACTTAATCAGAGTTTATGTATATCAAGCGGTCACAGAATCTGAAGTTTGGTGAAATTCTGTGCATTAGTTCTTGAGATATAGCAATCTTGAAAATCATGAAAAACGTAGTATAGCAGCGCCACCTGCCGGCCGATTTTCACCAAAAACCAATAGGCACTAATTCATATCAAGGTTTAACTGAATATAAAATTTTATTAAATTTCGAGCATTAGTTCTTGAGATAGAGCGCCCACAAATTTTTTGTCACATACAGACAGACAGACTCACAGACAGACGGACAGACTCACAGACAGACATTTTCTAAAAATAGTCAAAACGTGTTCAGGACCTTCTAAAACGTATAAATCCGTCGAAAACCGGAAGTCGAAAATTTTCATGAATCCAATACTTTCTTCTTGTAAAGATAGAAGAAAGTAAAAAAACATGTACTATGAATAGTACACCAGAACCGAAAGGGTTAATAAATATCCACTTGTTGTATTTCTTAAAACAAAATAATACTCAATTAAAAAAAAAAAAAAGACAAGTATTATTAATAGTACACTTGATCTTAAAAAGTTTTATTTGTTAAAATAAATTAATACTCATTTAAAAGGCATATACTATTATTATTGTTACTATTATATACTACTATTATTGTTACTATTGTTATATATTATTATTATTATACTATGACAAGATTATTCTAGTACAACTGATCACCAGTATAGGTTAAGGCCCCTGTCCTCGCTCGAGAAAACTCTCGCGAGCTAATGCTATTCCTATGGGGAAACATTTTTCTAATAACTCTTTCGCTTTTTGACATTTTTGAATAAGTTTTTTTTGCATTGGATAGCTGAGGTGCATGCCGACAGCGCACCTTTTCAGTTTTTCGATTTTGGATGCAGATATATTTTTTAAAAAGCACTTTCAGTTTCGAAACCGGTTTTGAAAGTGAAACTAACTTCGTAAAAAAATATCTGCATTCAAAATCGAAAACGTAAAAAAAGTGCGCTGTCGCCATGCACCTCAGCTATCCAATGCAAAAAAACTTATTCAAAAATGTCAAAAAGCGAAAGAGTTATTAGAAAAATGCTTCCCCATAGGAATAGCATTAGCTCGCGAGCGTTTCCTCGAGCGAGGACAGGGGCCTTAATAGAAACGCACCAGTTGTAATTCATTTAACTTTCAATTTCGCTATTACGAAAAAAAAATCATGTACTTATTAGAAAAATACTGAAAAAAAAAAAATATTTCCACCATTTATCCAGCGGTACCTTTAAACTAAAGCATTAGAAGAAGAAATAAGAAGATAAAAATAGTTCATACCTGAAAATTGACTTGTAGAGGGTTAATCTGGTTGCCAATTGGATATGGTTATATGGACTCTAAAATAGACTTAATAAAATGAATATCCCACCAATTGGTAACTTATTGCTTCACAAAATTGAAAAGAGTTACGATATCACTTCAACGTCTATAAACTATGTACTTGTTCTCAAAAATAATTCTCATAAATAACTGATATACTAAGAATGAATTTTAAACTTTAATGCTGGAAATGAAAATAAAGTTTTATCTAATCCCGGATTCGGTTCGAAATATTTCCCTCCTGCGTTGCAAGTTTAGATAAGTGGCACACAAAACAATAAGGAAGATAACCGTTACATTCAAGGGGCGTTAATGCAAGGCATAAAGGGTAAAATGATAAAAAAACTGTTGAGTGTTTGGGAAGGTAATTTCATATTTTTTAAATATTTTTTAATCAGTCAAGAGATTTGGAAAAGGGGGAGGTGACGGCAATTGAAATAATCGGAAATTTAGAAATCTCGCTGACCTATGAGACAAACATAAAAACATAAATGTTTCACTTGTAAAATTAATATTATTCTAGACAAGAACAGTAAATTAATTCTTACCCGTTGTTTGAAAATCACTCGAATTATTTGGCAGATCCTTATGTATAATTTATAAAATTTACTCACATACTATAATATATATGAAATTTTAGTTCATATAACTGGGAACGAAATTAAAATTAAGTTATCATTCTATAATTGACAGCGCATTTTCCGAAAGTTTTGCTCCAGGTCGGAAATTTTTCTAAATTGTGGAGCCCTGTAAAAAAACAAATACACCCTTATTTTCTATAAGATAGCTGCTTTAATCAGTATTTCAGTTACGACAGTAACATTATTCATCTGGATTGATATGGATTTTATTTCTAAATGTATACTTAACACTAAAAAAAAAAAAAAAAATCTAACAAATTGATATTATTCTCGAAAAAATTATATTTCTTATGAACCCTTTCCTAGGCAATTGAATTCATATCAACCACTTGATTTAAATTACCCAGGGCAACAGTGGCACCAATAAGTTTAACCAGTGTTGACCTCAAACACTTTTCTCTGGAAGGGACATTTATGACTCCGCTGTGGACATTATGGAGTCCCGGAGATGAAATTACAATTTTGGATCATTGAAAATCCAAAATCTCAAATTTTCCGGGGGGATATTTCATTGCTCCGGGGGAAACCCCTTAAATTCAACACTGAGTTTAACCCTTTCCGGTTCTGTTAGTCAAATGAGAAATTATCGACTGAAATCGGAATTAAGAAATGACTTTTTGAGAAATTAAGAACCCCTTAATTTAAGCTTTTACTGTAAAAGAAAAATTTTATTAAAATATTATTGGTGCCATTTGCAAGTTTGGAAATAAAATTGGGTATCCCGGATTGATTACAGTGTGTCGGAAAGGGTTAACAGAATTTTACATTTATAATGTATTTGAAGAAAAATCTTTTACATATTATGAAACAATCTGTTTGTAAAACCTGACGTCATCGAATCCTGTGAACGCTTTAGCAACTGACATAATTTGTACATGAAAGGGTTAAATACGAAATTCTATATATTATGCACTCCCCCCCCCTCCCACCGTTTTATTCGAAAGTTTTTGAAATCAAGCGCATAGCGTAAACCGTAAGAAAAACTTAAAGTCACTTAATAAACATGTTTCATTGTCTATAAATTTAATTGTAAATTCGTAAATTAAAAATTTTATATCAATTTTATAAGTTTAAACTAGTTAAATTGCACTAGTAACTACTTTCATTTAAAACGCCATTATTTACTTTTGTATTTTTAGCTAAAACAAAATATTTTAAAATGTATTTAAACATATTTTATTATTTCAAATTGAATTGAAATTTTATGCATAATAATCCGCTGTAAAGCTATAAATATGAGTCAGAAAAATTTAAAATCACATAATAAATGTGTTACATTTTCTATAAATTTAATTGTAAAGTCGTGAATTAAAATTTTGAATTTTCTTTGATTTTTGTATTTTTAGATAAAACAAAATATTTTAAAATGTATTTGAATATGTTTTATTATCTGCAAATTTAAATGAAAGTTCATGAGTAAGCTTTCGCTGTAATTCTATAAATATCAATTATAGAAATTTTTATAATGAATATTTTCCATTTAATATGCCAATCTACAGAATTTGTATCTCGATAATAAAGTAAAAATGTGCCAGGAATTAAAGCTGGCGTCTTGTTGACAGTGGTAACATTTTTCGAGTTTTACATTTCGCGTTCTACAGCAATTTTCTTTTCTTCCTTTCTTTAACTTCTGAACATCGCGAAATTTCAAATTTTACGCCACCCCCCCCCCCCAAAAAAAAAAAAAGTATAAAAAATTTTGATCCAATTTGTTTGAAAATTATATCTTAATATGTTAATTTAGCATAATTTTTAAAATAACTTTAAAACCTGATTTTTTTTTAATCTAACTCTATCGTGTAAAAATCTTATTTTTTCTCTTTTTTAACACTTTCCAATAAACTTGAAAAGTGTTTATGAATTTGATTTGTCTGTCCGTTTGTCCGCGCTCTAACTCATGTAATTAAGCACGGGTCCCCCTGCGATTTCTGGAGGTTATAGACGGTTACCCTAGCACCCTATTTCAAATGAAGTTTCTACCATGATTAGTATATTTATAGGGACAATCAAAAGTTTACCGTTGCATAAAGGCGTATGGGAAAAATCATTTCAAGTGCATTTTAAAGATGTTACATCCTGTCAAACATATAAACATATGTTTTTATAGTGTCGCAGAGAATAGCAATTAATGAACTTAAGAATTTAACTTTTAATTAAATTCTGCTAATATTTCGTGAAGCAGTCAAACTTTTTAACCCATAAAAAATATTTCATAAATCTTCATTTTTGTTTTTTCATGCTATAAAAGGAAATAGCTAAATTGTTAAAATGCAGAACACAGTTAAAATCCTATTTTTAGAAACACGTGTAGATGGCAATGCATCTAGCTAAAATTTGTAACCGTGTATCAGATCAATAGATTTTTATTTTCTTTATATAAGAATGAAACACATTAGTGTGGTGGTCAATGTGCCTGTTTACAAGCTTCAAGTTCCTAGTTCGATTTCAGGCGCCGGACTAATTAAACTTAACTTAACTTTCTATCCTTTAGGTTTCAATAAAAGATGTTCCAAACTTGCATGGAAACTAAACATTGAGGGTCCGCGTTAGTCTGACGACTTGGCTGGTATATATGCTGTATTGCACATTAGTGTTCACAGTCAAAAAATCGGGACTTAGATACTGTAGGCCAGGATCTTGAATGGTTTGCAGGACTGCAGTTTAAATTTCGTTTTTACATACTTTACAAAAAATTAATTCCCCTGGAAAACCTGTAACATTAACTGGAAAAGCTTTGCTGTTAATTGTTATGCAGAAAAGGCATTGAATTTATATCTTTTTGGGCCTAACACTATATGAATTTATTTATGTTATACTCGTACCCCATAGTAGTGAAAAAATGAATTCAGCTGAACAGGACGGTTGAAAATGCATATTTACCCATTTTTACCCATCGAATTCTTTTCGCCATCCCTGTATACGATCAATAGAATTTACACGCAACAAACGATATATTAAAGTTTAGTTAAACTATAAAATGTACCCTCCAACTGAAAACGCCCTTCCCGCAAGTTTTTTTCATGGATGGACAAGTATCTGACTTCTTTTGCGTGTTCTTGTAAAAAGTTAAAATACAATAAGTACATTGAAAGTTGTACGCATTATATTATGTTTTCAGTGGATGTTATAATTAGTATTTAAGCTATTTGATCAACGTCTTTATAAGAAATCCTAATCCGTATTCAAGCAAGGTTTGAAAGAAATCACGGAAAACTCCGAATGTTTATGACGACGAGTGCTATTTGATTCGAATCCAGCACCTCCGGTCTGTCATCTTTCAGAGCGGAACCCCTCAGCCACTGGTGGAGCTTACAGAGAAACCAAATTTATAGAAAAATATTTTGACTGCGTTGAAAATTGCTTACAAAATGATAATGAGTTTTGATTCTGCACTTGTTAAAAAGAGGTAAAAAAGGTAGCTGCAAAAAAAAAAAGACTCTTTTATCGAGATTAAATGCACTCTTTCAAATGAAATCCTGATTAGAATCAAATGCGTTCTCAAAATAAAGAAAATATTTCTTTACTAGACAGGTCTTTCTAACTATTTCGTTTTATCTGAAACATTTAAAATTTAAACGTGTAACACATATGAGATAAACTTAAAATTATTTAACATGTAACACGTTTAAAAGAAATTTAACCCTTTCCGGCTCCATTTTTTTTTAATTTTTTGATAAAATTACTTCTATGTTAATAGAATCAACACCAAATAGATTAATTAGTACGAAGGAATATTTCATTGTCTGAATCTTAACTAAATGCTGTACATTTGTGTACTGTTCAATTATTATTTAGATGACAATAAACTAAGGAAGAATTTTTGGAGATGTTTAGAAAACATTGGGCTATAACAAGATTTAACTTATACTACAACTTTCTAATGCACTTTACGTTTAATTACTCATGATTTTTTTCAGGATAGTAAATTTTATTTTTATTTAAAGCGTGAAATGTATATTAAAATAAAAGAATCGCAAACAGCGCAAAGAGAAATAAGCAAATAATAATAATAATCATTATTATTCAATGACTAAGCATAAATGATGTCATATGTTAAATGCATAGGCATATATTACCATTACTACATTTTAATAGTAGCAAAAACATTTATTAAAACAAAACAATACTCCATTAAACAACATGTACTATTAAAAGCACACCAGACCCGTAAGGGTTAAAATTGTTTATCCCCTTTAAAATGATCGATGAATCCAATAAACAACACTGGGTAGAAGAAAAAATTACGCTATCTCTAATACCTGTGAATAAGATAACGATTAAATCCAGTTTCGAAAAAGTTTGCCTAGTATCACGAAAAGGAAAAATGCAGCAAATAATGATAAGCTGTATATATTTAAAAAAAAAGCTGTTTTCATAAAACAACTTTTAGGTAGATTTCGTATGAAATACTACCCATTGCAATCGCACCAGTTTATATAGCTATCTATCTATCAATATATATATCTCACTTTTTTATGGACACGATAACTTCTATAATTCTTCACCAATCTCCACCAAACTGGTACATAAAATCAAAGGGGATAAAATCTCGGCTAAGTTCGTTAATGGGCAAAATCGGACCAAGGGGGTCGGAATAGGATATTGATAGAGATAGAATATATTTTTAAAAATGCTGTCAAAGTGAGTATTTCGCACAAAATTTTCCGAAGAAATCATGAATAAAGAATTAAGGATGTATTCAAACAACAAATCGGTTATTTTATGACTCATTTTTAAATTCAATTTTTTTCTCAAATGCATTCAACTGACAGTTTTTTTTTTTGTTGTTATTTAGGAACTGTATAATGTACTGTTTTGGTCGATTTTTTAATAAATTCAGAATCTATTTCAAAATATGTTGTCAAAATGGGCATTTGGGCTGAATTTTTATTAAGATGATTCTGATAAAACCAGTTTTTACAGAAAAATGAAATTAAAAATTTTTCATAAACGGCCAAATGAAGTTATTAAACTGGGTTTATCTCTAATCATATATATATATATATATATATATATATATTGTTGTTGAAATGAGCACTCTTCGAAATCTACCTCCGCCTATAGGCCCAGCCGACAGGGATTTTTGTAATTTGAATCAAAATTGTAACTTGATAATAACTACTGCTCTTTTAAGGCATTTATATTATACGACACATCTATTTATTTACATATAAGTCCAGCCAGTTCATGAAAACGTATGAATACTTATTTAAATACTTTAAAAATACGTCAAAATATTCAATATTTTACCACTGCGGCTTTAACTACGAAATAAGATATCACATGAAAACACTTCCATTATGACCTTCATACTCTATAAGAATAGAGTTCAAATCTAATCTATATTTTAGAGTTCTCAAGAAAAAAAAAAAAAAAAAAAAAAAAAAAAAAAAAAAAACTAGTTGGAAATTGCACGTGAAGCGTAGCAAATGAGGTGCGTTTTTAGTATAATGGAGTTTTAAAACTATTTAGATATTGATGTAATAGTATACAGTATAATAGCCGAAATATTTTGTGCGTTCTTGTAAATTCTATTTAGTCTCTATTATACAGGAAGTAACATACAGTAAATTTCAACAGCATATATCAGTTTCAATTTCAATTGAACCTCTTATTAAACTATAAATCTTATTTTCTTAAAATTTAATTGACTCGAGAAAATTACACTAAAATTATGTATTATTAAAATTATGTAAATATCGTGCGATTAGGTTGGGCAGTTTTTGCTTTATTATATGCGGGCCCGATCGGATGGACGGACAGATCGATTGACCGAATGAACGACGAATTTAAGTGCTAGCTATTTATATAATTACGGACTAACCTAAAAGTATTCAGATCTTGATGTAATAATACACATTATTTCTGATACAGTATAGTAGCCAAAATCTTTTGTGTGTCCCTGTAACTATCATCTGCTTTCTTTTATACAGGAAATAACTTGTAGTATTCCTCAGCAACGTATATGAATCTCATAAAATGTTAAATAGTTTAATATAATTGAAACGCGCCCCAAACAAATTTATCCCTATTACATTATGCAATGGGATAGTTTTTCGTGGCCCTGTAAGTCAATAAGAAATATTCTTTGCACCACAGATTGTACTGAATATACATTATAGCACAAACTTCGTAGATTCATGTACATTTTATTATGTTCGAAGAAATGTAATATCCTTAAAATGCACGTGAAACTCCATTTGCCCGAATGTAAAGCAGTGCTTTTGATTGAACTATGCATCCAATTTTCATAAAAACTGACATGACTCGACAAATTTATGCAACAATTATATATTTTTTATTTCAAATCATTCGGTTGGGTAGTTTTTGCTCTGTTATATGAGGACAGACGAACAGACTGACGAACTGAACGACAACTATAAGTGTTATATATTTACATAGTTACGAACGCACCTGAAAAACTGCACAGTAAATATGTGATATGCCAGAGATGGAATGTGCAAAAATTTTATTCTGATACATACGAAACATTTTATTGAAATTCATGCAAAAACATTTTACATTATTTTTTGCCTTAATTATTATTTCTTGTATATTTTTTTTACTTATTTGTACGCATGCAGTGAAAGAGGTTAATTTATTCATCATTTTTTTTTATCACTTTTATGTTAAATTTGTGGAAAATCTGAAAGCTTTACATTCGACTTTTCAGAAAATACACAACATATGTAACAATAAACAAAAGTTGTTGAAGGACTATTTAAATTTTGTTCCTTTAATTAACTTTTATTAGTACCGCTATCTTTTTTTACAGCTGACTTTGTTACCATTTTTTACCAGGTGGGGCATTAAAATTCATTATTTCTTTTAACATTTTCCAACACAGTTGAAAAGTGTTTTTCGATTCAACTTGTCTGTCAGCCTCAACAGTGACTGAGAAGTTCTGCTTTCAAAAATTTTTGACCAGAGGTGCTGGGTTCGAATCTAATAGCGCCCGTCGGTCTTATTGTTCGGAGTTTACCATGATGTTTTTTAAATACGGGTTGAAACCCATTATAAACATTTGAGACTATTTCCATAATTCTACTGCAGATAATTGGCCGTCATAAACAACTCCAACTCTGTCGGCCTGTCCGTCCTCTAACTCTACTAAATATAATATTTGTTTTATGAAATTGAACTATGTTATTTAAGCGCTACTATGGCTTGTTTGTTATTGAAACAGAAGTATGCAATACTTAAGGTTAATTTACAGAGACACTCAAAATAATTCCGCTGCATTACGGTCTATGGGGAAAAATGTTTAATTTGTATTCTAATAATATGACACCATTTTAAACCTATTGAAATTTATATATATTTCTGAGGAATAGTACAGGGCTCTTTCTGTGGAAGATAGTGTGCATATGATTTATCGTTCCTTTACAGGGATACATAAAAGTATTTGGTTTCAGTACTGCCTACGAAGAATAATTGCTGGAAGTGCAGTTTCAGTTATGGTAAGCGGTTTTCAATTAAACTGTTTTTCCATATTATTTAAGGTTTATAAATTCAATACATCATATACAGGGCAACACAAAAGATCTCAATATATCTCTATTTATTATCGGATAATGTTGCATTGGAATTTACAATTATAATGTTCTTTTAATTGAATTATTTTTTATTATAGTAGAATACATACAAATACATACATTGCTTAAATTTTTACTGTCTTCTATCTTTACAAGAAGAAAGAATTGGATTCGAGAAAATTATCGAATTAATAGTTTTCGATCGGTTCATACGTTTTAGGGGTCTGATATTCCGAAAAACATGTTATTTACAAAATGTCTTTCTGTGAGTCTGTCTGTCTGTATGTGACTCAAGAGCTCTCAAGAACTAATGAACTAGTTCACAAAAACCTTAGATTCAGTTAGGGGAACAGGGCCGAGCCGAGCCTGTTTCCATTGATTTTTGTACGGGTCAGGCCAGGCCGTGAACTGCGAAAATGTGGACTGGCCGGGCCGGGCTCGGACTGAACTTTTAACTTTTACACCAAGTTTTAAACCAGCCTTGAAATTCCAGATTTTAGAGATCTCTAACTGCATAACACTCCCCCTTCGAAAAAAGATGTTATAGTTGCATGATACCAAAACTACTTTCCACAAGATTGGAGATGGGACTGCAGTCAGGATCAGTAATAAAAAGAATATTGCCCAGTTAAACTGTAGTATTGAGTTCACAGGCTATTTACATTAATCGTATGTTGCAGACTTATTTTTTTGAGAGAATAATTCTCATCGAAAAATAAAGTAAGGGGGGAATAGCTATCACATTTCCCTCTTTATATTTAATCATTGAATCCTAAAAAAATCAGCGATACGCCTCATCAAAATGATCAATTATCGAAAATTCGAAGTAAATCGGACAATTCTCCCTAAAACCCTGTTCTTTTAATTTAAGGGGAGGTAATCCCCCATTCATTCCTTTATATTTACCATTAACCCTTCAAAACTATTCAGAAGCTTCAGTTTATAAAAAAGAAGTTATATCTCAAATTTGTAACAAATCGGATAATTCTGCATAAAAATCCATTTACCTAATTTAAAGAAGGGTCCGTTCTCCCTTTATATTTAATTACTTAATCAAAGAACCCTCAAAATTAATCAAGGAAGCGCCTTATCACAACGAACCTCTATCCACAATTTAAGCAAATCGGCTAATCCCGCATTAAAACCCAACTGGCCTAAATTAGGGGGAAGCCCCCATTCTCCATTTTATACTTAACAAGTGAACTTCAAAACCAATTAGGGAAGAGCCTTATCACAATGAAGTATTTATAAAATTTAAAGCATATTGGTAAATTTTTATGAAACCCATTTACCTAACTTATGGATGATTACACCAGTTCCCCCTTCCTTTATACTTAAACATTGAACACCCACAAATAATCGTGAAGGCACCTTATCAAAATGATCCTATATCTAAAATTTAAGCAAATCTGTTACTTCTGAATTAAAAACCAACTAGGCAAAATTAGGGGGGAGTGCCCCCTTCAATCTTTACACTTATCCAATGAACTTCCAAAACTAAACAGGGAAGCGCCTTATCAGAATGTACCTATATCTAAAATTTAAATGTAATCGGTAAATTTTCCGTTAAAAACCCATTTAATTAAACTGTGGAGGATTACTACCAAGCTCCCTCCCTTCATACTTAAACAATGAGCTCCTAAAATTAATCATGGAGGATCCTCATCAGAGTGATCCCATAACTAAAATTTGATAATTTTGAATTAAAAAATCCTTTATCAAAATTAAGAGGGGAGCGGACTAGCCTTTCGCCTCACCCCCCCCCCCTCTTAAAATTATCTAATAAACTCGCAAAACTAATCAGCGAAGTGCCTTATCAGAATAAACCCATATCCAAAATTTTTAGCAAAGCGGATATTTCTATCGAGTTATCGCATTACGCACATACATACATGCATACGTACATACATGCTGAAGCTCCAGGCACATTAGCTCACCGGCTTTGATAGCCTGTGAATTAAAACATGTGAAACTGCATTGGACTAGGATAAACTAGCAAGTTTGCGCCAAGGCAGACTTTGGCTTCTATAAAATCCCGCCAAATTGAAGTGGCCTAGGATAAATTACTTCAGACCAGTTAATAGCAGACTAAAGTAGTTTATCGTGTAAGAATTAGTCCAAACTTAGTTTATCCTGTGGCCTTAGGATAGACTAGTTTTGCCTGGGAAAAATTATCCTGCGAAAGTTAGTATAGACAAGTTTGGCCTTGGAAAAACAAGTTTATTCTATAGGCATTAGGATAAATTAATTTGGCCTAGGAAAAACTAGTTTATCTATTGAGCGTTAGAATAAACTAGTTTGGAATAGTCCAATCTAGTTTGGACTAAAATCGAGTTTGGCCGGTAACATATACATTTCATGACAATCGAACGCACGGAGTTAGAGCACGGACAGACAAACCGAATTCATAAACAATTTTCAACTTTGTTAAAATGTTTTAAATATGACTGAAGATAGATACTTGCACAGGGTATATATAATATAGGGCAAGCAGGGGTAACTGTACGTAAGTGGTAACTGGCCATATTCCATTTATTGAAAGACCGTTTGTCTTTTAGGTTTTAGGTTTTGATAACTTTGTCTCTACTTCATAAAGCAATGTGTGTCAACTAATTCATAACTCCGTTTTAGCTGTGATAGGTTACTAAAGTTTGAGGTTTTTTTTTTACAAAAAACGTCAGTCTGTTTGAACTTCCTACGCTTTTTATTAAAATACGTTAAGTACTTTTATCAAACAATTTTTTTTAATTAAAATACGTTAAGTACTTTTATCAAACATTTTTTTTTCAAAGGTTAGGTATGTACATAAATTAATTATATCATGTATCTATACATATTAACTTCATGTTTCAGATATAAGACCGGTATTCCAGTTTCCCCTATAGTTTTTCTCAAAAGTTCGGTAACTGGGATATGTATTAGGGATAATTGGACAATATGCGATTCAGTTATCCGAACAGTTATGAATAATTTTTGGAGTTTTTCTTGCTACGGAAAATTAATTTTTCAATTGTTTTTTCCTTGCATTAAAAAATTATAAAATACCTATTTAGAATTACAGAATCAAATCTTTTGTTAAGGTAAAATTATTCTGTCTTCAGATAAAGCAGAATATACAAAAAACTAGTATGTTGTGGCCATCACAAAACTTTCTTCTATTTAAATCAAGTCAATTAAACCATATCTGAAGTTTGGTTAAATTCTGTGAATTAGTTCTTGAGATTTAGCTATCGTCAACATCATAAAAAACGTAGCGTAGAAGCGCCACCTTTTGTGAGGTTTATACCAAAATGTAATCAGCGTCTAATTATGTTATATATTCTATTGTAACAGAAACTGAAATTTGATGAAGTTCTCTGCATTAGTTCTTGAGATATAGCTATCGCAAAAATCGTGCAAAATGTAGCATAGCAGCGCCACCTATTGGGCAGTTCACACCAAAACCTTATCAGTGGCAATGTATCTCAAGGTATTGCGGAATCCGAAGTTTGGTGAAATTCTGTGCATTAGTTCTTGAGATATAGCTATCATGAAAATCATGAAAGAGATGGCATAGCAGCGCCACCTGCAGACCAATTTACACCAAAACTTAATCAGCGTCTATGTATATCAAGGTCTCACAGAATCTGAAGTTTGGTGAAATTCTGTGCATTAGTTCTTAAGATATAGCAAACATTAGAATCATGAAAAACGTAATATAGCAGCGCCACCTGCAGGCCAATTTACACCAAAAACCAATAGGCACTAATCCATATCAAGGTCTAACTGAATATAAAATTTTATGAAATTTCGAGCATTAGTTTTTGAGAAAGAGCGCCCACAAATTTTTTGTCACATACAGACAGACAGACAGACATTTTCTAAAAATAGTCAAAACGTGTTCAGGACCTTCTAAAACGTATAAATCCGTCGAAAACCGGAAGTCGAAAATTTTCATGGATCCAATACTTTTTCCTTGTAAAGATTGAAGAAAGTAAAAATTAGAAATATCTTTCTTTATCTGATATTCGCAGAAGACTGTCACTGTTGCGAAACAATCGGTGCTCAATTTCAGTTTCAAAGTACAAGCAGGATTTCTCTTATCAAAATCAACTAGGCATTGCATTCTTTATCTGCTTCACTTCATATTTAGGTGCAGTTTGATAAAAATGGAATGATATTTTAAGAAAAATGTAAAAGAACAAATTATCTAATCTTTACTTCTCATGTTGAAATATGTATACATATACAAACATGTAGAAAAAGAGGGTATTAAAAAAATTCGACCGACAAATTATAATGGGTGAAAGAAGTCACAAAGATAATTAACAAGTAAGAAAAATCATGCATTAAGCATATATTATGAAGCACTTTTCAACACTTCTTGAAATCTTTAACAAAACTTCGTTATCCAGGGAAATAAATTATTATTGTTCATATCCAAATATGTATTCCAATACTTTTGAAAAGCCTTGTATTTGATCTGTCGGTTAATATATAGACTATATAAAGGTAAAATTTAGTTTAGCAAGAAAATGCCCAACTGGTTGAAATTTTGCTTTCAGCAATTTATTTTAATAGATGGAAACATACTTGAATACTTTTGTTTAGCCCTGTAAAATACATAGTACCTTTAGTAAACGAAAGTATTTTGCTAAAGTTTAGTTTAAAATAAATTTTCTTTAAACTACTTAAATCAAATTCCTAGAAATTATCATCCAAAGGCGACCATGTATCCAGCTCTTTGCGTGACTCTGTATATAATTTTATCTATATTCTATAAACATTTCTTAGTAAACTAAATGCAGTTCATCGTAAACAGGCATAACATATTTTAAAAACACCTTTAAGTAAATAACGCTCATATTCAGTAGCTTTCCGAGATCTTTTGCTTAACTCTGTACATCTAAATTGTGTAACAATTAGCATTTATATAAACCATATAATATACATACATCTAGTGAAACTTAAGGGCGTATATCATAATTAAAATGTATTTCATCCATCTAACAGCCATCTTTTATAATATACAGAACTTCAGGTAGAATATAATATTTGAAATCTTTTGTGTGTCCCTGTAAGTTCTATGCACTAGTATTATGCATGAAATAACGCGTATTAATCCTCAGCAACGTATATCAATTTCATTATATATGAAATAGTTTACCATAATTAAAATATGTCGCAAACAATTCCCCCTTTATTATTATTTATTGGAATTCTTTTCAGTGGCCCTGTAAATCAATAATAACTATTCTTTTCGCTGCATACTTTATATAATGCATATTTTAGTGCACTTTGTGGATGCATATAAATTTGAAGATGTTTGACAGGATGTAATATCTTTAAAATTCATTTGAAACGATTTTTCCTCATAGGCCATAATGTAATGAAAAACTTTTGACTGTCCCTGTAAATAAACTGATCATCGTAGAACCTTCATTTTCAATAGGGCTCATATAACGGTACGGTAAACGTTAATACCGTTCAAAAATTTCATGACAATCCGAGTATATTTGCGAGAATGGGAGCGCGGACAGACGGCCAGAAAAACCGAATACATAAGCACTTGTCAACGTTGTTGGAAAGTGCTAAAAAGAAAATAAAAGCAAACAAACAGTTTATTAATAAATTAGCTAACCCGCCCGGCGTTGCTTGGGTCCGAGATGAAAACATTAAACGAACCTGAAATTTGTTATTTTATCTCGAACTCGAAATACTTGGAATTCTGTTGTCATAAGTACGTGGCCGTTGACTATGCGGCTTAACAAAATAAACAATTAATATTTAGCGCTAAAAATACTCAAAAGGTCGGCAATGGGAAATGGGGGAGGAATTACTCAATTAATAATTAGAATTTTGAAATTCTGAATGTCAGGTATTAATTAACAAAGACTTTGTGCTAGTCTCAAAAAATTTCGAGCCTCGTACGTGCCGTAGATTTCGCTAGCTATCTCAGACAAACGCACACACAGACAGAGCGTTTTGTTATTTTAATAATGTGAATGTTCTAAATAATCCCTTTGCTGCTGATTCATTAATTTAATGGTTTTTGAATGTTTTTAACTGCAATTTAAAAATAGGTTAGACCATGATGCGTTAAAAGATCTGTAATATTGACAAGTAAGAAAAATCATGCGTTAAGCATTATAACATTATGAAACACTTTCCAACATTTCCTGCAATCTTTAACAAAACTTTGTTATCCAGTGAAAAAAAGTATTACTGTCCTAGCCAAATTCGTATTCCAATACTTTTGAACAACCCTGTATTTGATTTGTCGGTTGATATATAGACTATATAAAGGGGAAACTTAATTTAGCAAGAAAACGCCTAACTGGTTGAAATTTACCTTTCTGCAATTTATACTAACAGATGAATCATACATGAATACTTTTGTTCAGCCCTGTATAGTTTACCTAGTACCTTTTAATACAAGAAAGTATTTTTCTAAAATTTACTTCAAGCAAAAATACCCTTTAAACTACTTAAACCACATTTCCAGAAACTATTATCTACGATGACCACGTATCCTGTTCCTTGCGTGACCCTGTATATCATTTTATCTATATTCTAAAAAGAAATGTTTAGTAAATTGAATGCAGTTCAACATAAAAATGAAAAACTTATTTGAAAACCATCTTTAAGTAAATTACGCTCATCTTCAGTAACCTTCATAAGATCTTTTATGTATCCCTGTATACATGAATTGTGTTGCTATTAGAGTTTATATACATTATATTATATGCATACATTTAGTAAAACTTAAAAGCGCATATCAGAATTAAAAATCCCTTTCATTCTTCCGACAGCAATTATCCATACTATACAATACTTCGGATAGAATATACTATTTGAATTCTTTTGTGTGTTCCTGTAAATGCTATGCACTTTGTATTATGCATGAAATAATTCATATTAAGTCTCAGAGACGTACATCAATTTGATTATTGCATGTAATCGCTTACCATAATTAAAATATGTCGCAAACAATATCCCCTTTATTATTATGCAATGGGAGTATTTGTGTGGCCCTGTAAATGAATAATAACATTTCTTTTCAATGCATACTTTACAAAATGCACATTTTAGTGCATGTGTATGAATTTGAATATGTTTGGCATGGTGTAACATATTTAAAAATCATTAGAAAATTTTTTTCCCCCATAGGCCATAATGTAATCGAAAACTTTTGACTGCCCCTGCAAATAAACTAATCATGATAGAAACTTTATTTTCAATAGGGTTCGTCCTAGGGTAAACCTCAATGATGTCCAAAAATTTCATGGCAATCCGAGTATATTTATGAGAGTATATTTATGAGGACAGACTGCCATCGGCCAGACAGACGGACAAACCGAAAGCATAAACACATTTCAACTTTGTTAAAAAGTGTTAAAAATGCGACCGCTATTATTTCTTGTTAAAAAAAATATACAAAAATAATTAAAGTTTATTTGTTATAAGCAAATTAGCTAAAACTAAGCCATATAGTTGCATTTTATATAAATGGACTGAAAAAGGGGGGGGGGAGAAAAATAGGAAACAATAGTGTAAGTATGAAAGAATATTAATTTAAAATCTTAGGCATAAAACTATAATTCTTAAATGGAAAATCCTTAAAACATAAATAACATTGAGACACCTATATTCATTAAACCGAGATTTTTCTCTAAAAACAATGTAGCCTATTAAGAAACAGGTACTATTAGGTTATCCCGTTGACCAAAAAATTATCGCCAAACTATAAGATTAAATGGCAATAATGGATAATCGTGAATTTCACATTCAATGACATTAAAGGCGACTCACATGTTTAAAATGTCATTAAGTGATTTTTATTTCGACTTTTTATTAATATTTTTGTTAATATTCTACTAATTATTTGTTTTCTTGTCACTTTAAATAAGAATTACGTCAATATCTATAATTTGGCTATTAGTTTGGCGATTTGTATAATTTGGCGAAATGTGTCGACGGAATAACTAAGTAAGTACCAAGAAACATTATCCGAACAAAATGGAATATCATGTATTGTAACCACTGACTCTATTGAGTATATCCAACGTTATATTTAACAAGTAAGAAAAATCATGCATTAAGCATAGATTATGAAGCACTTTCCAACACTTAATGAAATCTTTAACTAAACTTTGTTATTTAGGGAAATAATAGTGTATAGCCAAATATACCCAACTATGTATTCCAGTACTTATGAACAGCCCTGTATTTCATACGTCAGTCGATATAATGGGAAAATTTAGTTTAGCAAGAAAATACCCAGTAGCTTGAAATTTCTTTTTCAGCAATTCATACTATTGAATGGAAACATACTTGAATACTTTTGTTCAGCCCTGTAGTTTACATTGTACCTTTATTGCACGTTAGCATTTGGCTAAAATTTATTGTAAACTAAAACTTTTTTAAAACAACTGAAATCACATTCTCATAAATTATCATTCATAGGCGTCCATGTACCTAATTCTTTGCGTGGCCCTGTATATCCCTTTATCTATATCCTGCAAACATTTCTCAGTAAATTGAGTGAAGCTCAGCGTAAAAATACATAGCTTATTTAAGAACCATGTTTAAATAATTTACCCAAAAGAGTTCATATTCAGTAACGTTGGTGAGCTCTTTTGTGTAGCCCTGTATATCAACTATAACATTTATACACACCATATAATGTGCATATATTTAGCGAAATAAAAACGCGCATATCACAATTAAAATGCATTTTATCCCTCCATCAGCCATCATCGGACACATATACGGTACTTCGGAAAGAATATACTATTTGAAATCTTTTATATAGCCCTGTAAATGCTATGTACTTCTTATTATGCAAGACAGTAGCGTATAATTTATATTAAGCTTCAGTGACATATATATATTTTTTTTTAGCACTTTCCAACAAAGTTGAAAAGTGCTTATGCATTCGGTTTGTCTGGCCGTCTGTCCGTCTGTCCGTCTGGCCGGATGGCCGTCTGTCCGTCTGGCCGGATGGCCGTCTGTCCGTCTATCCGCCCTCTAACTCCCGTAAATATACTCGGATTTCTATGAAATTTTTATACGTTATTGAGGTTTACCCTAGCACGAACCCTATTGAAAATGAAGTATCTACCATGATTAGTTTATCTACAGGGCGAATCAAAAGTTTCCCATTACATTACGGCCTATGGGGAAAAATCGTTAATATACTCAGATTGCCATGAAATTTTAGGAAGCTATTGAGGCTTACCCTAGCACGAACCCTACTGAAAATGAAGTATCTACCATGATTAGTTTATCTACAGGGCGAATCAAAAGTTTCCCATTACATTACGGCCTATGGGGAAAAATCGTTAATATACTCGGATTGCCATGAAATTTTAGGACGTTATTGACGTTTACCCTAGCACGAACCCTATTGAAAATGAAGTTTCTATTATGATTAGTTTATCTACAGGGTGAATCAAAAGTTTTCCATTACATTACGGCCCATGGGGAAAAATCGTTAATATACTCGGATTGCCATGAAATTTTAGGACGTTATTGACGTTTACCCTAGCACAAGTCCTATCGAAAATGAAGTTTCTACCATGATTAGTTTATCTACCGGGCGAATCAAAAGTTTCCTATTACATTACAGCCTATGGGGAAAAATCATTTCAAAGGAATTTTAAAGATGTTATACCCTGCCAAACATATTAAAATATGCATCCTATAAAATATAAGGTGAAAATGTAGCTATTATTCATTTACAGGGTCACACAAAAGAATTCCATTAGATAATGGTAAAAGGGGGAATTATGTGTGACATATTTTAAATATATTAAGCTTTTTCATGTATAATAAAATTGATATATGTCACTGAAGCTTAGTATAAATTATACGCTACTGTCTTTCATAATATGAAGTACATAGCATTTACAGGGCCATACAAAAGATTTCAAATAGTATATTCTTTCCGAAGTACCGTATATGTCTATGGTATATGTCTACCGTATATGGCTGATGGAGGGATGAAATTCATTTTAATTATGATATTCGCGTTTATATTTCGCTAAATATATGCACATTATATGGTGTGTATAAATGTTATAGTTGATATACAGGGCTACCCAAAAGAGCTCACCTGAATAATTATATGAAATTTTATTCAGGATATGAGCGTAAATTATTTAAACGTGGTTCTTAAATAAGCTATGCATTTTTACGCTGAGCTGCATTCAATTTACTAAGAAATGTTTGCAGAATATAGGTAAAGGGATATACAGGGCCACGCAAAGAATTCGGTACATGGACGCCTATGAATGATGATTTATGAGAATGTGATTTCAGTTGTTTTAAAAGTGTTTCAGTTTACAATAAATTTTAGCCTAATGCTGACGTGTAATAAAGGCACAATGTAAACTACAGGGCTGAACAAAAGTAGTCAAGTATGTTTCCATCTAATAGTATGAATTGCTGAAAAAGAAATTCCAAGCTACTGGGTATTTTCTTGCTAAGCTAATGTATATACTAACATATGAAATACAGGGCTGTTCTAATGTACTGGAATACATATTTGGGTATATTTGGCTATACACTATTATTTCCTTAAATAACAAAGTTTTGTTAAAGATTTCATTAAGTGTTGGAAAGTGCTTCATAATCTATGCTTAACGCATGATTTTTCTTACTTGTTATACATGAAAAAGCTTAATATATTTAAAATATGTCACACACAATTCCCCCTTTTACCATTATCTAATGGAATTCTTTTGTGTGGCCCTATAAATGAATAATAGCTACATTTTCATTTTATATTTTATAGAATGCATATTTTAATATGTTTGACAGGGTATAACATCTTTAAAATTCCTTTGAAACGTTTTTTCCCATAGGTCGTAATGTAATGGGAAACTTTTGATTCGCCTTGTAGATAAACTAATCATGGTAGAAACTTCATTTTCAATAGGACTTGTGCTAGGGTAAACGTCAATAACGTCCTAAAATTTCATGGCAATCCGAGTATATTAACGATTTTTCTCCATAGGCCGTAATGTAATGGGAAATTTTTGATTCTCTCTGTAGATAAACTAATCATGGTAGATACTTCATTTTTAATAGGGTTCGTGCTAAGGTAATCTTCAATAACGGATAAAAATTTCATAGCAATCCGAGTATATTTACGGGAGTTAGAGCGCGGACAGACGGACATCCAGCCAGACGGACCGACGGCCAGACAAACCGAATGCATAAGCACTTTTCAACTTGGTTGAAAACTTCATTGGCTGCTCGAGAAAAGGCTTTACCATCATTTGGATTTCGAAGCATTTGATTGGCTCTTACTGACTCGCATCCTTTTACAGAACTTTAAGGCTCCGCTCTAAACTTGATCCTTGACAGAGGAGCATTGCGTCAGATAACATGAAAGGTTTGGAGATTTTAAATGTAATGTTATCATTATTAAACAGTGTTCTGGCTATTTTATCCTCCTTCTTCCCTAATTATATTAGTCTTTCCCTATGTAATTATTTAGGTGGATGTTTTCCCCTTCTCTTTCTTTTGCCCCGAAAAATTAGGGAATGTCTTTCTCCAAGGGATTTTTCATTTCTAAAAAAAGGTCATCAACTTCCGATTTTCCCCTATAATATGTGCATTTTCCCTATCAATAATCCCCATATTGTTTTCCTCACTACCCCTTTTATCTCCTGTCCGTTTTTGACTGGACTTTTAATCCACCCGTCGGTTATTTCCCTAATAATATTTCCTAGTTTTTTAGCACTTACCAACAAAGTTGAAAAGTGCTTCTGTATTCGGTTTGTCTGGCCGTCTGTCCATCTGTCTGCACTCCAACTCTCGTAAATATACTGGGACTGCCATGAAAATTTTTGGACGTTATTTAGGTTTACCCTAGCACGAACCCTATTGAAAAAAAAGTTTCTACCATGATTAATTTATTTATAGGGACAGTCAAAAGTTTTCCATTACATTATGGCTTATGGGGAAAATTTGTTTCAAATGAATTTTAACGTTTATAACACTTTCCAAAAGTTTGAAAAGTGCTTATGCATTGGTTTAAAGGTGCTTTTGGATTCGGTGTGTCTGTCCGTTTGTCTGTCAGTCAGTCTATCCGTCTGGCCGCGCTCTAACCCTTGGAAATATACTCGGATTGCCATGAAAGTTTTGGACGTTATTTAGGTTTACCCAAGCACGAACTCTATTGAAAATGAAGTTTCTACCATGATTAATTTATTTGCAGGTACAGTCAAAAGTTTTCAATTACATTACGACCTATGGGGAAAAATTGTTTCAAAGGCATTTTAAAGATGTTACATCCTGCCAAACATACTAAAATTTTCATGCATTTAAGATATGCACTAAAATATGCATTCTATAAAATATGCGGTGGAAACATAGCTATTGTTCATTTGCAGGGCCACACAAAAGAATTCCATTGGATAATGGTAAAGAGGGAGAATAGTGTGCGACATTTTAAAAATATATTAAACTGTTTCATATGTCACTTAGGCTTAATATAAATTATACGATATTGTCTTGCATAATATGAAGTACAATGCATTTATAGGGACACACAAAATATTTCAAAAAGTATATTCCTTCCGACGGACTGCATATGTTTCCGATGATGGCTAATGGATGGATGTAATACATTTTAATTATGATGTACGCATTTGAGTTTCACAAAATCTCTGTACATTATAAGGGTGTGAATAAATGTTATAGTTGATATACAGGACTATCCAAAAGAGGTCGCCCATGTTACTGAGTATGGGCGTAAATTACTTAAAGGTGGTTCTTAAATAAGGTATACATTTTTACGCTGAACTGCATTCAATTTACAAAGAAATGTTTGCAGAATTCAGAAAAAATGTTATACAGGGCCACGCAAAGAATTGCGTACATGGACACCTATGAATGTTAATTTATTACAATGTGATTTCAGTTGTTTTAAGAATGTTTTAGTTTAAAATGGATTTTAGTTTTTTTTTTTTTTTTGACGTGTAATAAAGGTACAAGATGAACTACAGGGCTGAACAAAAGTTTTCAAGTATGTTTCCCCTTTATTAATACAAATTGCTCAAAAAGAAATTTTAAGTTTTTTTCTTTCTAAAGTAAATATTGCCATTTTAGAATACGTATATCAACTGACAGATCAAATACATGGCTGTTCAAAAGTATTGGAATACATATTTGGCTATATAACTTTATTTCCCTAATTATCGAAGTTTTGTTAAAGATTTCATGAATTGTTGGAAAGTGCTTCATAATCTATGCTTATATGATCTAACATATAGTTTTTCTTACTTATTAGTTATGGTATGCATTTTAAAATTTCAGTGAATGCATACATATTATATAGTATGTATAAATGCTACAGTTGATATACAGGTCTGCACAAAAGAGTTCGTAAACATTACTGAATATGAACGTAATTTACTTAAAGGCGATTTTAAAATAAGTTATGAATTTTTACGCTGAACTGCCTTCAGTTTACTAAGAAACGTTTGTAGTATATCGATAAAAAAATATACAGGGTCGCAAAAAGAATTGGATAGATGGCAGTCTATGGGTGTTAATTTTGGAAATTTGACTCAAGTAGTTTTATGAGTATTTTAGTTTGAACTAGATTTTAGCTAATTACTGAAGTGTAATAAAGGTACTAGGTAAACCACAGGGCTGAATAAAAGTATTCAAATATATTTCCATTCATTAGTATGAATTGCTGAAAAAGAAATTTCAACCTGTTATGCGTTTTCTTTTCTAAATATACACTGGTTTCCAAAAATTAAGGAAAAATCACAAAAATAGCGATAATTCAAAATATTGCATGTAGATTTTAATGAAACTCAGCCACAATATACAACGCATAGTAAGGTATAAAATAACATTAAAAGAAATTATCAGACAATTATGTTATTTCAAAAAATAGCATAATTACAAAATTAACAAAATCAGTTTGTCAGATTGGTATAGGAAAAGTACCTTTAATATGCCGTATGATCACTTCTAGTAGCAATACAGTACATACAGCGATGTGTCATACTGTCAATTATGCGGTCGATGAGTTCGTTGGGAAGTAAGAGCCATTGCTCTTCCAAAGCAGTTGTAAGCGTGGCAAGGGTCTGAGGAGGAGGATTGAGAGCAGCGACACGTCTCCCTAAAGCATCCCAAACATGCTCGATGGGATTCAAGTCCGGTGATCGAGCTGGCCATTCCATGCGCTGAATTGTCTTGTGCTGAAGATAATCTTTCACGATGTGAACCCTGTGCGGTCTAGCATTGTCTTGCTGTAACAGGAAATCATTACCTATTGCACCGGCATAAGGTCGAACATAATCATCAAGGATGTCATCTCTATAGACCTGAGCACTCACGGTTCCATGTGGAAAGACATAGAGGTATGTGCGTCCACTGAAAGAAATACCACTCTAAACGCAGACACTGCCTCCTCCGTATGAATCTCTTTCACGGATGTTTGATGGAAGATAGCGTGTGCCCTGTTCTCTCTAAATCAAACAACGCCTACTATCGCTTTGGAGGCTAAACTGGGACTCATCGGTGAAGAGAACACGCCTCCATTGATCAACCGTCCAGTGGACATGTTGACGTGCCTACATCAAACGTTCCCTCATTGACGTGAGGTGAGCGGCACACAAATTGCTGGTCGCCTCGTGTAAAGTCCACCTTCGTGAAGCCTTCTACGGACAGTGGACATTGACACCAACCTTCCAGTGGCTGCAGCAAGGCAGGATCTAAGGTGAGTTGGGGTTGCGGTTCTATTCCTTCGTACACAAAACCGCAAATATCGGTCATCGAAGCTTGTCGAAACCCTTGGCCGTCCTTGGCTGAACCTTCTTGAACCCGAACCAGTGGTTTGAAATTGTTGCCAAAGCCTATGAACCACCGAAGGACTCACATTTAGCCACCTCTGCCTGACTTTGTCCTGCCTCCAATCTCCCAATAGCTCTAAATCGCAGTTATGCGGGCAAATGATGCCTCGAGGTCATTGTAATGAATTGGCTATCTTAGATTTATAATATCACTATCACGGCGACAACTGCAGCCTGACTCTCTAACGTGCATTTTTATGTGCCTCACGGACGACACAATGCGATTGCAGCGCCACTAATTTGTATTTGATATTTTTATTCAGCATCTTTTATTTAACAATATATGAAAATTTCATACGGATTGCTTTCTTTTTGAACGAGTTATCGCTATTTTTGTGATTTTTCCTTAATTTTTGGAAACCAGTGTAATTTCGCCATTCTATAGTATATGTATCAAATACAGATCAAATACAGGGTGGATCAAAAGTATCGGTATGCACATTTTGCTGCTGACAGTAACACCTTATTCCCTTAAATAACGGAGTTCTGTTAAAGATTTCAGGAAGTGTTGGAAACTGTCTCATAGTCTATACTTAACGCATGCTTTTTATTACTTGATTTTATCATTTTCATGGTAAATTACGAAAAATCTGAAAGCTTTGCATTCAACTTTTTAGGAAATAAGCGACAAATGTAACAATTCCTTGAGTGGGTAAAAGTCGTTGAAGTTTTATTAGAATTTTGTTTATTTCATTAACGTTTATTAGTATCGCTACCTTTTTTTGGTACGTTCGTAATTATGTAAATACGTAGCACCTATAGTGGTCGTTCAGTCCGTCCGTCTGTCTGTCCGCATATAACAACGCAAAAACTACCCAACTGAATCGTTCGAAATTTTAAATACATAATTGTTACATAATTTTGCCGAATTATTTCAAATTTTATGAAAATCGGATGAATAGTTCAATTACAGGGACAATCAAAAGTGTTCCGTTACATTACGGTTAATGGAAAAAAACTCTTCAAATGCATTTTAATGGTGTTACACTCATTTGAAGGTTAGAAAATTGATATGCATCTATAAAATACATATTATAATATACATTTTGCATAATCTGTGGTGCAAAGAATATTTGTTATTGATTTACAAGGCCACACAAAAGTATTCCATTGCATAATGGAATACTTAATTCATCGCATCATTCACATATAGTTTTTAATTCATCATATACAAAGCTACACAAAAGATATCATCTCTATTTATTGACAGATATTGCTGAATTACAATTTACAATTATTCTGTGCTTTTAAGTGAACTATTTTTTAACATAGTAGCATACATATAAATACATACATTGTTTGAATTTTTTACTTTCTTCTATCTTTACAAGAAGAAATAATTAGATTCGAGAAAATTTTCGATTTAATTCTGGTTTTCGATCGACTGACACTTTTTAGGTGTCAAAGATTCCAAAAAGCATATTTTTACAAAATATTTTTCTGTGAGTCTGTCTGTCTGTTGGTGACATAAATTTTTTGGGCGCTCTATTTCAAGAAGTAATGCACAGGAATTAATAAAAATTTAGATTCAGGTAAAGTCAGGTAGGTTCAATAAAAATTCATATTCATAAATTGCCATTTAATTTTGGTACTGTGATAGCGATTTTTGAATTATTAACATATGTGGCATTGAAGAAAGTTTTGAGATTACTACACCTGACTAGTATTATTTTACTTTCTTCTATCTTTACAGGAAGAAACTATTGGATTCATGAAAAATTTCGAATTCTGGTTTTCGACTGATTTACACGTTCTACACTCAAAAGATGCAGCATTTTTCATGATTTCCTCAAAAGCTCAATCTTCAGGATGGATTTTCATCAAATATCAGTTTCTGTTAGTCCTTGCATAAATACAATAGATCTAAAAATCAGCAAATTAAATTGACTCATTATCAATAACTCTGGGAGAATATTTATTATTATTATTATTATTGGACCCAATTTAAGAGTTAAGTATATATCATAAAAATACTTCTAACAACTGGATCAAAAATTTAAGATATGCAACTTTATCCCATGCATGTATAAGGGGTACTATCGTAAATTTAAAAATATATTGTAAGTTTGTTTCGCAAATATGTATGCAGTATTCTTTAAAGGCATCTTAATTGTATAGTAAGTAAAATTGGAATTTTTTTTGTAGAAATTGAGTGGAGCCAGATCGGGTCGAGCTAAATTTCGTTGATTTCTGTACAGGCCGGGCCAGGCCGTGAGCTGTGAAAATGAGAACTGGCCGGGTCGGGTTCTACTAAAACTGAACTTTTGACTTTTACGTCGATTTTTAAACCAGCCTCGAAATTCCAGATTCTAGAGATCTCTAATAGTATAATACTACTCCCCTTCTAATAAAATATGTTATAGGAGTGTGACGATAAAACTATTTTCCACAAGACTGGCGAAGAAACGGCAGTCAAGATCAATAGTAACAAGTTGAAAATTGTAGTGAAGCGTAGCAAATGTGGCGCGTTCGTACGATTACGAAGTTTTTTAAATATTCAGCTCTTGCTTCAGATCTTCGGATACAGTATAGTGGTCGAAATCTTTTTTGTGTCCCTATAAATGTACAGAAAGTAACTTTTATTACATCTCAGCTTTGTGTATCATATTCACAAAATGTGAAATAGTTTAATGTAATTAACACACGCCCCAAACAATGTTTCCCCTTGTAGTATTATTTTGTGGAATATTTTTGTGTGGTCCTGTAATTTAATAATAAATATTCTTTGTATCACAGACTGTACAGAATGTATATTTTATTATATATATACTTCATAGGTCCATATCAATTTTATTTTATTCGAAAGAGTTTAACACCAATAAAATGTATTTGAACGTTTTTTCCTATTGATCGTAATGTAATAGAATACTTTTGATTGTCTTTCTAATTAAACTATACATCCGATTTTCATAAACTTTAAAATGACTCGACAAAATTATGGTAAAGTTACATTTTTTTAAAAATCGTGCGATCTGGTTGGGCAGTTTTTGCTTCGTTATATGCGGGTAGACAGACGGACTGGCAGATTGAACGACGAATATAGGTGCTAGCTATTTATATAATTACGGACGCACCTAAAATTATTCAGATCTTGATGTAATATTGCACGATATTTCGGATACAGTATAGTAGTCAAAACTTTTATGTGTCCCTTTAAATATTATCTGCCCTCTTTTATACAGGAAATAACTTGTAATATTCTTCAGCAACGTATATCAATCTCATAAAATGTTTAATTGTTAATTGCAATTAACAAAAAACTGTGTTTTCCTATATCATTATGTAATAGAATACTTTTGTGTGGCCTTGTAAATCTTGTACAAATTTTCTTTGCACCAAAGATTGTACGAAATGTATATTATAATATGTACTTCATAGATGCATAGGAGTTTTATTATGTTCGAATGAGTGTAACACTGTTAAAATGCATTTGAAACTTTTTCCCAATTGACCGTAATGAAACGGAATATTTTTATTGTCTCTGTAATTGATCTATGCATCCGATTTTCATAAAATTTAAAATGACTCGACAAAATTATGTAATAATTATATATTTTAAATTTCAAACAATTTGGTTGGATATATTTTGTGTTGTTAAATGAGGACAGACGGACGGACAGACAGACGGACGGACGGATGGACAGACAGACGGATGGACGGACAGACAGACGGAATAGTTTGGAATAGCCTAATCTAGTTTGACCTAAAATCGGGTTTGGCCGGTAACATATACATTTCATGGCCATCGGACGCACGGAGTTAGAGCACGGACAGACAAACCGAATTCATAATCAATTTTTAACTATGTTGAATTGTTTTAAATATAACTGAAGGTAGATACTTGCGCAGATATATATAAGGTAAGCAGAGTCCAAAGTGGTAACTGGCCATATTCCATTTAATAAAAAACCGTTGATGTCTTTTAGATTTTAGCTTTTGCAAACTTTGTCTCTACTTCTTTAAACAATGTGTGTCAAATCATTTATAACTCCGTTTTTCCTGTGATAGGTTACTGAAATTTCTGGTTTCTTTTTTTTACAAACAACATCAGTCTGGTTAACTTCCTCGGTTTTTTATTAAAATGCGATAAGTACTTTTATCAAACAATCTTTCTTTTCAAAGGTTAGGGATATACATGCATTGAATATATCAGTTCTATGCATGTTTACCTCATGTTTCAAATGCAAGATCGGTTTCTAGCTACCCCCCACAGTTATAAATATTTTATTTTTTTTTTCTACTGAGAAAAAATTTCTTATTTGTTTTTCCTTGCTTTAAAGGAAATTATGGAGGACCTTACTGAAATTACATGATGAAGATTTTGACAATAGTAAAATTGTGGTATCTTCAGATTAAAAAAATCTAAAAGAATAAGAAGTACGATTTTTTTTTTTTAATCTGATATTTTCAGAAGAATCGCCCTAATTGTGGAGCAATTGGTGCTCAATTCCAGTTTCAAAGTGGAAACATGATTGCTCTTGTCAAACTCAACAAGGCATTGTGTCTTTTGTCTGTTTCACTCGATATTTAGATGTTATATAATAAAAATGGAATGATATTTCAATATACATATATATACATATGTAAAAAGATAAATGATCTAATTTTTACTTCTCATACCTGAAATATGCAGATATACAGGTTTCGTACATTTCAATGATGTTACCAGGACTAATATCAGTATTTTGTTTTATAAACAAGTAAGAAAAACCATGCGTTAAGCATAGTTTGTAAAATACTTTCCAATATTTCCCAAAATCATTAACAAAATTTCGTTATTCAAGAAATATGGCGTTATTGTCCATAACCAAATAAGTATTCGAATACTTTGGAACAGCATTCTATTCGATATATTGGCTGATATATGATTTTAGATTGATAGTTCGCCAACCCATTATCCGCAGTTTTCTATAATTCACGTTACTTTACGAATGTAAACAGTTAAGATAAATTATAAACTCGAGATCAAAAAATGATTTTTTAAAACAAACAATAAAAAATTAAAAACAATCATAATAAAACATCTACTTTTTTTAAACTCTTATTTTATTAACAATAGAAAACAGACTATTATGGAACATATGTAATTATTCTTATTTAAGTGCACACATCATTTTTCTAATAAAATTATTTTAAAAAGGAATTTTTGAGATAGCATATTAAAATAATTATTAGATTTCATATTTATATTTTCATAGCATACTTATTATAGTGTCTAGGAACCAACCGGATGGTTTTTGATTAGAAGGCTTATACCTATTGCATTCAGCACAATTTTTTACATAATTTGCAATGTATGAACGCATTCCAGTCCAATAATACCTTTTGGATATTCTATTTAACGTACCTTCAGCACCGTAGTGACCAGCCGTAGGTTAATTGTGGTGTTCTTTTAAAATTTTCTCCCTTTCATGTGATGGGACAACTAGTTGAGCTTCTTCTGATTCCGAACTTGGAGAATACCTGTATAAAACTCCTTGATTCATAATATAACCGCGATCAGTCCAGTTAGTATAGTCAAGAGTTTTTCTTCATCTTCGAAACTTTTAATAATTTTCTTTAATTCTTCATCTTTCATTTGTTCAGCACGTAAATCACTTGATGATTTAGAAGGAATATCAACTATTATAGCGCAAATATCGCAACTTTCTTTATTGGTGTGATCACAAGCAGGACGAGAAAGCATGCCAGCTATGACGTTAGCTTTGCCTGGAATATATTCTATTTTCAAATTAAATTCTTGTAATTGCAAAGCCCATCTGGCAAGTCTTCCAGAAGGTGACTTTAAACTCATGAGCCATCGGAGAGGCTGGAGGTCGGATGCCACAGTAACTTCTGTTCCATCAATATATCCTCTGAATTTATTAAGAGCCCAGACAACAGCAAGTGCTTCTCTTTCTATGGTGTGATAGTTGCGTTCTGCAGCAGTCAACAATCTACTTGCATACTCAATCGGATGCTCTTCAGCACCTTCACCCTGTAGAACTACTGCTCCCAGAGCATAACTACTTGCATCAGTTCGAATGAAAAAAGGTTTAGTTTCATCAGCTTGTTTCAATATTGGAGCTCAAACGAGGCATTGTTTCAAGGTTTGAAATGCATTTTCTTCATCGGCACACCAGTGCCATTCCACATTCTTTTTTGTGAGATTACTAAGTGGTCTGGATATTTTTGCAAAGTCTTGTATAAAACGGCGATACCATGAACATGTCTGCAGAAAGGATTGCAGTTGTTTTATATTCTTCGGAGGTGGGATCCTCACAATAGCATGATGGACCCAGGATCAACTTCTAGGCCATTTGGTGTGATCCAGTGTCCTAAATATTTTACTCTGGTACAAGCAAAGTTACATTTTTCTCTATTAGCAGAAAGTTTCCATTTGTCTAATCTTTTAAAAACAGCTTCAAGATCAGCTAGATGTTGTTCAAAACTTGATGATAAAACAATTAAGTCATCAAGATAAGTGAGAATATTTACATCTGGTAGTCCTTTGCGAAAGCTATCCATTGTCCACTGAAACGTTGCAGGGGCATTGCGGAGACCAAATGGCATTCTTCGAAAGCGATATGTTCCTAGAGGGCATACAAAAGCAGTTTTATCTCGATCAGGTTCATAGACACTCACTTGATAGTAACCAGCATTCAGATCCAGAGTTGTCATGAACTGAGCATTTTTCGCCTGATGCAAAAGATCGTCCATACGAGGGAGTGGATAGGTATCCGGAATAGTAACTTCATTCAGCTTCCTGTAGTCTACACATAAGCGAACACTACCATTTGGCTTAGGAATGAGCACTATTGGTGCAGAGTATGGAGACTCGCATTCTTCAATAATTCCTTTGGGTAGAAGATCATCAATTTGGGTTTTACACAATTCTTTCTTTGCCGGTGATAACCTGTAAGGAGGTAGTGATATAGAACGATGGTCTCTGGTATTTATATGATGTTCGACGACGGGTGTTGCTTCTCCCCCTGGTCGAGAGGTATTGGAAAAATGTTCAAGTCATTCAGCCTTTTTCTTTGTATCTCAGATAGATGCTGACCTTCTGTTTCTCTTAACATAACCGAGTTAACTGTGGCAGTTGGTGCTGAGATTTCAGGCGTCGTAATGAAAGGATCATCAGAAAAGGGAATTTTACGTTTAGGATTGTTCTGGAAATACCAACTTTGGCTTCTCATGTCTAGCACGATCCCCATTTTATTTAAAAAATCTATGCCTAACAATGTTCTATTTCCCTGGGCTTCGGGTAAGGCAAAAATCGTTGTACTAGTTGTACGACCTTCTATTTCAACAGTGATTGTTGCTTGAAGAACATTGGTTTCTTTTCGTAGGCCATCAGCAAGTGTTATGCTTACACCGGTGTCTTCGAACACAGTTCCTTGGTCACACAGAATCTTGTATAACATTTCCCCAGCAATGCAATGAGTAGCTCCTGTATCTGCGCAAGCAACCCCTGTAACACCATTTACCTTTATGTATAACAAAGGTGTTGCTTGAGTATTGACAGAACAAGATTTGAGATGAAGGGAACGAAAATTTGCTGATTGCGTCTGCGTAGAAGTAGATGGAGAACAATTAGGACATTTGGCTTTGACAAAACCTTGTTTACCACAGCCATAACAATTTATAATCGGACGCTTATCATTGTTTTCGTATCTTGAATTTGTATATTTTGAAATAGAATGATTATTTTTATAATTTGAAAAAAGTTCGTTAGTTTCATGTTTGGGTGTTTGATTTTTCCAGAACTCTTGACCATTTGAATTTTTCGGCAAAACATGTTTCTGCGCTTCACGCGTTTTTGGATAACTTGCTGACTTTTGAGAAGAAGGTTTAATGTTTTCGTAAATGTCTAGCTTTTCAGCCAACACGACAGGATCATTTAACTTGTCCCAACCATCTAAATAATGATTTTTATATTCATGTGGACACTTTTTCTTAATCTGATCAGCGATTATTAGTTCAGTTAGTTTTTCAAATGAATTGATTTCTAATTCGGATAACCAACCCTCAAAATAATTTCTAAGTTCAAAATAAAAATCCTTCCAAGTAGAATTTTCTCTTTTTTGATGTCGGCTAAATAATACTCTAAATTTTTCTGCTGTCGACTTAAATCTTTTAAGCAATATGTCACGAATATAAGAATAATTTTTGAACATTTCTTCTGGTTCTCTGGCGATTAGTTTACCAATGTCGTTCGGAAGTACGGCAATTAATTGAGAAACCCAAAATTCTTTGGAGACATTAAGCATTTTCATTTGACGCTCAAACATTGTCAAAAACAAAGACATATCATCCTTTTCAGGAATAAATGTTGGCAAGATATTTTTAATATCTATACGCATCTGGTCTATTTGATTGTGTGGTACTGTTGTCGCGGTAGGGTTTTGAGCATGTAGCTTAAGCTTTTCTAGCTCATATGCTCTTTCCTCTGCAATACGTTTATCCTGAATCATTTGTTGTTCTGCAATTTCTTGTTTTTTGCGATCTTCCACGATAGTAATAATTGCCTCTTTAATAAATTGTTCGTCGTCTTTAAGCAGTTGACACTTCATAATTTTCTCACGTAAGACTGATAGTTTATCATCTTTATCTACATCTAACTCTAATTCTGTGCCCAAATTAAACAAATCGATTTTTTTTTCCTTTAGAAAGAAACGCCATTTTTCCCAAATTGTTGTTGATATTGTTGATTTATGCTTAAATTAGAAAACTATTAGATACGTGACCCATTAAATAATAAGAACAAAATGACTACCTTCCCCTTACAGGTAAATAAAACATGTAAATATGGATAAATTTCATAAATAAATGTTTAAAAAAAATGCAGGAAATAATTTAAAACATACTAAAATATACCACTAATTTAATCATGAGCTCATGAAAATATTTAGAAGAAATATTATTAAACGTTAAAATTCAACCTTTTTACCAAATTAGCTTACCAATGACATAAATCATTCATTTTAAATATATGAAATATTATAGGTACTTCATTGCGAAATAATTATCAACCACACATAAATATGAAAACAACTCGAAATATGAATAAAGAACTTACTTTACATCTAAAAATAAACAACATACGAAATAATAAAATTTATCAAAATCATTTTTAAACTCTGTGCACAGATTAAAAAAAACAAAACAAAATTCACTTACTCAGAATCCTTGCTTTTAAAAACAATATCAAAAGAAATCACTTTCAATTTCAGAAAACTAATGTTTCTTAATAATCTTACTCAAAATCAATATAAAACAAAACAAACAAAAAATTATATATATATATATATGAAACAGCATTTATCTTAATAAATAAAAGAAAATGAAAACTTTTTTTCCGCAGCTGGCCAGCAAAAAAAAAAAAAAAAAAAAAAAGAGAAACAAACAAACAATAATAAAAAAAAAATAATTTCAACTTTTACCGGTAAAAACAAATAAAATAAAAATCTATTTTTAGATAAAGGTTGTCGATGATTCACATAACAGTTAAAACACGCAGAAGTAAATAGGTATTGAACACTTCTAAGAACAAAATCAGATTATAAGTAGAAAACTAATTATTAAAGATAATTAATCCAAGTTAAGTGAAGATATTGGGGGAAGGGGGGGAGCTTCGAATAGCCACATACTTCCCTCAAAAGAGCAGATATTCAGATATTGTAAAAACATTTAAGAAAACTTTGATAGAGATTAAATCTACCATGTTATGCCAAATGTCACGAATTATCAAGTTATTAAATAATATGGTAAAATTATCTAAAGTTTATTAAAAAACTGCTATGTACCAGATTTTGCCAAAAATGTACTTAATGTTATAGTATTTCTTAATTTATTTACACCTTCAAGCTGGTATGTTCAGCTTGATATAAAAGTGGAAAAACTTAAGCATGTCTTTTTGTAGATCCCAGCACTCATTTACATATTTCTTTTGTTTTTGAGTGTGTATTTATCATATTTTATCCTTGCATCAATACTTTAACTATCTTTTTTCTGTAAAAGTAATTTTAATCTATCCATTATTTAAAAATAGGTTTTACTCATAGATATCCTGTGTTTTTTTTTTCAGATTTGTGTTGTTAATTGAAAAATGAAAACAATTAGTTAGAAATATTTTCAATACAATATTTGCCTTGCAGCAGTAAAATCATTGTTTATATTCTCAATAAAGACTACTAACTCATTAATCTGTAACATGTTCAAGAACCAAACTTTAAAATTAAATGTGAACTATGTTCCAGAACATCTATTTTATTAAACTCATATCGATCTCAAAGTCAGAGCTCATTGCTCGAAGAAAGAATTTTTTGTAACATTATGCTGCGCAAATTCTAATTATTTTTCTTCTAATCTTTCAAAAAATTAACACAATTTGCAGAGCACATGACTGTTAAAACAATTATGGAATGTCCTTTATCAAATTGCAGTAAATGATACAGAGTATACTCTTCTCTTTCAGCATATGTGACAAGATGTCATAAACATTAAAGCACATTTAAAACAGATATTCTTAAAAAAATTAATAATCCATAATGTTTTTTAGAAAAATCATTATCCTTATAACTCTACACTTCTCTTATATGAAAAAACAAAAGTCAACGAATGACAGATGATTCTAATGCAAAAGAAATAATTAGAAAATATGAATTCTGATGAGATAGTGTGATAACTCTGAGGGATTTTAAAACTCTTTGAAAAATATGCTGAAGATTAGAAGTAACTTCTGATTGAAAGATAGCCTTAACATACTAGATTAGAGATTTCTAGACTTTTTAGATTTGCAGAATTTTCCAGACAAATTTTTGGTAAAGTTCCTGCGAAATCCTGTGGCAGAACTGCTGCCACTGGCTTACCCAGGAACATTACCGTATTCCGTGAAATGTTTAAGATATTTTCATAATGAAGAAACATAACTAAAATTTTATGTGTAAAATACCAGTCTATAGGTTTCAGAGTTTTTCAGAGTGAAGGAACATAAATGAGATTTCATGAGTAGTATTTCAGATGATAGGTTTCGGAATAGCGGAACCTAACTGAAATTTTATGTGTAATATACCAAATTAAGGATTTCGGAACGTTTTAGAAAGGCGGAATCTAACTGAGATTTTATGAGCAGCATTCCAGATTATAGGTTTCAGAGCTTTTCAGAATAGTGGAATTTAACTGGGATTTCACGAGTAATGTTTCAGATTGTAGGTTTCAAAATGATGGAACCTAACACAAAAGTAATGAGTAACGTTACAGATAAAAGGTTTCTAGACTTTTCAGAATGGTGAAACCTAACTGAGATTTCATTAATAACATCCCAGATTATAGATTTCTGGACTTTCCTGGCTTATGTAAGTTTCTTGGCATTTCTTTGATTAAGTTCCTGGGGAAACCTGTGGCAGAAAAGCTGCCAGATGTTTTCTTAGGAACTTTACGCAAAATTTTTTACAGTGTAGGGGGCGCAATGTTTTGTTTAGATTTTTAAATTATATTTGTATCCAGTGTCATTTAATTTTCTACTGATTTTATATGTTATGAATACGGTTCTTATGAATGAACCGAAACATGTCAACTTTTTAATTTAATTTTTATTTGTGACACCTTTTATAAGTAAATAAATATGAAATGTTTTTATACCCTGTGTATGTTATATAAATTTGCATCTATTAACAACATGCATGCCAAAATTAAATTCACTTTAGATTTATCAATTAAAAATTACCTTCTTTAGTAATTTTCTCTTGAAAGGAGAATTATACGTGATTACTTTTGTGCAGCCCTACATATGAGGTATAGAATTTATATATATGTAACATATTAACAATGATATTCAAAAAACAGTTCTAAATCAAAAATCTATCAATGCAAAAAACATGCTATAAATATCCTGGTATAACGTGATCGTAGTGAAATTCAGTGATTTATATCAGTTTCAATACATTTCAAATAGCGTAATGTCATTAAAATACTCTCGAAATTATTTTTACCTATATATCATAATGTAATCGAATTCTTTTGAGTGTCCCTGAACCATGAGACATTAATCGTACATACTTCATGTGCTATAGAAAACATGCTTTGGTGATCCTAAATAAGTTTTATCAATTGCATGAAAATCCAAGTATATTTAAGAGAGTTAGAGCGTGGACAGATTATCAGACGGACAGACAAACCGAAAGCATAAGCACTTTGAACTTTGTTATAAAGTGCTAAATATTGAAAATAAAGAGCAGAAATTATCAACTTTAGCTCTTCCATACTAAAAGACAAAAAAATAAATAAATAAATAAATAAAATAAAATAAATAAATGAAAAAACAAGACAAGAAAGAAAAATTTATGCGTCATAGATTAAGAAACACTTCCAAGCACACTCAACGAAACATCACCGTTCAAAAATATAAAATATTATGTATGATTCAAGCCTATGGAAACTCATCACACATTTTAAACCCAATTTCAGCTGTTCTCATCAACATCTGAAAAAAATATTTGAATTTTTTGCAGTATCCTGTTTATGTTAATAAGATTTATAACTATTAACAACATGTATACCAAAAATGAGTTCACTAAGATATACATCTACCTAAGCTGAAAATTTCCCTTCAGTAATTTCCTCTAATAAAATGAATTATACGTGAATACTTTTGTGCAACCCTGTATATGAGGTACAGAATTTATAGCCATATAATGAACAACATGCAAAATAGCAGTTAAATTTCAAAGCGCATACAAAATATTTAAACGCACATTCCAGCCATTGTTACTCGAAAACAGTAGTGTAATCGATTTCTTTCGTGCGTCCCTGTAAACGAAAAAAAAGTACTATGGATGCCCTGTTATAACGTAATCATAGTGAAATTGAGGGATTTATATTAGTTTCAATATATTTGAAATAGCGTAATCTCATTAAAATTCTCTTCGAACGATCCCCCTCCCTTTATAATGTAATGCGATTCTTTTGAGTGCCCCTGTAAATGAATAAAAAGAGCTATGAATGCCCTGTTAAAACATAATCGTAGTGAAACTCAGTTTCAGTATCTATGAAATAGCTTAATCTCATTAAAACACTCTTCAAGCGATTTTCCCCCCTATACTATAAAGTGTCGGAGTTCTGTTGAGTGCCCCTGTAAATGAACTATTAATCTCACATACTTCCTATACAATACCAAACATGCTTTAGTGACCCTAAATAATCTTTTATCAATTGCATGAAAATCGTAATATATTTACGAGAGTAAGAATGTGGACTGGCGGACAGACAAACCGAATGCTTAAACAGTTTTCAACTTTGTTGGAAAGTGTTAAAATAAGTCAACATAATTACTACGGCTGTAATTTTAATGAGTGAATATAAAAGATAATGAAAACATGAATTTTGCATAAAAAATGAAGTTGATCAGTTAACGAGATGTAATTCTATTTTCCATACTCTTCGATTTTTTATGACCCTGTATTTCATTCAAATATTTCAATTCAAAGATATATTTTAATTGGAAATGAGACGCTTCATCTGTATCGGTAAACTGTTTTTTAATAGGTTTATCTTTTTTGGAGTTATAAGGATGTTTCTTTTACTATTTGATTAGTACGTCGATCAAAAACTATCGCCAAACTATAAGATTAAAAGCTGATGATAGGTTATCGTAAATGTCACTATGTTTTGATATTAAATAGTTACATAAGTATGTATATCATAACTGATTTTTAATTTGACGTTTAATTTGTATTTTTATTAATCTTTTACTATTTTATTTGTTCTTTCGTTATTAGGTGCGTTCGTAATTATGTAAATACGTAGCACCTATTGTTGTCGTTCAGTCCGTCCGTCTGTCTGTCCATCTGTCTGTCCGTCTGTCTGTCTGGCCGTCTGTCTGCATATAACAACGCAAAAACTACCCAACCGAATCGTTTGAAATTTAAAATACATAATTATAACATAATTTTGTCGAGTCATTTCAAATTTTATGAAAATCGTATGGATAGATCAATTATAGGGACATTCAAAAGGATTCCGTTACATTACGGTCAATAGGGAAAAAAGTTTTAAATGCATTTTAATCGTTTGAAATTTAAAACATATAATTATTGCGTAATTTTGTCGAGTCATTTCAAATGTTATGAAAATCGGATGCATAGATCAATTACAGGGACAATCAAAAGGATTCCGTTACATTACGGTCAATGGGGAAAAAGTTTCAAATACATTTTAATGATGTTACACTCATTCGAACATAATAGAATTGGCATGAATCTATGAAATATATACTAAAATATGCATTCTGTACAATCTGTGATGCAAAGAATTTTTATTATTAAATTACAGGACCACACAAAAGTATTCCACTATATAATGCTATACGGGGAAACATGGTTTGGTACATGTTTTAATTATATTCAACTATTTCACATTTTATGAATAAGATATACGTTGCTGAGGTGTAATAAAAATTACTTCCTGCATATTTACAGAAACGTAAAGATTTCGACTACTATACTGTATCCGGAGTACGCTCTACTATATCAGCAAGATCTGAATATTTTTAAAACTTCGTTATCGTACGAACGCACCTCATTTGCTACGTTCACGTGCAGTTTCCAACTTGTTTAAAATAAGTCTATCCGTCCGTCGATCTGCCCGCATTTAACAGAGCATAAACTACCCAGCCAAATCCTGTGAGATTTCAAATATTTAATTAATGCATAATTTCGTCGAGTCATTTCAAATTTTCTTAAAATTGGATCTACAATTTATTTTTTTCAGGTGCAATCAAAATTATTATATTACATTACGGTCAATAGGAAAAAATAGTTTTAAGTACATTTTAATGATGTTACACTCTTTAGAATATAATAGAACTGACATGAATTTATGAAGTATATACTAAAATATGTATTCCGTACTTTTTGTGATGCAAAGAATAATTTTTATTAATTGAAAGGGCCGCACAAAATTAGTTTACTGCAATAATGGTGTACGGGGGAACATTGTTTGGGACGTGTTTTAATAATATTAAAATATTTCACATTTTATGAAATTCTTATACGTTGCCGAGGTTTAAAGCAAGTTACTTCCTGTATAATAGAAAGTACTTACAGGGACCCACAAAAGATTTCCACCACGATGCTGTATCAGAAGTATTGTATGCTATAACATCAAGATCTGAATATTTTTAAAACTTCCTTATGGTAAAAATGCATCTCATTTGCTACGCTTCATGTGCAATTTGCAACTTTTTTCTGAAAATTAAAAAAAAAAACAGATTATTTAGAGTATGAAGGTCATATTGGAAGTGTTTTATGTGATATGTTATTTCATCGATAAAGCTGCCGTTCTGTATAAAATATCGAGCATTTTGACGTATTCTGAAAGTATTTAAACGAGTATTCATACGTTGCCATGAACTGGCTGGACATATATGTAAATAAATACATGAGATGTGTCGTAGAATATAATAGAATAATATAGATGTGTACCTTAAAAGAATTGTAGTTATTACCATATTACAATTTTGCCCTTCAAAAAACAACCTTTTTTTGGTATAAGAGCTTATCATTGTTTGCTGCATTTTTCCTTTTCGTAATACAAGTAAAGTTTTTCGAAACGGGTTTCAATTGTTATCTTATCCACGGGTGTTAGAGCTGGAGCATTGTTTTCTTTTTTCACTCAGTTTTGTTTATTGGGTTCATCGATAAATCTATAAGAAATAAGTAAATATAAATTTCTTTGGAATGTGATAGATGTTAAATAATTTTAAATTTATCTCATATATTTATGTACGTTTAAATTTTAAATGTTTCTCAGTTATAAAGAAGTTCATGTCTAGTAAAGAAATATTTTCTTTATTTTGAGAACGCATTCAATTCTGATCAGGATTTTATTTGAAAGAGTATATTTAATCTAGATAAAGAAGTTTTTTTTTACAGCTTTTTAACAAGTGCGAAATTAAAACTCCCTATAATTTTTTAAGCAATTTCCAACGCAGTTAATTTTTTTTTTATTCGATTTGTCTGCAAGCCCACCAGTGGTTGAGAGGTTTTGCTCTGAAAGATAATCAACTGGAGTTCGAACCCAATAGCAATCGTCGCCCTTAATGTTCGGAGTTTCATTCGGTAAACACGATTAGTATCCTTTAGAAAGATTTTGTTGAAATAGCTTAAATACTAATTATAACATCCACTGAAAACATAATATAATGCGTGCAACATTTAATGTACTTGTTGTATTTTAACTTTTTACAGGATCACGCAAAAGAAGTCAGATGCATGACCATCCATGAGAAAGTGCGTTTTCAGTTGTATTGCGCATTTTAAAGTTTAACTAAATTTTAATATATCGTTTAGTGCGTTTAAATTCAATTGATTGTATACAGGGAGGGCCGAAAGAATTCGAATGGAGACGATGGGTAAAAATGGATAAATATGCATTTTCAACCATCTTTTTCAGCTGAATTCATTTTTATACTAGTATCGGGTGTGAATACAACATTAAAAAATTCTTATACTGTTCGGCCCAAAAAGATATAAATACATTGCCGTCTATGCATAACAACTAACAGCAAAGCTTTTTCAGTTATGTTACAGGTTTTCCAGAGGAATTAATTTTTTGTACCGTATGTAAAAACTAAATTTAAATTGCGGTATTGCAAATCATTCAAGATTTTGTCCTACAGTATCCAAGTCCCGGCTTCTTGACTGTTAATACTAATGTCCCATACAGCATATGTCCCAGTTAGGTCGCCAGACTAATGCGGAACCCTCAATGTTTAGTTTCCAAAACAAGTCTGGAACACATTTTATTGAGACCGAAAGGACCTAAAGTTAAGTGAAGCTTGATCAGCCTGCCGCCTGAAATCGAACTAGGGACTTGAAGCTTGTAAACACGCGAACTGAGCACTACGTTAATGAGTTTTATTCTTATATAAAGAATATAAAAATCAATTGATCACATACAGAGTTGCAAATGTCATCTAAACGTGGTTTAAAAAAGAGGTTTTTAGCTATATTATGCATTTTAACAATTTAGTTATTTCCTTTTATAGTATGAAAAAAACAATAATGAAAATTTATGAAATATTTATTACGTGTTAAAAAGTTTAACTCCTTCACGAAATATCAGCAGAATTTAAATAAAAGTCAAACTACTAAAATCACTAATTGCTTATTCACTGCGACAAAATATAAACGCACACACACATCATTTAGTAATTATATTCAGGATTTGATTGAAAACTTTGATGACTAGGGTATCACTACGTTTCCGTGTTCTACTTGTAAAGCTGATGAATTGACTTTTTAGTATAGAGCCCCACTGAAAGAAACAAGTTAGAAATTGCACATCAAACGTAGCAAATGAGGTGTGTTCGTACTACAACAAAGTTTTAAAAATATTCAGATCTTAATTATAAATAGAAGTTTTCATATACGTCCATTAAAAACATTTCAAAAATATGCATTAAAGTATTTAATTGTTTATTATTGAACGTCCTTTATAGCAATTAAATACTTTAATGCATATTTTTGAAATATTCAGATCTTGGTGTTATAATATACAATACATCCGATACAAATAGTATACGAAATAATTTGTTAAAACAATCCAAAAACTCTCCATCATATACGAAGTAACTAGTCGTAAACTCCAGCAGCATACATCAATTTCATAAAATGTGAAATAGTTTAATATAAGTAAAACGCACCCCAAGCAAATTATCCCCCTATACCATTATATAAAGTAATAATTTTGTGTGGCCCTGTAAATTAATATCAAATATTCTTTGCACTACAGATGGTGCAGAATGTATTTTTTAGTACATACTTCATAGATACATACTAATTTTATTATGATCAAAAAAGTATAACATCATTAAAATTAATTTGACCTATTTTTCCTTGATTGTCACTGTAATTAAAATATATATCCGATTTTTATGAATTTTGAAATTACTCGAAAAATTACACAACAGTTACATATTTTAAATTTCAAACAATTCGGTTGGTTAGTTTTTACTCTGTTATATGAGGACATACGGACCGATTGAACTAGAACTATAGGTGCAACGTATTTACATAATTACGAACGCACCTAAAAATAATAAATAGAATTTTTTTTTCAAAGTGGTGCTTGATTAAATATCTTTCTTTTTAAAATTACGATATTCGTATTAAACTAATAATCATCCTTCCTCCAGTGGAATTTTACGAATTTTGCGGTTAGTAGAATTTTTTTTTTAATTTAAAAAAGAAAGTTAGTTTAATTGCAAATTACGTGTTAGGTGAGTCCGATAGTAATCAAGATAGTTAACCGTATACAATATGAACACCAGATTGAGATGATTTTCTTAGATTTTGTATCCTTACTCGACAGAGGGTGGGGGGGGATGCTATCATGTATCTCAAATTGAATGAAAATTTATAAGATACAGAGAATCAACATATAACCACCAGATATAGATAACATTTTCTTAAATTGACCCCCCCCACCCCCTTCATTGTACCACTGGAGCGGGTGGTGGGCTGCAAAAATTATCCCGAAATCTATCACGGTTTCTGATATGAAAATTTCCGCAGGATATATTCTAAGGATATAAATATATCGCTCAGATGCCAGAAAAGTGACAAATCTTGTAAAAATTTAGTTATTCCACTAACAGCTCGAACATAGATGCGTATTTGTACACAAAAACTTTCATCAGTGTAGTTATACAGAAATTCACTTTATTACTCTATATGTCCGTTTGTAATCGCAGTGGATTGTTTGAGGAGGTAAAATTATCTAATCCTCCAAACCTCATTTTACATTCTTAAGAGTTTTATTCTTTTACAACGCTTTCTAAGGGTTTGGCATTTATATGCAGAACTACGGGCTGTGATTTCATGTTACAGTAAAATCAAGCAAATTTCCTTTCGAATGGCCTATAAAATAGTTACATTTTTCGAGATGTTTCACTTTTCTTGCGGCTGAGTGATATGATCCGATGATTATTATTTTTTTAATTTGCCATATTTTACTCCCGATGGGGGTGGGGGTGGAATCACACAAGATCTTTAACGGCATCCCTGATAAAACTTTACAAGAAGTCGATTCTCAATATACAACACCAGATAACATGTTTTTTTCCAATTTGGTATCCTGCCTTGTTACTGGTGTGTGTGTGTGTGGGAGGGGGGGGAGTGGTGTAAAACATATCCCAAAATTGTTGCAGCTTCGGCGATTAAATCTTCATATTATCAAAATAAGAACTCCAGATAAAGATATTTTTTTTTTTTTTTGTAATTTGGTTCAGCTGTCGCAGTGGAGGAGGGTTGCGAAACTTTACTCGAAATCGGTTAACATTTCAAAAAAAAAAAAAAAAAAAAAAAAAAAAAAAAAAAAAAAAAGTCAATATATTTTTTTGAATCATAAACATAAGATCGGATGATTTTATTATTATTATTATTATTTTCTCTCCTCCAGAATCAGTGGAAGGGCAGCATAAAATCTATGACCACATTCCTGAAAAAAAAAAAAAATACTGAGTGAGATAATTGTCATTTTTTATCAAACTCCCGTGATTTTGTAAAAGCTGAATATGAAATAACTAATTTAAAAGAAAATTCTTAGTTTTAAATGAATTTGTCCTGAGCAATTCCATCTCAGCTCAGGCAGGGCATGTCAATTCACCATCACAGATTTTTTTCAAAAAAATACAGTAGTTACAACTAAGTAAAACACAAAATTTCCCAAAAGGATTTTTACCAAAAAAATTTTTTTCTCCGGTTACAGCACTTTCAAAATTGTGATAAAATTGACAATTTTCAGAAAAACTGAAAAACGCTTCATTTTGAAATGAACACAGTACCAAACATATTCAACATATTCAATCAATTTATTTTTTACAAATAGTTATTAAACTGAATTTTACTTTAGCACAGTTTTTAAAAATATTGTGACATTTTTACTTAATTAAAAAAAATTAGTTTTCAAGTACAGAAATTATAATTATTACTGTATTCAAGTTTTTTTTTTTTTTTTTTTTTTTTTTTTTTTTTTTTTCAGAATGAAAAAAATATTTTAAGGCTAAGCATTGATGGCAATCCAAAGACATTTAATGGGAGTTTTAGAGCAAATTTTATTTCAACCCTAAGGTGCATACAACTTTTGTAATTCAATTTTAAATTATGCAAAATCTTGTAAAATCGCTACTTTTGAAGTGCAATTTCTCAAAAACACCATTTTTTAAAAATCTGATAATATGCTCAATAGATACCTTATTAGTTTCTAATAAATACCCTACAGGCAAATCCTGTACTTTTGCTTAGAAAATTTTATATGATTTTTTGAAAATAACATGTAGTGTTTTTTTTTTTCAAAAAACCAGAAAGTCAAGCTCTTTCTTATTTAACCGAATTTATAATATGATTAATATTTCAAACTAAAAATTACAATCCTGGTACATAATTATTACTGTTAAAATATATCTAACCATTTGCTTAAGTTTAAAATTGTATAAAATACAGCCATTAGTAAAATTAGGATTGATCATGTGTCATTTCATTCCATACTCATAGATGTATCAAATTCACCTACAGTGTGTTAAATATTTTGTTATGTAGTATTGGATATAATATATTAATATGCAGATACATACATTACAGAAGAATTAGGTACTGAAAATTTCTTGAATTAACTTCAACTCCTTATCATCGAAATAAAAAATGTGAAGTTGTGCAGATTGTCCTGTTGGAACTGGTTTTTCTATTTTTAGAAGCACATTTTCCAATGGTAATGCACATTCATCTTTTTTCTTTCCAGATTCTTCTGGCCACTGGAATGCTTTAGCAGAATCATGGGGGTACATGAATGATACTTTAATGTCATGTAGTTCTCGTGATATACCATTGATTTGTCCTATCCACCAATTATTTTCATAAATGCATCCAATGAAATCGCCGATTTGGAAATCATGTATTGAATATTGTTTTTTTATTTGGCTGGAAGTTTCAACTTTTGTCAATATATTTTTAATCGTTCGTCCCATATAACCTTCATTATTTTCAATCGCCTCAATAGTGTTTAGATGGTATACCAGCAATAGATCTTACATTGGCATATTCTTTTTCTTTATTAGCTCTATAAGCTTGAATAATCTTTTTGTCTAGATGTAGCATAATGATATTTTTTAACAGAGAGGAAAGTTCAGCAACAAATCAGACAGAATCTCGGATAGCTCTTATTATAACAATTCTGAATAAAAACACCTTCACTAAAATGTTCTATTTTTATACAGAATTAGTAAATGGTAGATTGTAAGATAATAATTGTTAAAAAGGAGTTTAATAAAATAGAAAACTTTCTTAGTGTTGATTTTTTTTAATTAAGAAAATTATTAAAATTTTAAATATAACTGTACTGTTAAAGTACATTGTAATAAGTCAGGATCAAAAAATTCAAATTTTTAAATTCAAGGAAGTTATTAAAGAAAACTTTTAGTTATATATGTACATCTTAGAACATATTAAAACATAATCATCATAGAATAGCAAAACTAAATAAAAGTGACTAAAATACTAAAGTGACTAAAAACTAAATAAAATAACTTTAATAAAAGTGTGAAAATAATGTTTTATAATGTTTTCCTCTAAGCAAAAATATACCTGTTCAATAGCAATCTAATTATTGAGTACTAAAAGAAAAGAAAATGAAAAGAAAATAAGATTTTTCTTTTTTTAAAGGGGAGTTTGAATTATTTACATTTTATGAATAAGAATTTTTGAAGATCAGCTTATATTTATCTGCCATAATTATGTGCATAGTATTACCTTTTCATTAAAAAATAGAAATCATATTATTAATTCAGTGAAATAAGAAAGAGCTTGACTTTTTGGTTTTTTGAAAAAAACACACAACATGTTATTTTCAAAAAATCATATAAAATTTTCTAAGCAAAAGTACAGGATTTGCCTGTAGGGTATTTATTAGAAACTAATAAGGTGTCTATTGAGCATATTATCAGATTTTTAAAAAATGGTGTTTTTGAGAAATTGCACTTCAAAAGTAGCGATTTTACAAGATTTTGCATAATTTAAAACTGAATTACGAAAGTTGTATGCACCTTAGGGTTAAAATAAAATTTGCTCTAAAACTCCCATTAAAGGTCTTTGGATTGCCATCAATGCTTAGCTTTAAAATATTTTTTTCATTCTGAAAAAAAAATCTTGAGTACAGTAATAATTATATTTTTTGTACTAAAAAACTCATTTTTTTTAATTAAGTAAAAATGTTACAATATTTTTTAAAACTGTGCTAAAGTAAAATTCAGTTTAATAACTATTTGTAAAAAATAAATTGACTGAATATGTTGAATATGTTTGGTATTGTGTTCATTTCAAAATGAAGCGTTTTTCAGTTTTTCTGAAAATTGTCAATTTTATCACAATCTTCAAAGTGCTGTAACGAAAGAAAAAAAAATTTTTGGTAAAAATCCTTTTGGGAAATTTTGTGTTTTACTTAGTTGTAACTACTGTATTTTTTTGAAAAAAATCGGTGATGATGAATTGACACATATCAATACTGCCTGCCTGAATTGAAATGGAATAGCTCTCCTATTTAAATTCTTATAACGCGTCATCAAGTTGTCACAGCGCTCTGAAATTTTGTGTACTTTAAATAACTTTTTAGTTGCCATTATATTAATTCTTTTATCCAAATTAACCTAAATTTTTGTATAGCACAAATACAGGGTGTGACCAGCAAATAAGATCCTGATTTCAAAATTACATTTCTTAAAAAAAAAAAAAAGACTGATAGAATTATGCGATAAAAGTTTTGTTTATTTAGGTAAGCTGTAAAAATTTTATACTGAAGTTTTGATCGATGAATATTTTGAAAAGATTGTGCTCTGATTGTTATAAATAATTGACTTGACATTTTTCTTGTTTTAGATTGCTGCAGAGAACGAGTTTTTCGTCGTACAGTATCATATTTTACCGATTTTTCTAACTAAATTTTTGGAATTTTGAAATTTTTAAAATTTAATTCCAAAAATCGTTAAAATATGGCATTGTATGCTGAAAGACACATTCTCTGCGATTGATCTGAAACAGGAAAAAATATCAAGTCAAGCTTTCTTTGCAATTAGAACACAGTCTTTTCAAAACTTCCGTATAACATTTTTACAGCTTACTTAACAAACAAATCGTTTGTCACAAACTTCTATCGATCTTTCTTTTTGAGAAATTTAATTTTGAAATCAGGGTCTTATCCGCTTTACAAACTCAGTAACCACAAATGACTCACGTTCAAACTGTCACAATACAGAAACATTTTGTATGGTAAGCGTAACCTCTTTGATGGGCGGGGTATTGTTTAATAAACAAAGCATTTCAGGTATAGGGGTGTTCTCATATAATAATGTAGTACTACTAACTAAGGCTTACGCTGTAGATACCATTTGTATGCGTATGAAATTATCAAACATTCTGTTAGAAGTTCTTGAGAATCACACAATGTATATCGTAATAATAATAACATATATTCTTCACCGAAAAGGTAATAACTTATGTTATAAAAAATATTTTTCTTATAAGACGTTAATTTATTAATGAAACTTTTGAAATATATCAAAAATTTACTTAATCAAAATACATTCTGAAGGTAACTCGTTTAAAAATATTCGAAACATGTGAATTTTAATACATTTTAAATGTTTTATTAAAAAAGTGATTCATACAAGCAAAATAACTATTTTTTATAATATAAGTTCTTACCTTTTTGGTGAAGAATATATATTATTGTTATTACGATATAGTTATTAATGGAAGTAAACAAGACTTACTGCTGTTACGTTTCACATTGATATCATACAATGTGTTTCACATTTCTTTCCTTAAGGCATGTTTCAGATTATAGCAGTTCCCACGTATCCAAACTGCAACTTTTTAACGCATGTTTTGATTCATTGTTGTTTTTAAACTCATGAAGCATGCAGGTGTCCTTTTAAAAATTAATGCAATCGAACAGTTTCCCATTTTTCGATAGATTTAAAAGATTTTTCAAAAAAACGTCTTTAAAGTGTGCGTTTTGAGCTGAACTTAGGGATGTGACAGCATGGTAAAAGAAAAAAACTGCCGTCACGAGAAAAAAAAGTATCTTATATCTCAAGACATAATTCATGTATCAGAAATGGAAAAAAATCATTAGATAATAAATAATTTTAATAATTATGTCTGTAAATTTATTCATTTTCTTTTTTTTTTTTATGTTTCCAAATGAGGCCGTAAATGTGCCAGAAATGTTTGATGTTGTAGGACAAGGATTTCTTTTCTTTTTTTGGGGGGTGGGGGAGGAGGGGTATCATTTTATAATCAGTCGGGATAAAAATTCGCTAAAGCTGTAATTTTCTGTAATTCAAAATCTTAGAGTAAACGCGTAGAAAGCTGATCACTAGTTCAGAAACCAATTGAGAATTTCGAAAAAAATATCACACATACAGATCACATCTACACCCCCCTCCTACCCCAGACACACACACAGAGAGAAGCAATAATGCAGAAATAAAAATATCATCTTTATCTGGTGTTACTTTTTGAATATCTGCATCTTCTAAAATTGCATTAACAAGGCTTTTATAGACTCTGCATTAACTCCTTGCAGAATGAGGGAGAGGGAGAGGTGAGCAAATTAAAAAAATCATAAAATTAAAAAATATATGTAATATAATCTTAATAAAAAAGAAATAGAAAATATGTATTGCATAACACGTAATTTCTGATTTTCATAAGCAGAGGGGGTGGGGCAAGGTAGAATAGGTGAAGAATTCTGTTATGAAAATCCTATTACCGAAGCTTGAATTAAGTTTGAAAGATTGGTTAAATGTTTAAGGTTACTTTCTGTAAAATAAATTTGGTCAAAAGTGACCATTTGTTCAACATAACGGGCCTTTTCGCTCGGTGGGAAATCTGTTAACGGGAATTGTATCAACATTCCAGCGTAATTTTACAATAATTGGGTCTAATTTAGTAATGTAACATATTTTGTAGTATTGAATAATTTCATCAAATAGTATTTTAAAAATTAAGGTTCAGAAAAATAATCTAAAAAGTGTCTTTATGACTTTGCTTGGCTCATTTCAAAATTTAAAATGTTCTTAAAAGTTTATTTTAATCATAATTGGAGCAAAAATTTATAAAAGAGATTCACATGGAAAAAGGAGGAGGATAATCCATAATTTGACAAATGGAGTAGTTGAATAAAATCTAGAAGCGGTAAAGTTTTTTTTTTTTTTTTTTTTTTTTTTTTTTTTTCAATTTAGGCGTTGTATACTCATGTATTTTTATAAATCTTTTAAATGACATTATGAACAAATTTACCACCGATTGATGTAGCCTCTAATGATGTTAATCTTTAAATTTCGGGTCTGTACTACTAATAGTACACATCTTTTAACTGAGCATTGTTTTGCTTTAACCCTTTCCGGCACACTATGCCCGATCTGGGATACCTAATTTTAATTCCAAACATGAAAGCAATAATATTTTAAAATTTTGCTTTTACAATAAAAGCTTCAATTAAGGGTTTCAAGATATCTAAAAAAATCGTTTGTGAATTCCGCTGTCAGTCGATGATTTCTCATTCTACTAACAGATTTTGCCCGTGCCGGAAACGGTTAAGAAATACTTTTGTGACTGTTTGCATGTAGTAATTTTAGCATGTGTCTATGCATTTACTATACGACTTCATCAAAATTTAGGCATTTAGTAATAACTAGCAAAAGCCATGCTTTGTTTAGATTTGCGAAGCATTATTTTATAAAACAGATATTTGAAAGTAACAATATTTTTTTTTTATTATTTTTGCATCTTTATTAAACAAAAACGTTATTTTATGTTTTGGCGCAGTTTAATTCTACAAACGTAAGTTCAGCCAAATAACTTTCAATTTCCCAGGAATTTTTCATTTATGATGTAAGACTGGCATAAAAAATATTTTTGAAGCAAACTTTTACAAAATATTTTTAAATTTTCAACTAAAAATTCTTTTTAAAGATGTTTTTACAATTTTTAGTAGCCACTGGTGTTTTTTAAAGTTGTTTGAAATATGCATGTTTCCAATCTTTGTAATTAACATCAAATAATCTTTGATAGTTATTTTAGAATAATATATTTGAAGAGAGCTTGAAGAAAGTTACTTCTTCAAAATCCTATTTTCTGGAAAAACATTTGAAATCTGCTCTCGTCGATACTATGAATTTTTAACAATAAAACTTTTTATTCTAACTTCTTGGTTTTTATACATGTTAACGCATGAGAATTTTTGATACTGTAGAATTTTTCGTAAGGAAAATTTCTATTGAATGCTTAATTTTGAAGGATTTTCACTCTTGACAACTTTACGTACGTTTTTAAGCCAACTGGTGCCTATATAGTCTCAGTATCTACAACTGCTTCATCTAATGTTAAACCTTGGGATTTATGAATTGTAACGGCAAAAGCTAACTGCAGAAGAAATTCTTTCCTTGAGCAGTTTATGCTTCCATTTTTTCCAGAAATCAGTTATATGGGGAATTGGTACGCACCAATTCTTATAAGTTAAATTACTGTAGTATTCAAATTTATCCATGATTATTCGCGATATCTGGTCTGGTGGCTTGTGATTTTCTTTAATACGTGCAACAAAGCCTAAAGTCCCGTTCACTAAACATTTTTCGGTCCACAAATAAGAACGTAACATTACTTTAGATACAAATGATAAAGCAAGAAATGGTTGAAGTCCCTTTGTCATTTCTGAATCGGCCAACTTTGCTGTAATACATTTATAAAGAGCTTGAATCGAGGCAACAAGTTCCCGCAATTCTTTTAATTTTTCATTTATATAACAAATTTAACAATTAATTGTATTTGTTTACAATTCTTTTGTTGCCACTTTACAAAAAAAAAATTCCATAATACAATTCTTTTAAAATGTTTAAGTGTCATCTGTGCAAACGATTTTGCTGAATAATGAAAACATATTTTATTTATTAAATTAATCATGATTCTATCTATAATCACTTACTCCATGATTTATATATATATTTTTTTCTGAAAATATACGCGTTTCATTTTTTATTTATTTGCTAAAATGCGTCCGTATTGGAAATGCATGTAAAATAAATTAATTAAAATAATATTTTTTTAACGTTTTACTGTAAAAAAAATTATATTCTGCAAATCTACAGATCATATTTTATTTTTGTGTTTAATTTGGAGTCAAAATATTGAATAGTTTTTTTGTAAAGTGTACGACAAAGTGTAATTTGAGTGGCCTAGTAGAGGATTCGCTTCGCTCATCCTAATAATTATTATTATTTGTTTAAATCCGTTTGCACCGTTTCCAATTCCTTTATTTTAAACACATATTTCACTGCTTAAATTTAAAATAAAGGCTACTTTCCTGAAAGAATCAAGTGTAAGAAAACGCAAAAACTATTAAAATGTTGTGATATTAGTTAACACTTGTTGTAATATAATATTTTCTTAACATCTCCAAAAACTCTTCCTAAACCTATTTTCATATGAATATTAATTGATTAGTACGCAAAACAACAATATTCGTAATGTTTCAGACAATGAAATATTTCTTACACTCTAATTAATCTATTTGTTAATATTATTAACCTAAAAGTATTTTTTTTTTCTAAAAATTAAAAAAAAAATCGGAGCCGAAAGGGTTGAAACATTTTTAGTTCTTATTAACATTTTGCCTTCGGTGGTTAGAAGGGCTTTTACATCCTTTGAGTACACCCCCCCCCTCTCGCAGCTTCCCCTCTGAATAATACTAAAAAACAAGGTAACGTGAAATCAACGCCCCGAATGATAATTATTTATTATCATTTAACCTTTTTTTTCCTTTCACAAAACGCCCCTTGAATGTATCTTCCCAGTTTGCTATCTGAGCTTGCGATGCTGAAGTGCAATTTTTCGAGTCGCATGCCTGATAAAATAAATTATTATCTTCATTTCAAGTATTAAAAGCTGTAAGCCATTCTTTTACAATAACTTATTTCTGAGTATTTTGTGTAGCTAATAACTATTTTTTACACGGTCCAGATTTTTTGTAATACCTTTTAATTTTGTGGCGTAAGAGTACTTTTGTGGAATATTTTCTGAATATTACCATCTGAAGTAAGATTTGAGACTAATACAGATAACAGAAAGTATTAACCTATTATAAATTGAATTACAGGTATGAATTATATTACTGTTTTTTCTCTTAAATGCTTTATCTTAAACGTTTCATTCATTATAGTCCATGAGTCGACAGCAAAAAAACCTAAGGTACCGGGCAAAAGAAAAAATATTTCCTTTATAAAAGATAAAGTAATAGGTCAATCTAATGATCCATATCTGACGGAAGTGAATTGGTCATAAGCCAAAAATTAATACCATTCGTAAGGTTAATATTATGTTTGCCGTGCAATCATTTTATACACCGAGAAAAAAAATATAGTTCCAGCATCTAGAATCTAAATTGTGGCTCTTGAAAAAATAGTTCCATGTCATCCTTATAAATTCTAGTTCCCTATGCCAGAGAGTTCTGGAGTTCCCTATTACAATTCAAGAGCGTTTTGCTTACATTCTCGTTGTCAAATCTATTTAAAAATCTCTGCAAGTAGATGCGAACACAAGAGGTTTAATTTAATAACTAGAATTCTAGTATATGAAACTATTCCCAAAATCAAGCGATAATTTCTCGTTACTGAAACGGTTCCATATCGTTTCGTCACCTAGAAAAGACTAGACTAGAAATGTCAGGTCATTGCGTCTATTCAACACAGTTGTTCAATCTGTTCGCATAGTTCGGTCATCTGTAGTTCTAGTTTGAGTATTCAGAAAGGGACTGACTATTCATTCTAGGTGAAGGAGGTATATTTTTTTTTCTCAGTGTATCCTTGGTTGTTCGGCAAATACAATGTTATACCCTGCTAGTCAACCCCTAGTGATATTAATTTTTGGCTTATGCACCACTTCACTTCCGTCAGACATGGATCGTTAGATTCCCCTATGGCTATTCTTCTATAAAATAAAGGTTTTTTTTCTTCTTCCGGATACCTTAAGTTTTTTATACTGTCGGCTTTTGGAGTATTAAAATAAAAAAGAAACGTTTATTTTTGCTGCTTATGATACACTTACATTATTTTTTTATCGGGATTATAAAAGTTTAACGAATAAAGTACATTTATTGCCTCAATTATTATATGCTATGTTGATTTAATTATATTTATCACTTTAAATAGCTCTACGGATTTTCAAAAAGTATTCTATCTTTTCATGTATTTTTTAAATGAACTGTGAAGTATATAGCAATGAAGACCCGTTTTTATGTTATTTATTTTTATTTGTAATCAAACGAATTTTCAAGTATTTTGCTTCTTTACATCTGGAATATACACTTTATTTTCGGGTATTATAATTGGTCTTTCTTTTTTCTGCCAAAACAATATTTTGCAGTCCATAGACTAAATATGTACCATGTATTGTGATTTTTTTTTTCAATATTATTTACTCAAAGAATTTTATGTAGGAAAAAGTTTTAGACTAACGAAAGTAATATCGACGAAACTTTTAATCATTATCAAAATAGGTTAAAGTTCAAAAAACATTTGAATCAATTGATGAAAATTATTTTACTGTTTCCTGATATATTTTTTTATAATTGATTTTTTGCATTTTTTATCCTTAATTATTATATTTTTTCATGAGTATACGCAAATGAAAAATAGCTACGTAGGAAAAACATATGCAGACACACATATATCTTTTTGTTCTAAAATGTAATAAAATCTAATTCTATTGCTGTAAATAATTTTTTTGTGACTGGAGGTTTTTCATATTACTACATTTTAAGAAAATTAGTTCATTTAAAAAAGATAGAAATTGGTAATTTTACCGAAAAATATTCGGCAAAAATGTTGAAGTATTCAGTTTTAAATTGAAGATTTATTTAAAGAATTTTTTTTATGTTGAAGTCTGAAAAAAGAGTTCCATTAATAAAAGTTTATATAAACAAAAACTATGCATAACAATTTAATTATCTCTTGCAGGACTATGCTTCATGAGACTACGGTGTGTACTGTCAAATTATTGCTTTTGATTTGACTAATTTTTTTCCTTATTTTTTAAGCCTACATTCTAAATTTCATCATTTCAATCAGTTTTTTCTAATTTAAAAAGGGTAATTTTTTTCACTTTTATGTCAAATTCTAATGCAGGGGAAATAACACCATTTCCTCATAATTAAAAAATGTGTTTACTCGGGGTTATTAAAATCTGATTTAAAAAGATATAATAACATTTAAAATAACAATTATTAAATCTCATGTTCAAAGTGATAAGTGGAGAAAATTACTTTATAAAAAGCAATTTAAATTTGAATCTGAAAAAGGCAAATAAATATTTTAAAAATATCGTCCTAAAAATATATTTATACGTGAATAATTAAAAGATAAATAAAACTTTTTAAAAAATTATATCATAAAAAATGCATTTTTCACGTGAATATTAAAAACACAAATAAAACTCTGCAATATTAATTAAATTATTACGTGTTAGAAGCAGTAAATGTTGAAAATTAAGCCATATTTAAAAATCTCTAATAATAATATTGTTAAACATTTAAAAAGATACAGTCAAAGTTCTTTAATTCTTTAATCCGCACAAGCTGGGGGCAAAGGTTTAGCGGATTATGGAATATTGTGGATTATAGAGTACTGTGGTTTATACATCATTTGATTATTCCTAGACAGCATTCTAATTCTTAAATCAGTATAATATGAAAATATGAATATGAAATCTAGAAATTAATTTGATATGCTATTTCAAAGAGTTTTTTTCTAAGTTTTTTTTTTTTTTTTTTGTTTAAAAAAAACTGATATATATTTGCATTTAAATAAAATTAATTACATATGTTCCGTAATGCAGTTTAATTTTTACTGTTAATAAAATAAAAGTTATATTAAAAAAGTAGATGTTTTATTAGGATTTTTTTACAATTTTTTATTATTTGTCGTTTTTATTATTTACAAATTCGTGTCCCAAAAAGGTTTTTATAAAATCATTTTCCGGACACGAATTTGTAAATTTTCTTAACTGTTTATTTCACTGTTTACATTCGTAAAGTAACGCGGATTATAGAAAATTTCGGATTATGAATGCGCGGATTATCGATCCTTGACTGTATTTACATTTCAAGTGAAAACTCTATTTGAACGTAAATTTAAAGACAAAGAAAGATTTGGTGAATCTACGACATATTGAAATCTATACATTTAAAACAATTTTCTTATAATGTCGTTATGAAATTCTGGGAGAAAATGGCGTTGTTTAATCAGCCATTTTATATTAGCTGATTTTCAAATATTTGGTTGGTTTTATTTGATCAATCACGAAAACAACCGTTAGCTGTCGCGACATCTTTTGTATTCTCCCTTAAAATCCTCGAGTTAAAAGAAAATTAATGGAACCCTGATTAAAGAAAATTAATATTGGTCGTTTAGTTATAATTCATTATTATTATTATTTTAAAACATGCGTGTTTAAAAGCTGCGGTTTGAATTGAAAAGCCTAGACCGAGGGGAATAGGAGGGAACAGGGCTCTCTAATATGCACATATATATAATCATCAATCTCATTTTTACTTTTTTAGTTATTTGATACCTAATAATAAGAAATTTTATTTGAAGCTGCACATTTATCATCTCTCAAGATTCCTTAAAATATAAAACAATAATTATACATCAATGTAAATTATTCAGATACTATATGCAGATATATATGTAGTAATAAAAGATATAATTCAATTTTCATTTGCATATGACTGGCTTCGAAATCTTTTAGTTTTAATTTTACTGTTTTTACGCCTTTTTTGTTGGTTCATTTTCTGAATTGGCTCTTTTTATGCAATGTATTTCTATTGTAACAAATATTTTTCATATTTACGAATGTCGAAATATTAAGGTACACTGAATGTTTTGAAATTATGAACTTAATAATACTTAACTGTTATTACTTTTTACGTAGCCAGGATTTCCTTTCGGGAGGGGCTCAATCTTAGAACTTTTTTTTTTCATCTGACAGCTGTAATGGGCATAATTTAAAACGTAAAAAAAAAAAAAAAAAAAAAAAAAAAAAAAAAAAAAAAAAAAAAAAAAAGATAATAACTTGCGATATAATCCTGCATGATGTATTTGTTCATTCCAAAAATTGCTATCTTTTCGATTCCTATTACAATTTTTGGCTTCTAAGAACTCTTATAGTACCAGTTCGAAAAATGAAAGTGTTTTTGAGGAAAAATGCCGCAAAGAAAATTAATAAATAAAAAGAATATTGCGCAGTTAAACTGATGGCATTGAGCTCACAGGCTACGCATACTAATTGTACATTACAGCTTTGTATTTTCGTTAATTCCGTTCGAAAAAAAAAAATTAAGAAGGGGAAACAGCTCTCCCCTTTCTCCTTTTTTATACTTAATCATTGAACTTCCTAAACTATCAAGTACATGCTTTATCATATTAAAAAATCTATATCCAAAATTCAGAGCAAATCGGATAATTCTTAATAAAAACCCATTTAGCATTTATATAATTTAAAAGGAGTTATCCCTCTCTTTTATACTTAACCATTAAACTTCCAAAACTATTCAGATATTTGAACGAAATCTGACAATTCTGATTGAAAAATCCATTTATGCAAGTTAAGGGGAGGGGCATTAGAACCCACGTTCCCCCTGTTTATACTTATTCAATGAACACCTAATAACAGCCACGGACTCGCCTCATCAGAATGATCCTATATCTAAATTTTGAACGAAAACTGTTAATTCTGCATGAAAATCCCGTTTATATCAATTAAGGGGGGGGCATGAGCCCCCCGTTCCCCCTGTTTATACTTATTCAATGAACACCTAATAACAGCCACAGTATCGCCTCATCCGAATGATCCTATATCTAAATTTTGAACGAAAACTGTTAATTCTGCATGAAAATCCCGTTTATATCAATTAAGGGGGGGGGGGCATGAGCCCCCCGTACCCCCTGTTTATACTTATTCAATGAACACATAATAACAGTCACGGAATCGCCTCATCAGAATGATCCTATATCTAAATTTTGGACAAAAACTGTTAATTCTGCATGAAAAACCCATTTATATCCATTAAGGGGAGGGGCATGAGCCCCCCGTTCCCCCTCTTATACATATCGAATGAACTCCAAAAACTAATCAGGGAAGAGCCTTATCAGGATATACCTATATACAAAATTTCAAATGGATCCGATATTTTTATCACGAGTTATCGCGTTACGCACGAACATACAGAACGGACGGGTACATAAGCTCTCAGGCTATGATAGCTTGTGAGCTAAAAAGCATAAACTAACAATTTTTGTGATGAACCTCATGTATTTTTATAAGAATTTTTTTTAATATCAAAATGCAAGCAAGTAATTTTAATGGATTTAAAACTCAGGATTAATAATTGCGTACACGTGTCTTGCATTGCAGGTGTGGGGTCTTAAAATGAGTAAAATTAATTGCGCATATCTTTTTTCAAAGAAAAAATAATTGTTGAAAATTATAGGTAATCGTAAAAATTATATTTATGTTTCACATTCTTTGATTATAAAAATTATAAATGCTCTTGGTACAATATATTTACTAGCGCTACAGAAGAAATTTTAGTGACTTCTTCGCAGCCATGAGGCTAATTACTTTATCAAGATCTATTGTAATGTCCCAACGAATGAATATCCTTGTAAGGCTGGTCAGTCTATTATCAGTTGTTGTCAGGTATTGGGTTTGATCCCAATCTCACTCGTCAGCCTAATCGCTGGGGGTTTTCCATAATTTTCTTCGAGCATGGGAATTAAATTTATAGTTACGGTCTAGGTTCTCTTTGCACGATTCCCATGGAGGAAATCGGTGTCGGACGCACCCCACATCCCTTCGGGGTCTATATACCTCGTGTACTCGCCGTCATAAACAACACCACCAGCTGTCTCTCATCAGCCATAGTGTTTCGAGGCAAAAAATTATTTTTCTCATTGTTATTTTTACAGAAATGGTAGCCAAGACTGTTAGCAAGTGCCTCATTGTATTGTAATACAGTGCATTATAGTACTCTAAAACATTCAGGACCTCTGTTTTTCTATCAACATTATGAATTCTCTCACACCATACTTCATATTCAATTTTCACTTACGAAATTAACACTTTATGTTTGAAATATTGAGAGACAGTCTCTAATTTGTTTGCTTATTTTGGAAAAGCACATCCTGAAAAAAGTATTAGATAATAAAATAATAAAATATGATTTTTCAAAAAAAATTACTGACTTAAAAGGATCAAGTTTGGTGACAACTTGGCGCTAACGCACATGAATGCATAATTTTAATATACTTGTGATTTGAAAATGGTTGCACAGTGAAATATGATTTGCGACAAATCATTATTTTTTTTAAAATCAAATCCACATTTTTTTATTTAAAAAAAAAAAATTCTAGTCATCAGAATTTAATGAAATTAAAATGGGACCAATTAGGTATTTTATACTTTCAAAAAAAAAAAAAATATATCAAAATCGGTTCATATTTAAAGAATTTATGAGTGAACAAGAAATATATACAGGTCGAAATCATAACCTCCTCCTTGAAGTCGGTTAAAAATCGGTTAAAATGTCTTCATTTGAAATGAATTTCATTCAAATTTTGAAAAAGACTTTCAACACATAAAATGCAGATAGATTATGGCCCACTAATACTCTTCAGTGGATGTAATTTGGTGGTTTGTATGTGTAGTCTGTCTAAATTTTGATCTTGGGATTTTTATTTCAATTTGAAAGACGTGTTTCTAAGTTTTGTTGTAGAATTAAATGTCTCTCGAAAGATTTCCATCGCATTTCATTTTCTCTATGTTTTCTAAAATAATTAGGACATCTTTAGCATGAGTTACGGCCGAAATTGAGTCATAAGATTTTTCATGAGGATGAGCTGATAATGGCTTTGTCAAACAGAAAATCATGTCATAAACAAATAGGTTTGTGAAAAAATCAGTTTTTTTTCCATTGCATAACTGCCAAGAAAGGTCTATAGCTGGTAAAGGAATATTTCATGTGTTTTCCGAAACATTTTCTAAGCTAATGCAAATTCATTCAAACAACTTAACAAAAGTTACCATATTTTCATGACTTTCTATAAATATTGTGTTTCAAAGGCGAGAAAAATCAATTTCTTTTGTTTTCTGGGTATATGATGAAATTGGTGGCTGAAGGATCAAATTTACCTTAGGATGTTTTCTAAAGAAATTCTCAGTTCATTAGTTGTTCCAAGAGAGATTTGGATAGCAGAAGTCAGCAGGTGTTTTTGGACATTGTATGGTTTAAACAATGGCTTGAAAGTTGGAAATATCTGATTTTGGGACACTTCTGACGAATTGTAAATTGAATCCCACTGACATATCCAACTATATAGGTTCTTCTGTCATATGCCTGTGTGACACATTTAGATATGTCATTACGTAGTTCATTACAACGTTGTTCTATTTCTTCTGTAATATCTTTGGCGGACAAATCATTTACTTGAATGAACCTAAAATAATTTCCCGAATTATTGAGGTTTGTGCATTTTATAAATAGTCCATATATCCAACTCAAAGGACAAAATATTCTGTACTTGAAATATGTCCATAGTTTCATCAATATTCAACCTAAAACAGATCGCGTTATTTTAGTAATCAGTTCTTCAGTAACTATATCCCGGTATATTTGAATGATTTCATTCTGAATGCCTGGGCTGAAGTAAGAAGTAGGCTTTCTATGTGCATTTATGACGTTTCAATTCCTCATCTCCAGATTCTGCTTTAAATCTTAAAATATTTCTTAGCCTACCCTCTTTTATATTTGTTCTCTAATGTTAGAGGACTGGTTTTATGATTACGTCTTAGTAGCATTTTTTGCTCGGCACAAAACAAGATTCTTAGAATGTTAGATTTTGCCTCCTAGAAAACTCTTTAGGAGGCACTGTGAAAAACCAACAAAAAATCCCTACTCAACAGTATACATCCTTGTAGTTGCTAATTATACAAAAACAAAGAAATTTTCCCACACAAACAGACTTCTCTGTGCAAATTGTCTTTCTGTTAAAGTTTCATGTGCAAACAATTTAACTCAAATTTATTCCGTGAAGAGCCGGAAAACACCGGCCGCTACGGTGGCTTTGAAAATTTGTTAATCCCTATCGTCTTTCTTCGCACCATTTCTTTTCGAAATTTCCTGTTATTAGCTGTTTTTTAATAAAAAGCCTTTTATAGTTACAATTTTTTAAATCATTATTTTTAACATAATTTTACATTACAAGGGTCTATTACAGTTTCTGGCTCTCTTTTCTACAAAACATTTTAACGCACTGCTCACTCTAAGTATTTATTATATTGTCATATATTGAATATAGAGGAAATTAGGAAACAAAGCAAAAGTAAATGTTTTAAATTTGACTCCTAAAGTTAAATTATACGCGATATGCGTATTAAACTTATATTTTCAAAGTTAAATTAATGATATGATATATACATAACACTCATCGAATTTTACTGTGCATAAAGTGAAAATTCCGTTTATAACTTAAGCTGAGTAAATTTATAGTTTTACAACTAAAAATATGCGTAGTTCTAATGTAAAGGAAGAAAAAAAAAAGAATTTTTGCAATTTTTACTGTCATTAGATTTAATTTAATCTTTTCAAACTTTCGGGAGGGGCTTCAGCCCCATTAGACCCCTCCCTGGCTACGTGCCTGATTGAAAGCTATACATTTAAAACAATTTTCTTATTTTGTCGTTATGAAATTCTGGGAGAAAATGGCGTTGTTTCATTAGCCATTTTATATTAGCTGATTTTCAAATGTTTGGTTGGTTTTATTTGATCAATCACGAAAAAAACCTTTTGCTGTCGCGACATTTTTTGTATTCTCCCTTAAAATCCTCGAGTTAAAAGAAAATTAATGGAACCCTGATTAAAGAAAATTGATATTGGTCGTTTAGTTATAATTCATTATTATTATTATTTTAAAACATGCGTGTTTAGAACCTGCGGTTTGAATTGAAAAGCTTACACCGAGGGGAATAGGAGGGAACAGGGCTCTCTAATATGCACATATATATAATCATCAATCTCATTTTTACTTTTTTAGTTATTTGATACCTAATAATAAGAAATTTTATTTGAAGCTGCACATTTATCCTCTCACAAGATTCCTTAAAATATAAAACAATAATTATACATCAATATAAATTATTGATATACTATATGTACATATATATGTAGTAATAAAAGATATAATTCAATTTTCATTTGCATATGATTGGCTTCGAAATCTTTTAATTTTAATTTTACTGTTTTTACGCCTTTTTTGTTTGTTCATTTTCTGAATTAGCTCTTTTTATGCAATGTATTTCTATTGTAACAAATATTTTTCATACTGAAGAATATCGAAACATTAAGATGTAGTACACTGAATGTTTTGAAATTATGAAATAATATCAATATACAATATTGTAAAATATTTGCAAAGGATTGAAAAAGAAGCAAAAGTTTAGTTACAGTTAGTAGCCTTCATGAATTCAGTGTTACGATGCTTTATTGCCACAAAAGCATATAAAATTTCATATTAATGATAAATATATGAATTATCTTGAATGTGTAACAATTTAATAAAAAAGATTTTTTGATCATATATATATATATATTGATTTTTATCGTTTGTTTGACTAACTTTAGTATAAAAACTTTTAATATTTTCATAAAGCAAATTTTGTTAATAAAATATTTCATTATGCATTTAAAAACTGCACATAATTTTATCTATTCCTCAATATTATATCTCAACGTTATATCTCATAAATTTCTTTTATTCGAATTTTGTTAAAGTAATAAATTGATAAAGGAAAAGGTAATTTTAATTGTTAGTTAATTCTAAAAACAATATATTATTAAGACTGCATTGTTACTTGCATTGAAAGTTATCGTAAATGGATTATTTATCATGGTAAACACCTCTAGAGTATTAAATTGGTTACATTTAGTTTTGTAAGTAGAAATACACTACATGGCCAAAGATGTCCATCCGTCCACATACGATTTTAAACATTTTGTTAAATATCTGGAAAAATACATGAGGAATTATACTGAATTTCTAAGTGCGTATATATAATAGTACAAGTCATACATTTCCGTGAAGATTTTTTCAAGAAACTCCATCGGAGACCGTCAACAAATTTTAAAATAATGAATATCTTTTGAATAGCCCTGTCAAAACTTATGCAACAAAAGCACTCAAACTGTAGATTATGATTAAGTGGCTTATTGTAATAAAATGTGTCCATTTTTATGCCGATAACATGTATACTCGTAGAGAAATTGAGGTTTTTATAAAAACAGTCTCAAATTTTTCCAAGATTTTGCTTATAATTTGCAGAGTTCTTAATACAAAATAATGTTCTTTTCTGAAAATGTGACAAATAATATTGCACACAATACCCTGTTATCAAAATTAAAAAATAATAAAAATTGTATGAAACATGAGTAGGTTTACTAAATAATTTTTCACTGCGCATGCGTCAACGATATAAAAATTTTATTTGCATATTATGTTATCCAAATGTATAGAGCAACTTTTGTGAAAATCTCAAAATCATAGCTTCAAAATTCTGAAAGTGATCGTCTATAGAATAAGCACAAAATCCGTTGTTCCCAAAATGAAGCAAAAAAAATGAGGGATTTTATCCAAATGTAGTAGTACGTCTCATATTATGTATTCTATATACAACCATAGAATATAAAACACTTTCCAATACATTCAGAATATTATAATAAAACTTCACTGCTTAATTAATTGAAAAATGATTTATAAATAAACAATCTGTAAAATGGTCGAATGTATGAAAACAAAATCTCTAAAATTACTAACAATAGTTAGAATAAAATACGGATTTTTTGTGCATTCCTCTATGTGGTCTTTAGATTTCTCTTATTGTAAGTAATTTGGTAAAATTTAGTTTAAGTAAGAAGCCATAGCACAGTTGAAATTACAGTAGAACCCCGCTAATTCGAACCCCGTTAATCCGGATAATTCGGATCGGTTTGGCCATTTTTTTTTTCAAGTTTCAGGAGCGATTTAGCTAATTTCCATAGCATTAACTTGTTTCATCGTCGAAATCTGAATTAAAAAAAAACTTTTCTGAATTTTTTTCGGAATAATAACTTCAGCTTTCTTATTTAAACTCTTATTTAAACTACACCCAACAAACTACTTATGTTCAAGCAGATGTGTGACCGTAGGGCTCTCAAAAGGTATAGAAAACTGGCACAGCAAAAATTTACAAAAATTATATTACAAAGTCAACATTTTTAATGTCTGTAAATAATCAATAAGTTAAAAATAAAGGTGATTTTATGTAAGTATGTTTTATTTCATTTTTTCTGATTCTCCGGATAATCCGGATTGGGTTTGGTCCCAATTAATCCGAATTATCGGGGTTCTACTATACTTCAGATGTTTTGAGCAGCCCTGTATATGATCTATAAAATTTATATAAACTAATTATTTTCTAAAATTGAGAAAGCGCACCTTAATCAATGTACATTATAAAATAGGAACTTGCTCATATGTTTTGTACAACTTTGTATTCGATCTATAGAATTTATACATAGAAATTAATAATTATTTTAAACGTTAAATTTAAAAACACCCATCACAATGGAAAACATATTTCCAGAAATTGCTGCTAGACAGTATTGTACCCGAATTATTTTGCATGTGCTTGCATATGATCAGTGAAATCTATGCAAGCTCTATTCTATAGTAAACATCTTGTAGTGTGCATTATATACGTATGTAAATATCAAAATGTTTGAAATAGTGTAACATGAATAAAATACACAGCAAATGATTTTCCCCCGTAAGCAGTATTATAATTGAAATCTCTTGAATGCTCCTCTATAGGAGCTACAAATTCATAATAGCGAAAATTCTATAGTAAATCTAGATAACATTAATCAATTTCATGACAATTCGTACATATTTCATAGATTTCATATCGACTGCATTTACGCAAGTTGAAGCACGGATATATAGATAGACATATCGAACTCATACAAACTTTTCAACTATGATGAAAAATGTTAATTAGCTTGAATTTTTGTGTGTGTGTGTGTGTGAACGGAACAGAATGATGTGTGGTTGGGGGGGGGGGAGAGGGTGCAGGAGTTTATCATTTGATTTGTAAATATATTGGGAAAAAACCTAGAAGTTGTGACTTTCTTATGTGTATGTTTTTATATTTATGTTATATATTTTACATAAACAATAAGAATTATAAGAAAGTGCTTAGCCCTCCAAAGTACAGTTTGGAATAATGTTAATATTTCAGCTAAAACATTTTTTTTTTTGTTTGGTTTTCCTAGTTTAGAAGACCTTTGAATTATCTGACTCTATTGCGTTTCCCCCCTCCCGTCTCCAGTTATATCGCTAAATAATAGAAAAAACGAGATAGCATGGAATAAATGCCTGTAAAGAGCGATAATTATCACCATTTAAACATCCCTTGGATGTAAATTTTATCTTTTTATTCTTTTCTGTGAAACTTGCAATTCAGGTGCGCATTTTTTCGACCCGGATTCGCCATACGATAAATTCTTATCTTCATTTTAAAGATTACAGTTGAAAGTCTTTTCAATATCAATTATTATCAAGTTTTTGTCTTAAGAATAGGTAAGTAATTTTACACTCTACATAATTTTATCAAGCTCACTGAATTATACTTGATGTAGAATTATTTGGAAAATTTTTAATTCTTTTTAAATTTTAATTTCTTCCGTTTTATTGCAGATCAATCCAGATAACATTATTTGCCAACGTTATTAACATATTACAACTCCAATTCCAGGTAAAAATAATTCCTTTCAACTTCCTTTTTCCTAATTTTTAGTTTAAAGATATCAATCATTAGAATTCAAAATGGTTCACAGTCAAATACCGAAGTAGCAAATTGCCTGAAAAAGAAATTCGATGTATAGAAATTTCGATATATAGAGGCAATCTCAGTTTTATCATAATTACTTCTAAAACTTTAAAATGCATGCTAATTTTAGTAAACGAAACTCTGTTATTAATTTATATTCGAATCACATTAAATGAAAGTTAATGTTTAGAAAATGCATTAACATGAATAGTGAATAAATACAAATACGCATCAAAATTGGCTAAATATTTTTTTCAACTTGAATGTTTAGTAATATTTGGTAAAATATTCTTTTTCTTTTTTATACTATCGTCTTACATTATACTTTGTGGCAATCCAGTTAACTTTATAGTTTAACATAGCAGATATCACAGTTTAACAGCTTGATACATATATTACTTTTTTTCAACGCTTTTTCCTTTTACTTACCCATCATACGTAGTATAGGGTAAGTCTTGCAATCGTTTTGAAAAGCTCCTTAAAACTGGAAAAAAAAAAGAATTTGGTCACTTTTGGCTGTTTTTTATCAATTGGCACTCTTTTAACGAAAAATTAATCTGTCCTTGGGGGGCCCGGGTCAATTGCCCCGCATGCCCCTGCAACTCGACAACCCTGTTAAATACAGCTAAATTATAGCAATTCTGACCACAAAATTAAAATTAGTTGTCGAATTCGATACCTAACTTTCGGTCATTTTAATTTTAGTTTAACAAACACTCTCATTTAGAATTTAAAGTAGGTATACACAACCTGTGGCCTACGGGCAGACTTGTATAAAACCAAAAACTTTCTGCGCACGTTAATATTGGGTCAAAAACTTTCTGCAAATTAATTTAATGATGAGTGTAATTCGCATTTTTTGCGCAATTCATGGTCGTAATTCGGGTTTTTTAATGTGATTTATGAATGTAATTTGCAGTTTTAGAGTGATTTATGGATGTAATTAATGTTTTTTATGCGATAAAATGAATGTAATTTCCATTTTATGGATTTATGTATGTAATTTGCTATTTTTATGCGATTCATGGACTTAATTTGCGTTTTTTGAGCTTTCTGTCGACGAAATTCGCGTTTTTTGATCGATTTATTGACGTAATTAGCATTTTTATGCGATTTATGAACACAATACGCTTTTTAACACGATTCTTGAACATAATTCGCTTTTTTTTTGCAATTTATGAACGTTATTTGTGTTTTTGAGCGATTTATGGACGTAATTAGCATTTTTGCACGATTCAAGGACGTAACTTGCGTTTTCTGAACGATTCATGAGTGAAATTTGCATTTTCTATGCAATTCATGAACGCTACTCGCATTTATTATACGATTTATGAACGCAATTCGCTATTTTTATGCGATTTATAGACATAATTTGCGTTTCAGCTTTCTGCCGACGAAATATGCATTTTTTGAGCGATTTATGAACGTAATTCGCGTTTTTTGAGTGATTTATGAACATAATTCACATTTTACTACATGACTCATAGACGCAATTCCCATTTTTCATACAATTGCTTAGTTCTTGCTTTTTTACACAATTCATGGACATAATTCACGTTTCGAGCGATTTGTGGACAAAATTTGTGCTATTCATGGACGCAATTCATGCCTTTTGTGCGAGTCATGGATGTAATTTGCATTTTTTTACGCGATTCATGCATGAAATTCTTATTTTTTTACACGATTCATGGATGGAATTAACGTTCTTAATGCAGTCTTTGGATGAAATTCACGTTTTTCGTGCGGTATTTTGTCGAAATGTTGGGTTTTTTTAAACGATTCTTTGTTGGAATGTTTTTTTTACACAATTATTTGTTAAAATGCATGTTTTTATGTGATTCTTTATTAAAATTCACAATTTTTTCATGACATTTGCGTTAACAGTAAATAATTTATTCATAAAATTGAGGGAATATTTTTATTTTTTTGGTACTGAAAAAAAAAAAAAAAATACAAAAATAAAAACTGTTTTTTTCATAAAACTTTCGGCAAATTAATTTAATGTTGGGTGTAATTCGCATCTTTTGCGCAATTCATGGTCGTGATTCGCGTTTTTTAATTTTATTTATGAATGTAATTTGCAGTTTTAGAGCAATTTATGGACGTAATTCGTATTTTTTATTCGATTAATGAATGTAATTCCCATTTTACAGATTTATGGACATAATTTGCTATTTTTATGCGATTCATGGACTTAATTCGCGTTTTTTGAGCTTTCTGCCGACGAAATTCGCGTTTTTTGATCGATTTATTGACATAATTAGCGTTTTTATTCAATTTATGAACACAATACACTTTTTTTAAACACGATTCTTGAACATAATTCGCTTTCTATTGCAATTTATGAATGTTATTTGTGTTTTTGAGTGATTTATGGATGTAATTAGCGTTTTTGCACGATTCATGGACGTACCTTGCGTTTTTTGAGCGATTCATGAGCATAATTCGCGTTTTTTATGCAATTCATGAACGCTATTCGCATTTATTATGCGATTATGAATGCAATTCGCTATTTTTATGCGATTTATAGACATAATTTGCATTTCAGCTTTCTGCCGACTAAATTTGCATTTTTTGAGCGATTTATGAACGTAATTCGCGTTTTGCTACACGATTCATAGATGCAGTTTTCGAATTTCATACAATTGCATAGTTCTCGCTTTTTTACACAATTCATGGACCTAATTCACGTTTTGTGGACAAAATTTGCGGTTTTTGAATGATTCATGGATGCAATTCATGCTTTTTAAGCGAGTCATGGATGTAGTTTGCGTTTTTTAAGCGATTCATGCACGAAATTCGTATTTTTTTACGTGATTCACTGATGGAATTAACGTTTTTAATGCAGTCTTTGGACGAAATTCACGTTTATCGCACGGTATTTTGTCGAAATATTGGTTTTTTTTAAAACGATTCTTTGTTGGGATGTTTTTTTTACACAATTATTTGTCGAAATGCATGTTTTTATGTGATTCTTTATTAAAATTCACAATTTTTTCACGACATTTGCCTTAAGAGTAAACAATTTGTTCATAAAATTGAGGGAATATTTTTATTTTTTGGTACTAAAAAATAAATAAATAAATAAATAAAAACTGTTTTTTTCTTATAACTTTCTGCAAATTTATTTAATGTTGGGTGTAATTCGCATTTTTTGCACAATTCAAGGTCGTGATTCGCATTTTTTAATGTGATTTATGAATGTAATTTGCAGTTTTAGAGCGATTTATGGACGTAATTAGTGTTTTTTATGCAATTAATGAATGTAATTCCCATTTTACAGATTTATGGACATAATTTGTTATTTTTATGCGATTCATGGACTTAATTTGCGTTTTTTGAGCTTTCTGTCGACGAAATTCGCGTTTTTTGATCGATTTATTGACGTAATTAGCATTTTTATGCAATTTATGAACACAATACGCTTTTTTTAACATGATTCTTGAACGTAATTCGCTTTTTTTTTTTGCAATTTATGAATGTTATTTGTGTTTTTGAGTGATTTATGGATGTAATTAGCATTTTTGCACGATTCATGGACGTAACTTGCGTTTTATGAGATTCATGAGCGTAATTCGTGTTTTTTATGCAATTCATGAACGCTATTCGCATTTATTATGCGATTTATAGACATAATTTGCGTTTCAGGTTACTGCCGACAAAATTTGGATTTTTTGAGCGATTTATGAACATAATTTGCGTTTTACTACACGATTCATAGACGCAATTTTCGTTTTTCATACAATTGCGTAGTTCTTGCTTTTTTACACAATTCATGGACCTAATTCACCTTTTATGGACGAAATTTGCGGTTTTTGCATGATTCATGGATGCAATTCATGCTGTTTGAGCGAGTCATGGATGTAGTTTGTGTTTTTTTACGCAATTCCTGCGTGAAATTCGTATTTTTTTACATGATTCATTGATGGAATTAACGTTTTTAATGCAGTCTTTGGATGAAATTCATGTTTTTCGTGCAGTATTTTGTCGAAATGTTGGGGTTTTTTTAAACGATTCTTTGTTGGAATGTTTTTTTTACACAATTATTTGTCAAAATGCATGTTTTTATGTGATTCTTTATTAAAATTCACAATTTTTTCATGACATTCGCGTTAACAGTAAATAATTTGTTTATAAAATTGAGGATATATTTTTATTTTTTGGTACTAAAAAAAAAAAAAATTACAATTTACAAACTAAGTTTAACAAACTAAGGTTTAGTTAAAACTGTTAAACTTTTCTTTTCTTAAAACTTTCTGCAAACTTCATAACACTTTCTGTGCATGGCATGCATCTATATTATACAACTCTGCCCACAGGTTTCATCAATTTACAACTGGAAAAAATTGCAATTTTTGTACATATGCCACAGGAATATAAAATTTCGTCAGTTTACTGCAGGAAAATACAAAATTTTGTCAGTCACTCATGAATCTTAAATTCTGTTGATCGGAAAAGGTGAAATTGTGAATTTCATTGATCAAGTGCACAAAATAAATGAATTTTTTCGATGAGGTTCAGAAAAATCGCAATCTTCATTCATCAGGTATGGCAAAATAGAGATCAAGTGCAAATTTTGCCAAAAAACTTTGGAAAAAGAACAAACACAGGAAAATCACGAGTCTTGCCGATCAAACACGGAAAAATAAAAAATTTTGCTGGGAGGACATGAATCGCACATTTCATTGATTGGGAAAGAAACAATTGTCAGTTTTGTTGATGTTGTTTGAAAAAATTGCAAATTAAATTCATCGGCTGCAGAAAAATAGCATGTTTTCTCGTTTTATCACGTAAAAAATGGAAAAATTGTGAATTTCTTCGATCAGATGCAGAAAACTTGCTAATTTTGTTGATCAGGAGTGTAAAGATCATGCATTTTGTCCATCAGCTTTGTAAAAAATTGTGAGCTTTCTCAATCAGCTTTGTGTGAACTTTCTTGATCAGCTTTGTAACAAGAGTGTGGATTTTCTTCATCGCTTTGTAAATATAATGAATTTTCTCATTCAGTTTTGCAAAAATTGTGAATTTTGATGATCAGATGCAGAAAGATTGTGGATATTCTTCCTAAGTTTTGTAAAATTAATGAATTTTCTCGATCTGTTTTGCAAAAATTGTGAATTTTGTTGATCAGGCGTGGAAAGATTGCAGATTTTCTTGAAAGGCTTTGTAAAAATAATGAATTTTCTCAATCGGTCTAGCAAAAATTGTCAATTTTGCTTATCACACGCAGAAAGATTGTGGATTTTCTTTACCAGTTTTGTAAAAATAACGAATTTTCTCGATTGGTTTTTGCAAAAAATCTGAATTTTGATGATCAGATGCAGAAAGATTGTGGATATTCTTTATCAGTTTTGTAAAAATAATGAATTTTCTCGATCAGTTTTGCAAAAATTGCCAATTTTGTTTATCACACGTAGAAATATTGTAGATTTTGTTTATCACACGCAGAAAGATTGTGGATTTTCTTTACCAGTTTTGTAAAAATAACGAATTTTCTCAATTGGTTTTTGCAAAAAATCTGAATTTTGATGATCAGATGCAGAAAGATTGTGGATATTCTTTATCAGTTTTGTAAAAATAATGAATTTTCTCGATCAGTTTTGCAAAAATTGCCAATTTTGTTTATCACACGTAGAAATATTGTAGATTTTGTTCATTGGCTTCATAAAAATCATGAAGTTTTCCAATTGGCATCTTAAAAATTATGAACTTTCTCGACCAGCTTTATAGAAATCGCAAATTTTCTCAATCGACTTTATAAAATTGTGAGTTTTGTTGATCAGACACTGAAAAATAGAGGATTCTGTTAATCAGCTTCATAAAAATTGTGAATTTTCTCAATTGGCTTCACAAAAATTGTGATTTTTATTGATGAGAAGCCGAAAAATAGTTAATTTTGCCAATCAGCTAAGTATAAATTACAAATTTCGTTGTTTAGGCATGGAAAAAACATGAAATTTCTCAATCACCTTTTTTGTAAATCAAATATTATTGATCAAGGCCTGGAAAATTCACAAATTTTGTTGATCAAGTTCTGAAAAATATTGAATTTTTTCGATTAGCTTTGTAAAAATCACAAATCTTGTCGATCAGATTTGTAAAAATCTTCAATTTCGTAGACCAGCGTTATAAAAATCACAAATTTTGCAGACAAGCTTCTTTAAAAATTGCCCTCCTCATCTCTCACACACTCCTCTGAAGCCATATTTTTATCCGATTACAGGCACAGATTCAAAATTGAATTCTCTCTGTGTTATTGATGTGGTCCTCGTCCCCCCTGACATATTGGTAATTCTCTTGAAAAGGTTGTGCACCACTAAGTTAGAGAAAGTTTAGTTACATTCCTCAACATGCATTCCATCAGCATCTTTTTTTTTTCTTTACAACAGTATGTGATTACAGACTTATGTAAAACCAAAAACATAGCAATTCATAATCGTTATTTGCATTTTTTATGTGATTTATGAATGTAATTTGTGTTTTTAGAGCGATTTATGGACGTAATTTGCTATTTTTATGCGATTCATGAATGTAATATGCATTTTTAGAGCTTCCTGTCGACAAAATTCACGTGTTTTGATCGATTTATTGACGTAATTTACGTTTTTTTTTAACGTAATTCACTTTTTTAGACAATTCTTGAGCGTAATTCGCATTTTTTGAGCAATTTATGGACGTTTCGCATTTTTATGTGATTCATGGACATAATTTGCATTTTTTGAGTGACTCATGAATGCAATTCGCTTTTATTATACTTTTATTTTGCAATTTATGAATGCAATTCACTATTTTAAAGCAATTTAAAGACGTAATTTGCGTTTCAGCTTTCTGCCGACGAAATTCACGTTTTTCTGAATGATATATGAACATAATTTACGTTTTACTGCACGATTCATAGATGTAATTTGCGTTTTTCATACAATTTATGAACTTAATTCTCACTTTTTTTACATGTTTTATGGACATAATTCATGTTTTGAGCGATTTGTGGATATAATTTGCATTCTTTACACGATTCATGGACGCAAATCACATTTTTTCAGCGAATAATGGATGTAGTTTGCGTTCTTTACACGATTCATGCATGTAATTGGCATGTTTTATGTGATTCATAAACATAATTCATATTTTTTATGCGATTCGTAGATGAAGTTTCCTTTTTTAATGCGGTATTTTAACAAAATTCGCATTTTTTACTCAGCCTTTGGACGAAATTCACGTTCTTTGCATGGCATTTTGTCGAAATATTGGTTTTTTAAACGATTCTTTGTTCAGATACACGTTTTTTTATTAAGTTATTTGTCGAAATGCATGTTTTCAAAATTCTTCATTAAAATTCACATTTTTTAAGGTTTTTTGACGACATTTGCGTTAACAGTAAATAATTTGTTTATAAAATTGAAGGAATATTTTTATTTTTTGGTACTAAAAATAAAAAATACAAAAATAAAAAATAAAAAAATAAAAATTGTTTCTTTCTTAAAATTTTTTGCAAACTTCATAAAATTTTCTGCGCAGGGCGTGCGTCAATATTATACAACTCTGTGTATGTACAACCTTTTTGTTTTGGAATTAATCACTTCAATTTATAAATAGTAATAAACAGAGCTGTCTTCACAATTCTTAAAGTATTGTGAAATTCGTCAATTACATAAAGTTATTTTAAGGTATTAAAAAAATATTTATCAAAAATATAATCATTGAAACAGCTCTTAGTATACACAGGTTTAAAAAAAAATAAAGAAAAGAGAGAAACTTTAGTTTCATATTAAGCAAATTACTTATAAATAAAGGAAATATTTTTTGACTCGCATATTGTAAACATCACACATTTATTTTGATTTAAACAATAGAGAAAAAAGAAAATAAATTACTTACTGGTAAAATGATAATCCAATTTTATATCAAGCTATAATGCTTCTTAAATAAAAAATATGTTTTATTATTTAATGTATAGTGTTCCCTCTAGAATATTTTTTACCATATGCAGTGCCTACCCTTCTTTAAATTGGCACCCCTACCATTTTCAAAATAGTGAAATCCACTTTGCTATTTCACCTATGCAAAGACACCCACTTGCTAACCTTAATCTAGGAGAATTTTCTTTTAAATATCTCATTTGCAATTCCAGAAATTTAAATGATTTTGTTTCCATTGGGTAACTGATCTCTACAATAGCTTCTTCTTTTACTTTATCGATTTTTTAAAAAATGAGCCAGTTATACTTATTTTCAGACAAAAAAAAAAAAAAAAAAAAATACTGCAAACAAAGTGGAAAAGTAAAAAATGAGCCTCGTAGATTGACTGCAGCTAGCATAAAGAATCATTTAAAAATATGGAAATACAAACAAAATATCAGGAAATTCAAACAAAAAGACAGATGTAGCTCGGTGCATAATTTTACTTACGGCTATATATATAGATACACATTCTAAAAAAAAAATAAAAATCTAAGAAGTTACACAGAAGTTACACACAAAACGGATTATGAACAATAAATACTACACGAACGCCAGTAATACTATTAATACGCCAATAAATCAAGCTCAGGGCATAAATTTACAATCCTATCTAATTATAATTCGATTGAAACAGTAATTAAAGAAAAAGTATATGAAAATAATAATTAAAGAACGCCGAATCAGAACGGAAAAAGGCGAGACGCGAGTGTCACATGTGCTAGTCATGTAAACATAAGCTACCAAGAGATCGTAAGTTGAGTAGTTTTATGTCTTCTATAATCGTAGGGAAACAGAGAGTGTTGTAAAATGAAATGAAGTGAAACTAATTGAACGCGTAAATTAAGAAAATGAAAATATCGTCTGATTTTATTTATTATCTTTCGAAGAACTTTGACAAGTGTGTGAGAACGATTGAGTTCTCTGAATGTAATGAAGGAATGTGCCTTTTAGATGGAATTAAACTACATTTTTTATAATATATGGACTTTTAGATGAATTTGAACTTAGAATAAGTTTATCTCAACAGATGATTTTCGATTTTAATTCAAAGCTCCGCGCATCGCATAGATGCAACCCGCAAATGAAGACTTGCATGGTTAGTAAGTAATTTTTAAACTAACCCTATTTTCGAATTCTAACATTCTGGTACCCTCGGCGGGACAGGAGTTTTGAATTTCAATTAATTTTAAATGAAAAAATGGATCTGAGTAGTTTGAAAACTCAGAGAAAAGGACTGAGAGCTGCTTTTACTCTCACGTTTAAGAAAATTGAAACTGAATTAACTAAAGAAATATGTGAAATTAAAGAACTTTCTATTCTGAAAACTCAACTGTTTGATAAATTTCAACGGATGGACACTTGTCAAAGTAAAATTTCGGAAATATTGTTACAAGATAAGGACGAAAAATTGTTCACCGAAGATTTTGAAAGTGCAGAAGAATATCGAGAAAAATATATAGAAATATGTGCACGTATTGATGAAAAGATACAGGTTTCTTCATCTCCTGGCGAAGAAGTAAAACGCAAATTTAAATTACCGGAGATCGAGCTGAAAAAGTTTAACGGCGAACCAAAGGAATTTTTATCGTTTTGGAGCCAGTTCAAGAAAATACACGAAGACGATTCTATTGCCGCTGAAGACAAGATGCAGTACCTATTCCAATGTATGGAACCGAAATCAAAAGCGGAGCGTTTAATATCAAGTTATCCAGCTACCGCGGAAAATTATCCGAAGGCTATCGATCAATTAAAACAGAGGTTTGGACGAGATGATCTTCTTGTGCAAATTTACGTTAGGGAATTATTAACCCTCGTAATGAAAAATGCCACTGCGCCTAAAATGAAAGTTGACTTAGCCTCTTTATACGATGAATTAGAAAGCAAACTTCGTGCCTTAGAAAGTTTGGGAAGAACTCAAGAGAAGTATGGAGACTTTCTCATGCCCTTGGTTGAGAGCTGCCTGCCTGAAGAAGTTCTTTTGACCTGGGAAAGAAGTCGAAATCACGATACATATTCCAGTGAAAATTCCAGGACTTTAAAAAATCTGATGGACTTTCTACGCCAAGAAGTTCAAGGAGATGAAATGGTGTTTTTAGCAAGAAAAGGTTTTGATTCTATTGTTAGAAAAAAGAACATTTTATCTGAAATTATTAGCAAACCTGATCCAGCCACCGCCTCTGCATTGGTGAGTATAGAAAATAAAGGTAAGAAAAACAATTGCATATTCTGTGATAGGTTTCACCCCTCTAATAAATGTTTTGGGGCTCAAAAAATGTCTTTAACTGATAAACAAAAGATTTTGTTAAAAAAGGGGATTTGTTTCACTTGTTTGCAAAAAGCTGGTCATCTGAGTAAGAATTGTAATATTAAAAATAAATTAAAGTGTAATTATTGCCATAAACATCATTTTGAAATAATGTGTCCAGAACAAAATATAAATAATAATCAAAATGATACTTTGAAATCTGAAAATTCTCTTTCTAATTGTAGTAGAAATAAAGTTGTGTATATGCAAACGCTTGGCGTGCGCATTCGATCGCAAGGTCGCCAAAAAGTCGTACGCGCACTGCTAGATTCAGCGAGCCAAAGTAGTTACGTAAGCGAGAGAATAACGAAATCACTAAAAATGCATCCTATAAGAAAAGAAATAATTATTCACGCGCTCTTCGGGGGGGATGAAACGAAACCTAAAAAACATGATGTGTTTTCTGTAGAAATCAGTGAATTAGATGGAAATAATGCGTTTTGTTTTGAGGCATTTTCCGAAAAAAAGATTTGCGGATTTGTACCTAAAATTAAAGATTATAGAATATTAAATGAATTAAAAGGAAATAAAATAAATCTATCTGATGATTTTTGTAAGGAGTCTGAAATTGATCTTTTGGTGGGGGCTGATATGATAGGAAAATTATTGACAGGAAATTTAATTCAATTAAATTGCGATTTGACTGCCATAGAAACCAAGCTCGGTTGGACAGTAATGGGGAAACAAATGTGTGGCAAGAAACATAACGTTTTGACAACATTGTCTATGCACGTTAGAAATATTCCTTTGAATGAATTATGGGAACTTGAAACCATAGGAATTTCTGACCCCATTCAGAGTTTTGAAAAGCGGGAAAACTTTGATTTAAACGATTTTAAAGAAAAAATGAAAATTCTTCCCGATGGCAGATATGAAGTAGGGCTTCCATGGAAGTGTAATTTTAAGAATTTGCCCGACAATAAAGTTTTAGCTCGGAAGAGATATGAAAAAATGATCAATAAATTGAAATGTGGGGGATTTTTCGATGAATATCAGGAAGTATTTAAGAATTGGGAAAAAATGAATATTATTGAACGTGTTCCAGAAAATGAATTAAGTAATAAATGTCATTATTTACCGCATAGGCCCGTTATCAGGTTAGATAAGGAAACCACAAAAATACGCCCTGTATTTGATGCATCTGCTTCTGAGAAAGGGAAACCCTCGTTAAATGAATGTTTGTATAAAGGCATCAATCTTATAGAATTAATACCTGATATTCTTGATCGTTTTAGAATGTATCCTATCGGTATAACTGCAGATATAGAAAAGGCTTATTTAATGTTATCTGTTATGCCTAAAGATAGAGATTTTCTTAGATTCTATTTCCCATGTAATGAAGGACAATTGATTTATAGACATTGTAGAATTGTATTTGGTGTCTCTTCTAGCTCTTATTTACTAAGTGCATCTATAATGCATCTTTTAGAAAATAGTCCTCCTGAATATAAGGAAACTGCTGAAAAATTAAAGTGTTCATTTTATGTAGATAATTGTGTATCAGGTGTTTCTAACATTAATGAAGCTGAAATGTTTATTGAAAATGCAAAGTTATTAATGTCTAAAGGGTGTTTCAATTTGCGTTGTTTTGAAAGCAATGTAGCTTGCAAGAATGTTGATAAATATTCTGGGGATACTTCAGTTTTGGGGATTATTTGGAATTTAGATAATGATTCTTTGAAATGTTGTTTAGATTTAGAAACATTAACGTGTGAAAGGAAAATTACTAAGAGATTAATTTTGAGCATTGTGCAAAAGATTTTTGATCCTATCGGTTTATTCTCTCCTGCTACATTGCTTCCAAAATTATTGCTACAAGACTCATGGAAACAGAAAATTCCATGGGATCGAGAATTACCTTGTAACATTGTGAGTGCTTTTTTGAAATGGTTGAAGAATATTGATGTTTTAAAAGAAGTAGCATTACCTCGATACTTAGAAATTAATGCTTCATCTGAACTTCATGTTTTTGTTGATGCGAGTAAAGGGGCATATGCAGCATGTGTCTTCGCTAGATCAATAATTGATTCCGATGTCAAGGTTACGCTTGTTAGAGCGAAGTCTAGGGTTGCTCCTCTCAAAACTTTGAGCATGCCGCGTTTAGAGTTAATGGCTTGTTGTATAGGTACTCGACTTGCGAGTTCTATCATCAAGGCAATAAATATGCCAGGTCTGAAAATCACATTCTGGTCAGATTCTACTACCGCAATTTGGTGGATAAAGGAACATGGGAATTGGTCGGTTTTCGTGAGCAACAGAGTCAAAGAAATTCGACAGATGTCCAATATAGAGTCATGGAAGCACGTTCCAGGAAATTTGAATATAGCTGATATACTTTCACGTGGATGTTCTCCGCAGAAAATGCTTGATTCGCGATGGTGGGAAGGTCCTAAGTGGTTAAAAGAAAATCCTGAATGTTGGCCAATTGGCGCGATTGACTGTCAGCCAAAAGATGTTGATTTAGAAAGAAAAAAGATCGAAATTACGAATATTGATCTAGCTAAAGACGCACCCCTTTGGCTTTTAGATAATATATCTAATTATGATAAGATGATAAGAATATTTGCTTGGATTCTGAGATTTGTAAATAATTGCCGAAATGTTTCTAATAAGTGTAAATATTCTAATCTTACTCAAAATGAAACTGAAAATTCTGAAAAATATCTAATCCGTTTAGTTCAGAGCTGTTATTTCTATAATAAAAGGTCATTAAATGATATTGTAACATTCACAGATGATAATGGAATTTTAAGAGTTAAAACTAAAATAACTGAAAGAAATGACCGAGAATCATTTTTGTATCCAATATTGTTACCAGGCAAATGTGAATTTACTAAATTATTGATTAGATCAGTACACCAAAAGAATTGTCATGCAGGTATAAGAACAATGCAATCTTTAATAAGAGAAAGATTTTGGATAATTAGAGCTAGAAGAACTATTAAAAATGTATTGTACGACTGTATTGCATGTAAACGTTTTAAGGTAAAGTCTTTGTCAAGCGAACCAACACCTTTGCCACCAGATCGCGTTACAGATTGTGCTGTCTTTGAAATTATTGAAGTAGACTTAGCCGGGCCGTTATTTCTAAAAAATGGCGAGAAAGTTTGGATAGCATTGTTTACTTGTGCCGTTTATCGCGCGATTCACCTTGAACTAGTCAATTCGCTATCTTCTGATGCTTTCCTGCTAGCACTTAGACGTTTTATAGCTAGACGCGGTAGGCCCAGCACTATTTATTGTGATAATGGAACAAACTTTAGGGGGGCTTCCAATGAACTTTCAAAATTAAATTGGGATAAAATTTTAAAAGAAACCATGACGCATAAAATTGTTTGGAAATTTATACCTCCCACCGCAGCTTGGTGGGGAGGCTGGTGGGAAAGGTTAGTTCGCATTGTAAAAGAATTGTTAGTACGTACTTTAGGTAGATCTGTATTGACTTATGAAGAATTGAATACACTTATATGTGATTGTGAATCTGTGATTAACTGCAGACCTCTAACCTATATCTCAGAGGACCCACTGGAGCTAGTACCTCTCACACCCGCTATGTTTCTTACTGAAAACCGAAGTTTCAGCAATTCGGATATTATCGAATTAGATTCTCAAAGTTTAAGGAGAAGGTTGAATTACAGAGCTAAACTTCTTACCGATTTTAGGCAACGTTTTAGAAAAGAATACCTCAGCGAATTAGTTCAAAAACATACTGAAAAATATACACGTGAACCGCGAGTGGGAGAAATAGTCTTAGTTGGGGATGATAACAAAAAACGTTTATTTTGGCCTTTAGCAAAGGTGATTCATTTAATTCCAGGACGGGATGGTAAAGTTCGTGGTGTTAAGTTGAAAACTCAGCACGGCACGGTTTTACGTCCGGTGCAGCGCATCTTTCCTTTGGAAATATATTCGAATGAAATAATTGAAATTGCATCCAAACCGTCGGGTGAAGAGAAAACTAGTTCCAGTGAGCATGATGATCATGAAAATGTGTCTTCTCCTGATAGTGTCATACTTAAGAAATATACCTCTTCTGGAAGATGTGTAAAAGCTCCAAAGAGGTTGGATCTTTTTAATAATAATTGTTATGTATTTGAAACTCTCCCCAAGTTTCAAAGGGGGGAGGATGTTGTAAAATGAAATGAAGTGAAACTAATTGAACGCGTAAATTAAGAAAATGAAAATATCGTCTGATTTTATTTATTATCTTTCGAAGAACTTTGACAAGTGTGTGAGAACGATTGAGTTCTCTGAATGTAATGAAGGAATGTGCCTTTTAGATGGAATTAAACTACATTTTTTATAATATATGGACTTTTAGATGAATTTGAACTTAGAATAAGTTTATCTCAACAGATGATTTTCGATTTTAATTCAAAGCTCCGCGCATCGCATAGATGCAACCCGCAAATGAAGACTTGCATGGTTAGTAAGTAATTTTTAAACTAACCCTATTTTCGAATTCTAACAGAGAGCTTTTTCGCTGTTTAGCGAAACGAGATTGGCCAATCAGAGGCCTGTATCTTCATGATCTCTTGGTTCTTGGTAAAATTGCAGGGTTTTGATTGGTCAATCTCGTTTCGCTAACCACGAAAGTTAGAAATCAGCGTCAATTAGGTGAATAATAAGAAAATTTTAAAATGTAAATTTAAAATGAACTATTTAATGAGAATTATTGTTTTTTTTTTCTATTTGTTTTTATGAAATAAAAGTAATTTTCATAAAAACTGGAACAAGTCCTGCACTGGAACTGGTGCAACTGGAACAACTGAAACTGGAACAATAAAAACTGCAATAAGTTTCAATTGAGCAATTTCCATTCGAAAAATTAAACTATGAAAAAAAAATATGACGTCAGAATTAAAATAACTATAGATATAGTACTTTTTGTTAAATATTAAACACGGATATTCGTTTCGTTAATAGGAATTTTTCTGACAAAAATGGGGACATAATTAGAAGTAAAAGAAATAAACAAGAATTATAGTCATTTCAGCGGAAAGTGGGTTCCGATGTCCATCAAACGACTTTTTTTTTTCTTTTCTTTTTTTTTTTACGGAAATTTTAAAAAAAGGAAACGAGAAATTTCCGATAAGGGGAGGAGGGGGGACATGGGAGAGTAATTACTCCTCCCTAAGTTTTGAAAACATAATAAAATTCATTCTTTGCGAGTGGCTAAAAAAAAAAAAGAAAAAAAAAGAAAGATTTTTTCGTTAAAAATGAGGGGGGGATTATGGGAAGTCATTTCTGCCCCCCCCCTCTCCTAGATTTTTCAAGTTAAGTTACACAATTTTCTTTTTCTTCTGTTTTGAAAAGCATAGAAAAATTTATTACTTGCGAGTATCTTTAAAATTAAGGAATCAAAAATTTCCCGCTAAAATTGGGGGAAGGAGGGAGGGTAGTGATTGCATTTCCTAGATTTTGAAAGATACTTAAAGGAGGGACTGAAAAATGTCAGTTGGGTGGGAGAAGAGATACGCTCATGCCTAAATTTATTAAAAATGATTTTTTTTTTTTTTTTTTTTTTTTTTTTTTGTATTTGTATTTTTTGAATAACGAAATAAAGTAGGAACTGGTAAAATTTTCACTAAGGAAGTGGGTGGATGCTATGAAAAATCCCTCCTTCGATTTTGAAACATAATTGAGTTTATTTTTCTCCGATTAAAATCTATGAATTTATCGGACGATAAATTATACTGGAAATACATCAGAAAATGTAATTCTAAATTAATGGTTGGATAAAAACTTCAAATTTACTGCAGTATTTCTGAGGTTATAAAGTCTCATATATTTTTTTATTTATAATTATAAAATGACTTCATAAGAACTACAGTGTTTTTAAAGTTAACAGCTCACAGTATATTTAAAATAAATTACTGCAAAATCACCTCAAATTAACTTTAAAATAACTATAGTGATTTTATTGTTGAGATTTCAATGTAGAGAATTTATAGTTAACTTTAGAAAAACCTCAAAAATACTTTACTTCTTCAAAAAAACTGCAGTTCATTTTTAGCTGGGGTGCTATCTGTTAGGCTCCATTTAAATCCATTTTTTTTAACATTATTTATATATGTGAAAAAAAAAATCCTACAGCATACACGTGGTCTAAAAAAGTAAAAAAAAAAGTTTAGATAGAAATGTTCAATTTAGGATATTCTAAAATACGTAAAGTTATCTAAAATATTTTCTAAGTAATTCCTCGGTGATTTAAAAAAAAAAGTTATTGCCGAAACGTCAGTTGAAGGCTTACTTTGGAGACACGAAATTTTTTGGATTCTGTCTGTCTGTCTGTCTGTCTGTCTGTCAGTCAGTCTGTCAGTCTGTCAGTCTGTCTGTCTGTTCCGCGATAACTTCCGTAAAAAGCATTCGATTGGCTTGAAATTAAGTGGTTATGTTAGTGAGACACTGGGATTAAGCTGTATAGTTTTTTGTTAGATTTCATTCATTCGTTCGGAAGATATAGAATATTTTATTTCGCGCAATAATGTTTTTCTATGGCTAATCCAATGATTTTCATTTTTTTCCCCTGAGAGAAAATGACACATTTGATTAATGGAATTCAATGATAAATGAATGCTAAAATTTACCAGTTAAATTATTCGTATTTTTTTGAAATTTGGTCAACGCATTTGTCAGATTTTTAAAATTATTACTGTAAATTTTGGAGATTTTTTATAAATGTGTTCCAATAATATAGACTAATTTGTTTTAGAGATTTACTTATTTGAAATGTATTTATTTCATTTTCTTTATTTTCTTCTAATGGTTGCTAAGCAACCATTCATCTTAATCCTTATTATATTTTAATGCTATAAATTTGAAAGCGTGTGAAAAATTTAAATGAAGTCAACATCAAAACTTATGAATTAATTAATTTCTTTGTATCTTTGCGTATAAATATAGCATAGCCCAGAAAAAAAACCATAGGCTATGTTTTATTAATTTTATTCAAATATTTTCCTTAATAATTCAAAATTTCCTTCTTTTTCATACAGAAACAATAGGGATTTTTTAAATAAAATTTAAGCAATTTCCTTTATTGTTGCCAAAAAAAAAAAAAAAAATCAAAACTTGGAATAATAATTTTTCAACTGCAATAAGTTTCAATTGAGCAATTTCCATTCGAAAAATTAAACTATGAAAAAAAAAAAAATATGACGTCAGAATTAAAATAACTATAGATATAGTACTTTTTGTTAAATATTAAACACGGATATTCGTTTCGTTAATAGGAATTTTTCTGACAAAAATGGGGACATAATTAGAAGTAAAAGAAATAAACAAGAATTATATTTTTAATAAATATTTCACTTAGTAAAATATGACGTCATAGTTGAACAAAAACAGGTATTTTATAGTAGTCGTTAAAAATACAAGAAACATGAATATCAATAACTCATGAATAATGACGTCATTGCCGAAACTTCAGTGAAAGCTTACTTTGGAGACACGGAATTTATTTTTTTCATATGTCAGTCTCTATTTCTGCATGTCTGTCTGTCCCGCTATAACTGCAGCAAAATGCAATCAAAAAAATTAACACAGAAACAAAATTGTAAAACTCTAGATTACTGAGTTAAAAATTACAAAACTTCCTGATGCATCAGGTTTAGGTGTTTGTGGCTGGCAGGCATGTAGAAGTATGAAGATAAAGAAAAATATTTGCCCAAACTGTTACTTATTCTTATAAATCAAAATGTATAAAGAAATGCAAAATATACAATAATCATTAGCACAATTATTAGAAAGTGACAAATTTAAATTAAGTGAGGCTTGGGGGGTCTACTATAAATCTACTATGTTATAATAAAGAAAACAAAAATAATATATCATGAAAATTTCAGAATATCCTAATATAACTAAATTTTTAATTTAGCGCTTTTGATGGCTGAAAATTTCTAATTCCTATTTTATTCTTATAAATAATTACGCAATTTGAAAATTTTAAATTACAGTTTCCAGGGAGTTGAATATTACCCAAAGTGTGTTTAAAAAAAAAATATGAACAAAGCTGACGTTGAGGCTCCTGATCTGCAGATTTACTAGTTTAGCTAAACTAGTTTGAGCTTTAATTCACTGAAAATTTATAATACAATTCAATTTCAGATAACTATTTTCTGATACCATTTTAGTCCAAGTAAAATGACATCTCTAAAAGATAATGTTAAGTTATAGAAATTGTGTAGTGTCAACGGCGGCCAATAGCAAAGTCCTGAACCGTTATTCATAAACTTATACTTCTAATTACAAAAGTGTCTCAAATGAGGTATAAAAATATTTAAAAATGATTTCGGTAAGTAAAAATTTTTTTTAATTACAAAATGTAAATTGTTTTACGGCCTCCTGTCCTATTAGTTATATTTAGTAAAAGTTTCGTGTTGCATTGTCAAGAAAAAAAAAGTCCGCTTATTCTTAAACGATTGATGGCTGTTTAAAGTTGCAGCACATTTTTTTGTTGCAAAATAAACACATTAACACATAAACACACATTACAACACATACAAATTTTAACAAATTTAATAAAAATGTAATTTCATCAGAAATAATAAACAATATTACACTGCAATATTTCTTTTCATCATGGACATTGAGATTAAGATTTTACTTTCAGATGACTTCAGTTAGTGAAAATAATGTCGTAATAAATATGAAATTAGTTTTTTAATAAAACTATTTTTCTGTGAGTGCATATAAAATAAAATTTCTGGATTTCGCCGGCACTCAGATTACAATTTTAACTGAAGATGAGCGAATATTTGCATGCAAAATTGAAACTGGCAAACTTGACATTTAGTTTGGAAATATATTTATTATACATTGATTCAATAATGTAATTCCTTTTGCTTTTTTCAAAACCAAATCGATCGGGTCTTTTAAACATTTCATTCGTCGAATTCGACGGGATTCCACTCGTTTTATTGTTAAAATGCATTTCCTTTTTCTCAGAGTCTATAAAAAAGCGTTTAAACTAAAGAAAAATCCGTTTTTGATGAATCTAATCAATGAAGAAGATGCACGTCAAATTGTATCTCTTTATTATTCCGCAATTCCAATGTCTCAAAGAGAAATCGCTAATCAATTCGGTATTTCACGCCGTTCTGTTAGCTATTATATTGATAAACACAAGAAAAATGAAGTTAGTTCATTGCATTCTAAATGGGGTCGCCCTTCTAAAAGACCTCTATCGATTTTTTTTTCTAATCGGAGGCGAAACTGAATCCTGCAATGGCAAAATCTACATTCAACCTTTTTTTTTTTTTTTTTTTTTTTTTTTGCATAGGATAGTTAAGGACGATCTATAACCGGCTTAATTTTTACTTTTTCAATTTTGGTTTCAGAAAAAAAATTACTTTAAATTTCAAAACCGGTTTAAACCGGTTCTGAAATTGAAACTATCGTAATATAAAAAAATATATAAGCAAAATCAAAAAAGTAAAAACTCAGCCTGTTGCAGATGGTCCTAAACTATCGTACGCAAAAAAAAAAAAAAAAAAAAAAAAAAAAAAAAAATCATGTAAAAATGTTAATATTTGAGCGAGATATTTGAAAAGAACGCTCCCATAGACTTTACATCATCACCCGGCTATTTTTCAGTGACTATTGTGGGGCTTTAAAACAAGATTTTGAGATTGCGTCACAAAACAGGCAATTTTCATTTCAGAATAGTCCTTAAGGGGTCGCTACTGTTTTACTCGGTCATTGCGCTGAAAAATCTAAACAGGCTCTTTGTTTAATACACTTATAGAAATATGATTTTCTCCCTCTTAAAGTTCGATGCCGATGTAATGCGATTTGAGTATTTTTAAATTTTTAGTATTTAAAATAAATCGGTTCATGTTGAAAATTTAAGAAAAAATTGCACAAATAACAATATATGTTGGTTTTTTATATTTATTTTTATTTAGATTAAAAAATATATATATAATTTATAATAATAGCTAAAATTTCCAAATTAAATTTGGAAAAACGTTGCACATCGGCATCGCATACCCATTTTCCCTTGGTGAACAACGCTAATCGGTAGCGATGTTAAATTATAAATAACTCACTTAAATTTCCTTAAGGGGCCGCTTCACACAAATGAAAAGACCCGTTCGCTAATGCTAATCCTATGCAAGAAATTTATAAAGATATCTCGGTTGCATTTTAATAATTTTAACACATTCGCTGCCGCTCACGCGTCATCGCGTGATATGGCGCCAATGTCAATTGGCCAATCACGCGCCAGCGCGTGATGTGGTGTGATATTCAATAGCCAGTCACGCTCTGGAGCGTGAAAATATTTTACTGATTCTTTGTTATATATAGTAAATTGGCTTCTGGAGGAAAACGACTTCTACAGTGCGGCATTAACTATCATTACATCTTCACGTAAGCGGCAGCGAACGTGTTAAAGGACTCTTTTTGCATTGGATAGCTGAGACTGATCTGAATGCAGCTCGTTTTTTACTTTTTAAGCTATTGCATAGCTTTCATCGCGGCGATCGAATCTAGAAATTACGTAACGAGAAAAAAAATTTAACACTTCCGTAACGAGAAAAAAACCTAACACTCCGGCTAACGACGTGTCAGTTCGGCAGACTTCGGCACTGTGCCGAAGTCTGCCAAACTGAAACGGCTTTAGACACAATACTTTAGTACAAAAGTGAATAGCAGTTGCTGGTGAAGAGCTGTACGCGTAAAATTTGTATATAAAGTGTTTTAAATATGAATAAACAAAGTGCATTTATTAAAGAAGAATGTGATGAAAAAATAGTGAAAGAAAATAAGTCAGTACTCTATATACATGCGTTTTATTATAATCACAAATGCAGTATTTTTTTATTATGAGACAGTGTTAATTTTTGGTGACAAGAGACCCCCTTCCCACGGCGAGGGTCAAAAAATTTAAAATGCTTATAACTCTCGATCTAATTTTCGTACCGCGGCCAATCTTTGTGTTAATTTATTATGAGACAGTGTTAATTTTTGTTGACAGGAGACACCCCCCGGTGAGAGAAGAAAAATTTAAAATGCTTATAACTCGCGATTTAATTTTCGTGGCGTGGCCAAATTTGGTTTGGTAATTTATTATGAGACAATGTTAACTTTTGATGACAGGAGAGCGCCCACGGTGAGGGTCGAAAAATTTAAAATGCTTATAACTCGCGATCTAATTTTCGTAGCGGGGACAAATTTTGTTTGGTAATTTATGAGACAGCGTAAATTTTTGGTGACAAGAGACCCCCCCCCCCACGGTGAGGGTCATAAAATTTAAAATGCCTATAACTCGCGATCTAATTTTCGTTCCGCGGCCAATCTTTGTGTTAATTTATTATGAGACAGTGTTAATTTTTGGTGACAGGAGACCCCCCCCCCCACGAAAGAGCTCGAAAGGCTCGGAGGCTCGAAAAATTTAAAATGCTTTTAACTCGCGATCTAATTTTCATAGCGCGGCCAAATTTTGTTTGGTAGTTTTTTATGAGGCAATATTAATTTTTGGTGACAGGAGACCCCCCCACGGCGAGGGTCGAAAAATTTAAAATGCTTATAAGTGGCGATCTAATATTCGTAGCGCGGCCAAATTCTGTTTGGTAATTTATTATGAGACAATGCTAATTTTATGTGACAGGAGACCCCCCCCCCCCCACGGTGAGGGTCGAAAAATTTAAAATGCTTATAACTCGCGATCTAATTTTCTTAGCGCGGCCAAATTTTGTTTGGTAATTTATTATGAGAAAGTGTTAATTTTTGGTGACAGGAGACCCCCCACGGTGAGGGTCGAAAAATTTACAATGCTTATAACTCGCGATCTAATTTTCATAGCGCGGCAAATTTTGTTTGATAATTTATTATGAGACAGTGTTACATTTTGGTGACAGGAGACCCCCCCCCCACGGTGAGGGTCGAAAAATTTTAAATGCTTATAATTCGCGATCTAATTTTCGTAGCGCGGCCAAATCTTGTTTGATAGTTTATTATGAGACAGTGTTAATTTTTGGTGACAGGAGACCCCCCCCCCCCCCGGTTGAGGGTCGAAATAATTAAAATGCTTATAACTCGCGATCTAATTTTCGTAGCGCGTCCAAATTCTGTTTGGTAATTTATTATGAGACAGTGTTAATTTTTGGTGACAGGAGACCCCCACGGTGAGGGTAAAAAAATTTAAAATGATTATAACTCGCGACCTAATTTTCGTAGCGCGGCCAAATTTTGTTTAGAAATTTATTATGAGACGGTGTTAATTTTTGGTGGCAGGAGACCCCCCACGGTGAGGGTCGAAAAATTGAAAATGCTTATAACTCGCTATCTAATTTTCGTAGCGCGGCCAAATTTTGTTTGGTAATTTATTAAGCTATTGCATAGCTTTTATCGCGGGCTTTGAGCGCGGCGACCGAATCTAGAAATTTCGTAACTAGAAAAATCCTAACACTCCGGCTAACGTCGTTTCAGTTCGGCAGACTTCGGCACGGTATCCTTCGGTAGACTTCGACAGATATTGACGCGGTATTTTTCAGATATTTAGAGGATATCAAGTCTCAAACTTATGTTTCTTATTTCAGTTACCATAAACCTGCAATTTCAATGATAAAAATTCCTTATTAACCTACATGTATTGTAAGATAATAAAAATATTTTAAACGATATTAACTTCTCATTTATTCAATAAAAGAAAAAATTGTTCTCTTATCGGTCATCACGCTCAAAAAGTGTAACTTGAATTAATATCAAAGAAAAAGGAAAAACTTGAATTAATATCAAAGACAAAAAAAATTGCATAAATAAAAAATATGTAAATAATTATAATTGCATAAGTTGATAAAAATGCTATACATTAGCTTTACTGCTGCAGTCCCCGAGTGCCACACGTTTTTTATTTCGTTTACAGATATTTTTACGAGAGTGTTTTCATTTTCAGAACTGGTTTGAAAAGCGAAATCACGCTCACATAAATTATGTGTAAACAAAACCGAAAAAGTAAAAAACGACCTGCATTCAAATCCATCTCAACTATCCAATGCAAAGAAAAAAAAATTTAAAAATATTAAAATGCAACCGAGATATCTTTATAAATTTTCTCCCATAGAATACGCATTAGCGAATGGGTCTTTTCATTTGAGTGAAGCGGCCTCTTAAAAGACGAGTTCAGGCGAGCGAAAAGACCCTTTCACTAATGCTTAAGTGAGGAAGAAATTTTAAAGACGTCTTGCCTACATTTTAGTATTTTTAAACAATTCTTTTTTGAATTGACTAGCTGAGATCGATTTGTACTAAAGAGGGTGTTTTTTTTTCGATATTCTTTGCCGATATTTTTAATGAGGACACTTTCAGTTTCGGAACATATTTTGAAAGTGAAAGCATCCGTTTAAAAAAAAATTGCGGCCAAATTAGAAAAAAGTAAAATATGGCAAATGTAAAGATCCATCTCCGCTAAACAATTCAAAAAATGCAGTTTTTAAAGAGAATGCATTAATTTTCGAAACAGGTTCCGGAAATGAAAGTGTCCTCATTAAAAATATTTGCAAACAAAAACGAAAAAGTAAAAAATGACCTTTGTAAAAAATCGATCTCAATTAGAAAATGAAACAAAAAATGTTTACAAACATTAAAATGCAAACGAGATAACTTGATAGGATTCTTACACTGGATTAGCATTAGCAAGCGAGTATTTACAAGTGACTGAGGTAGCCTCTTAAATCTGAATTTTACTATCGACGAAGCGCCCCTTCAGGATGTCTCATGACACTGTTGGCGCCGACTGAATTTCATGTCCATCCTTCAACGCCCTGTTACGCATAGAAATGGAGACATTCTGTTGACATCGTTTTTCTCTTTTCAGGTGACACTTTGCAAGAGGAACGACTGGAAGAAAGGAATCCTCTGTTTTCTCAAAATCATCTAGTTTTAAAAAGACTGAACCCCGCCATGTCATTGATAGGAACCATCACGACCCATGAAAGTGGAGTGGATTTCGTCGTCGAATGGCAGATCCCGGGTTTCTCCACTCTTCGGAAGAATGACGGCGCAAACTACCGGAGTCCTGCTTTCTCCTTCGGTGGCGATGGATGGTGGTTGGGGATCTTCCCGAACGGTCGGAGTGTATACGACTCTTCTGGATACGTGGATTTGGAACTCATTAAATGTTCTTCCGGTCGCTCCCTTGTGTCATTTTCCCTTTCGCTGAAAACGGCGAAAGGGGAAAAGTACAAGGAAGAACATTACACAAAATACTTTGGAAAATCGTTTCCAGAAAAATATCATGAGTTACTTCGGCTCATTTCGAGACGGGAACTCACCAAGTTAAGATGCGATCTGTTGCCGGACAATGTCCTGACAGTCGTCTGCACCATGAAGGGGTCGACATCTGCCGGAAGGGACAGTAAGTGTTTGTAGGATGATCGCAAATACTACATAAAAAAATCTACACATGCATTTATTTTTAAATATGTGAGCTCTTGGTTATATTTCCTAATAATAATTTTTGGCTTATGAAATCCCGGAAGCTTCCGTGAATAAACAATGCCGAGATTATTAGTCGGAAATGCTGGTGTGGAAATACTTAAATGCTAGCAAAAATAAAAACTGCAGAAACTCTGTTCCCTATTGCAATTTTAGTAGCTTGAATGGTTTAAAGAATTAAAAACCAATCTCTGTTTAAGAAAAATAACATATTAGACTTCAGTTGTCTTAAGAATTTCTTATTGCACTTCAATAAGAGATGAAGAAACTTATGCATTTTCACATCGCTGAAAACCCAATCATAAAAAATCCATCTTTCGGTTATAGTTAGATTTTTAAAATTGAATATTTAAAATTTCAAAATAAGTATTATTTTTATGATTATTTGCTATTCTCCTTTAAAAGTTTTTTGCAGATCGTTTAAACAAAAATGTAGCATATGCAATTTTTATTCTGTAACATTTTTAATACCTACATTTCAGAAAAATAATTTTCTGTTTATGAAATCTTAAGTTTCCGTAATCAAACAATGCCATGATTATTATTCGGAAAAACTGACAGTCAGCTACTAATAAAGACCATCGAAATCCTGTATCTACCATGGATTATAAGAAAACCATCTTTATGAGAAATCCATTGAAAATGACAACAATTAACTTAAGAAATATTTATTGTATTTCAATAAGGATGAATGAACATTTGTATTTTTAAGGGGCTCCAAAATCTTCAAATATTCTAAAAAACGTTTATTACAATAATAATTTTCTGTTTTTTTTGTTTTTGTTTTCTTAAAATGACGCTTAAATCATGTTTCTATCTTAATTAGAAGGGGAAATATTAATTTTTCTGTTTTGGTTTGATTTCAAAATCTAACTTTCAAGCAATGGTTATCATGAAATGACTTCTTATGAAAATGCGTTTTTCTTCTTGATGGGTTTTTCAACAATACCTTGGATTGAAATTGTTGTAACACAAAAACTGCCTGCTGAAAAAAAAATGCTTCTAACTTAGGTTTAAAAATTTACGCCAATTACATAAATAAGCCAGTCTGAAAATGTAGTTGCATGTGCTGGCGAGTTAACTGTCATTTCAATCTTATGTAGGCTTCATAGAATCTTATATACGCTTTGAACATTAAAAGAATCGAGCACGTCTTTGAATCTTTTGGCCATTCTAATTATTTTTACATTCGATATTTGATCTCTAAGAATTGTTCATAAAATTGTGACTAAATGTTACTAATTTAATTTTATTTTAAATAGCTATTATTTTTAATGCAACAGGGAATGATCCTGAACGTGCTAATGTGGGAGAATCTAGTCAAAGTGTGAGACCATCTACTCAAAGTGTGAGAGCTTCCACTCAACGTGTAAGAGCATCTATTCAGACTGTGGAAGTAACTACTCAGACTGTAGATGTATCCACTCAGACTGTAAAAGAAAAATGTAAGTTTGTGCATTTTAACACACCTCACAAAATAAACCACAAGTTCTTTTATGTTCACTATTAAAACAAAATCTGTACTATGTAAAACTGTTCCAAATATCCTTATTATCCAAATTTCTTAATTAGGTGAAGCCTCTGCCTCAGGATCTTCCATCAGTTCTCATGACGATGAGTTACGTCGTGACCTCAAAGAATTATTTCTCAACAAAGAAGATTGTGACACCATTGTCAGGGTCAAAGGTTCGGAATTCTCGGCGCATAGACTTATCCTGAAAGCCCGTTCTCCCGTGTTCGCTTCCACCTTCCGACACGACATGAAGGAGAATGCGACCGGCATCGTTGAAATAGACGACTGCGATCCTTCCACGTTTCCAGACTTTCTGTGCTACCTCTACTGCGGAGATTCCACTCTGATTTCCCGGGAAAATGTGTTCGGCCTCTTCACGGTGGCCGACAAGTACCAGGTTTTGAACCTCAGAGCGAAGTGCTTGGAGTTCATGAAACAGAACCTGAGTGTGGACACCTTTTGCGAAACCCTCACCTTAGCTCTGAGGCATTCTGAAACTGAACTGACCAAGCTGTGTACCGATTACTTTAAGCAGAATGTCCCGAGAATCATCGTGACTGTCAAGTGGCAGACATTTTTAGCCGAAAATCCGACAGAGAGTAACGAGTTGTTGGTCAAATATTTCTTGCCCAGCAGCACTTGAAGCAAGTGATTTGATTCTTTGTTGATAGCTTAGATAGAATTTAATGATTTTTTGTGAACTTGTGCTGCTTTCAGATATGTTTAAAAAAATACTAGTTTTTTTTTATTATTTAGAGCTTTTTAAAGTCATTTCAAAAACAAATTGGTCAAGTTGTAGTGATTAATACTAATTGTGTAACAAAAATTTTGTGACTGTTCAGTGGAAGACATTTTTAACTGAAAATTTATTCGATAATAATGAATGTTGCTCAAATTCACTTTTCGTACCCTTCCTGAAAATGTTGATTTTTATTCATTTATAATAAAAACAAATACCTTAAAGTGTATGTATATAATTTTTTTTAATTATATTTAAAAACGCTTTTGAACATATTTTTACCATTCTAAAACTTATCTAATCATGGCAACTACCAACTGTTTTTAATAGGTATGGATAAAAATTATTGTGATCGTTAAGAGTTAGACATGGCTTAAAATCCACCCACAGTAATAAACAATTCATTCTTGGTTTTCAATTGAGATAAAAACAAATACTACAACGTGTATATGTTTGTATGTATAAATAAAGGCTATTTATCTAACCGCATTTCAAACTTTTTGAAACTGAAATAGTGAAAGTAGTGATATATTTCTTTACTTTATTGGTTGTGATAGATGAGCAGCAATCGTTTTTATCTGATAGAGAATGAAGAAATGTTGGTCAAATTTTTGGTGCCCCAAAACAGTTCTAGCAATATTCTTTTTTTTTATTTAGAGAAACATAAACACATGTATGTGTACATCTGTTAATTGTAGATGTGTTTTAATAAAGATTTTTTTTTTAAATTTTTGTATCATTCCTAAATTCCTCTTATCAATTTGCGTACTTTCCTAAGAATGCTCAACAATTATTGTAACTTCAAAAGGCAAATTTTTTTTGAAAATATGACTGGCAATATTGTATTACAAGTCATTTAGAAATTTTAACAAAAATTAAGAGATCGTTCGAACTATTTAGAAAATCTTAATAAATATGTGAAATAATAACAGCCTAAATGTATGCAAATAGAATAAAATTTTCCCATTTCATTTTATTTTCAATTTTAAAGAGAAAAAGACTATAATAATAAGAAAATTACATCATTTACACTTTTCTATCTGTTATTCACAGGAAGAAAAAAATGGTTTACATAATATAACTATATATTAACAAGCGAATTCTTCAACTGCTGACAATTTTATTTCCATCTCTCCAAGCACATAATACTTAAAGCTTACAGTGTTTCATAATTATAAGAATTATTAAATTTAAAATAATTAAAAATAGGTAAAAATTATAATCTATTTCAATAATTACAATTAAATTCTTCAATTAAATAAATTTATAATTATACGAAATTATAAATTAATAGAAAATTTAAAATTGGAAAAAATATTTTAAATTTTAAGAATATGTTAAATTTAAAAAAGTAAAAAAAAATATCAAAATTATTTGGATTTTTTTAAAACTTTTTAATAATTTGCTAATTTGTAGTTACAGTAAATGACCTTATCATATTAATCTCCTCTCTTCAGAAATTTTCACTTCGCCACCTTTTTTCTACCAACATATAATGTTTAATGTCACACATGCATGTGTATTAAGTAATGAACACAGCCTCCCTCATGATTCTTTAAAAAGTGGCAAAATGCAATCGAAACGCAGATGAACACCCACCCTCCTTTCTCCTGCTTTCTCATATTTCTTATAAATTATTGAAAATTATCTTTTTTCTGCAGAAATCATTTTTGCCATTGACCTCTAACTTAATGCATATGTTTCAAAGTTCAAACAGATCCTAATGAAATGAATACATTAAACTAAGGAATAACTAGTCTCGAACAACAGAAGAAAGTCTATGGAAATGAAGAATACTATTTTTTCCCCGTCCATCTTATCTAAATTCTCTACTTCTTAATATCGCCAATCGTAATTCCTTCCCGCGAAGAAAAGCATCTTTGATGCAGAAAGTTCTGACCAATCAGATTACAAGATGGCAAAACCCTGTTGGGGAAAAAAAATACGCAGTCAAGAGGGGTAGTTCAATGAGGAAGAAAGAAAAAAAAGCATCTGGAGAAAGTCGAGAGGGAGTGGGTCAGAATGAGGAAGGAAGAATAAAAGCATCTGGAGAGAGTCAAGAGGGAGTAGGTCACAGTGAGAAGAACGAAAAAAAAGATTTGGAGAGAGTCAAGAGGAGTAGGTAAGAGTGAGAAAGGAAGAAAAAAAAGCATCAGAAGAAAGTCATGATGGAATAGGTGGGAATGAGAAAGGAATAAAAAAAAGCATCTGGAGAGAGTCAATATGGAGTAGGTCAGAGTGGGAAAGGAAGGAAAAAATGCATCTGGAGGAGTCAAGAGGGAGTAGGTCGAAGTGAGAAAGGAAGAAAAAAAAGTATCTGGAGAGAGTCAAGAGGGAGTAGGTAGGAGTGAGAAAGGAAGAAATAAAGCACCTGGAGCGATACAAGATGGAGTAGGTCAAAGTGAGAAAGGAAGAAAAAAAGCATCTGGAGAGAGTAAAGAGGGAGTAGGTCGGAGTAAGAAAGAAAGAAAGCATCTGAAGTGTAGTAAACGCTGTGCTTTACTTAATATAACGGAATTTTTAACGTGCACTGTTGATAATATGGGAAACGACATAAATTTAAACGAAATATTTAAAAAGTCCGAAATTGCGCGTCATGCGTAGCAAATTTGGCGCGATACTTACTATAACGAAGTTTTAACATGTAATATTGTTATATCAGAAAACTCATACATCTGTTAGAAATGTATGAAAAAATATAAAACGAGTCCGAAATTGCGCGTCAAGCGTAGCAAATGCGGTGCGTTATTTACTAAAACGAAGATTTTTACATGCAATGTTGATAATATAGAAAAAGTCATACATCTGTAAAAAATCTATGAAGAATATATATAACAAGTTCGAAATTGCGCGTCAAGCGTAGCAAATGAGGTGCGTTACTAACTATAACGAAGTTTTTAACATGCAATGCTGATAATATAGAAAACGTCATACATCTGTAAGAAATGTATGACAAAATATAAAAAAGTCCGAAATTGCGCGTCAAGCGTACGAAAGTGGGCGTCAAGCGTAGAAGATGTGGTGCGTTACTTATTATACGAAGTAAAACGTCATACATCTGTAAGAAATGCATGACAAAATACAAAAAAAGTACTAAATTGGGCGTCAAGTGTCGTAAATGTGGTGCGTTTCTTACTATAACGAAGTAGTTAACATGCGATGTTGATAATATAGAAAACGTAATACATCTTTAAGAAATGCATGACAAAATATAAAACAAGTACGAAATTGGGCGTCAAGTGTAGCAAATGTTGTGCGTTACTTACTATAACGAAGTACTTAACATGCAACGTTGATAACATAAAAAAAGTCATACATCTGTAAGAAATGTATCACAAAATATAAAAGTAGTCGTTGGGGCCACCGTAATACTTACCCATCATACGTATATGAAAATAAAACATGTGAAAACTATTTATACAATGCATTGCAATTCATAAGCAAAATTTAAATATTGTCATACATAGTAATGCTCTATTAAAGAACTGCTGATTACCGATTTCGACAAATTATATAAAACGCCAAACTACTCAAGTAGTAAAGAACTGCGTAAAAGAAACATCCTTATGACTCCAAAATAATAACTCTATTAACTAACAATTAACTGCGTCGGATTAAGCGTCTCATTTCCAATTAAAATATACCTCTGAATTGAAATTTGTATGAAATACAGGGTCATGAAAAATCGAAGAATGTGGAAAGCAGGATTACAAATATCTCGGCAACTATTTATCCGATCGACTTCGTTCTATATGCAAAACGTGTGTTATTTTATTGCCTTTTACGTCCATTCCTTAGAACAAAAGAATTCAAAAATTTTTATATACCTTTCATCAGAAAGAAATTTTCCAGAGTCCGAAAAATATAGTTCTGGATAATCGAGGTTGCTGATATTAAATAGGCTTCGTCCCATTTTTACATACTAACTACAAACAAAATTTCAAGTCTCTATCTCAATTCGATCTGGAGATAGAGCGTTTACAGACAGACAGACAGACAGACGGACGGCAAATTTTTTTTTCTAAAAAGATGTTTTTCGGAATCTCCACTATCTAAAACGTGTAAATCCGTCAAAAAAAAATTTCGATTTTCAAAACGATTAAAAGACTTACCCTATACTACGTATGATGGGTAAGTAACAAGTAAGAAATTGGGCGCTAAGCGTAGCAAATGTGGTGCGTTACTTACTATAACGAAGTACTTAACATGCAACGTTAATAACATAGAAACGTCATACATCTGTAAGAACTGTTTGAAAAAATGTAAAACAAGTAAGAAATTGTGCGTCAAGCGTAGCAAATGTGGTGAGTTACTTACAATAACGATGTTTTTAACATGCAATATTTATAATATAGAAAACGTCATACATCTGTAAGAAATGTATATGACAAAATATACGTAAGAAGTTCGAAATTGCGCGTCAAGCGTAGCAAACGCGGTGCGTTACTTACTATATTGAAGTTTTTAACATGCAATGTTGATAATACAGGAAACGTCATACATCTGTAAGAAATGTATGACAAAATATAAAACAAGCAAGAAATTGGGCGTCAAGCGTAGCAAATGTGGTGCGTTACTTACTATAACGAAGTTCTTAACATGCAACGTTGATAACATAGAAAACGTCATACATCTGTAAGAAATGTATGACAAAATATAAAACAAGTACGAAATTGGGCGTAAAGCGTATCAAATGTGGTGAGTTACTTACTGTAACGAAGTACTTAACATGCAACGTTGATAACATAAAAAACGTCATACATTTCTTACAGATGTAAGAAATGTATGACAAAATATAAAACAAGTAAGAATTTGAGCGTCAAGCGTAGCAAATGTGGTGCGTTACTTAATATAACGAAATACTTAACATACAATGCTGATAATATAGAAAACGTCATACATATATAAGAAATGTATGACAAAATATAAAACAAGTTCGAAATCGGGCGTAAATCGTAGCAAATATGGTGCGTTACTTATTATAACGAAGTATTTAACATGCAATGTTGATAAAACAGAAAACGTCATACATCTGTAAGAAATGTATGACAAAAGATAAAACAAGTTCGAAATTGCGCTTCAAACGTATCAAACGCGGTGCGTTACTTACTATAGCGAAGTTTTTAGCATGCAATGTTGATAATGAAGAAATCGTCATACATCTGTAAGAAATGTATGACAAAATATAAAACAAGTACGAAATTGTACGTCAAGCGTAGAAATGTGGTGCGTTACTTACTATAACGAAGCACTTAACATGCAACGTTGATTTGATAAAAAAAGAAAACGTCATTCATCGGTAAGAAATGCATGACAAAATATAAAACAAGTAAGAAATTGGGCGTCAAGCGCAGCAAATGTGGTGCTTTACTTACTATAACGAAGTACTTAACACGCAACGTTGATAACATAGGAGACGTCATACATCTGTAAGAAATGTATGACAAAATATAAAACAAGTACGAAATTGGGCGTAAATCGTAGCAAATGTGGTGCGTTACTTATTATAACGAAGGACTTACTATGCAACATTGATAACATAGGAAACGTCATACATCGGTGAGAAATGTATGACAAAATATAAAACAAGTAAGAAATTGTGCGTCACGCGTAGCAAATGTGGTGCGTTACTTACTATAACGAAGTACTTAACATGCAACGTTAATAACATAGAAAATGTCATACATCTGTACGAAATGTATCACAAAATATAAAACAAGTTCAAAATTGGCCGTTAATCGTAGCAAATGTGGTGCGTTACTTAGCATAACGAAGTATTTAACATGCACTGTTGATAATACAGAAAACGTCATACATCTGTAAGAAATGTATGACAAAAGATAAAACAAGTTCGAAATTGCGCTTAAAGCGTATCAAACGCGGTGCATTACTTACTATAACGAAGTTTTTAAAATGCAATGTTGATAATATAGAAAAAGTCATACATCTCTCAGAAATCTATGACAAAATATAAAACAAGTCCGAAATTGCGCGTCAAGCATAGCAAATGCTGTGCGTAACTTACTATAACGAAGTTTTTAACATGCAATGTTGATAATATATAAAAAGTCATTCATTTGTAAGAAATGTATGACAAAATATAAAACAAGTACTAAATTGGGCGTCAAGTGTAGAAAATGTGGTGCTTTTCTTACTATGACGAAGTACTTAACATGCGATGTTGATAATATAGAAAACGTAATACTTCTGTAAGAAATGTATAACAAAATAGAAAACAAGTACGAAATTGGACGTCAAGCGTAGAGGATGTGGTGCGTTACTTATCATAGGAAGTACTTAACATGCAATTTTGATAATATATAAAACGTCATACATCTGTAAGAAATGTATGACAAAATATAAAACAAGTGCTAAATTGGGCGTTAAGTGTAGAAAATTTGGTGCGTTTCTTACTATAACGAAGTACTTAACGTGCAACGTTAATTTGATAAAAAAGAAAACGTCATACATCTGTAAGAAATGCATGACAAAATATAAAGCAAGTAAAAAATTGGGCGTCAAGCGTAGCAAATGAGGTGCGTTACTTACTATAACGAAGTACTTAACATGCAACGTTGATAACATAGAAGACGTCATACATCTGTCAGAAATGTATGACAAAATATAAAACAAGAACGAAATTGGGCGTCAAGCGTAGCAAATATTGCGCGTTGTTTACTATAACGAAGTTTTTAACGTGCAATGTTGATAATATAGAAAACGTCATACATCTGTAAAAAATCTATACCAAAATTTAAAACAAGTCCTAAATATAAAAAAGCATTTGGAGACAGTCAAGAGGGAGTAGGTAGGAGTTAGAAAGGAAGAAAAAAAAAGCATCTGGAGAGAGTCAAGAGGCATATTTTTTTTCCCAACTGGGTTTTGCCATCCAAGCTGTATCTCGCAATCTGATTGGTCAGAGCCTTCGGCATGAATTCGACGCTTCTTGGCGGCAATCGCGTTTGGCGAAAAACACTTTATTGTTTTAATTTTCTGATTCTTCTTTTTTTCCTACGAATTTTATGTCGTCATATGAAATTAACGAAAAGCGGCTTTTATCAGGGTCAATTTCTGAAAATAACTTTTCAGAAAGAATCTCGGTAAATTATGTTTATTTTTTTTAAATTGAAATAATATGGCTGTTTTAAAATACCTCTCTGAATTTAATTTTATTAGAAAGCACATGAAATTGACTAATGTTATTATTACTAAACAATGTAATTCAATGATGTTTTAGTTTTTTTGGAAAAAACAGATGATCTTTTAGAAAAAAATGTCAAAGTTGGCTTTGTTTTTTTTTTTGTTTTTTTTTTTTTTAAATAACGAAGTTTATTTCTAAGAATCTTCTCTAACAATCGCAAATATTATATAATATTGATCGCAAATATTCTACAATATTGAATATAAATAGTATATTATACAATTAAAAATTATACTAAAAACGACAATCGGTTAAATTCAAGTTTTACTCACACAGAACAGATACCGTAATTCAAAAACACAACCACCCGTAAGACATGGTGACGTCACGGTGACGTCGTTGTGAAGTCACACTGTGACTTTGTGACCGTCGATGTGACGTCGATGCGAAGTCACAGTGACTAAAATGTGAAGTCGTTATGGCCGTTTTAGAGCTTGTTTGTGACGTCACATTGTGACCACATTGTGACGTCGCAATGTGACCAATTTGTGAAAAGTGTGTCATTTGTGACGATTTTGTCATTAACATTGTGACGGAATTGTGACGATTTTGTCATTAACATTGTGACGGAATTGTGACGAAAGTGACGATGCTTTCAAGTCACATTGTGACCAAATTGTGAAATACAGGGTGAGTCCAAAATCATGGAATAAACTTTGAGGGGGCGCACAGTGGGGCAAAAAGCCTTCAAAACTGGCAAAAAATCGAAAAAATGAAATTTTATTTTGAACTACCGACATACGTCACTTTAATAGAGCAGATGTCAGTACATATCTTTCTGGTATTAAAATTTGCGCAAAGTTATTTTGATCGTCACTAGAGAAAGAAGTTAAACTGCATATTGTGCTTTGATAATAAGTGTAAAAAAAAAATCAATAATTTTGTTTCAACATTCGTTTGTTAATTTCACTATAATAATTAAAAATATTTTTTTTTGACTATGGAACCTTTAATTACAAGTATGTAACAATAATTCATTAACTTTCAATTTGTTTTAATACGATTTTTATAGATATACAGACGCTTAGAATATATAGTGGTGAAATTTATAAAAAAAAATTAACACTGTCTACAAACATTGTAGGTTTTAGTTATGAGTTAAGGCGAGTTAAGTGTTAATTATAATTTTTTCTACTAAGTATGAGTTTTAAAAGGACAAATATGCCAGAAAATCTTGCTCCTTTTTGCCACTTTTTTAATTGCATGGTCAATTTTATAGCTAATCATCCTTAAATTTTTGTTAGAGTACGGGTGTGCCAAACATGATTATAAATATTTTCTTTGTTAAATACGAATTTTAATGCATTGTTTATCACAAAACAATGTATTTAAATGAAACTGACTATCATGGAACGTTTTAACAAAAAACTTTTGAAAAGTAATGTGATTTTATGGTATAAGAGCTCCATAATCGGAGAAACTACGAACAAGTAGTTTAAATGAAAAGAAGATTAAATGTTTTAAAGTTTAATATAAATTCCGGTGAGGAAAAGCCTGGCGAAACAAGGGAAATGCTTTAGAATTAACAAAGAGTGGCTTGGCAAATCGCTTTCATTTCCTCGATTTGAAAAACAAACAGAAGCGTCAATGAAAAGCAAACGTGCCCATCTTCATATTCCGTCTGAATTTGTTCTGGACGATCAAAAATATCAAGAGTAAAACGGTTATACAATTCTAGATCTACATATTCGTTAGTGTACGTGGCATGTATGAGTTTAAGATCTGAAAAACGGGAAAACAAAAAGTGTGTGTTAGCACTAAAACAACAGAAACAGTTTTTCTTCTGCTGTCTTTATAGTAATACGTACATTTTGCCTGAGAAAGGTTGATCCAAGCCTTCAAAACGAGTTGCTAATATTCATTATAATGTTTGCTTGAGAATAATTAAAATTACTAACTATGTTTACATTTTTTAATGCGATATTATGGGTGATTTATAAATATCTAATTAGTATAAAACTATCTTAAATTCTTGTTTTTAACTCATTTTTCTACAAAAAATATTGAAAAAGGTTTGTAAATTAATTAATAAATTACTATTTAGCTTATGTAAAAGTTTAAAATTTTATTACTTTTCTTCTACAAAAGAATCCGTGATGTGCTTTTTTTGTTCAAAATAAATTTTATTTTTTGCCAACTTTGGAGGCTTCCTGCCCCACAGTGGGGCGGTAGGACTCACTATAACAGATAATGATGGCACAGAAATATATGACCGGAAGTGACCCGTCAAGACGCTACACTAGTCACCAAAAAAGACCCGGATGGTAATGTTATGTCTATGGGGGGGGGGCGTTGTTTTCAAATATCTTGCTCAAATTTCAATATTTTACATGATATTTTTTCCATAAGATAGCTGAGGACGATCCACAATCGGGCTAATTTTTGCTTTTTCGATTTTGGTTATATTTTTTTTTTATATTACAATAGTTTCAGTTTTAGAACCGGTTTAAACTGGTTCTGAAAGTTAAAGTATTTTTCTTTTAATCTGTTACCAAAATCAAAAAAGTAAAAACCAGCCCAGTTGCAGGTCGTCCTTAGCTATCCTATGGAAAAAAAATATGCGAAAATATTAAAATTTTAGCGAGGTATTTGAAAATAGCGCTCCCATACACTTAACTTTATAATCCGTGTCTTTTACAGTGACTAGTGTGGCGTTTTAACGCGTCACTTCCAATCATACATTTCTATGCCATAATTATTTATTATAGTGAGCTCTACCACCTCCCTTAAAGTTTGTCCCATTATTTTAGACTCACGCTGCAGATCGTTTGTGACAAAACTTTCGTTAACACTGTGATGATTCTGTGACGATTTAACTTTTCTTAACGATTCTCTAACAATTTAAAAGAAACAGGATCTGCTGAAGCTATAACTCCACGCCATGTTCCTGTTAAAATAGGTTTTGAGTCCTAAAATCATATATTGACAATTTATGAAAAAATACTGTATAATATATAAAAATAGTTACCTGCAGTAAGGAGACTTTCTTCTAAATTAAAGTTAAAAATTCGATTTACCTCACATGCCTTACAACTTTGGTGTTGTTTTTAAAATTTGAACAATATTGCCGTTCAAAAATATTTATATATTTTCCCCATATGCTGAAAATTGCACAGCTTCTATTTTATTTATAACTGACACACATTTTGTAATATGTCGTTCAAACTGTTTAATCTTTTTGAACTTTTTTTTAAAAACTTTTACTCGCTTTAATATCCACAAATTTCAGCACATATCTAAAACTGTACAGCTTGCCAATATTTCTGACCAATAATCCTGATGTCTATAAATATATAGGGTGGATGCTCCAGTTTTGGCCACATTAACAGAAAAGTTGAAATGGAAATTTTGTAGTTTTAGACTGAATAAAGCATATTAAATCGCAATAACAGTATTCTTTAGTAAATTTAGTTGTCTTTCTGTTAATTATAATAACTTTCTATCAAATATTTTAGATTGTGAGTAATAACTCGTTAAGTAATTTCTTTCAATTTGCACCAGTTTTGGCCACCCCTGCACCAGTTTTGGCCACCCCTGCCCCAGTTTTGGCTGCCCTAATATCTTGTAATTTTGCAAACATTTTAACTGATAATAAGTAAAAATAAAGCATTTTTGTGCAAAATCTGTTTTACCACACACATATTTGTTTGCTGTATAAAAAAGATTTGCATTTTTTTAAATGAAATCACAAAAACATCGAATAAAATATACTTAAGCTGATTTTAACTGAACATTTAAATTTAAAAACAAAAAATATATTTAATTCATAAAAAAGACTTATAGGACATAAAAAACTTATTTTAACATTTTGCGTATTTTCATTTATATATATCATATGTTATACTATACCAATATTTACAGTTACATGACTAGAATCTTGAAATTATTCCATTTTTACATAAAATAGTATTTTGACAATCTCTAAAATCCATTTTTTCAACTGATTTTAAACTTTAATTCCTCGTACTTAGCTGATTGCAGCCTAATCATTTGGAGTTAGTTTTCATCAATCCTTAGATTTCCTTGTGTAAATATTGGCTAGGATCTTAGAAAGACCTTCACAGAGGGCATCCCCCTTCTTTTCGGTCCATATCTCTCATATAGATAATTGGCCATCATAAATAGCACAACCCTATTACTTGAGATCCAAAAATAGTAAAAACTGGTCTCCATTCTGTAAACTTGTGTTGCAAGGTAGAACGAGATACTACAAAACTTAACCATCTTGAAAAGCTGACAATGAATTTTGAAAAGCCATAATTTTACTTCCTATCTTATAACAGTGTTTAATCTAGACCATTTTTAAGAGTACAGAATTGTCTTTTTTAAACTTGTTAAAATGAATCCTATTTAAAGTATAAAGATTTTCACATTATTTGTTATTTCTAAATTCATGTGCTTGAAATTTCGCAAAAGTTATGCAACTTCCTCATTTTGTTTTGAAAAAATACAAGAAACCACTAAATCATGCTGTAATTTTATTGAACTTTTAAATTTATAAGTCATAAAACATTTCTAAATATATTGCTGAAATTTTCACTATAATTAGTCTTGTGGCCAAAAGTAGAGCATAATGTTGTGCCATTTTTGGCCACACCATGGCCATAACTGGTACACATAGCAAATTTAAAGCACCAGTTTTGGCCACCCCTACTTTAAGCTGTAAAAATAAATAATTTAAATATGAAATTGCAACAGAGAGAAAGCCTGCTTCATAGCAATTTGATTCAGAACAAATAAAGTTCTATAAATGCCTAATATTGAAAGATTGTGAAAACTTGTTACCTAAGCAAAAACCTTAATATATGTGACTGCAAACTATAGTTTTACGCTTTTTTTTTTTTTTTTTTTTTTTGCAAGTAATTTTTTATCAAAAAATAAACAAATGGGATTGGAAATAATAAAAGAGTGTTAGATTAAGGAGTAAGAATGCATATAATTTGTTAAAATCAATTTACAGCCTAAATAGAGGGTAAATCATTCCAATGTGGCCAAAACTTGTGCAGTTGCCAAAACTGGAGCATCTACCCTATATCTTTTAATTATATTTTGTTGTAATTTTCCAACTGATTGAAAAAGTGTCCAGGTCATGATTCGAACTAAGCAGTCTTTCGCGCCAATTGTCAATACTTTGTCGATTGAACTATCCAGGAAGAATCTGACGCACACAATTCACACAGTGAATACGAACGCATACTTATCATTATTATATATAATCCTATGTAATAATACTTTAATTTTTTTTCAAACTACCCGTATGATAAATGCATACTATTCGTATGAGTATATAATGATATTTCTCCGGGTGAATTGTGCGTGCTAAGTTGCTCTGTTGGAAGAGCATTGGCAGCATACATCGAGGGTATCTAGTTCGAATCCTAACCTAAACACTTTTTTACTCACTTTGGAAAATTAATATTCGTTTGATTAATTTACCAATTAAAATCATTCTGTTAAATATAATATAGAATTATCTTTTGATAAAACTACGTGAAGTTTATACGCAATATTCGTAATATACAGATTTTATTTGAAAATCGAGTACAAATGAAGATGAGGCAATTAGTTCTAGTATTACGCTTAGTTATTTTCTTACTATAGTGGCCTGTGCGCATGTATGATTACACCAAGGTTTAAATTCGTAGTTAAACTCATATATATACATATATTGTATATGTCATATAGTTCAGATGTGCCGGTAAAGGACATCCTTAAGGAATTTTTTTTTTTAAGTTTCCTTATTAAGAGTTATAATTATTAGATTTCATTTTTTTGTATTAGATGAATCTATTAATAATATTTAAGTATTCTCAGCCTCTCTTCCCAATATTAGACAAAATTTTATTGAAAATAATAGAAATACATCAAACACTAAAAATTTCAGCAATGTACATCCCACAAAAGCGTACATGTAATTGTTTTTATGACTATTTAGAACCAGGATTTAATGAACACATACTAATGAAACAAAATTGTTATTTTCAACACAATTTAACAATTAAGATATCAAAAATTAATAAAATAATGCGATAATTACTCATTTTTTAAAATCAATAATTGTTATTACCACAAAATCAATATCTTAATTATTTTAGATACATGGTTTAAAATAATAAATGTCATGGAATTACAGTTATCAAATTTTTGGGATTATGAGAAATTCAGAAAGGTAATAGAAAAGTTTTACAAAAGTATTTTTGCAATATTAGTGCATAAATTAGTATATTTATCACTATTTTCAACATTTAAACAACCCCAAACTCCTTTATATATTAATTATAACGTTAACTTTGGATTATGTGAATATTTTTTAATTTATTAAAATGTGATTTTAACCATGTCATTAAAAAATGTGATTAAAGTGCATTTTAAAAATAATATTATTAACTATTTTCAAATCGTTGACATGCTGTTCCGTATTTCAACAAAATAAATGTTAAATTTATTGAATTTACTAAGGTAAGTGGATTCAGAAAAGTTAAATTAATATGATACTTATTCCTTTTATAACATGTTTTTTACGAAATTCACAGAAATCATTATAAAAAAAGCAGGAAAAATAACATTTTCTTACCTCTTTCTTATCGGCATTATCCTCTAATTCAAGTTTCATAATCCAAATAGGGAAAATAATTTCGAAGTCGGAATGTCCGAATGAAGTACAATGACATTGGCGCGCTCATATTAACGAAACGCCACTGACAATGTATTTTTTCGGACCGGCATTTTATATAAAATGTCAACTGATCGCATTTCTGCATAACTTTTTAAAAATTTTCAACTTACGTACTAAATATACACACATAACATCATAACAAAGTTACTAAAGCAGCTGCCTAATATTCTAAAGAATAAATACACTAGTGTCAACTATTCTGGTTGTTGCCAAACGATATTTTTTAAGCAGGTGATTTTTTGTTATTATTGGTTGTTTAAGCTTCGAAGATTTATAAGTTGAATGCGCATGCGCATTAGTTTTATGAGGGTATCCCTAATTGAAATTTTGAGTAAAATTTTTGTTTCACGCATTTCTATTTTACTTTCAATTAGTTTCGAAATACAGTGGAACTTTCATTTAACGAAGCCCATATTTAATGAAATTATCTACTTTTTTAATTTTCTGTTGAACCTTCATTTAGAACGCAATTAACATTTAAATTAATATTCATATTAAAAAAAATTCTTCTTAGCAAAATTTGTTGCACTTCCGTGCATGCACAATATTCAAAAGGATAAATTGCTGTTAAGATTGATTGGTGACTATATTTCAGCGGATTGTATAAATTGAAATTATGTATTTATTTTATCTTTTAAATAAAAAGGAAAAAATGCGAAAAATTTTCGATATGCTAAGAAAGGGATTCTAGTTCCGCGAAAATATTATAGGTCCATTCTCTGAATACTTAAAAAAGATGCGAAAGTTTTTATGAGTGTATCTTTCATAAGAGATCGCACACAAAGTAATATTCCAATTTTTTTTTTAATTTTTCGATTTGAAATACAAGAGAAAACGAGAAATAGAACGCTGCGATGCAGTTTTTGTTTCCCTTCCTTTATTACGTGGATTTTTAGATATTATACTAATGAATTTTTTCTTATGTGGTTATATTGCATAACAAAAATTACTATCCAGATTAAAACACAGTTTTATAATATTTCCATTTTTATTTGTAGTTTACTATACAAATTTCATGAATTTTCGTGGATTTCTATTCAACGATATTTTTTTCATAACGAAGCATTTAAGTGTAACGAAAAATTTCCTTAAATGGAAGTTTAACTGATAGGTTCAATGCTGGGTGCTTAATTTCATATGATGGGAGGTTTATCTCACATATGTGATATGACGTACACGTTACATGCAGTGCATGTAACGTGTGACATAAGAGCGATTGCACAATATTCTTCTGCAATGCCAGAAAACACGTTTTTTTACCAGTAAATAACATGGTTTGGAGAATTTTTGTAATTTTCTAAAGTTTTCTAAAGTCACATCTGAGTCACAATGTGACGTCACTGAGAAGCGGCATTTTGGTCACAGATGAGACGTCACATTTCAGTCACAATGTGACGTCACTGAGGGGTGGCATTTTGGTCACAGATGTGACGTCACATTTCAGTCACAATGTGACGTCACTGAGGGGTGGCATTTTGGTCACAGATGTGACGTGACCACAGTGACTCACAGTGACGTCACTGTGACGTCACTGTGACCATGCATGCTATGTGGGCAGGTACACTGTTGAACCATAACATTCTATTAAGCGCGCTTCGAAAAAAGGTCTCATACTTGCAATATCGCCTTGTACGTGGCGCTTTTTCTAGATAGGTTTCTAATTAACAACATAGCTAATTACCAACAATTTATTTCCGAAAATTATTATCAGTAATCTTTGGATGAGATACTTTAAACAATGTACTCTCACAATATGCATTTTTTTTTTATCAAGTTTCTTGAATTAATGCTCAGTAAATTTTAAGTAAACAACTTAAAAAAAACTTTCATTTTAATGTTTCAAAATGACCATTTTGACCATATGTTTACAATAAGAATGAATTGGATTCGTGAAAATTTTCGAAATCTGGTTTCCGACGGATTTGCATGTTTTAGGCGTCAGAGAGCCCGAAAAACATGTTTTTACAAAATGTTTGTCTGTTAGTCTATCCGGTAGTCTGTATGTGACAAAAAATTTTGAGCGCTCTGACTCAAGAATTAATGCACGGAATTTCATAAAACTTTAAATTCTGTGAAATCTTTAAATAAATTTGATCTGATTAGTTTTTGATATGTATCACTCAACAGGTGTCGCTGCTATGCTGCATTGTTCACAATTTCTATTATAGCCATAGCTCAAGAACTACTGCATGGATTTCAACAAAATTTTACGTTTAGTTCTTACATGATCTAATATTATGCTGATTACGTTTTGGTGCAAATCGCTCTACAGTTGGCGCTGCCATAGTGTATGATTATCGGGATAGCTCTATCTCAAGAACTAATGCATGAAATTTTCTAAAACTTCAGATTCAGTTATTCACTGATATAAGTTACTGTTGTTTAGTTTTTGGTGTAAATCGCACTACAGATGCTACTGATCTTACAGATGATAATACTGCTAAGTTACGTTTTTCACGATTACGCAATAAATGTATCTAAGAAACTAATACATGGGTTTTCGTCAAAATTCAGATTCAGTTATTACCTGATAAAAAGTTGATCCTGATTAGTTTTCTGCGTACGTCACCCAACATGTGACGCGGTTGTGCACATTTCTTAAAGATTTTGCAATAGCTCTGTCTGTAAAACTAATGCACCGATTTTCATCAAACTTCATATTCAGTAATAAGTTGACATAAATTGTTGCTGACTAGATTTTGGATTAAACCACCAAACCGGTGATGTTGCTGTGCTGCATTTTGACGAAGTATTAACATGCATAAGAGAGAAGAAAGTTTCGGGATTGCCACATCTGACTAGTTTTTAATAACTAACTATATTGAGAGTTGGAATTTAAGTTTGGTAAATTAAGTTATTTTTAGTGCACTTAATGCATACGTTTCAGAGTTCAAACAGATCCTAATGAAATAAAAACATTAAACTAAGGAATAATTAGTCGGAATGTGACAATCCCAAAACTTTCTTCTATCTATAAATGTTAATGCTTTAAAGTTCACTCCCACAGTTCCAAAATTAAATGAAAATCTATGCTCATCGTGAGGATTCTAAAGGCATGAAATTCCGTGTATTAGTTATTGAAATTGCACTATTGTAAGTATTGAAAAAATTGCAACATAAAAGCGCCACATGTTGGGCGATTTATGCAAAACATAAACAGCAATAATATTTATCAACCTATACCCGAATCTAAAGTTTGATGAACATTCGATAATTAGTTCTTGAGATTGAGATATTACAGCAATCGGGGATCATTCAGCATACCAGAGAAACCTCTTGGGCGATTGGTGCCAAAATGTAAACAGAACTGGTTCATATCACGGATTTACTGAATCTGAAGTTTAATAATAAATAGTGCATTAGTTCTTGAGATAGAGTTATTGCGGAAATCATGAAAAATGCAGCATAGCAGCGCCACCTGTTGAGCGTCTTACACCTAAACGTAAACAACATGAATTCATGTCAAAGATTAACTAAATCTGAAATTTGAGAGAAACTTGTGCATTAGTTAGAGATAGAGTTGTTGCGGAAATCGTGAAAAATGTAGCATAGCAGCGCCATCTGTTGAGCGATTTGCACCAAAATTTTAACAATTCATGTCAAGGACTAACAGAATCTGAAGTTTGTTAGAAATCCGTGCATTATTGAAGTATAGCTGTTGTGTAAATCGTAAAAAATACAGCACAACAGCGCCAGCTGTTGAGCGATTTATTACAAAGCTAATCAGCATCAATTTATAAAAGAGACTCTATCAGAGTATAATTTCTTACCAAATTTCGTACATTAGTTCTTGAGATAGAGCGCGTAGATCTTTACACACATTTTTAAAAAGCATGTATTTTTGGAATGTCTGATCCATAAAACGTGTAAAACCGTCAAAAACCGGAATTCGAAAATTTTCATGAATCCAATAATTTTTTCTTGTTAGGATAGAATAAAGTAAAAACTCAACATTATTAAAGTAGTTTAATTATCCAACAAATATAACAGTTTCAGACAATAACAATATATCTGGATCTTCAACTAAAAGGATAGGAGTTTTATGAAGATGCCCAATTTTTAATGAATAATTATTGTGTTATATTTCAACAACATATTGGAATTTTATAACATGTTTTGTTTAGAAGATGCCCATTTTTAGCACTTTCCTATAAAGTTGAAAAGTGCTTATGCATTCGGTTTGTCTGGCCGTCTGGCCGGATGTCCGGATGGCCGTATGTAGGATGTATGTAGGATGGCCGCGCTCTAACTCTCGTAAATATACTCGGATTGCCACGAAATTTTAGGACGTTATTGACATTTGTCCTAGCACGAACCCTATTGAAAATGAAGTTTCTACCATGACTAGTTTACCTACAAAGAGAATCAAAAGTTTCCCATTACATTACGGCCTATGGGGGAAAATCGTTAATATACTCTGATTGCCATGAAATTTTAGGACGTTATTGAGGTTTACCCTAGCACGAACCCTATTGAAAATGAAGTATCTACCATGATTAGTTTATCTACAGAGAGAATCGAAAGTTCCCCATTACATTATGGCCTATGGGAAAGATCGTTAATATACTCGGATTTCCATAAAATTTTAGAACGTTATTGAAGTTTACCCTAGCACGAACCCTATTGAAAATGAAGTATTTACCATGATTAGTTTATCTACAGAGAGAATCAAAAGTTCCCCATTACATTACGGCCTATGGGGAAAATCGTTAACCCTTTGGTGGTTATAAGCGCGCACACGCGCCCAGAATAGTCCCTTTCTAAATGGTTATGGGCGTCGACACACGCTCAAAGTATTCCGCTTCTAAATGGTTATAAGCGCGTTTAGACGGTTAGCTTTTCTTACACTGAAATGGTTATAAGCGCTTGTACGCGGTTGTGCTTTCCCCTGTTGTTCCTGCCCTGCGCTAAAGAAGGCGTTTCTTCAAACACTCCTTCTTTCCACAGCACAATAGGCATACTTTGGTAAACTATTTGTCAAGAACCTTATTGTAGTCGAATGCTAAAATGCTTAGGGAATGACATTTTCTGTAAATGGATAAGAATAGCCATCATACTGAAAATAAATACTAATGTGAAACTAAATGATGATACTAATGTGCGACTTTCTTTAGATGGACATTGACAAATTCATAGAATATTAATGTTTACTTATTTTACTTTATTATTCTTTTCCATAAGATTATCCATATTTTGAATAGTATTATAATGAAATGTTTCAAAATATTAAAATAACTTTTATTATATTAATATTTTCAAACATCTGCATTCATTTAATTTACTATTTGGAAGGATACATAATTTAATCTCTTTTAATTTTTTTAAAAATATTTCGATATTTTTCATTTAACTATAATATTAAATGTTTAAAACTGATATTATTATTATTATTATTATTATTATTATTATTATTATTATTATTATTATTATTATTATTATTATTATCTTTATTATCATTATTATTATTATTATTATCATTTTGTATTACTTTTGCTGTGTAATAATACCCAAAATAATGTCACGAGTTTTCTGATACCGAAAAAAAAATATTTTCTTTAATTTATTACTATTGATCAATTTTTATTTAAATCATCGTGAAGTTTCAAATTATATTGTGAAACCTGTCTATACCGATTCTTAAGGGATTAGAAAAAATATAGATATAAACAGATTATCATTAGAGGTTGGTTCAAACTGGGAATTGAACTGTTAAACAGATTTCAGTCTGTTTCTCGCCATATAACGCAACATTTATAAATCATTAAGCGAAAAAAAAAAAAGAAAAATGTTTATAATAATGCGGAGGGAGAAAAGTAAGGTGGCAGGGAAATGAAAAATGGTTAAGTGCATACAGGAAAGGATATTATACTCAAGGAAATAATGATTAATATATATTTTAATTTTGAAAAGAGGGAACCAGAAAAGAAATTAATAAAATTCCATTCCAAATAAAAATTTTAACTATTTCAAACAAAATATAATGTTTAAATAGAAATGTTTTTAAATATTTTAATTAATATATGACCAATCAATATACGACATATTCCTGAATTCAGTTTTTTTTATTTTTTTCATAATGGAATTGTCAGGTGCTCTTGTTCGGAAACAATGAAGTCCAATAATTTTTACCATTTTTTGATGATATCGGCATGCTTTTTTAAATACTATTAGAATTGTCATTTACAATGGAATCTCTGCACGCGATAGTCTGATAAAGCTCAATATGAGAAAACAATCGCTTATTACTCAAGACCTAAATTATTTGTCGAAAAATGAATGTATTCAGATTTTAGAGCAAACATAATTGTATAGCATTTTTAAAGCCAAAAGACATGATATATATATAACCATATATATCACAATATAATAAAAGAAGAGATTCTCTTAAAAATTCTTCCAATGCATTCCTCTGCAAGATCTCCCTTGAGCCAGTTAACCGTAACAAATTAAGGGATGTAAGGAAAAAAGAAATTAAATCACCAAAATATTTCTGCTTTGTTTAACCACATGCTTTCGAAATAAGATCAAGTAAAGTATCTATAACTCATTCTAAACTTCATTAGTCCTAATCGATATATTAAATTAAATTTATAAGCAGTTATTTTAATGGTACTGTCGGGGTATAAAGTGTTATGGTATTGTTTAATTGCCAAGTGGCATTTCTATGTTCAATGATGCAAGTATGAAATATCTTCTACTCCTATATGTAAGAAACATTTTTAGAACTTTTTCTCCATAAGTTTCCAAAGAAATGACCACAAGCAGTAATTTTCCTTTGATCTTGGAGTTAAAGCATATTACAACTTTTATATAGCTTTTTCTCGACTGTTTATAAAATAACATCCCTCCCCCCTCCCTCCGGAAAAAAAAAGCTTGCAATACAACATCAAATTTTCTGGCACATTACGGACAAACTTAAAGGTATAAAACCATGGTATTTGCAAATATAACTGCTGATTTTTTTTTTAATTTATCGATAGATGAATTAAATCTTTAGTAATAAACGATTGTTTTCTCAGGGTGGCAATTTTTTTTTCTTTTTTAGTCCTGTTTCAAAGGATTAATTTCGACAGAGTTCTCCGAAAAATATTCTACTTACACATAAAAAAGGAAAAAAAATGTTTGATTTCATAGTTTTTATTAAAAGCATCTGCCCATTTTCCATCAGCTGCCCTTTTTCGTCCTGGATTTTACTCATTTAAACAAAATAATGGTTGAATATAATATCTTCTGGTCTATTTATCTATTTAAATAAATTAAAAAAAAAGGGAGAAAAAGGTGATAAGGAATTGATAAATATTGAATTTTTTTGTATTTAAGTACTAAGAAGTAACGAAATACCAAATATTTGATTTGTATAATTTTCCTAGATGAATATTTCTTTAAAATCGCTTGAATAATCACATACGAGAATGCTCGTTTTTATCGATACTCAATTTTTGGCATTCATAAATTGGTTCCTAGGCGTCATTTTTTGTACCAAAGTCAGAAATAAATAAATAAATTTTTAAATATGGCCTTTATGTCATTAAAAATTAGGATAAAACTTTACTATCTCTGTTACATATTCTAAATTCCACAAGCAAAACTTTATCTTTTCTGTTATGTATATTATTAAATAAATGCGATATTTCTCTTTTTTGGGAGTATATGTGTGTGTGTGGAAGGGGGGGGGAGGGGGGTGCGCTTTTATCCATTATTCTAGTATCTTATACACTGTAAAACATTTGTGGAAACGTTATTCCATACAATTGTTGTAAAAATGGGGTTAAATGCTGCCTCCAATTTCATGGAGTAATTCTTTTCACATATGCAATGGTGTAATTTAAACATATATTACTGGTGTAACATGACAATATTACACCGGTTTTAACGGTTAAAATGCTCCATAAAGCTGGAGGCAGCAATGCTGCCAACAATTTTACGGAGTAACGTTTCCACAAATGTTTCTCAGTGTAGGAGTGTTTATTTTATTTCATATTTTAATATTTAGAATAATATATCTGGAATTTTCATAATCTATAACTAAAAATTTTAAAAAAAAAGATTTCAATAAATTGTTTTTATAACGCGTCAAAAAAAGGGGGGATAACAAACTTTTCTAATTTCTTTATTTTAAATGTTATCTCAACAAAGGCCTTGTTCAGGACTCACCCCCCCCCCCCCCCAATCACCAATATTTTGAGCCTTTCCTGGAAAAAATTCCAAAGTTACCCAATCAATTTCTGTTCCGAAAATCCAAATGAAATTCTGTTCAAAAACCAACTTAGCTTTGAGGCCCTTTCACAATTTTGCAGAAATACTAAATTGTAACTAAAATAAGCGTTTCAAAACTAGCTCATCCTATTGCACTGACATGATGTTTAATATTGCACTAGTTATACACTCTATTGTTTCATCATCCTCTTCTTTTCTTAGCATAAAATTAAGTTATTACAACACTTGAATAAGAAACATAATATCTAGAGCATATCTTTCTGCTTCGGAGAGAGAGATAAAGAGAAAATGTGTGCCGTCCCCCCCTATTATTCCCTTCTAACTACGGCCTCTAATCTTGTCCCTAGCTTATTATCATTTTTTTTTGTCTGTTTGTTCAATTAGCAATTAAAAATACTAATGCTACTGATCAAAAATTTTTATTATTTTTAAAAATACAATTTAAGCTAATAAACAAGCATTTCAAATAATATTAAGTTTTAAAAAACCCTGATTATTATTTTAATTAATTTCTTTAAAATTATATATGTAAATAAATAAAAAATAAACAAAAAATAAATAAATAAGTGAATTTATACCCGCACAAGCTTAAAATGAAGTAGTTATGTAAAGAGCATTCTCGTATGCAAACATTCGCACATTTTCCAGTTTTCGTATTGGTAGACATTGACTTAAAATAAACATTTCTACACATAAAATACATATAAAATATATGACGGAATAAAATTTCGCCTTGCTTTTAATATAAAATGAATAATGCTTACTTAAAAGGCGATTAAATAAACAATTATAGATGTTAATAATTATAGTATTAATCTTGTATAGTTATAGAAGATTTTTAAATAAAATAAAATAAATAAACTAAAATTTTAACATCTATAATTGTTTATTTAATCGCCTTTTAAGTAAGCATTATTCATTTTATGTTAAACATTTCTATTCACAGAACTGTGTTATAATGCCTTTAATATGTGTTATAATGCTGAATTAAATATAAGCATAGCATTTTTTTTCTTTCGTGTCCTGTTTTTTCCTTGTCCCCTCTTTTTCGGTCACATTTTTTCTTTCTATTTTTCTCCGCCCTTCTTTTTTTCTGTCTTTTTTCCCCTTTAAATAACACGTTTTTTTCAGATACTTTTCAGATGTGTGTCACCCCCCCCCCCCCTGTCCAATTTATTTAGAATTAAGAATTATATACTCTAGAGGTCTGCACAAGCCCGGACTTGGCCCGCGGGCCGTCCGGGCCGATAAAAAAAAAAAAAAAAAAAAAAATTCGGGCCTGCTGGTCCGTTCTGAAGATTTCAGCAAAAACAATAAAATATGAGGTATTTTCAACGAAAATGGTTTTAACGAGAATAAGTGTAAATGTGCGTCACGAGCCATACTAGTTTGACTACATCAATATAAAAATGTAGAGTGTAGACATCGGTATCGGAGAGTTACATTGTGTGTAACCCGTTTTAATATTTTTTTAGCTGACTCATGCCGGGCCGAGATCAAGCTTGTATTACTTTTCTACACATAGACTGGTCGGACCGGAACTACACTTAATTGTCCTCAAGATCTGTTGGGCAGAAAACATGATTTGTAAAATTATTAACAGTGATAAAGAACTTATGTTAGCTTAATCTTTGGATATATACCTCTTGATGGTTTCTAAATTAATTTCTCAATAATGCGAAAGTTTGACACTTTTTCTGATTAATTTTAAATTGTAAAAGTATAAAAGTGATAAGCCTAACTATTGAAGGGATTTGGAATCGAATAGCGTTTTTCATTTTTAAGTAAATAAAATACTTGTATAACCTTGTTGAGATATAATAGTTTCTCAATGATTGCAGGTTTTTCTTCCTTCCCATGCTATCGCTTCCAGAAACTCTATACAAAACGCTAATTATGACAGTATTTTATTTGCTTGCAGTATTTTTAAAATGCTTGTATCAAAAAATGGATAACACCATTTGATTATATCGTTTCTCAATATAGATACCTGCTAATCTTATGCGTTTCTGGGAAAAAATTAATTCATAAATGTGTCAGAAAGGAGCTTCTTTGAATTTAAGAATGAATTTGGATTTAAAATCTTTAATAAAATTATATAGAAATATTTTTATAAATTTTCTTTTATTAAAGAGCTTCAAACGTAACGATGTTTTTAGATTTATTTCTTTTTTCTTTTATGGTAAGCCTTATTAATTTTTTAATGAATTTTCATTCGAATGTTGAAAGCCTAAGAATCTAAGTAATCATTAATGTTGTTAATGTGTATTTCCTGTAAAATATACTGTAAAATCCTTCCATAGATATGTATGCAGTATTCCTTAAAGGAATCTTAATTTTATGATAAAAATATCAATTGTTTAGAAATCGTAGAAATTGTAACAGGAAAAAACGGACCGGACCGGGCCTAAAATATAAAAATTTAAACGGGCCGGGCCCGGAAATTCCGGCCCGTGCAGATCTCTAATATACTCATGTGTACATATTATCTTGATGTGATGGAAAAAAATTAAATTTTAGATCTCTCATTTTATTGTAAAATTTCCATTCTTGAAATTTAAAATTCAAGATATAATTTCAAACTTATGGGGGTTTTTTTGTGTGTGTTTTACTTTATATCAGAATTATTTAATTTCAAAGCTTTGTATGAATTCAAATTTTTAAATTTTACTCCAGGGAAATGCATAAGAAAGTGTGTTCATTATGTTTCGAATTTGACACCATCGCCCCACCCCTTCTTAAAACAAAATCATGTCTGTGCTTGCTGTATGCAAAATTCAGTAATAAAAAAAAAAAAAAAAAAAAAAAAAAAAACCTTTTAAAATTAGCTCAAAGAACACTCCCAGTTGAGTTTCCTTTTCTATAAATACAGAAATATAAATTCTGTCTTTGTAAATACTTAACAGAAATACTTAATAGAAATATTAAATATAATATTAAAGAAATATACTTAATAGAAACTTAATACTTAATACTACTTTATACCTAATAGAATACTTAATAGAAATATTAGTGTGATTAATTAGATTTAATATTAGTAAATTTAAACGCAATAAATAAAAAAAAAAAATCATAGTAGAGAATAAAATAATCGTTAACTGAAAACTATTTTAAATTTGAGAATTCCTTTATTAAGGCATTTTTTTATAAATGTAATTATTTGTAACGTATTGTAATAAGAGAAATATTCTACATTCGAAGTATTCCTATAATCCAAGCTTTCTTATAGAACATTTCAAGCAAATATTTGTGTAAAAATATCACACCTTGGTACTTTAAAGGAAATGGCTAGTAAAAAATCCTGAATATCATTTTAATAGCAGTTAAAATATTCTTCTGCATCAGATGGAAAAAATAGAGTTTGCATTCACTTAAATTCCTTTATTTTTTTTGTTTCGGTGAACACAACCCCGATTTTTTCACCTGATGAAAGGAGCTGTTTTAACTATCCTGGAAACTACATACATCTATATATATTTTATTTTTTTCTGCAGTATCACGAAGTTCTTTTACATAGTTTATAAGATCTTAAGGTTTATATTTAATGAAGTTTTGTGTACATTGGTACCGCTAAAGATAATTTTTATCCCGACAAAAAAAAAAAAAAAAAAAAAAAAAAAATTTGTTCTAAAATGTTTTTTCAAATCACATTTGAAAAAATTATTCCTATATTTTGCGATACAAAAATTTAAAAAAACAAATTTATCATCATTTTAGTATCGATTTCCAAACTTCTGCAAGAGAATAACATTACATCCTTTTGTAATCTTAACTAAATCCGATATTATGTTGTAAATTGTAATTAAAAATATTAGTTAATGATTTTTAGTTGGTTATTAGTTCAAACATTTTTCATTTTATAAATTTTGAAATCTAAAAATACATTCTAAAATCATATTTAATTATTATCTAATATTGTTACATTCTTTGTCTGATATTTTAATCGACAAAACAGTATAGGGTTTTCTTTCGTTGTTTTGTTATTTTCTATTTTTCATAGAATTTTTTAAAGCATGAGTTTCTTTGATAAATTTATCTATGGCGCCTCATTTAGTTCAAAGATCTATTCTTTAGAGGCTTGATTTAGTAAAGAAGTGAAACCATATATGAATTTAAATATGAAGTTAAAAATTCATTTTATCTTATACGTTTATAATAGATCTGAATCAATATTTAAAAATTTTAAATTAATTTTGCTACATTCTTGGGTTTTGATAAAATATTCTTGAAATCCTGCTTTTCCTTTTTAATTAATTATATATTTTTTAATCTTCTAAAATTATATTTTGCAGAAAGTCTTTAATCTAAGGTATCTTGTATGAAGAATAATTCCTAATAATTTTGTGTAATTAAAAAAATTAATAAGTTATATCTGAATTTAACTGCATGTTATATCAAATTTTAAAAAATCTGCTTGGTTAGGTTATTAAAAGTGATGTTTTTAGCCAATTAAATTAAATTTACTTGTAAAAAGCATAGCAATGTTTAATTATATCTTTTTTTACTACAGTAAAAAATATATATATATATATTAAGACATGTATATCAGCTACAACTAACTTATATCAAGAGAGTTTTTTACAAAATAGTTCATAAGCTATAACTCTTAAAATCAGTGCGAAAATATCACGTTTTCTATTTGTCTTTTTTTTCTTTACTTCAATGCGATTTACCTGTTTTCAAGAATGCTTACAATCAACACATGTTCCCTATTACAAAAAGATTCCCCAATTTCTTCTAGAGGAGATTACACATTTCTTCAGGTGTCCAAGGGTGGGAGACCGGTTGTCAGGGGAAGTAGAAATTGAGTGTCCTTGCTAGACACACGCACAATGGTCTTGAATAGATTATTGATTACCCGCAAATATTGCAGGGGGAAAGGCAGTTTTTTGAGAAACACATATAATGACTTAGCTTTCTCAAAGAATGAACATTTACAGAAACACAAAATATATTTTCAGTAAACCTTTCTGAAAGGTTTTGAATGCAGAGAGCTATACTGCCAATGGGTTAATGAATTAAAATTTGTAAAAATTCAATTATTTGCATTTAATTATAAAAATGTTTCTCAGTGTTAAGAATTCAAATACTCAATTTATTTTTATTGCATGAAATCACTTACGCAGACGATACTTCTGTGTTTTTATTATTATTTATTTATTTAAAGTAGAAACGAAAGCATTGTAAACGAATAAAATTAATTGTTCAATTCGTTATGTAAAGTATTATTTGAATACGAAGGTTGAAAACTGAACCAAATAAAACGTATTTATTACTATGAAGTAATTACCATTAGTATTATTTTTAATATGTTTGTTATTTAAAAACAATTTATGGAATTTGAATTTACATTCCTAAAATTAAAATAACATTTTTGCTTAATTAAGATGCAAAAATTGCTATTATTACTTTTAAATATTTTCTTTTGAAATAAGGCTTCGCGAATCCAAACAAAGCTTGGCTTTTGCTAGTAATAGAACAAAGACCAATTTAAAAATATGCTATTTTCTTCTTAAATTATGCTTTAGTTGTAAATCATTTCTTTCCATTCGTCTTATAATACAAAATCCCTTCCATGTCTTTTTTTTTTTTTTTAACATTAAAATCTAACTGATAAATGGTTTCATATTGCGAACCTTTTTTCAGGGTTGTTACTTCACCTTTACCTATTTCATTCCTCCATGCGTCGACACCTTAAGATGCCCAACGGCTCAACCCTTGTCCTAAAACTTCATCTCTACTCTTTTTTTACGAAACGAGAAGGGCCATGGAGGTGCCAACTCGCTGTTTTAAGGATACGGACAATATAACAACTACCTAACGAACTGTTTAACATTGTTTATAAATATTTATTTATATTAGTGGTGTGAATTGATTTTATTTTCAAAAGTTTTTCTTTCTTTTTTTTTTTTTTTTTTGTATCTCTATTGGCAATTTGCAGCTTACTTTATTGAATTCTGAGTGATTTGATTTCATGTGCCAACACCTTGCACTCGAGAGTTGATTATCATTTCCCATTGGTGAGTAGAGTCTCCACTTGAGCGAAAAGAGTTAACAAATAATGTGTAAAGAATTATTACTGCGACGAACATTGGACAGTGAATATTCTGGAATTTTAGCAGAAAATGCAATGCATTTTAAACAGAATATTCTTATTCGAGTATGAATGACAGCTTTATAAACGCGAGAAAAACAATTCCACACACACACATAATAAATTCATTGAAACAATAATAGTTATTTACAACTAACTAAAAAAATACGGTTTTCGTTTTCTCAATTAAAACAACTTTAATATCATTTTATTGTTTCCTTTAGAGCAACATGGAGATCTGTAGTATCGGTATGTCGGATTTTCACGAAAAAAAATCATGTTCTCAATAATTTTCAATTGAAATTTCTAGAATAATAAGAAAAAATTAAAAGAAAAAAACTCGATAAACAGTTATCAAAATAGACATTGATATGTACATCTATATTTAAGACAATTTTTCCATGAAAAAATTTTATGGAATCCATTTTCATATCTAAGAACAAGTAGGTAAGTGTGATCGCCGATCGCACAGAGGGTTTCGTTTAATATCTCCTTAAAAAAATTTTATCATTAAATTAATAAACAAAAAAAGGAGATTTTCGTTGCCATTTCAGATTTATTCACCAATCGCGCCAACCAGAACAGAATACTAAATGCTGCTTTGATCGCACAGATTTGTTGATTTCTCCATCAGTATCCACAAATTTAGTGAAGGTACGCAAGTAAAGAAAATGATGTGTTACAAAGCTTAGTATACGTTTATGGGAGACCAAACCAGTCAACAGAGGCGGCTAGTAACTTAAATGAATAGGAATTTAATAAATAAAAAAAAATGCTTCATTTCGCATGTCAAAATAGAGGATAATCCTTTAACTTATGTTTCATACGTAATAATTTTATTAACATAATTTGGAGGACAGGGCAGGGCATAAAATAACATAGAAAGTAGGCGACACTAGTGTCGCCCAGTACCAAGATATTGTCGCCCAGTGACAGGTGATGGTGCCGGCAATTTTTTAATATAAAACATGGGAATAACATAAGCTGATTCTGTGACTCGGAGATGATTAGAATAGCAACGTTGGTCATATCAGTAAAGTAAAACACAATAGCACGGTTACAAAATGCTGATTGTTTTGCTATCCCAGTAAGTGGTTTTAATGAGCATTATGGAGTTTATAATAAGTTTGTTACAGCACAATTTGTTTGCAGAAAAACAATGAATGAAATGGAATTTTCTACGGTATTAAATTTAAATTCAGTAAGCGAAGAACAGGAGGCTTTATGGATTCTGCCATGATTGTGTTTGATAACTTTGTTCTTGAGAATGATGCAAAAAAATAAGTTGGCAGACTTAATTAGAAATGAAAGAACAGCAAACAGAGGCAATAACACAGCGGCTTCTAGATTTGTATGAAACACTTCTTGGGTAGAGACTTACTTGGGGTATGGAGCGTTGCTCTCATGCCCAACTTAGCTATGTTTCATTTAGAATTATCAGTTATCAAAGTTCCGCATTGGAAATTGAATCGTTATACTTTATTGAGTTTCTGCCCCACGCTTTGAAGAACTTGCGAAAATAGAAAAGGAACAGAAAACTAAAGTATCTTTCGTTTTCCTGCATCTTTTGAAGTTCGTTAAATACTAAAATATCTTATGCCACAACCATTCTCTTATGCAAAGTATTATGATCATCAACCCAGCTTATGAAAACCGAATAAGCTTCTGAACGTGCCTTCGATTATAATTGGAAGATAATGAACAAGAATGCCTGATTTTATGAAGCACTTTGAAAAACTTCAAAAATACAGTCAGAAGTCTTTCATATAGTATTCATGTAGAGTTGTTAAATAAATTTTTATATGAATGCTTTGATTCTTATCAAAGATGGGTGTCATCCCGGTAGATACGAAGAACAATCGGCAAAAATAAATGCAGCACTAAGGAAGAGAGTGATTCGGATATTGAAGATAATCCTCACAAATGTAAATTTAAGAAATCACTAATTTCTACAAAGACATGATGGTCTGCAGAGAGAAAAATAAAACTGTTATAAGTTGTAAAGAATATCTTTCCAAAATATTGTAAGAGGTTCAAATGAGCATCTCCGACGGGCTAGATGTTTTCTTAAATGTAAGAAAACAGAGGTTGTTAGTGCAGCCCGACTAGATGTTTAGGACTTTTTTGGTAAAGAAGAAATCGTCGAATTTACTGATGATATATAATGGCTTTTATATGCAACCGTAAAACTGTATCCTTCTCATCGACAGCGAGACTGTATTACTACTTAAAACGTCTCAACCTCACTCAATTTTTAACAAATTGGTACAGTGATATGTTTATTTGGCACCACAAAAAAAGAAAAAGTTGCCTCCATACATACAATACTTAATTCCAACAAAGAGCAGGAACTATGAAGAGAAGCTTTAAACTCAAGGATGTCATTGCTCATAATAGAAATGGAACAGGTTTGGAACAGAGAAAGCCTCCAAACAACAACATGTATGAAAATACTGAGTTTAAAAAAAAACCTATCGATTGCAGTTATTATCGTAAAATTTTCGAAACATTAAAAAATTTAGCATTATGGGAACATAAAAATGTAATCAAGTTAAAAATTTTTAGACTTAAAGAACAAAGTCATTTTCTTAGTCTGCATAGTTTCAATATTTGTATAAAACAGTCCTTTGTATAAAAAATTTGAACCAGTATAATTATTGTTGAATCCTTTAGGAGATATTTTTTATAGTCAAGAGTTTGATTTTTTACAACACTAGGGGGCTCTGCCCCCTACGAAATACGCTCGTAAACACCCACTCCGCCTCTAAAAATCTGTTAAGTTAATCGGCTGAAAAAAAATGGGTATTTGAAATTCAGTTTCACTGAGGAGGTTTAAGTCAGAATGTGTTGCTGTTACTGACTGTTTTCTCGTTTGTTTAATTAAGATTGTTTAAACACTTTTAAGAATCAGCTGATATAAAATGAACTTGCTAAACAGAGTCCTACCTTCCAGGTATTTTTTAACAATGCTATAAGGTAGTGATGCACAACCTTTTTGCCAGAAAATTGTTTGACACCAGAATATTTGACATGTGGCGTTTGTTTTATTTAATAGCAAAGTTTCTATCATTATTATAAGGAAAATTATTCTGAATAAAAATAGTGGTATCGATGTGGCCCGCGGGCCACAGGTTGTGCAGGTAATGGATTTAAATAAGTTATTCTGAAATGTAATTTTTAAATCTGATGTAATTTTCACCAAACATTCTTTTCCATTTTTATATATCCATGAGAAAATATTTTTACCGTTATAAAGGAAATTTTTTTATTTCCACAGTCTTATTTTTTTTCTAAGTCTGACATAATTTTTAACGATTTATGACTTTTAACGCATATTAATGGATTTATTATTGTACAATTATCTTTCTCTTTTAAAACTCACATGTAAATACAGTTTTTAACCTGTAATTTTCAATATTTTCCTGCTATATTAAAGCAGGAAAATATTGAAAATTATAAAATATAATACTCATTTAATAATCATTCAAATTCATTTAATTATAATAATAATTCAGAATTAATAATTAATTATAAATTATTAATTAGATTAATAATTATAAATAATAATAATAATAATTCATTTTAAATTATAATATTCATTTAATTTTAATTTTTATTTTTTTCTATTTATAATAGACATATGTCAATAAATTTTTAATTTGAAGGAACTTTTATTTTTTGCGCTGTTTTAATACTTGGCAACAATTTAAAATAATTTTGTTTTCTAAAATAAGTAAAAAAATCTCTCGAAATGCGGAAAATTTGAATTTAAAATTGAAATAATCCTCATAAAATGAGTCAAATTAAAAAAATAAACGCTGTCTGCACCTTGTGAACTTTTGATGTATAAATTGATTAAATCCCTATGTATATTTTTTTCTTCTGTAAAACGTTTTTAATGGAACTATTTTGATCAACTTTAACATTAAATATCTCTTAAAATAGTTATTTGATTCTCAAATTGGCTGCACCAGCGTATTTATCAGACATTTCTTTATAATACTACCAATTTTCGTATTTTTGTATGCAACAGCTCTTTTGATATTGAGAAAGAAAGACCTCCTCTCATAAAAAATTCATTGTCAACAGCGGTGATAGCTTTAGTTACTTAGAATAGAGAGATTAAGTGCAAACTCTGTTTTCTGCATTAGTTATATTCTTTGCAAAGTGAAGTAACTTGTAAACATCCAAAGTCATTTAACCGCTATAAACATAACTGATTTGATATTTTGGAAACGTTAAAAATGTTAACATGGTATTTTTTATTTCATTGTTTTTAAACATCAAGAGAAAAATCTGTTTTCTTGATTAGTTCCACTTTTCTTCTAAAACTAATTTCGTCTAAACGTAGTATTACAGTATTTACAGTACTATCCCTCCCCCCCCCCCCCGAAAAAAATCAGGTTAAATTTACTAAGAACTTATTTGAGTCTCTGATTACCTAATTAAATCTAACTTATTATGGTTATGAACAACAATGAAATGTACAACTAATAAAGGTTAACTAGTATTTTAACATAAGTTTTGATAAAAATTTGTCACTTAATGTTTTAATTAGGCATGCAAAATCGGTAGAAAGGAACTTATACTTGGTCCATTACTAAAATAACAATTTTTCTGAACTGAAAATGCAGGCTTTTTATTATAATGTTATCTACATATAAATTGCTGGGTTTACATATTTACAGGATTCAGTGAAGTTTATTAACCAGCAAAAAATATGTACAATATATTTAACTAATAATATATAGATGCTTGTCAGCCACTCAATAGTCTTTTACTTTAGTTTTCTGTTACCGCGGGGGAAGAGGGATTTTATGAACATTTTTCTGGAAGAAAATACCAAACCTATTGTCGCCCACTGAAAATTTCTTAAAATATGCTCTGGGACAGGGTAGCGTCTTTGTCCTATTTTAAAAAAGAAAATCAAATTTTAAAATATCTGCCTATGGGTGGAAAACTGTGTTCTTATTTCAAAATTCTATGATATTGTATTCAATGGTGGACCTCTGGATTAAAGTAACAGAGAAGGGTCTTTGCCTCTTTGTCCAATTGTAGATCTCAGTGAGATATTCAGATTCAAATAGAATTTTAAGGAAAGACACTACTGGGAAGCCACGCCCATCGCCTTTAAAAATATTCTCTAACGTTTTATATTTATTTATTATATCTAACTAAACTTTAATCAATGGTTTATACATATTTATATTCACGTGTTTCACAGAACCGTGAAAGAACTTCATACAAATTAGAGGCGTCAAAGTATTTTAGCTCTACAAAATTTTCATTTTTCAGCTAAAACCCTAAATTCCCATGGAAAGTACTGGAGCGATTTCAATTAAAAAAAAGTTATGGTGGAGCGTCAGTATACAATCATCCACAAGAAAAGTGACACATCTTGACGAAAGTCACAAGAGACACAAAAGAAAATGTGCAAGAAAAATTTGTATAATAATAGTTATTATTATCAAAACTATCATTTATATTAATAATAATTATCAAAATATTTTTTATACAATTTTATTATAATGCAACATTAAAATATAATTTTAAATAACACTTTTGAGTGGTATTTTTAAAGATATATTACTCGTTATTTCCATTTCATTTCCCTTATATAGCAAAAATATTTAAGTTCTAAAACTTCCGCAGTTTTTTTCTATCTTTATTTGTTTTTTATACTTTCATGAATATGGCCATCTTAGTTTTTTTTTCTACAAAAAATTGTTAAACTTGATATTCAGTAGCATTATCCACCTTAAAGAAAGAAAAAAAAAAAAACTACAGTAAATTTAAAAATTAATAAAAAGCATAAAAAAGAGGAAATTTAAAATATGGCAGTTTCATTCGATGTAAATAATACTGTTCTTGTTTCACTCCTTTGGAATGAAGCTCTCTTTTACGCTAAAAATTAGCTTAATTTCTTTCAGTTATGTATTTACATTTACTTTTATTATTATTAATTTAACAGACATATTCGGCGAATGTTAAGATTCTCCATTCCCTCACCTATATTTATAAATAAAAAAAGAAAAAAATTCTTTTCTAGAAATGTATTAATGGGTGGCTTAGTTTTCCCTTAAGGAATTGTTTGTAAACATATATTGTTTTCTAATTTACTTTATGCGTACGAAGTTAATAATGTACATTTTGTCATTTCCTCATTTAAAGGAAAGATTTCTATGTGAGAGAACTGCGCTATTATTTTTAAAAACTTGTAAAAAATATGTATTTGTTGAAAATTTAAGTATCTGGACCAAAATAAAAACGTATTTTTAACTAAGTAGGTTCCTAAAATGCAATAATGATTTAAAATGATGAAAAACTTTAATAATATTGCGTAAATGATAATATTTTCAACAAAAGTAGCAAAACACGAGAATCCAGTTCCGGTGAAAATATATTTTAAACATAATTTTAAAATAATTAAGCTAATATTTATTGAGCTATGACATTTTTTCCATACAATTATACAAAAAACACATTTTGTGAAAAGTCAAAAAACAGCTTCATAAAACAAAAATTCAAAAAACAGAAATATAAATGTATCAAAAGCTTCAGGATCATAAAATTCCACTTTTTTTTTTCTTAAAGAAAAGAATCTTTTGGAATTATTAAATTTTGGTTGAAAAAGATGTTTTAAACGCACACATATACCTCAAATCCGCGGTTCCCAGCCTCTATGGTAAGTAGCCGAACTGTCAGATGAACGTCAATCTAATATCGGTAAGTGCGGAAATCACAAAAAGCTGTTCAGATAAAAACACATAACAGAAATTGATAGGTTTAGATTGCAAAATTTGTCTCATGTGTTAATAAAATATGTTATAATTAAATAAAGGAAAAGGCCCAGTGTACTTAATAATTCATTCATGATGTTGTCATAGTAGCTCCGCCTACTGCCAAGCATACTGCAGGGATACTTATACGTTGGGGTGGGGCGAAAGAAAGCAAAAATTGTTTTTCGAGTCGTAATACCGCAGAAAAGTTGCGAATTCGGAAAACTAAAAAATGAGTTGAAAAAGAAATAAAATCGGTTTATATCTTCTAGTCGGGCAGATGCTATTCTTTTAGCCGGAATGTGGAAAATATTCACATTATTACAATTTTTTTAAACTAGCCTTTTCACGATTCTAATAGTTGAAATTCTTATGTGTTATAATAACAAACATAATGGAGAAATATTATTTTAGTGCGCGCATGTGCTCTAAAGTTGTAAAGAGCCACGTTTAAATTTTGGCAAGTTAAGTAAGATAAAGATAAAAAATATAATGTCGTAAAAATGTGATTCTTGCTAACTTTTAGAGCGCATGAATTTTTTCTGTATTTATTAATGGTGTTACATCTTTCTCATAGTTAGGTCACCCGAGGTCACAAACTGAGACAGAAATATTTTTGAATAACAATCGTAGCCTTACTTGAATTCTGATTTTCTTCCACAAACGAGTCGTGAATAGCCGTTAATGTGTGCCCGAATACTAAATTTTCTTTTATAAGGCCTTATTCTTCTTGTTATCATTATTTTTTTGCTGTTGTTGCTGTTCTTGATTTACGAAGAGTTCCGAATATGTTTTCCATGCATCTGATATGAATGTCCGAACTTAGGAACAAATTCATTGAAACTTTGTAATAACTTCTGATTAAAATGCTTTAAATTCTTCCCAGTTTAAAACGATAGATGTCAGCTGTTGAATTTTTCTGAGTAAAAAAATGTATTATCACATGTAATACAACCAATGCAAATTGTGTAAATAATTGTAGTAAGCCTTTCTAACACACACAAAAAAAATTGTTTTAAAAATTATTCCACTCACACCACTTAAAACAAAAACTTTTGTTTTAAATATTAGGTGGAGTAGTCTCTATGCCGAATCCTTCGAGCACAGACGGTTTGAAATAACGAGTGAGCGCCCGTGTGGCAATAAGTCTCCTCGTTGTAAATTAGTTGAAGCTGTTAAGGGTGTAATTCGAAAAACCGCCTTTTCACCTCAACAGCTCGAAATTTTCCGATACAATTTCAGACACATTTTTAAAAGTAAAAATATGAAACTTGCTGAGGGAATTTTTGAAGAGACGTACAAGGTGCTGTGAGATGTCTTTTTATGCTCCATTCATTAGAATTTGATTTCTAAACAATTAACTTCTCAGTATGACCCCTTTTTTTTTGTTTCCAAATCTCCTGCTTCGGAAAAATTAGTTCAAAAGGCCGTTTTTGATTGCATTTTTTGCAATATTTTCTGAATTTATCAAAGATTTGGCAATCATGGCACCCTGTGTACTTTCTAAATCACACAATTTGCGAATTTGATGCATTTGAGAGCAAAAATGAATTTAGAAGAAAATAAGCAGTTTGAATCGAAATACACCCTTAATACATATGTAATTCTCATAAGTTACGCGTCGTGTTTTTGGCTCCAAAAGTGTCCAATAGCGTTGCGGGAATGCGAAAATGTATATACCATACCTATTTAAAAAAAAAAAAAAAAAATCAGCCATCCTGGAGAAATAGTTGTGTGTGTAAAGAATAATTTAACAGACAGATTGGGCAAATGTCAAAATGTCATCGTTCCCTTACTTACATTTATAGAAATAATTTATTTTCTAAAAATGTATTAATGGGTCTTTTAGTTTTCTCTTAAGGATTTGTTTGAGTACATATATTGTATTTCAATTTACTTAATGCGTACAAAGTTAAAAACGTACATTTTGTCATTCCCTCATGTGCGGGAATGATTGTTATGTGCAATAACTGCTCTTTTTTTTTTTTTTTTTTTTTTTTTTTTTTTTTTTTAACTTGTAAAAAAGAAGTTTTTGTTGAGAATTTAATGCTCTTGATGAAAATAAAAGCGTATTTTTAACCAAATCGATACATGAAATAATAGTTATTAAGTAAAAGGTAAAAAAAAAGTCAGGAAGGAAACCAAAAGAATTTTAAATTTGTATAATACCGTGAGATCCAGAAAACTTTCAAAAAGGTATATATCACACACACACACACACACACACAAAAATTAAGTGCATGTTAAATTTTAAATAAAAATTCCGGTGTACATTTTTTTTTTTTTTTTTTTTTTTTTTTTTTTTTTATAAAACTTTCCCTGAGCTTACAGTGTTAAAAATCTAATAATTATTGAATTTCGTATAATTAAGCCAGACAGTTATTTTTTATTAATAAATAACTCTTCTAATTTCTTATTACAAAAAAATCGAAACTTATAGCATGATTTATTTTTTCATCACCAATATGATGAAAATGGACTATATGCGTAAAATCACCCATATTTTTAATGAAATAACTGCTTAAAACTTTATTTGCTTTTAATTTAATTATCATTAGAATTTAATAGCTAGCTGCAACTAAGGATACCGAAACATGCTAATTTTATCCCGGTCGACTGAAATCTTGGAAATTTTGCTGTATGCAGGGTGCGTAGTCTGGAAGGACCTTGTAAGGACCTTTTACCAGAATTTTTATAATGTAATATTTGTTTTATTTAACAAAAAAGAAATCTTTTTTTCAGATGTAACAAACAGTAGTTTAAAGAATTTCTGATGCTAAAAGAATTAAAATCCTCAGAGTTTCTTGATGACTACGCACCCTGTGTATGTCTTTTTCATAGGACCCTTTTGCGGATTATTGATTATAAAAAAAGAGGAGGATGAATAAAGTGTCAGGAGATAAGAAATTCAACCATACTTGACGGAAATGCTCCTGTCTTTCAGTTCCTTTGCTTCAAAATTTATTGAAAACTCGAAAACACCGTCTCGTCACAAGAAACGAGCCGAGAGTTTGTATGAGTATTGGGTGCTTTCTCTGTACTTTAAACTGCGTTCAATAAATTAAATTGAATGACAAAAATAATAAAATTTGTTCTATCCGCAATTCAATCAATTGCAGGTAAATTAAATCGATCGAAATTGATTTGCTTTATTTAGCTTTATATTGTAGGTTGAAACGTGCAATTAAATCAATTACAATTTCATTTTAATAACGTTAAACTTTTATCACGATCATAGACTTTTATTGGACAAAAACTGATGGCCTTTCCCCAGCGCTCAAAATTCAGATCCTAAATAATTCCCAAGTTTTTATTTTAAATATTCTGACCTTATTGATATTACATTTCCCAGTTGTTTCTTTGTTACTTTAAAATACCGATAGATCATACTACATTGATATCATTACAGAGATTACTTGTACAGGGATTTTAATCCGCATTTTAATAAATCAGCTAAATTCTCCACCCTTTTAAAATTTCGATTGGCCAACTTTTCCCATTATTTTTTTGCTTTTCCAGCATACATTATTTTAAAATCTCCAAATAAGATTATAAATAAATAAATAAATAAAATGCCTAACATTGAAATGATAATAAAAATACCGGACAGAGGGAGGAGAGTATGGGAAAAGGGGGAAGAGCAAAAGACAAATCTGTGGATGAATATGGAACAAATATGGGAAAAAAGGAAGCGAAAAAAAGCCCAAACAGGTAAAAAAGGAGAGGAATGGGTCACCAGGTCAAACAGGTAAAAAAAGAGAGGAAAAGGTCCCCAGGCCAAAAAACCAGGCCTTTCAAACCAAAGTAAAACAAAAAAGGCCAAAGCCAAAAAAAAAAAAAAAATGGTGGAGAGCCCTTATAGGGGGCAAAAGGAAGGCAACCTTGAGATTCTGGCTTTGAGACGAAGCGATGGATGTATTACAAACTATATAAAGGAAAACTCAAGAAGGGGAGCCTTAAGGGGAAGACTTTAAGGGGCATCACTAATAGCTTACTGTTTATTTCGCCATTTTTAATTAGATTTTTTGGCATTACATATAGCAAAGAAAATGAGTGTAAAATACTTTTATCCAGGGTATTTCGAGTACCCATTTAAGAGCGATACTAGTAGTCAGTGAGAATCATCTCTCGCACTCTAAGGGTTATTGTCTCATGGAGCGTCTCGTTTTTACTTTTCCCATTTATTCTTATGGAGTGAAAATTGTTTTCAAAATTGCGATTTTTTCAAGGTCTTTTGACGATATTCGCGTTAAGAGTAAATAATTCGTTCATAAAATTGAGCAGGGGTGCCCAGAGAGGGGTTTGGTGATGCAAGATGCGTCATAAAATTTAGTTTTGGGGGAGGGGTGGGAATTTGAGAAAAAGTTCATTTTTTTGGGGGGGGGAGGGGGGATTTTTAAATTCTTAATATTTCCCTTTTTCTTAATGTAAAAAAAAATTCTTGATTTTTTAAATATCACTTTTAATTTTTTTCAACATTTAATTTCCAGGAAAGTTCTTGTGTTTTCTTTTTCTAAATTCTAGATAAGGGCAATAAGAACCCATTCTGCTATACTCAACTCACTATTTTTTGTAAATCTTGATTCTTTTAATATCACTTTTAAATTTTTTCAACGTTGAATTTTTAGAAATGTTCCTGTGTTTTTTTTCTCTAAATTCTAGATAAGGGCAATAGGAACTCATTCTGTTATGCTCAAATCGCTATCTTTTGAATGTGCAGTAGATTATAAGTAGAATATATTTTACAATTGATATTTTGTTTAGGGGGGGGGATCAATGTTAAAGTATGATTTTTTTGGGGGGGGGGATTTGCGTCATTGGGTTTGGGGGAGGGGATGGTCACCACTGAAATTGAGGGATTATTTTTATTTTTTGGTACTAAACAAAGTTACAAAAAAGAATTTGTTTCTTTCTTAATATTTTCTGCAAACTTCATAAAATTTTCTGCACACGGCGTGCGTCTATTATACGACTCCGGCGATCGGTAGCACTCAGCGGTATATTGTGCTCCAATAAAAATGAAGTAAAAAGGCATTCCGCTTTAATAATACGTTGATCTGTTTCATCAACAGAAAATGAAAGTTTTTTAGTCAATTTAGATCGTTTTTGCTTTTTTGTGCCAGATGCTTTTTGTTCCAATAGGCTTTACAACATCAGCTCTGCCACCATGCGAAATTTTAAAATCAAAAGAACACACGGTGCATCTGGTGTATAAACTTCCTTCTGATGACGGCAAAATGTGTTCGAATTCTTCGGTAAACGAAGACTGATAAGACTTATATTTCTTTTTTGATGCCATATTTACGAATTCATAAAAAAATTGCAAAACATATCACAAAATAAAAAATTAAATGCGATTTCGCTCCACTGATCAACAATATTCAAAATAGCAGCTAACACAGACATAACAATAGCTTATACTATTTATCTATCAAAACCCACGACACTTCACGTTTATTGGGCAGTTGCGCCGTAACCACACCTCCTCACGATGTGACGTCAAACCCACTACCAATCACTGAAGATTCGTTATGACAAATTGGTTGGCTGGTTCTATTTTATGTAATAACGGGAAACGAAGATGACAAAATTTTCATACACCGTAGAAAACTGGAAAAAATTTGCAGAAAAGCGAGAAATCAGGAGAAATTAGTAGATGATCAGGAGAATGATTAAAAATCGGGAGACTTGGCAAGTCTGTTATAAGCAAATTATGTATATTTGTAATCACTATTTTTAACAATGGTATATCATACACACACACAAAAAAAAAAAAAAAAAATACTTCAATGTTATATAGTGAATCAAGGTTAATGTTGTTTAACAGATATTCGAGTAGAGGTTTTGAATACATTTTTTCAGTATTAAATTTCAACTAAATAAATACTCTAAGCATACATTTCGATGCAAAAGATCAAAGTATCAATAAGATTTTTGACATCTTGATAAATCATTATTTTGATAATAAAGGCAAAAATGATCAAGACTTACCTGAAATTCAGTAACCAGGAATTACCCTGGATGATTCTACTTTATTAAGAACTACAATTAACAGAAATGTGGTAAACAATGTGGTTACAGTTAATGCTCAAAGTGTTTATTAGTTCCAACAATTAAAATCCCTAAATATGACAATAAAATGGGATTAAATAATGAAAAAAAAAAAAAAAAACAGAAAACAGAACTTAATAAAGTTTTTTTTAACATTTCTATAAAAGTGAATTGCTTTCATAACATATCTAAGAGATGATTAAGGAAATATCATTCAGTGTATGAGGTACATCTTTTTTTTTTTTTTTTTTTTTTTTTTTTTTTTTTCTAATCTTGTATACTTAAATTGAGCGATTGAAGTCAGATGATTTTGCTTCTAGAAATTCTAAAGACATATATATATAACATTATACGTACCGTAATTTATGGAATAAACGCCGCGGCGTTTACGAGTTTAAAAGTTGAAATTTTCATACATGCGGCGTTTACACCAGGGCAGCGTTTACGAAAATTTTGAGCAAATTATTCAGTGTTTCAAAAGAAAAAAAATCACTCTTTTTTTTCCGTGATCACGATGTTACCGATCGTAAATCAACAAATGCAATACATCATGAGTCACCCTTTCCCAAGAAATATGGTGACAGGAGTAAGTAGGAAGGGACAATAGATGCTTGCTTTTATTGCACTTCATTGTAGAAACTAAGTATTGGAAAGCCAGTTTTTCTGAATTTCACAATTAAAATGTCTCTTTTGTTGGTATATTTTAGTTCAGTCACGAAAACTACAGTATTTTCCATCCGATATTTTCGATCCCCTGTTAATGCAAGATTTCCCAGTTCTCATTCTTATGATGACTTGCATATTTAAAATTTTTTTTATTATTATTTATCCAGGGGCGTGCGAAGAAAAAATTGTGCCCGGGGCAAAGTTAGAACTTGGCGCCCCCTTCTCCCAATTTTTTCTTGCAATAGGCAAAAAAAGACGGTGGTATAAATTTAGCACCCCTTAAATTTCCGCGCCCGGGACGCCTCACCCCCCCCCCCCCCCCTTCGCCAGGGGCGTACGAAGAAAAAACTGCTCCCAGGGCAAAGTTTCAATTTGACGCCCCCTTTCCTCCCAACTTGATGCTAAACTCTCGAAAATGACGTTGTTGGTGTAAATTTGGCACCCCTTTAATTTTTGAGTCCGGGGGGATCGCCCACTTGCCCCCCCCCCTTTCGCAAGGCTCTGTATTTATCCAACCATAAGTGCGAATTTCCGTTTTATGACAGCCGATAACCCATATTTATTGGTACACTTTAAGACATATTTCATAAACGTTTCGGGAAAAAATGTTCCAAAAAGTTTTTAAAAAATGAGAAATTATTTGAATTCTATTATTTTTATATTTAAAAGGCCCCCGTGAATGTGTCATCAAAACCGCGATGTTTTAGTGTGGAAAAAGAAATTAATGATCTGCAAACAAACGAAAAAGAAAACAGAAAGAAACGATAAGCAACACGTGTTTTCTTTCTTACTATTAAAAAAAAATCGATATCTTCTCTGATAATTTACCGATTTCGTTCAAATTATCAGCACGTTGCAATAATAGTAAATAAGGCTGTGTAATAAATTTATTAAAATATAATAAGTTATTCAAAAGTTACAGCACCCTGCAAAAAGGTCCAGTACAAAATAACTCCAAAGAAAAACAAGTGGTCTGAGGTTTCTCGAAAGTCAACATTATCGGAATAAAGATGAGTTCAGATTGCAATACTCTTTCCTTCAACTGAATTCCTGGAAAAAAGTGGTGAAGTCTTGTGTAGGATCCATTTGCGGTTTCTTCATAATAAAACGGAAAGGAGCGAACAAAAGAATCAAGAGATAAACAATCAACTCGACGTAAAAATTTTACTTTTGCCGGACAACTATTCCTTTCCTGCAAAATTCATTAAGATAAAAAACACTGCATCACCACAACAAACGAACCGACACCGAACTCTAAGACTATGGTCAAATGTGTTTGGGCCTTACGATCATCTGCTCTCCATAGATACGTTTAGTTACGCAAAAAGGAATTGTGCTTGGATTTTTTTTCTTTTTTATTATTGTTAAAAGAGAAAATATTTTTGGTGGCGGGCTTACAAACTGATATACATTTCGAAAAATGAAAATTGTTCAAAATGGGAGCAGTGTTTTCAAGATTTTACAGTATGTATTTAAAGTAAAAAAAAATCCACATATCAAAAAAATTTCAGGAAAAAATTCCGGATCCGAAAGTTCCAGAAAATTGGTTCTGTAATATATTTTATTCCTACATATTTTTTTTGACAATTAGTTATTTTAATAATTTAATTAGTCTAATAATTCAGTTTTTTGCCGTATTTATGCGATATTTTAGGTATGTTATCGCCTCCTTAATAAGGCAAAATAATTCCTTTTGACTGCGGCGTTTACGACGGGTGCGGCGATTACGCCGATTTTTTTCAAAATGATGTCAATATTTGAGGGTGCGGCGATTACACCGGGTGAGGCGTTTCTTCCATAAATTACGGTATGTCTAAGATGGGGGTGCACAACCTTTTGAAGATAAGGGCCACTTACAAATATGTCTGGGTGGTCGAGGGCCACATCAATAACATGGAGAGAATTCGTTTTCAAGGAGGTGATCAATGGCCTACAATCTGATGAAAAATATGGTTTCAGAGGGTTGTAAAAAGGGGGTGGGTTCCGTTTTAAGTTTGCTTACCCAGTCAAAATATCCAATTCAGTTGATGAGGATGTATCAGCAGTTTGTGTTTGTATATATAATTATAGTAAGGAATATTTTTATTATGTAATAATATTCCTAGACTTTATTCAGGACAGTAAAATTTATTTCGTTAAAAGTGCTAGAAAACAATCATCACATAAGAGGCTGGTCCTTAAAAAAATGTGAGCTTAATGAATGAAGAAGAGGGAAGCAGTCAATCAACAATATTTTTAAGTACCTGATCAGAGAAATTTATTTTTCTGTCAACAATCAACAAAATTTGTGCTTTTTACAAAACATGTCGACAAAATTCACAATCTTTCTATGTCTTACCAACAAAATTTGCAGGGTTGGCATGATTTAAATCAACTGATTTAAATCAAGATTTAAATCTAGATTTAAATCAAGTGATTTTTAAAAAAAATCATTTGATTTAAATCAATTTTTGCAATTTCACATGAATGCACATATTAAAGGAAAATTTTGGGTAAAAAGTTAGAAAATGTATTAGATAACGATAGAATTACAAAATTTAAAGCAAGATATGAACAAACTATTAATGGCTGTCATTTTGCTGGAGTTTTATTAAGGCTCTTTCTTTTAAATCAAAATAAAATGAAACTTAATGTAAGGAAAAATAATGAAGATTTGGCATTCGTTAAAAAAGACTGTATAAATCTTCTCGCCACTGTAGCACATTTTCAAGCAAAAAATGACCCATTCCAAAAATTACCATTGCTTGAGAAAAAAGTTTCTGATATTATGACAGATTATGATTGGCGGAAATCCTTTTATGTAATGGGAGGTAAAGAGAGAATCAGTGAAATTGAATTTATTTACCAAATAACAACAACCGTGGCTTCATCTACTGGAGTAAAAAGACAATTTTCTTCTTTTGGAGTAGTTCATTCAAGCCTTCATAATAAATTAGGAGTAGACAAAGCTTCTAAATTAGTGTTTTTGTTCAAACAATTAAATCTCTGATTTTTTCCTATTTGCTTAAGAAATATAGAATTAATTGTGATTTTTATCCCTTAATAAATAGCTTGCATTAAATGAATACAGTAGACTTCCTCAAATCTGCACAGCTTGGGACCAGAGGTTGTGTGGATTTTAGAATTTTGTGGATTTCTGGTCATGGGTGTGTTTACATTTTTAAACAGTAATTTGATTGTAATTAATAATGCAGCTGAAGTTAATGAATGCTTATAATATAGTAAAACATTAAAACAATTATGTAAGTTAATAAACTATAATAATAAAAATTTAGATAATTAAAAATGATTGAAATATTGAAAGCAACAAAGATTAAGTAAATAATCAATAATGTATAACTAAATATTTATTATAAAGATGAGATGCATTTTTTCCTAAATTATTCAATGGAACTTGCCCCATAACGCTGCACTACTAATTCACATCAATATAATAAAATATAGAAGTTTTATTTCAGGTTTAACCAAACTCAACAACAACAAAAAAAAAGCTTGATGAATGTATAAATGCATTTTGCAAAAAGATTGTGATCACCACTGATATTAGCAATACCTTGAATTTTTTTCAGAAATAAATTTATTCTTCCTTCATGAAAAAGCATGAATTTAGCAATATTAATGAAAGTTAGATTAAAATATACATAGAATTGATATAAAAATAAAAAAGTCAAATTTTGTGCCTATACCTAATTTGAGAGCTTCATTCTTTACATCTGTAAATTATGCGCGGATTTTAGAGAGTTGTGGATATTAGGGCAGTGTATTTGAGGGAGTCTACTGTATTTAATTTGTTTTTTAAATTTTGCCAGTTTCTATTCATTTACAACATATTTAAATTTATTTGTTATTTAGTACGCACAATTCAATTACAAAATAATAAAATGGCTTTAGATTAAAGCCTAGATGTTTATTTTTTAGTACCAATCAGTAACTAGAATATAATATTTTCTTAACTATATAATTATTTCTTGTATTTTTATAAATTATAAATATTATTTATTCTTTTTTAGTTATTTATTATAAAAACTGCTTCATGTATTGTAAAAACCTAAAAACACAGTAATTAAATATAGGATTCTAAAAAAATCAAATAAATCCGATTTAAATCAAAAAAATCTGATTTAAATCAAATAAATCCGATTTTTTTGATTTTTTAAAAAAAATCATGATTTTTTTCCAACCCTGAAAATTTGCAATTCTTACGAAACCGATTAACAAAATTTACGATTTTTCTGCACTTGATCAACATAATTCACAATTTTCATGAAACTGATCAACAAAATTCATAATTTTTACAAAACTGATCGACAAAAGTTGTGATTTTCATGAAGCTGAATACCAAAATGTGCGATTTTTATGAAATTCATTGATTTTTACGAGAGATTTTTGATAACGAGAGATTTTTATGAAGCTGATCGACTAAATGAAAGATTTTTACGAAGATGATCGGCAAAATTCAGGATATTTACAAAGCCAATAGACGAAATTCGCAACTTTTACAATACTGCTTGACAAAATCTGAGATTTTTAAAAATCCAATCACAAAATTCGCGATTTTTACAAAGCAGATCAACAAAAGTTGTGATTTTCATGAAGCTGATCCCCGAAATGCACGATTTTTACGAAGCTGATCGGCAAAATTCACGATGTTTACAAAACCGATCGACAAAATTCGCTATTTTTATGAAGTCGGTTGAGAAAATTCACAATTTTTTTCGAGCCTGACCAAAAAAATTGCCAATTTTTACGGGGCAAATCGACGAAATTCGCGATTTTTCTTCACATGATTGACAAAATTCATGATTTTTACGAAGTCTAAAAAAAATTCAGGATTTTTCCATGCCTGGTTGGCAAAATTGGTGATTTTTACGAGGCCAGTCGACGACATTTGCGAATTTTATGAAGCCAATCAACAATATGCTCGACTTTTACAAAGCTCTGATTTTTAAGAAACTGATCGATGAAATTCGCGATTTTTTTCGCATGATCACCACAAATTGCAATATTTCTTTGCATGATCGACAAAATTTGCGATTTTTACGAGGCCAATCGACAAAACATGCGATATATACGAAGCTGATCAACGAAATGCACAACTTTAACAAAGCTGATCGACACAATCTTTCCGCATCGGATCAGAAAAATTTGCAAATTTTACTAAACCGATCGAAGAAATTTGCAATTTTTACAAAGCAGACCGATGAAATTCTAATTTTTCTTTGTATGATTGATAAAATTAATGTTTTTTCTGTGAAAAATCGACAAAATTCGCATTTTTTTAAGCAACTTTGACAAACTCTTCATTTTTTTACACGGCAAGATGAAATTCGTGATTTTTCTTCTGCGCATGATCGCAAAATTAGTGTTTTTTTTCCCTGTGCCTTATAAACAAAATTTGAGATTTATTCGTTCCTGATCAGTGAAATTTGCTATTTTTTCTGAGCTTTATGGGCAAAATTCGCTATTTTCCCACGCCTGATCAATGAAATTCATGGTTTTTGTGGCCGATCTAGTACTAAATTTGCAATTCTTAAGTGCGAATCTTAATTTTTCCCTGTGGTAAATTGACAAAATTTATGATTTTTTGTGACTTAAGCAGAAAAATTGCATTTTTTTACAGTTGTAAATTAATGAAGTTTGCGGGCCACAGGTTGTGCATCCCTAATCTAAGGAGTTCTAAGCACTGCTTAGAAATTATTTCTAAGAGAAATTAATTCTCTTAGAAATTACTTATTTCAATTCTATTATTATTTTAAAGGAATTTTTTTTAAATAATCTTTATTTTAAAGATTCTATTATTATTTTAAATTATTTATTAGAATATTCCATAATACGCACAACTTTTGGCCCCAGATCTAGACATTTATCAAAAAATTAAAACTGAAACATACCTGACTTACAAACTATCTTTATGTTACGTATTTCCCAGTCATAATCTGGCCCCATTTTTTTTACGCAACTTTATTAAGCTTAATGCTACTACAAATAGGTGGCCAGTAGCACGATTCTTCTTTACCATTTTCTTTTCCAATCCACGCACATGGAATTAAGTATATCTGGCCTTTTTCATCTGTAAATTCTACAAACAGCATATTCATATTTTGAGCTAAAAAAATTTTCATATTGTTAAAAAGTAAAAACACATTTTGAAAAAATGTACATTAAAAACAAATATTGACACTTCAATAATTATACAAATATAATTACTTATACTATACATCAATGTGATAATTCTAGTATAAATTAATATCAAATCATTTTGGCTGTATATGTCATTGTAAATTTAAAAAAGAAAATACAAAAAAAAAAACTGTGGTGGGATTATTTTAAGTTAATTGAATTTATGACAAAGATTAAAAATGACATGCGATTTTTACATTTATAAATTTCCGTGATTTTGTGACACTGTTCACTTTTCTAAAGCGGTATTTTTATAAATTTTACATTTATAAAATGATTCAGGGACGATTCTGTTCAGTATTTTCTGAAAATTTAAGATATTCCATGCTGAAAAAAAAAAAAAAAAGTCATCAATCTGGAAATTCAGAGAAAAAACATACAATGAATTTGAACAAATGGTTGTCCAAACAAAATCAGTTTCGTAAATTATTCGAAAAAAAAAAATATATATAGAATACTGTCAGAGGTTTGTGGGAAAAATGTGACTTTAGTCAGACAATAAAAACTCAAATTTCGTTAAAAGAAATGTGAATTTCATCAAAGAATAGTGCAAAAAACCTGCAAATTTCATCAGATTCACAGAAAAATGCTAATTTTGGGCAGGGAAGGGATAGCTGAAAAAAACGAAAATATTGTAAAAAAAGAAAAAATTGCAGGAAAAGGTAAATCTCTTAAAACTTGTAAATTTCATCAAACGATCACGAAAAAGTCTCATATTTCGCCAAAAAATGTTTAAAAAAAAACTCCCATATACCATCAAAAAATTGCGAAAACCTCACAAATTTCATCAAAAAATTGCACATTTTTACAAAAATCGTGAAAAATCTGCAAGTTTTGTCAAAAAATTGGAAAAAATAAATAAATTTCATCAAATAGTAACGGAAAAAATACAGTGTCAAAAGTACACCCCCCCTTCCCCTCTCACACACTCTGCTGTAACTTTTCAGAAAATTTGCTGTGAATTTCGAACAAAATTTTTTATTCAGAATTGCCCCTGAAGAACTCTTTGACAAAATTTTTGTTTCTTTTACGATCTTTTAATGAAATGCACATTTATTGATATGATTTCATGAAATTTGCAAATTTTAAGTGGAGTTTTGGTAAATTTGGGTTTATATGGCCATCCTTTCAAAAAATTCGCATTTATTCTGTGATGCTTTCACAAACTCCACGTCCGCGATCTTTCTAAGAAATTCACACTTTTTCTCGATCCTTTGAGGACGATTACGCTCTTCCCCTGCTATTCCTTGAGAAAATTAGTTTTTTTCACAATGCTTCAGCAAAATTGGTGTTTCTATCGAGATCCTCTAACAAAATTCAGTGCGTTTCCATTTTCTGAGAAAGACTGACAAAATTGATTGTGAAAATATGAGACTCAGCTCGGTTCAAAACTTATGAAAAATCGGCTATCAGCCCTGAAATTCGGACATAATTTCCAGGCAGATCAATGTTTCATAATTTTTGGAATTGAATGTGTTAATTTTTAGGAAAATTCGGAACGAAATGACTCCGTTCTTGCATCAGAAAATAGCAAGAAACTTGTGTTAATCGATAGCCAGGAAAAAAAAATATGAAATTTGTCGAACAGTTTTTGGGGAAAAAAATCTTGAATTTCAATGATTTTTTGCAGCAAAAAACTCAAGACAAAATATGTGATTCAGTTGCACGAAAATATAATAAAATTCACAAAAATGTCAGGAGTTGACCGTAGTTTCAAAATGCAAAAAATTTCAGAAAATTCACGATTTTTTTTCTTTGTGTGTGTGTGTGGGGGGGGGGAGCTCTTGTCCACAATATTCTTTTGAATCTTACGTGCGTTTTACTGCACATGGATCAAGATGTTATACAATGTTTAAAAAATGTAACGGTAAATAAAAAATACAATGGTATTCTAATCAATAAGAAGTAAAGAAAATTCACAAAATGAGTTTTTAGTGGCTATTCGTACAGCAAATGATTTTAGGCAGGTGGTTTCTCAGGATACAGTTTTGCTTCCATTTCGCCGGATATGTAAAGAACCAAGCTTTGGAACTTGAACCTGCTGCCCATGGGCTGAAAAAAACAGAGCATGACATTTGAAGATTCCAATCATCTAATATGCAAATATTATGAAAGCATGTTGTTTGGGCGCAAAATTATACATTTCAAGTTTGAAGATTATGTTGACGTTCACAAAGAATTTAAAGCTGAGAAAGCAGTTAAAAAAAAAAAAAAAAAAAAAAATATTTAATCTGCAGTTTTCACAATCCTGATTAGATATTCCAAATAATTTTTTTTGCAAGGAAAATGACGATGTTCCATATGTACTTCCAACATTTAAAAAAATGTCACCAAGGTGTATGGAGCATTTACATCACATTATTGGGAACAAGAGGAAATTCTAACATTTTTAAGAAGTTTCCAACTGTCATTTGTAGCAAAAACGCATAACTTGAATATCTAAAAAATGTTTTGCAATTTCATAATTTTTAGCCATTTTTTACATTTAAGAATTTAGACTAAATTCTACAAATTTACTTTTTATTGCATAAGTCAATAGTTTTAACTACATTACAATGCTAGGTATTTTAAGATCAGGGTTGGAAAAAAAAACCTTTTTTTTTATTTTTTTGAAAAAAAAAAACTTTGAAGCAGTTTTTTTTTTTTTGGTTTAAACAGGGTTTTGTTTTTTTCTTATACATCCCTTCTTATTACATATATTTGTGAGGGAGTGACCTTTAGTCATAAAGGCACTCTAGTGTTTCTGAGATCGTGACGTCAATAATTTAACATTTTGTAGGCGTAAAAGTGACATCTATCCTCTCTTTTACTTTAACTTTCTAGAGTGTGTGTGCTCTTTCGAATTCCGCAGTTAGCTCGCGGTTATTAGTATTATGTTAATGAGAAGTATCTCAGTTTGTCGCGTATAAAAGCTTGGGTGTGAGTTTGTGGGGTGTGTGTTCTGGCCTTAGCCAGCGTCTGTGTGTTTCTGGCCTTGGCCAGCAGCCAGCGTCTGTGTGTTTCTGGCCTTGGCCAGCAGCCAGCGTCTGTGTGTTTCTGGCCTTAGCCAGCAGCCAGCGTCTGTGTGTTTCTGTTGTTAGCCAGCAGCCAGCGTCTGTGTGTTTCTGGCCTTAGCCAGCAGCCAGCGTCATTGGACAACGAAGTTGATGATTGTTTATTAAGGTGCTGACGATTAGAGAATAGCTACGGCCTCCGGTAAAGCGGAAAGAAGTTCAGATAGTGGATTAAAGATTCTGCCTTGGTAAGAAAGTTTAGAATCGTTCCGTTTTGATTATTTGAGAAATAAAGAAATATCCACAGCCACGGGCTGTGAAATTAAGATTTGTTTAGTAGATCAGCCAGGAAATAGTGTCAAGTGTTAGACGGTGCCCCGACTGAGCTGGACCGAAGCCTGTGAGTATGATTTAGCTTTTCATAGTGTTCTCAGTGAGTGAAATTATAGACTGGCTCCACTTTCCTTTAGCCCTTATCATTTTAATAAACTGTGTTGTTTTAACCTAAATTAATGAGTATGTCTGCATATAACGTGACAAATGACACCCAGCATGAGTATACCGTCACATATTTATTAATAAAAATAGACGTTATTGGATTATAAGTAGTGTAGCTTCATTTAAAAATAATTTAAATTAAGTAATTACAATAAATTGGGTAGAAAATTGAAAAAAAAAACATTTTAATTTAAACAATATTTGCAAATAGTCTTATGCTCAGAGAGTAAATTACTCTACACAGTGAAACATGAATAGTCTGAAAATCTTCATAAACAATCTTTTGATTATTAATAATAAACATTTGGATGTAATTTGATAAATATAATATTCTTTTCCACGGTTATTCAAATAATAAATTTGGGATTTAGATATTTTGAGTGTGTGACAGTTTGAAGTCAATATTTTTGGTCATTAGATTCAGCGATAACAGGCGAAAAAATACGATTGTTGTTATTAAAATGCTATAACTAACACCTAATCTTTGAATACCCTCTTATTCAACTTCGTATTTTGATTTTAAATCAAGATAAACTTCCCAATCAAGATTTTTTTTTTGTTACAGTTTGAGCATAATTATATGTTATTAATTACGTTAATCTGTTTTTTTTTTTTTTCAAAAAATTAAATATTTTATACTAAATATTGAATATTTTAAATCTATTTTATCTCTGATCAATTCACACCTTTGAAGCTTTTTCTTTAAAGCAATAGATATGTTCACAAACACATACTGATAGTAATCCTATACCAAAAAAGTGACCTAAACTCACTATATCTAATGTTTATTACTGAAATAAAGTGTTGAAAGTAGAAATTGTATATGTTACAGGCCAAACCCGATTTTAGGCCAAACTAGATTGGCCTAGGCCAAACTAGTCTATCCTAACGCCCATCGGATAAACTAGTTTTTCCTAGGCCAAACCGGTCTATCCTAACGCCCATCGGATAAACTAGTTTTTCCTAGGCCAAACCGGTTTATCCTAACGCCCATAGGCCAAACTAGTTCTTCCTAGGCCAAACTAGTTTGGCCTAACTCTTATAGGACAAACTAGTTTAGCCTGCTGTTTATTGGTCTGAACTAGTTTATCCTAGGCCGATCTAATTTATCCTAGGCCAATTCAATTTGGCGTGATTTTATTTGATTCAATGACCGCCTCAGCGCCAAAATTCTAGTTTGTCCTAGGCTGATCTAGTTTATCCTAGGCCAGTGTAATTTTACGTGTTTTTAGCTCATGGGCATCAAAGCCAAAGAAACTAGTCGTTGGGGGCCACCGTAATACTTACCCATCATGGATATGTATATGAAAATAAAACATGTGAAACTATTTATACAATGCATTGCAATTCATAAACAAAATTTAAATATTGTTAATATACATAGTAATGCTATATTAAAGAACTGCTGATGTAACAATTTCGACAAATTATATAAAACGCCTAACTACTCAAGTAGTACCGAACTGCGTAAAAGAAACATCCTTATAACTCCAAAAATAATAATTCTATTAACTAACAATTAACTGCGTCAGATTAAGCGTCTCATTTCCAATTAAAATATACTTCTGAATTGAAATTTGAATGAAATACAGGGTCATGAAAAATCGAAGAATGTGGAAAACATGATTACAAATATCTCGGCAACTAATAATCCGATCGACTTCGTTCTATATGCAAAATGTGTGTTATTTTATGGCCTTTTACGTCCATTCCTTATAACAAAAAAATTCGAAAATTTTTATATACCTTTCATCAGAACGAATTTTTCGAGAGTCCGAAAAAAATAGTTCCGGATAATCGAGGTTGCTGATATTAAATAGGGTTCGTCCCATTCTTAAATACTAACTACATACAAAATTTCAAGTCTCTATCTCAATTTGTTCGGGAGATAGAGCGTTTACAGACAGACAGACAGACAGACGGACGGCAGAAATTTTTTTCTAAAAATATGTTTTTCGGAATCTCCACTATCTAAAACGTGTAAATCCGTCAAAAATTTTTTTTCGATTTTCAAAACGATTGCAAGACTTACCCTATACTACGTATGATGGGTAAGTAAAAATGGGCTCACAGGTTCTGTATGTATGTATGTATGTACGCATGTATATACGTACGTATGTACGTAACGCGATAACTCTTGATAGAAATAATGTAATTTGATATGTTTTTATCTCGTCAGCTACCCAAGACTGAGAACTAGTGTGCCCGTGGGTTCTGTATCTATGTATGTACGTAAGTACGTAGCGCAATAATTTTTGATAGAAATACTCGATTTGCATCAAACTTTCAATACAGGTTTATTCTTATGAGGAGCTTTTCTGATTAATTTTGGCAGGTCATTGGAGAAGAATAAGTGGGGAGGGGACGAGAGGCTGATTCGCCCCTTCCCTTAATTCAAATAAATGGAAATCTATGGATTATTAGCATATTTTATTCAAATTTTAGATATAGGAGTATTCTGTTAAAGCGCCTTCATTAGTTGATGTCAATTGTTTAAGTATAAAGGGAGGGGAGAGTAGGAATAACGCCCCATAATTTCTGTAAATGCTTTTTTCACGCAGAATTTACTGATTTACTTCAATTTTAGAAATAGATTCATTCTGGTAAGGCGTTTCCCTAATTGGTTTTGGGGATTAATTGAATAAGAACAAAGGAAAGAACGGGGGAATCCGGCCTAATTTTGTTAAATGGGTTTTTCATGCAGAATTAACCGATTTCCTGCAAATCTTAGATTTGTTCATTCTGATAAAACGTTTCGCTGATTAATTTAGGCGGTTCTTTGGTTTTTGGTCAGAACCAGCAATTTATTTCCTTCCTTAAAATATATAAATTTGTTATAATACAGAATTATCCAATTTGCTTAAAATTTTGGACATGAATTCATTTGATCAGGTGCTTCTTTAATTAATCTGGGTCTTTTCTTATAGTTATGTATAATGGGTTAGTGGACGATTTATCGCCTTTCTTAAATTAGATAAATGGGTTTTTATGCAGTATTATCCAATTTGCCGTAAATTTTGAATATAGCTTATAGTTTTTTCTTTAAAAGGCGAATCCCTGAATTGTTTTGAGGGTTTAATGATTAAGTATAAAGGGAGGAATGTGGGATTACCCTCTCTAAATCAGATGAATGGTTTGTTGAGCAGAATTATCTGATTTGTTTCAAATTTTGGATAATTGTTTAATTTTATAAAGCGTATCTGAGATTAGTTTTGGGGGTTCAACGGTTAAATATAAGTGGGGGAAATGGGAAAAAGTAATCCAACTTACTTTATTTTTCGAGGTTGTTAGTCTACAAAAAAAATAAGGCTGAAATACACAATGACTGTGAATGCAAAGCCGTCAGTTTAATTGGGCAATATTCTTTTTAATATTGATCCCGACTACTGCTCCATTGCTAACCTTGTGCAAAGTGGTTTTGTCATCACCATTATAATGTATTTTATTCGATGCGTTGTAGAATACTGTTAGAGGTTTGCACGGGCCAGAATTTCGTGTTCCGGGCCCCGCCTTTCCCGAAGGAAAGTTATTTTGTCGTGACCCTGTGTAAAAATTAAAAGTTCAGCCGGAGCCCTGCCTCTACAAAAATATGTGAAAAAAGACTCAGTCCCACTCAATCTGGCCCTACTCAATTTCTGCCAAAAATTCAGATTTTACTTAACGTACAATTAGGATTCCTTTAAAAAATACTGCATACATACATATTGGATAAATTTATGTAAGGTACCCTGGGGTAATAACGCCACGTTAAGGTTCTACCAATTTTCACGGCTTAGTTTTAGATTGTATTTTTCAAACAAATATAGGATCTGATACAGCAACTCTTTGACTATCTATATAAAATAAAATAATTTAACAAATATGTATTCATAAAATGTAATGGCGTTTTTTCTTGACCAATGCTATTCGGCGCTATTACCCACCTATATGGGTAATAACGCCATGTAAACAAAACTATGAAATAAGATGGAATAATTGCATGTAGATAGCCCAATTCTAAAAATACAGACTTAGAAATTGAGAAATTGCATTCTAAGCTATTGAAAATGTTCAATTTTTTGTGAAAGTGTAAGAAAAATAAAGGTGTGGTGTGGGAGGGGGGGGGGATGAGGCAAAAGAATATCAGACGGTGAGCTTCTTTTTGCTTAAAAAGGACCGCTTAAATAGAAATATGAAAAACATTGCACAGTTTTAACTGCGTTTATTTGAATCAGTATTTAGGATGTAGCTCGGCCACTGTAGGGAATCAACCGGGGTATTAACAGGGCCTGATTATCAACGGGGCACTCTCCCACCAGAAAAAGTAAATAGAAAATTTTTCCTTACTCATGATAGTAATTTTGACTGAAAAGGGCGTTTAAACAAGGCGAAAATTTCTATATAATTTTACTGGGGAGAGAGTGCCCCGTTAGTAATCAGGCTCTGGGTATTAATGTCAAGGATTGGCGTTATTACCCCGGTATAGTTATTGCGCAGTACATTTTAAATTACAAATTATCTCGAGAAGATATCCAAAATCTTCAACATTTTAAAAGTACATGAAATGCACTACAAATTTATGTAATTAACAAAGTGTTTCCGGATAAAAAGATAGACTTCACATCACAAAACGTATCTCGCAAATTTTAGATCAAGCGTTAATTTTAGTTGTTTGTAAAAACAATAAGACCTAAAAATGAAACAAATTAACTCGAAGCTGTTTTTTGCAATTTATATGACTCAAAACCCTTCTGCGCTGAGCACATGGGTGTCACTTACCTGATTATTTCATAATTATGCAAAATATAAGCACTTGGCGTTATTACCCCGCCTGGCGTTATTACCCCAGAGTACCTTATTTTTAAATTACGAGGTGTTCACAGAATGAAAAATACACAATATATTATTGATTATTTAATTTCATAGACCTTTCAATATTGAAATGGGGATTCATTAAATAATTAATGTAGTTTAGAACAAAAGAAAAAAAGAAGAGTTATAAATATCATAACTAAACTGTTCAGTAAAAAGTAAATTTGTGAATGTTTCTCTGTCATTCCTTAAGACTTTTCTCAAATCCAAAAGAGCTACATTCTAACACATTTAAGAATTAATTCATTTTCGGAAAGGCATAAGATTAACAGGCATTCTCACTCAGAAAATATGTAATCGAATGGCGTTAACCATTTTTTCCATAAAAGCGAAGTACCTTTGAGAAAATACTATTAAATCTACATTTTGAATCGAATTTTCGGTTACGACTTCACGGAAAAGAAAAACTTGACGCCGTGACAAGAATAGCTTATATGTCGACAAGAAATTAATTTCTAAAAAATGGAAAACGCTGTTCGATTCCAAATTATGTTCACCTCCAATCTGGCTCGAATATGCAATAATAATAATAATAATAATAAATGCAAGCCTGATCTCAGTTGGCACGACTCTGCAGGGAAAAAAATCCATATGAAATGCATTATGTCTTTAGGGTGGACATGTGAAACTCCTGTATTGATGTTATAAGCAATTACTCTTGACAGACATTTATACTTATTCTAGTGAAACACATGTTTTTTACCGGCCAAACCCGATTTCGAGCCAAATTAGATTAGCCTAGGCCAAACTATTTTATCCTAACGCGAATTATATAAACTAGATTTCCTACGCCAAACTTGTTTATCTATATGCCCGTAGGAAGAACTAGTTTTTACTAGGTAAGAGGGAAATCCGTCATTTTCCCTTCATACTTTACCATTAAACCCTCAAAACTATTCAGGGAATTGCCTTATCAGAAAGAACCTATAAGCAAAATTGGAAGCAAACCCGTAATTTCTGCGTTAAAAACCATTTATCTAAATTATGGGGGGTACCTACATTGCCCTTTCTTTAACACTTAAACAATAAACATCCACAACTAATCCCGGAGGCGCCTTGTCAGAATAATTCTATATCTAACATTTTAAATGAAAACTGATAATTCTGCATGATAAATGCATTTCTCTAAATTAGCGGTGGGGGATTAGACTTCCGTTCGCTCCCTTTATTCTTATTCAGAGATTTTCCAAAACTAATCAGAAAAGTATCTTATCAGAAGGAACCTACATCCAAAATTTGAAGCTAATCGGATATTTATATCGAGAGATATAGCGTTACGTACATTCGTACGTACATATGTACATACATGCGTACATACATACATACAGAACCTGTGAGCCCATTTTTTCTTTGGCTTTGATGCCCATGAGCTAAAAACACGTAAAATTACACTGGCCTAGGATAAACTAGATCAGCCTAGGACAAACTAGAATTTTGGCGCTGAGGCGGTCATTGAATCAAATAAAATCACGCCAAATTGAATTGGCCTAGGATAAATTAGATCGGCCTAGGATAAACTAGTTCAGACCAATAAACAGCAGGCTAAACTAGTTTATCCTATAAGAGTTAGGCCAAACTAGTTTGGCCTTGGAAGAACTAGTTTGTCCTATGGGCGTTAGGATAAACCGGTTTGGCCTAGGAAAAACTAGTTTATCCGATGGGCGTTAGGATAAACCGGTTTGGCCTAGGAAAAACTAGTTTATCCGATGGGCGTTAGGATAGACCGGTTTGGCCTAGGAAAAACTAGTTTATCCGATGGGCGTTAGGATAGACTAGTTTGGCCTAGGCCAATCTAGTTTGGCCTAAAATCGGGTTTGGCCTGTAACATATACATCCAATTTTCTGAAACATGTAAATTATAAAGAAAAAATGAAAATTTCATTAGATTTCTTCTAAAAACAGTTGGTTTAAACCAACATCTAAATAAATATATCAGCAGGGGTGGGGAATTTTTCAAAAATCTTACCAGCCAAGGATTTATTTCACCAGTCTGCAAGATGCAGCATGCACTCAGTTGAAAATAGTTATGACAAAATCGCACACAAAATTACTATTATGACATTTATTATTTACTATTATTAATACATTTTCATAATTTTTTTTTAATATAAAATTAAGAAATATATGCAACAGAGGTAAGCTTAATATAAGAACTATACCATATTTACTCTGTAATAATTTAGAAAGTTAAAATGTCTATATTGAAAAAATGTCTCTATTGCCTACAATTTCTGAAAAACTAAAAATACACCCGCCTTGCCAGAAAATCCACTTGCCACTGGCGAGCAAAATCATGTATTTCCCCACCCCTGTATATCAGTATAGCTCTTGTTACAGTAAAAAAAAAAAAAAAAAAAAATTATCGGTAATTGCCCCGGGTGCGATTGATAATTACCCTGTTGCCAGGGTAATTAACGATCTTCGAAACTTTAAAATTCAAAAATCTTTAAATAATATTTTAATCAAAGTCTATTTGATTGAATAAATACATGAAGCTTTAACCATACTAAATTTGATTACAACAATTGAAATAATTAAAAAGAGATTTAGATGTTAGTGTTTTTCGATTTGCCCAATACAGTTCATTTCAACATTTAAATCATACTTTAAAATGCATATGAATTCTGTTTTGACATAATGAAATTTGTGAAGGATTCATTTTTAATGCATAAAGATTTTATTGCTATATTTGAAGCATACCATTTCAGAGCTTGAAATCAGGGTTGGTAAGTTTTAAACACTCAGATGGTTTTATCTGTCATGTCAAAAAGCCCTTTGTCATAGTTTTTAAAAATAACTGTCAAAAACTCATATTAGGTTCAAAAGGGTCTGAATATAAATATAACCAACATACAAAAGAGATGATTGAGAAAAAAATCAAGAACAAAACAAAAGAGATTATATAGATATTGTTTTGCAGCTTAAAGATAAAGTTTTGTTTAGTTTTGTTGTTGAGTCAACATTGCAATGAAACATTTGAATGATTTCATTGTCAATAAAATAAAACTATATTCATCAATACAGCCTAAAACAAATTTTAAAACTGATTCTCTTCAAGCATAGATCAATTAATTTAAAATTACAGGTCAAAAGCTAAAAGTTTCCATGACTAATGAACATTTAAATAAAATAACACAAATACCATGTTTACTGGCAAGTATTGGAGAATATTCAAAATATTTCACTGATATAGTACAAGAAAATAACTTTTTTTTCTACTTAAAACTTATTTTTTTTTAAAAGCATTTTATTTTTATCAATAAACGTATAATCATAAAGACTGCCAAGTATGTATTACATCTTAAAACATTATGCTAGCACAATATTCCTGTTTTATAATAATTTTCACATATATTTAGCGTAAAGTTATCTTAAAAGTGCAACCAGATTTAACAATTGCATATTAGAGATCAATCTAGGATAAGTTTTTTGTGAATATTTAAATACATATTTTTTTTAACTTTGTACTTTAATTTTAAGCATAAAACTTATTTAAATATACAAAAATAATTGATAATATCAGTAAAAAAGCTATTTAATTCCAAAATTAAATGGTAAAAGCAAGAAAATATCGTTGTGATTAAATTTAAACACACTTAAAATAAAATTTTTAAAAGAGCTAAAATTTTCCACTTCTATCCGAAACAAAACATTCGTAATGCTTAGCAAAAGATGTCGTTTACAAGCGATATATGAATTTGTTTACAAAAGATATATTTTTACGAAATGAATATGTTTACAAAAGATATATAAAACTATATACTTACTTTTCTTTGTCAAGCTTTTATTTTTATTTTCTTGTCACATTTTCATGGTCATAAGTCACAACACAATGCTGCCGCGTTCTTATTTCAAAATGAAATTCCAAATAATCACAGCGTTGCCAAACGATGAATTGCAAGATACAAAATGTTTTCGATATTCCCAGCGCCACCTAGGGTAAGGATTACCAACAGAAATACTGCAAAAGTTCGTGCGGTTCCATGGCGTGGTGGGCCGGCGCATAGTCGATCAGTGGAGGTCTATCAGAATTTTATCTGATGGTTTCAAACAGCAAAGTTGACTGCTGTTGTCCAGCAGTGGTCATGCAGTGGTAGGCCAATAGCCAGCACTTTCCCATCATTGCCAGCACCTATCTTGCTGCTGGCCAGCATTTTTCTCTTTGCTGGGTTGAATCACCTTTTAAAAACTTTTTAATCCACCAAAATATATTTATTGTAAATAAACTTGCATTTTTCCCACCCACAAGAGATAAATCTAACTTAAACAAAAAATAGATGAAAAATGAATTGTTTTCAATATTTTAACTACTCTTATTTGCAAAAAATATTCTTATTTTCATGTGTCCAGACATTACATACAAAATTTTAAAAAGCCATGGAAGCAACATCTATTGTCTTTTTAATAATTAAAAGTATTTCACAGACTGTTTTGCAGTGAACATCCTGTGTATAGTATGGAAAAATTGATTAGAATCTTTGATTATTTACACCAGTAACTGAAGGACTCGTCTTGCATAATAAAAGCACTTCTTTGATTAATTAGGCAAAAAACTTATTTTTAAAAACCAGTGATCAACAATAAAAAAGTACCTTCAAAGATGCTCCTAGTGAAGGAATTAATTTCGAAATATAGAAACATATTTTAAAACTAATTAGTTGGGAAACACTGTTGACATCATAGAATGAATGGATTCCAGAAAACACTGTGTTATGTTCTTTAAAATAATTATTTTAAATAACATCGTAATATTTTTAAATAATAAACGTAATTTCTTAAAATATTATACCATACGTTGAAGAAAAGACTCAAATAAAAAAAATGGTTATGAACAATAAGAGCAGCAAATTTTATTTATTATACAGGGTGGTCATAAAAAAAACTTTGCCGATATACGGAGCTCTAGCGGCCAGTCCGCTCAACCGATCGAAACGAAATTTCAGATACAGCTATTCAAAGGTATGAGCTGGAGATTCTGTGAACGGCAACAAAATGGCGCTCACGGTTACGGTTATAGTTACAGAAACTCGAAAATTTCCAACGGCAACACCCATTTTTTTTCATCGCAAAATGCTCAGCGCATGCGAAAACCCTAAAGAGCGTTGGAACCGTACATGTATCGCAAGAAACGGACATGTTATGCACGTACAAAAAACCGTTCTGCAAATCCTCCCCGCCATGAAAAAAACTCGTTTGGGACGCAAGGAGGAAATTTGCATATGACACAGAGTCAGTACACTAATCTCTGATTACAATACAGATCGGAGAAATTAAAACTTTTATTTTGATTACACATTTTCCACATGGGTGCCATCACCATGAATTGTCTGTGATGACACCCATGTGGAAAATGTGAAAAATTTGCATATTTTTATGCAATTATATGTGGAGATGTGTGTTTCCTTTATGATTTTTAGATGAAATGTGCATTTTATCGTGAATTTTAAATAGAATTTGTGCTTTTTTTGCGATTTTTTGACAGAATTTATGCTTTTTGCGATTTTTTAACTGTTTCTCTATAGATACGTCGTATTTGCGTTTTTTCTTATAACTTTTTGACAGAATGTGTATTTTTTGGGATCACGATTTTTTTCACGATTCTTCGGCAATCTTTTTGACATAGTTTGCGATTTTTAGACGTAATTCACATTTTTTAAATGATCTTTTGATTGCAATTTCTAAGATCTGACATAATTCGGGTTTTTACTGCAATCTTCTGATGAAATGTGTTTTCTTTTTTTTTTTTTTTTTTTTTTGGCGAACCTTCAGCAAAATTCTTTGTTTTTTTTCGCGATCCTCCAAAGAAATTTGTGGTTATTTTTTGTTATTCTTTGGTGAAAGTAGCGTTTTTCAGCGATCAATAGATTAAATTTCCTTCCTTTCATGATTTTTTGGTGAAAGATAGGTATTTTCTCGGAATTTTTTGAAAATTTCAAATTTTTTATAAAGTGGGGTGGGGACGTGTGATCGGGAAGGGCGGATTAACGGAGTTTTACAGTATATTGAGGAAAAAGTAAATAAATTGCAAAAAATCACGAAATCTGCCAATCGCCTGCACCCCCCCCCCCCTTTCAAAAAAGTGAAATTTGTCGATTGATCCCTGGAAAAAAAAAATGGAAATCTTCAATTGGGAATGGGAAAAATATCGTGAATGCTGTTAATCAGTCTAAAGAAAAAATGAGAGGAACTGCCAACTACTCACTTGAAAAACAAAGTGAAATTTAATAACTGATCACAAGGGGGGGAAATCCAGAGAAGGCCCCTGTCCTCTCTCGAGGAAACGCTCGCGAGCTAATGCTATTCCTATAGGGAAGCATTTTTCTAATAACTCTTTCGCATTTTAACATTTTTGAATTTTTTTTTTTTTTTTTTTTTTTTTTTTTTTTTTGCATTGGATAGCTGAGGTGCATGCCGACAGCGCACCTTTTTTACTTTTTCGATTTTGGTTGCAGATATTTTTTTTAAAGGCACTTTCAGTTTTAAAACCGGTTTTGAAAGTGAAACTAACTTTATAAAAAATATCTACGACCAAAATCGAAAAAGTAAAAAAGGTGCGCTTTCGGCATGCACCTCAGCTATCCAATGCAAAAAAAATTATTGAAAAATGTCAAAATGCGAAAGAGTTATTAGAAAAATGCTTCCCCATAGGAATAGCATTAGCTCGCGAGCGTTTCCTCGAGCGAGGACAGGGGCCTTAATCATGAGACGTAAAAGTTGTATAAATTTAATCATTCAGAAGCAGGAAAATATCGTGAAATTTATCAACTGAATGTGTTAAAAAAGTTGATAACAGAAATGTCGTTTAATGGCAATATGAAAATAAAAAAAATGAGTTTAGGCAATAAATCAAATATGGAAACTCACCATTTTGTCAACTTGTGTCATAATATCAAGTATTTGTAATTAACATAAAAAGATAGTAATTTTAAAATTAAGTTACTTTTATGCTACACTGTCAGAAATGGAGAGAAAATCTAATCTTGGCACAATATCTTTTTACCTATGTTCCATTTACGAAATTTGCGTATTTTGTGATCATTTGACAATTCATTCATTTATTTATTTATTTATTTATTTTGTGAAATTTGATTTTTTTTGGGGGGGGGGAGGGGATTTTTTTGCAAAATATTTTGTTTTTATCATGATTTTTGTCGTTTTCTCGCGATTCTTTGGGAAAATTTATCATTTTTTCGAGACCTTTGGACGAAATTTGCCTTTTTTTGAGATCTTTTGAAGAAATTTGCATATTATGTCATAATACCTGAACAAAATGTACACTTTTCAGTGATCTTTTGACAAAATTTGCCATTTTCATGCAATCTTTTGACAAAATTTGTCGTTTTCTCACAATCTTTTGATGAAATTTCCCGATTTTCAGGATATTCTGACGAAATTTGTTTTAGCACAATTTTTTTTTTACAAAATTGTCGTTTTTCAAGATTTTGTTACGAAATTTGCCATTTTTTCGAGATTTTTAAATTAAACTTGCATTTTTGGCAATCTTATGAAGAAATTTGTGTTTTTTCATAATCTTTTGACAAATTTTGTCTTTTTTTCATGATCTTTTAAAGAAATTTGTTGTATTTGCAAACTTTTCAAGAAATTTGCTGGCAATCTTTAGATGAAATTTGCTGTTTCTTTGCAATTTTTGACGAATTTTGTTTTTTAATAACATTTGAGCTAATTTTGTCATTTTCTCGCAATTGTTCAATGAAATTTGTCATTTTCTCGCGATCTTTTGACAAAATTTGTAGTTTTCTTGTGATTTTTCAACAAAATTTATCTTTTTCTCACAATCTTTCGAAGAAATTTGTTGTTTTATCGAAATCTTTCGACAAGATTTGTCTTTTTTTGGCCAAACTTTGATGAAATTTGAGTTTTTTGTGATATCTGGACAAACTTTGCATTTTTCTGCGACCTTTTAACAAAATTACTTGTTTTTTCGTAATCTTTTGATGAAATTTGCCATTTTTCCACAATCGTTTAAGAAAATTTGTATTTTTGTTTCGTTTTACTTACCCATCATACGTAGTATAGGGTAAGTTTTGCAATCTTGAAATTTTGTATGTAGTTAGTATGTAAGAATGGGACGAAGCCTATTTAATATCAGCTACCTCGATTACCCGGAACTAATTTTTTCGGACTCTCAAAAAAATCGTTCTGATGAAAGGTATATAAAAATTTTCGAATGTTTTTGTTCTAAGGTATGGACGTAAAAGGCAATAAAATAACACGCATTTTGCATATAGAACGAAGTTGATCGGATTATTAGTTGCCGAGATATTTGTAATCCTGTTTTCCACATTCTTCAAATTTTCATGACCCTGTATTTCATTCAAATTTCAATTCAGAGGTATGTTTTAATTGGAAATGAGACGCTTAATCCAACTCAGTAAACTGTTAGTTAATAGAATTATTATTTTTGGAGTTATAAGGATGTCTCTTTTACGCAGTTCGGTACTACTTGAGTAGTTTGGCGTTTTATATAATTTGTCGAAATTGGTACATCAGCAGTTCATTAATAGGGCATTACTATATGTATATTAACAATATATTTAAATTTTGTTTTGGAATTGCAATGCATTGTATAAATAGTTTTCACATGTTTTATTTCCGTATACATATCCATGATGGGTAAGTATTACGGTGGCCCCCAACGACTAGTTTTAAATTTTAACTGTTGGTAAATAGTCTGCATACGTTCTCAAAAGTCTGCGATGTGTGTTGCAGTGTTACGCCGATTCTGCGCCTGGGTTCATATTTAATCTTTTAGTGATTAAAATATTTTATCATTGTAGTTTCATGTCCAATTTTCATATTTCAGAACCAGAACGCATGGCATGCATTATGTAAATTAGAAGATGAAAGACATACATCCGGTAACACACTGCTAAAAACTATGCATGGAATTAAAATTTCTAGTTGTAATCTTGTAAAATTAATTTTTAACGTTTACTATTGAAAAGGATGAATATTTTGTTTTCATTTAAAATTATTAAGTTATTAATCCCCAAGATTAATTAAAGCAGTTGTAAAATCGATACAAAGTATTTTAAATTATTACTATATTGAAAATTAATGAAAATTGTAGTTAATCATTCAAAACAAAATTAGGCTGAATAATTTCTTAGCAAGACGAAACAAAATGTTATCCAATGACATTCAAGCTACAGGGGACTAGACCCTGGCCGTCCACATAACGCAAGTCTTCTCTGATTGGCCCGTGAAACTGACCTTTTCTATAAAAAAAAAAAATCTAAGCAATTCTAGCTGAATGAGCATGCGCTGTAGCAAAACAACTTTGCTCTCTTGCAACATTGGATCATTGGAACGTATTTGCTTACTGAAATTAATATTCCATGTTTGACATCGAAGGACAAATGGACAAATTTATGGAAAATATAACAACAAACTAATACACGAGATAGTTGTTTGCAACTCTATACTCTAGAAATACCCTTTTCAGCGCATGCTCACTGAGTACGAAGCGCCGCGATAAAATTCTTTTCAGCGCATGCTCATTGAGCTAGATTAGATTTTTTGATAGAAATGGACTATTTTACGGTCCAATCAGAAGAGACTTGCGTTATGTGGACGGCCAGAGTTTAGCCGCCTGTATTCAAACTTTCTAAACATGAAATCAACAGGGCCACATTTTGAAAAATATGTGCATGTTTGTGTCAGCCGTTAAAATAATAATACTATATCTCATCTGTTGAGACTGCATTATTAATTGGTGTTGAGCTAAATTTATATTAAGCAATTTAATGCTAACAATTTTCCACTATGGTGCAAAAGATTAAACTGATGCAATAACTACTACTACATTAATAACTTTAATAAATTTAGGAACTGAAAAAGAAGTTTTCATATGATATATTAGGCAACTACTTTTTATTTTAAAATAAAACAATCATTCAAAAGATTTTTTTTTCTTTTAATCGAGGCAAATAATCTGTCATCCAACTGCAGATTCATAGTTTTATCTACACAAAAATCAATTAAATATGACAAAACTTTTATTATTAAGAAATCATTAACAGTATCAGTTGATTGGCCCTTTTTAAACTACTTTAAGCACCTGGCGACTCTTTACCACCCTTCTTAACACTAGAATTACCGAGGCGGGTCATCCGTGACCCAAGACGTGGTCTTTCACTCGTATCACTGTTGCTTTTCAAAGTAAAACTTTGAAACTGATTGACTTTTCCTAAATACTTAGTATGATTCCATAAATTTGGTTGAAATCGGACGAAAACTTTTTTATATATACATGTTTATACCTAGAATTACCATGCTGGGTCATCGCTGACCCGAAAAAAATAATTGCATTTTTCATTTATTTCAACAAGGATTTCAACTCTATATTTTTCAATAAGATAAGAATAGTGTAAGAATATGTTCCACACTTACTTTTCACAAAAGAGGGAATATTAGCGGGGAGCAGGGGGGGGGGGGGTCATTATCACATATCTGTTATGCATTTGGAAGGTAAATGTGTGAGTTTTTATGGTATTTCAAACTACTGTAAGGATTATGTATATAGTTGTTTTCTATATTATACCTTAGAAAGTAACTAAAAACAGTATTTTGCTCCTCATAAATCACATGGAGAAAAAAATGCTTGTGGCATTTGACTTTTGCACACTTATAGTAATGGCATCCACTACGGAAGTTTCTTGAATGAGAAAATTTTAAAATTGTAACGTGAATTGTTTTAAATGACTTTAAATTGAAGAAATGATGAAAATTAAATTGAAGAAAATGAATTGAAGAAATTGAATGACGAAGTTACTTTTTGTCATTATCTGACAATCTTGAAATAAATGACGAAACAATTTTTCTTAAAAATGATAATAAAATTTCATTGTTCAAGCTGAATGAATGTAGCCAAAAAAATGCAGTGGGAAAAATTAAGAAACACAAATAAATTGTAATTATTTTTCAGAAAATTAAAAATAAAAGAATTCACTTTTTCGAAATAATTCTAAAAAATGAGAAAGATACAAAATAAATCACTCTTTGAAGCGATTTGGAACATCGAACTATATAGACGGTAGTGCCGCAATGTTCAATATGCAAAATCTGATTCAAAATCTAGTGGTCATAATGTTTCGGTAATTTTTAAAGATACAACAGATTCTAATGTAAGAAGAAAAGTCTTGCTAAAATTATAAATAAAAGCATTGCAAAAGAAAGTGAAGATATCAGTACACGCACCAGCACTGAAATTTCAAAGAAATGAAGAATGTTATCACATAAAGCTATGCTAAGACAAATAAACTAACACTGTTCGCGGAAACTGCTTATAACTTGTGTGTGCATTATGCACAGAAAAAAAGAAAAAGAAAAAGCATCGCATTTTGTATGAATTGATAGGATAGTAAACTGTATAAAACGTAAAAGTGTAAGTAAAAAAAAATCACGAATATGTATGTATATTTAAATTTATTGTATTTAATTATCTAATTGATCTGTAGGAACATTATTACACAATTTAAATCGATAAATCGTATGTATATATATATATTATTAAAAAGGTATAAAAATCTCAAAGCAATTTTTTTAATAAAAAAATTCCTTTGTGGTATTTATTCTCAAAATTTCATATTATGTATTTGCCTAAATGCTAAATTGTATTAATTATTAATTAAAAATTATTGTATTCATCGTCAATAATTATTGTATGTCTTTACCTTCCATATAAAACAAGAATGGCGTCTTTAAAGGCTATGGGTCAGATGTGACCCATCCCGGTATTTCAGGGTATACAAGAAACGCGGTAATTCTAGTGTTAATGCACACTTTTGCCTTTTAATTTCTCAATAAAACAAATTAATCAACTGCCAAAAAAAAATTTGTTAATATCATCAATCGGCCAAGCAGAAAAAAAAATAAAAAGAATATTGCCCAGTTAAACTGATGGCATTGAGCTCACAGGCTACGCATACTAATTGTACATTACAGCCTTGTATTTTCAAAGGTTAAGGGGACATACGACCTTTAAAAGTGAAAATTAGGCAAGAAAAATCATCACGTTTAACATTTAATTTCTCAGAATGTATTTGCTCTATGACCATAACATTTTTACTTGGTATAAATTGAAGCATTATAATTTTAAAGATATTTTTTAAATTTTTATAAAGGGGAAAAAAAGTTTATTTTTTGTAAAGGTTTAAACAGTTATTATTTAAAAAAAACTGATACAACTACTAGCGCGCATGATTTCAAACAAAATATCCAATGTAATACAAAAAATCAACTGTAATAACATATTACAATACTTTCTCTTTAATCTGAACCTAAATTTGTTCAAATTTAAACTAAAAAAATATATATTTTTTAAAAAGTTTAAAATAACAATTATTTTTTAATAAAATTTTTTTAACTTTAAAAAAAAAATATTTTTTTTTTTTTGTTTAAATTTGAACAAATTTAGGTTCAGATTAAAGAAAAAGTATTGTAATATGTTATTACAGTTGATTTTTTGTATTACATTGGATATTTTGTTTGAAATCATGCGCGCTAGTAGTTGTATCAGTTTTTTTTTTTTTAATAATAACTGTTTAAACCTTTACAAAAAAAAAAACTTTTTTTTCCCTTTATAAGAATTTAAAAAATATCTTTAAAATTATAATGCTTCAATTTATACCAAGTAAAAATGTTATGGTCATAGAGCAAATACATTCTGAGAAATTAAATGTTAAACATGATGATTTTTCTTGCCTAATTTTCACTTTTAAAGGTCGTATGTCCCCTTAATTCCGTTCGAAAAAAAAATAAGAAGGGGAAACAGCTCTCCCCTTTCCCCTTTTTTATACTTAATCATTGAACCTCCTAAACTATCAAGGACATGCTTTATCATATAAAAAATCTATATCCAAAATTCAGAGCAAATTGGATAATTCTTGATAAAAACCCATTTATCATTTATATAATTTAAGAGGAGTTGTCCCCCTCTTTCATACTTAACCATTAAACTTCCAAAATTATTCGGAGATTTGAACGAAATCTGACAATTCTGCTTGCAAAAACCCATTTATATAAATTAAGGGGAGGGGCATTAGAACCCCCGTTCCCCCTGTTTGTACTTATTCAATGAACACCTAATAACAGTCACGGAATCGCCTCATCAGAATGATCCTATATCTAAATTTTGAACGAAAACTTAATTCTGCATGAAAATCCCATTTATATCAACTAAGGGGAGGGGCATGAGCCCCCCGTTCCCCCTCTTATACATATCGAATGAACTCCAAAAACTAATCAGAGAAGCGCCTTGTCAGGATATACCTACATACAAAATTTAGAGTGGATAGGATATTTTTATCACGAGTTATCGCGTTACACACGAACGCACGTACATACAGAACGGACGGGCACATAAGCTATCAGGCTATGATAGCCTGGGAGCTAAAAACAGGTAGTATGACACATAATTAACTTCATTGCAGTTCTACAATTATCATTGGCACAAGGCTAACAAAAAAAATGCCCTATAAATAATTTCTAAAAGTATTAAACTTTTGTAGTAGAGTTATTAAAAATGTATACCTGAGTATGCATTACTTGTATAATTTAACTTATTAGGAAGTGACTAAAAGTTGCCTATTGGGAGCTTTAAAAATTCAGTCTTTACACTATATTACATGAACTAAATTAAATCAAAAGGTAAAAATCACAAGCACTGTGGAATTGTATTTACAGTATTATTAAATACCTGTGAAAGAATTAATAAACAAAAATATAACATAAAATTGACCATATCAGTAACAAAAATAATAAGTTGATATTGAATTGTGACAATATTTGTTAATCAAACGTATATTTTTTTTCTGCATTTTTTAAAATGATTGACAAAAAAAACTGGGGGGGAGGACGCTAGATTCAGTGAATTTTCATTTTTCATGCAAATATTTCTGGGGCAAAATTTACACAACATTTATTAGTAATTTTATTTTTAAAACAGTACTATGTAAATTAAAAAATTCCCACTCCCCTTCCCCCTTCATATTCATGAAAAGAGAAAGAACATGTAAATATTGCATTTAAAAAAATATACCAATATATATACTATAAACACAGTCAATTCAGACAACAATCAGTACGGTTTAAACTGAAAAATTCTGCTGCGGAGAAGAATTTTTAAATAAAATATAGTTAATATTTTATTTAAAATAAATAATAAAACACTTATATATGTAAATAAAACTTACACTTATAACCATATAAACCTTTGTAGCAATTGTATTGTTTATTTCAGAAACTCTATACGAACAAAATTTGAACTTAGAGCCTATTTAAGTAAAATGATCTCACTCTTTATACATTTTATTTCCTTTAAACGAATATTTCAAAAACAAATTTGTAAATACTGTTTTTATTTAAATTTATTAATGTCTTTTGAAATATTTTATCTATTATGAGATTTCTGAAATAAACAATTCAATTACAGTATTTCTCGATATGCATACTTTTTAATCAAACGTTTTAATACAAAAGATTTAGAATCCTAATTTGTAAGAAAAAACATTGGAAAGATTACCTTAATAATTCCAAATTTGCATCGATTTTCAACATAACAGCAACGTTGTTTACTTGACACACGGCGGCGCGCGGTAGCCGGCGATGGCGGCAAAACTCAATCAAGAAAGCTGAGAAGTTCTTTCCTGTACGGGGAGAAATTTTCTGAGCATGCGCGGAATACATCATGGAATTCCGTGCACAATCTGACTAAAATATGACGTCCAGACGATGTCCGTATATGTCTTCTGTAGGCTACGACAGCTATAGGACTTCTAGGATTTCCGGAGGAAGTCTGTGGTTCTGTGAGCAAGTTATTTAGACCAATCACGTAAAACCTGAACCAAAACGTGTGCAAACATGTGCATTGAACAAAAATCAGCTATTTCCATGCCAATTTGGGCGGGGTTTGCGTCGCGTGGACTCGCACGTGGTCCAGTGAAATGGTTCAGGGTTTGAAGCTGTATCCGACTTCAATTTTTCGGCTGATTTTAGCGAAATGCTCAGGGCTTATGTACTATCCAGTAAAAGATTTAAATAAACTGTTTTCTTTCACATTAACGTGTTCCTCTTTCTCTGCTGTTTCTGTTGCTTTTTTATCTGCTTCCTTTAACCGTAACTCCAAAATTATGCATTTCCAAAGTTACATTCCTATGTGATTCCGAGTAGTCTTTGCATCCCTAATACATCCTGGAAGTGTGTTGTTCTGGTAGTAAAACACCTAGGAGTAATGCCATTGAAATGTCGGAGATGTGTCAGAAGCGCCCTCTAACAAAAAATGAGGATACCAAACCTGTACGTCATTTTGAATAAAATAATTACCAAGGGAATGACTTACACGCAAACCCCAACAAAATCGATTAGTTTTTCCAATGTTTATGAGTGTTTAAAAGTTTCTGTTCACAGTTATATTTTCACTAGTTATCCGATCCCAATGTTTCCGATTTTGGACTTAAAATTTAAGTTAAAGACTAAACTTTAATATAACTTGAACTCCATGCACAAAATAACGGTAAAAAGTAATTGTTCGTTACTCTAATATCTAAAGCGCCCTCTATCGACAATTTTTGAACGTAACCTTTAAAAATTTTTTCTAAAAAAATCGGGATATAAAGAATGATTTTAGTGAAAACTGCAAACAAATCGACCCTTTTCTCCGTTTTTATTATCGTTTGAAGTTTTGGACCAGAAAATTTAATGGCCCCTAGCTCCTGCAGAAGACGTTTGCGCCCCAAGGTTTCCTATTTAATAATGTTTGTCTCTATGTCTACTATCACACCTCAGAGTTTGTCGGTCTGGTAGCGAAACACCCTGTATTTCGTTTGCGTTTATGTCGTTTTCTATATTATCAACAGTGCACGTTAAAAACTCCGTTATACTAAGTAACGCACCGCGTTTGCTACGCTCCAGAAGCTTTTTTTTCTTCCTTTCTCACTCCGACCTACTCCCTCTTGACTAGCTCCAGATGCTTATTTTTTTCTTCCTTTCTCACTCTGACCTACTCCTTCTTGACTGTCTCTCGATGCTTTTCTATATTTAGGACTTGTCTTATACTTTGTTATAGATTTCTTACAGATGTGTGACTTTTCTACATTATGTACATTGCATGGTTAAAACTTCGTTATAGTAATAAATGCAATTCGTTTGCTACGCTTGACGCGCATTTTCGAACTTGTTATATATTTTGTCATAGATTTCTTACAGATGCATGGCGTTTTCTATATTATCAACATTGCATGTCAAAAGCTTCATTATAGCAAGTAACGCACCGCATTTGCTACGCTTGATGCGCATTTTAGGACTTGTTATATATTTTGTCATAGATTTCTTACAGATGTATGGCGTTTTCTATATTATCAACATTATATGTCAAAAGCTTCGTTATAGCAAGTAACGCACCACATTTGCTTCGCTGGATGCGCATTTTCGGACTTGTTATATATTTGATTATGGATTTCTTACAGATCTATGGCGTTTTCTATATTATGAACGTTGCATGTTAAAAACTTCGTTATAGCTGGTAACGCACCGCATTTTTTACTCTTGACGCGCAATTTCGGACTTGTTTTATATTTGATTACGGATATCTTACAGATGTATGGCGTTTTCTATATTATCAACGTTTTCTTTAAATAACATCATTGTCAATTTTATTTCCTTCTCTCCAACCAATTAATCCTTAGAGCATACAGAGTGTAATAATTATAAGAATTATTAAAAAATCATTAAGAAAGGTAAAATTTATAATTTATTTAAATAATTGCAAATTCGATTAGACAAAATAATTAAACAAAATTATAAGTTTATAGAAAATTTAAAATTAAAAAATATAATATAAATTTTAAGGAATATGTTAAATTCAAAAAATTACAAATTTATTATTTAATAATTATTAATTATTTACCTATAATACTTTAATCCTGTTTAAAATTATGCTAATTTTTATTAGTTTACTTTATTATTTTAATGTTTTTAATGTTTCCAAGCATTCATTATAATTTTGTTTAATTTTTTTTGGAATTTTTGATATATGATGATAATATTGATAATTTGTGGTTACATTAAATAATCTTATATAAATATCCTATCTTCAGAAATTTTCACTTTGCCATCTTTTAATCTACATAACCAATAATTCAATTCTTTAAAAAGAAGCAGGATGCTGTCGAAACGCAGATGATCCTTCACCCCCCCCCCCCTTCTGCTTTTTCATAAGTTAATGGAAATAATTTTCTTTCTGTAAAAATTATTTTTCCATTGATTCCTATTTTAAACAAAAAAAATTGAAATTAAAAAAATTATTCCATTTCTCCGCCCATCCTATCTAAATTCTCTACTCATAGGATTTTCGCCAAGCACAATACCTTCCCGCGAACAAAAGTCTTTTTGACGGAGCCATCTCTAACCAATTAGATTACAAGATGGCAAAACCCGGTTGGGAAAAAACACGCCTGAGAAAGGAAGTAAAAAAAGCATTTGGAGAGAAACAAGAGGGAGTAGGCCAGCGTGAAAAAGGAAGAAAAAAAAAGCATATGGAGAGAGTCAAGAGGGAGTAGGTCTGCGGGAGAAAGGAAAAAAAGCATCTGGAGAGAGCCAAGAGGGAGTAGGTATTATTGAGGAAGGGCGAAAAAAAGCATCTGGAGAGAGTCAAGAGGGAGTAGGTATTATTGAGAAAGGGCGAAAAAAAGCATCTGGAGAGAGTCAAGACGGAGTAGGTCAGCGTGAGAAAGGAAATAAAAAAAGGAAGAAAAAAAAGCATGTGGAGAAAGTCAAGAGGGAGTAGGTCTGCGGGAGAAAGAAAAAAAAAAGACATCTGGAGAGAGTCAATAAGGAGTATGTCGGAAGGAGAAGGAAATAAAAAAAGCATCTCGAGAGTCAAGATGGAGTAGGTCAGATAGAGAACGGAAGAAAAAAATCATCTGGAGAGAATCAAGAGGGAGTAAGTTTGATTGAGAAAGGAAGAAAAAAACTTCTGGAGAGAGTCAAGAGGGAGTAGGACAGCGGGAGAAAGGAAGAAAAAAAGACATCTGGAGAGAGTCAAGAGGGAGTAGGTCGCATGGAGAAAGGAAGAAAAAAAGCATGTAGAGAGAGTCCAGAGGGAGTATGTCGGCGTGAGGAAGGAAGAAAAAAAGCATCTAGAGAGAATCAAGAGGGAGTAGGTCAGATTGAGAAAGGAAGAAAAAAACTTCTGGAGAGAGTCAAGAGGGATTAGATCGGAGTGAGAAAGGAAGAAAAAAAAGCATATGGAAAGAGTCAAGAGGGAGTAGGACTACGGGAGAAAAGAAGAAAAAAAAAGACATCTGGATAGAGTCAAGTGGGAGCAGGTTAGATGGAGAAAGGAAGAAAAAAAGCATCTGGAGAGAGTCAAGAGGGAGTAGGTGCGCGCGAAAAAGGGAAAAAAAAGCATAACGAGAGAGTTAAGAGGGAGTAGGTCTAAGAGAGAAAGAAGAAAAAAAAAGCATCTGGAGAGAATCAAGAGGGAGTAGGTCCCATTGAGAAACTAAGAAAAAAAAGCATCTGGAGAGAGTCAAGACGGAGTAGGTCAGCGTGAGAAAGGAAGAAAAAAGCATGTGCAGAGAGTGAAGAGGGAGTAGGTCCCCGTGAGAAAGGAAGAAAAAAGCATCTGGAGAGAGTCAAGAGGGAGTAGGTCTACGGAAGAAAGGAAAAAAAAGACATCTGGTAAGAGTCAAGAAGGAGTAGGTCCGAGTTAGAAAGGAAAAAAAAGCATCTGGAGAGAGTCAAGAGAGAGTAAGACTACGGGAGAAAGGAATAAAAAAAAGACATCTGGACAGCGTGAAAATGGAGTAAGTCAGATGGAGAAAGGAAGAAAAAAGCATCTGGAGAGAGTCAAGATGGAGTAGGTCGATGTGAGAAAGGGAAGAAAAAAAGCATGTGGGTAGATTCAAGAGGGAGTAGGTCGGGGTGAGAAAAGAAGAAAAAAGTATCTGGAGAGAGTCAAGAAGGTGTACGTCGGCGTGAGAAAGGAAGAAAAAAAACATGTGGGTAGAGTCAAGAGGGAGTAGGTCGGGGTGAGAAAGGAAGAAAAAAGTATCTGGAGAGAGTCAAGAGAGAGTAGGTCGAGGTGAGAAAGGAAGAAAAAAAAGAATTTGGAGAGAGTCAAGAGGGAGTAGGTATTTTTGAGAAAGGACGAAAAAAAGCATCTGGAGAGAATCAAGAGGGAGCAGTTCGGATTGAGAAAGGAAGAAAAAAAGCATGTGGAGAGAGTCAAGAGGGAGTAGACATTATTGAGATAGGACAAAAAAAGTATATGGAGAGAATCAGGAGGGAGTAGGTCAGATTGAGAAAGGAAGAAAAAAAAGCATGTGCAGAGAGTCAAGAGGGAGTAGGCATTATTGAGAAAGGACGAAAAAAAGCATCTGGAGAGAGTCAAGAGTGAGTACGTATTATTGAGAAAGGACGAAAAAAAAGCATCGGGAGAGAATCAAGAGGGAGTAGGTCGGCGTGAGAAAGAAAGAAAAATCTGAGATACATCTGAATCTTTTTTTATCTATTTGGGAACGTAGATGTTCTCGGTAGAGAACTGGAAAATCTGAAGTACTTCTGATGTTTTTTTAATTATTTGGGAAAATATTTGTTGTTCTCTGTAGAGAACTGGGAAATCTGAAGTGAATCTGAACCTATTTTAAATATTTGGGAAAAAAGTTGTTGTTCTCGGTAGAGAACTGAGAAATCTAAAGTACACCTGAGTATTTTTTAATTATTTGGGAAAATAATACCTGTTCTCCGTTGAGAACCGAGAAGTCTTCAGAATTCCCGGTTATATCTGCATCTATTTTAACTATTTGGGAAAATAGTTGTTGTTTTCGGTAGAGAACTGGTAAATCTGAAGTACATCTGAATTCTTTTAAGTATTTGGGAAAATGGTTTTGTTTTCAGTAGAGGACTGGGAAATCAGAAGTACATTTGAATTTTTTTTATTATTTAGGAAAATATTTGTTGTTCCCGGTAGAGGATTGGGAAATCAGAAGTATGTCTGACTCTGTTTTAACTATTTGGGAAATTATATGTTGTTCTTTGTAGAGAACTGGGAAATATGAAGTACATCTGAATTTTTTTAATTATTTAGGAAAATAGTTGTTGTTCTCGGTAAAGGACTGGGAAATCTGAAGTAAATTTTAATTTTTTTAAATTATTTAGGAAAATATTTGTTGTTCTCGGTAGAGGATTGGGAAATCAGAAGTACATCTGCATCTATTTTAAATATTTGGAAAAATAGTTGTTGTTCTCTGTAGAGAACTCTGAAGTATATCTGCATCTATTTTAACTATTTGGGAAAATAGTTGTTGTTCTCTGTAGAGAACTGGGAAATCTGAAGTACATTTGCATCTATTTTAACTATTAAAAAAACAGTTGTTGTTCTCTGTAGAGAACTAGGAAATCTGAAGTACATCTGAGTCTTTTTTAAATTATTTAAAAAATACTTGTTCTCGGTAAAGAACTGGGAAATCTGAAGAACATTTGTATTTTCTTAAATTATTTGGGAAAATAGTTGTTGTTCTCGGTAGAGAACTGGGAAATATGAAGTACATCTGAAACTTTTTTAACCATTTGGGAAAATAGTTGTTGTTCTTTGAAGAGAACTGGGATATCTGAAATACATCTGAATGTTTTTTTTAATAATTTGGGAAAATAGTTGTTGTTCTCCATAAAGGACTGAAAAATCTGAAGTACATTTGAATTTTTTTTAATTATTTAGGAAAATATTTGTTGTTCTCGGTAGAGGATTGGGAAATCAGAAGTACATCTGCATCTATTTTAACTATTTGGGAAATTAAATATTGTTCTCGGTAGAGAACTGGGAAATAGTAAGTACATCTGAATCGGTTTTTTTATTTGGGAAAATAGTTGTGGTTCTCGGTAATAACTGGGAAATCTGAAGTACATCTGAATTTTTTTAATTATTTAGGAAAATAGTTGTCCTTTTCGGTAGAGAACTGGTAAATCTGAAGTACATCTGAATTTCTTTTTAATTATTTGAGAAAATAGTTTTTGTTCTCGGTTGAGGACTGGGAAATCTGAAGTGCATTTGAATTTTTTTTGAATTATTTAGGAAAATATTTTTTGTTCTCGGTAGAGGATTGGGAAATCAGAAGTACATCTACATCTATTTTAAAAATTTGGGATAATAAATGATGTTCTCGGTAGAGAACTGGGAAATCGTAAGTACATCTGAATCGGTTTTTTTAATTTGGGAAAATAGAGTTGGTTCTCGGTAAAGAACTGGGAAATCTGAAGTACATCGGAATTTTTTTTAATTATTTATGAAAATAGTTGTTGTTCTCGGTAGAGGATTGGGAAATCTGAAGTGCATCTACATCTATATTGAATATTTGGGGAAATAGTTATTGACTGCGGTAGAGAACTGGGATATCTGAAGTGCATCTGCAACTATTTTAACTATTTGGGAAAGTAGTTGTTGTTCTTGGTAGAGAACTGGGAAATCTGAGGTACATCTGAGTTTTTTTTAATTATTTGGGATAATAGTTGTTGTTCTCTGTAGAGAACCGGGAAGTCTGAAGTATATCTGCATCTACTTTAACTATCTGGGAAAATAGTTGTTGTTCTCTGTAGAGAGCTGGGAAATCTGAAGTACATCTGCACCTATTTTAAATATCTGGTAAATAGTTGTTGTTCTCGGTAGAGAACTGGGAAATCTGAAGTTAATCGGAATCTTATTTAATTATTTGGGAAAAAAGTTGCTGTTCTCGTTAGAGGTCTAGGAAATCTGAAGTACATTTGAATTTTTTTTAATTATTTAGGAAAATATTTGTTGTTCTCGGTAGAGGATTGGGAAATCAGAAGTACATCTGCATCTATTTTAACTATTTTGGAAAATAGTTGTTTTTTTCCGTAGACAACTGGGAAGTCTCATGTATATCTGCATCTATTTTAACTATTTGGGAAAATAGTTGTTGTTCTCAGCAGAGAACGGGTAAATCTGAAGTACATCATGATTTTTTTTAACTCTTTGGGAAAATAGTTGTTGTTCTTTGTAGAGAGCTGGAAAATCTGAAATACATCTGAATTTTTTAAAATTATTTGGGAAAATAGTTGTTGTTCTCGGTAAAGGACTGGGAAATCTGAAGTAAATTTTAATTTTTTTAAATTATTTAGGAAAATATTTGTTGTTCTCGGTAGAGGATTGGGAAATCAGAAGTACATCTGCATCTATTTTAAATATTTGGAAAAATAGTTGTTGTTCTCTGTAGAGAACTCTGAAGTCTGAAGTATATCTGCATCTATTTTAACTATTTGGGAAAATAGTTGTTGTTCTCTGTAGAGAACTGGGAAATCTGAAGTACATTTGCATCTATTTTAACTATTAAAAAAACAGTTGTTGTTCTCTGTAGAGAACTAGGAAATCTGAAGTACATCTGAGTCTTTTTTAAATTATTTGGGAAAATACTTGTTCTCGGTAAAGAACTGGGAAATCTGAAGAACATCTGAAACTTTTTTAACCATTTGGGAAAATAGTTGTTGTTCTTTGTAGAGAACTGGGATATCTGAAATACATCTGAATGTTTTAGGTAGATTTCGTATGAAATACTACCTATTGCATTGTCTCCCATGTTGGAATTTCTGAAAAATTTTTGCGGATCTACACGAATCATGACTCCTAGACCCCAAAACTACCATCAGTAAAAAAGTTTATATATCTATCTGTCTATCTATCTATCTATCTATCTATCTATCTATCGGTGTATATCACTTTCTTCTAGACACGATAACTTCCATAATTATGCTCAGATCTTCATCAAACTTTTACATAAAATCAAGGGACATAAAATCTCGGTTAAGTTCGTTAATGGGCAAAATCAGACCAAGGGGGTGGAAGTTAGGAGGGTTTTTGTGAAAACAGAAAAAACGCGATAACTTTTTAATTAAAATAGATATCGAATCGGTTTAAAGTTTATATTACTTCTAAAAAATGAGGAAAAAGTTTATGCGTGACAGATTTTTGATAAAGTTAAAAATGGGCTCAAGGGGCGAAAAAACTTGGTTTTTGGGAGAAAAAAATTCATAACTTCGTCAATTCTCAAGATATCAAATCCAACTAAATTTTATATAAATGTACTCAATATTATCTAAAACTTTTGTATTTACAAGTTTTTGATAGGACCAATTTTTACCGATGAAAAAAATTAAAAACGAAAAGAAAAAGGGGGGAGGAAAAAGAAAAAAACCATAACTTACTCAATTCTTAAGCAATTAAATCTAATTAAATTTATTTTACATCTTCACAATAATATCTACAACTTTTATACTGACAAGTTTTTCATAGAACCAATTCTTATAGCAAAAATAAATTAAACAAAAATAGGAGTTGGAGAAAAAACCTCAAATCCAAACTGCTTATATTCTGACTCATTTTAAAATTCATTTTTGATTTTAAACGCATCCAAATGACAGATCCTCTTATTTAGCAACTATATAATGCGACTTATTGGCCAATTTTTTGATAAAGGCAGAATATATTTTTAAAAAGGCTGCCAAAAAAGGTATTTTGAACAGATTTCCCGAAGTTTTCATCATTAAAAAATTCATTAAGTATAACAAATTGCGTTTTTCATGAGTCATTTTTAAATTCATTTTTGTTCTCAAACCCATCCAATTTACAGGTCCTATTATTTAGGAACTATATAATTTGACGTATTGGCCAGTTTTTTGATAAAGGCAGAATATATTTTTTTAAAAGGCTGCCAAAAAGGGTATTTTGAACAGAATTTCACGAAGTTATCGTGATTAAAATTTGAGGAAATTTAAGAAATTGCGTTTTTACCGAGTCATTTTTAAATCTTTTTTTGTTCTCAAACGCATCCAATTTACAGGTTCTCTTATTTAGGAACTATATAATGTGACGGAGTGGCCAGTTTTTTGATAAAGGCAGAATATATTTCAAAAAAGGCTGCCAAAATAGGCACTTCATACAAAATTTCCCAAAGCGAGATGATTAATGAACTGTAGGTATTCAAATAACAAATTGGTTATTTTATGACTCATTTTTAAATCCAATTTTGCTCTGACACGCATTCAATTGACAGTTTTTTGTTACTTAGGAACTATATAATGTGCGTATTCGTCGATTTTTTGATAAAGGGTGAATATGTATATTTTAAAAGCTGTCAAAGTAAGCACTTCGCAAAAAAATTTCCCAAAGTGATCGTGATAAAAGAATTGAGGTTGTATTCAAATAATAAACTGTTTATTTTATGACTCATTTTTAAATTCAATTCAATCATTTTTTAAAATCAATTCAATCATTTTTTTATTTCGCATTCAATTGACAGTTATTTGTTATTTAGGAACTGTGTAATGTGCCGTATTGGTCAGATTTTTGATAAATGCTAAATATATATTTAAAAAAATCTGTCAAAGTGGGCACTTCGCACAAAATTTCTCAAAGCGATCTTGATTAAAGAATTGTGGATGTATTAAAATAATAAATTGGTTATTTTATGACTCATTTTTAAACTCAATTTTGCTGTCAAACGAATTTAATTAACAGTTTTTTGTTATTTAGGAACTAAATAATGAGCATATTGGTCAATTTTTTAAATATTATAATTCAAAATATATTGCCAAAATGGGCATTTAAGTAAAAATAGGCAATTTTTTTTTTTTTTTTTTTTTTTTTTTTTTGAGATGAAAACTTTTCGAAATCTACCTCCGCCTATAGGCCATGCCGAAAGGGATTTTTTTTTAATAATTTGGGAAAATAGTTGTTGTTCTCCATAAAGGACTGAAAAATCTGAAGTACATTTGAATTTTTTTTAATTATTTTGGAAAATATTTGTTGTTCTCGGTAGAGGATTTGGAAATCAGAAGTACATCTGCATATATTTTAATTATTTTGGAAAATAGTTGTTTTTCTCGGTAGAGGACTGGGAAATCTGAAGTACATTAGAATTTTTTTTAATTATTTAGGAAAATATTTGTTGTTCTCGGTAGAGGATTGGGAAATCAAAAGTACATCTACATCTATTTTAATTATTTTGGAAAATAGTTGTTTTTCTCGGTAGAAAACTGGGAAATCTGAAGTACATCGGAATCTTTTTTACTTATTTGGGAAAATAGTTGTTTTTCTCGGTAGAGGAATGGGAAATCTTAAGTACATTTGAATTATTTTTATTATTTAGGAAAATATTTGTTGTTCTCGGTAGAGGATTGGGAAATTTGAAGTACATCTGCATCAATTTTAACTATTCGGGAAAATAGTTATTCTTCTCGGTAGAGAACCGGAAAATCATAAGTATATCTGAATCATTTTTTTATTTGGGAAAATAGTTGTTTTCGGTAGAGAACTGGGAAATCTGAAGTACATCTGAATCTTTTTTTTATTTGGGAAAATAGTTGTTGTTCTCGGTAGAGAACTGGGAAGTCTGAAATATATCTGCATCTATTTTAACTATTTGGGAAAATAGTTGTTGTTCTCTATAGAGAATTGGGAAATCTTAAGTACATCTGAATTTTTTTTAATTATTTGGGAAAATAGTTGTTCTCGGTAGAGATTTGGGAAATCTGAAGTACATCGGAATCTTTTTTTTATTATTTGGAAAATAGTTGTTGTTCTCTGTAGAGGACTGGGAAATATGAAGTATATTTGTATTTTTTTAATTATTTAGGAAAATATTTGTTGTTCTCGGTAGAGGATTGGGAAATCAGAAGTACATCTGCATCAATTTTAACTACTTGGGAAAATAGTTATTTTTCTCGGTAGAGAACTTGAAAATCTGAAGTACATCTGAATCGGTTTTTTGAATTTGGAAAATAGTTTTTTTCCTCGTAGACAACTGGGAACTCTGAAGTAAATCTGCATCTTTTTTAACTATTTTGGAAAACAGTTGTTGTTTTCAGTAGAGAACTGGTAAATCTGGAGTACTTCTGAATTATTTTAACTATTTGGGAAAATAGTTGTTGTTCTCGGTAAAGAACTGGGAAATCTTAAATACATCTGAATCATTTTTTATCTATTTGGGAAAATAGTTATTCTTCTAGGTAGGGAACTAGAAAATCTGAAGTACATCTGAATTTTTTTTTAATTATTTGGGAAAATAGTTTTTGTTTCGGTAGAGAACTGGGAAATCTGAAGTACATCAGCACCTATTTTAACTTTTTGGGAAAATAGTTGCTGTTCTCGGTAGAGAAGTGGGATATCTGAAGTACATCTGAATCTTTTTTAAATAATTTGGGAAAATAGTTATTGTTCTCGGTAGAGAAGGGGGAAATCTGAAGTACATCTGAATTTTTTTAAATTATTTTGGAAAATATTTGTTGTTCTCGGTAGAGAACTGGGAAATAGGAAATACATCTGAATCTATTTTAACTATTCGGGAAAATAATTGTTGTTCTCGTTTCAGAACTGGGAAATCTGTAGTACATCTCCATCAATTTTAACTATTTTGGAAAAAGATTGTTGTTCTCGGTAGAGAACTGGAAAATCTGAAGTATATCTGAATTTTTTTAATTATTTCGGAAAATTGTTGTTTTCGGTAGAAAATTGAGATATCTGAAGTACATCTGAATCTTTTTTTATTTGGGAAAATAGTTGTTGTTCTCGGTAGAGAACTGGGAAATCTGAAGTATGTCTGCATCTATTTTAAATATTTGGGAAAATAATTGTTGTTCTTTGTAGTGAACTGGGAAATTTGAAGTACACCGGAATCTTTTTTACTAATTTGGGAAAATAGTTCTTGTTCTCGGTAGAGGACTGGGAAATCTGAAGTACTTTTGAATTTTTTTTAATTATTTAGAAATATATTTGGTTTTCTCGGTAGGGGATTGGGAAATCAGAAGTACATCTGCATCTATTTCAACTATTTGGGAAAATAGTTGCTGTTCTCGGTAGAGGATTGGGAAATCTGAAGTACATCTGCATCTATTTCAATTATTTGGGAAAATAGTTGCTGTTCTCGGTAGAGGATTGGGAAATCTGAAGTACATCTGCATCTATTTTAACTATTTGGGAATAGTTTTTGTTTTCGGTAGAGAACTGGGAAATCTGAAGTACATCTTCACCTATTTTAACTATTTCGGAAAATTGTTGTTGTTCTTGGTAGAGAAGTGGGAAATCTAAAGTACATCTGAATTTTTTTTAAGTATTTGGGAAAATATTTGTTGTTCTCGGTAGATAAATGGGAAATCTGAAATACAACTGAATCTTTTTTATCTATTTGGGAAAATATTTGTTCTCGGTAGAGGACTGGAAAATCTGAAGTACATTAGAATTTTTTTTAATTATTGAGGAAAATATTTGTTGTTCTCGGTAGAGGTTTGGGAAATCAGAAGTACATCTACATCTATTTTAATTATTTTGGAAAATAGTTGTTTTTCTCGGAAGAAAACTGGGAAATCTGAAGTACATCGGAATCTTTTTTACTTATTTGGGAAAATAGTTGTTTTTCTCGGTAGAGGAATGGGAAATCTTAAGTACATTTGAATTATTTTTATTATTTAGGAAAATATTTGTTGTTCTCGGTAGAGGATTGGGAAAACAGAAGTACGTCTGCATCTATTTTAATTATTTGCGAAAATAGTTGTTGTTCTGGGTAGAGAACTGGGAAATATGAAGTACATCTGAATCAATTTTAACTATTCGGGAAAATAGTTATTCTTCTCTGTAGAGAACTGGAAAATCATAAGTACATCTGAATCTTATTTTTATTTGGGAAAATAGTTGTTTTCGGTAGAGAACTGGGAAATCTGAAGTACATCTGAATCTTTTTTTATTTGGGAAAATAGTTGTTGTTCTCGGTAGAGAACTGGGAAATCTGAAATATATCTGCATCTATTTTAAATATTTGGGAAAATAGTTGTTGTTCTCTATAGAGAATTGGGAATTCATAAGTACATCTGAATTTTTTTTAATTATTTGGGAAAATAGTTGTTGTTCTCGGTAGAGATTTGGGAAATCTGAAGTACATCGGAATCTTTTTTTATTATTTGGAAAATGGTTGTTGTTCTCTGTAGAGGACTGGGAAATATGAAGTATATTTGTATTTTTTTAATTATTTAGGAAAATATTTGTTGTTCTCGGTAGAGGATTGGGAAATCAGAAGTACATCTGCATCAATTTTAACTACTTGGGAAAATAGTTATTCTTCTCGGTAGAGAACTTGAAAATCTGAAGTACATCTGAATCGTTTTTTTTAATTTGGGAAAATAGTTTTTGTTCCCCGTAGACAACTGGGAACTCTGAAGTAAATCTGCATCTTTTTTAACTATTTGGGAAAATAGTTGTTGTTTTCAGTAGAGAACTGGTAAATCTGGAGTACTTCTGAATTTTTTTAACTATTTGGGAAAATAGTTGTTGTTCTCGGTAAAGAACTGGGAAATCTTAAATACATCTGAATCTTTTTTTATCTAAGGTACCCTGGGGTAATAACGCCAGGCGGGGTAATAACGCCAAGTGCTTATATTTTGCATAATTATGAAATAATCAGGTAAATGACACCCATGTGCTCTGCGCAGAAGGGTTTTGAGTTATATAAATCGCAAAAAACAGCTTCAAGTTAATTTTTTTCATTTTTAGGTCTTATTGTTTTTACAAAACTAAAATTAACGCTTGATCTAAAATTTGCGAGATACGTTTTGTATATGTGCAGACTATCTTTTTATCCGGAAATACTTTGTTAATTACATAAATTTGTAGTGCATTTCATGTACTTTTAAAATGTTGTTGAAGATTTTGGATATCTTCTCGAGATAATTTGTAATTTAAAATGTACTGCGCAATAACTATACCGGGGTAATAACGCCAATCCTTGACATTAATATCCCGGTTGATTCCCCACAGTAGCCGAGCTACATCCTAAATACTGATTCAAATAAACACAGTTAAAACTGTGCAATGTTTCTCATATTTCTATTCAAACGGTCCTTTTTAAGCAAAAAGAATCTTACGGTCTGATATTCATTCGCCTCATCCCCCCCTCCCACACCACACCTTTATATTTCTTACACTTTCACAAAAATTGAACATTTTCAATAACTTAGAATGCAATTTATCAATTTCTAATTTTGTAGAGTTTGTATTTTTAGAATTGGGCTATCTACATGCAATTATTCCATCTTATTTCATAGTTTAGTTTGCATGGCGTTATTACCCATATAGGTGGGTAATAACGCCAAATAGCATGGGTCAAGAAATCACGCAATTACATTTTGTGAATAAATATCTGTTAAATTATTTTATTTTATATAGATAGTCAATGAGTTGCTGTATCAGATCCTATATTTGTTTGAAAAATACAATCTAAAACTAAGCCGTGAAAATTGGTAGAACCTTAACGTGGCGTTATTACCCCAGGGTACCTTATTTGGGAAAATAGTTATTCTTCTAGGTAGAGAACTGGTAAATCTGGAGTACTTCTGAATTTTTTTAACTATTTGGGAAAATAGTTGTTGTTCTCGGTAAAGAACTGGGAAATCTTAAATACATCTGAATCTTTTTTTATCTATTTGGGAAAATAGTTATTCTTCTAGGTAGAGAACTAGAAAATCTGAAGTACATCTGAATCTTTTTTAAATAATTTGGGAAAATAGTTATTGTTCTCGGTAGAGAAATGGGAAATCTGAAGTACATCTGAATTTTTTTAAATTATTTGGGAAAATATTTGTTGTTCTCGGTAGAGAACGGGGAAATATGAAATACATCTGAATCTATTTTAACTATTCGGGAAAATAATTGTTGTTCTCGTTAGAGAACTGGGAAATCTGAAGTACATCTGAATTTTTTTAATTATTTCGGAAAATTGTTGTTTTCGGTAGGAAACTGGGAAATCTGAAGTACATCTGAATCTTTTTTCTATTTGGGAAAATAGTTGTTGTTCTCGGTAGAGAACTGAGAAGTCTGAAGTATGTCTGCATCTATTTTAACTATTTTGGGAAAATAGTTGTTGTTCTTTGTCGTGAACTGGGAAATTTGAAGTACACCGGGATCTTTTTTACTAATTTGGGAAAATAGTTGTTGTTCTCGGTAGAGGACTGGGAAATCTGAAGTACTTTTGAACTTTTTTTAATTATTTAGAAATATATTTGGTTTTCTCGGTAGGGGATTGGGAAATCAGAAGTACATCTGCATCTATTTCAACTATTTGGGAAAATAGTTGCTGATCTCGGTAGAGGATTGGGAAATCTGAAGTACATCTGCATCTATTTCAATTATTTGGGAAAATAGTTGCTGTTCTCGGCAGAGGATTGGGAAATCTGAAGTACATCTGCATCTATTTTAACTATTTGGGAAAATAGTTTTTTTTTCGGTAGAGAACTGGGAAATCTGAAGTACTTCTGATTCGGTATTTTAATTTGGGAAAATAGTTGTTTTTCTCGGTAGACAATTGGAAAATCTGAAGTACGTCTGAATCTATTTTAATTATTTAGGAAAATAGTTGTTGTTCTCGGTAGAGAACTGGGAAATCTGAACTACATCGGCACCTATTTTAACTATTTGGGAAAATAGTTGTTGTTCTCGGTAGAGAACTGGGAAATCTGAAGTACATCTTCACTTATTTTAACTATTTGGGAAAATAGTTGTTCTCTGTAGAGAACTGGGAAATCCGAAGTACACCTTCATCTATTTTAAGTATTTGGGAAAATAGTTCCTTTTCTCGGTAGAAAGTGGGAAATTTGAAGTACATCTTAATTTTTTTTAATTATTTGTGAAAATAGTTGTTGTTCTCGGTAGAGGACTGGGAAATTAGAAGTACATCTGAATCTTTAACTATTCGGGAAAATAGTTATTCTTTTCGGTAGAGAACTGGAAAATCTGAAGTACAACCGAATTTTTTTAATTATTTGGGAAAATAATTGTTGTTTTTGTAGAGAACTGGGAAATCTTAAATACATCTGAATCGGTTTTTTTAATTTGGGAAAATAGTTGTTGTTCTCCTTAGAGAACTTGGAAATATGAAGTACATCTGCATCTATTTTAACTATTTGGGAAAATAAATGTTGTTTTCGGTAGAGAACTGGGAAATCTGAAGTACATCTGAATTTTTTTTAATTATTTAGGAAAATAGTGGTTGTTCTCGGTAGATAACTGGGAAATCTGAAATACAACTTAATCTTTTTTATCTATTTGGGAAAATAGTTGTTCTCGGTAGAGGACTGGGAAATCTGAAGTACATCTACATCTATTTTAATTATTTTGGAAAAAAGTTGTTTTTCTCGGTAGAAAACTATGAAATCTGAAGTACACCGGAATCTTTTTTACTTATTTGGGAATATAGTTGTTTTTCTCGGTAGAGGAATGGGAAATCTTAAGTACATTTGAATTTTTTTTATTATTTAGGAAAATATTTGTTGTTCTCGGTAGAGGATTGGGAAAACAGAAGTACGTCTGCATCTATTTTAATTATTTCCGAAAATAGTTGTTGTTCTCGGTAGAGAACTGGGAAATCTGAAGTACATCTGCATCAATTTTAACTATTTGAGAAAATAATTGTTGTTCTCGGTAGAGAACTGGGAAATATGAAGTACATCTGAATCAATTTTAACTATTCGGGAAAATAGTTATTCTTCTCTGTAGAGAACTGGAAAATCATAAGTACATCTGAATCTTATTTTTATTTGGGAAAATAGTTGTTTTCGGTAGAGAACTGGGAAATCTGAAGTACATCTGAATCTTTTTTTATTTGGGAAAATAGTTGTTGTTCTCGGTAGAGAACTGGGAAATCTGAAATATATCTGCATCTATTTTAAATATTTGGGAAAATAGTTGTTGTTCTCTATAGAGAATTGGGAATTCATAAGTACATCTGAATTTTTTTTAATTATTTGGGAAAATAGTTGTTGTTCTCGGTAGAGATTTGGGAAATCTGAAGTACATCGGAATCTTTTTTTATTATTTGGAAAATGGTTGTTGTTCTCTGTAGAGGACTGGGAAATATGAAGTATATTTGTATTTTTTTAATTATTTAGGAAAATATTTGTTGTTCTCGGTAGAGGATTGGGAAATCAGAAGTACATCTGCATCAATTTTAACTACTTGGGAAAATAGTTATTCTTCTCGGTAGAGAACTTGAAAATCTGAAGTACATCTGAATCGTTTTTTTTAATTTGGGAAAATAGTTTTTGTTCCCCGTAGACAACTGGGAACTCTGAAGTAAATCTGCATCTTTTTTAACTATTTGGGAAAATAGTTGTTGTTTTCAGTAGAGAACTGGTAAATCTGGAGTACTTCTGAATTTTTTTAACTATTTGGGAAAATAGTTGTTGTTCTCGGTAAAGAACTGGGAAATCTTAAATACATCTGAATCTTTTTTTATCTAAGGTACCCTGGGGTAATAACGCCAGGCGGGGTAATAACGCCAAGTGCTTATATTTTGCATAATTATGAAATAATCAGGTAAATGACACCCATGTGCTCTGCGCAGAAGGGTTTTGAGTCATATAAATCGCAAAAAACAGCTTCAAGTTAATTTGTTTCGTTTTGAAGTTTTATTGTTTTTACAAGCAACTAAAATTAACGCTTGATCTAAAATTTGCGAGATAAGTTTTGTGATGTGAAGACTATATTTTTTATCCGGAAATACTTTGTTAATTACATAAATTTGTAGTACATTTTATGGACTTTCAAAATGTTGTTGAAGATTTTGGATATCTTCTCGAGATAATTTGTAAATTAAAATATACAGCGCAATAACTAAAACGGGGAAATAACGCCAATCCTTGGCATTATTACCCCAGTTGATTCCCTACAGTGGCCGCGCTCCATTCTAAATACTGATTCAAATAAACACAGTTAAAACTGTGCAATGTTTCTAATAATTCTATGTAAGCGGTCCTTTTTAAGCAAAAAGAAGCTCACGGTCTGATATTATTTTGCCTCATCCTCGCCCCCCACACCACACCTTTATTTTTCTTATACTTTCACAAAAAATTGAACATTTTCAATAGCTTAGAATGCAATTTGTCAATTTCTAAGTTTGTAGAGTTTGTATTTTTAGAATTATTTAATCTACATGCAATTATTCCATCTTATTTCATAGTTTTGTTTGCATTGCGTTATTACCCATATAGGTGGGTAATAACGCCAAATAACATGGGTCAAGAAATCACGCCATTACATTTTATGAATAAATATCTGTTAAATTATTTTTTTTTATATAGATAGTCAATGAGTTGCTGTATCAGATCCTATATTTGTTTGAAAAATACAATCTAAAACTAAGCTGTGAAAATTGGTAGAACCTTAACGTGGCGTTATTACCCCAGGGTACCTTATTTCCGAAAATAGTTGTTGTTCTCGGTAGAGAACTGGGAAATCTGAAGTACATCTGCATCAATTTTAACTATTTGAGAAAATAATTGTTGTTCTCGGTAGAGCACTGGGAAATATGAAGCACATCTGAATCAATTTTAACTATTCGGGAAAATAGTTATTCTTCTCTGTAGAAAACTGGAAAATCATAAGTACATCTGAATCTTTTTTTTATTTGGGGTAAATAGTTGTTGTTCTCGGTAGAGAACTGGGAAGTCTGAATTATATCTGCATCTATTTTAACTATTTGGGAAAATAGTTGTTGTTCTCTGTAGAGAATTGGGAAATCTTAAGTACATCAGAATTTTTTTTAATTATTTGGGAAAATAGTTGTTTTTCTCTGTAGAGCACTGGGAAATATGAAGTACATTTGTATTTTTTTAATTATTTAGGAAAATATTTGTTGGTCTCGGTAGAGGATTGGGAAATCAGAAGTACATCTGCATAAATTTTAATTACTTGGGAAAATAGTTATTCTTCTCGGTAGAGAACTTGAAAATCTGAAGTACATCTGAATCGGTTTTTTTTAATTTGGAAAAATAGTTTTTGTTCCCCGTAGACAACTGGGAACTCTGAAGTAAATGTGCATCTTTTTTAACTATTTGGGAAAATAGTTGTCGTTTTCAGTAAAGAACTGGTAAATCTTAAATACATCTGAATCTTTTTTTATCTATTTGGGAAAATAGTTATTCTTCTAGGTAGAGAACTAGAAAATCTGAAGTACATCTGCACCTATTTTAACTTTTTGGGAAAATAGTTGCTGTTCTCGTTAGAGAAGTGGGATATCTGAAGTACATCTGAATTTTTTTAAATTATTTGGGAAAATATTTGTTGTTCTCGGTAGAGAACTGGGAAATATGAAATACATCTGAATCTATTTTAACTATTCGGGAAAATAATTGTTGTTCTCGTTAGAGAACTGAGAAATCTGAAGTACATCTCCATCAATTTTAACTATTTTGGAAAAAGATTGTTGTTCTCGGTAGAGAACTGGAAAATCTGAAGTACATCTGAATTTTTTTAATTATTTGGGAAAATTGTTATTTTCGGTAGAAAACTGGGAAATCTGAAGTACATCTGAATCTTTTTTTTATTTGGGAAAATAGTTGTTGTTCTCGGTAGAGAACTGGGAAGTCTGAAGTATGTCTGCATCTATTTTAACTATTTGGGAAAATAGTTGTTGTTCTTTGTAGTGAACTGGGAAATTTGAAGTACACCGGAATCTTTTTTACAAATTAGGGAAAATAGTTGTTGTTCTCGGTAGAGGACTGGGAAATCTGAAGTACTTTTGAATTTTTTTTAATTATTTAAAAATATATTTTGTTTTCTCGGTAGGGGATTGGGAAGTCAGAAGTACATCTGCATCTATTTCAACTATTTTGGAAAATAGTTGCTGTTCTCGGTAGAGGATTGGGAAATCTGAAGTACATCTGCATCTATTTTAACTATTTGGGAAAATAGTTTTTGTTTTCGGTAGAGAACATGGAAATCTGAAGTACTTCTGATTCGGTATTTTAATTTGGGAAAATAGTTGTTTTTCTCGGTAGACAATTGGAAAATGTGAAGTACATCTGCATCTATTTTAACTATTTGGGAAAACAGTTGTTGTTCTCGGTAGAGAACTGGGAAATCTGAAGTACATCTTCACATATTTTAACTATTTGGGAAAATAGTTGTTGTTCTTGGTAGAGAAGTGGGAAATCTGAAGTACGTCTGAATTTTTTTTAATTATTTGTTAAAATCTGATGTGTCTGATTTGTAATCTGATTTGTTGAAGTCTGATGTATCTGCATCTATTTTAATTATTTGGGAAAATAGTTGTTGTTCTCGGTAGAGAACTGGGAAATCTGAACTACATCGGCACCTATTTTAACTATTTGGGAAAATAGTTGTTGTTCTCGGTAGAGAACTGGGAAATCCGAAGTACACCTTCATCTATTTTAAGTATTTGGGAAAATAGTTCCTGTTCTCGGTAGAAAGTGGGAAATTTGAAGTACATCTTAATTTTTTTTAATTATTTGTGAAAATAGTTGTTGTTCTCGGTAGAGGACTGGGAAATTAGAAGTTCATCTGCATCAATTTTAACTATTTGGGAAAATAATTTTTTTCTCGGTAGAGAACTGGGAAATAGGAAGTACATCTGAATCTATTTTAACTATTCGGGAAAATAGTTATTCTTTTCGGTAGAGAACTGGAAAATCTGAAGTACGACCGAATTTTTTTAATTATTTGGGAAAATAATTGTTGTTTTTGTAGAGAACAGGGAAATCTTAAGTACATCTGAATCGGTTTTTTTAATTTGGGAAAATAGTTGTTCTCCTTAGAGAACTTGGAAATCTGAAGTACATCTGCATCTATTTTAACTATTTGGGAAAATAAATGTTGTTCTCGGTAGAGAACTAGAAAATCTAAAGTACATCTGAATTTTTTTTAAGTATTTGGGAAAATATTTGTTGTTCTCGGTAGATAACTGGGAAATCTGAAATACAACTTAATCTTTTTTATCTATTTGGGAAAATAGTTGTTCTCGGTAGAGGACTGGGAAATCTGAAGTACATTAGAATTTTTTTTAATTATTTAGGAATATATTTGTTGTTCTCGGTAGAAGACTGGGAAATCTGAAGTACATCGGAATCTTTTTTACTTATTTGGGAATATAGTTGTTTTTCTCGGTAGAGGAATGGGAAATCTTAAGTACATTTGAATTTTTTTTATTATTTAGAAAAATATTTTTTGTTCTCGGTAGAGGATTGGGAAAACAGAAGTACGTCTGCATCTATTTTAATTATTTGCGAAAATAGTTGTTGTTCTCGGTAGAGAACTGGGAAATCTGAAGTACATCTGCATCAATTTTAACTATTTGAGAAAATAATTGTTGTTCTCGGTAGAGAACTGGGAAATATGAAGTACATCTGAATCAATTTTAACTATTCGGGAAAATAGTTATTCTTCTCTGTAGAGAACTGAAAAATCATAAGTACATCTAGATTTTTTTAATTATTTGGGAAAATAGTTGTTTTTGGTAGAGAACTGCGAAATCTGAAGTACATCTGAATCTTTTTTTTTATTTGAGAAAATATTTGTTGTTCTCGGTAGAGAAGTGGGAAGTCTGAATTATATCTGCATCTATTTTAACTATTTGGGAAAATATTTGTTGTTCTTTGTAGAGAATTGGGAAATCTGAAGTACATCTGAATTTTTTTTAATTATTTGGGAAAATAGTTGTTGTTCTCTGTAGAGGACTGGGAAATATGAAGTACATTTGTATTTTTTTTAATTATTTAGGAAAATATTTTTTGTTCTCGGTAGAGGATTGGGAAATCAGAAGTACATCTGAATCAATTTTAACTATTCGGGAAAATAGTTATTCTTCTCTGTAGAGAACTGGAAAATCATAAGTACATCTGAATCTTATTTTTATTTGGGAAAATAGTTGTTTTCGGTAGAGAACTGGGAAATCTGAAGTACATCTGAATCTTTTTTTTATTTGGGAAAATAGTTGTTGTTCTCGGTAGAGAACTGGGAAGTCTGAAATATATCTGCATCTATTTTAAATATTTGGGAAAATAGTTGTTGTTCTCTATAGAGAATTGGGAATTGATAAGTACATCTGAATTTTTTTTAATTATTTGGGAAAATAGTTGTTGTTCTCGGTAGAGATTTGGGAAATCTGAAGTACATCGGAATCTTTTTTTATTATTTGGAAAATGGTTGTTGTTCTCGGTAGAGGACTGGGAAATATGAAGTATATTTGTATTTTTTTAATTATTTAGGAAAATATTTGTTGTTCTCGGTAGAGGATTGGGAAATCAGAAGTACATCTGCATCAATTTTAACTACTTGGGAAAATAGTTATTCTTCTCGGTAGAGAACTTGAAAATCTGAAGTACATCTGAATCGGTTTTTTTAATTTGGGAAAATAGTTTTTGTTCCCCGTAGACAACTGGGAACTCTGAAGTAAATCTGCATCTTTTTTAACTATTTGGGAAAATAGTTGTTGTTTTCAGTAGAGAACTGGTAAATCTGGAGTACTTCTGAATTTTTTTAACTATTTGGGAAAATAGTTGTTGTTCTCGGTAAAGAACTGGGAAATCTTAAATACATCTGAATCTTTTTTTATCTATTTGGGAAAATAGTTATTCTTCTAGGTAGAGAACTGGTAAATCTGGAGTACTTCTGAATTTTTTTAACTATTTGAGAAAATAGTTGTTCTTCTAGGTAGAGAACTGGTAAATCTGGAGTACTTCTGAATTTTTTTAACTATTTGAGAAAATAGTTGTTGTTCACAGTAAAGAACTGGGAAATCTTAAATACATCTGAATCTTTTTTTATCTATTTGGGAAAATAGTTATTCTTCTAGGTAGAGAACTGGTAAATCTGGAGTACTTCTGAATTTTTTTATCTATTTGGGAAAATAGTTATTCTTCTAGGTAGAGAACTGGTAAATCTGGAGTACTTCTGAATTTTTTTAACTATTTGAGAAAATAGTTGTTGTTCACGGTAAAGAACTGGGAAATCTTAAATACATCTGAATCTTTTTTTATCTATTTGGGAAAATAGTTATTCTTCTAGGTAGAGAACTAGAAAATCTGAAGTACATCTGAATCTTTTTTAAATAATTTGGGAAAATAGTTATTGTTCTCGGTAGAGAAATGGGAAATCTGAAGTACATCTGAATTTTTTTAAATTATTTGGGGAAAATATTTGTTGTTCTCGGTAGAGAACGGGGAAATATGAAATACATCTGAATCTATTTTAACTATTCGGGAAAATAATTGTTGTTCTCGTTAGAGAACTGGGAAATCTGAAGTACATCTGAATTTTTTTAATTATTTCGGAAAATTGTTTTTTTCGGTAGGAAACTGGGAAATCTGAAGTACATCTGAATCTTTTTTTTATTTGGGAAAATAGTTGTTGTTCTCGGTAGAGAACTGAGAAGTCTGAAGTATGTCTGCATCTATTTTAACTATTTTGGGAAAATAGTTGTTGTTCTTTGTCGTGAACTGGGAAATTTGAAGTACACCGGGATCTTTTTTACTAATTTGGGAAAATAGTTGTTGTTCTCGGTAGAGGACTGGGAAATCTGAAGTACTTTTGAACTTTTTTTAATTATTTAGAAATATTTTTGGTTTTCTCGGTAGGGGATTGGGAAATCAGAAGTACATCTGCATCTATTTCAACTATTTGGGAAAATAGTTGCTGATCTCGGTAGAGGATTGGGAAATCTGAAGTACATCTGCATCTATTTCAATTATTTGGGAAAATAGTTGCTGTTCTCGGTAGAGGATTGGGAAATCTGAAGTACATCTGCATCTATTTTAATTATTTGGGAAAATTGTTTTTTTTTCGGTAGAGAACTGGGAAATCTGAAGTACTTCTGATTCGGTATTTTAATTTGGGAAAATAGTTGTTTTTCTCGGTAGACAATTGGAAAATCTGAAGTACGTCTGCATCTATTTTAATTATTTAGGAAAATAGTTGTTGTTCTCGGTAGAGAACTGGGAAATCTGAACTACATCGGCACCTATTTTAACTATTTGGGAAAATAGTTGTTGTTCTCGGTAGAGAACTGGGAAATCTGAAGTACATCTTCACTTATTTTAACTATTTGGGAAAATAGTTGTTGTTCTCTGTAGAGAACTGGGAAATCCGAAGTACACCTTCATCTAATTTAAGTATTTGGGAAAAAAGTTCCTTTTCTCGGTAGAAAGTGGGAAATTTGAAGTACATCTTAATTTTTTTTAATTATTTGTGAAAATAGTTGTTGTTCTCGGTAGAGGACTGGGAAATTAGAAGTACATCTGAATCTTTAACTATTCGGGAAAATAGTTATTCTTTTCGGTAGAGAACTGGAAAATCTGAAGTACAACCGAATTTTTTTAATTATTTGGGAAAATAATTGTTGTTTTTGTAGAGAACTGGGAAATCTTAAATACATCTGAATCGGTTTTTTTAATTTGGGAAAATAGTTGTTGTTCTCCTTAGAGAACTTGGAAATCTGAAGTACATCTGCATCTATTTTAACTATTTGGGAAAATAAATGTTGTTCTCGGTAGAGAACTGGGAAATCTGAAGTACATCTGAATTTTTTTTAATTATTTAGGAAAATAGTGGTTGTTCTCGGTAGATAACTGGGAAATCTGAAATACAACTTAATCTTTTTTATCTATTTGGGAAAATAGTTGTTCTCGGTAGAGGACTGGGAAATCTGAAGTACATCTACATCTATTTTAATTATTTTGGAAAAAAGTTGTTTTTCTCGGTAGAAAACTGTGAAATCTGAAGTACACCGGAATCTTTTTTACTTATTTGGGAATATAGTTGTTTTTGTCGATAGAGGAAAGGGAAATCTGAAGTACATTTGAATTTTTTTTATTATTTAGGAAAATATTTGTTGTTCTCGGTAGAGGATTGGGAAAACAGAAGTACGTCTGCATCTATTTTAATTATTTCCGAAAATAGTTGTTGTTCTCGGTAGAGAACTTTGAAATCTGAAGTACATCTGCATCAATTTTAACTATTTGAGAAAATAATTGTTGTTCTCGGTAGAGAACTGGGAAATATGAAGTACATCTGAATCAATTTTAACTATTCGGGAAAATAGTTATTCTTCTCTGTAGAAAACTGGAAAATCATAAGTACATCTGAATCTTTTTTATATTTGGGAAAATAGTTGTTTTCGGTTGCAAACTGGGAAATCTGAAGTAATTCTGAATCTTTTTTTTATTTGGGAAAATAGTTGTTGTTCTCGGTAGAGAACTGGGAAGTCTGAATTATATCTGCATCTATTTTAACTATTTGGGAAAATAGTTGTTGTTCTCTGTAGAGAATTGGGAAATCTTAAGTACATCAGAATTTTTTTTAATTATTTGGGAAAATAGTTGTTGTTCTCTGTAGAGCACTGGGAAATATGAAGTACATTTGTATTTTTTTAATTATTTAGGAAAATATTTGTTGGTCTCGGTAGAGGATTGGGAAATCAGAAGTACATCTGCATCAATTTTAATTACTTGGGAAAATAGTTATTCTTCTCGGTAGAGAACTTGAAAATCTAAAGTACATCTGAATCGGTTTTTTTTAATTTGGAAAAATAGTTTTTGTTCCCCGTAGACAACTGGGAACTCTGAAGTAAATGTGCATCTTTTTTAACTATTTGGGAAAATAGTTGTCGTTTTCAGTAAAGAACTGGTAAATCTTAAATACATCTGAATCTTTTTTTATCTATTTGGGAAAATAGTTATTCTTCTAGGTAGAGAACTAGAAAATCTGAAGTACATCTGCACCTATTTTAACTTTTTGGGAAAATAGTTGCTGTTCTCGTTAGAGAAGTGGGATATCTGAAGTACATCTGAATTTTTTTAAATTATTTGGGAAAATATTTGTTGTTCTCGGTAGACAACTGGGAAATATGAAATACATCTGAATCTATTTTAACTATTCGGGAAAATAATTGTTGTTCTCGTTAGAGAACTGAGAAATCTGAAGTACATCTCCATCAATTTTAACTATTTTGGAAAAAGATTGTTGTTCTCGGTAGAGAACTGGAAAATCTGAAGTACATCTGAATTTTTTTAATTATTTGGGAAAATTGTTATTTTCGGTAGAAAACTGGGAAATCTGAAGTACATCTGAATCTTTTTTTTATTTGGGAAAATAGTTGTTGTTCTCGGTAGAGAACTGGGAAGTCTGAAGTATGTCTGCATCTATTTTAACTATTTGGGAAAATATAGTTGTTGTTCTTTGTAGTGAACTGGGAAATTTGAAGTACACCGGAATCTTTTTTACAAATTTGGGAAAATAGTTGTTGTTCTCGGTAGAGGACTGGGAAATCTGAAGTACTTTTGAATTTTTTTTAATTATTTAAAAATATATTTTGTTTTCTCGGTAGGGGATTGGGAAATCAGAAGTACATCTGCATCTATTTCAACTATTTTGGAAAATAGTTGCTGTTCTCGGTAGAGGATTGGGAAATCTGAAGTACATCTGCATCTATTTTAACTATTTGGGAAAACAGTTGTTGTTCTCGGTAGAGAACTGGGAAATCTGAAGTACATCTTCAAATATTTTAACTATTTGGGAAAATAGTTGTTGTTCTTGGTAGAGAAGTGGGAAATCTGAAGTACGTCTGAATTTTTTTTAATTATTTGTTAAAATAGTTGCTGTTCTCGGTAGAGAACTGGGAAATCTGAAGTACATCTGAATTTTTTTTAATTATTTGGGAAAATAGTTGTTTTTCTCCGTAGAGAACCGGGAAGTCTGATGTATCTGCATCTATTTTAATTATTTGGGAAAATAGTTGTTGTTCTCGGTAGAGAACTGGGAAATCTGAACTACATCGGCACCTATTTTAACTATTTGGGAAAATAGTTGTTGTTCTCGGTAGAGAACTGGGAAATCCGAAGTACACCTTCATCTATTTTAAGTATTTGGGAAAATAGTTCCTGTTCTCGGTAGAAAGTGGGAAATTTGAAGTACATCTTAATTTTTTTTAATTATTTGTGAAAATAGTTGTTGTTCTCGGTAGAGGACTGGGAAATTAGAAGTTCATCTGCATCAATTTTAACTATTTGGGAAAATAATTTTTTTCTCGGTAGAGAACTGGGAAATAGGAAGTATATCTGAATCTATTTTAACTATTCGGGAAAATAGTTATTCTTTTCGGTAGAGAACTGGAAAATCTGAAGTACGACCGAATTTTTTTAATTATTTGGGAAAATAATTGTTGTTTTTGTAGAGAACAGGGAAATCTTAAGTACATCTGAATCGGTTTTTTTAATTTGGGAAAATAGTTGTTCTCCTTAGAGAACTTGGAAATCTGAAGTACATCTGCATCTATTTTAACTATTTGGGAAAATAAATGTTGTTCTCGGTAGAGAACTAGAAAATCTAAAGTACATCTGAATTTTTTTTAAGTATTTGGGAAAATATTTGTTGTTCTCGGTAGATAACTGGGAAATCTGAAATACAACTTAATCTTTTTTATCTATTTGGGAAAATAGTTGTTCTCGGTAGAGGACTGGGAAATCTGAAGTACATTAGAATTTTTTTTAATTATTTAGGAATATATTTGTTGTTCTCGGTAGAAGACTGGGAAATCTGAAGTACATCGGAATCTTTTTTACTTATTTGGGAATATAGTTGTTTTTCTCGGTAGAGGAATGGGAAATCTTAAGTACATTTGAATTTTTTTTATTATTCAGAAAAATATTTTTTGTTCTCGGTAGGGGATTGGGAAAACAGAAGTACGTCTGCATCTATTTTAATTATTTGCGAAAATAGTTGTTGTTCTCGGTAGAGAACTTATAAATCTGAAGTACATCTGCATCAATTTTAACTATTTGAGAAAATAATTGTTGTTCTCGGTAGAGAACTGGGAAATATGAAGTACATCTGAATCAATTTTAACTATTCGGGAAAATAGTTATTCTTCTCTGTAGAGAACTGAAAAATCATAAGTACATCTGGATTTTTTTAATTATTTGGGAAAATAGTTGTTTTTGGTAGAGAACTGCGAAATCTGAAGTACATCTGAATCTTTTTTTATTTGAGAAAATATTTGTTGTTCTCGGTAGAGAAGTGGGAAGTCTGAATTATATCTGCATCTATTTTAACTATTTGGGAAAATATTTGTTGTTCTTTGTAGAGAATTGGGAAATCTGAAGTACATCTGAATTTTTTTTAATTATTTGGGAAAATAGTTGTTGCTCTCGAAAGAGAATTGGGAAATATGAAGTACATCAGAATCTTTTTTAATTATTTGGAAAATAGCTGTTGTTCTCTGTAGAGGACTGGGAAATATGAAGTACATTTGTATTTTTTTTAATTATTTAGGAAAATATTTTTTGTTCTCGGTAGAGGATTGGGAAATCAGAAGTACATCTGCACCAATTTTAACTACTTGGGAAAATAGTTATTCTTCTCGGTAGAGAACTTGAAAATCTGAAGTACATCTGAATCGGTTTTTTTAATTTGTGAAAATAGTTTTTGTTCCCCGTAGACAACTGGGAACTCTGAAGTAAATCTGCATCTTTTTTAACTATTTGGGAAAATAGTTGTTGTTTTCAGTAGAGAACTAGTAAATCTGGAGTACTTCTGAATTTTTTTTAACTATTTGGGAAAATAGTTGTTGTTCTCGGTGAAGAACTGGGAAATCTTAAATACATCTGAATCTTCTTTATCTATTTGGGAAAATAGTTATTCTTCTCGGTAGAGAACTGGAAAATCTGAAGTACATCGGAATTTTTTTTAATTATTTGGGAAAATAGTTTTTGTTTCGGTAGAGAACTGGGAAATCTGAAGTACTTCTGAATCGTTTTTTTTAATTTGGGAAAATATTTGTTGTTTTCCGTAGAGAACTGGAAAATCTGAAGTACATCTGATTTTTTTTTAATTATTTGGGAAAATAGTTGTTGTTCTCGGTAGAGAACTGGGAAATCTGAAATACATCTGAATCTTTTTTTATCTATTTGGGAAAATACTTGTTCTCGGTAGAGAACTGGAAAATCTGAAGTACATCTGATGTTTTTTTTAATTATTTGGGAAAATAGTTGTTGTTCTCGGTAGAGAACTGGGAAATCTGAAGTACATCTGCACCTATTTTAACTTTTTGGGAAAATAGTTGCTGTTCTCGGTAGAGAAGTGGGATATCTGAAGTACATCTGAATCTTTTTTAAATAATTTTGGAAAATAGTTATTGTTCTCGGTAGAGAACTGGGAAATCTGGAGTACATCTGAATTTTTTTAAATTATTTGGGAAAATAATTGTTGTTCTCAGTAGAGAACTGGAAAATCTGAAGTACATCTGCATTTTTTTAATTATTTGGGAAAATAGTTCTTGTTCTCCGTAGAGAACCGTGAAGTCTGAAGTATATCTGCATCTAGTTTAACTTTTTTGGGAAAATCGTTGTTGTTCTCGGTAGAGAACTGGGAAATCTGAAGTACATCTGCACCTATTTTAACTTTTTGGGAAATAGTTGTTGTTCTCGGTGGAGAACAGTTAAATCTGAAGTACATCTGAATCGGTTTTTTTAATTTGGGAAAATAGTTGTTATTCTCCGCAGAGAACTGGAAAATCTGAAGTACATCTGTTTTTTTTTAATTATTTGGAAAAATAGTTGTTGTTCTCTGTAGAGAACTGTGAAGTCTGAAGTATATCTGCATCTATTTTAACTATTTGGAAAAATAGTTGTTGTTCTCTGTAGAGAACTGGGAAGTCTGAAGTACATCTGCATCTATTTTAACTATTTGGAAAAATAGTTGTTGTTCTCGGTAGAGTTTGCAGTACGGTTTAAAATAAAAAATTCTGCTCATATACTGAGAAGAAGAATTTTTAAATAAAATATAGTTAATATTTTATTTAAAATAAATAATAAAACACTTATATATATAAATAAAACTTACACTTATAACCATATAAATAAAACACTTTATAGCAATTGTATTGTTTATTTCAGAAACTCTATACTCTACAAAATTTGAACTTAGAGCCTATTTAAGTAAAATTATCTCACTCTTTATGCATTTTATTTTTTGCAAAAAAATATACTAAAAACAAATTTGTAAATACTGTTTTTTTTTTTTAATTTATTGATGTCTTCTGAAATATTTTATCTATTATGAGATTTCTGAAATAAACAATTCAATTACAGTATTTCTCGATATGCATACTTTTTAATCAAACGTTTTAATACAAAAGATTTAGAATCCTAATTTGTAAGAAAACACTGATGATTGGGAAAATTACTAACCTTAATAATTCTAAATTTGTATCAATTTTCAACACAACAGCAACGTTGTTTACATGACACACGGCGGCGAGCGATGGCGGCAACTCACTGAAGAAACGAAGAAAGTTGAGAAATTCTTTCCTGTACGGGGGAGAAAATTTCTGCGCATGCGCGGAATACATCATGGAGTTCCGTGCACAATCTGACTAAAATATGGCGTCCAGACGACGTCCGTATATGTATTCTGTAGGCTATGGCAGCTATAGGACCTCTAGGATCTTTCTAGGATTTCCGGAGGAAGTCTGTGGTTGTGTGGGCAATTTCTACATCTACTACCGAAGCTGGATATATCGCAGCTTCAACAGCTGTGAAGGAAATACTGTGGTTACGAACAACTTCTACATGATGTGAGTGAAAATGAAATTTGTAAAGAAGGTGTTACTCTCTTCATTGATAATCAAAGTGCTCTTAAGCTTGTGAGGGAGTGACCTTTGTCATAAAGGCACTCTAGTATTTCTGAGATCGTGACGTCAATAATTTAACATGTGTAAGCGTGAAAGGCGACATATATCCTCTCTTTTACTTTAACTTTCTAGAACGTGTGTGTCTCTTTCGGATTCTGCAGTTAGTTCGCGGTTAGTAGTAAGATGTAAATTTGAAGTATCTCAGTTTGCAGCATATAAAAGCGTGGAGTTTGAGTGTGCATGTGTGTCTCTGGCATTAGCCAGCGGTGGGTGTCTCTGGCGGTAGCCAGCAGAGCGTGACTAGCGATATTACCCAGTAAAGTGTCTCTCTAGCGGCGATTGCCCGCTGGTGTTTAGCAGAGTGTGTCTAGCGGCGTTGATTGATCCAGAGAGAGAGTAGTATCAAGTAGCATCGAGCCTCCAGTGAGTTGATAAGGAGTTTGAGAATCCGACTAGAGAAGTTGGCCGGTGGTAAGAAATTTAATAGTGATTGTTTTGATTATCTCAACGTTAAATAAAGAGATATATACAGCCACGGGCTGTCTAATTAGATTTTGTCTAGCAGTTTAGCCGAAGGATAGTGAGAAGTAATCTGAGGTGCCTTGATTGAGCTAGTTCCGGATCTGTGAGTATGAGTTTAATCTTTTAGTAGTATTCGCAGTTGTGAAATTTACAGACTTGCTCCACTCTCCTTGAGCCCTTATCGTTTTAATAAACTGTGTTTTTATCTTAATTCCTGAGTATGTCTGCATTTAACTCCCAGCACGAGCACCCAACCGTTACAAGCTGATCAAAAACCCTGTATTTCACAAACGTACAAAACATATAGATGTGCGCTACCATTTTATTCCTGAAAAGTGTGATGATGGATCAGTCATTGTAAAATATGTAAAATCTGAAAAGCAATTAGCTGACATTTTTACAAGAGCTCTTTCCAAGGTAAGATTTGAAAAATTAAGAGAACTGCTCAATATAAAAGAAATAAACTGTGTGTATGACTCTGGTGAAACTTTTCACATTCAGCACATAATTTATTTGAAAACGATAATCTAGAATTTATTTATTTTTTTGTTTGTTTATGTCATTTATTATTTATTCATAGTAATTTCATGTAATGTAGTTATACCAAGTATTTATCTTGTAAATTTTAGCGACAACATAATTGGAGGGAGTATTAAGTTTTGAATTCTGTTGTCACTATTTCTGTTACTACTTTGGCAACACAACTTTACTTTGTATATTTTGGCTACACTAATCTTGTTCTTTTTAAAAAAAATTGTTCCTGGCTTGTGGCGTTTGTCGCCGTGTTATGTAATTATTTTTCTATTATTCATTAAAACTAAATTATTTAAACGAATAATTTGACATATTTGTTTACATGTATACATTGTTTAGCATATATACATTGTTTAGCATTGTGGGGCTTAACCGATTTGAGGCAACATAACAATATATTCTATTGACTACTTTTTTCAGTAATCATTTTGAGTGGATAAGAGTATAATTCTGAATATAAGGACCAGTACAGCTCAGTCCTCATTTTCAGCTAACAAAAATTTGGGTTATTTCACAAGCTTTACAGATCATCTGATTTTCTTTCTTTTGCACGCACATTGAAAATATTTCCCAAATTTTACTGTAAGATTTTTTTAAAATCGAGCTCTACTTTTCTCTCTGGTTCCACCAGTTTTTTGTATGATAGTATTTTGTTAATTTCAGCTTAAAATGATATGTACTTGAGAGCTAGACTGACCAATATAAGATGTATTACTTACCCATCATACGTAGTATAGGGTAAGTCTTGCAATCGTTTTGAAAATCGAAAAAAAAATTTTTTGACGGATTTACACGTTTTAGATACTGGAGATTCCGAAAAACATATTTTTAGAAAAAAAAATTGCCGTCCGTCCGTCTGTCTGTAAACGCTTTATCTCCCGAACGAATTGAGATAGAGACTTGAAATTTTGTATGTAGTTAGTATGTAAGAATGGGACGAAGCCTATTTAATATCAGCAACCTCGATTGTCCGGAACTATTTTTTTCGGACTCTCAAAAAATTCGTTCTGATGAAAGATATATAAAAATTTTCGAATTTTTTTGTTCTAAGGAATGGACGTAAAAGGCAATAAAATAACCCACATTTTGCATATAGAACGAAGGCGATCGGATTATGAGTTACCGAGATATTTGTAATCCTGTTTTCCACATTCTTTGATTTTTCATGACCCTGTATTTCATTCAAATTTAAATTCAGAGGTATATTTTAATTGGAAATGAGACGCTTAATCCGTCGCAATTAATTGTTAGTTAGTATAGTTATTATTTTTGGAGTTATAAAGATGTTTCTTTTACGCAGTTCGGTACTACTTGAGTAGTTTGGCGTTTTATATAATTTGTCGATATCGGTAATCAGCAGTTCTTTAACAGAGCATTACTAATGTATATTAACAATATTTAAATTTTGTTTATGAATTGCAATGCATTGTATAAATAGTTTTCACATGTTTTATTTTCATATACATATCCATGATGGGTAAGTATTATGGTGGCCCCCAACGACTAGTTTTTTACTGTAACTAATTTTGTAGATAAATCTACAAAATGAATAAGTATTAATAAATTATGAATAAGTAAAGCAGTTCTTTTTAAAGGAATTTCTTTCGTCGAATTTCGACGGGTTCCACCTCGTTTACGCACCACCGTTCATAAAACTACGCACTAAACATAGTAAAACTACGTCATATACATTGTTGAACTTTTCGCGTGCAAACGCACTCTATAATGGAGAAATCCGGAAAAAATAAAAAATCCATCCCCGGATTTCACGATAGATCGATTTCACCCCCCCTCCACCCACAATCTCGAAGTCAGTCGCTCCCTCTATGTACTCGTCGATATGGCCGAGGAGCTTAGAAGCAGGAGGAGACGGCTCGCCGTTTGACCTATCAGGACCCGACGACGCTAAAATGTCGCCAACGTTCGGTTTACGGCAGGCCCTTTGCCGTGGGCCGGGCTCGAGCCTTCGTTCTGAAGACTCGGGCCGGGTTTAGTCAATAATCTTTTTGGGCTGGGCCGGCTCGGGCCTTAATTTTTGATCTGCAGTATCGGGCCGGGCCTAACTTATTTTTTAGGTGCATTCGTAATTATGTAAATACGTAGTACCTATAGTTGTTCAGTCCGTCCGTCTGTCTGTCTGTCCGTATATAACAACGCAAAAACTACCCAACCGAATCGTGTGAAATTTAAAATACATAATTACTACATAATTTTGTCGAGCCATTTCAAATTTTATGAGAATCGGATGGATAGATCAATTACAGGGACGATCAAAAGGATTCCGTTACATTACGGTCAATGGTGAAAAATGTTGCAATTGCATTTTAATCGTTTGAAATTTGAATTACATACTTATTACATAATTTTGTCGAGCCATTTCAAATTTTATGAGAATCGGATGGATAGATCAATTACAGGGACGATCAAAAGGATTCCGTTACATGACGGTCAATGGTGAAAAATGTTGCAATTGCATTTTAATCGTTTGAAATTTGAATTACATACTTATTACATAATTTTGTCGAGCCATTTCAAATTTTATGAGAATCGGATGGATAGATCCATTACAGGGACGATCAAAAGGATTCCGTTACATGACGGTCAATGGTGAAAAATGTTGCAATTGCATTTTAATCGTTTGAAATTTAAATTACATACTTTTTACATAATTTTGTCGAGTCATTTCAATTTTTTTGAAAATAGGATACATAGATCAAATACAGGGACAATCAAAAGTAATCCGTTACATTACAGTCAATCGAAAAAAAAAGGGGTTTCAAATGCATTTTAACAATATTACGCTCATTCGAACATAATAATATTGATATGCATCATAAAGTACATATTATAATATAGCTTTTGTATAATCGGTTGTGCAAAGAACTTTTGTTATTGATTTACAAGGCCGCACAAAAGTATTCCATTACATAATGAGTATGGTGAGAACATTGTTTGTTGCGCATTTTAATTGTAATTAACTATTTACAATTTTATGAGATTGATATAGGAGAGTGATATTTTTAAAACTTCATTATCGGAAGAACGCACCTCACTTGCTACGCTTCACGTGCAATTTCCAACTTGTTTCGTACGAAGCCGAGACTGATTTCATTCTTCCTAGTCTTCACGGATCAAAATAATCGGTTCCGGTTGAATCATCCCGTCTGAAAATCCTTTTCTCGACGTAGCCAAGTTTGTTCATAAATCAGTAGAATTTGGCTTGGCCCAAAATTTTTTATAAGAAAGGCATATATTTTTAAGTCGTCATTATTCTTCAGTTAAACATTAAAATTTATTCTTATTAAAGAATCGTAGATTACTATGCTTATTGAAATAGAGCTAAACACATAAAAAAAAAAAAAAAAAAAAAACATGATTATGGGGGAATTTTTTTTATTAAACTGAAAATTGCAAATATCTTTTAAACTGTTCATCCATGCAAAATGAATAGAATAATGCGCGACATCCTTATATACATTATAAATGTGAAAGTGTGTCCGAAAAATTGGAATAAAACTGGCTTCAAAAACGGATGGATTAATGCCTTTGAATCTTTGCATATAGATAAGTTAAAGCCCGGAAATGAACATTGGCTAATTTTTAATTGATTTATTCAAATATTTTTCTTAATATTTCAAAATCTCATTATTTTTCATGCAGAATCAACAGGCATTTCTTAGATAAAATTTAACCATTTTCCTGTTCTATTGCCAATAAAATAGAAATATGGAATGATAATTTCTCAGCGGCAATAAATTTTCAATTAAGCAATTTTCGTGCAAAAAAAATGAAAAGAAAAAAATTAAAGGAAAATGAAGATGACGTCATATTTGAAATAGAAATAGAGTATTTTCTGTTGTATATTAAACATGTATATTTGTTTCATTAACAAGAATTTTTCTGTCAAAAATGGCGACATAATTAGAAGCAAAAAAATAATGGAAAAGAATAATATTTTCAATGAAACATTTCACTTGGAAAAATGTGACGCCATAGTTGAAATAAAACAGGTACTTTATAGTAGCCGTTAAAAATACAAGAGGCATGAATATCAGTAGCTAATCGAGCTAGATAAATAATGACGTCATATTTAAAATGAATGAAAAAAAAATTTTTACTTATACTAACTAATAAGTTATAACTTACATACACTCTAAAAAATAAATGTGTAAATTTACACATAAAAACAGGTATATCGATGATACAAAAACGACATGCCTATATGTGTAAATTGGTGTGTAAATTGCCGAAATACACGCCTAATGCGTAAATTTCAAAAAAACACATTTAAGTGTGTAATCTGATAAGACTAAATGTGTAAAAGTTATCTTATCACTCTTAAATTACACACTTTAATGTATAAATTTCATAAAAATGTACATATGTCTGTGTAACATTTTTACACATATGGCTGGGTAATATTCTTCTTTTACACATATATTTGTATAATATGTAAACAACACGGTATTTTGTGTTATTTGCACAATACACAGATAATTGTGTAAAATTTTATTCTTACACCGATTTCTGTGTGATAAGCGAAACACATATTTTTGTGTATATTATCCAAAATACACAGTTTTATTTTTATACTTGAGTATAAATAAACTGTGAGCTTATTATTTTTATGATCTAAAAACAGAATTGCATGGACAGATAACTAATATGTTGGTGTGTTTGGTCTTTCTAGCTGGTTTGTTTTAAGTTGATTCTTAAATGCTCTCTTCAGCAACATAAAAGTTTTTGGATAATTTTTGAACGTTAAGTCTTAAAATTAGCAAGTCTGATTATTTAAGCAATTTGGAACGGAAAAGCCTTTTATATTTTCTGAAAAATAAAAATATTATCAAGTTATAAGAGATTCTTGTCACGTGATGCCAAATGTTTCCTCTTTCTCGTGCATCCACTTAAAATATTCGGTTACTTTGGCGGTATTTTCTGAGAGGTTTTGTGCTTTTATGTAAAAAGAAGGGAAAACGTTGTACGATTACATAGTTCCTGATTAAGTACTCATGCCAGTTTAAAATTTTTTGACGAAAATGAATTTAAAAAGTTTGAGAGAATGTAAAGATTTTAAATTTGAGAACAGCCTCGACCACAAAGCTGTATGCTTACAATGTATTTTGGCCACTTACACTCCATTTTACACATGTAAACAAATAGTTTTAATATCATCAATATAGTTTAAGCTTTTTTTCATAATTTTATAAACAAACAAAAACATGTAGCCAATCGCTAAACCATAAAACCAATAGAAAAATGATGGCTAATGCTCCTCTTGCCCACTCCAAAAAAAGTAAATAATAAATATATAAAATTAAATTATAAATAATATAATGATTTTACTCTTACTTTTAAAATAGAAATTTCTATAAAGAATACATAAATTAAGGTTCAATAGTAAGATACGTAATACATAAGTAATGTGTGAATTTTTGAAGATAGCATGTAAAAATATTATCTAATTTTATTGCAATCTTTTGCGAAATAATATTATAGGGTAATATCCCCAGTAATTGGCACATTAAGGATTTGTCTTTAAACTTACTTCTATTTTCATTACCAAGAAATAAAATATTTACTTGCAAATATTTTTAAATCAAAGAGTGCATATCTGTGCATCTATTTTGCCCACTAAAAGCAAAAATATTTGAAAAAGTATTTTTATTAAAATATGTTTATAAAAAGTTGCTGTAATCTCCAGTAATTGGCACTTAGACTTTTACACAATTTAAGTAACCCTTTTCAACTAAACAAAACTGTTGTCAATTAAAATTTAAAATATACTATAAATCAGATAACAATAAATTGAAATGCATGCCTTTCTTAAGCCAGAGAAGAAGCATTTACAACAATAATGGCTAATTTGATACAAGCCATAATTGTTTCTCTTTCCTAGGCACTATTGTGATTTAGTAGCATAAATCAAAGTTATAATCTGTAAAGTAAAAGAGCATATAACTGTTATATGGTCTTGTATTTTTAAAAGACTGGATATAAATCTTATTTTAGGACACTTTTGTAGGATGTGCCAATCATTTTTGCCTGCCAATTACTGGGGATGTTACCCTATGTATGTATATATATGTGACGATTTAAGGAGAACTCGAATTATTTCCACTGGTTAAAAAGAAACACACAGTCATGGCAAGCGAGGGAAAAAAACAAAATAAATAAATAAATGTAGAAGATCCAATAATTAGTCATGGGCTGCTGTAAATTCATTTATTAAATTCGTAATAATGAGGAAGGAAAAGCTCCTTTTGCAAAAATTCCATCATTATTTCAGCGAGCTGTCCTCATCCAAGAAGCAACCCAAGAAATCTTCTTTTTCATCTCGAGACTTCCACCTTTTTAAACTAAAAAGAAAGTTCTGGAACATTCTGTAACCTCAAACCATCATTCTCTTATGTAAACAGAATTCTTGTCCAGCTACGAGGCTATTTTAAACAGACGATAAATTTATTTAAAAAAAATATTATTTAACCAATTTATAATTGACTCAGAATTTTAAATATCTTAGGCAGACGATTTTTATAAATGATTAATTTTAAGAGAAAAAGAAAAGAAATGAATTTATTAATATGCACACATCAAAGGTTGACGTAGGAAAAATAAATAAACAGATAAAATAAAATAATGATATTTTTTGAAAGGTATGGTTTTGGAATAAATTTAATAAGACTTTCTTAAAAAGGGTTGATAAAAACATAGAAGAAATCAGTTTTATTTGGAATATTAAGAAATAAAGTTTTAATTAAGAATATTTTTAATTTAGAGCCATCTTTTTAAATTTACGCATACTGGAATAAAGTTTTTTAAGGCAAATTAAGAATTTATATCGTCTGCATACAGATTAACAGATTAGATTTAGAAACAAGATTTTAATTTAATAATTTGAAGTAAGTACGGAATATTATTATAAGAAAATTAAGATAGTATAAAGGTTAGTTTTGGCGAAAAAATTTTAAATTTGTAATATATATATATATATATATATAGGTTAAAGAACATTTTTAGCTTTTTGAGATAAACTATCTGAATTTTTTTTAATCATTCCTTAGAATGAGAAAGACGCATTTTTTAATCACATTTAGCTATTTTCCTTTTCATAGTCATAAATATAAAGTACCGTAATTTCCGGCGTATAATCCGCGGATCAAACAATTGTTTTTGAAGCCAGAAATTTTATTTAGTTATTGTAGCCAAATACTTACCGCGATTTAAAAAGTTACATTTTATTTTAAAAAATTTCTGTGTCAAAAATGATTGTTTGATCCGCGGATTATACGCCGGAAATTACGTTAAGTAGGTTTTAAATAATGCAGAAAATGTTGATCTTTCAGTCCACGTGTAATGTTTGTAACCTCAAAAAATAGATTGTTTGTTTTTTAAATACTAAATGAAAACCTGTTTAACTGTGAATATTTTGAAGCCTCGTTATTATCTATACAACAATCATTTCTCTAGATTTTGTTAACCATGTTGTACTTATTCTAGTATTTGCCATATTTTTAATTTTTTATTTATTTATTTTTTTTTTGTCTTTTTTAAATTATTAACTTCATGTAGATGAGGGCGCATCTTACTTGACTGAGGTCGCACCGGCTCATGGGCCGGTGGGCCGGCGGGCCAGTCCGAGCCTGATCCGGATTATCCGAAGATCCGAATTAACGGGGTTCTACTGTACTTATAAGTACCGTCGGTAGATAAGGGGTTAAGAAAACTTATCTCTGCCCTTTGGCTAAAATCGGGGGCAACTGCCTCGAATTAATCAGGTCCTGCCTCTAAAACGATACATTCACAGCCCCTTTCGTTGGCGAAGGCCTCCTTACCGCTTTATTCTGATGGGCTGCTCCAGAAGCGTCCTCCCCACCCTCGAACGTCTAGATCGATATCCCATCTCCGGCGCAGTTCGCCCTCGACAACTGACGTCACTAGTACAGGCCGGATCTCCCGTACGGGTTGTTTTTGCTGCCAGACGGGAGAGAGAAGCAACTCCCCCTTTTAAAATATACCGGATAAAAAAAAAGGGTTTCAGTCTAAATCCAAGATTTGCAGTTTTTAACCCCCCTTCTTTTCAGTTTTTGAAAAAGTTATCGTCTGCTGCTAGTTTTATTACTATGATTGTGTTTGGAATTCGCCGAATTGGAATTTGAGATAATCTACGTCTGGATTTTATGTGCATAGGCCTAGATCTGAATCCGGAATTGAAGTTGTTTTTTTTCTCTGTTTTTCACTCCTGGAAGTATTATCGTCTGGAGATTTTTTCCTGTGAAATCGTCTGCTGAAATCGTTCGTTCATCTCCGATCTGGAATTTGAGCTATATACACGTCTGGATTTAAGTGGATACACCGAAATCAGAATTCGGGATTCCAGTTTTTCCTTTCCTGGAAATGTTATCGTCTGCGAAATCATCTGCTAAATCTTCCATCTGGAATTTCAGCAGACGATTTTCTTACGAAATCGTCTGCTAAGTCATCTCTGATTTAGAATTTGAAATTCTACGACTGTATTTATGTGGATAAGCCTAAAACTACACATGGAATTTCAAACTGTCATTTCCCTCTTTTTACCACCTGGAAATCGTTTTATTTATTTGGAAATCGCTTGCTAAATTTTGTAAATATCGTCCGCAGTGAACAAAAATTGGAAATAGTAATGCCTGGATTTATGTTGATCGAATGAAATGATGTGATAAATAGATTTTTACCTGTGCCCAATCATGGAGCTATTTGACATAGAATTTTAAATATATCTTTATTTGGTTCCCTTTATTTTTTGCATGGAATATTTAGTTTTATTAAAAAATCGCCTGCTTATCCTTTTTTTTTAAAATGTATATATTAGAATCTGCAACGAAATAATTGTATATATATCCTAAAATCGACAAAACAATAATAGTCAATCTTAAATATTAACTCATTATTGAAAATAGCCACATTTGATTTCGGATAATAATTCTATCTCGGAAATATTGCCTGCACTAAAATTCAAGAAATCGTCTGCGAAATATATCTGTAAAATCATCGACCAATATCATCGATAGAATATATACAATATCATCTTTAATCTGTGAAATATCATGGAGATCCATTATCATGGATATATAGCCTGCAAAATAAACATATAATAACATGTATAAAATACATGTATAAAATCATTTGCAAAAAATATATAATATTATATGCGAATAATTGCATTTGTTAACTAAAATCTATAAAATATTGATCCTGGATAATTATTCTATCTAAAAAAAAGTCGTTAAATCACTTGTGAAATATATATAATAATATTGGTTTAATATATATATATATATTGTGGAATACATATGTAACATTATTTGCAAAATATATTACATAGTATCATTAAATAGATACATATTATCGTCTGCAAAAAAGGTTATATATTATCGTTGACGAAATATACATATTATTGTCAGCGAAATATGCATAAAATCATCTGAAATAAATATTATCGTCTGCGAAATATGTAGAATATCGTCTGAAATATGCATTACCGTCTGCGAAAAACACATAATATTGTCTGAAATAAATATTATCGTCTGCGGAATACATATAATATTGTCTGAAAGATATACAATATCGTCTGCGAAATATGAATTATATTATCTGAAATATATATTATCGTCTGCGAAATATGAATAACATCATCTGAAATAAATATTATCGTCTGCAAAATATGAATAATATCATCTGAAATATAAATTATCGTCTGCGAAATATATATAATATTGTCTGAAAGATATATAATATCTACCGAAGTAAAATAATTACAGCTGTATCTTAAAATTTATAAATTATTGAACGTTAACGCTATTATAACGCTATGTATATATTAACGCTATTTTGGAAATAGTGAGTTAATAATAATTCAATATTAGTAATCAATAGTGTATGAAATCTTGGAATATTTCTGGATCAGAAAAAATAAATTATGCAGGTAAATTAATGCCGCATTTTTTTCGTATGTCGAACCTTGACATTTAAGTTCAATCGAATTTTTGATTTAAATTAAAATTGTCTGTTTTATACAGTTCGAAGTTGTTTGAAATATTGTTATCGATATTTTACATTATTTGAAAATTATTTTCAATAAAACACTGCTATTAGAATGCCAATATCTGTTATCGATTAATTAAACTCCGATAAAAAGTAACCTATTTTTGACATCGATATTATATCGATATAAACTTGGTAGATCATCACAAATATAAAAAAAAGGCATTTCTGTCATAGATAAATTAATACGATATGATAAAAAGGTATCAATATCTAAAATCGATTGATAAAGATTTTTAAAAAAAAGTTTCAAAAATTGTAAAAAAAATTTTCTCAAAAATGTTCCCTGTTCCTTACATTAAACCGGCAAGGCATAAAACTTTCCACTTCTTGCAATTTCTAGAGCACAAATGTAAATTCGAGACCACGAGTGCAATGTCAAAACCATCAGTGCAGTTTCTAGATTTTTGAGTGCGATTTCTAGACCATCAGTGCAATTTCAAGATTGTGAGTGCGATTTCTAGATCATCAATGCAATTTCAAGATGGTGAGTGCGATTTCTAGATTATCAGTGCAATTTCAAGATTGTGAGTGCGATTTTTAGAGAATCAGTGCAATTTTCAAGATTGTGCGTGCGTTTTCTAGAGCATCAGTGCAATTTAAAGATTGTGAGTGCGATTTCTAGACCATCAGTGCAAGTGCAAGATTGTGATTGCGAGTTCTAGATCATCAGTGCAATTTCAAGATTGTGAGTGCGATTTTCTAGACCACCAGTTTAATTTCAAGATTAAGAGTGTAATTTTTCGGGTGTATCATTTCCAGTCAGTAAGAGCAATGTCTAGAGCGTAAATGCAATATCCATAGTGCAATTTTTAAATTTTGAGTGTGATTTCTCGATTATCAGTAGGTGCGAACCGTGTGTGCAATATCTAAAGTTCATTTTCTAGATCATGAATGTCATTTCTAGATCATCGGTGCAATTCGTAGACCATCAGGGCAATTTATAAGATACGAGTGGAATTTCTAGACCACCAGTGCAACTTATAAGATGCGAGTGGAATTTCTAGACCATCAGTGCAATTTATAAGTTAAGAGTGAAATTTTTCGGATATCAATTTCCAAGACCGTGAGTGCAATATCTAGAGTGCACTTTCTAGACCATGAGCGTCATTTCTAGACCATCACTGCAATTTCTTGATCATCGGTGCAATTTTTGGTGCAATTACTCGAGATCATTAGTGCAACTATCTAGATCGTGTAAGATCATTTCTAGACTGCAATTTCTAGAGTTAAGTTTCTAGAATTATGGGGAACGAAGCCAGCCAAGAAGGTGAAGGTGGCGCCCCCCAACCGGGCGGTGCCCCCCAAAATCGGGGGCCCGCGCCCCCTTTGGTGACGCAGCATTCCATGCCCCTGCCGACCTCTCAGTGCGCCCCCGTTCCTGAAGCGGTCCCTAGTAGTGGACGTAGGGGCAGCGCCGGCCCGCAGCTCATGATGCGGAGGGCGTCCTCGTCAGGGGCTGGGGGCCCCGTCGGGGGGTGCGCCTCGAAACGGGGATCCGTGGTGGATGTGCCTACAGAGCTTGACCTCAGCAACTTGTCTGAGGAGGAACGAAAGACAATACTGTCCGTCATGGCTCGGGCACAAAGTATGGAGGAAGACCTACCACCTGCTCTGCCCAAGTAAGTACTTGTTCTTTTGAGCGACCCTGTATATACTTTGTGCATGTTTTATTTGTCTCTGGAACAGCCTCAAGAAATATATATGCATGTGAAATATATACCGTATTTTCTCGTGTATAACGCGCCCTTTTTTTTCGAAAACTTAAGCCAAAACTCCTAGGTGAGCCTTAAACACGGAATAATTTTTTACTGTTGGATGCAGTCGAACGATATACATATGGAACAAGAAATTATTCAAAGAAGCTATTAAAACTCGGAAAATGTTACCTGAAGTATTACTGCATATTTATTTCATTCCTTGCAGTCTTTTATACAACAGAGCTAGTGACATTATCTAAACATTAATTAGCAATTCTCTTTACCGTCACTCATTCCTATTTCCCGTCAACCGAAGTCTAAAAATTCATTTTCGTCTTGTTTTCTGGTCTGGTGTAATGTTTGTTTCGACTTTTTTTTTTACTGCAATTTATTTGGTCGTTCTTCATATTAGCGTACCAAATTTATGGTGCGCGTTATAGATGAGATTTTAAGAAATCGCCATTTTTACTCATCAAGTAGGGGTGCGCCTTATACACGAGTAAATACGGTATATATGTAACCTTATTTACAAAATATATTACATAGTATCGTTGGGAATACGCATATTATCGTCTGCAAAATATGAATAATATTATCTGAAATATGTATTATCGTCTGCGAAATATGTATGATATCATCTGAAATATGTATTATCAGATTATTATATATATCAGATTAATTTTTAAACACGATTATTCAATCGGTAAATTCTAATTCTCAGTTTCTAAACAGTTAACAGTATAATATTATTTTTGTTCTAATAAATTTACTGTTTAAAAATTAATCTAATGTAATTTCGTATGCAGCGATTTTCTGCTGTTCCATATGTTGACCTTCGATTTATTCTGTTGAGCTGATCCAGAGTATCAGACCAGATAAAGTGTACGTTGAGGTTAATTGGGTGAAATAGTCCTCCAGTGTCCGTGTCCGAGATGCATTTTCAGAAAGAATCACATTTTGAGCACCAGCCTTGGCGAGTTGGCGAAAGCGAGAACGTTCAGCTAGCTGCATCGCCAAACACAAAATAAACTAAGTTCAAATGTGTCATAAAACATGACTAATAGAATTATATTTATTACAAGAGAATCTTTACTACTATTTTTAATTAACTTCACGATTTCTTCGAACATAGCGAGTTAAGGAAATAATAATTTTGAATTGAGAAAAAAAAAAAACAATGTTTAGATGTTCTGTGAAATTTAAAGCATTTTAATCTGAAAAAGATCTTTGTTTTAAACTATGTTTTAATCGTAAACAACGGTGAATAACATTTCCTCATATTATAGTGTTTGCTTGATAACCTTTACAGAAAAACAAATGAACAATAAGCGCGATCTCTTTGCAGAAGGAAGGGTTGCTATTCGCTAGGCGTTTGACGTCACAAACAAGAAAGGGTGCGTAGCATTGACTTCATCTCTGCGCCAATCGTTGTTCTGGCGATAAGGTGCTCAAAACGTGATTCTTTCGAAAAATGCGTCCATGTCCGGGATAGCTCAGTTGGTAGAGCATTGGCGGCTTCAGCCAATACATCCCTTGTTCGAATCCTGGCCCGGACTTTTTTCACCCAAAAATTCAAAAATGGAAAAATTACACCTGTTATTATATATATCGTCTGCGAACTATATATAATAGCTTCTGAAATATATATTTATCACCATCATCATCATCAACCGTTTTCGACCCACCGCTGGATGTAGGTCTCCCCCAGTTATTTTTTTTTTCAATGTCTAGTGCTTTCGTCATCCAATTTACACCAGCCACTTTTCTAATTTCGTCACTCCATCTTACCTGCGGTCGTCTTCTTGTTTGTTTTACATCTCTGGGATACCATTGTAGTGGATGTCAAAAACTTTTGTCGGGTTTCTTATCCAGGTTATCCACTTTCTGTCCCTTCTGGGTATGCCTAGCATACATCTTGCCAAGTTCTGAAAGTTAAAAATCAGGAGATATTTTTATCACTGAAAACTTGTTAATTTGGATATGATTTTACCCATTTTGGTTATTTTATTACCTTTTTAACCTAAATTGGTTACAAGACCAATTTGGAGTTGTTCTGTTTTGGGGTTTAATTTTTACAGATGTAAACATCTTTAGTGAAAGTTTAGTTTCAATATTGCTTGGTTATTATAGAAGATTACAAAGAAATCTATCATTTTTACTCGAATAAGGAGAGTATGTATTCCTTACAAGTAGAACACATTTAAGAATATGATGTTTAGGATGTTTTAACATATTTTTAATTTGACTAAACATTATAAAAAGAGGGATGTTTTGTTACTCATTAACTTTTATTTAAAACTATAGTAAAGATCATAAATAAGTCTTAATGGAGACAAATTATTAATAATTCAATACATGACCATAGTAACAATAACAAGCCTTAACGATTCATTGTTTATAATGAATCTGGGTGTAATTCATTACGATAAAAAGTTAATTAAATCCAATTGATTTTTTAAATCAACAGATTTTAAAGCATTCACCTTTTATATAAACATTTTAATAACAATTTTAATTTTTCTTAAGAAAGGTGTTATAGTAAAAATAAAATAAAATACATTGACATGTTTCGGAACCGTCAAATAAGTTCCATAGTCATAATATATAGTTTATATTATGACTATGGAACTTATTTGACGCTTCCGAAACTAATCAATGTATTTAATTTAATTTTTACTATAACACCTTTCTTAAGAAAAATTAAAATTGTTATTAAAATGTAATTCATTACATAAAAAAACTACTGGTCAAATAGACTAAAGAACAATTACACCTGTACTAGAGCTTTTCTCACTGAATGACAGCACATTTGATTGTTAAATAACAGAATATTTAAAAAGTGTGAAAAATCAGGAGAAATATGTCAAAAATAAGGAGTATGGAGAAACATCTGAAAATCAGGAGTCTCCTGCCAAAATCAGGAGACTTGGCAACTCTGATCTTTCCATACTTCTCTGTGTCGTTTGTGTCAACATATTTGGTCATTAGATTCTGCTGATAACGGGAAACAAAAATAAGATTGTTATTATTAAAACGGAATAACTAGCATCCAATCTCTGAATACTTTTATTTAACTTCATATTTTGATTTTAATTCTTCAAAAAAAAAATCTCCTCAATCATTTTTTTTTTTTTTTTTTTTTTTTTTTGAAAGTTTAAACAAAATGTTAAAGATCATCGTGTTTTATTATTAACTGCATTAAATAATATACATTATATATATATATATATTTTTTTTTTTACTAAATATTGAAGAATATTACTAAATATATTTAGTAAATTGAATCTATTTTATCTTTGATCAATTCACATTCACAACTTTTTCTTTAGAGCAATAGATAATGTTCACAATGATTTTAATCTTATACATAAAAAAATAACCTAAACCCACTCTATATCTATGCTTAATGCTGAAATGAAGTCTCAAAAGTAGACATTATTTATATCCAGTAATCTGAAGCATGTAAAGTTTAAAGAACAAGTTGGAAATTGCACGTGAAGCATAGCAAATGAGGTGCGTTCGTACGATAACGAAGTTTTAAAAATATTCAGATCTCGCTGATATAGTAGAGCGTATTTTGGATACAGTATAGTGGTCGAAATCTTTGTGTTTCTGTAAATATGCAGGAAGTAATTTTTATTACACCTCAGCAACGTATATCTTATTCGTAAAATGTGAAATAGTTGAATATAATTAAAACACGCCCCAAACAATGTTTCCCCGTATAACATTATGTAGTGGAATACTTTTCTGTGGCCCTGTAATTTAATAATAAAAATTCTTTGCATCACATATTGTACAGAATGCATATTTTAGTATATACTTCATAGATTCATGCCAATTCTATTATGTTCGAATGAGTGTAACACCATTAAAATGCATTTGAAAATTTTTTCCCATTGACCGTAATGTGTAATAGAATCCTTTTGATTGTCCCTGTAATTGATCTATACATCCGATTGTCATAAAATTTGAAATGACTCGACAAAATTATGTTATAATTATATATTTTAAATTTCACACGATTCGGTTGGGTGGTTTTTGCGTTGTTATATGCGGACAGACAGACGGACGGACTGAGCGACAACAATAGGTGCTACGTATTTACATAATTACGAACGCACCTAAAAAGGGAATCTCGCTAGTTTTCTTCTAAGAAAACCAATTGTTTTTTAAAGAAAAAAAAACCAGTTGGTAAAGTTGAATAAGGGAAAATGTTGCTAGTTTTCTTCTAAAAAAAAAAAAAAAAGGTTTTTTTTTGAGTAAAAAACCAATTGGTTTAAACCGTGGTTAAGATCAATTGGTTTAAATTATGCCAACCCTGCTATTTGGGTGAAACAGTCCTCCAATATTCGCCCGGGTTGGCGCAGTTGGAAGAACATTTACGGTTTCAGCTAATACATCAATTATATGTCTTACATAGTAACCTGTTTATGCATTTTTATTTTCTTTTTAAAAAATGATTTAATTTTTTTTTTTCCTATAAACATTAACTAAACTTTTTTTTAATTTGTTATTAGTTCCTTCTTAAAATAATAGAAAATAGTTAAAAAATATATTTGCAACTGATATTCAATAAAAAGAATACTGCCCAGTTAAACTGATGGCATTGAGCTCACAGGCTATGCATACTAATTGTACATTACAGCCTTGTATTTTCAAGGGTTAATTCCGTTCGAAAAAAAAAAAAAAATAAGAAGGGAAACAGCTCTCCCTTTTCCCCTTTTTTATACTTAATCATTGAACCTCCTATACTATCAAGGACATGCTTTATCATATAAAAAATTTGTATTCAAAATTCAGAACAAATCGGATAATTCTTAATGAAAATCTATTTAGCATTTATATAATTTAATCCCCCTCTTTTATACTTAATCATTAAACTTCCAAAACTATTCAGAGATTTGAACGAAATCTGACAATTCTGCTTGAAAAACCCATTTATATCAATTAAGGGTAGGGGCAATAGAACCCCCGTTCCCCCTGTTTATACTTATTCAATGAACACCTAATAACAATCACGGAATCGCCTCATCAGAATGATCCTATATCTAAATTTTGAACGAAAACTGTTAATTCTGCATGAAAATCCCGTTTATATCAATCAAGGGGAGGGGCATGAGCCCCCCGTTCCCCCTTTTATACATATCGAATGAGCTCCAAAAACTAATCAGGGAAACCCCTTATCGGGATATACCTATATACAAAATTTCAAGTGGATCCGATATTTTTATCATGAGTTATCGCGTTACGCACGTACATACAGAACGGGCGGGCACATAAGCTCTCAGGGTATGATAGCCTGTGAGCTAAAAACGAAGGTTTCGCCAGATTGACGTCATAAAAAAAATGCGCTAATGGGGTGCATATATGACATCTGCGCCGAAACTTTAATTTGAAACTGAAACATTTAAATTTCGTGAATTTTATTTTATTTTTTTTTTCGGTAAAAAGAACTGAAAAAAACAAAAATAAAGATATTTTGAAGTTCCATATGGGCAGCGAAAGAACAAAAAGTAAACAAACCTAATTTACCACCGCCTAAATCTTATCAAAGGACTTTTACACAACAACCAATAAGACGCGTTTCATTTGGGCATTGCCACTAAACAATTTACAAAAAAACGCGATTTCTGTGCCTCATACGTCAGCGTAATATACATATATATAGATTGCAGGTCATATGTTTCGATGTGGCTATATCAAGATTGATTAACGGACTTAACCGTTATAGGTTATTTAATCGGCGCCACAAATTTTGGCGATAGCAAATTTTGATAGTAACATAAATACATATAAATATCGATATAACAAAATTATACTTAAAACAAATTAAAACTGACAAAAGTAAAATTATTTATACAGTGAAACCTCCAAATAAGGGACGCCTCTATTTAAGGGACAAAATTTCATGTCCCAGTCCCTTGGTATAGGACATGTAATGTATTTACCTCTGAATAAGGGGCACTCGATTTAAGGGACACTTCAAAATGAGATTAAAGAGACTGGTTTTTGCATTTCAGATACTATGATGAAAATGAAAATACAGATTTTTGTGAACTCATCAAACAGACAGACAGTCATGTTGATACACAGGTATGTGATACTATAAACGGACATTTATTTACCCACAATTCTGATTCAACATTAGTGCTTTTATCCGCATTAGTAATGATGAAAATTGTGAGGATGATTCTGAAAGTGGAGAATAAAAGGAAATTGCGAAATAAACAAGTTTACATATGCTTTTAAGCTGTTCTCAAATCTAAAAAAGGCAACTTTTAAGACATGTGTTTTAATTAATTTTTATTCGGAAATGCCTGAAACTAGCAAGTGTTGTTCAGAAAATATGTAACTGATCAATTTTTTTTTTTTTTTTTTTTTTTAAAGCAAATGCGATCGACTTTTCAGAAAATATCAATGTGGGCGTTTTGAACCAAATTTCCACGCGAAAGAACAATAACTACTGAAGAAAGGGCAAAAAACGTCTTTGTCACGTAATCAAAATCCCTTATTACTGACAGATAAATTATTTTTCAAAAAATTGAAAATACAGTTCAATTGCAAATCGGTTCCATAGTCAAGCATTCCAATTTTATACCTTTCAATTAAAAAATAAATTTGTAAATGAGCCAAAACGTTTTCCGCTTGCTGAGTAGAGCAGTTGAGAGATTTGTTGCTTTAAAATATGCAAAACAGTTTGAATATGTTTTTCTGCTTTGGTAAATACTGCTGGTAATGAAGAACTAAAATTTATAAGTATGGTAAATGAACATTTGAAAGGCTTATACTGAAAAATTGAAATTTGCAAAACAATTCCTTTTGATTGTTAATTCAAGTAAAATTCCTTCAAATGTTTTTACACTTTTTGCTGCAGGTACACAGTTTGCATAAAAAATACAAATCAATAATTCTGTAAATCAAATAATGATTTAGTAAGCAACTGAAAATCTTAATTAATTAATTCTCTTTTCTTCCTTTTGTCTGATTAACATAGTTTATACATTTCGGGTCATTCATCTTTAATGCTTTGCTATTTTTATATCCTTGAGAACGATTAATTAAAATTAATATAAAAACTCCGAATAAGGGACACCTCTATTTAATGGACAAAAGTTCCGGTCCCATAGGTGTCCCTTATTTGGAGGTTTCACTGTATTCAATTTATCTAATCAAGTTCAACATTAAACTTTTTTTTTCCCCTTAAAGTGTATTTGACATAAAAACGTAATTTTTGAAATTGCATTGCATCGCCAACCGATAAAAAATCGCAAAATAACGAAAATTTCGTTATTTTTTTTTTTTACAGACGCTGTATGGAGGTTCCACCGCAATTTTTTAAATAAAAGTATATATCCTCATGAGAAGAGAATTGTGTCATTTTTTCCCGAGTAAGCCCCTATGGAGACCTTCCTTATTAGTAACAAATCTTACTTTTTAAATTGCGCCAAATTTTTTTTAACAAAAATGTCAAGACAGCTATAATGACGTAATTCGAGGAAAACTTTATAATCGACTCATAATCATTAGTTATGATCAAGTTATAAGTTTTAACTATTAGTCATAAATATTAGTTATAATCTGTTAATTACAAACTTTAAAGCTTTTGTTTTCTCATAATCAGTTCTTTTTAGTTTTTAGCTCTCAGGCTATCATAGCCTGAGAGCTTATGTGCCCGCCCGTTCTGTATGTATATATGTACATGCGTACGTACGTACGTAACGCGATAATTCATGATAAAAATATCGGATTCACTTGAAATTTTGTATATAGGTATATCCTGATAAGGCGCATCCCTGTCTAGTTTTTGGAGTTCATTCGATATGTATAAGAGGGGGAACGGGGGACACATGCCCCTCCCCTTAATTTATTTAATGGGATTTTCATGCAGAATTAACAGTTTTCGTTCGAATTTTAGATATAGGATCATTTTGATGAGGCCATTTCGTGACTGTTATTAGGTGTTCATTGAATAAGTATAAACAGAGGGAACGGGGGTTCTAATGCCCCTCCCCTTAATTGATATAAAGGGGTTTTTCAAGCAGAATTGTCAGATTTCGTTCAAATCTCTGAATAGTTTTGAAAGTTTAATGGTTAAGTATAAAAGAGGGGGATAGCTCCTATTAAATTATATAAATGTTAAATGGGTTTTTATTAAGAATTATCCGATTTGCTCTGAATTTTTCATATAGACTTTTTGTATGATAAAGCATGTCCTTGATAGTATAGGAGGTTCAATGATTAAGTATAAAAAAGGGGAAAGGGGAGAGCTGTTTCCCCTTATTAATATTTTTTTCGAACGGAATTAACCCTTGAAAATATAAGGCTTTAATGTACAATTAGTATGTGTAGCCTGTGAGCTCAATGCCATCCGTTTAATTGGGCAGTATTCTTTTTATTAAATTCTAACTTTGGAAGCATTTCGCCTCATTAAAGGGTCGAAATTTAGCAGACCACAATCCCACCCTCTAATGACCTTTTTTGGCGTCTTATCAACATTCAATAAAGAACCGCAAAAAACGTGAAATAACGGCGTAGGTACACTGAAACTTTTAAATTCCACTAAATTAATGCATATTATATGGTGTGTATAAATGCTATAGTTGATATACAGGGCTACACAAAAGAGCTTGCAAACGTTACTGAATATGAGCGTAAATTACTCAAAGGTGGTTTTTAGGTGCGTTCGTACTTATGTAAATACGTAGCACCTATAGTTGTCGTTCAGTCCGTCCGTCTGTCTGTCCGCATATAACAACGCAAAAACTACGCAACCGAATCGTTTGAAATTTAAAATATATAATTATTACATAATTTTGTCGACCCATTTCAAATTTTATGAGAATCAGATGGATAGATCAATGACAGGGACGATCAAAAGGATTCCGTTACATTACGGTCAATTGGGAAAAATGTTGCAAATTTTAATCGTTTGACATTTAAATTACATACTTATTGCATAATTTTGTCAAGTCATTTCAATTTTTTTGAAAATGGGATGCATAGATCAAATACAGGGACAATCAAAAGTATTCCGTTACATTACAGTCAATGGGGGAAAAAGTTTCAAATGCATTTTAATAATATTACATTCATTCGAACATAATTAGGATGAGCGAAGCGAATCCTCTACTAGTCCACTCAAATTACAATTTGTCGTACGCTTTACAAAAAAACTATTCAATATTTTAACTTCAAATTAAACACAAAAATAAATTATGATCTGTAGATTTGCAGAATATAATTTTTTTTACAGTAAAACGTTAAAAAAATTATTATTTTAATTAATTTATTTTACATGCATTTCCAATACGGACGCATTTTAGCAAATAAATAAAAAATGAAACGCGTATATTTTCAGAAAAAAAAAGTTTAAATCATGGAGTAAATAATTATAGATAGAATCATGATTAATTTATTAAATAAAATATGTTTTCATTTTCCCGCAAAATCGTTTGCACAGATGACACTTAAACATTTTAAAAGAATTGTATTATGGATTTTTTTTTTTTTTTTTTTTTTTTTTTTTTTTTGTAAACTGGCAACAAAATAATTGTAAACAAATAAAATTAATTCTTAAATTTGTTATATAAATGAAAAATTAAAAGATCTGCGTGAAGTTGTTGGTTCAAGCTCTTTATAAATATTTTTGCGACGGTCGTATTGTGGCTAAATAATATCGACTCATTAATCAGAAGGATTTTATAGAAAAATAAGACTTTAATAAGTTCACAAACACAACAATAATTATTCGTGAAAACGTCACTGCGAGAATGAGAGAGCGCTTCGTTAAAAGGTAATTCCATTAATTGAGTTGCCATTCGCAGAAAGTAAACAGTTCTCCCACGCGGAGAGAATTGCAGCAATTCTCATACGCTAACATGTATAAAAACGAAGAAATTAATTTATTAAATAAAACATTACAATTTTTACAATTAAAAATTCATAGTATCAACGAAAGCAGATTTCAAATGTTTTTTCCAGAAAATAGGATTTTGAAGAAGTAACTTTCTTCAAGCTTTCTTCAAATATATTACTCTAAAATAGCTATCAAAGATTATCGGATGTTGATTACAAAGATTGGAAACATGCATATTTCAAACAATTAAAAAACACCAGTTGCTACTTGAAATTGTAAAAACATCTTTAAAAGAGCTTTTAGTTGAAAATTTAAAAAAATTTTGTAAAAGTTTGCTTCGAAAATATCTTATTATGCCAGTTTTACATCATAAATAAAAAATTAAAATGCGCCAAAACATAAAATAACGTTTTTGTTTAATAAAGATGCAAAAATAATAATAAAAAAATATTGTTACTTTCAAATATCTGTTTTATAAAATAATGCTTCGCGAATCCAAACAAAGCATGGCTTTTGCTAGTAATATTGATATGCATCATAAAATACATATTATAATATAGATTTTGCATAATCTGTCGTGCAAAGAACTTTTGGTATTGATTTACAAGGCCACACAAGAGTATTCCATTACATAATTAGTATAGAGAGAACATTGTTTATTGCGCATTTTAATTGCAATTAACTACTATTTACAATTTTATGAGATTGATATATGAGAGTGATATTTTTAAACCTTCGTTATCGTACGAACGCACCTCATTTGCTACGCTTCATGTGCAATTTTCAACTTGTTAAATATGTTTTACATAATTTTTTACGATGAACACCCTTTAATTTGCTAAAAATGTTTCTAGAATATAGGAAAAAAATGGCAACATAAACAATTGGATATATGGATGATAGTTTCTGAGAACGTGATTTATTAATTTTTTTTTTTTTTTTTTTTTTTTTTTTTTGCTAAATACTGGCGTGTTATGAAGGTACTAGATAAACAACAGGGCTGAACAAAAGTATTCAAATATATCTCCATCAATTAGAATCAACTTTTGAAGGGGAAATTTAAGTCTGCTAGGCATTTTCTGGCCTAGATAAATTTCCGCATTATATACAGTAGACTCTCTTAAATCCGCACATAATTTACGAATGTAAACAATGAAACATTCAGGTACAAAATTTGACATTTTAAGTTTTATATCAATTCCATACATTTTTTAATTTGTAATTTTTGTTAAGGTTATTGAATTCATGTTTTTTCATGAAGAAAGAATATTTTATTTCTGAAAAAAATCAAGATATTGCTGATATTATTGGTAATCACAATTTTACCAAATATATTTATGTGTTAATAAAGCTTTTTTAGTAATGAAGTCTGGCTAAACTTGAAACGAAATTTCGTTATTTATGATCATGATGTAAATTAGTCATGCACCTTTATGAGGCAAATTTCATTGAATAATTTAGAAAAAACACATTTTATCTTTATATTGAATATTTAATTGTACTCTATTGATTATTAATTTGTCCTTTGCTTTAAGTATTTTAATCATTTAAAAAATTATCTACATTTTTATTATTTTAGTTTATTACATGTTTTAATGTTTTAGTATATTATAAGCATTCATTATACTTTAAATTTCATTATTAATTATATTCAAATTACTTTAAAAAATATATAAACAAGGCAATGACCAGAAATCCGCAAAATTCTAAAATCCGCAAAACCTCTGGTCCCAAGCTGTGCGGATTTGAGGGAGTCTACTCTAGTATCTACATCAACCACACAGATGATGTTGAAAAGTATTGGAATACATATTTGGGATACATATTTGGCCCTATTTCCCTAAATAGCAAAGTTTTGTTAAAAGTCTCAGGAAGAGTTGCGTAATCAATGTGGAATGCATAATTTTTCATACTTTTTTTTTTAAGTGTCAAGGCCACTACATTGATGTAATTCGAGAGAAACTTTCCGATCGATTCATAACTGTTTAATTATAATCAAGTCATATCATTTAATTACAAACTTCTATTTCACATAATCAGTGTTTTTATTACTTTCTTCTATCTTTATAAGAAGAAAGTATTGGATTCATGAAAATTTTCGACTTCCGGTTTTCGACGGATTTATACGTTCTAGGAGGTCCTGAACACGTTTTGACTATTTTTAGAAAATGTCTGTCTGTCCGTCTGTCTGTATGTGACAAAAAATTTGTGGACGCTCTATCTCAAGAGCTAATGCTTGAAATTTAATAAAATTTTATATTCAGTTAGACCTTGATATGATTTAGTGCCTATTGGTTTTTGGTGAAAATTGGCCTGCAGGTGGCGCTGCTATACTACGTTTTTCATGATTTTCAATATTCCTATATCTCAAGAACTAATGCACAGAGTTTCACCAAACTTCAGATTCTTTTACACCATAACATAATTAGACGCTTTTTTACGTTTTGGCATAAATTGTCCAAGATATGGTGTTGCTGTGCTACGTTTTGCAAATTTTTTGGTATAACTATATCTCAAGAACTAATGGACGAAATTCCATCAAATTTCAGATTCTGTTAGGTCTTGACATAAGTAGATGCTTATTAGGTTTTAGTAAAAATTACCCAACATGAGGCACTACTAAGCTCATTTTCTCAGAATATTAATTAAATTTTGCGTTTTAGGCTTTTCGGATACCAGAATCTCATTAGGCTAAGTCAAATGTTCGAGGAAATTCGATAATGGGTAACTTTGGGGTCACCACGTTTTTTTTTTTTTTTTTTTTTTTTTTTTTTTTAAATATTAAAATGCACTTATGAGATAGAAGAAAGTTTTGGGATTGACACATCCAACTAGTTTTTAAATTTTGTAAGCATTTGGATCAGTAACAGAAACGAAAGAGTCCGCCATTAATAGCAGTCCACAATCCCACCCTCTAATGGCCTTTCTTTTGGCGTCTTATTCAATAAAGACGACGTAGGTACGGAAATTCTTTAATAACACGTCATCTGTTTTGATGTGGCAAATAGTAAAAGGCGATGAACTGTCCTCATTTTTGAGATATTTAATCTGCGACGCAAATTTCGATGGTTAAATTTAGATATAAATATCGATATAAGAAAATTATACTTAATACAAAGTAAAAAAGTAATTCTGAAGTTAGTTAAATTAAATTTATCTAAACAAGCTCATCATGAAACTTTTTTCCTCCTTAAAGTGTATTTCACCTAAAAAACGTAATTTTTAGGTGCGTTCGTAATTATGTAAATACGTAGCACCTATTGTTGTCGCTCAGTCTGTCCGTCCGCATATAACAACGCAAAAACTATCCAACCGAATCGTTTGAAATTAACTAATAATAACTTCGATATAATTATAACATAATTTTATCGAGTCATTTCAAATTTTATGAAAATCGGATGGATAAATCAATTACAGGGAGAATCAAAAGGATTCCGTTACATTACGTTCAACGGGGAAAAAAGTTTCAAATGTATTTTAATCGTTTGAAATTTAAAACATATAATTATTGCGTAATTTTGTCGAGTCATTTCAAATGTTATGAAAATCGGATGTATAGATCCATTACAGGGACAATCAAAAGGATTTCGTTACATGACGGTCAATGGGGAAAAAATTTTCAAATGCATTTTAATCGTTTGAAATTTAAAACATATAATTATTACGTAATTTTATCGAGTCATTTCAAATGTTATGAAAGTCGGATGCATAGATCATTTACAGGGACAATCAAATGTATTCCATTACATTACGGTCAATGGGGAAAAAGTTTCAAATGCATTTTTATGATGTTACACTCATTCGAACATAATAGAATTGGCATGAATCTATGAAGTATATACTAAAATATGCATTCTGTAAAATCTGTGATGCAAAGAATTTTTATTATTAAATTACAGGACCACACAAAAGTATTCCACTACATAATGCTATACGGGAAAACATTGTTTGGGGCGTGTTGTAATTATATTCAATTATTTCACATTTTATGAATAAGATATACGTTTCTGAGGTGTAATATAAATTACTTTCTGTATATTTACAGGAACACAAAAAAAAAGATTTCGACTACCATACTGTATCCGAAGTACGCTCTACTATATCAGCAAGATTTTAATATTTTTAAAACTTCGTTATCGTACGAACGCACCTCATTTGCTACGTTCAAGTGCAATTTCCAAATTGTTGAAATTGTTTTTCATCGCCAACCGATGAAATTTTTGTTATTTTTTTTATGGGCGCTGTATGGAGATTCCGACGAAATTTTTTTAATAAACGTATATCTCCTCACGAGTAGAAAAATATGTAATTTTTTTCGGAGTATGCCCGTATAGAGACCATCCTAAGCAATAAATCTTACCTTTTAAATTGTGCCAAGGTTTTTTTACAAAAATGTCAAGGCCGTTATAGAAATGTCATTATTTTTTTTACGGACGCTGTGTGGAGGTTCCACCGAATTCTTTTTAAACAAACGTATATATCCTTATGAGAAGAGAACCGTGTCATTTTTTTTTTCTGAGTAAGTCTATATGGAGACACCTTCTTTGTTAGTAATAAATTTTACTTTTTAAACTGCGCCAAGTTTTGTAAACAAAAATGTCAAGGCCGCTATGATGATGTCATTCGAGAAAAACTTTACTATCTATTCATAATCATTAGCTATGATCAATTTATAACCATTAGTTATAACTATTAGTCACAACTATTAGTTAATTATCCGTTAATTACAAAATTAAAAACTTCTACTTAAACATTATTTATTTGTTTGTTATTTATTTTTATGTTATCAGTTAATTTTATGTAATCAGTTAATCATTTTAGTTAATCATTAATCATCAGTTAATCATTATTTATCAGTTAATCAGTAATCATTTTATGTAATCAGTTATTTATTTGTTTGTTTAATTTTTAACTTTGGAAGCATGAAGGGCGAACGAAAGATTCCGCCATTAATAGCAGTCCATAACCCCACCCTCTAATGGCCTTTATTTGGCGTCTTATCAGTAATGTATAAAGAACGGAGACAAATGTGTAATAAGTGGAAACTTTTTAACGACTGTTTAAATGTCGCGATATTAAGAGGTGACTCAACTTTCTATTTTAAGGATATTTAATCTGCGATGTCCAATTTAATGTAAAAACTGCTTGGTCATAAAATAAATATGCTTTGAGCATCCTTGAAGTATATACAGTCGAGTCTCTATATAACGAAACTCGATACATCGAATTTCTCTATATATAACGAATTTTTAGTAGGAACGGTCCCGTTTTCGCATGATTATATTAAAAACAGTCTCTATATAGCGAAATATCGATCTCCATATAACGAATTTTTTCATAAATTGGTCTTAATTTATTCAGTTTTAAAAAAGCTTCGAAATCATATGGAATCCATTTTCCACCACTTATTTTTGATTTATCGTTCAGTGCTGAGTTTTTTTAATATTACTTTTCGCCTTGTTCTTTAAATCCAACGAATTCATCCCACCTCCCACACACCTTTCCACATCCTCCTCAAAACAGAGTCAATTGGATTGTTACACATATAAGAGAGGAATCAATGCGAGAAACATAAGAGAGGCCTTCAAATGGAGGAAAATATTAACTACAATTTTTCATTCCTTGCTAAAATTTGAGCTTTTTTGAGAGCGTAATAATTTTAAAATCAAAACAACAAAAAATTACAGATATCTTCGTCTGAAAGTAATGCAAGTTTTCCTTATTTAATTTTCATTATTCTTTCAAATAAATGTTTGTTCCCATTTTTTTAAACTGCTTAAATAATTAAGAAATAAAATGTTAGGTTAATATTTACTTTTAAACATTTCAAATTCTTAATTAAAAAGATCAAAAATAACATTTGTTGAAAATTTACACATAAAATACAATTTTTAACATCATACTCTATACATCGAATTTCTCTATATAACGAATTTTTTACTGGAACGATGGATTTCGTTATATAGAGACTCGACTGTATATACTATTCTGCATTATCTCTGACGGAAAGAATATTTGTTACTTATATGCAGGGACACACAAAAGTACTCCATTCCATATCGGTATAAGGGGAAACTTTGTTTGGGGCGCGTTTTAAGGGTGTTCGTAACTGATCCGCTCAACAAGCGAAAAACGTTTTGACACATTTACAAATTCATTTTTAAACAGAAAGTTATAAAATTTTAATGCCTGACTATGAAAGCGATTTCGAATGGAACTTATTTTTCCATTTTATGATCATTCAATTACTTATCGAGTTATAAGCTATTTCGATGACGCAATCACCCGTTTTTCTCCTCCTTTTCGACCGGTTTTTCTGCTTTCGTCGGGAAATAGGCTCAAAAGTGTCCACTTTGAAGGCTTGTTATGAAACAGTGGCGTAGCCACCTACTGTCATGTTTTTTGGCGCCCGGGGCCAGCAAGAAATTTTGCGCCCCCACCCCAATATAGATATATAACAATTTCTCTCAATTTGGCGCCCCTAGGCCTCGGCGCCCGGGGCGGACGCCCCCCTTGCCCCCCCTTAGCTACGCCACTGTTATGAAAAAACTATTGTGCTTTTTAAAAAACAGAAGAATGAGTGCCATTAGACAGTTTCTGAATAACAACACCTGCTATTTTCATGCATTTCCGAACAAAAAATTAATTAATGCATGTGTCACAAAATTGCCCTTTTTGATTTAAGAACACCCTTAAGGGTTTCTCAACAGCTCAACTCAATTGTTCGCAACTGAACTTTTTTTTTTTTTTTTTTTTTTTACAGAAAGATATAAAATTGGAAAGGCCTAACTATAGAAGCTATTTCGTATCGAACCCAGTTTGTCATTTTCAGGGGTCGATCCAGACAAAATTTGGGGCCTATTTAGAGCCCCTTCACAAAAATAAATTTATTAAAATGGGCCCCTTCACATACAGTCCAGTCTCTCTATAACGAAACTCCATACATCGAATTTCTCTCTATAACGAATTTTCAGTAGGAACGGTCCCCTTTTCGCATGATTATATTAAAAACAGTCTCTATATAGCGAAATATCTATCTCCATATAACGAATTTTTTCATAAATTGGTCTTAATTTATTCACTTTTAAAAAAGCTTCCAAATCATATGGAATCAATTTTCCATCACTTATTTTTGATTTATCGTTCAGTGCTGAGTTTTTTTTTTTTTTTTTTTTAATATTTCTTTTCTTCTTGTTCTTTAAATCCAACTAGTTCATCCCACCTCCCTCCTCACACCTTTCAACATCCTTCTCAAAACAGAGTCAATTGGATTGTTACACATATAAGAGAGTAATCAAGGAAAGGCACATAAGAGAAGCCTTCAAATGGAGGAAAATGTTAACTACAATTTTTCATTCCTTGCTAAAATTTGAGCATTTCTTTTAAGAGCATTACAATTTTAAAATCAAAACAACAAAAAATTACAGATTTCTTCCTCTTAAATTAATGCAAGTCTTCCTCATTTGATTTTCATTAAGCTTTCAAATTAACGTCTGTTCTTTTTTTTTTTTTTTTTTTTTTTTTTTTTTACTGCTTAAATAATTAAAAAATAAAATGTTAGGTTTACTTTTAAACATTTCAAATTCTTAATTAAAAAGATCAAAAATAATATTTGTTCAAAATTTACACATTAAATACGACTTTTAACATCATTCTCTATACATCGAATTTCTCTATGTAACGAATTTTTTACTGGAACGATGGATTTCGTTATATAGAGGCTCGACTGTAATTCTTTTCCACAAAGACTTATTTTTATATTATTTTGTTAGATTTTAAAATGTGTAATTTGTACATAAAACCAGTTCTTAAGAAATAAAAACTTTAGAAAAGGGTTTAAAGAAGTTAGTTTTTGTTAATAAATACTTGGTTCGAACTTGAGTCACTAGATTTCAGCTGTCGTCGCAAAATGTTGTTTTTCACAAAAATAACTGCTATTTTTCACAAAATGGGCCCCAAGAAAAAAAAAAACCTGCATCGACCCCTGATTTTATGATGATTAAATTACCTATCGAGTTATAAGCTATTTCGATCACGTGATCATCCGTGATCACGTTTTCTCCTGCTTTTACTGCTCTCGTAGGAAATGTGTTCAAAAACGTCCACTTTGAAGCCTTGTCATGAAATATCTATTGCATTTGTAAAAATAAATAAATAAATAAATAAATAAATAAATAAAAATCACTTTATGATTGTTTAAGTACGCGTATTGTGTTTAACGCCATTGAATGCAACATTCACGGTCATTCATTTCTTTGGATTCGGTTTTTTACTTACCCATCATACGTAGTATAGGGTAAGTCTTGCAATCGTTTTGAAAATCGAAAAAAAAATTTTGACGGATTTACACGTTTTAGTGATATTTTTAAAACTTCGTTATCGTACGAACGAACCTTATTTGCTACGCCTCCGTGCAATTTCCAACTTGTTTTATTTAAGGGCGTTCGTTTACGTGTTTTAAATTTGTCATTTCTTCACAAAACCCCTCCCTCTTTATTTGGCGTCCTATCAATATTGAGCGAAGAACCGCAACAGATGTGGAATTAGTCGCTAGGGGGGGGGGGGCACCGTAATACTTATCCATCGTGGGTGTGCATAATATAAAATATGAAAATGAAACATGTGAAAACTATTTATAAAACACACTGCAATTCCAAAATAAAATTTAAACGTACAGTTTGTCGATAGTTTGTTTTAGTTGACAGGATAATTTAATAGTGCTGAATTGCGTAAAAGAAACATCCTTATAACTCCAAAGATAATAATCCTATTAACAGTAACAGTTTACCGCGTCAGGTCAAGCGTCTCATTTCTAATTAAAATATACCTCTGAACTGAAAGTTGAATTGAAATACAGGCTCATGAAATATTGACGTGCGTGGAAAATAGGAGTACAAATATCTCAGCAACTAATAAACCGATCGACTTTGTTCTTTATACAAAATTTGCGTTATTTTATCGTCTTTTACACCCATTCCTTAAGGGTGTATTCGAAAAAAAACGTTTTTCTACCTTCAACAGCTAGAATTTTTCAGATACAATTTCAGACGCACTTTTAAAAGTAGAAACTTGCGGAGGGGATTTTTGAAGAGACGTAATAAGGTGCCGCATGATGTCATTTTGCGCTCAATTCATTTGAATTTGATTTACAAACAATTATCTTCTCAGTATGACCCTTTTTAGGTGCGTTCGTAATTATGTAAATACGTAGCACCTATTGTTGTCGCTCAGTCTGTCTGTCTGTCCGTCCGCATATAACAACGTAAAAACTACCCAACCGAATCGTTTGAAATTTAAAACGTATAATTATTACATAATTTTGTCGAGTCATTTCAAATTTTATGAAAATCGGATGCATTGATCAATTGCAGGGACAATCAAAATCCATTACATTACGGTCAATGGGGAAAAAAGTTTCAAATGCATTTTAATGGTATTACACTCATTGGAACATAATAGAATTGACATGAATCTATGAAATATGTACTAAAAATACATTCTGTGATGCAAAGAATATTTATTATTAAATTACAGGGCCACACAAATGTATTCCACTAAATAATGTTATACGGGGAAACATGGTTTGGGGCGTGTTTTAATCATATTAAACTACTTCACATTTTACGAATAAGATATACGTTGCTGAGGTGTAATAAAAATTACTCCCTGCCTATTTACAGGAACACAAAGATTTCGACCACTATACTGATATCCGAAGTACGCTCTACTATACCAGCAAGATCTGAATATTTTAAAACTTCGTTATCGTACGAACGCACCTCATTTGCTACGCTTTACGTGCAATTTCCAACATGTTTTCATTCACCGATCTCCCGCTTCGGAAAAATGCCGTTTTTGATTGCTTTTATTGCAATATTTTCTACACGTATCAAAGAATCGACCATCACGGCACCTCGCGTACTTTCTAAATAAGACAATTTGCCAATTGAGAGGAAAAGTGAATTTAAAAATAAATCAGAAAATAAGCAGTTTGAATCGAAATACACCCTTAAAATAAAAAAATTCGAAACTACAGTCGAGTTTCTCTATAACGAAACTCCATACATCGAATTTCTCTATATAACGAATTTTTAGTAGGAACGGTCCCCTTTTCGCATGATTACATTAAAAACAGTCTCCATATAGCGAAATATCTATCTCCTTATAATGAATTTTTTCATAAATTGGTCTTAATTTATTGTTTTAAAAAAAGCTTCGAAATCGTATGGAATCAATTTTCCACCACTTATCTTTGATTTAACGTTCAGTGCTGAGTTTTTTTTTTTCTCCTTGTTCTTTAAATCCAACGAATTCATTCCCCCTCCCACACACCTTTCCACATCCTTCTCAAAACAGAGTCAATTGGATTGATACACATGTAAGAGAGGAATCAATGAGAGGCACATAAGAGAGGCCTTCAAATGGAGGAAAATGTTAACTACAATTTTTCATTCCTTGCTAAAATTTGAACTTTTTTTTTTTGGGGGGGGGGGGGGGGGAGAGAGCATAACAATTTTAAAATCAAAACAACAAAAAATTACAGATATCTTCGTCTGAAAGTAATTCAAGTCTTCCTTATTTGATTTTCATTAAGCTTTCAAATAAATGTCCGTTCTCATTTTTGAAACAGCTTAAATAATAAAGAAATAAAATGTTAGGTTAATATTTACTTTTAAACATTTCAAATTCTTAATTAATAATATTTGTTAAAAATATGCACATTAAATACGATTTTAACATCTTTCTCTATACATCGAATTTCTCTATATAAGGAATTTTTTTGCTGGAACGATGGATTTCGTTATATAGAGACTCCACTGTATTTCATTTTTTAACTTTCCATCAGAACGAATATTTCGAGAGTCCGAAAAAAATAGATCCAGAACATCAAGGTTACTCATGTTAAACCTTCCACACTTACATATTAAGTACATATTAGCAAATTCAAAGTCTTTTATTATACTGCTCTGCTCAAAACGTCTTGACACATGTACAAATTCATTTTTTTAACGGAAAATTATAAAATTGGAATGCCTGACTATGGAAGCGATTTCGAATCAAACTTAATTTTCCATTTTAGGATCATTCAATTACCTATCCAAGTTCTAAGCTATTTCGATCACGTTATCGCCCGTTTTCCGCCTGCTTTTCGACCGGTTTTTTTGTCGTCTACTTTGTTATGAAAAACCTATTGTGTTTTTTAAAAAACAGAAAATTCAGTTCCAATTAGACAGTTTCTGAATAGCAACCCCTGCTTTTTTTTCATGCATTTCCGAACAAATATAGATGAAGGCACGTGTCACAAAGTAACCTCTTTTTGATTTAAGAACAGCCTTAATAGTGCAGCATTACGGAACCTATGTCATTATTTTTATTCAAATGCACACATATATATCAATTTTTTAACGAAAAAACTTTATAAAGTCACTTTTTGAGATAGCAGATAACATTAATTATTAGATTTCATATTATACTAATTGTAAATTAACAAGTTGGAAATTGCACGTGAAACGTATAGCAAATGAGGTGCGTTCGTACGATAACGAAGTTTTAAAAATATCACTCTCATAAAATTGTATATAGTTAATTACAATTAAAACGCTCATCAAAAAATGTTCTCCCTATACCATTATGGAATGGAATACTTTTGTGTGGCCTTGTAAATCAATAACAAATATTCTTTGCACCACAGATTATGTAAAATGTATATTATAATATGTACTTTATAGTTGCATATCAATTTTATTAAGTTGGAATGAGTGTAACACCATTAAAATGCATTTGAACAATTTTCTTCATTGACCGTAATGTAAAGGAATATACTTTTGATTGCCCCTGTAATTGATCTATCCATCCGATTTTCATAAAATTTTAAATGACTGGACAAAATAATGTAATAATTATGTATTTTAAATTTCAAACGATTCGGTTGGGTAGTTTTTGCGTTGTTATATGCCGACAGACGGACGGACTGAACGACCACTATAGGTGCTAGGTATTTACATAATTACGAACGCACCTAACAACGCTGCCTAGGAATAATAAAATGACTTATAATCCATAATACTCTGTAATCCGTGCAATTTTTGGCTCCAACATGTGTGGATTATAGAACTTTGACTCTTCTCAACTGCTCCGCTCAACAAGCGCAAAAACGTCTTGACACATGTACAAATTCATTTTTTTAACGGAAAATTATAAAATTGGAATGCCTGACTATGGAAGCGATTTCGAATCAAACCTTTTTTTCCATTTCAGGATCATTCAATTACATGTCCAAGTTCTAAGCTATTTCGATCACGTGATCACCCGTTTTTCTCCTGCTTTTCGACCGATTTTTTCTGCTTTCGTCGGGAAATGTGCTCAAAAACATTTCAAAAATATGTATTAAAAAATTTAATTGCTAAAGAAGTACGTCCAATACTAATAAAAACATTAAAAGATCTTAATAATTTTTACATGTTTCGATTGAATTTACTCAATCATCATCAGAAAAAACAAAATACAAATAAACACAAAGATGGAAAATGACAATAAACTATTACAAATGAAATTTAAAAAATTTAAAAATAAATAAAAATCACGCGCAGTAGCGTAGCTATGTTTTTCGGCGCCCGGGGCCAGCAAGAAATTTTGCGCCCCCACCCCAATATAGATATATAACAATTTCTCTCAATTTGGCGCCCCTAGGCCTCGGCGCCCGGGGCGGACGTCCCCACTTAGCTACGCCACTGATCACGCGCATTCCTTGTCATTTCAAATCCCAATTATTTGGATTGAATTATTAAATAATTTAAAAATTAAGCAACGTGATAGATAATTAAAATATAACGCGCGTGATTTTTATTTATTTTTAAAATTTTTAAATTTCATTTGTAATAGTTTATTGTCATTTTCCATCTTTGTGTTTATTTGTATTTTGTTTTTCTGATGATGATTGAGTAAATCCAATCGAAACATGTAAAAATTATTAAGATCTTTTAATGTATTTTATTAGTATTTGACGTCCTTTATAGCAATTAAATACTTTAATGCATATTTTTGAAATGTTTTTAATGAACGTATTAGAAAACTTCTATTTATAATTAATGTCTCATTTCTAATTAAAATATACCTCTGAATTGAAATACAGGCTCATGAAATATTGACGTGCGTGGAAAATAGGAGTACAAATATCTCAGCAACTAATAAACCGATCGACTTTGTTCTTTATACAAAATTTGCGTTATTTTATCGTCTTTTACACCCATTCCTTGAAATAAAAAAATTCGAAACTGTTTATGTGACTTCCATCAGAACGAATATTTCGAGAGTCGGAAAAAAATAGATTCAGAACATCAAGGTACATACTTACATATTAAGTACATACCAAATTCCAAGTCTTTTATTATACTGTTTCGCTCAACAAGCGCGAAACTTTACAAATTTACAAATTCATTTTTTTTAACGGAAAATTATAAAATTGGAATGCCTGACTATGGAAGCGATTTCGAATCGAATTTATCTTTCCATTTCAGGATCATTCAATTACATGTCCAAGTTCTAAGCTATTTCGAACACGTCATCACTCGTTTTTCTCCTGCTTTTCGACCGCTTTTTCTGCTCTTGTCGGGAATCGTGTTCAAAAACGCCCACTTTGAAGGCTTGTTACGAAAAATCTATTGCATTTGTAAAAAAAAAAAAAAAAAACAGAAAACTGAGTGTAATGAAACAATTTCTGAATACATTCATTTCCGAACAAAAATGAATTAAAATTTATGACACAAAGTTGCCGTTTTTGATTTAAGGGTGTTCTTAAATCAAAAAGGGCAACTTAGTGACACATGCATTAATTTATTTTTGTTCGGAAATGCATGAAAATAGCAGGTGTTGTTATTCAGAAACTGTCTCATTGCAATCATTCTTTTGTTTTTTTTTTTTTTTTTTTTTTAACGCAATAGATTTTTCATAACAAGCCTTCAAAGGTGACACTTTTGAGCCTATTTCCCGGCGAAAGCAGAAAAACCGGTCGAAAAGCAGGAGAAAAACGGGTGATTGCGTGATCGAAATAGCTTATAACTCAATAAGTAATTTAATTATCATAAAATGGAAAAATAAGTACGATATTCAAAATCGCTTTCATAGTCAGGCATTAAAATTTTATAACTTTCTGTTAAAAAAATGAATTTGTAAATGTGTCAAAACGTTTTTCGCTTGTTGAGCGGATCAGTTAAGAACACCCTTAAGAACACCCTTTAATCCAGAAATGTCGCTTGCAATCAAATTCTTTTTCCGCATATTTTTTTTAAAACCCGGAATGAACTGATTCGTGTCAAAATATTACAGTGAAAGCCTCTTCGCAGGCGGAGGAATTGAACTTGGCAATGCGCCAAAATTTCACGCATGTACGTAGGCAGTAAGGGGGCTTGCCTGGCGACCGCAGCGCCCCCACATCTTCCAAGTCACGTAATTAATGGGGTAGCCCGACATTAAATTGCGGGCGGTTAATAAACGTTGCCAAAACGGGAGGGGGGGGGGAGGGGAGGCAGTATTGAATTCAGACATTTTACTTACCCATCATACGTAGTATAGGGTAAGTCTTGCAATCGTTTTGAAACATCGAAAAAAAAAATTTTGACAGATTTACACGTTTTAGATAGTGGAGATTCCGAAAAACATATTTTTAGAAAAAAAAAATTTGCCGTCTGTCTGTCTGCCTGTAAACGCTCTATCTCCCGAACAAATTGAGATAGAGACTTGAAAATATGTATGTAGTTAGCATGTAAGAATGGGACGAAACCTATTGAATATCAGCAACCTCGATGATCCGGAACTATTTTTTTCGGACTCTCGAAAAATTCGTTCTGATGAAAGGTATGTAAAAATTTTCGAATTTTTTTGTTCTAAGGAATGGACGTAAAAGGCAATAAAATAACACACATTTTGCATACAGAACGAAGTCGATCGGATTACTAGTTGCCGAGATATTTATAATCTTGCTTTCTACATTCTTCGATTTTTCATGACCTTGTATTTCATTCAAATTTCAATTCAGAGGTATACTTTAATTCGAAATGAGACGCTTAATCTGACGCAGTTAATTGTTAGTTAATAGAATTATTATTTTCGGAGTTATAAGGATGTTTCTTTTACGCAGTTCGGTACTACTTGAGTAGTTTGGCGTTTTATATAATTTGTCGAAATGGGTACATCAGCAGTTATTTAATAAAGCATTACTAATGTATATTAACAATATATAAATTTTGTTTTGGAATTGCAATGCATTCCATAAATAGTTTTCACATGTTTTATTCTCATATACATATCCATGATGGGTAAGTATTACGGTGGCCCCTCAACGACTAGTTTCTCTGGGAGAGATTCCGGGGTGGACAATACAGAGTTCCGGGGGAGGAAGGTAAAATTGCACTTTTTGACCTTTGAAAACCTCAAATCTCAAACTTTCCGGGGGGAAAACATTTCATCGCTCCGGGGGGGGGGGGGAGAAGGATACAGGAAAATAGTGTAAAAAAGGTATTTATATTATAAGAACATCCTATTTGTACATTTTATAATTCTATAAAGTTCTACAAAACAATTCAAAACAAGTTTTTAATTGCACGTGAAGCGTAGCAAATGAGGTGCGTTCGTACGATAACGAAGTTTTAAAAATGTTTCTCTCATATATCAATCTCATAAAATTGTAAATAGTGAATTACAACTAGCAAAAGCCATGCTTTGTTTGGATTCGCGAAGCATTATTTTATAAAACAGATATTTGAAAGTAACAATATTTTTCAATATTATTTTTGCACCTTTATTAAACAAAAACTTTATTTTATGTTTTGGCGCATTTTACTTTTTTATTTATTATGTAAGATTGGCATAATAAAATATTTTCGAAGCAAACTTTTACAAAATAGTTGTAAATTTTGAACTAAAAGCTCTCTTAAAGATGTTTTTACAATTTCCAGTAGCCACTGGTGTTTTTTAAAGTTGTTTGAAATATGCATGTTTCCAATCTTTGTAATTAACATCCGATAATCTTTGATAGCTATTTTAGAATAATATATTTGAAGAGAGCTTGAAGAAAGTTGCTTCTTCAAAATCCTATTTTCTGGAAAAACATTTGAAATCTGCTTTCGTTGACACTATGAATTTTTAACTGTAAAACATTTTATTCTAACTTCTTCGTTTTTATACATGTTAGCGTATGAGAATTTTTGATATTGTATAATTTTTCGTAAGGAAAATTTCTATTGAATGCTTAATTTTGAAGGATTTTCACTCTCGACAACGTTACGTATGTTTTTAAGCCAACTGGTGTCTATTTATCCTCAATATCTACAACTGCTTCATCTAATGTTAAACCTTGGGATTTATGAATAATAACAGCAAAAGCTAACTGCAGAAGAAATTCTTTCCTTGAGCAATTTATGCTTCCATTTTTCCAGAATTTAATTATTGGGAAAGTCGGCACGCACCAATTCTTATAAGTTAAATTACTGTAGTATTCAAATTTATCCATGATTATTCGCGATATCTGGTCTGGCGGCTTGCGATTTTCTTTAATACGTGCAACAAAGTCTAAAGTACCGTTCACTAAACCTTTTTAGGCCCACAAATAAGAACGTAACATTACTTTAAATCCAAATGATAAAGTAAAAAATGGTTAAAGTCTATTTGTCGTTTTTGAATCGGCCAACTTTGCTTTAGTATATTTATAAAGAGCTTGAATCGAGGCAACATCTTCACGCAGTTCTTTTAATTTTTCATTTATATAATTGTTTATATTTTTGTTTGCAATTCTTTTGTTGCCACTTTACAAAAAAAATCCATAATACAATTCTTTTAAAATGTTTAAGTGTCATCTGTGCAAACGATTTTGCGGAATAATGAAAAAATGTTTTATTTATTAAATTAATCATGATTCTATCTATAATTACTTACCCCATGATTTATATTTTTTTTCTGAAAATATACGCGTTTCATTTTTTATTTATTTGCTAAAATGCGTCCGTATTGGAAATGCATGTAAAATAAATTAATTAAAATAATAATTTTTTTTAACGTTTTACTGTAAAAAAATTATATTGTGCAAATCTACAGATCATAATTTATTTTTGTGTTTAATTTGAAGTTAAAATATTGGATAGTCTTTTTGTAAAGCGTACGACAAAATGTAATTTGAGTGGACTAGTAGAGGATTCGCTTCGCTCATCCTAATTAAAACGCTCATCAAACAATGTTCTCCCTATACCACTATGTAATGGAAGATTTTTGTGTGGCCTTGTAAATCAATAGCAAATATTCTTTGCAGCACAAATTATGTAAAATGTATATTATAATATGTACTTTATAGTTGCATATAAATTTTATTAAGTTCGAATGAGTGTAACACCGTTAAAATCCATTTGAAACATTTTTCCCCATTGACCGTAATGTATCGGGATATTTTTGATTACCCCTGTAATTGATCTATGCATTCGATTTTCAAAAAAATTGAAATGACTCGACAAAATTATGTAATAAGTATGTAATTTAAATTTCAAACGATTGAAATGCATTTGAACCCATTGACCGTAATGAGACGGAATACTTTTGATCGTCCCTGTAATTGATCTATGCATCCGATTTTAAAGTCAGGGAAATTTCAAAATACATCTGAAAAGTCATTGAATTTACAAAGATTTTCTAAAAAGTCATGGAAAAATCTTGAGAAAAAATAAAAAATGACGCGAAAGTCATCAAGTAGTCTCCGGAAAAAATCTCAAAGTTCATCAAAAAGTCGCAAAAGAAAAAAAAAAAGAAAAAACTAGAAATTTGAAAAACAACTTAAGGGAAAAAACACATTAGTTTTGACAAAGGAATGGGAAAATAAGTAGCAAATTTTACTGTGATTCCATTTGGTTAAAGACATGTATGAATTTTGTCAGGGAAAGTCATGGAATTTTTCGAGATTTGGTCATGTAAAATCAGGGAATTTGCGCATCATGTTTTGCTGGGAACCCTGAAGATGTGACTTTCTTAAAATTTTTTAGGAAATTACAAATATTCTCCAAAACATGTTATTTACTTTAAAAAACACTTTTGTCACAATTTCGTCACGATGTTAGTGTCAAAGTAGTTACAAATGACACATTTTTCACAAATTTGTCACCTAGTTGTTTATTCAATGACTGACTGATAAATAATAACAACAACAGCTCGTATTGCTCTCCTTCTATAGGCTCGCAGCATGCGCTGGAAATTTCTAAAACCTTCTCGAAAAATCCAGAAAACCACGGAACAACATTCAATCTATCAGTATATCTATATGGGGTTACCATAGAGAGGGAAGGGTTACCATAGCCAACAATCGCCAAGTTTATCGCCAAATTTGGCGATCAAAATTAGTCGTCAAAAGTGACGCCAACTTGGAGATATCTTTACTATTTCGCCAATCTGCCGTAGACATACACTGAAAAAATATTAGACAAGTTTGCTTGATAACAGAGACAATGCAACAAAAATTAATATTAGTAAATGAATGGAGCTTAATAAGATTATTTACATTATTTTACAGTACAAACACTAACTATTTACAAAATCCGCAACAGTACCGTCGGTAATTACAGGGTTAAACATATGCTGACAATTGTATCATATTACTTCTATTCCTAATTCAATTTTCTTGTTCAATTCTTTGCCAAATCAGACGATTTTGCAAGAAAAATCAAGGACTTTGTTTTTTTATGCTGTTCCCGTGGTATTTTTTCGTATTTCATTTAATATATGATTCTTTCACTTATTTCATTTATAACACACATCTTTAAACTGAAGCATTAAATACAGGAATTTTATTTATTTCTTTTTAAATAAAAAAGAACAGAAAAACAAAAATAAAAATATTTCGCGGCTTCATAATTGCAGCGAAAGAACAAAACATAAATAAACCGATTTACCTCCGCCTAAATCCTGCCCAAGGACTTTTACACAATAACCAATTAGATGCGTTTTGTTTGGACGTTGCCATTAAACAATAACAAATAATCGCGATATCTGTGCCACGTATACAGCATATATATATATATATATATATATATATATAGAGAGAGAGAGAGAGAGAGGTTATAAAGATATTAAAACGTTGTCCTGTCATCGGAAATAACGTCATTTTCACAATTCTAGCCCTACCAGGAAGCGAGTTAAAAATCGTCTGCGACCTAAAACCTCGTTGAATTAAATAATAAAAAAAAAATCTTAAAAACACAAATGATGAGAGATTCAAAGAAACTTCAAACAGCTTTCTGCAGACACGTATCAACATAGTTTCCACGAATCAACTTGCTATCTCCTCTTATTATATATCATCCCTGGTTTTCGGAATACGGTCGTTGCCATGGATACACTCTCTCGTGACCATAACGGTATTTCGAATAGAGTTGTTGCACGGCAATAAAGATCTGCCACAGTGTTTGACAAGTTTTCTTGTCAGCACGCAATACACTGATAGTTTTTTATCTCGTCGAGGTAATAGAATTATTTCAGATTTTATCAATGTCAACCGCGGTGTTCGTACGCTATAAAGGGATAATTTTATTATTTTTTGTTATACATAGATTACAAAATTTATTTTTTTCGCCATGATTAATTTTATACTATATTAATTTCTTTTTAATAATATCTCATGCTTATTCCGCCTTATAAAACTAACCCATTAATATTCATAAAAATATATATATAAATTCTTAATCTTTCTTAAAAATATTTATTCCAGTGCGCTTAAATCTTAAAAAATGGCTCTAATTAAATATATTCTAAAATAAAACGTTTTAAATTCCTAATAAAATTCACTTTCCAGTCTTTACCAACTCCTTTTAAAATCTTTATTTATTTTATTACCTATAAATTGTTCCGTTCTAAAAAACCTACTTATCCAAAAATCATTCTTTCTTTTTAAATACAGTCAGGTCTCTCTATAACGAAATTCCATACATCGAATTTCTCTATATAATGAATTTTTAGTAGGAACGGTCCCCTTCTCTGAACACGACCACGAGAATGATTTATATCTATTATTACTTACCCATCATACGTAGTATTCGCGTTTGTAATGACCGAAAGGTGGCGTTGTATAGACCTGATAATCGTTTGTTTACGTAATGCTGTTTGTTCCATGCAGCTGGAGCAAGCGAATCATGCAAGCATTGTGTTGCTGTCATATTATTTTGCCATGAGTAAGTCAAATGTACTTTTTTATATTATAGATCTAAACTTTGTGTATAAAATTTTGATTTTAGATAATTTTAATACAAAGAACCCAACGTTGCATGCGTTATAGAACTGTTTATTTATTTATTTATTATAGAACTGTTTATTTATTTATCGGCCTTTTAAACACAGATTTCAGCGGAAGATGCTCACGGTATCAGTTCTATTTCGTTTCAGACATTGTCCGTGAGAGGGCGTCTATTTCATTTCAAACGCGAATAGGGTAAGTCTTGCAATCGTTTTGAAAATCGAAAAAAAAAATTTTGACGGATTTACACGTTTCAGATACTGGAGATTCCGAAAAACATATTTTTAGAAAAAAAATTTTGCCGTCCGTCCGTCTGTGTGTCTGTCTGTCTGTCTGTAACCGCTCTATCTCCCGAACAAATTGAGATAGAGACTTGAAATTTTGTATGTGCTTAGTATGTAAGAATGGGACGAAGCCTATTTAATATCAGTAATCTCGATTATCCGGACCTATTTTTTCCGGACTCTCGAAAAATTTGTTCTGAAGAAAGGTATATAAAAAATTTCGAAATTTTTTATTTTAAGGACTGGACGTAAAAGGTAATAAAATAACACAAATTTCGCATAAAAATCGAGGTCGATCGGATTATGAGTTGTCGAGATATGTGTAATCCTGTTTTCCAAATACTTCGATTTTTCATGACCCTGTATTTCATTCAAATTTCAATTCACAGGTATATTTTTATTGGAAATGAGACGCTTAATCCAACACAGTAAATTTCTAGTTAATATGATTATTAATTTTTGAGTTATAAGGATGTTTCTTTTACGCAATCCGGTACTACTCGAGTATTTTGGCGTTTTATATAATTAGTCAAAATTGGCTCATCAGCAATTCATTAATGGAGCATTATTGTATGTTAAAATTATTTATTTATGCGTTTAAATTTAATTTTGGAGTTGCCACGTGTTTTATTTTCATATTTTATATTATGATGGGTAAGTATTACGGTGGTCCCCCAACGACTAGTTTCTATATTTATTTTCGTTTTCCAAACCAAAATCGAATTCGAGACAGATCTAGTATTGGTTAATGTCTGAAAGTAAAAATTGAAGCTGTGATAACAATTCACCAAGTTTTTCCCCAAATATGCTCATAGTCCCCAAACATGTCCCCCAAAAATTCCCCTTGAGGTTCAAAATTCCCCAAAATGGGGACAAAATCCCCAATCTGGCAAAACTGCTTTCACCTTAACAAAATAAATCATTTTAATGACGCAATTCCGTTCCATTAAAACGTTTTTTTCTGTTTTCTTTTATATCACGGTTACAGACAACTAATCCCTGAAAGAAGACCTCCAACTTCATTCTTAGGACGGGGAGGGAAATAACATAAAGAAGAAAATGGCGCTGCCGGTGAGAAAAAATGAACGCCACACGCTCAGTTATCTCTCTTTTTATCTGAATGATGGGATACGATATCAACAGCAATCATTCGGCTCGAAACTTTCATTCTAATCTCAAGCCAATGAATGACCTATGTCTCTGCAATCGTTTTGAACACATCGAAATTTTTTTGACGGATTTATACGTTTTAGATAGTGGAGATTCCGAAAAACATATTTTTAGAAAAAAAAATTTGCCGTCCGTCTGTCTGACTGTAAACGCTCTATCTCCCGAACAAATTGAGATAGAGACTTGAAATTGTGTATGTACTTAGTATGTAAGAATGGGACGAAGCCTATTTAATATGAGCAACCTCGACTATCCGGAACTATTTTTTTCGATATCTCGAAAAATTCGTTCTGATGAAAGGTATATAAAAATTTTCGATTTTTTTTTTTTTATTTTAAGGAATGGACGTAAAAGGCAATAAAATGACACACATTTTGCATATAGAACGAAGTCGATCGGATAATTAGTTGCTCAGATATGTGTAACTCTGTTTTCCGCATTCTTCAATTTTTCATGACCCTGTAGTTCATTCCAATTTCAATTCAGAGGTATATTTTAATTGGAAATGAGACGCTTCATCCGACGCAGCAAACTGTTAGTTAATATGATTATTATTTTTGGAATTATAAGGATGTTTCTTTTACGCCGTTCGGTACTACTTGAGTAGGTTGGCGTTTTATATAATTTGTCGAAATTGGTGCATAAGCAGTTCTTTAATAGAGCATTACTATGCATATTAACAATATTTAAATTTAGTTTTGGAATTTAAATACATTCTATAAATAGTTTTCACATGTTTCATTTCCATATGCATATAAATGATGGGTAAGTATTATGGTGGCCTCCAACGACTAGTTTTTGTCTTGTACTCGATGGACAGTACACAAACAAAATTTATATATATTGTTAATATACATAAGTAATGCTATATTAAACAACTGCTGATGTACCAATTTCGACAAATTATATAAAACGCCTAACTACTCAAGTAGTACCGAACTGCGTAAAAGAAACATCCTTATAACTCCAAAAATAATAATCATATTAACTAACAATTCACTGCGTCGGATGAAGCGTCTCATTTCCAATTAAAATATACCTCTGAATTGAAATTGGAATGAAATACAGGGTCATGAAAAATTGAAGAATGCGGAAAACAGAGTTACACATATCTTGGCAACTAATTACCCGATCGACTTCGTTCTTTATACAAAATTTGTGTTATTTTATTGCCTTTTCTATCCACTCCTTAAAATAAAAAAATTCGAAAAATTTTATATACCTTTCATCAGAACGAATTTTTCGAGAGACCGAAAAAAATAGTTCCGGATAATCGAGGTTACTGATATTAAATAGGCTTCGTTCCATTCTTATATACTAGGTACATACAAAATTTCAAGTCTCTGTCTCCATTTGTTCGGGAGATAGAGCGGTTACAGACAGACAGACACACAGACACACAGACGGACGGACGACAAAATTTTTTTTTAAAAAATATGTTTTTCGGAATCTCCAGTATCTGAAACGTGTAAATCCGTCAAAAAAAATTTTCGATTTTCAAAACGATTGCAAGACACCCTATACTACGTGTGATGGGTAAGTAAAAAACAAGTTGGAAATTGCACGTAAGCGTAGCAAATGAGGTGCGTTCGTTGATAACGAAGTTTTAAAATATTCAGATCTTGCTGATATAGTAGAGCGTACTTTGGATACAGTATAGTGCTCGAAATCTTTGTATTCCTGTAAATATGCAGGGAGTAATTTTTATTATACTTCAATATATCTAATACATAAAATGTGAAGTAGGTTAATATAATTATTAAAACTCGCTCCAAACAATGTTTCCCCGTATACCATTATGTAGTGGAATACATTTGTGTGGCCCTGTAATTTAATAATAAATATTCTTTGCATCACAGATTATACAAAATATATTTTAAGTACATATTTCACAGATTCATGTCAATTATGTTATATTCAAATGAGTGTAACACCATTAAATTGCATTTGAAACTTTTTTCCCATTGACCGTAATGTAACGCAATACTTTTGATTGTGCCTGTAATGGATCTATGCATCCGATTTTCATAACATTTGAAATGACTCGACAAAATTATGTAATAAATTACGTTTTCAATTTCAAACGATTAAAATGCATTTGAAACTTCTCCCCCCCCCCCCCCCATTGACCGTAATGTAAAGGAATACTTTTGATTGTCCTTGTAATTGATCTATCCATCCGATTTTCATAAAATTTGAAATGACTCGACAAAATTATGTAATAATTATGTATTTTAAATTTCAAACGATTCGGTTCGGTAGAGTTTGCGTTGTTATATGCGGACGGACAGACAGACGGACGGACTGAGCGACAACAATAGGTGCTACATATTTACATAATTACGAACGCACCTAAAAAATGCTTTATTTGAAGGAAGAATCATCATAAGGGGGGCGGGGGTCGAATGATCCATGTATGCCGGAAGCGGAGGGATGCATATTACCTTGTTCGCACTGAGATAGTTGAGTCACTAACTTTAAGTCACTTAAAATTTTTAAAGCGGGATACCCGGAATTAGGCTTCACGTATTCGCATCGCATTTATTTAGATATGTCGTAATAGAATCTAAAAATTAAAAAAAAAAAATTAATCTAATATATGGAATCAATCCATATTTTTCAACGGAATATAATTTTTTTTTCATATTTTCTCTTTTTATGTGCAGACGATCTCAGTGTCATTTCAAAAGATCGCCTGTATGACGTCAGAAATAAATTGTTTCTTTGATTCAACTTTTCACCCTGATAGCCATGGAGTCAGAAAGTGTTTATTTTTGTTAGTTATGTTGAATAAAATCTAAGAATTTAAAAATTAATCTAATATATGGAATCAATCCATATTTTTAATAGAATAGAATAAAAAAAAAACTTCTTTCATAAATTCTCTTTTTCATCTGCAGACGATCTCAGTGGATCTGTATGACGTCAGAAAAGAATTCTTCATTCATTTAACTTTTCAGTCTGACAGACATGAAGTGTTTATTTTTTTTAGTTATGTCGTAATAGAATCTAAAAATTAAAAAAAAAATTAATCTAATAATTAATAGAATAAAAAAAACTTCTTTCATAAATTCTCTTTTTCATCTGCAGACGATCTCAGTGTATCTGTATGTTGTCAGAAAAGAATTCTTCATTCATTTAACTTTTCAGTCTGACAGACATGAAGTGTTTATCTTTTTTAGTTATGTCGTAATAGAATCTAAAAATTAAAAAAAAAAATTAATCTAATATATGGAATCAATCCATATTTTTCAACGGAATATAATTTTTTTTTCATATTTTCTCTTTTTATGTGCGGACGATCTCAGTGTCATTTCAGAAGATAGCCTGTATGACGTCAGAAATAAATTGTTTCTTTGATTCAACTTTTCACCCTGATAGCCATGGAGTTAGAAAGTGTTTATTTTTGTTAGTTATGTCGAATAAAATCTAAAAATTTAAAAATTAATGTAATATATGGAATCAATCCATATTTTTCAATAGAATAGAAAAAAAAACTTCTTTCATAAATTCTCTTTTTCATCTGCAGACGATCTCAGTGTACCTGTATGACGTCAGAAAGGAATTCTTCATTTGTTCAACTTTTTATTCTGATTAACATGAAGTATTTATTTTTTAGTCGAATAAAATCTAAAAAAAATATTTAAAAATTAATCCAATGTATGGAAGATTCCACATTTTTCAATCCATATTTAACAATTTTTTTTTAAATATTTTCCTTTTACTTACCCATCATACGTAGTATAATAGTCATAAAATCGTTATTAATAATATCATCGTAATAATAATCGTTATCGTAAATAATATATAAGTCATAAAATCGTTAAAAAAAATTGTCCGATTAACACATTTCAGACACTGGAGACTCCAAAAAACATGTTTAAAGAAAAACAAGTTGGAAATTGCACGTGAACGTAGCAAATGAGGTGCGTTCGTCCGATAACGAAGTTTTAAAAATATTCAGATCTTGCTGATATAGTAGAGCGTACTCCGGATACAGTATAGTAGTCGAAATCTTTGTGTTTCTGTAAATATGCAGGAAGTAATTTTTATAACACCTCAGCAACGTACATCTTATTCATAAAATGTGAAATAGTTGAATATAATTAAAACACGCCCCAAACAATGTTTCCCCGTAAAGCATTATGTAGTGGAATACTTTTGTGTGGCCCTGTAATTTAATAATAAAAATTATTTGCATCACAGATTGTACGGAATGCATATTTTAGTATATATTTCATTATTCATGCCGATTCTATTATGTTCGAACGACTGTAACATCATTAAAATGCATTCGAAACTTTTTCCCCATTGACCTTATGGTCAATGGGAATACTTTTGATTGTCCCTGTAAATGATCTATGCATCCGACTTTCATAACATTTGAAATAACTCGACAAAATTACGTAATAATTATACGTTTTAACTTTCAAACGATTAAAATGCATTTGAAACTTTTTTTCCCCATTGACCGTAATGTAACGGAATACTTTTGATTGTCCCGTTCATATGCCGGATCAATAACCAGAGCTATTATATTTTAATCAATTATGATGTTTGTTTTGTTTGTTTGTTTTGACTGATCTATCTACCCGATTTTCATAAAATTTGAAATGACTCGACAAAATTATGTTATAATTATGTATTTTAAATTTCAAGCGATTCGGTTGGGTAGTTTTTGCGTTGTTATACTATGCGGACGGACAGACAGACGAACTGAGCGACAACAATAGGTGCTACGTATCTACATAATTACGAACGCACCTAAAAAAAAGGCTATCTGTTTGTTTATATTGTAGATCAGGCATGTCAAACTCGTCTACTACCGCGGGCCATATTTAGCATTGTACAGAAAGCCGCGGGCCACATTATCGAAAATAAAAAAGTGGTTTAATTTGATGACTATCGCACAAAATGAAAACTGTACATTAAAAGCACAGTATTGTTTTTAAACGCAAACAAAAACACATGCAAAAATTTTAAAACTATTTATTGGAAAAATTAGAAACACGCACCAGAAAATGTTTGAAAATATTTATTAAGAAGAAACAAATCTGTAGAAACAGTATCTTACGAGAGTGCACTGTCAAATATAATGAAAAACAAGTTAAAATAAAAATATGAAGATGCTTAAACACATATTGGACATTTTAGAATTTAAATCGCAGTCCAAGTTATAAACAAATGTGCTATTGAATTTGTAATCCTGATATCTGCATTTTCTTTTATGTTGTATTTGCTACTTTTTAAAAAACCAATCATTGATAGAACACAATTATTTATAATATAATGTTATGAAATAAAAACAAAATCATAATTGATTAAAATATAATAGCTCTGGTTATTGATCCGGCATATGAATAATTTTCTGATTCTCCTCAGCTATTTTTAAGCACATATCCTGTCTACGAAAAAAAAAAAAAAAAAAAAAAAAAAAAACTGCTTGCAGAGTAAAATTTTTTGCACCTATATTTTCAAGAATTATAAAGTTAAAGCGCAAAATTAACGCTAGTCAACGGCCACGGGGCCACTAAATGAGAAAAAGTGTCTACTAAAAAATATTTGTCAGTGGCTACTGATGGCTACTGTCTACTAATGAAAATTTGTTGGTTTAATAAAAATTTTCACGTATAGCAAAACATATTCAAATTATAGATTTCATGCTATTATTGATAATTCTGGTTATATCATGAATATTTATAGAAATTCCCCTGCATATTTTTAAATTGATTCTTGACATCTTTTATTCTAACTTGAGCGATTTCGAGTTGTGTGCAATTGCATCCAATCGTTGTTTTTAAAAGCAGATGGATTACTTTTAATATGTTTCACGAACACACTTTTTTCAACAAAGTTTCAGTTTAAAATCTATTTATTTTTCCAATTTATTTCTATAAGTTTGTGGGCTTTTCGAAATATTTGTGAGTAAATTCTTAGTAAATTTCAACGAAGTTTCCACATATCAAACACAATTTTTCAGTCTTTGTTTGAGTATAAAAAATTATTTCAAATTGGCTTTTATGAATCTGTGATGTTATATCTTCATCATCAAGAGGACATGAAGATCATACAGGGGATAATTTACAATAATATGTTTACTAACCTTTAAGAAAGAAATTAATGAATGAGTTTATGTCCAAAATGCCTGCTTTTATCTATGCATGCAACCAAATAATAAAAACAGGTAACATGTTTTTGTTATTATTATTTTTTTTTTACTCATATTATTATTATTTTATGAGACGAGAAATCGTGCCACTTTCTCTTTTAAAGCTATTTATTTATTTTGATTTTTTAGAGACTTTTTATTAGAAGTTAGTGTTGTATTTAAATTGTATTTTGATACATTTTTAATACCTAACAAACAACACGCATTACTTTGTAATGTCACAGTAAATCAAAGAGAGCAATAAAGTAATGTATTCGTTTCAAATACGTAATAAACTATTAGAACACAAAACCTAATTTTTTTATTTTTCAGCTTAAGATATGCTCTTCTTAACTTTCTTATTAATAACTTTTGCATACCTTATCTCCTGGAAACGAAATTTTAAAATGAATTAAATTATATTATATTCCTGACTGTATGTTTGCATCTTTTATGCCACAGTGGTGTTGAATTGGTATTGTTTGCTTCTTCTGTGAAAAACTGTAAAAAAATTTCATCAAAAATAACAACCATTAATTTAAAAATTTAGATTTTTTCTTTATTTAAATGCGGACCTTTAAATTTGATGAAGATTAATATTCTGAAATAATGGTACATATTTTGAATAAAATCATTCTCCAATTTTGCAACGCTGCACTATTTGCAATGCAAAGTGTATTTTCTGCATCAGTTAAGAACTGAATTAAACAAACGAAAATGCTAAAAGCTTGGCGGGCCATAGAGAAGTTCCTGTCGGGCCAATTGTGGCCCGCGGGCCACGTGTTTGACATGCCTGTTGTAGATGATATTGTAGATAAAATTGCCGTACGTCCGTCTGTGTGTCTGTCTGTCTCTAACCGCTCTATCTCCCGAACAAATTGAGATAGAGACTTGAAATGTTGTATGTACTTATTATGTAATAATGGGAAGAAGCCTATTGAATACCAGTCACCTCCATTATCCGGAACTATTTTTTTCGGACCCTCGAAATATTCCTTCTAATGACAGGTACATAACTAATTTCGAAATTTTTTATTTTAAGGAGTGTATAAAAGACAATAAAATGACACAAATTTTGCATAAAGAACGAAGTCGATCGGATGATGAGCCGCCAAGATATTTGCCATCCTATTTTCATTTTTCATTACCCTGTATTTCATTCAAATTTCAATTCAAAGATATACACTCGACTCTCGTTAATTCGAAATCGGATAATTCGAATCTTCGCTTCATTCGAACTCAACATGAAGTCCCGAAATTTTCAATGGCAGAGTAACGTTAAAAATTTTTATTCATTCGAACTCATTTTCTCTCGACTTCGTTTAATTCGAACTCACGAGAATTTCGATTTTTCATTCTTCCTTTTCTTTCTCACGGATTTCAGATCATTTGAATAACTTCCTTTCTTCGATTTTTGTGAAAATTGTTCAGAACGAGTATACATGTAATCCCTTGCATTTCATATCCACTTTTTAAGTGTCTGTCCATCAGTGACGCTTCAGATTTTTCTACCATTGTGCTTGTGTCTAATCTTCTAATTAGTTTATGTATTTATACATTCTAATTTAGTATTAAGTCATATTCTGATGATAACAGACATAATAAATTCGAAAAACACTATAACATCAATTCCTTTGTAATAGTTACTCTATTAAGCATGTTCTCATTTCATACTTTCCATAATTCGAATTTCTGATAATTCGACAATTTCTTGTGGTCCCGACGAGTTCGAATTAACGAGAGCCGATGCAGTCAAGTGTTAGTTTAATAGGATTATTATTTTTGGAGTTATAAGGATGTTTCTTTTATGTAATTTGACGAAATGGGTTCATCAGCAATTCATGAATAGAGCATTACTACTTATATGAAAGATATTTAAACATACGTTTAAATTTTTTTATTTTGGAATTGCAATGCATTTTATAAGTAGTTTACACATATTACTTAACCCATAACGTAGTGTAGGGTAAGTCTTGCAATCGTTTTGAATACATCGAAAAAAAAATATGACGGATTTACACGTTTCAGATACTGGAGATTCCGAAAAACACATTTTTCGAAAAAAAATTTGCCGTCCGTCCGTCTGTGTGTCTGTAAACGCTCTATCTCCCGAAAAAATTCAGATAGAGATTTGAAATTTTTTATGTGCTTAGTATGTAAGAATGGGACGAAGCCTATTGAATATCAGCAACCTCGATGATCCGGAACTATTTTTTTCGGACTCTCGAAAAATTCGTTCTGATGAAAGGTATACAAAAATTTTCGAAATGTTTTATTTTAAAGAAGGGACGTAAAAGGCAATGAAATAACACAAATTTTGCATATAGAACGATGTCGATCGGATTATGAGTTGCCGCGATACATGTAACCCTGTTTTCCACAGTCTTCGATTTTTCGTGACCCTGTATTTCATTCAAATTTCAATACAAAGATATATTTCAATTGGTAATGAGACGCTTAATCCGACGCAGTCAATTGTTAGTTAATATGATTGTTATTTTCGGAGCTATAAGGATGTTTCTTTTACGCAATCCGGTACTACTTGAGTATTTTTGGCGTTTTATATAATTTGTCGAAATCGGTTCATCAGCAATTCATTGATAGAGCATTACTACGTATATGAAAGATATTTAAACATGCGTTTAAATTTTTTTTATTGGAATTGCGATGCATTTTATAAAGAGTTTACACTTATTTTATATTCATATTTTCTATTATGCGTATCCATGGGTGGGTAAGTGTTCCCAATGAAGTACAGTCGAGTCTCTCTATAACAAAACTCCATACATCGAATTTCTCTATATAACAAATTTTTAGCAGGAACGGCTCCTTTTCGCATGATTACATTAAAAACAGTCTCTATATAGCGAAATATCTATCTCCATATAACGAATTTTTTCATAAATTGGTCTTAATTTATTCAGTTTTAAAAACTAGTCGTTGGAGGCCACCTTAATACTTAACCATCAATTATATGCATATGAAAATAAAATATGTGAAAACTATTTATGCAATGTATTTCAATTCCAAACTAAATTTAAATGTTGTTAATACACATATTAATCCTCTATTAATGAATTGCTGATGCACCAATTTCAACAAATTATATAAAACGCCAAAATACTCAAGAAGTACCAAACTACGTAAAAGAAACATCCTTATAACTCCAAAAATAATAATCACATTAACTAACAGTTTGCGCTTCACATTTTCAATTAAAATATACCTCTGAATCGAAATTTGAATGAAATACAGGATCATGAAAAATCGAAGAATGTGGAAAACAGGATTACAGATATCTCGGCTAATAATCCGATCGACTTCGTTCTTTATGCAAAATTTGTGTTTTTTTATTGCCTTTTACATGCATTCATTAAAATAAAAAAATTCGAAAATTTTTATTTACCTTTCATCAGAACGAATTTTTCGAGAGTCCGATAAAAAATATTTCCGGATAATCGAGGTTGCTGATATTAAATAGGCTTCGTCCCATTCTTACATACTAACTACATACAAAATTTCAAGTCTCTATCTCAATTTGTTCGGGAGATAGAGCGTTTATAGACTGACAGACAGACATTTTTTTTTTCTAAAAATATGTTTTTCGGAATCTCCACTATCTAAAACGTGTAAATCCGTCAAAAATTTTTTTTCGATTTTCAAAACGATTGCAAGACTTACCCTATACTACGTATGATGGGTAAGTAAAAAGCTTCGAAATAATATGGAATCAATTTTCTATCACTTATTTTTGATTTATCGTCAGTGCTATGTTTTTTTTTTTTTTTTTTTTTTTTTTTTTTACATTTCTTCTCTTCTTGTTCTTTAAATCCAACGAATTCATCCCACCTCCCTCACACCTTTCCGCATCCTTCTCAAAACAGTGTCAATAAGATTGATACACATGTAAGAGAGGAATCAATCAGGGGCACTTAAGAGAGGTCTTCAAAAGGAGGAAAATGTTAACTACATTTTTTCATTCCTTGGTAAAATTTGATCAATTTTTTTTGAGAGCGTAACTATTTTAAAATCAAAACAACAAAAAATCACAGATTTCTTCGTCTGAAATTAATGCAAGCCTTCCTTATTTGATTTTCATCAAGCTTTCAAATAAATGTCTGTTCTCTTTTTTGAAACAGCTTAAATAGTTAAGAAATAAAACGTTAGGTTAATATTTACTTTTAAACACTTCAAATTCTTAATTCAAAAGATCAAAAATACTATTTGTTCAAATTTCACACATTCAATACGATTTTTAACATCATTCTCTATACATCGAATTTCTCTATATAACGAATTTTTTACTGGAACGGTGGATTTCGTTATATCGACTGTAGTTTTTCAAAGGCATATTAGATCACATCTGTTACCAGTCTAATGTCAGCAAACAGTTTTTCATTGATTCCACTTTTCTTTTTGATAGACTGTTGAACAAAATCCCCCCCCCCTTTTTTTCTTTTTCTGGAAGGATTTTTGCGGCTTCGGGGTTGGAATATTTTAACTTTCTGAAGAGGGAAATAAAGGGACATTTAAATTTGAGCGGTAAATGGTTTCATATTGCAAACCACTTTTGGGGCTTACTTCACCTCCACCTATCTCAATCTGTTTCCTAGAATGGAAAAGGAACATTTTTCAACTACAGTCGACTCTCGTTAATTCGAACTCGTCGGGACCACAAGAAATGTTCGAATTATCCGAAGTTCAAATTATGGAAAATATGCTTAATAGGGTACTATTACAAAAAAGTCAATGTTATGGTGTTTTTTCAATTTATTTCGTAGTTTTCATTAGAATATAACTTAATATTAAATTAAAATGTTTAAATAGATAAACTAATTAAAGGATTAGAAACAAGCACAATAGAAGAAAATTTTGATGTGTCATGATGAACAGACGAGGCACAAAGAAAGTGGATATCAAATGCACGGGATTATATGCATACTCGTTCGGAACAATTTTCACAAAAATCAAAGAAAGAAAATTATTCAAATGATCTGAAATCCGCGTGAAAGAAAAGAAAAATTAACAAGTTGGAAATTGAACGTGAAGTGTAGCAAATGAGGTGCGTTCGTACGATAACGAAATTTTAAAAACATTACTCTCAGATATCAATCTCAAAAAATTGTAAATAGTGAATTACAATTAAAACGCTCATCAAACAATGTTCTCCCTATATTACCATTATGTAATGGAATACTTTTGTGTGGCCTTGTAAATCAATAACATATGTTCTTTGCACCACAAATTATGTAAAATGTAGATTATAATATGTACTTTATAGTTGCACATAAATTTTATTAAGTTTGAATGAGTGTAACACCATTCAAATGCATTTGAAACATTTTTCGCCATTGACCGTAATGTAACGGAATACTTTTGATTGTCCCTGTAATTGATCTATGCATTCGATTTTCATAAAATTTGAAATGACTCGACAAAATTTTGTAATAATTATGTATTTCAAATTTCGAACGATTCGATTGGGTAGTTTTTCCGCTGTTATATGCGGACAGACGGACGTACTGAACGACCACTATAAGGTGCTACATATTTCCATAATTACGAACGCACCTAAAAATCGGAATTCTCGTTAGTTCGAATTAAACGAAGGCAAGAGAAAATGTATTCGAATTAATGAAAAATTTTAATGTTATTCTGCCATTGAAAATTTCGGGACTTCTAGTTTAGTTCGAATTAAGGGAAGATTCGAATTATCCGATTTCGAATTAACGAGAGTCGACTGTATATTCTTATTTTCATTAGCAACTTATTTTCATTTAGAAAAAGAAATGCATGTCAAAATATTCGGTCCCTGTCTCTATTTGTTTTGTTTGAGCCTAATGGGGACAGATACATTTAATTGCGATGAATTGCAAACTTTTTTTTTTATCTACAGTCGAGTCTCTATATAACGAAATCCACAGTTCCAGTAAAAAATTCGATATATAGAGAAATTCAATGTATAGAGAATGGTGTTAAAAATCGTATTTAATGTGTGAAATTTGAACAAATCTTATTTTTTTATCTTTTGAATTAAGAATTTGAAATATTTAAAAGTAAATATTAACCTAACATTTTATTTCTTAATTATTTAAGCTGTTTCATAAACGAGAACGGACATTTATTTGAAAGCTTAATGAAAATCAAATAAGGAAGACTTGCATTACTTTCAGGCGAAGAAATCTGTGATTTTTGGTTGTTTTGATTTTAAAATTGTTACGCTCTCAAAAAATGTTCAAATTTTTGCAAGGAATGAAAAATTGTAGTTAACATTTTCCTCCTTTTGATGGCCTCTCTTATGTTTCTCGCATTGATTCCTTTCTTACATGTGTATCAATCCAATTGACTCTGTTTTGAAAAGGATGTGGAAAGGTGTGTGGAAGGTGGGATGAATTCGTTGGATTTAAAGAACAAGGAGAGAAATAATATAAAAAAAACACTCAGCACTGACGATAAATCAAAAATAAGTGATGGAAAATTGATTCCATATGATTTTGAAGTTTTTTAAAACTGAATAAATTAAGACCAATTTATGAAAAAATTCGTCATATGGAGATAGATATTTCGCTTTATAGAGACTGTTTTTAATGTAACCATGCTTAAAGTGGACCGTTCCTACTAAAAATTCGTTATATAGAGAAATTCGATGTATGGAGTTTCGTTATAGAGAGACTCGACTGTATATTCGTAGTTTCGTATAAAACGGTTTTTTTTTTCATATTTTATCCGCGTCTCTCCATTTTTTTTTCATGTTCTATATTAGCTATATTCTTATAAGCAACTTATTTTCATTTAGAAAAAGAAATGCATGTCAAAAGATTCGGTACCAGTCTCTATTTGTTTTGTTTGAGTCTAATGGGGACAGATACATTTAATTGCGATTAATTGCAAACTTTTTTTTTCATCTATTTTTTTCCACACCATGAAGCTGTTTTAGTATTTGCTTTATTTATTACAGAAAATAAAAAAATTCTGTAAATCTAAAAGTTTTGTTCTAAAATACAGTCAAGTCTCTCTATAACGAAACTCCATACATCGAATTTCTCTATATAACGAATTTTTAGCAGGAACGGTTCCCTTTTCGCATGATTACATTAAAAACAGTCTCTATATAGCGAAATATCGATCTCCATAAAACGAATTTTTTTCATAAATTGGTCTTCATTTATTCAGTTTTAACAAAGCTTCGAAATCATATGGAATCAATTTTTCACCACTTATTTTTAATTTATCGTTCAGTGCTAAGTTTTTTTTTTTTATTATTATTACTTCTCTCCTTAATCTTTAAATCCAACGAATTCATCCCACCGCCCACACAACTTTCCACATCCTTCTCAAAACAGAGTCAATTGGATTGATACACATGTAAGAGAGGTTATTAATGAGAGGCACCTAGGAGAGGACCAGTGGCGTAGCTAGAGTGGGTGACACCCGGGGCGGATGAAAATGGTGTCACCCCCTTCCGATCCTGCATATTTTTTTTCAATCACAATTCTATATTATTATAAAAAATGATATACAATTCTTTATTTACTTTTTGCCCTCCTGCATAAAAAACCACAGGAGCTACTCACCACTCAAGCCATAGCCCGCATAAGTCAATGTGGTGTCTACATGCAGAAGAAAATTTTTGACAAAATTTTTTTGTCAAAAATACGATTTTTTGACAAAAATCGCATCTGTATTTCGCTACTTTGATCAAAAATTGCGTTTTTTGCAATCCATTAACAAAAATTCGTGACTTTTTCGCGATCCTTTTATAAAAATTCGCGACTTTTTCACGATCCTTTGACAAAATTCGCGTCTTTTTCACGATTTTTAGACAAAACTAGCGTTTTTTTCTCGCTCCTTTGACAAAAAATAGCATTTTATCCGCAATTCTAACAAAAATAACGTTTTTCCCACTATCACTTGACGAAAATCGCGTCTTTTTCGCGATTCTTTGAAAGAGACTGCGTCACTTTCGCGATCCTTTGACAAAAATTCGAGACTTTTTCGTGATCCTTTGAGAAAATTCGCGTCTTTTCCACGATCTTTAGACAAAACTCGCGTCTTTTCCTCGCTCTTTTGACAAAATATCGCGTTTTTTCCGCAATCCTGACAAAAATAACTTTTTTTCCGCTATTATTTGACGGAAATCGAATCTTTTTCGCGATTCTTTGAAAGAGACTGCGTCACTTTCGCGATCCTTCGATAGGAATCGCGTTTATTTTGCTCTTCTTTGACGAAAAACTCTTCTTTTTTGTGATTTTTTAGCAGAAATAACACTTTTTTTGCAATCTTTTGATAAAGATCACGTATTATCAGCAATCCTTTGAAAAAAATCGCGTCTTTTTTCACGATCTTTTGACGAAAACCGCCTTAGCCTCGATCTTTTGACAAAAATCGCATTTTCTCCGCAATTCTGACAGAAATAGTTTTTTCCCGATCATTTGAAGAAAATCGCGTCTTTTCCTCGATTCTTTGACAAAGACTGGATCATTTTCGCAATTCTTCGACGGAAATAAAAATTTTCTCGAGTTCCGTCAGACAGAAATCACGTTTATTCCGCAATTTTTTGACGAAAAAGGCATCCTTTTGCGATCTTTTGAATGAAATAGCGCTTTTTTCTGCGTTTTTTGTCAGAAATAACGCTTTTTTCCGCGATCATTTGACAAAAATCACGTTTTATTTATAATCTTTTGACAAAAAATCGCATCTTTTCCCGCGATCTTTTGGCGAAAAACGCGTCATTTTCGCGATCATTTTTCGCCGTCGAAGATTTTTCCGTCCCGCTTCCGCGCTCGGGAACTTTTAAAAGACGGAATTCCGTCCCGTGGACGGAAAACTTACACCCATGATTCTTTCTTTTAAAATTTGCTTTTGCTACCCACCCGTTGGATACGTAGGTATTTATTTACTGGTGCATGTATTATTTAATACACCACTCTGTATAAAATTTCACATTCTCAAAGAAAAGAAAACTAACTCTATTGGGTCGTGCGCCAAAAGTTTCACTTTGTTTCAGAATTCCTTTCCAAATAAAGATTTCGTATAAGATTTTATAATACAAATTTTTATTTGCAACTAAAGATTGGGTGTCACCCCTTATAGGGTGACACCCGGGGCGGACCGCCCCCTCCGCCCCCCGCTAGCTACGCCACTGGAGAGGACTTCAAATGTAGGAAAATGTTAACTACAATTTTTCATTCCTTGCTATTTTTTTTTAAGAGCATAACAATTTTAAAAGCAAAACAATAAAAAATTACTCATATCTTCGTCAGGAATTAATGCAAGTCTTCCTTATTTGATTTTCACTAAGCTTTCAAATAAATGTCTGTTGTCTTTTTTGAAACGGCTTTGAAATAATTAAGAAATGAAATGTTAGGTTAATATTTTCTTTCAGACCTTTCAAATTCTTCATTAAAAAGATCAAAAATAATATTTGTTCAAAATTTACACATTAAATACGATTTCTAACATCATTCTCTATACATCAAATTTCTCTGTATAACAATTTTTTTACTGGAACGATGGATTTCGTTATATAGAGACTCGACTGTACTTCTTTCTAAAACTCCTTAACGAATTTACTTCAATGACTCGATTGATGATTCCTTCTATCTTTTCTCCCGTATCACGGTTACGAATAATCCTGGAAGACCTCCAACTTCATTCTCGAAATGAAATAAATAAAATGGCTGCTAAAGCAGACGATAGAGAGATGAATGTCGCACGCTGAATTCGCTCTCGTCACCTATATGACGTCAGAACAACAATTCTTCATTGATTCAACTTTTAATTCTACGTGAATTGGCAACAGGTCATTGACCTTCATCGTTATTGCTTTTAATTAATTCGAATAATGGCATCTGAAAATCTGCTACAACTATTAGAAATAGTACATTCGTATTTTAGAATAAAATGTTTTATTTTTTCGGCGCGTCTATTTGGGAAAATAGTTGTTGTTCTCGGTAGAGAACATGTAAATCTGAAGTATACCTGAATCTTTTTAATGGTTTGACTTCCGCAACTTACTTTATCCGTTTTCTGATTGGACACATTTAATGTCCAAAAATAAATTAATTCTGTTGCCACAATAACAAAAACAAGTTGGAAATTGCACGTGAAGCGTAGCAAATGAGGTGCGTTCGTACGATAACGAAGTTTTAAGAATATCACTCTCCTATATCAATCTCATAAAATTGTAAATAGTGAATTACAATTAAAACGCTCATCAAACAATGTTCTTCCTACACCATTATGTAATGGAATACTTTTGTGTGGCCTTGTAAATAAATCAATAACAAATTTTCTTTGCCCCACAAATTATGTAAAATGTATATTATAATATGTACTTTATAGTTGCATATAAATTTTATTAAGTTTGAGTGAGTGTAACACCATTAAAATGCATTTGAAACATTTTTCCTCATTGACCGATTCAATGTAACGGAATACTTTTGATTATCCCTGTAATTGATCTATGCACCCGATTATCAAAAAATTTGAAATAACTCTACAAAATTATGTAATAATTATGTATTTAAAAAATTCAAACGATTCAGTTGGGTAGTTTTTGCGCTGTTATATGCGGACAGACAGACGGACGGACTGAACAACCACTATAGGTGCTACGTATTTACATAATTATGAACGCACCTAAAAATGAAATAATTCTGTTGCCACAATAACAAAAACAGTATTAAAAACTTCAAAAAATTTAATAAACAAATTTAGATACAGGTTTCAAACAAATATCATTTAAAAATATTTTTTTTTCTTTATTTGACGGTGTAAAAATTGAAAATGTGCGATGTTTAGAAGTTTTGAAATTTGCAGTACCGAAAATTGTTAAACTGGAATTTCATTTAATATTTGTTAATCATTGGTCCAGGAATATTAACGTATCTCTAAAAGTCCAGGTATATTAATATGACTCTGTTTATTGTGTAAGCAACTTGTTGATCGTCACAAAAATGATACTATTATTGTTTATATATATATATATATATATATATACAAATCGTATAAGTCTAAAATTATAGTTTTTGAAAATATTATTTTCCAAATAGTCGTTGTTATTTGTTGAATTACATTTTTTTTAGTTTTTATTCTTTTTAGGTGCGTTCGTAATTATGTAAATACGTAGCACCTATAGTTGTCGTTCAGTCCGTCCGTCCGCATATAACAACGCAAAAACTACCCAACCGAATCGTTTGAAATTTAAAATACATAATTACTACATAATTTTGCCGAGTTATTTCAAATTTTATCAAAATCGGATGCATAGTTCAACTACAGGGAAAATCAAAAGTGTTCCGTTACATGACGGTCAATGGAGAAAAACGTTTCAAATGCATTTTAATCATTTGAAATTTAAATTACATACTTATTACATAATTTTGTCAAGTTATTTAAAATTTTTTGAAAATCGGATGCATAGTTCAATTACAGGGACAATCAAAAGTATTCCGTTACATTACAGACAATGGGGAAAAAAGTTTCAAATGCATTTTAATAATATTACACTCATTCGAACATAATAATATTGATATGCATCATAAAGTACATATTATAATATAGATTTTGCATAATCTGTGGTGCAAAGAACATTTGTTATTGATTTACAAGGCCACACGAAAGTATTTCATTACATAATGAGTATAGGGAGAACATTATTTGTTGCGCATTTTAATTGTAATTAACTATTTACAATTTTATGAGATTGATATAGGAGAGTGATATTTTTAAAACTTCGTTATCGTACGAACGCACCTCATTTGCTACGCTTCACGTGCAATTTCCAACTTGTTCATATTCTATCGCAGACGATTTTTGAATTTCGATTCTGACGTCATTTGAGATGGTGAAGTTTGGAGAATCATCTTAAGCTGGATAGTAACAGTGTTTCACAATGATTTATAGCTTTCGAGTAGACTCTCGTTTAACCGGAATTGTCGGGAAATTCTTCTCCCGGATAACCGAATTGGTGTAAATTTTAATAAAAATTACAGAAAATGTCAAATTGTTAGGCGCATTAACATATAATAATTACTCTTAATTAACTCGAAAAGAGTCTAAAAATCTCCATCAACTATGAGAAATATACAGTCGAGTCTCTATATAACGAAATCCATCGTTCCAGTAAAAAATTCGTTATATAGAGAAATATGATGTATAGAGAATGATGTTAAAAATCGTATTTAATGTGTGAAATTTGAACAATTATTATTTTTGATCTTTTTAATTTAGAATTTGAAATGTTTAAAAGTATATATTAACCTAACATTTTATTCCTTAATTATTTAAGCAGTTTCAACAAAGAGAATAGACATTTATTAGAAAGCTTAATGAAAATCAAATGAGGAAGACTTACATTAATTTCAGACGTAGAATTCTGTAATTTTTGGTTGTTTTGATTTTAAAATTGTTACACTCTCAGAAAAAAATGCTCGAATTATATCAAGGAATGAAAAATTGTAGTTAACATTTTCCTCCATTTGAAGGCCTCTCTTTATGTTCCTCTCATTGATTCCTCTCTTATATGTGTAACAATCCAACTGACTCTGTTTTGAGAAGGATGTTGAAAGGTGTGTGGGATATGGGATGAACTCGTTGGATTTAAAGAACAAGGAGAGAAATAATATATAAAAAAAAAAACTCAGCATTGAACTATGAATCAATAATACGTGATGGAAAATTGATTGCATATGATTTCGAAGCTTTTTTAAAAATGAATAAATTAAGACCAATTTATGAAAAAATTCGTCATATGGAGATAGATATATTAAATCATATATTAAAAATGGTTTTCAAACCGAAAACTAGTCGTTGGGGGCCACCGTAATACGTACCCATCATGGAAACAAAACATGTGTAAACTATTTATAAAATGCATTGCAATTCCAAAACAAAATATAAACATATATTTAAGTATTTTTAACACATCATCATGCTCTATTAATGAATTGCTGATGTACCAATTTAGATAAATTGTATGAAACGCCAAACTATTCTACTAGCACTGAATTGCATAAAAGAAACATCCTTATAACTCCAATAATAATAATTCTATTAACTAACAGTTTGTTGCATCGAATTAAGTGTCTCATTTCCAATTAAAATATATATTTGAATTGACATCTGAGTGAAATACAGGGTCATGAAAAATCAAAGAATGTGGAAAACAGGATTAGAAATATCTCAACAACTAACAATCCGATCGACTTCGTTTTATATGCAAAATTTGTGTTACTTTATTGCCTTTTACGTCCACTCCTTAAAAGAAAAAAATTCGAAAATTTTTATATACCTTTCATCAGAACGAATTTTTCGAGAGTCCGAAAAAAATAGTTCCGGATAATCGAGGTTACTGATATTAAATAGGCTTTGTCCCATTCTTACATACTAAGCACATACAAAATTTCAAGTCTCTATCTTAATTTGTTCGGGAGATAGAGCGGTTACAGACACACACACACACACACACAGACGGACGGACAGCAAATTTTTTTTTTCTAAAAATATGTTTTTCGGAATCTCCACTATCTAAAACGTGTAAATCCGTCAAAAATTTTTTTTTCGATGTATTCAAAACGATTGCAAGACTTACCCTATACTATGTATGATGGGTAAGTAAAATGTGATCCATTAAGAGAGGAATAGAGAGATACAATTCTTTTCAAATCGAAAAAATATTCCAGACTTTTATGAAGAATCAGGTTGAAAAAGGAAGAATCAGACAACAATGCCAAAACGAAATAATAAAATGTCAGGAATCATGTTTTATTCGAGGGAAGGAACTCAGAAAAAAAAAAAAAAAAGGTGGAAGTTGTAGTAGATCCGATTTGAAGGAGAATCGTTCGTTTCCCTTGGCATCTTGCCAACCCTTTTTAATCGAACCTTTTTCTCTCAAATAATTGCTTCCTCGCTTTTAGCGGCACGTGCCTCGATTCGGGTCAAGTAATCTTTTTTTATCGGATAAGGCCAGGACCCGACAGAGCCATCCTCATGAATGTGCGACAGGTGCGGCCGCACAGGGCTTATCGCTTAGCGAGACTGTCTTAATCCTAGCCAAGTCCGGAACAATTTTATTCTGATAATATTTTATTTACTTTATTCAGCATCAATCATAAGTTGAGAACACTTTTTATTGACATTATATTCCAAGATATTCTCAGGATCTCCTACATTAAAGAGATAGAATATAATTACTTACCCATCATACGTAGTATAGGGTAAGTCTTGTAATCGTTTTGAAACATCGAAAAATTATTTTTGACGGATTTGTACGTTTTAGATAGCGGAGATTCCGAAAAACATATTTTTAGAAAAAAAAATTTGCCGTCCGTCCGTCTGTCTGTCTATCTGTCTGTCTGTCTGTCTGTCTGTACACGCTCTATCTCCAGAACAAGTTGAGATAGAGACTTGAAATTTTGTATGTAGTTAGTATGTAAGAATGGAAAGAAGCCTATTTAATATCAACAACCTCGAATATCCGGAACTATTTTTTTCGGACTCTCGAAAAATTTGTTCTGATGAAAAGTATATAAAAATTTTATATTTTTTTTTGTTCTAAGGAATGGACGTAAAAGGCAATAAAATAACACACATTTTGCATATAGAACGAAGTCGATCGGATTATGAGTTGCCGAGATATTCGTAATCCTGTTTTCCACATTCTTCGATTTTTCATGACCCTGTATTTCATTCACATTTCAATTCAGAGGTATATTTTAATTGGAAATGAGACGCTTAATCCGACGCAGTTAATTGTTAGTTAATAGAATTATTATTTTTGGAGTTATAAGGATGTTTCTTTTACGCAGTTCGGTACCACTTGAGTAGTTTGGCTTTTTATATAATTTGTCGAAATTGGTACATCAGCAGTTCTTTAATAGAGCATTACTATGTATATTAACAATATATTTAAATTTTGTTTATGAATTGCAATGCATTGTATATAAATAGTTTTCACATGTTTTATTTTCATATACATAACATATCCATGATGGGTAAGTATTACGGTGGCCCCCAACGACTAGTTTATTGACGTTATATTCCAAGATATTCTCAGGATCTCTCCTACATTAAACAGATAGGACATAATTTTTAATTAAGCTTAATTTCTAAGCTCACATTTTCACACACACGCAGTCGTTCGCATTTTTTGCCGATCCCACCGAAGCTAGCATAGGGGAGAAAAATACGGGCTTCTGATTGGTCGAAAAAATGTTGGCAAATAGACCATCCAGAATGCTAATGTACATATTAGGAGCGTATATGGGTATATCATTAAAATAATAATAATAAGAAGAAATTGCAATTTTACTTACCCATCATACGTAGTATAGGGTAAGTCTTGCAATCGTTTTGAACACATCGAAAAAAAAAAAATTGACGGATTTACACGTTTCAGACAGTGGAGATTCCGAAAAACATATTTTTAGAAAAAAAAATTTGCCGTCCGTCCGTCTGTGTGTCTGTCTGTCTGTCTGTAACCGCTCTCTCTCTCTCGAACAAATTGAGATAGAGACTTGAAATTTTGTATGTGCTTAGTATGTAACAATGGGACGAAGCCTATTTAATATCAGTAATCTCGATGATCCGGAACTATTTTTTTCGGACTCTCGAAAAATTCGCTCTGATGAAACGTATATAAAATTTTTCGAATTTTTATATTTTAAGGAGAGGATATAAAAGGCAATAATATAACATAAATTTTTGTATAAAGAACGAAGTCGATCGAAATATTAGTTGCTGAGATACGTGTAATACTGTTTTCCATATTCTTTGATTTTTCATGACCCTGTATTTCATTCAAATTTCAACTCAAAGATATCTTTTAATTGCAAATGAGACACTCAATTCGATGCAAGAAACCGTTAGTGAATATGCTAATTATTTTTAGAATTATAAGGATGTTTCTTTTATGCAATTCAGTGCTAGTAGAATAGTTTGGCGTTTCATACAATTTATCGAAATTGGTTCATCAGAAATCCATTAATAGAGCATGATTATGTGTGAAAAATACTTAAATATACGTTTATATATTTTGTTTTGGAATTGTAATGCATTTTATAAATTGTTTACATATGTTATGTTTTCATATATTATGTTATGCATATCCATGATGGGTAAGTATTACGGTGGCCTCCAACGACTAGTTTTAAAATTAATATAGAACAATTGAGTTTGACGGCGTAAAATGAAATTACTATTGTTTCTAAATAAATTGTTCTGATTGTGTATATATGTGCATATCATGTTAAAAAAAAATAGAAAAAAAGAAATGGCAATTCCATTTTTATTATTTTCTAAAAGTAATACAGAGTAATTGTTAAACATCCCGATCAACTTCTTTAATTATAAATTCCGAATTATCCATTTCTTTATCTATTAATAAATATGTAAAAACAGAAGGAAAATTTCAGCTTTCAAAAGCTTTTGAAACAGAAATTGATGATTAAATAAACGTAAACTCAAAAATGAAGGAAAGCAAAATTTTTAGACCAATCAGAAGCCCGTATTTTTCTCCCCTATGCTAACTTCGGTGGGATCGGCAAAAATGCCAGTGGTTCAGACAAAAAATATAGAAGTGATTTCACTTCGTTTCACAAATGGGAAGTGCCAAAACTTGCAGCGACATCTACATTTTATTTTAATTTACACACATTTTCGACAGAAGCCTCGCACCCCGACACAGAAATATTTTCTTCAATAAAAAAAGAAGATATAATAGAAAAATTTTAATATAAATACAGTCGAGTCTATATAACGAAATCCACCACTCCAGTAAAAAATTCGTTCTATAGAGAAATTCGATGCATAGAGAATGATGTTAAAAATCATGTTTAATGTGTGAAATTTGAACAAATATTATTTTTGATCTTTTAAATTAATAATTTGAAATGTTTAAAAGTAAATGTTAAACTAAACTTTTATTTCTTAATTATTTAAGCGGTTTCAAAAAAGAGAATAGACATTTATTTGAAAGCTTAATGAAAATCAAATAAGGAAGACTTGCATTAATTTCACAGTAAGAAATCTGTAACTTTTTGTTGTTTTGATTTTAAAATTGTTACGCTCTCAAAAAAAAAAAAAAAAAAGCTCAAATTTTAGCAAGGAATGAAAAATTGTCGTTAACATTTTGCTCCATTTGAAGGCCTCTCTTATGTGCCTCTCATTGATTCCTCTCTTATATGTGTAACAATCCAATTGACTCTGTTTTGAGAAGGATGTTGGAAGGTGTGTGGGAGGTGGGATGAATTCGTTGGATTTAAAGAACAAGGAGAGAAGTAATATTAAAAAAAAAAGCCTTAGCACTGAACGATAAATCAAAAATAAGTGATAGAAAATTGATTCCATATGATTTCGAAGCTTTTTTAAACCTGAATAAATTAAGACCAATTTATGAAAAAATTCGTTATTTGGAGATAGATATTTCGCTATATATTTTTAATGTAATCATGCGAAAAAGGGACCGTTCCTACAGAAAATTCGTTATATAAAGAAATTCGATGTATGGAGTTTCGTTATAGAGAGACTCGACTGTACTTTGTATGTTGGGTAAAACTGACCCATTCACACTAGCCACTATCGAAAAATCTCGTGTTTCAAGTTTCTGTTCCCAGGATCTCCCTATTCCGATACATTGAATCAAGCGGTCCGCCCATGAATACAATGCCAAAGATTTTCCGACGAAAATCTTTGGCGAAACATAGAATTATTACATACAATTAATATACATTAATATCAGACGGAGAAATCTGTAATTTTTTGTTGCTTTGATTTTAAAGTTGTTACGCTCTCTAAAACATGCTCACATTTTAGCAAGGAAGGAAAAATTGTGGTTAACATTTTCCTCCATTTGAAGGCCTCTCTTATTTGCCTCTCATTGATTCCTCTCTTACATGTGTTGACTCTGTTTTGCGAAGGATGTGGAAAGGTGTGTGGGAGGTGGGATGATTTTAGTTAAGAAAATATAGTGGTCTTGACAAAATGAGGTGCGTTCGTACGATAACGAAGTTTTAAAAATATCACTCTCATATATCAATCTCATAAAATTGTAAATACTTACAATTAAAATGCGCACCAAACAATATTCTCCCTATACCATTATGGAATGGAATACTTTTGTGTGGCCTTGTAAATCAATAACAAATATTCTTTGCACTACAGATTATGCAAAATGTATATTATAATATGTACTTTATAGATGCATATAAAGTTTTTACGTTCGAATGAGTAACACCATTAAAATGCATTTGAAGCATTTTTCCTCATTAACCGTAATGTAACGGAATACTTTTGATTTTCCTTTAATTGAACTATTCATCCGATTTTGATAAAATTTAAAAGAACTCCACAAAATTATGTAATAATTACGTATTTAAATTTTCAAATGATTAAAATGTATTTGAAACTTTTTTCCCCATTGACCGTAATGTAACGGAGTACTTTTGATTGTCCCTGTAATTGATCTATCCATCCGATTTTCATAAAATTTGAAATGGCTCGACAAAATTATGTTATAATTATATATTTAAAATTTCAAACGATTCGATTGGGTAGTTTTTGCGTTGTTATATGCGGACGGACAGACAGACAACAATAGGTGCTACGTACACTCTAAATAAAAAGGAGTGACTATTCACTCCGGAGGAGTGAATACTCACTCTATCGCAGACTCAAAATATGCCGAACCTCTTTAGAGTGACTATTCACTCTGAGCAAAAGTGGAATCGTTGACTCTCTGAAAGAGTGAATACTCACTCCTGGGAAGTGAATAGTCACTCTAAACAGGAGTCAATAACGACTGTTTCTGAAGAGTGACTATTCACTTTTGCTAAAGGAGTGCGTTTTTTCACTGCTGTAGGAGTGAGTAGTCACTGTTACTGAGGAGTGACTATTCACTCTTGCTAAAGGAGTGCGTTTTTGCACCCTTGGTAGGAGTGAATAGTCACTTTTTTATGGGAGTGAATTTTTTTTTATGCAGTGCAATTTTTTTTTTATTGCTATTATGGGCATTTTAAAAGAATCGTAACTTTTAAAGTATACAATGAAAATAAATACAAGCATGGTAAAGATTGGAATAAAATACTTTATTGACAATATTTATTTAATTCATAGTATGTAACATTAATTAAACTTTTAAAGGGAAAACTTAATTAAAGTTACTTTGAATTAAATTAGATTATTGACAGAAATAAATTATTTTGTTCCAATCTTCCCCCTTGTATTTGCTTTCATTGGTAGCCCCATAAATATATATGATAGTTTTAAAATGCCCTTAAGCACAAGTAATTAAACATTTTTAAAATCTTAAACAATCAATATTTTTTTCCGATACCCATCAAGTTTTACTTATTATTATTTCAATAATTCCGTTATGCATGTTATCTATGTTTTTTTATTGTTTTTCTGATGTCTAATTAAAATCTTTTTTGCTGAAAAACAGATATTGCAACCCGATATAATCTAATACAACAGATATTAATACAATAATATATTTTATTTCGATCTTATCCTTTATATTTGCTTTGATTGCATGTATGATAAATCTATGATAGTTTCAAAATACCCATAAGTGCAAGTTACTAACCAATATATTAATCAAAGAAATACTTTTTTTTCAAATACCCCTGAAGTTTTATTTAATATTTTAATAATTCCGAAAATGCACATTAATTAAGCTTTTTTCATGTGTAATTAAAAATTTAAATAGACAGATCTCAGTAGTAATATTTACATTAAATTATATCTAGCTTAATGTAAATATTATAAATATGTAATTTATTTTTTTACTTATTGTGATTTGTGATTGTTTTATGATAGATAAACATGTAGTCTAAAACTTTAAATTCTCTGGAATATGTATATATATATTTTTTTAAAACATATTACTTAACTTAATTATGATTTCTGATATTACAACCATTAATTATGGAACGACAAGGTAACGTCCAATTAATTTTATTATTTTTTTCTATTTCCGTATATATTGTATTTTATACAAATAAGAGTTAAATAATTTTCATGTTTTATTGAAAAAGATTGATTTAGGAAATAGAAAAAAGAATGAAATATAAAAAGAAAAGAAATGACTAGAAATGTACTCATCTTATACTTTGAAAGGCATTTTTAATATAAAAAGTTGCTATTTATGTCTTTAAAACACATCCAACTTTGAAAGGCATTTTTAATATAAAAAGTTGCTATTTATGTCTTTAAAACACATCCAATCTTATACTATATAAATGATGCCATGAAATTAAAATATATATGTATATATACTAAAGCAATTTTAGTTATAAACTTCGTATCAGGCATTTAAAAAAATAATAATAATGAAAATAATTACTTGTGTTATAAAAGTAAAAAATGCGTTTACAATATAATAAAATTTAATAACTGTTTCTGGGTGTCCATAATTACATGTTTTTATTGAAAAAAAAATGTATTTTAATTCGGGCAGTAACTTTTTAATGCAATGTAAACATTAAAAAAAATTAATTAAAATAATACCTTAAGGGGGAAAAAACATAATGAAGACAAGTAAACAAATATTGAAATGTACCTTTTCTATTTTCCTCAGTATTCCAAATCTTTAAGGTGTACATAAAGTTGTTTATTTTTTATATATTTTGAAAAAAAAAAAAAAAAAAAAAAAAAAAAAACATTGTTCATAAAAAAAATTTTTGTGCTTTTGTAAGTATTCGAACAATTTATCTCTAACATTTTCGTGAAACTGGAATCGAAGGCTTTTAAAATGTCTTAATTTGAATAAAACTGATTAAATAAATAAAAAATTTTAGCATTCCGTTGCAAAACCAAGCTCTCTGTTTTGAATGTCATACAAGCGCAAAAGTGGGATAAACTTCGTTATACAGCATACAATTTCCGTAATACGGAGATTAATTTACATGTTAATAATGTTCAAAGTCAAGATTCCATAGAAAATTTCGTTAAGTAGAAAACTTCATTAAATACGGATTTCGTTAAAAGGAAGTTGGACTGTATTATTAATATTAATAGAAAAAATTTCAAAAGCTTTATTTCTTAAAATAAAACTGCAAAAATTATACAAGACTAAAAGCTATTTTTCAATCTCAAACTAAAAAAAGAAAAGAGAGAGAAAAAATCAACAATACACTGTCTCCCACATTTTCCACAAAGTTCAGCTCATTATAATGTTTAGTGTAATCTACAAAAAGCATCTGGTCATGAATCACGATTATCTCTGTTTTCGCATTTCAAATGTGAGATTGAGATAGATAAGATACAAGGTTTTGAAAAATTAGGAGAAAAAAATCAATCTTTTTCTGTATAACAGAAACTAACCCAGTAATATATAAAATACAATACAACAGAAGTAAAAATATTAAAATTAATATAGACTTACAGTTACATTCCAAGAAATGCACGTTGATTTAAATCCAGTAAAATGGCCGACAACTTTAGGCTTATCTTGAAAAAGAAAAAACGTTAAAGTGAAGGCTATTTTTGATTGGTTGATGACGTCACTCTTAAAAAAGAGTCACAAGCGCCATTCTAAGAGAAATAATTGCAGCGGGCTAAGTTTAAATCGCCTTCACTCATGCACACGCATGCGACTTATTCTTTATGGAACGTGTCACAAATGTGTAAAACAGAAACAAATTCTATTGAATAAACAATATTTTGCATTTACTTTGGAGCTTGATATTTTAATTTAGAAACTCCAAACAATTAAATTACATAAGATAGACAATATCAGTGTTAAATTCAGACACTTTCCTCCGGGAATGACTTCTATGGCTCCTGGGCGGGCATTATAGAGTTCCGAGGGGGGGGGGGTGACTTTTGACCATTGAAAATACAAAAAGTAACATTTTCGGGTGCGGGGGGAGCGAGAGGGCACGACGTTTCATTGCTCCAGGGAGAGGGCTCCTACCCCCCCAGAAAATCCCCTGAAATTAACAGTGACGGACATTGCACTTATATTATTGCAAAAGAAATCTGAGAAATGTCTATAAAACTATGTATCTAACAGTATAGTATAACAGTTTGAATACTTTCGCTATTTCAGAAGAATATTTTTAGCACATGTTTTTGTCATTAGCGCAGAAAATAAATTTCATACTCAGAAAAGAGAAGGTTAACGAAACAGACTAAGACGTAAGATCAATGTTGAATTCAGGGGGGTGGCCCAGGTGGGGACATTGGTTCCGGAGCAATAACAGTCCCCCCCCCGGAAAATTTGGGATTTTATGTCTTTGATAGTCAAAAATTGCAATTTCCCCCGGAACTCCATAATGTCCCCCCTGCCCCGGAGCCACAAATGTCCCTCCCAGAGAAAAATGACTGAATTCAAGACTGCGTAAAATAAGTTTTGAAATGAAAGTCCTTATTAATAAATTTGTATTTGGGTGTAGCTTAAGGTGCCATGCAATAATTTTGAAATGAAAAATGAATTTACTTCCCATTATCTAAATATATATATCTACACACATATTTACAAGGGAAAAAAAAATTGTAGTATAAATTTGCAATTCCTTCAATTTCTGCGCCTGTAACGATGGCCCCCATCGTCTTTCATTTTGCACCTCCGTTTTAGTAACAAATCAGTGTAATTTCAAAGGTTACATTTTGAAATGGAGCAATTGAAAATTAATGAGTGATATATTTTGGTGTTTTTGATTATTTAAATCCATATATTTATTCAAAGTTGAACTGATTTTTTTAAAGTGTATAATGCCATGTTTTCACTCTTGTCAACGGAGTGAGATATCTCACTCTCGTCAGCAGAGTGAGATGTTTCACTCTCGATGATGGAGTGAAATATTTCACTCTTTTCAACAGAGTGGAAAATTTCACTCTTTAAAGAGTGTATTTTTAAAAATATCACTCCAAAAAGAGTGAAAATGCCTCTGACTCTTCTAAAAAGTGAGTTTTTCACTCCTTCCACTTTTAGAGTGTATTTACATAATTACGAACGCACCTAAAAAACAGCAATAAAAGTAAACAGAAATTAAATTTGATCGTCTGCTCTAGCCATTCGCAAAATGAGAATGATTTTAGCGTTGCTCTCTAAATCTGCTATCAGATTCAGGAACTTTTGAGCTAAAACTTGATTTCCTCCAACTTTTCGCGAAATAGCCTCACAACGCCCAGTATGATAGCAAACAGCAAAGTCCTCCAACTTTTTTCCGCAGTTCAAAAAAAAAAAAAAAAAAAAAAACTCCGCTTGCCGAGACTTTTCAACCATCATCGAATCAGAGATAAGCATTTGATACGAACAGGCGATAAATATTAAGGGTGTATTTCGATTCAAACTGCTTATTTTCCGATTTATTTTTGAATTCATTATTGCTCTCAAATACCCCAAACTTTCAAAATCTCTTATTTGGAAAGTACACAAGATGCCGTGATGGTCGATTCTTTGATAAATGCAGAAAATATTGCAAAAAAAAGCAATCAAAAACGGCATTTCGAACCGATTTTTCCCAAGCGGGAGATTTGGGAACGATAAAAAGGGTCATGCTGATAAGGCATTTGTTTATAACTCAAAGTCTAATGAATTGACCGTAAAATGACATCACACGGCACCTCGTACGTCCCTTCAAGAATCCCCTCAGCAAGTTTCATGTTTCTACTTTTTAAAATGTGTCTGAAATTGTATCTGAAAATTTCGAGCTGTTGGAGGTGGAAAAGCGTTGTTTCGAATACACCCTTAATGGCTGGTACTAGTAGTACTGTTTTTTCCTGCATTTTTTCCGATTTTTTCCAAGACAATTGTAGCCTTTTACTCTCTCTGAAAAGGCAAAAGTTGGGGGTAGAAATCGGCTGAAAAGTTTTTGAATCTGATAGCATCTGTGTAGATTTACGAAGAACCAATTTTGCGTTTTCCCCTTTCAATAACAGATATAAGTTCGATATGCTAACTTTACCAAAACCATCCCAACATAAGAGAGCTAAAATTCGTTCTTTTGTATTCGAGAAAGAACGAGAGTAATAAAATATTAACCTCGCGTTTCCATGGCAACTTCTGCCTGGCTCTGGGAGCGAATGGAAAGATAACCAATAAGAAAACGCTCTCCTAAATTAAAGACAACGGAATTAAAAGCCATGTCCTTCGTAAAAAGTCAATTTTGGAATAAATAAGAACATTTTAATGATAGAGCAACACTTGGAAAATTTATTTTAACCCTTTGCGGCGCAAGGCAAATTCATTGCTTAAGTATTGAAATTAATGACTGACACCGGAATTTGAAAAGTTTTATTTGTAAATAAGAAAAAGCTACATTTCACGCATTCAATAAACCGTAATTTTTTTAAACAAAATTCCGGTGCCAATGTGGCGTTTGGTAATTAAAATTAAGTGGCATATCTATGAAACCACCGCGCCGCAAGGGGTTAACACGAAAAGTGTCGCAATTTTAATCAGCGGCGAAAGAGCTAATTAAGGTCGGTTAAAATTAGTTTCGAGTTCAGCTCGATGTAACAATACATGCTCGTCATTTTATTACTATAAAATAAAGCATTTTACTTTATAGAAGTATTATTTATAGCATAAAGACTAAGAAACTAAGATAGAAATAGATTAAAACGAATATGATGATTGAAAATTGCTTAAAAATACAAAAATTGAATAAATGGCTATATAATTTTCGGTACTACTTGGTTATCCCGACGACCATTTTCGCCAAATTAGAAAAGTCGCCAAACTAATAGCCAAGTTATACATGTTGACACAATTTTTATTTTAAATAACGGAAAAACAAATAATTAGTAAAATATTAGTAAAAATACAAATAAAAAGTCAAAGTAAAAATCACTTAATGACGTTTTAAACATATGTATCGTATTTAATGCCATTGAATGTGACATTCACGTTCATTTTTTTTTATTCGCCATTATCTTTCTATAAGGTATTTTATTTTAAACAAGTATTTTGTATAATTTATTTGTAATAAAGGCAAAAGTATACAAGTTTCTAAGTTTTCCATACAGTAAATTTATCCGAAAAGCATGCGACCAAAGTATTTTCGGTTAACCGGAGATAATCGGAAGGCTTATTTGAAAAGTTGCGATCCTAACTTAGAAGATTGTTGCAATAAAAATGTTCTAGGTACCATATTCAAAACACCCTGAAGTTGAAAAAAAAAAGAAAAGAAAAGTAGGGTAAGTGTTACCAATAGTGGGCCACCAGTTTTCAAAGTTGAAAAACAAGTTATGGAGCCCGTGCTTACCCACTGAAACACAAAAGGGCTCCCAAATACTTTTTAAAGCTACTTTTTAGAAGTATTAAAATACAATCAGAGTAAAAAAAAGAACTTTTTTCCTTGCGAAACTTTTTTTTAACATATTTTGAAATCCAAATATTCTTAATTGTAGTTCTACATTGGTAAATGACAAAAATTAATTGGTTATATATAATTATCTGTATAATAAAATAGCTTTTCATATGAACATGGGAAGTTAGTTTAAATTTAATATTAGTAGTGTTATATTCACTCGAAGTTTTTATCATAAAATTTCAAAATATTTAAGCATACAAAAAATGGATTTAATAATAAACAAAAATAGTTGAGTAGTAGGGGGGGGGGGGCCCTGTCTGACGTCAGGCTTCCCCTACTTCTAAGTCTTAAGCGGGCAATAATTTATAAAATCGTCTGCAGTATTTCTCTCCAGTTTATTTTGGAATTTTTGTGTTTTTTAGCTCTGTGTAGCCATGAATGCTAAACGAAACGAAACTTCGCCTGAAATTCGAAAATTAGTTATTAATTTGCATATTGAACGTGGAAAATCTATTAGAAAAACTGATGAAACAGTTAACTTGAGTCGTTTAACAGTTTTCAATATCATTAAACGATATAAAAACAATCATATGATTCAGGATAAAAGAAGACCTGGCCGACCATCAAAGCTATCCAATGGAATAAAGCGAAATATTAAAAAAAATCCAAGAAATAGTGCTTCAAAAATTGCTGCTGATTTACAAGCATTATATGGAATAATTGTTAATCTTGAGACTATTAGAAGGGTAATTCGATCTGCTGGATATCACGGTAGAGTAGCCAGGAAAAAATTCTTCGTAAGTGAAAAGAATAGAAAACTCAGACTAGCTTTCGCAAAATCCAACATAAATAAGAATTCTGATTACTGGAATAAAGTTATATTTGCTGATGAGAGTAAATTTAATATATTTGGTTCTGACGGTAGAATCTTGGTGTAGAGAAAACCCAGGGAAGAATTTCGCAAACAGAACTTGGTACCAACAGTAAAACATGGTGGAGGAGGAGTTATGGTATGGGGGTGTATGTCGTCCGCTGGAGTTGGTAATCTTGTTTTTATTGACAGTATAATGGATCAGTACAAGTATATTGATATTTTAAAGCAAAATTTGAAATCTTCAGCACGAAAATTGAACCTTCATAACGATTATAAATTCTACCAGGACAATGACCCAAGCACACTGCTCTGAACGTTAGACTCTGGCTGCTATATAACTGTCCTGAAATAATAAAAACACCACCACAATCTCCAGACTTAAATCCCATAGAGAATATTTGGCAAGAATTGGAATCAAGAATTCGCAAACACACCATTTCTTCAAAACAACAACTAAAATCGATGCTTCAAGAAGAATGGGGTAAAATCACTCCAGAAATCACAAAAAAATTAGTCGAATCCATCCCAAAAAGATTAAATCATGTTTTAAAAGTAAAAGGAAATCCAACAAAATATTAAAACCTTTTAAAAAGTAAAATTTTTGATGGAAAAGTAAGTGTCCCATCACTTATGTGAGCCATTTTTTGCTCCGTTCTGAACAATTGTATTTTTACTAAATTAATATTTTAATATTTTGACAAAATGTATGTTATGTTATAATTGTTACTAACTTTAAATATGAAACACACACAAAAAATTTTTGCACATGTTCGTTTATTTATTTTATTGCAGTTTCTTTTTATAAAGCACAAGTGTCCCATCACTTTTGTGAGACACTGTAATAAAACCATTTTATATATTTTGATATCACAATCCCTATATGCCTATATAAATTTGTAGGATTAATAATGTAATTGATTGGTAACTTTTTATAAGTCAAGAAGTATTGATGTATAAACTGTCATAAAATCTTACGTAAGCAAAGAAGGGGGGGGGGGGGGTGGTGGTCTAGCATTTGCTTAGATTTTCTTACAAGGGGGGAGGAGGGGGTACAAAATGACTAAAAATATGCTTACGTAATACTTGAACAGTCCCACATGATTGTTGAACATATAAGTATCAGATAATTTTATACATATTTTGTAAACTCTAAATTCTTTTAACGGTTTGGATATAGCGAACAAAAACTTCGGTCCCTTGAAGTTCGTTATAACGGGTTTCCACTGTACTCGATAACTTATGAAATACAGCGACATCTTAAAAAAAATTAGCATTGCAATTACAACATAGGATAGGTTATAATTGCAATGCTAATTTTTAGATGCAGATGAATATTTATTGACTAAATCAACTAATTTAACAAGGGCCATTTTCGTTTTTAGCTCACAGGCTATCACAGCCTGAGAGCTTATGTGCCCGTCCGTTCTGTATGTATGTTCGTACGTTCGTATGTTCGTTCGTGCGTAACGCGATAACTCATGATAAAAATATCGGATCCACTTGAAATTTTGTATGTAGGTATATCCTGACAAGGCGCTTCCCTGATTAGTTTTTGGAGTTCATTCGATATGTATAAGAGGGGGAACGGGGGGGGGGGTCATGCCCCTCCCCTTAATGGATATAAACGAGATTTTCATGCAGAATTAACAGTTTTCGTTCAAAATTTAGATATAGGATCATTCTGACGAGGCGAGTCCGTGGCTGTTATTAGGTATTCATTGAATAATCACAAACAGGGGGAACGAGGGTTCTAATGCCCCACTCCTTAACTTGTATAAATGGATTTTTCAATCAGATTTGTCAGATTTCGTTCAAATCTCTGAATAGTTTTGGAAGTTTAATGGTTAAATATAAAAGAGGAGAATAACTCCTCTTAAATTATATAAATACTAAATGGGTTTTTATTAAGAATTATCCGATTTGCTCTGAATTTTGGATATAGATTTTTTTAATATGATAAAGCATGTATTTGATAGTTTAGGAAGTTCAATGATTAAGTATAAAAAAGGAGAAAGGGGAGAGCTGTTTCCCCTTCTTAATTTTTTTTTTCGAACGGAATTAACGAAAATACAAGGCTGTAATGTACAATTATTATGCGTAGCCTGTGAGCTCAATGCCATCAGTTTAACTGGGCAATATTCTTTTTTATTCAGATTTGTAAAAATATTGAAGTCGCAGACGATAGGTTTTTACTTTCGAAAGTATAATTTCATTGAAAGGAGGTTTTTTTAAACGAATTTTAATTAATTAGGATGAGCGAAGCGAATCCTCTACTAGTCCACTCAAATTACAATTTGTCGTACGCTTTACAAAAAAACCATTCAATATTTTAACTTCAAATTAAACACAAAAATAAATTATGATCTGTAGATTTGCAGAATATAATTTTTTTTACAGTAAAACGTTAAAAAATTATTATTTTAATTAATTTATTTTACATGCATTTCCAATACGGACGCATTTTAGCAAATAAATAAAAAATGAAACGCGTATATTTTCAGAAAAAAAAGTTTAAATCATGGAGTAAATAATTATAGATAGAATCATGATTAATTTATTAAATAAACCATGTTTTCATTATCCCGCAAAATCGTTTGCACAGATGACACTTAAACATTTTAAAAGAATTGTATTGTAGATTTTTTTTTTTTTTTTTTTTTTTTTTTTTTTTGTAAACTGGCAACAAAATAATTGTAAACAAATAAAATTAATTCTTAAATTTGTTATATAAATGAAAAATTAAAAGATCTGCGTGAAGTTGTTGGTTCAAGCTCTTTATAAATATTTTTGCGAAGGTCGTATTGTGGCTAAATAATATCGACTCATTAATCAGAAGGATTTTATAGAAAAATAAGACTTTAATAAGTTCGCAAACACAACAATAATTATTCGTGAAAACGTCACTGCGAGAATGAGAGAGCGCTTCGTTAAAAGGTAATTCCATTAATTGAGTTGCCATTCGCAGAAAGTAAAAAGTTCTCCCACGCGGAGAGAATTACAGCAATTCTCATACGCTAACATGTATAAAAACGAAGAAATTAAAATAAAATGTTTTACAGTTAAAAATTCATAGTATCAACGAAAGCAGATTTCAAATGTTTTTTCCAGAAAATAGGATTTTGAAGAAGTAACTTTCTTCAAGCTTTCTTCAAATATATTATTCTAAAATAGCTATCAAAGATTATCGGATGTTGATTACAAAGATTGGAAACATGCATATTTCAAACAATTAAAAAACACCAGTGGCTACTTGAAATTGTAAAAACATCTTTAAAAGAGCTTTTAGTTGAAAATTTAAAAAAAATTTGTAAAAGTTTGCTTCGAAAATATCTTATTATGCCAGTTTTACATCATAAATAAAAAATTAAAATGCGCCAAAACATAAAATAACGTTTTTGTTTAATAAAGATGCAAAAATAATAATAAAAAAAAAATATTGTTACTTTCAAATATCTGTTTTATAAAATAATGCTTCGCGAATCCAAACAAAGCTTGGCTTTTGCTAGTTTATTTACTTTTACAGCAGAAGAAATCGCCTAAAAATTTATGCAATTTTACTTGTAATAGATGTGAGTTTAATTTATTTTACGGTGGAGGAAAAAAAAAAAAACCCTCTCAAAATAAAAGCGAGCTAAAACAAACTCATTCTTCGAACGCAGGAGGACTAGAGTATAATAAGATATTAAAGTTCCGTTGCTATGGGAACGCTGGCAAATTAATTCTCTGTTGCTTGGAGGCAATGGAAAAGAACGATCTGTCCGGCAAAATATTTTGAAATGTAAGGCAACAACATTAATTACAAAATCGCTCCGAAAATTATTTAGAAAGAGTTAAAAAAAAAAAAAAAAAAAAAAAAAAAAAAAAAAAAAACCAAGCCTACAAAGTTGACGTTTTTAGCACATTTTCCGACGGAAGCAGAAAAAGTTGGAAATTGCACGTGAAGCATAGCAAATGAGGTGCGTTCGTACCATAACGAAATTTTAAAAATATCACTCTCATATATCAATCTCATAAAATTGTAAATACTTAATTACAATTAAAATGTGCAACAAACAATGTTCTCTCTATACTCATTATGTGATGGAATACATTTGTGTGGCCTTGTAAATCAATAACAAATGTTCTTTGCACCACAGATTATGCAAAATGTATATTATAATATGTACTTTATAGTTGCATATCAATTTTATTACGTTCGAATGAGTGTAACACCATTAAAATGCATTTGAAACATTTTCCCACATTGACCGAAATGTAACGGAATACTTTTGATTGTCTCTGTAATTGATCTAAGCATCCAATTTTCATAACATTTGAAATGACGCGCCAAAATTATGTAATAATTATGTATTTTAAATTTCAAACGATTAAAAGGCATTTGAATCCTCCCCCCCCCCCCATTTGACCGTAATGTAACGGCATCCTTTTGATTGTCCACGTAACTGATCTATACACCCGATTTTTATAAAATTTGAAATGACTCGACAAAATTATATAATAATTATATATTTTAAATTTAAAACGATTTAGTTGATTAGTTTTTTAGTTGTTATATGCGAACGGACAGACGGACGCACTGAACGACAACTATAGGTGCTACGTATTTACATAATTACGAACGCACCTAAAAAGAGTAGTCTATAGATAGACAGCATTAGCTGTTTAAAATGTATATTTTTATTGGATGGAATACATCAGGGATGGAAAACATACAAATTCCCGGACCCAACACAAACAAATTTTAAATGAAATTTCAGTTTTGCAGTTTTCGGAATTACGAATTTTTAAACATCTAAACATCGCACATTTTTAATTTTTACACCGTTGCGTAGAGAGAAAAAAATGCGCTTTTTTATTAAATTTGTTTGAAATCTTTATAACAATTTGTTTTCAAATTATTAATTTTTTTATTTTTTTTATCATTGTGGCAACAGAAGTATTCTACATTAAAAATCAGAAAACGAACAGAATAAAAAACAGAAATATTCCATTTTTAGGTGCGTTCGTAAATATGTAAATACGTAGCACCTATTGTTGTCGTTCAGTCCGTCCGTCTGTCTGTCTGTCTATCCGCATAACAACACAAAAACTACCCAACCGAATCGTTTGAAATTTTAAATACATAATTATAACATAATTTTGTCGAGTCATTTTAAATTTTAGGAAAATCGGATGGATAGATGAATTACAGGGAAAATCAAAAGTGTTCCGTTACATTACGGTCAATAGTGAAAAATGTTTCAAATGCATTTTAATGGTCTTACACTCATTCGAACGTAAAAACTTTATATGCATCTATAAAGTACATATTATAATATACATTTTGCATAATCTGTTGTGCAAAGAACTTTTGTTATTGATTGACAAGGCCACACAAAAGTATTCCTTTGCATAATGGTATAAAGAGAACATTGTTTGGGGCGCATTTTAATTGTAATTATTTACAATTTTATGGGATTGATTATATGAGAGTGCTATTTTTAAAACTTCGTTATCGTACGAACGAACCTGATTTGCTACACTTCACGTATAATTTCCAACTTGTTATTTTAAATAACAAAAAATAAATAAATAAATAAATAAATAAATAAATAAATAAAATAAATAAATAGTTGAATAATAATAAATTTTAAAAATAAAAAGCCGAAATAATAATCACTTAATGATGTTTCAAACACATGTATCGAAATTAATTCATTCACGATCATCCATTATTGGCATTTTATCTTATACTTTGGCGATGATTTTTTGGTCGACTCGATAGCCAAGTAGTACCGAATCATGGAGGAATGAGATAGGTGGAGGCGAAGTAAGCCTTAAAAAAGGTTTGCAATATGAAACCATTTATCGCTCAAATTTTAAGGGGGCTCAGGGGTTGAAAACTTTTCAAAAAATCGATTTTTTTTTTTTAATGATCTAATTTGATTATTCATTTAATTCTTAACTCAATGCAAAAAAAACGCATTTTTAACGGAGTTATAAGCATTTATGTTTCAACACTTTCATAGGCGCATCCATATAATTTCAACTTTAAGTCGTGTTTTCTCAAAACTTGATTTTTGATGACTAACACCAAGATTTAAAAAAGAAACTATTTGATGGAATGGCTTAATATTTTTTTTCTTGCATGCATATAACATCATAATCTAGATTATGAATTAAGGATATCACTATCACTTAATAAAAACAGTATTAAAAAATCTCTCAAAGTTGAAAATTTAAAAAAACCCTAAAAAATACAACTTTTTTTCCATTAAAAATACTCAAAATATTAAACTATCTGAAATATATTAATTCATAATCTAGATAATGATGTTATATGCATGCAAAAAAAAAAAAAAAAAAAAAAAAAAAAAATTAAGTTATTCCATCAAATAGTTTATTTTTAAAATCTTGGTGTTAGTCGTCAAAAATCAAGTTTTGAGAAAACGCGACTTAAAGTTGAAATTATATGGATGCGACTATGAAAGTGTTGATACATAAATGCTTATAACTCCGTTAAAAATGCAGATATTTTTATGCGGTTTTTTGCATTGAGTTAAGAATTAAATGAATAATCAAACTAGATCATAAAAAAAAATCGATTTTTTGAAAAGTTTTCAACCCTTTCAAAGAACTGAGCCCACTTAATGTCGCAAACAAAAGAACGTGGAAGAGATTTTGTATTAATATAAGACGAATTGAAAGAAATGAATTACAACTAAAGCATATTTTAAGAAGAAAATAGCAAATTTTTAAAATGATCTTTGTTCTACTATTATTTATTAAAAGAAATGTTTACTTTTAAAATAATTGAAATTGTTATTAATTGCAATTGCAATGTGTTATTATTAGTAATTGAAATTGGTAAATTATTATTATTAAATGTCAAATTAAATAAGAAATTGAAAATATTTGATACGAACTAAAAATTGTATTAGTAAAAGTTTTTAATACTTTATAACGTAAATGAATTTATTTTGCTTGCAAAAAACAATACCTATAAATATTTCAACTAATTCAAATTAATTAATAAAGAATTTCTTTTATTTCAAATAGATCTCCATTATGCTTACATCAATCTCTGCTAATTTACTTAAACATCTTTATTTCTTTTCAGCAACATATTAATAATTGCATTTAAATAAATATTTAAAATATAATGATGAAAACATTCTTTTAAAATCATTTATGAAAATTTAAGTAATAAATATTGATCAAAATTTAGATTTCTGACTGCAAACGATTTTAAGATATTAGCAAAAGAATGTTATCTAATCTATTAAAGCAAAATGTCAAAGCATGTGCATTTGTTGGTACTTAATTGGTCTTAATGTAGGGTTATATTTTTGGCATCAACCCAAGATATCTATATTATAAAGGCCAAACGTATCTGTGCGTAACGCATGCGTCATTTTGCGAGTGGCAACACTTTCCCCTGCAATTTCGGTTTTGCCATTTTCGTTGCTGCAAATTTTACATTTCTAAACATAGCACATTTTAAATTTTTATATTATCATGTGACGAAAAAAAAAAAATGTACTTTGAAATGCAATTTGTTTGAAAGCTCTATCTCGATTTGTTTTTGAGATCTTAATTTTTTTTTTATAGTTTTTAGTACCAATTTTTTAATTGTGGCAACAATATCACTCCCTTTTCTCTTAAAATTGAAAAAATATATACAGTCGATTCTCGTTAATTCGAAATCAGATAATTCGAATCTTCGCTTCATTCGAACTAAACATGAAGTCCCGAAATTTTCAATGGCAGAGTAACATTAAAATGTTTCATTAATTCGAACTCATTTTCTCTAGACTTCGTTTAAATCGAACTAATGATAATTCCGATTTTTCATTTTTTCTTTTCTTTCTCGCGGATTTCAGATCATTTGAATAACTTTCTTTCTTTGATTTTTGTGAAAATGGTTCCGAACGAGTATACATATAATCCAATGCATTTGATGTCCACTTTCTTAGAGCCCCCTCTGTCCATCACTGAAGCTTTAAATTTTTTCCCCATTGTGCTTGTTTCTAATCTTTTAATTAGTTTATGTGTTTATACATTCTAATTTAATATTAAGTCATATTCTAATTATAACAGACAAAATAAGTTTAAAAAACACTATAACAGTAATTCCTTAGTAATAGTACCCTACTGACAAGGAAGGTCTCCATTGGGGGCATACTCAGAATATTTTGAAAAAAATACGAATTAAACTACTCATGTAGGTAATAAAGGATCAGTGAAAATTAGCGGCGGAATTACATTATTAGATATGTAAAAAAAAAAAAAAAAAAATAGTTTGGAATAATTGGCGTGAAAAGCTGAAAGCGATGCGGGATTTGGCGAGCAGTGCATTTCCTCACCAAAAGCAGACGATTTTAACGAATCTGAAAATTGATTTTAATTGACTTCACTATTCAAAATCTGCAGCATTTAATGCAACCTCACTCCACTACTTTTATAGAATATCTCTCTTCTGACCAATGAGAATGCTCCATAGCACAGTGAATTGACCGTGTCATACACTGTTAAAAATCTGCTGCATTTTGTTGCAACGCACTCCACCGCTTGTATATAATATCTCTATTCCAACCAATGAGAAAGCTCCATTTCACGGCCAAGTAACCGTTTTCGATACAAGCAAGGGAGTGCGTTGCAACAAAATGCAGCAGATTTTTAACAGTGTATTTTTCAATTTGGAACAATTTTAATCAATTTAAATTGTGTTTTAAATGATAAAATATATTAATTTCATTTTGTTATAAGTACATATAAACGTATATGACAAAATTACACTTAAAGTAAAATAAAAATGCAAAACTAAAATTACTTAAACTAAACTTATTTAAATAAATTGAACATAGAAAGTTTTTTCTTTAAAAAGTATTCGAAGCGTAAAAGCGTATTTTTCAAAATTTCGTTTTTTCGCCAACCGGAGATAAATCGCCAAATAAACGAAATTTTTATTATTTTTTTAAGGACGTTATAAGGAGGTTCCGCCAAAAAATTTTTTATAAACATATATGAGAAGAACATTCTGTAATTTTTTCAGATTTTTCTGAGTATGCCCGTATGGAGACCTTCCTTGTGAGCATGTTTTCATTTCATATTTTCAATAATTTGAACTTCGGATAATTCGAACATTTTTTGTGGTCCCGACGAGTTCGAATTAACGAGAGCCGACTGTATATATAAATTAAAATGCATATACTTTGTTAAAAATATCGTCTGTTATATAAGTTGGTCATTTCGGTTTTATTTCATTTTTATTTATCAATTAAATGGGGGGGGGGACTTAAAATTTTGAATTAAAGTGATTTTAAAACGATAAAAATAAAATACTATTTTTACTTACCCATCTTACGTAGTATAGGGTAAGTCTTGCAATCGTTTTGAAAATCAAAAGTTTTTTTGACGGATTTACACGTTTCGGAAACTGGAGACTCCGAAAAACAAATTTTTAGAAAAAAATTTTTGCCGTCCGTCCGTCTGTGTGTCTGTCTGTCTGTCTGTAACCGCTCTATCTTTCGGACAAATTGAGATAGAAACTTGAAATTTTGTATGTTCTTAGTATGTAAGAATGGGACGAAGCCTATTTAATATCAGCAACCTCGATGATCCGGAACTATTTTTTCCGGACTCTCGAAAAATTCGTTCTGATGAAAGGTATATAAAAATTTTCGAATTTTTTAATTTTAAGGAGTGGACGTAAAAGGCAATAAATTAATAAAAATTTTGCATAAAAAACGAAGTCGATCGGATTATTAGTTGTCGAGATATTTCTAACCCATTCTTTGATTTTTCACGACCCTGTATTTCATTCAAAGATATCTTCTAATTGCAAATGAGACACTTAATTCGATGCAAGAAACCGTTAGTGAATATGATAATTATTTTTAGAGTTATAAGGATGTTTTCTTTTACGCAATTCCGTGCTACTTGAATAGTTTGGCGTTTCATACAATTTATCGAAATTGGTTCTTCAGAAATTCATTAATAGAACACGATGATGTGTTAAATATACGTTTATATTTTGTTTTGGAATCGTAATGCATTTTATAAATTGTTTACTTATGTTATGTTTTCATATATTATGTTATGCATGTCCATGATGGGTAAGCATTACGGTAGTGTAAATTTCGAAAAGATGAAAATGATGACAGGTTTTAATTTCACGTGAAATTCTACGACCATGTCAATTTGGAATAAATTTTGTTTTTTTTTCATTCGCATTTATACAAAACATAAGAGCCTCAATTGATAACTTCATCACAATAAATGATTTTTATTATATTTTACTGATTATTTGTGCGATTAAAGTTTAATTTTAAAAATTTGGACAACTGAGTTTTATAGTTTTTTGTTAATCTTAGCTTAAAATAATATTTATTTGAGAGTTAGACTGATCAATATAAGATGTATTTTTTTATATTATTTGTTTGAGAGCTATAATGGTCAATATAAGATAAATTCTTTATAATAATTGTTTGAGAGTTAGACTGATCAATATAAGATGCATTTTTTTTTTTTTTTTTTAACTGTAACTAATTTTGTAGATTTATCATAAATCAATGAAACAATTCCTTCTTACAAGGAAGGTCTCCATACTTGGCATACTCAGAATTTTTTGAAAAAAAAAAATACTAATTAAACTACTCATGTAGGTAATAAAGGATCAGTCAAATTTAGCGGCGGAATTACAATAGGAAATGTGCAAAAAAATAAAATACTTTGGAATAATTGGCGTGAAAAAACCAAGTGGCGCGCGATTTGGCGAACAACACTTTTCCCCACCAGAAGCAAACGATTTTAATGTAACTGAAAATTGTTTCTTAATAGATTTTTTAAATGCATTTAAATTGTATTTAATGAATTTAACCATAAACAATGAGAGAATTTAATATATTCTATACATATATATATATATTGTATTCCATATGTATATTATTTATTTGCTGTAGTTTTTTAATTTACTCCAGGAAAAAATTATCTTCATAAATGAAAAATTCATATTGAGAAACAATAATTTCATAGATTCAAGCGTATTCAAAAATAAAAGTCAGCTGTTTCCATGGCAACAAAACCAAGTCAACAATGTTCAATTGGACTTTGACCTTAAAACGATTTAGTCAATTTAAATTATGAATTTCGTTTTAAATCGCAAATTTTGATAATTAAAGATGAATATAAATACATATAAATATCGATATAACAAAATTATACTTAAATCAAACTAAAACTGTCAAAACTAAAATCATTTAAATTAAATTTATCTAAAAAAGTTTAGCATGACACTTTTTCCCTTTAAATGTATTTGATGTGAAAAAGTATTTTTTGAAATTGCATTCTGTCGCCAACCGAGGATAAATCGCCAAATAACGAAATTTTCATTAATTTTTTACGGACACTGCTATGAGGTTCACCCGAAAATTTTTTTATAAACATATATAGCCTCATGAGAAGAACATTCTGTATTTTTTTTCAGATATTTCGGAGTATGCCCATATGGAGACCTTCCTTGTTAGACATTTTCATTCGTCGAATTTCGACGGGTTCCGCCTCGTTATGCTTCCACTCTATTAATTTCTTTTTACTCTATGGCACCGAATAAATCAACTAATTTAAAAGCGCCATTTTGTTTTTCACATTTGTAAAAATATTGAAGTCGCAGACGATAAATTTTTATTTTCGAATGTGTAATTTCAATGAAAGGAAGTTTTTTAAAGAATAAATTAATTAACATACAATCGAATCTCTCTATAACGAAACTCCATACATCGAATTTCTCTATATAACGAATTTTTAGTAGGAACGGTCCCCTTTTCGCATGATTACATAAAAAACAGTCTCCATATAGCGAAATATCTATCTCCATATAACGAATTTTTTCATAAATTGGTCTTAATCTATTCAGTTTTAAAAAAGCTTCGAAATCATATGGAATCAATTTTCCATCACTTATTTCTGATTTATCATTCAGTGCTGAGTTTTTTTTTAAATATAAATATTACTTCTCTCCTTGTTCTTTAAATCCAACGAATTCATTACACCTTTCAACATCCTTCTCAAAGCAGAGTCAATTAGATTGTTACACATATAAGAGAGGAGTGAATGAGAGGCACACAAGAGAGGCCTTCAAATGGAAGAAAATGTAAACTACAATTTTTCATTCCTTGCTAAAATTTGACCTTTTCTTTTGAGACCGTAACAATTTTAAAATCAAAACAACAACAAATTACAGATTTCTTTTCTTCTGAAATTAATGCAAGTCTTCCTTATTTGATTTTCATTAAGCTTTCAAATAAATGTTTGTTCTCTTTTTTGAAAACAGCTTAAATAATTAAGAAATAAAACGTTAGGTTAATATTTGCTTTTAAACATTTCAAATTTTTAATTAATACGATCAAAAATGATATTTGTTCAAAATTTACACATTAAATACTATTTTTAACATCATTCTTTATACATCGAATTTCTCTATATAACGAATTTTTTACTGGAACGATGGATATCGTTATATAGAGACTCGACTGTATTTTTAAAAGGATTTTTTTTTTTTTTTTTTTTTTTTTTTTTAGCTTTTTTGGCGCTGAGGGAGGATTTTTAAATTCGGAAATATTTCTACATTTACATTGTAAGAACATCATATACAGGGTGTCCAGCTGATTTCAAAACACCCTGATTTCAAAATTAAATTTCTCAAAAACAAAGATCGATAGAATTATGCAGTAAACGGTTTGTTTATCAGGTAAGCTGTAAAAATCTTATACAAAAGTTTCGAACGGTAAATACTATTTTGTTCTGATTGCAAAGAATGCTTTGATTTGACATTTTTCTTGCTTCAGATTGCTGCCAAAGAATGTTTTTTTCGGCTTAAAGTGCCATATTTCATAGTTTGTTGAAATTAAATTTTTGAAATTTCGAAATTCAAAAAATTTACTTCGAAAAATATTGCACTGTAAGCTGAAAAATTATTTTTCTGCAGGCAATCTAAAACAAGAAAAATGTCAAATCAAAGCATTCTATGCAATCAGAACGCAATTTTTTCAAAATATTCACTGTTTGAAATTTCTGTATAAGATTTTTACAGCTTACCTAATGAAAAAACCGTTCGCCGCATATTACTATCGATCTTTGTTTTTGAGAAATTTAATTTTGAAATCAGGGTGTTATTGGCTGGACACCCTGTATCCACATTTTATGATTCTACAAAATATACAAAGAAAACAATTTAAAGTAGTAAAAGATTTGAGTGGGGTTATGAATATTCACAAAATCCCTGTCAATTCAAATTTAATGAATCCTTCTAAATCCTTCTAAAATCCTTCAAATATTTATTAAAAGATTATGTAAATATTTTAACTTACATAAGGAAGGTCTCCATACAGGCATACTCCGAAAAATCCGAAAAAATTACAGAATGTTCTTCTCATGAGGATATATACGTTTATAAAAAAAATTTCGGCGGAACCTCTGAAGCCTGTCTTAAAAAAATAATGAATTTCTTTATTTGGCGATTTATCATCGGTTGGCGATGAAAAGCAAATTCAAAAAATGTTTTCATGTCAAATGCATTTTAAAGGAAAAAAGTTTCATGGTCAGTGTGTTTAGATAAATTAAATATATTTTCTTTTGTCAGGCGTAGTTTGTTTTAAGTATAATTTCGTTATATTAATATTTATATGTATTTATATTCAAATTTAATCATCAAAATTTGAGATTTAAAACGAAATTCAAATTTAAATTAATAAAAATTGTCAATTCGATTTTGTTGCTATGGAAACCTGGCTTTTATTTTTCAATACGCTTAAAAGTATGAAAGTAATTTTATTGAATAAGAATTTTTTATATATGAAAATATTTTTTTCAGAGGTAAATTAAATAACTATAGCAAAAAAAAAAAAAAATATATATATATATACGCATGCAATTTAATATATATATGTGTATATAATACATTAAACTTGCTCATTGTTTATGTTTAAATTCATTTACACGGATTCTAAGAATCCAAAATTTTTCAGTTGCATTAAAATCGTTTGCTTTTGGCGGAGAAATGTGCTCCTCGCCAAATCGTGTGACACTTTCGCCTTTTCACGCCAAATATTCGAAACTATTTTAATTTTTTACATATTTTCTAATGCGATTCCGCCGCTAATTTTCACTGATCCTTTATGACATACATGAGTAGTTTAATTAGTATTTTTTTTCAAAAAAATCTGAGTATGCCCAGTATGGAGACCTTCCTTGTTAGTTTAAACAATTTGCGTAAAATGCTTTAGAATGTAAAATTTTCGTGAATTCATAGGTTAATAAGCATTTTTTTATATTGAAGGCTGTTTCCTCAACCAAAATGTCTATTTTTCTGATACAGTACCTCGATAATCCGAAAAGCATGGGACCAAAGCATTTTCGGTTAGTCGAATAAACGGTGTTCCATATGGCGAAAATTTGGTTGATGGAAAGCAGTGATATTAACGTATAAAAAACATTTCATATTTATTTACTTAGAACAGGTGTCACAAATAAAAAATTAAAAACGAACGCTAACAACAGTTTTAACATTTAACAGTGATATTAATTTAGAAGTAATAAAAAAATTGTGGTACTGTAGTCAAAGCAGCCTGAAGTTGAAAATATCTCAACATATTTTGTAGAATAATGAAGTGTGCCTGTGTAATAAATTACGCAATGAAGAAAGTTATACGCATAAAGAACATGCTTTTTAGGTGCGTTCGTAATTATGTAAATGCGTAGCACCTATTGTTGTCGCTCAGTCCGTCCGTCTGTCTGTCCGCATACAACAACGCCAAAACTACCCAACCGAATCGTTTGAAATTTAAAATACATAATTATTACATAATTTTGTCGAGTCATTTCAAATTTTATGAAAATCGGATGGATAGATCCATTACAGGGATAATCAAAAGTATTCCGTTACATTACGGTCAATGGGGGAAAAAAGCTTCAAATGCATTTTAATCGTTTGAAATTTAAAACATATAATTGTTGCGTAATTTTGTCTAATCATTTCAAATGCTATGAAAATCGGATGCACAGATTAATTACAGGGACAATCAAAAATATTCCATTACATTATGGTCAATGGGAAAACAGTTTTGAAAGCATTTTAATGATGTTACACTCATTCGAACATAATAGAAAAGGCATGAATCATGAAATATGTACTAAAATATGCATTCTGTACAATCTGTGATGCAAAGAATTTTTATTATTAAACTACAGGGCCACACAAAATTATTCCACTACATAATGCTATACGGGGAAACATTGTTTGGGCGTGTTTTAATTATATTCAACTATTTCACATTTTACGAATAAGATATTGCGGTGTAATACAAATTACTTCCTGCATATTTACAGAAACACAAAGATTTCGACTACTATACTGTATCCGGAGTACGCTCTACTATATCAGTAAGATCTGAATATTTTTAAAACTTCATTATCGTACGAACGCACCTCATTTGCTACGTTCACGTGCAATTTCCAACTTGTTTAACACTGTTTTTACTAGTGTGTAATAAATAATACTTTTCAAAGTTTTGATTTTTATTTATTTGGTTTCTGTTTTTTAAAGCTAATATGTATTAAAACAATACCTCAATGTATTGAAAATAGCTCAGAAATGTTTTGATATAAAATTTACAAATAAAAGAGCAGTCGTAAATCAAAATAGTTTGAAAGGTGTCTTTTAGCATCGGTAAAAAACTAGTCGTTGGGGGCCACCGTAATACTTACCCATCATGAATATGTATATGAAAATAAAACATGTGAAAACTATTTATACAATGCATTGCAATTCATAAACAAAATTTAAATATTGTTAATATATACATAGTAATGCTATATTAAAGAACTGCTGATGTACCAATTTCGACAAACGCCAACTTACTCAAGTAGTACCGAACTGCGTAAAAGAAACATCCTTATAACTCAAAAAATAACAATTCTATTAACTAACAATTAATTGCGTCGAATTAAGCGTCTCATTTCCAACTGAAATATACCTCTGAATTGAAATTTGAGTGAAATACAGGGTCATGAAAAATCGAAGAATGTGGAAAACAGGATTACAAGTATCTCGGCAACTCATAATCCGATCGACTTCGTTCTATATGCAAAATGTGTGATATTTTATTGCCTTTTACGTCCTTAGAACAAAAAAATTCGAAAATTTTTATGTACCTTTCATCAGAACGAATTTTTCGAGAGTCCGAAAAAAATAGTTCCGGATCATCGAGGTTACTGATATTAAATGGGCTTCGTCCTATTCTCACATACTAAGTACATACAAAATTTCAAGTCTCTATCTCAATTTGTTCGGGAGATAAAGCGGTTACAGACAGACAGACGGACGGACGGCAAATTTTTTTTTTTTCTAAAAATATGTTTTTCGGAATCTTCACTGTCTAAAACGTGTAAATCCGTCAAAAAAATTTCGATTTTCAAAACGATTGCAAGACTTACCCTATACTATGTATGATGGGTAAGTAATAAAGTTGACAATAACGTTTTTCATTTAAAGTGACATTAAGAAACTTTAAGGTCTTTCGGTTAAGCGGATTTTCGGATAACCGCGATTCGGATAATCGGTGTTCTACTGTACTTTTGGAAAAAAAAAATGCATTAATATTCGTAAAAATTTAAATATACACATTTAAGATTTCACCATTTTTTTTTTTTTTTTTTATAAAGGCGAAAGAATCATTCAGAAATTGATCATTTTAAGGCGCAACACTAGTCACAGAAAAAGATCCGAATGATAATGTTAAATCTATGGAAGCGTTCCTTTCAAATATATCTCTCAAATTTTAATACTTTCACATGATTTTTTTTTTTTTTTTTTGTATAGGATAGCTGAGGACGGTCTACAACCGGCCTAGTTTTTAATTTTTCAATTTTGGTTTCAGATTAAAAAAATAAAAAAAAAATACTTTAACTTTTAAAACCGGTTTGAATCGGTTCTGAAAATGAAACTATCATAATATAAAACTAGTCGTTGGGGGCCACCATAATACTTACCCATCATAATGTAAAATATGAAAATAAAACGCGTGTCTATGGCAACTCCAAAATAAAATTTAAACGCATAAATAAATAGTTTTAACATACAATAATGCTCCATTAATGAATTGCTGATGAGCCAATTTTGACTAATTATATAAAACGCCAAAATACTCGAGTAGTACCAGATTACGTAAAAGAAACATCCTTATTACTCAAAAAATAATAATCATATTAACTAAACATTTACTGTGTTGGATTAAGCGTCTCATTTCCAATAAAAATATACCTGTGAATTGAAATTTGAATGAAATACAGGGTCATGAAAAATCGATGAATTTGGAAAACAGGATTACACATATCTCGACAACTCATAATCCGATCGACCTCGTTTTTTATGCAAAATTTGTGTTATTTTATTGCCTTTTACATCCAGTTCTTAAAATAAAAAATTCCGAAAATTTTTATGTACCTTTCATCAGAACGAATTTTTCGAGAGTCCGGAAAAAATAGTTCCGGATAATCGAGGTTACTGATATTAAATAGGCTTCGTCCCATTCTTACATACTAAGTACATACAAAATTTCAAGTCTCTATCTCAATTTGTTCGGGAGATAGAGCGGTTTCAGTCAGACAAACAGACAGACAGACAGACACACAGACACACAGACGGACGGACGGCAAAATTTTTTTTCTAAAAAGATGTTTTTCGGAATCTCCACTATCTAAAACGTGTAAATCCGTCAAAAAAAAATTTCTATTTTCAAAACGATTGCAAGACTTACCCTATACTACGTATGATGGGTAAGTAAAAAGTAAAGTCAAAATATTATATTTTGAGCGATATTGTTTGAAAAGGACGACCCCATAGACTTGACGATCAATGCGATACACGTGTTTAAAATGTCATTAAGGGTGTTCTTAAACCAAAAAGGGCAACTTCGTGACATAGGTTTTAATTCATTTTCGTTTGGAAATGCAAGGAACTAGCTGTTGTTCAGAATCTGTCTAATTGCACTCAATTTTCTGTTTTTTTTTTTTTTTTTTTTTTTTTTTAACACAGTACGTTTTGCATAACAAGCTTTCAAAGTGCACGTTTTTGAGCCCATTTCCCGATGAACGCAGAAAAAGCGATCGAAAAGCAGGAGAAAAACGGACGATCACGTGATCGAAATAGCTTGGAACTGGAAAGGTAATTTAATTATCATAAAATGGAAACCTAATAAGGAAGGTCTCCATACTGGACATACTCAGAATTTTATGAAAAAAAAAAAAAAAAACCTAATTAAATTACTTATGTATGTAATAAAGGATCAGTCAAAATTAGCGGCGGAATCACATTAGAAAATTTGTAAAAAAATAAAATATATTCGAATATTTGGCGTGAAAAGACGAAAGCGTCACTCGATTTGGCGAGCAGCCCTTTTCCTCGCCAAAAGCAAACGATTATAATGGTACTTAAAACTGCTGCATATTTTATATTTAGAATGCGTGTAAATGGTATTTAATGAATTTAAACATAAACAATAGACTTTAAATACATTATATACAGATATATATATATATATTACTTGTTGAAGTAGCTATTTAATTAATCACTGGAAAAAATGTTTTCATAGATTTAAAAAAATCACATTGAAAAAAATTATCTTCATGCATTTAAACGTATTTAAAAATAAAAGCCAGGTGTTTCCATAGCAACAAAATCTATTCGACAATTCTTGATTGGACTTGGAGCTTGAAACAAATCTATATATATAAAAGGAATTCTGAGGATAATTGAGGCACAGATAGGCTCTCATCCTCTATTCCTTTTATTTATAGAGATTTTACACAGCTTAGGTAAACGCAGAAGAAATATAAAACAGATAATGTATTTATCACAAAAAATCGTCTGCTAAGAAAATCTTTTTTCATTTTGAACTCTATAAATAAAAGGAATAAAGCAGAAGAAATATAAAACAGATAATGTATTTATCACAAAAAATCGTCTGCTAAGAAAATCTTTTTTCATTTTGAACTTCTATAAATAAAAGGAATAAAGCAGAAGAAATATAAAACAGATAATGTATTTATCACAAAAAATCGTCTGCTAAGAAAATCTTTTTTCATTTTGAACTTCTATAAATAAAAGGACAGATAGGCTCTCAAACAGTGAATCGTCGAATATAATTGAAGAACAAATGGAAGAACAAATGGAAGAACAAATGGAAGAACAAATGGAAGAACAGATGGAAGAACAGATGGAAGAACAGATGGAAGAACAAATGGAAGACCTCTTCATTAACAATAAAAAAAGATATGCAAACGAAACCCCAGAACACCGATCAAACATATCTGCCGGAAACTGACGAGACATGGCACAGAAACGTGAATGTGTGGGGTTGTAGAACTGGCATTCAGATAGTCTTCGGGCTACTGAGGGCGGGCAACCGTCTAGTTTAATTAATTTAAATTATGAATTTCGTTTTGAATCGTATATTTTGATGGTTAAATTTGAATATAAATATACATATAAATATCGATATCAGAAAATTATACTTAAAACAATCTAAAACTGATAGAACTGAAGTTATTTAAATTAAATTTATCAAAAAAATTTCAACATGAAACTTTTTTTTTCTTGAAGTTATTTGACATAAAGTATTTTTTGAAATTACATTCCTTCGCCAACCGGCGATAAATCGCCAAATAACGAATTTTTCTTTATTTTTTTAAGTCTATTGAATGGAGGTTCCGCCGAAAAAATTTTTATAAACGTATATACCCACACGAGAAGAACATTCTGTAATTTTTTCAGATTTTTCGGGGTATGCCCGTATGGAGACCTTCCTTGTAAGTTCGATTCGAAATCGCTTCCATAGTCAGGCATTCCAATTTTTAGCCTTCGATACTATTTCTTTCAGACATGCTAAAAGTGTAGTGTCAAAAATTGTGGCCCACTTCTTGATATGTAGTATAGGACAAGTCGTTTTGAATACATCGAAATAACAAATTTTTGACGGATTTACACGTTTCAGATACTGGAGATTCCGAAAAACATATTTTTAGAAAAACTAGTCGTTGGAAGCCACCGTAATACTTACCCATCATTTATATGCATATGAAAATAAAACATGTGAAAACTATTTATACAATGTATTTCAATTCCAAAACTAAATTTAAATATTGTTAATACACATAGTAATACTCTATTAATGAATTGCTGATGCACCAATCTCAACAAATTATATAAAACGCCAAACTACTCAAGAAGTACCAAACTGCGTAAAAGAAACATCCTTATAACTCCAAAAACAATAATCATATTAACTAACAGTTTACTGCGTCGGAATAAGCGTCTCATTTTCAATTAAAATATACCTCTGAATTGAAATTTAAATGAAATATAGGGTCATGAAAAATCAAAGAATGTGAAAAACAGGATTAGAAATATCTCGACAACTAATAATCCGATTGAGTTCGTTTTCATGCAAAATTTGTGTTAATTTATTGCCTTTTACATCCACTCCTTAAAATAAAAAAAATTCGAAAATTTTTATATACCTTTCATCAGAACGAATTTTTCGAGAATCCGGAAAAAATAGTTCCGGATAATCGAGGTTGCTGATATTCAATAGGCTTCGTCCCAATTTTACATACTAAGTACATACAAAATTTCAAGTCTCTATCTCAATTTGTTCGTGAGATAGAGCGTTTACAGACAGACAGACGGACGGCAATTTTTTTTTTTTCTAAAAATATGTTTCTCGAAATCTTCAGTATCTAAAACGTGTAAATCCGTCAAAAAAATTTTTTCGATTTTCAAAACGATTGCAAGACTTACCCTATATTACGTATGATGGGTAAGTAAAAAATTGCCGTCCGTCTGTCTGTAAACGCTCTATCTGACGAGCAAATGGAGATAGAGACTTAAAATGTTGTATGTACTTAGTAAGTAAGAATAGGACAAAGCCTATTTAATATCAGCAAACTCGATTATCCGGAACTATTTTTTCCGGATTCTCGAAAAATTCGTTCTGATGAAATATATATAAAAATTTTCGATTTTTTTATTTTTATTTTAAGGAAAGGACACAAAAAACAATAAAATAGCACAAATTTTGCATCAAGAACGAAGTCGCTCGGATTAATAGTTGCCGAGATATTTGTAATCCTGTTTTCCACATTCTTCGATTTTTCATGGCCCTGTATTTTCTTCAATTTTCAATTCAAAGATATGTTTTAATTGGAAATGGGACGCTTAATCTGACGCAGTAAACTGTTAGTTGATAGGATTATTGTTTTTGGAGTTATAAGGATGTTTCTTTTACGCAATCCGGTACTACTTGTGTAGTTTGGTATTTTACATAATTTGTCGAAATGGGTTCATCAGCAATTCATTAATGCAGCATTACTATGTATATTAAGACTATTTAAATATGCGTTAAAATTTTATTCTGGAATTGCAATGCATTTTATAAATAAGTTACACATGTTTTATTTTCACATATCATACAATGCATATCCATGATGGGTAAGTATTACGGTGGCCCCCAACGACTAGTTTCGTAATCTGGCCGTTAAAACGAGACATTCATACAATTTTATTGTTAAAATGCATCTCCTTTTTTTCAGAGTCTAAAAAAATCGTTTAAACTAAAGAAAAAATCCGTTTTTGATGAGTTTAGTCAATGAAGAAGTAGCACGTCAAATTGTATCTCTTTATTATTCCGCAATTCCAATGTCTCAGAGAGAAATTGCTAATCAGTTGGGTATTTCACGCCGTTCTGTTTGCTACTATATTGATAAACACAAGAAAAATGTAGTTCATTGCATTCTAAACGGGGTCTAAACAACCTCTATCGTAATTTTTTTTTTTTTTTAATCGGAAGCGAAATTGAATTCTGCAATGGCATTCAACTTGTTTAATTTTCCGTTAAAAAATGACTTTATAAATGTGTCCAAACGTTTTGCGCTGGTTGAGCGGAGCCGTTAAGAAACCCTTAAGAATTTTCTTCGTTTCTCTTTAACGAGGGGAGGGTAGGGTCATGACCCCGTGACCTCCCCCTTGATCCGCCACTGGCCACTGGGGTATTCCTTACGCTATTCCTTAAGGGTGTTCTTAAATCAAAAAGGGCAACTTTGTAACACATGCATTAATTTTTTTTTTCGGAAATGCATGAAAATAGCAGGTGTTGTTATTCAGAAACTGTCTAATGGCACTCATTCTTTTGTTTTTTAAAAAACACGATAGATTTTTCATAACAAGCCTTCAAATGTGACACTTTTGAGCTTCTTTCCCGACGAAAGCAGAAAAATCGGTCGAAAAGGAGGAGAAAAACGGGTGATTGCGTCATTGAAATAGCTTATAACTCGATAAGTAATTTTATAATCATAAAATGGAAAAATAAGTTCAATTCGAAATCGCTTTCATAGTCAGGCATTTTTATGCCTGACTATTCGAATAAATATAGCGATTTCGAATTCGAATAAATTTTATATTTTTCTGTAATAAAATGAATTTATAAATGTGTCAAAACCTTTTTCGCTTGTTGAGAGGATCAGTTAAGAACACCCTTAAGAAAATCCTGAAGGTATACGGCATACACCCCCGCATACCCTCCACTACCACCCCTGGTGTTAATAAATAAACACGTTTACAATATTGTCTGTTAGATTATTAAAAAAAAATGAAAATGAAATGAGATGAAACGAAACACCAGACTGCGTTATCTTTTCGAAGCTCTTGGCTGGCAGACGATACTTTCTCTTTCCCCTCAGATTTAAGCATCTGGCATCGTGCCAATATCGGATTTCCCACCCAGCAATTGATCTGTGTTTTAAGTTCATTCTGACATGCTTGCTTTGAATGGGGGGGGGGGGGGGAGGTTACAGAATGGAGGTTATATCGATATGAGTGGGAAGGTGGTAATGGGAAAGATTAAAAAAAGCATATACCAGTGCTTTTGAAGGTTTCCTGATACTACCATTTATTTAAAAATAACTTTCTATTTAAAAGAATACTTTATTAACTACAGTCGAGCTTCTATATACCGAAATCCATCGTTCCAGTAAAAAATTCGTTATATAGAGAAATTCGATGTATAGAGAATGATGTTAAAAATCGTACTTAATATGTGAAATTCGAACAAATATTATTTTTGATCTTTTGAATTTAGAATTTGAAATGTTTAAAAGTAAACCTAACATTTTATTTTTAATATTTTTATTGGTTGAATTCGAAAAGATTCTTCGTTCTTAAAAAAATAATAATAAAAGTTGCTGTTGCCAAAAGGCAAAAAAAAAAAAAGTTTAAATTCGAAAATAAAATGTCCATGGAGTCGGCGTTTTGCAATACTTATTATTCTATAAATATGAACTGAATGTAGTACGCAAAATAAGTACATTCGTTAGATATAATCTTTAAACATAAGTAAGACAACATTATTAAACGACGAAAAACAATATTAAAATAAAAGCAATTATATTTACATATTTACAATATTATTTTAAGAGTTTCGATTTAATATTTATTGAATGGGAAAACCCTGCTTTTTCCATCAAAAACATTCTTCGTTCTAAAAGGACATAAAACTGTTGCCAAAAGGCAAAAGAAAAAGTCGTCTGCGTTTTGCAATATTTATTGTTCTTTTAATATGAACCGAATGGCACACAAAATAAATACATTCCTTATATTTGAGACAATGAGATAATTTTTTAATCAGTAAATCAACATGATTGAAGTAAGTAATTAAAGTAAAAGCATTTATATTTACAATCAGGCACGTAGCCGGTAAGGGGGCTGAAGCCCCTCCGGAAAGTTTAAAAAGATTTTGCAAAGTTAATGAAAATAAATATAATAATGATTTAGCTAACGATAATAAAATTTTATATATTTTTAAAATCTTCCATTGCATTAAAACTACGCATATTTTCAATAGGGAAAATATAAATTTATTCCCCATTACATCACTCATTCGAATATATTGTTCTTTATTCGTATCTACCATATAAAATATCAGTTCTCTCACAACTCTAAAAAATATAAAATAACAATTTTTGAAATGGACTTCACATATCCTATGCAGTTATACATATCTTAAGTTACGTCTGGTTTACTTTTTTAATTACGATTTAAATTACACAAATTACTGTTGTCAGATCGAATAATTCAAGATTCAGCCCTCTCCGAAGGGAAATCCTGGCTACGGGCATGTTTACAATATTATTTAAAGAGTTTGGAATTTAATACCTATTTACTGAAGGAGAAAATACCGCATTTTTTGTCAAAAAGATTCTTCGTTCTAAAAAAAAAAAAAAACAATAAAACTGTTGCCAAAGGGCAAAAGAAAAAGTCTATATTTGAAAAGAAAATATCCACGGAGGTCGGCATTTTGCAATTACTTATTAATCTATAAATATGAACTGAATGGACAGTATTCCTGTGATGTCACAATTGGTAAAATGACGATTTTTATAGATTTGAAAAGAAAGAAGAATAGGGTTCTTTTCTTTCAGCTGGAAATAAATTCTTAATTACTGATATTTAAAATAACTGTAAAAAAATGCTACTCTAAATTACTATATATTTAAAAGACCTGGCTGTTTTTTTTTAGTCATCATCCCTGAGCTTTCTGCTGGCCCGATTTTGATAGTTATTTTTTTTAATGAAAGTTGTTCATTTGTAGTTGTGCCCATTCTGGCTAATTTTTGATTTACTTCAATTTTTATATTTTATTTTTAATTTTAAAAGCATTTTAGTGACATTTCTTCAAAACAGTGGCAACAGGTTAAACTTTTCTCACTATAATAAAAATTTATTTTGCTTTATTACTTTCCACCAATCAGGAGCTAGATTGAATGTGTACAGGGTGCGTAGTCTGGAAGCACCTTGTAAGCACCTTTTACCAGAATTTTTATAATGTAATATTTGTTTTATTTAACGAAAAATAAATCCTTTTTCAGATGTAACAACCAGTACTTTAAAGAATTGCTGATACTAAAATAATTAAAATCCTCTGAGTTTCTTGATGACTACGCACCCTGGTGTAATCGCATTTCAAAGAAAAAAAAATAGTTTTCGTAAAATTTAATCCTAAAAAAATGATTGCACATAATTATTCACTGATAGCGATACAATACACAGATTATTTGCCGAGTTATATTATTAAGTATTATGTAAATAAAATAACATAAAATAAACTTTAATAAAATATAATATCTAAAGCGAATTTTTATCGATAGAGAAAATGTCATCATTCTGAAACCAGATAAATTTGTTCCATGAATATAATCATAGCCGACTATATACTACCGGCCGAGCCATTTCTCGAAAAAGTGAACCTGGATTTTCAGCTTCAAACCAACCTATTGAAGCCCGTGGTCCATTGCATTGGACCACGTGTGGGACCACGTGACGCAAACCCTGCCCAAATTAGCATTAGGTAAGCTGTTTTTTGTTCGGTGCACATGGTCATTGTTTTGGTGCAGGGTTTGCACGACTGGTCAGAATAACTTGGGCAAGGTATCAGAGTCCTCTGGCGGGAGACTTCATACATTAATCTCTAATAGATGGGCCTATAGATCTAGTATATTTTTTAGCTGACAGGCTATCATAGCCTGAGAGTTTATGAGCCCGTCCGTTGTTCTTATGTTCGTGCGTAACGCGATAACTCATGATAAAAATATCGGATCCACTTGAAATTTTGTATATAGGTATATCCTGATAAGGCGCTTCCCTGACTAGTTTTTGGAGTTCATTCGATATGTATAAGAGGGAGAATGGGGAGCTCAAGCCCCTCCCCTTAATTGATATAAACGGGATTTTCATTCAGAATTAACAGTTTTCGTTCAAAATTTAGATATAGGATCATTCTGATGAGGCGAGTCCGTGGCTGTTATTAGGTGTTCATTGAATAAGTATAAACAGGGGGAACGGGGGTTCTAATGCCCCTCCCCTTAATTTATATAAATGGGTTTTTAAAGCAGAATTGTCAGATTTCGTTCAAATCTCTGAAGAGTTTTGGAAGTTTAATGGTTAAGTATAAAAGAGGGGGATAACTCCTCTTAAATTACACAAATGCTAAATGGGTTTTTATTAAGAATTATCCGATTTGCTCTGAATTTTTGATATAGATTTTTTACATGATAAAGCATGTTCTTGATAGTTTAGGAGGTTCAATAATTAAGTATAAAAAATGGAAAAGGGGAGAGCTGTTTCCCCTTCTTAATTTTTTTTCCGAACGGAATTAACCCTTGAAAATATAAGGCTGTAATGTACAATTAGTATGCGTAGCCTGTGAGCTCAATGCCATCAGTTTAGCTGGGCAGTATTCTTTTTATTTAAGTGTTAAACGAAATTTTCTGTAATCTTCTGCCTGATCTAAGCCCAGTGACGTCAACTTGGTAAAAAATGAGATTTTTTTTTATAATCTCGAATCGAAAGAATAGAATAGGGTCAATGATTCAAAAAATAAGTACAGCTTTCAAAGTATGGGATGGCCTTTAACCTACCGACGGTACCATTGTGGAAAATTTAATAAAAAATGTATTTAATCAGTCTATTAATAAAAGTTCTTTTTCTTACCACATTATTTTACTCAATCTAATTTAGATGAAATAGAAAAACAGTCCAAGTAAAATATTTAAAAAGAAGTTGGAAATTGAACTTGAAGCGTAGCAAATGTGGTGCGTTTGTACGATAATGAAGTTTTAAATATATCAATCTCATAAAATTGTAAATAGTTACAATTAACATTTTAATTACAATTAAAATGCGCAACAAACAATGTTCTCTCTATTCTCATTATGTAACGGAATACTCTTGTGTGGCCTTGTAAATGAATAATAAAAGCTCTTTGCACAACAGATTATGCAAAATCTATATTATAATATGTACTTTGTGATGTATATCAATATTATTATGTTCGAATGAATGTAATATTATTAAAATGCATTTGAAACTTTTTTTTTCCATTGACTGTAATGTAACGGAGTGCTTTTGATTGTCCCTGTATTTCATCTATGCATCCTATTTTCAAAAAAAATGGAAATGACTTGATCAAATGATGTAATAAGTATGTAATTTAAATCTCAAACGATTAAAATGCATTTGCAACATCTTTCCCCATTAACCGTAATGTAACGGAATACTTTTGATCGTCCCTGTAATGGATCTATCCATCCGATTGTCATAAAATTTGAAATGACTCGACAAAATTGTGTAATAATTATATTTTTTAAATTCCAAAAGATTCGGTTGGGTAGTTTTTGCGTTGTTATATGCGGACAGACAGACGGAAGGGCAGACAGACAGACAGACAGACGGATAGACAGACGGACGGACTGAACGAACACTATAAGTGCTACGTATTTACATAATTACGAACGCACCTAAAAAGAAGTAATTTTCTTAATCATTTTCATCGGTATATCTTTTTTTCTTTTTCCCTTTAAAAATAGGTTAAGTGAATTGTTTTCGACGTATTTCCATTTACAGAAGAGGATCGTAATACATTTGAATACATTGCTTAAGATTTGGGATATTTCCATAAGACTATTTTTGGTTAATTAATTTGATTATTTTTGTAAATATTTTACAATATATATATATATTATATATATATATATATATAAATATATATACATGGTTCGTACGGGTACCGTTATTTTCAAGGTGAAATACCAGCAATTTATATATAAAAAAAAAAATCTAGTTCAAACGCGCAAAATTTCACCTTATTTAAGAAGTGATTTTCTGTAGAAAAATGTTGGTAGCAAATAATTTCTTCCTTATGAAATTCCAAGATCCGTACGAACCATGGTATATATATATATATATATATATATATATATATATATATATATATATATATATATATATATATACATATATATGTGTGTGCTATAAGTTATTAAATTCAATGGTTAATTTCAAATGGTTAATATTGTTTACTATAATTCAATTCTAATTCTTCGTTTTGGTTTATTGTTTTATTGATAAAATCCATTGGTGAATCTTGTCTACTTTTAATGGTATTATATATATATCTATATTATAAAGGCCAAACGTATCTGTGCATAACGCATACGTCATTTTGCGAATGGCAACACTTTCCCACACAATTTCGGTTTTGCAATTTTCGCTACTGCAAATTTTGCGCTTCTAAACATAGCACATTTTATATTTTTACACCGCCGTATAGAGAAAAAAATGTACTTTTAAATGCAATTTTTTTGAAAGCTGTATCTCAATTTGTTTTGGAGATATTAATTTTTTGATAGTTTTCCGTTCCAATTTTGTAATTGTGGCAACAGAATCAATCCATTTTCTCTTGAAATTGAAAAAATAAAAATAAAATAAATAAATAAATAGAAATTAAAATGCGTTTAATTTATCAAAGATATCGTCTGTTATAAAATTCGGTGTTTTCGGTTTTATTCGCGTTTGTAATGACCGAAAGGTGGCGTTGTATAGACCTGATAATCGTTTGTTTACGTATGCTGTTTGTTCCATGCTGTAGCATAGCGGAACCCGTTTAAAGAGCTATTTAAAGTGCAGTTTTTTATCTTTTTTATTTAATTATGGGAGATAAATTACAAATATCGACATATTTAGAATTTCTAGATGCTGGAAAATCTAGCAATTCCTTTAGAGAAGCTGAAGCAATTATTGATTCATTAATCATGCAAGCATTGTGTTGCTGTCATATTATTTTGCCATGAGTAAGTCAAATGTACTTTTTTATATTATAGATCTAAACTTTGTGTGTAAAATTTTGATTTTAGATAATTTTAATACAAAGAACCCAACATTGCATGCGTTATAGGACTGTTTATTTATTTATTATAGAACTGTTTATTTATTTATCGGCCTTTTAAACACTGATTTCAGCGGAAGATATCAGTTCTATTTCGTTTCAGACTTTGTCCGCGAGAGGGCGTCTATTTCATTTCAAACGCGAATTTCGTTTCTATTCATCAATTAAATGACTTCAAAATATTTTTAAATGATCAAATTAAAATATCTTTTTTTAAACATGGTGAATATGAGAAGTGCATGTGTATATGATATGTTATTATTATAAGGTAACCTTGGTGTATATTTTGAGACGACGGGTTTTAATTTCGCGTGAAATTCTATGATCGTGTCAATTTGGACTTTTTTTTTTCTTTCGCATTTATACTAAACATAAGAAGTTGAATCGATAACTTCATCATAATAACTTATGTTTGTTATATTTTACCTACTACATAAGCAATTAAAGTTTAATCTTAAAAATTTTGACAAGTGAGTTTTATAGTATTTTGTTAATCTTGCCTTAAAATAAAGGGTACTGTTTGGTTATACCGTCGATCAATTTCGCCACATTATACAAATAGCCAAACTAATAGCCAAATTATACATATTGACATAATTTTTATTTTAAATAATAGAAAAACAAATAATTAGTAGAATATTAATAAAAATACAAATAAAAAGTCGAAATAAAAATCATTTAATGACGTTTTAAACACGTGTATCGTATTTAATGTCATTGAATTGTCATTCGCGATCATCCATCATTGGCATTTAATCTTATAATTTGGCGATAGTATTTTGGTCGACGGCATAACAGAGAAGCACCAAATAAAGTTTGTTTGAAAGTTAGATTGATCAATATAAGAGGTGTTTTTTATAATATTTGTTTGAGAGCTATAATGATCAATATAAGATGCATTTTTTACAGTAACTAATTTTGTAGATTTATTATAAAACAATGAAACAGTTTCTTTTTAAACATTTTCTTTCGTCGAATTTCGACGGGTTCCACCTAGTATACATAAATACCGATATATTAAATCAGTTTTAATGAAAAAGAAATTTCTAAATTTCACATTATCATTATCTAAAAATTCCAGTCTATCTTCAGACACTAAGCAAGACAATTACTGATGTGATTCTTGATAAATAATTCGGTATATAAAAAGTTAAATATCAGTAAATCAACATTATTAAACTACGACCAACCCTTATTAAAGTAAAAGCAATTATGTTCTCAAACAATTCGGACCCGAAAAGGGTTAATAACCACGTTTCGACTGATGAAAGGGGAATAATAAATCCATTATGTGTTTCAATTAAAGTCAGAAATGGGAACGTAAATTTGTCATTTCCGCTTTTGTCGACGAAATTTGTCACATAATAATTATGTAAATGCCATCCGAAGTGTCTCTAAAATTAAATCGATATATACAGGGCGTCAACGCATGGGTAAATCGGGACTTCGCCCATGGGCCCCCAAATCTTTATAATTATAATATAATATATATAATAATAATAGGTAATATTATATATATAATTAATATACAGTCGAGTCTCTCTATAACGAAACTCCACACATCGAATTTCTCTATAGAACGAATTTTTTTAGGAACGGTTCCCTTTTCGCATGATTACATTAAAAACAGTCTATATAGCGAAATATCTATCTCCATATAACGAATTTTTTCATAAATCGGTCTTAATTTATTCAGTTTTAAAAAAGATTCGAAATTATATGGAATCAATTTTCCATCACTTATTTCTAATTAATCGTTCAGTGCTGAGTTTTTTTTTTATATTACCTCTCTCCTTCTTCTTTAAATCCAACGAATTCATCCCACCTTTCCACATCCTTCTCAAAACAGTGTCAATTGGATTGATGCACATGTAAAAGAGGAATCAATGAGAGGCGCATAAAGAGAGGCCTTCAAATGGAGGAAAATATTAACTACAATTTTTCCTTCCTTGCTAAAATTTGAGCAATTTTTTTTTTTTTTTTTTTTTTTTTTTTGAGAGTGTAACTATTTTAAAATCAAAACAACAAAAAATTACAGATTTCTTCCTCTTAAATTAATGCAAGTCTTCCTTTTTTGATTTTCATTAAGCTTTCAAATGAATGTCTGTTCTCTTTTCTGAAACAGCTTAAATAATTAAGAAATAAAATATTAGGTTAATATTTACTTTTAAACATTTAAAATTCTTAATTCGAACGATCAAAAATAACATTTATTGAAATTTCTCACATTAAATACGATTTTTAACATCATTCTCTATACATCGAATTTCTCTATAGAACGAATTTTTTACTGAAACTGTGGATTTCGTTATATAGAGACTCGACTGTATTTCGTAATTGAAAAATCCCCACCCTCCCCCTCCCTCAGCGCCAAGAAAGCTGAAAAGACGCAAAGGCAAAAGAAATAATCCTTTTAAAAATATTTTTGTTCTGTGTAGCCAATAATGCTTTTGGAACAAGATAATTTAATGTATCTGTAACTCATTTTAAATAGTGTTACAACTAACTGATGTATTAAAAGTATTTTATAATAAGTAATTTTAATGGTACTTATCAGTACCGCTGGTAGATAAAGGGTTAAAGGGGCCTGGGTCACATTTTAAAATAATTTTTATTAATAAAGTTATTTTTTTTTTACTGTTTGAAAAGTAGGGTATTGTTCTCGGCAGAGAAATCTGAATCTTTTTATTGGTTGAATTGCGCAACTTATTTTATTTTATTCGTTTTCTGAGTGGCTAGGGTTTCAGGTCCAAAAATGGAATAGTTCTGTTTTTTTTTTCTGATTGGTTCATGTTTGATGTCCAAAAATGAGACAGGGAAGAAGAGAGGGAAAATCGCTAGGTTTAGAGCCTCGCCCGCCCCTAACCGCCTTTCAATATCTATAATTTGTCTCATTTTTCGGTTAATTTTGTCCGGTTTCAATTTTTCTTATGCTCGTATTCACCATCTACCTCAACCCAGAACAGCTTGGTCGAAAGCTCAAATGAAATTCATGATAACACTTGATTGGTCATTATCAAGGAGACGTCCAATCAGGATGAAAGGTGAATACCGTTTGTGCGTTTGACCGAGGATTTCGGCTTAACTCGGGGTCGAAGTAGTTGGTGAATAAGAGCGTTATTATTTTTTTGTTTTGTTTTGTTTTCCTTTTCTATTAAGAGTCCAAGGCATTTGGATCGTAAGTAAAGGATTTTGGCGCACAAGAGACTAGGTCTGTTCTATGTTTATTTACAAAACAATACGGGACAATTTCACATATACCACCACCTGTTGGGCTATTGACACAAAAAATTAATCAGCACCAATACCAGGGCCGTAGCTAGAAGTAATCTATAGGGGGGGCTCAAGAGTTTATAGGGGGTTCATATTTTTTTTTCTTATTCTGACACAGAAAGATAAATTAGTGCAGATTCACATTGTAGGTGCTATGTTTCTTATTAAATTGAAGTAATGACTTCATTTTATACTAAGAAAAGTATATGGTGATGAAAATTTTGCAGGTCCAAAATTAAGCATCATATTAGCTTCATATGTTCAAATAGGATGAGGGAGTGTTGAATTATTTATTTTAGATGCATTTTAATAATTCTTCAAAACTGTGAAAGGATCTTAAAGCTAAATTAGATTTTTGAACAGAATTTCATTTAAATTTTCGAAGCAGAAATTTATTTAGTGACCTTGGAATTTTTTCCAGGGGGCGCTCAAAATATTTTAGGGGGGGGGGGGCTGAGCCGCCCATAGCGCCCCCTTAGCTACGGCCCTGACCAATACAATATCAAAACCAAACTAGTTACAAATGTAAACTATGTATGCATGTAAACTATGTAACTAGTTTCCAATATCTCGCTCAAATTTTAATATTTTCACATGTTTTTCTATTGCATACATAGTACTGCTGACGACGATCTACAACCGGGCTAGTTTTTGCTTTCGCAATTTCGGTTATATATTTTCCATAATTATGATAACTTCAATTTCAAAACCCGTTTTGAAAATTAAAGTAATTTTCCGAACCAGTTTTGAAAGTTAAAGTAATTTTCCGAACCAGTTTAAACCGGTTTTGAACGTTAAAGTAATTTTCCGAACCAGTTTAAACGGGTTTTGAACGTTAAAGTAATTTTCTGAACCAGTTTAAACCGGTTTTGAAAGTTAAAGTAATTTTTTGTTTTAAATCAAAAACCAAAAAAAGAAAAAGTAAAAATCTAGCGCGGTTGTAGATCGTACTCAGCTATTCTAATCAAGAAGAAGAACAAAAAAAAAAAAAAAAAAAAAAAAAAAAAAAAACCCTAGAAAAATATTAAAATGTGTGCGAGATATTTCGAAAGAACGCTCGCATAGACTTTACATTATCATCCGGGTCTTTTTTCTGTAACGCTTTAAGAAAGAAAGAGATTTGCGAAATCCTTCTATAGTAAAAAAAAACTAGCCTTAAAAGGAATGACTCCTGGAATGATGCTGATGTGGAAGATTTCCGGAACTAACGAATCCGGGTTGTCCACTCCTTCCATGAGTCGAATAGACCAATCAGGAAAGGGCTCCGTCTATGCATCGCCGTATGGGTTACCATAAAGAGAGGAAAGGTTACCATCGCCAACAATCGTCAAGTTTGTCGCCAACTTGGCGATATATCGCCAAATTTGGCGACCAAATTTAGTTGTCAAAAGTGACGCCAACTTAGCGATAACTGCAATATTTCGCCAAATTTTTAATTTCTTTACAACACCAGTCGTTTGATACATGATTTGAGAGGTTTGCAACTGTTTATTCATATAATGGATGTCTTGTGTGTTATCCCTCATTCTGCTCCCCAGGGGGGACACATTTTTAATTTCTTTACAACACCAGTCGTGTTACACAAGATTTGAAAGGTCTGCAACTGCTTATTCATATTATGGATGTCTTGTGTGTCACCCCCACACTCTGCTCTCCCCAGGGGGGGGGGTCACATTTTTAATTTCTTTACAACACCAGTTGTGTGACACATCATTTGAAAGGTCTGCAACTGCTTATTCATATTATGGATGTGTTGTGTGTCATCCCCCAATCTGCCCCCCCCAGGCGGGCACATTTTTAATTTCTTTACAACACCAATTGTGTGACACATCATTTGAGAGGTCTGCAACTGCTTATTCATACCATGGGGTTTTGGCGAGCGCAGCAAGCAGGGGTAGCCAATAATTTGGAATCGCGAAGCGATTACGCGGGGGGTTGGCGAGCATAGCGAGCAGGGGGGCGGGCCCCCCCTAGTATTCCAAATAAAAACTGTTAAAAAATTTGAAACTTCTGCTACATCGCCTTTCCACCGCTTTCATTGAAAACTCTTACGTCACAATATTATAGAGCATTCTCATTGGTCAAGATAGATATGTTCTGTAAAATTGGTGAAGGAAAGTTTCAAAATTTTAACAGTGCAAGGATTAAAACACAGGTCAAATCATCCTTTATATTCCTTAACCTTTAATCTACCGACGGTACTTATATGTACCATAAAAAGTACTTATAAAATTCTTTTAATACGTCAGTTAGTTGTAATACTGTTTAGAATGGGTTGCAGATACATTACTCTATCTTGTTCCAAAAGCATTATGGGTTACACAAAACAAAAATATTTTTAAAAGGATTATTTCTATTGCCTTTGCATCTTTTCAGGTACGTTCGTAATTATGTAAATACGTAGCACCTATAGTGGTCGTTCAGTCCGTCTGTCTGTCCGCATGTAACAACGCAAAAACTACGCAACCGAATCGTTTGAAATTTCAAATACATAATTATAACATAATTTTGTCGAGTCATTTCAAATTTTATGAAAATCGGATGCATAGATCAATTACAGGGGCAATCAAAAGTATTCAATTACATTGTGGTCAATGGGGAAAAAGTTTCAAATGTATTTTATACGTTTGAAATTTAAAATACATAATTATTACATAATTTTGTCGAGTTATTTTAAATTTTATGAAAATCGGATGCATAGATCAATTTTTGGGACAATCAAAAGTATTCCGTTACATTACGGTTAATGGGGGAAAATGTTTCAAATGCATTTTAATGGTGTTACACTCATTCGAACGTAATAAAATTGATATGCATCTTTAAAGTACATATTATAATATACATTTTGCATAATCTGTGTTGCAAAGAACATTTGTTATTGATTTACAAGGCGACACAAAAGTATTCCATTCCATAATGGTATAGGGAGAATATTATTTGATGAGCGTTTTAATTGTATTTCACTATTTACAATTTTATGAGATTGATATAGGAGAGTAATATTTTTAAAACTTCGTTATCGTATGAACGCACCTCATTTGCTACGCTTCACGCGCAATTTCTAACTTGTTTAGCTTTCTTGGCGCTGAGGGTGGGGGACGGGGATTTTTTAATGTCGGAAATATGTCTACATTTACATTGTAAGAACAACATATTTGTACATTTTATAATTCTACAAAATACTAAGAAAACAATTTGAAGTAAAAAATCCCTGTCAATTCAAATTTAATGAATCCTTCAAAAATGTATTGAATGATTATGTAAATCTTTTAATTTGGTTTAAACAATTTGCGTAAAATGCTTTTTTGAGAGTAAAATCCTTCTAAGTTCTTCGAATTCATAATGCGGTAGATAAAAGGGTTAAACTCCGAGGTCAAATTTTCTTGTATCATCCTGTATATTCCTTAAAAATGTAATATTATTGTCTTTCGTTTTCCAGAGATGAAGAATCGGAGAAGCCAGCAGCACAAGAGCAGCAACAGAAGAGCGAGACGGAAAAGTGTTCCCTGTGCCGCGGTTCTCCCAAGGAGGGTTCTTGCGTGGAGTGTGGCGCCCTCTGCTGCAGGAAATGTTCCAAGCCCATACCTTCTGGAAAGGTAAGACATAATCAATAAATAAATTCTGTTCAACCTTAAACCAAACATTAATATATATATATATATATATTATATATACTTTTATAAATACATCCAAAGTTATTCAGACAATACCATTAAATAAACCAATGAAACCAGTATTTTTACAATCATCTTATTGAAAACGATTGAAGTTTGAAGTGAAATAGAAGGCAGATTACCAAAATAATGAAAGGTAAATGGATAAAAAGACAGTAGAAGGCTTTTCTATTAAACTACGTCTTCAGGGGTGTATAGTTTAACAAAAAAGCAAAAACATCCAACCAGTTTCTGTTATGAGTCGTGCTGAAAGCTAAGAATTCGACTCTCAATACACCCGACTGGCTGGAAGCTATTCACATGACAAATTAGTAGAAAGATACTCATTGAAGAAAATAAAATCAATATGACAAAATAACAATAATATAATATTTCTTTAAAAAAAGGAAATATATACTAAAATATTTACCATTACCCAAATCCTAGCAAGATTTGTAGTGCAATCAGATACAAACTACATGTGACTTACTAACAGTCAAGGTATAGTATAAATCACATCATATAAATAAATACGGTCATAGTATAAATCACATAGATAATAAAATAAAGTTGTAACAATAATTATAAAAATTAGTAGAACATATATCATACTATATAATTCATAATATATTTAGAAAAAAAAAATAAATGCTACTGTTAGAAGTATTATATTTTTATTTTTAATCAATATATATATGTAATAAATAAAAAAAAAATCGCCATTTTCCCGCTTGTTCTAAAGTTTTATAGGAACATACTTTTGTTCTCAGTTTCCGTAACGTATTAATATTTTTAACGGCCAAAGTTCCTTTTATTTTTATTTTCTTTAACTCAGCATAATCTATTAATTATTTACTTAAAAAGAGCTATTACTTGAATGTACATGTACAATATCTTATTGCGAAATCTTAAATTCATTCCACAAATCTATTTTTCCTTTTTAGAATTACAAACATTTATCGAAACTTTGATTTTGTTTTATTTATTTAATAGTCGTGTGCTCTGATATTCATCCGCATTTAGTGGGGCGTGTTACTCTTACCGTTTACGCCAGTTATTAAAGAGTCCGTGCATCTAGTCCCACCCACCAACCAATAGAAGAATGCGAAGTAAATTATCTGTATATTCTAAGCAATTTTAGTGGATTTTTAAAAGCCTAAGTTACAAAAAAGAAAGGGAAATATCAATTTCTGTATCAAATTGAATCCAAAGTACTGAATTCAATTCATGCTTTTCGATTGAAATAGAATATTTTTTTTTTGACAAAATTTTGGAAAATAGTTGTTGTTCTCGGCAAAGATTAGGGAAGTCTAAAGTATATCTGAATCTTTCGACTAGTTGAATTCCGAAACGTATTTATTTTATTCGTTTTCAAATGGGTTTAATGTCCAAAAATGCAACGCTTCTGTTGCCACGATGACAAAAAGAGTATTAAAAACTTTTAATAAAATTGATAATTTAACAACAAAGTGTAATAGATTTCAAACAAATTTCATTAAAAAGTGGATTTTTTTTTTTTTTTTCAATGAAACGGTGTAAACATTTTAAATGTGCGATGTTAAGAAATATAAAAATTGGAAGCTCCAAAAATTGTAAAACTGAAGCTTCATATAAAATCTGTTTGTGATGGGTCCAGGAATGTCGTACCATTTAATCCATGTCGTACGTAATAGGAGGCGTACGGAAGTCAGTCTGATCCAATAAAAATTCTCATTTTAAACACTTAAAGTTGTCTATCTATAAATTAGTTTTTGTTATTTTTTTTTAATCATTGATCAAGGAATATTGATGTTTAATGCACGGCATACGTAATATATGACTCGTTATAATCATTCTAAAAATGCTGTTTATTATTATTATTATTAATTTAAATATAAAATTTCTTTGAAAATAACTTTTTCCAAATAGTCGTAATTTGTTAAATTACAATATTTTTATTATTATTTTTTTTATAGTGTTAGTGTTTTGTTATAGCTGAAAACGATATAAATGTCATTTAAAAACAATGTTCTTAGAATTTTTAATGAACAAGCATCTAAACATAACTGCTTCATTTTATTACCAAGCTGTTTCTGAGAAAAGTTACTTAATTTACCACAAAAAAAAGGCGGTAAAACATTCATATTTATTTCAAAATTAATCCAAATATTGAAACCAATCCATATTTATCAATGGAATGGAAGAATATTTTCTTTATTTTTACCTGCAAACGATCTCAATATCTCTCAGAAAAATGGCATCAGCAGAATTTTTGTTAACCAAGTTCTAACCAAATATAACTTTATATTTATTGTAACAAAACTGCTTAATCATTATTCTTTTACCTTATTTAACAAGCTGTTTAAGCATGTTACAAAAAAGAAAAAGCAATATCAATTTCTGTATCAAATTGAATCCAAGGTATGGAATCAATTCATGTGGGAAATGTCATTATTATTTCTTTATTATCATTCATTTCCTTATCGTTGTACGTAATTTAACTATAACTGTAACTTATTTTCATTGTTTCAATTTACACTGTTATGTATCTGGCAAACGGTCGGGGAGAGAAGGCGTCATGTGACGTAACAGAAAAAAAGCAGGCAGTTGGTTTTTCGGCTCCGAGGGAAGAGCCGTGTTATGTGAGGATGCAACCCCTTTGAGTTCTTTAAAATGTTTTTCTGTTCCGAACGACATGCAGAAGCCGCGATGTTATGAGTATGCAATCTTGTAGTTACTGTATCTTCTTTTTTATTGTGTGTGTGCGTTTTTTTTTTTTTTTTTTTTTTTTTTTATTAAATGTGTTCGTCTTGACTAGAGTTGCAAAAAACCCACAGTTTTTGAGGGACGGGAATAAACCCGCGGGAATTTTGGAGAATAAACCCAGAATTTTGGGGAATATTGGAAATTTTGAAGAAGTTTTGAAAGCAAGACATCTTTGCTCATCGTTCTTAGAAATTTAAATGGATTTTTTATTAATTAACAAGACTTATTATTTTAACACTTTGCAACTTTTTAAAAATTCCTAAAATTCATCAGCTTTACAACAATGGTGACTGAATTAATGAAGATTTCAATTATTCTTTTAAAAATTAAAATTGTTTACTTTCTGTTACCAATGTATATTCTTTATTTAATTTTTCTGTTTACGTTGAATCTGAGAACAAGGGTGATGTTTACATTTATAAATAAATCTGTCATTTCCCGTTCTAACTTATTAATATTTTTTTTAAATCTTTTTAGTTTTCACTTAAACTCTACTGGTTTTGTTTACGTTTCTTATTGTAAATATTTTTATGCACTCAATCAGTAAGTTTCATAATACACAAACAGTTGTAAAGACAGATTCATTATAGTTTCAGAACAACCTTGTGACGAAAGCATATCAGAGTCAGAATCCTTTTCTATTTTTAAATTTTCGAAAACAAGGGCTTATTTAACATTAAATTTTTTCGTTATTTTGTTCACTTGTTGCATTAATTTTATTGAAAGTATAAAAATGAATATCCATGGATGGATTTATATTTAAATAATAAAATAGTAGACTCTCGTTACATTTCAGTAATTTTTCAGCGTAACAAATGTTATTTGGATTGTAAAAAAATCCTATTTCATCAAAAGATTCTCTGACGTGCTCTGATGTTGATTATCTTCGCTTGGCTCGCTCAGAAGAAGAGTTGAGTTGTTCTTGCAATTACAGTTAAGAATAAAACAATTGAAATCATTGCAAAAATATTAAAAAAATAAATTAAATATTTCAATTTTTAAAACTGTCTAAAAACTCCCGGAAATTTTCAAAATTTCCTTCCCAAAAAACCAGGTTTATTCCCGGGAATAAACCCGGTTTTTTCCAGCCTTTGCAACTCTAGTCTTGACAAAGGACTGTGAGTATCGAACATTTTTTAAAATACTCTTTTGTTTTAGCTGCAGACGATTTCAATGTCATTTAAAAACATGGTACCAGTAGAATGTATTTCTAAGCAAATACATCATTTACCACAAAAAAGACGGAATCACAATAATCCGAAAAGAGCATGTTCTTCGATTGAAATAGGTCTTTTTTTTTCTTCTTTTAGTTAGTCTTTTATAAAATATTTGGAAAATAGTTGTTATTCTCGGTAGAGAATTAGGAAATCTAAAGTATATCTGAATATTTTTATTGGTTGAATTCCGCAACCTATTTAATTTTATTAGTTTCCTGATTGGCCCAAGTTTAATGTCCAAAAGTGGAATACTTCTGTTTTTTATTTTATTCGTTTTCTGATTGGTCCAAGTTTAATGTCTAAAAATGGAATACTTCTGTTTTTTATTTTATTCGTTACTTGATTGGTCCAAGTTTAACGTCCAAAAATAGAATACTTCTGTTGCCACGATGAAAAAAGAGCAATTAAAACTTTAAAAAAAATAATAATTTAACAACAATTTGCGATAGAGATTTCAAACAAATTTAATTAAAAAGTTTAATTAATTCATTTTTCTCTACGCAACGGTGTAAAAATTTAAAATGTGCAATATTTAAAAGTTTAAAAAATGAAAAAAAAACAAAAAAAAAAAAAAAAAAAAAACATTAGAAGTTTAAAAATTACAAAAAAGAAAGAAGAATATCAATTTCTATATCAAATTTAATCCAAAGTATTGAATCAATTTATATTCTTCAATTGAAATATAAAAATTTTTTGTTAGTGTTTAGTTTTAGCTGAAAACGATACCAATGTCATTTAAAAACAATGTTCATGGAATTTCCAATGAATAAGCAACTAAACCAAAACTGGTTCATTTTATTACGAAGCTGTTTCTAAGCAAAGTTACTTCATTGACCACAAAAAAAGCGGTAAAACATTCATTTTTATTTCAAAATTAATCCGAAATTTGAAGTCAACTCATATTTATTAATGGAATCTTTCATATTCTCTCTTTTTTAGGTGCGTTCGTAATTATGTAAATACGTAGCACCTATTGTTGTCGTTCAGTCCGTCCGTCTGTCTGTCTGTCTGTCTGTCCGTCCGTCCGTCCATCTGTCTGTCCGCATATAACAACGCAAAAACTACCTAACCGAATCGTTTGAAATTTAAAATACATAATTATTACATAATTTTGTCGAGTCATTTCAAATTTTATGAAAATCGGATGCATAGATCCATTACAGGGACAGTCAAAAAGATTGCGTTACATTACGGTCAATGGGGAAAAAAGTTTCAAATGCATTTTAATAGTTTGAAATTTTAAATGCAGAATTATTACATAATTTTGTCGAGTTATTTTAAATTTTATCAAAATCGGATGCATAGTTCAATTACAGAGGCAATCAAAAGTATTCCATTACATTTCGGTTAATGGGGAAAAATGTTTCAAATGCATTTTGATGGTGTTACACTCATTCTAATGTAATAAAATTGATATGCATCTATAAAGTACATATTATAATATACATTTTGCATAATCTGTGGTGCAAAGAATATGTGTTATTGATTTACAAGGCCACACAAAAGTATTCCATGGCATAATGGTATAGGGAGAACATTGTTTAGTGCGCATTTTAGTTGCGTAATTATTTACAATTTTATGAGATTGATATATGAGAGGGATATTTTTAAAAATTCGTTATTGTACGAACGCACCTCATTTGCTACGCTTCACGTGCAATTTCCAACTTGTTTTACCTGCAAACGATCTCAATATCTCTCAGAAAAATGGCATCAGCAGAATTTTTGTTAACCAAGTTCTAACCAAATATAACTTTATATTTATTGTAACAAAACTGCTTAATCATTATTTGTTTACCTTATTTAACAAGCTGTTTAAGCATGTTACAAAAAAGAAAAAGCAATATCAATTTCTGTATCAAATTGAATCCAAAGTACTGAATAATCAATTGTTTTTCGATTATTTTTTTTTTTCTTTTTACTATTTGGAAAATAGTTTCGTCCTCGGTAGAGAACTGGGAAATATGAAGTATATCTGAAAGTTTTCATTGGTTGAATTCCTCAACTTATTTCATTTTGTTCATTTTCTGACTGGTCTATTTTTAATGTCCAAAAATGGAATGCTTCTGTTACTTACCCATCATACGTAGTATAGGGTAAGTCTTGCAATCGTTTTGAAAATCGAAAAATTTTTTTTGACAGATTTGCACGTTTCAGATACTGGAGATTCCAAAAAACATATTTTTAGAAAAAAAAATTTTGCCGTCCGTCCGTCTGTGTGTCTGTCTGTCTGTTTGTTTGTCTGTAACCGCTGTATCTCCCGAACAAATTGAGATAGAGACTTGAAATTTTGTATGTGCTTAGTATGTAAGAATGGGACGAAGCCTATTTAATATCAGTAACCTCGATTATCCGGAACTATTTTTTCCGGACTCTCGAAAAATTCTTTCTGTTGAAATGTATACAAAAATTTTCTAATTTTTTTATTTTAGGGAGTGGACGTAAAAGGCAATAAATTAACACAAATTTTGCATAAAAACGAAATCGATTGGATTATTAGTTGTCGAGATATTTCTAATCCTGTTTTCTTTATTCTTTGATTTTTCATGACCCTGTATTTCATTCAAATTTCAATTCAAAGATATATTTTAATTGCAGATGAAACACTTAATTCGATGCAAGAAACCGTTAGTGAATATGATAATTATTTTTAGAATTATAAGGATGTTTCTTTTATGCAATTCAGTGCTACTTGAATAGTTTGGCGTTTCATACAATTTATCGAAATTCATTAATAGAGCATGATGATGTGTTAAAAATACTTATATATACGTTTATATTTTATTTTGGAATTGTAATGCATTTTATAAATTGTTTACATATGTTATGTTTTCATATATTATGTTATGCATATCCATGATGGGGAAGTATTACGGTGGCCTCCAACGACTAGTTTTTTGTTTTATTCGTTTTCTGATTGGTTCATGCTTAGTGTCTGGAAATGAAATACTTTTGTTGCCACGATCACAAAAATGTATTAAAATCTACAAAAAAAAAAAAAAAAAAAAAAAAAAAAAACTAGTCGTTGGGGGCCACCGTAATACTTACCCATCATGGATATGTATATGAAAATAAAACATGTGAAACTATTTATACAATGCATTGCAATTCATAAAAAAATTTAAATATTGTTAATACACATTGTAATGCTATATTAAAGAACCGCTGATGTACCCATTTCGACAAATTATATAAAACGCCAAACTACTCAAGTAATACCGAACTGCGTAAAAGAAATATCTTTATAACTCCAAAAATAATATTTCTATTAACTAACAATTAACTGCGTTGGATTAAGCGTCTCATTTCCAATTAAAATATACTTCTGAATTGAAATTTGAATGAAATACAGGGTCATGAAAAGTCGAAGAATGTAGAAAACAAGATTACAAATATCTCGGCAACTAATAATCCGATTGACTTCGTTCTATATGCAAAATGTGTGTCATTTTATTGCCTTTTACGTCCATTCCTTAGAACAAAAAAATTCGAAAATTTTTATATACCTTTCATCAGAACGAATTTTTCGAGAGTCCGAAAAAAATAGTTCCGGATAATCGAGGTTGCTGATATTAAATAGGGTTCGTCCCATTCTTACATACTAACTACATACAAAATTTCAAGTCTCTATCTCAATTTGTTCGGGAGATAGAGCGTTTACAGACAGACAGACAGACAGACGGACGGCAAAATTTTTTTTCTAAAAACATGTTTTTCGGAATCTCCACTATCTAAAACGTGTAAATCCGTCAAAAAAAAAATTTTCGATTTTCAAAACGATTGCAAGACTTACCCTATACTACGTATGATAGGTAAGTAAAACTAGTCGTTGGGGGCCACCGTAATACTTACCCATCATGAATATGTATATGAAAATAAAACATGTGAAAACTATTTATACAATGCATTGCAATTCATAAACAAAATTTAAATATTGTTAATATACATAGTAATGCTCTATTAAAGAACTGCTGATTACCGATATCCACAAATTATATAAAACGCCAAACTATTCAAGTAGTACCGAACTGCGTAAAAGAAACATCCTTATAACTCCAAAAATAATAACTCTATTAACTAACAATTAACTGCATCGGATTAAGCGTCTCATTTCCAATTAAAATATACCTCTGAATTGAAATTTGAATGAAATACAGGGTCATGAAAAATCGAAGAATGTGGAAAACAGGATTACAAATATCTCGGCAACTAATAATCCGATCGACTTCGTTCTATATGCAAAATGTGTGTTATTTTAGTGCCTTTTACGTCCATTCCTTACAATAAAAAAATTCGAAAATTTTTATATACCTTTCATCAGAACGAATTTTTCGAGAGTCCGAAAAAAATAGTTCCGGATCATCGAGGTTGCTGATATTAAATAGGGTTCGTCCCATTCTTACATACTAACTACATACAAAATTTCAAGTCTCTATCTCAATTCGTTCGGGAGATAGAGCGTTTACAGACAGACAGACTGACAGACAGACAGACAGACGGACGGCAAAATTTTTTTTCTAAAAATATGTTTTTCGGAATCTCCACTATCTAAAACGTGTAAATCCGTCAAAAAAAAATTTTTCGATTTTCAAAACGATTGCAAGACTTACCCTATACTACGTATGATGGGTAAGTAAAAAAGAATAACTCAATGGCAAATTTAGATACAAGTTTCAAACAAGTTGCATTTTAAAGTACATTTTTTTTCTGTGTAGGAAGGTGTAAAAATTAGGAATGTGCAATGTTTAGAAATTTAAAAATTCACATTACCGAAGATTTTTAATCTGAAATTCCATTTAATTTTTGTTTATATCTGGCCCAGAAATATTAACGTGAGCCTAAATGGCCAGGCATATTAATATGATTCTGTTAATACGTAAGCTATGTTGTGGTCATCATAAAAATGATGTTATTATTGATTTTTTTTATATAAAAATCCTTTATAAGTCTAAAATATAGTCTTTGATAATACATTATTTTCCAAATAGTCGTTGTGACTTGTTAAATTGCAATTTTTTTAATGGGGGGGGGGGGAATTTTTTATATATTTATTTTTTATTTTTATTTATTTTTTTATATTTATTAGGATGAGCGAAGCGAATCCTCTACTAGTCCACTCAAATTACAATTTGTCGTACGCTTTACAAAAAAACTATTCAATATTTTAACTTCAAATTAAACACAAAAATAAATTATGATCTGTAGATTTGCAGAATATAATTTTTTTTTACAGTAAATCGTTAAAAAAATTATTATTTTAATTAATTTATTTTACATGCATTTCCAATACGGACGCATTTTAGCAAATAAATAAAAAATGAAACGCGTATATTTTCAGAAAAAAAGTTTAAATCATAGAGTAAATAATTATAGATAGAATCATGATTAATTTATTAAATAAAACATGTTTTCATTATCCCGCAAAATCGTTTGCACAGATGACACTTAAACATTTTAAAAGAATTGTATTATGGATTTTTTTTTTTTTTTTTTTTTTTTTGTAAACTGGCAACAAAATAATTGTAAACAAATAAAATTAATTCTTAAATTTGTTATATAAATGAAAAATTAAAAGATCTGCGTGAAGTTGTTGGTTCAAGCTCTTTATAAATATTTTGCGAAGGTCGTATTGTGGCTAAATAATATCGACTCATTAATCAGAAGGATTTTATAGAAAAATAAGACTTTAATAAGTTCGCAAACGCAACAATAATTATTCGTGAAAACGTCACTGCGAGAATGAGAGAGCGCTTCGTTAAAAGGTAATTCCATTAATTGAGTTGCCATTCGCAGAAAGTAAAAAGTTCTCCCACGCGGAGAGAATTACAGCAATTCTCATACGCTAACATGTATAAAAACGAAGAAATTAAAATAAAATGTTTTACAGTTAAAAATTCATAGTATCAACGAAAGCAGATTTCAAATGTTTTTTCCAGAAAATAGGATTTTGAAGAAGTAACTTTCTTCAAGCTTTCTTCAAATATATTATTCTAAAATAGCTATCAAAGATTATCGGATGTTGATTACAAAGATTGGAAACATGCATATTTCAAACAATTAAAAAACACCAGTGGCTACTTGAAATTGTAAAAACATCTTTAAAAGAGCTTTTAGTTGAAAATTTAAAAAAAAATTGTAAAAGTTTGCTTCGAAAATATCTTATTATGCCAGTTTTACATCATAAATAAAAAATTAAAATGCGCCAAAACATAAAATAACGTTTCTGTTTAATAAAGATGCAATAATAATAATAAAAAAAAATATTGTTACTTTCAAATATCTGTTTTATAAAATAATGCTTCGCGAATCCAAACAAAGCATGGCTTTTGCTAGTTTATTTATTTTTGTTAGTATTTCGTTTTAGCTGAAAACGATATTGGTGTAATTTAAAAACAATGTTCATAGAATTTCCAGTTAACAGGCAACTAAACCAAAACTGGTTCATTTTATTACCAAGCTGTTTCAGAGCAAAGTTACTTCATTTACCACAAAAAAAAAGGCGGTAAAACATTCATTTTTTTTAGCACTTTCCAACAAAGTTGAAAAGTGCTTATGCATTCGGTTTGTCTGTCCGTCTGTCCGTCTGGCCGGATGGCCGTCTGTCCGTCTGTCCGTCTGTCCGCGCTCTAACTCCCGTAAATATACTCGGATTGCTATGAAATTTTTATACGTTATTGAGGTTTACCCTAGCACGAACCCTATTGAAAATGAAGTATCTACCATGATTAGTTTATCTACAGAGAGAATCAAAAGTTTCCCATTACATTACGGCCTATGGGGAAAAATCGCTAATATACTCGGATTGCCATGAAATTTTAGGACGTTATTGAGATTTACCCTAGCACGATTCCCTATTGAAAATGAAGTTTCTATTATGATTAGTTTATCTACAGGGCGAATCAAAAGTTTTCCATTACATTACGGCCCATGGGGAAAAATCGTTAATATACTCGGATTGCCATGAAATTTTAGGACGTTATTGAGGTTTACCCTAGCACAAGTCCTATCGAAAATGAAGTTTCTACCATGATTAGTTTATCTACAGGGCGAATCAAAAGTTTCCTATTACATTACGGCCTATGGGGAAAAATCGTTTCAAAGGAATTTTAAAGATGTTATACCCTGTCAAACGTATTAAAATATGCATTCTATAAAATATAAGGTGAAAATGTAGCTATTATTCATTTACAGGGCCACACAAAAAAATTCCATTAGATAATGGTAAAAGGCGGAATTGTGTGTGACATATTTTAAATATATTGAGCTGTATCATGTATAATAAAATTGATATATGACACTGAAGTTTAATATAAATTATACGCTACTGTCTTGCATAATATGAAGTACATAGCATTTACAGGGCCATACAAAAGATTTCAAATAGTATATTCTTTCCGAAGTACCGTATATGTGTCCGATGATGGCTGATGGAGGGATGAAATGCATTTTAATTATAATATTCGCGTTTGTATTTCGCTAAATATATGCACATTATATGGTGTGTATAAATGTTATAGTTGATATACTGGGCTACCCAAAAGAGCTCACCAACGTTACTGAATATGAGCGTAAATTATTAAAACGTGGTTCTTAAATAAGCTATGCATTTTTACGCTGAGCTGCATTCAGTTTACTGAGAAATGTTTGCAGAATATAGATAAAGGGATATACAGGGCCACGCAAAGAATTCGGAACATGGACGCCTATGAATGATACTTTATGAGAATGTGATTTCAGTTGTTTTAAAAGTGTTTTAGTTTAAAAGAAATTTTAGCCTGTGGTGACGTGTAATAAAGGTAGAAGTTAAACTACAGGGCTGAACAAAAGTAATTAAATATGTTTCCATCTAATAGTATGAATTGCTGAAAAAGAAATTTCAAGCTACTAGGTATTTTCTTGCTGAGCTAAATTTTCCCATTATATGAACTGACATATGAAATACAGGGCTGGTCTAATGTACTGGAATACATATTTGGGTATATTTAACTATACACTATTATTTCTCTAAATAACAAAATTTTGTTAAAGATTTCATTAAGTGTTGGAAAGTGCTTCATAATCTATTCTTAACGCATGATTTTTCTTACTTGTTATTTCAAAATTTGGAACCAATTCATATTTATCAAAAGAATAGAAGAATTTTCTTTCAAATTCTCTCTATTTTTACCTGCAGACGATCTCGATATCTTTAAGAAATATGATGCCAACAAAATTTTTTCTAACCAAATAAAACTTTATATTTATTGTAGAAAAATGCTTAATCATTACTCGTAATTCATTATTATTATTTAAACATGCTGTTTAAGCATGTTACAAAAAAAAAAGAAATATTAATTTCTATATCAAAATTAATCGAATGTATGGAATCAATTCATGTTCTTCGATTGAAATAGAATATTTTTAAAAATACTCTTTTGTTTTAGCTGCAGACGATTTCAATGTCGTTTAAAAATATGGTACAAGGGACCGTTCAAGTATTACGTAAGCATATTTTTAGTCATTTTGTACCCCTCCCCCCCTTGTAAGAAAATATAAGCAAATGCTAGACTCCCCCCTTTGCTTACGTAAGATTTTATGACAGTTTCTACATCAATACTTCTTGACTTATTAAAAGTTACCAATCAATTACATTATTAATCCTACAAATTTATATAGGCATATAGGGATTGTGGTATCAAAATATGTAAAATGGTTTTAATATATTGTTGCTTATTGCATTAAATAAACCACAGAATACAAAATGGTTTAAATATATTGTTATTTATCACATTGAACAATAAAACAAGATATACAAGAAGTCTTAACTTACTCGCTAAGCATCATAACTAAGCATCAAAAATTCACTATGCAACTGAGCTAAAACAATAAATATCTGTGTTGTATATCCGAAACAAGAAAAACCCCAAGTAGGTTTTCTGCTTTCTAAAGTTCCAAAACCTATAGAGAAGGAAGTTTGGCAATAGGAGTGAAAAGACAAAAATTTCCAGAAATTCTGTGAAAATTCCCGGAATTCCATGACCGATGGAGCGGGAGAAAAGAAAATACCGGACTTACCTAAAATAAAGTCAACTGACCAGTTACCCTGGCAACAGAACCCAGCCACACCGGTTCCTGTGTTTTTCTCGTCTTGCAATGTAATTGACTTGGCACACAACTTAACAGACAACAATGAAGACAAAGGGCGAGTGGGAGATACGGGGTCACGCGACTGCCGATGGATAAGCAAAGGATAAAATCGAAAATAAACGGCGAATTTCGAATGGACTGTAGAACGCTCTTTCCTCATCATACTTTGTTTGCTTGTTGAATTTGAACTGCAGTTGCTTCGTTGATGTTTACGTAAGAACTGGTGTGACCCCCCCTCCCCCTTGTCAGAAAAAATAAGCTGACTCTGGACCCCCCCCTCCCCCTTTCGTGCTTACATAATACTTGAACCAGGGTTCACACAGACTCCTTGGACTCCTTAGAAACTACTTAGAAATGAAAACGTTCCCAAGTAGTACTTAGAACTACTTAGATAAACAAAATTCTCCTTAGAAACTCCTTAAATTGTATTGCGGTTTTGCACACGAACAATATTGCTCCCGGGGGAAAAAAAAAATCGGATTGTAAAATTTTGCTCGCGGAAAAAACAATTGTGGAGAAATGCAAATTTCGTGAAAGGAACTCCGAAAAAGCACACATTTCGTCAATATTTCGTGGAAGAACGACGATTTCGTCAATGTTTTTGTCAACGAACTTTGTCAAAAGATCGCTGAAAAACGCTAATTTCTTGTCCGAATACCGGTTAAAACGGCAATTTCACCAAATATCGCAGATAAAACGCTAATTTCGTCTGAAAACCACGGGAAAACGTCGATTTCGTCTAAAGATTGTGGATATAATGCCAATATCATTAAAAGATCGCAGAAAAAACGCCGTTTTCGACAAAAGATTGCCTACAAATATTTTGTCTAAAGATCATTGAAAAAAAAAACGCCGATTTCATGAAAAGATCAAGGAAAAAAACGTCAATTTCGTCAAAATATTGCTGGGATAAAACGCCGTTTTTTAGAAAAGATCATATAAAAATGCAAATTTTGTCTAAAAATCGTCGAAAAAACGTCGATTTCATAAAAATAGGCATGCCAGTTTTCCGCGGAAACGCGGACTTCCGCGTTTTGCTTATTTTCAAAATCCGCGGATTCCGCTTTTTTATTTATTTTCAAAATCCGCGGATTTCCACAATTTTTCTTATTTTTTCGGCCGCGCCGCCATTTTTTACCACGACGAAATTGGTCAAAAATGGCGGAAAAATCTCCGACGTCGAAAAATGATCGCGAAAATGACGCGTTTTTTGCCAAAAGATCCCGAAAAAAGACACGATTTTTCGTCAAAAGAATATGAATAAAACGTGATTTGTGTCAAATGATTGCGAAAAAAGGCGTTATTTCTGCCAAAAGATCGCAGGAAAAAGCGCTATGTCATTCAAAACATCGTAAAAAGACGCGTTTTTCGTCAAAAAATTGCGGAATAAACGTGATTCCTGTCGACGGATCTCAAGAAAAGCGTTATTTTCGTCGAAGAATCGCGAAAATGACGCAGCCTTTGTCAAGGAATCGCGGAAAAGACGCGATTTTTCCTCAAATGATCGTGGAAAAAACTTTATTTTTGTCAGAATTGCAGAGAAAATGCGATTTTTGTCAAAAGATCGTGAAAAAAGACACAATTTTTTTTTTTTCAAAAGATTGCTGATAATACGTGATTTTTGTCAAAAGATGGCTTAAAAAACACTATTTCTGACAAAAGATCGCAAAAAAAGACGCGTTTTTTGTTAAAAAAAATAGCAAAATAAATGCGATTCCTGTCGAAAGATCGCAAAAATAACGGTCTCTTACAAAGAATCGCAAAAAGATGCGATTTTTGTCAAGTGATAGCGGAAAAAACGCAATTTTTTTGTCAGAATTGCCGAGGAAACGCGGCTTTTTGTCAAAGGAGCGAGGAAAAGACGCGACTTTTGTCAAAAGATCGTGGAAAAGACGCAATCTTGTCAAAGGATCGCGAAGAAGTCGCGAATTTTTTTTAAAAAATCACGAAAAGTCGCGAATTTTTGTTCAAGGATCGCGAAAAAGTCGTGAATTTTTGTCAAAGGATCGCGAAAAAGGCGCGAATTTTTGTCAAAGGATCGCAAAAAACGCGATTTTTAGTCTAAGGATCGCGATAGAGACGTGATTCCTGTCAAAAAATCTTGGAAAAAAGCGAATTTCGTCAAACGGTCGTGGAAAAAACATGAATCATGCATGTGCTTATTGTTCACTCGTGACGGGGGGGGGGGGCGGTGATTCAAAATATTTTCAGTCTTGGCTAAATTTCAAACTTGCACCCATGATCAAATATAGGTGAAAATTGACAGTCGCCACATAGCGATTAAAAAAACTCGATCGATCGCCATTCGCCTAGTGGGGATTATAAATTCTGTTACCAATCGCCAAATGAAATACAGCTTTTTTCAGGGAAATATGCACTTCTGCTTTGCTTAAATTCTAATTATACACTGATTAATTCTTTTCCCTACTGAATGCAAACAGATTTAAGCCAAATTTGGAGTTTTATGACTGTGCCATAAGTTATTTTGAAGGTAGATTTTTAAATGAATTTGCTTATAAAACTTTTAAAGAATAATTGTGCATTTTTGAAATTTTTTCATATTGATATATTTTATATATCAAACTTATTGAATAAAATTTCATTACCCATTCTTATACAGTCGTCCCCGCATAAACGAATATTGAAGGTTCCATAAAAAATATTCGATTAAGCGGGGTATTTGATTAAACGGGGAGGCATATAAATGTAAAATTAAGGTGTAATAAAATGACAAAATTATTAAAAACAGTATATTTAATTACCAGAGTAAAAAAATCGTTAAAAACTTTAATAGAACACTACAAACTTAAGTAAAAACAAAATAATTCAAGTAAATACGCAATAGTTCAATGTCAGTAAACACATGCAATTGGTTTACATTACATATAATGCAGATAGTGTGAATTGGGTCCAGATTTTGTTATTAGAATTTAATCTACGCAATTTAACAGGTTTAAAAAAAAAAGATGAAAGTGGCTTATGCGAAATTTTAGAGTAAAAATTGTACGAGTTATTTTTCGAATGGTATCATAATTACCATCTTGAGCCTCTAAGTGACAACACATTATTATTAAGGGGTTACTTCAGTCACACGAAAGGATTTTATCGTGAGTGGCCCCACCAGTGGCCGAGAGGTTGGGACCTCTCAACTGGTAGACGGCAGGTGCTGGGTTCGAACCCAATCGCGGCTGTCGGCCTAACCGTTCGGAGTTTTCGTGGTTTTCTTCGAACCTTGCGTAAATACGGGTTAGGTTCCCTTAGAAAGACCCCCACGAAGGGCACTCCCCCCAGGTCCTATATCCCTAGTGTAGATAATCGGACGACAAAAATAAACCAAACCAAACCAAACTTGATCGTGAGTGTAGAGCTAATGCTAATCCTATAGAAGAAATTTATAAACATATCTCTATCGCATTTCAATATTTTTAAATGATCTTTTTTGCAATGGATAGCTGAGATCAATCTGTTCAAAGGGCGGCGTCGTTTTTAGCTTTTTCTATTTTTATTGCTGATTTTTTTAAATGAGGCTGTTTCAGTTTCGGAATCGGCTTTGAAAATGAAAGTGTCTCCATTAAAAATATCTGTAAAAAATGGAAAAAGTGAAAAAAATGTCCTTTGTTAAACAAAAGTAAACAAAATTCAAAATTGATCGAAATCATTGTGCAATTTATTTCACCATTTTTCAAATTCATACGTAAAAAAGAACAAGAAAAGAAGCTCAATCGACTAATCCACTGTACACCTGCCAGACGAAAGATCTGGAAATTTGTTTTCTGTGTAAGAACCTAAAATGACAAAAAAGTGTGGAGGAAATTCCAATTGAAACGTGTTTTTCACACCCATTTTTCAAATTGCCTCACTCAGTTGTTATTCGATTAAGCGAGGACATTTCGTGAAAATTATTCGGTTAAGCGGGGGAAAATAACATTAGCCCAATGGGATTTAATTCGGTTCCGGAGGATTTTATTCGAATAAGCGGGGTATTCGATTATCCGTTACCCGATTAAGTGGGGAGGACTGTATTTGTGTTCTTATTTTATTTTAATGTATTTTTGTATTATATGTGTGTGGGTGCTTCAATTCAGATAATGACAATCTATGTTTAATGTACCATTTTCACTTTGTTTAACTTTTTTAACACGCATCGGTTTAAATTATTTTGTTCTATTTTTACTTTGCGCGTTATATCAACTTTTTTTCTCAATTTTTACCTCACGCGTTATTTCAACATTTTTGCTCAATTTTTACCTCACGCGTAATTTCCTCTTTTCTGTCTTTTCTGTTTTTTGAGAAAAACTGCCGATTTCAACAAAAGATCGCAATAAATCGCCGATTTTTCTAAAATATCGCAGATAAATCGCTGATTTTGTCTGAAGATCGCGGGAAAGCGTCGATTTCGTCTGAAGATCGCGTATAACCCCCCTCCCTTTCGCGGGGGGTAACTCGCGGAATCCCTGTGGAATTGGAGCTGTGCAAGTGCATGCCACATAAATAACAACAAAAGTGGCAAGTTCTTAAAATTTTTTGGACTCCTTGGATTTTTATGTACTCCTTGGTTTTTTTCTTCCCAACTCTGTATGAACCCTGTTGAACGGTCCCCAAGTAGAGTTTCTAGTTCTATTGACCAAGCAACTAAACCATAACTGGTCCATTTTATTACAAAGCTGTTTCTCAGCAAGTATTTCATTTACCACAAAAAATGGTGGAAAAATATTCATTTTTCTTTCAAAATTATTTCAAAACGCTTTTTCATTCGAAATAGAAAAACTTTCTTTCATATTCTCATTTTTTATTTTGCTCAAAATATGACATCAGCAGAATTTTCAATTTCCTTGTGCTATAACTCCAAAGTGCTATATTTGAAATACCACACACTTTAATTTAGAATCTTTTAATTTTTAAAAAAAAAAAAGAAAATGGCGATGAAAAGATAAAATAATCAGTTTTTTCCTTTTTTTTTAGCAGAAATAAAGTGCTTTTGTTACCACATTATGAAAAACAGTATTAAAAACTATAAAAAAATGAAAATCCCAAAAATAAATTTAGAAACAGTTTTCTTTAAATTGCATTTTTTCCCCTATACGATGGTATAAAAACTGAAAATGTGCGATGTTCAGACGTGTAAAAAATTGTAGATACCGAGATTTCATTTCAAATTTCAAAGTGTTGCCACTCGCAAAATGACGTATGCGTTACTGGCCTTTATAATACAGATAGATAGATTGGTTGAGTCGAGTATTTATCTGCAAATTTTTACTTTGCTTATCTACGTACATTATAAGATGTGTAAACTAGTCGTTGGGGGCTACGGTAATTCTTACCTATCATGGATATGTGTAATACCATATAAGAAAATAAAACATGTGAAAACTATTTATAAAATGAATTGCAATTGCAAAACAAAATTTAACCGTATATTTAAATAGTTTTAATATACATAGTCATGCTCTATTTATGAATCGCTGATGAGCCAATTTCAAAAAATTATATAGAACGCCAAACTACTCAAGCAGTACTGAATGGCGTTGAAGAAACATCCTTATAGCTCCAAAAATGATAATCCTATTAACTAACATCGGATTAAGCGTTTCTTTTCCAATTAATATATGCCTCTGAATTGCATGAAGTAAAAAGGCAATCAATTTTTATGAAATGAAATAAAAAGACTTCACTTAAAGGTATGAAATTGAAAATAATATGCTAAAATATTGTAAAAATAAAGGAAAAAGTTCAATGTTAAAAGGATTTGGACGTAATTAATTTAGGATTACGGAGAAATTTTTTTTATTATTAGACATATATATATACAGGGTGATTCATAAAAGATGGGCAGAACTTTAAGGGGTTATAGTACACTTAAAGACAAATAATATTAAATAGGAGACTAAGGGTCCCAGACGTATTCCCAAGGAGATAGGGGGCATTAAAGTTTAGGGTCCGAAATTTCAAATGATTATAAAAAATGGAAAAATTGGTCGATTCGTTTGCAGTTTTTGCAAAAAATTTTCTTTATGCTAGTATTTTCTTGAAATAAAATTTTAAAGTTCAATTTCAAAAAATGCCGATAGGGGGCGCTTTAGACTTTGGAGTAACAAACAACTATTTTTTAACGTTATTTTTTGTATTTCTTTAAATGATTTCGAAAGCTTAGACTTAAACTTAAATTTTGATCTAAAAATCTGAGTCCTAACGAGTAGTTAAGTAGCGCAAACTGAAATTTGAAATTTGAAACCCTTCTCCCCCCAGAACAAAAATCAGTTATTCCCGATCTTTGTGTCGTAGATTAGGCTCTAACTACTGCCGCGTTTTGCTAAAATTATTCTTTATGTCAGTATTTTCTTGAAAATAAATTTTAAAGAAAATTTTCAAAAAATTCCGATAGAGGGCGCTTTAGACTTTGGAGTAACGAACAACTATTTTATACCGTTATTTTTTGTGTCTCATTAAATGCTTTCTAAAGCTTAGACTTAAATTTTCAGCTCAAAATCTGAATCGCTGAGCGTGGTTCAGTAGCGAGGGGAGGGGGTTCAAATTTCAACTTCTGAACATAGTTCAGTTTGCACTACTTAACCATGCCCAACGATTCTGTGCTGTGATACGAGGCAAAAATACAACTTTCGTCAAGGACTGCATAGTCGGAATTCACTCATAAAGGCACTGGCACAGTTGGAAACGTCGCTCATGCAAACGTTAAAGCTCCATTCCTGACGCTAGTCACCGGGTGAAGAAGGAGACAGAAAGTATGCAAATGTCAAATGGGGAAGAAGAAGAACACGTATGCAAAATTTCGACACGATTCAGGCATAAAAAACACTGAACGGTGAGTCAAGTGCAAGTCGCTGTAGTAATGAATCGGAAGATGGTGCCCTTCACGAATAAGGAAAAGGCTGAGATGCATTTAATTTACGGAGCGGCAGATGGAAATGGTGCAGAGGCACAACGAATGTACGGAGAGCGATTTCCCAACAGGCGGTTGCCTAACCGCAAAACTTTCGAGCGCTTGCACAGACAGTTGTGTGAGACGGGATCATTTCTCGCTTCCCGGTCGAATGCAGGTCGTGCAAAAAAGGACGAATCAGTAGTTGTTGCAGAAGCCATTCTGGATGTAGTAGCGGCGCAGCCAAGTACAATTACACGAACAGTGGCTAGGCAGGTGGATACCTCACAGTCCATGACTTGGAGGGTACTGAAGGATGAACATTAGCTCCCGTTTCATGTGCAACGAGTCCAGAAACTGTCTAAAGGGGATTATCTAAATCGTATTGAATTCGCCCGCTGGTTTCTGCAGCAGAACGCGCTAAATCCACATTTTGGACGAACTGTGCTTTTCACCGATGAATGTACCTTCACACGTGAAGGTACATTTAACACACACAATGCACATGTATGGGCGGATGTCAATCCACATGCTACGTATCCACATGCTCATCAGAGACGCTTTTCCATCAATGTTTGGGCAGGAATCCTCGGAGACCACCTAATCGGACCGTACCTTCTTCCTGAACGCCTCGACGGTAAAACATACCTCACATTTCTGCAACATGTGCTGCCAGACCTGTTAAACGTTGTTCCTCCACGCATCCGGCGGGTCATGTGGTTCCAGCACGATGGAGCGCCAGCCCATTACGTACGAGACGTCCGCAACTATCTGGACATCACATTTCCGAACAGATGGATTGGTCGAGGTGGTCCTGTTGCTTGGCCTGCTCGCTCCCCAGATCTTTCACCCCTCGATTTCTTTTTTTGGGGACAATTGAAGGCTCTTATGTATGAGACACCCATTGAATCCCCCGAGGAACTGGTCGCCAGACTTTCCGCAGCTGTAGGGGAAGTGCTCGAAAAGCCTGATGTTTTCGCGAATGTTCGCCGTTCCTTCTTCGCCGTTGTTCTGCGTGCATAACCTCTGGTGGTCACAATTTTGAACATTTATTGTAATTACATGTTAATAAATATGATTTGGTAACATAATCCTAATCTGTGTCTTTTTACCTCGTATCACAGCACACAATGTGTGGACATGGTAAACTGAACTGTGCTCAGGAGTAGAAATTTCAAACCCCTCTCCCCAGAAACTTAATCACGTCTAACGATTCAGATTTTGGGCTGTAAATTTAAGTCTAAGCTTTAGAAAGCATTTAATGAGACACAAAAAATAACGGTATAAAATAGTTGTTCGTTACTCCAAAGTCTAAAGCGCCCTCTATCGAAATTTTTTGAAAATTTTCTTTAAAATTTATTTTCAAGATAATTTTAGCAAAACGCGGCAGTAGTTAGAGCCTAATCTACGACACAAAGATCGGGAATAACTGATTTTTGTTCTGGGGGGAGAAGGGTTTCAAATTTCAGTTTACGCTACTTAACTACTCGTTAGGACTCAGATTTTTAGATCAAAATTTAAGTTTATGTCTAAGCTTTCGAAATCATTTAAAGAAATACAAAAAATAACGTTAAAAAATAGTTGTTTGTTACTCCAAAGTCTAAAGCGCCCCCTATCGGCATTTTTTGAAATTGAACTTTAAAATTTTATTTCAAGAAAATACTGGCATAAAGAAAATTTTTTGCAAAAACGGCAAACGAATCGACCAATTTTTCCATTTTTTATAATCATTTGAAATTTCGGACCCTAAACTTTAATGCCCCCTATCTCCTTGGGAATACGTCTGGGACCCTTAGTCTCCTATTTAAAATTATTTGTCTTTAAGTGTACTATAACCCCTTAAAGTTCTGCCCATCTTTTATGAATCACCCTGTATATGTGTAATAAAATAAAAAGAAAATTGCGCCATTTTGTTCTCTCTGAGCTTTTAATTCTAAATTTGTGGAACATATTTTTAATCTTAGTTTCGTAATGTATTAATATTTCAACAGCTAAAGTCCTTTTTTTTTTATTTAACTAATTAATAATCTATTGCTTATTTCTCAAGAAGTGCGGGAAGCGATTTCGTAATATTTTTCCTTTTCAGAATATTATCGAGATTTTAATTTTTTTTGGTCGTGTGCTCTGTGTTAATGCGCGGATATGTTAGCAGGTTAGTCTATTTTCGAGACATTAATGAGTTCCTACGGGAAGACTACGCCTCTTATACCAATCAGCGGTAATGATTTCTGAGTAGCCTCGAAGTTAATCCTAATTGGATTTTTAATTTACTGACGCAGTCTGAAAGTGCTATTACACGTGCGCTGCTGCAGGCGTCAAATCGCAGGCGTCTCCGTGTTACCAGGCGAATCGCTTGGTTAGCGCGCGATTCTCTTGTGTCGAAGCGTCTTTGACGACTGGAATGAAGCGAGTCGCCAGTAAGAGCCCATCAAATGCTTGGAAATCCAAATGATGGTAAAGACTCTTCTCGAACAGCCAATGCAATGCTAAGAAAACGAAAAAACGCAGGTGATTTTTGTCGCTTGTAATTTCTACGTGTAATAGCAATTTCAGGAGGGGCTAGTTTTTCCGTGTGAGTGTTGGAGTTCATTCTAGGTTGTCTAAGCATTCAGAATGCATCTGCCTCTTGAACTTCTAGGTCGCCCGTCTCATTTTTTCCGATAATTTATAGCACTGAAATGACGTAACTTGGAGAGCGAATGTTGTAGTGACAGATGTGTGAAAGGGTGACAAGTGGAATAACTTATGGCTTGATCTAATAAAATAGGGATCTAAAAACTGATTTTCTTATTATCTTTATTGGAGAAACTCCCAAGGAACACAATTCCATGCCCACATAGCATGCATGTTCACAGTGACGTCACAGTGACGTCACTGTGAGTCACTGTGGTCACATCACATCTGTGACCAAAATGCCACCGCTCAGTGACGTCACATTGTGACTGAAATGTGACGTCACAACTGTGACCAAAATGCCACCCCTCAGTGACGTCACATTGTGACTGAAATGTGACGTCACATCTGTGACCAAAATGCCACCCCTCAGTGACGTCACATTGTGACTGAAATGTGACCTTCTTAGAAAATTAAAAAATATATACAAAATTTCTTCAAAAGATGTTATTTAATGGAAAAAATATTTTTCTGTCAATTGAAAAAGTTTTTGTGACGTCACTATGAAATGTCATTAAAAAAAAATGCAGTTATATATTACATAACGTTTTTATCATTTTAAAACATTTAAATAATTTTAAACATTAATGTGTGGATGTGTATCTAACATTTCAAATCAAATGAGTAATTTGTTATCCTTGACAGTGAAAATGTGTGCGTAAATATAGAAAAATATTTGTATTAAAAATGGATGTATTACACATAATTATTAATTAGGATAGACTGAAAAAAGATTTTTAGACCGAAATCGAATCGAAAGACACAAATAAAAAGCTTTTATCCTCTATAACCCCCCTTTTTTGTATTAAGAAGATACTATGTATGTTCACATGTGATGCAAACTTTATTTTAAAACAAGTTTTTTTTTTATTATTAGCGTTAAATCTATTATTTTAAATCTTTAAAAACTTAAATAAAATTTTATCTAATAAACTTTAATTGTGATTATTATTAACTATTATTTACAAAAAAAGAAAAAAAAATGATTTTACAATTCATTTTAACTTGAATTGTTTTGAAACTAATAAAAATAAAAAATAAAAATACATTAAAAAAAATTTCAAATAAAAAAAAAAAAATTGATCAGAATCACTCCCATAGAATTATTGCGTATTTAAACTCCAAAATATTGCATAAGAAAAGAAAAAACAAAACGGTCATGCGCACGGAAAGTGAAAATCGTCTGCAAGACAAGACTCTAGCGGGAGTCCGTGCAGGCTACTCTCGTAACCAGAGATTAAACAGTTCCGGTTAAGAAAAATAAAACCATATGAGAAATGACGTAACAGGAATGTCACATGCGAGAAATTTTTTTTTTTTTTCGTTTGTTTATTTATTTGTTTATTTTGTTAAACATTTTTTTTAACATGTAATTTTGATACTTTATTATTTTTTAACACATTTTAAGAAATTTTACCGAAATAAACAACCTACACTTCTGTTTACTATCACAACAACAGCTGACTAGCGCAAGGCACACTGGGAAAATAAAATATCGCTGATGTTGACAAACCCTGGTAACGAGAGTGCCTTGCACGATAGTTAGGACTCTCGCTAGATTCTATAGTCTGCAAGCGAAAGAATAAATAAACGTAAACAAAAGTATTTTAAATTGATGATAGAAGACGCGAGAAGTTAGTTGACTGGAATTTATAAACATAAGTCCGAGAAAATTAAGGGGGCTTTGATTGTTAAAATGATTTGGTCTTTGCCACTTTAATTATTATCGGATTTAGTTTGTACAGCAAAAAGAACGAATGAATTGGATGGAAACTAGAACGAATGAATTCGATGGAAAAAAGGTATGGAAAATAATTATTTTTCATGGTTGCATTTATTATTATTATTATTCTGAGAAGGATTTTAATTACCTTTCAAAAACATGCTATAAAACATTAATGCTTTATTAACTTAATAAAGTCTAATACATCCATTATTTATTTTGTTGACATGAAAAACTTGATTATTAATAATTTGGATTAGGTTGTCAAAGGTAGTGATTTTAATTGCATTTTAATCTGCGTTGTTTCCTTTTTTAACATAAATTGGTTAAAATGTTTCCATAAACATAAAATCATGTGAAAATATATTATAATAAATTGTTAATATAATTATTAAACATTTAAAGATAATTATATTTTGTAATAAAGAAGCTTTTTTTTAGAATAACATTATTAACAAACATCCTTTTTTAATTTTTGTATTAAGTAATCTTCGGAAACGTTGCATAATGTTATTTAAAAAAATGCATCCGCTCAGAAGAGGAATTTATAAGAGAACGAGAAGAACTATTAAAAGAAATCGTAGATGTTTGATATTTAAAAAAAAAAAAAAACAATAACGTTAATGATTGTTTAATGTATTTTTTAACCTGTGAAATGTTATAAAATTTTTGAATAGAAAGTCATTGTGGGTGAAAACGTTTCAGTTGTAAATATTCTTATTGGAATGTTTTCAGAGAGAATTTGGAAGTTAAGACAATCAATAAGAATTTAAACATGATTGTATTTAAAACAAATAACGCAAATACTTGAACGGTATGAATCTAAAAAGTAATAACTGTATTTTATTATTAATTTTTCATTCCAGGCACTTTTATTATTTCCTTTAATGAATCATTTTACAGAGGTAAATTTCAAAATAGCCATTATATGTAGTATTAGTATACATCGTGATTAAAGTGGGTATTATAAATACTCTCTAATATTATAAATAAAATATTAATAATTATAATTAACGTATTTGTTGTTCTATTTTATGTTTATCGTCGGAATTTTTATTAGGTAGATGTGTCTATGATGGACAGCCTTCCAGTTATGGATATCCCCTTAATGTTTTTTTTTGTTTATTAATATACTAATAAATATTTAGCTTTAATTTTTTTATAATTCCTCTTTGCATGTTTTAATAATATTTTAATATTCATAGAAGACAGTATGTGAAGACAGTTTGCGAATATTTTTTGATTTGTGACAAATTTGTCACTAACTTTGTGACGGTGGCAGCATTGTCAATATTGTGAAGTCCAATTGGGACACAATTATACAGTTATGAATATTGTTATGTAGTGTAAAATCACTTACATCTATAATTTTATTATACTTTGGCGATACATCTCAATTAAAACTTAGGAGCTGCTATAAAAAGAATGTACCAAAAGAAAGTTATTGAATTAAAATGTAATGCTATGCAGACTTTAATCTTCGTTACATATTTTTTTCTGTTGCAATAAATGAGAATAGTTAGGACAATTGAATATGCGATCTATTACAATTATTTCAAATTTAGCAATTTGTTTTTCTAATAAGCATTAAAATTAAAAAGAAAAAAACTCTTCCTTTAAGTTGCAATACTAGCCACAAAAAAAGACCCGGATGATAATGTAAAGTCTGTGGGAGCATTCTTTTCAAATATCTCGCTCAAATTTTAATATTTTTACATGATTTTTTTCATAGGATAGCTGAAGGCGATCCACAACCAGTCTAGTTTTTACTTTTTCAATTTTGGTTTCAGATTAAAAAAAAAAAATATTTTAAATTTCAAAATCGGTTTAAACCGGTTCTGATATTGAAACTATCATAATATAAAAAATATATAAGCAAAATTTAAAAAGTAAAAAATAGGCCGGTTGTAGATCGTCCTCAGCTATCCTATGCAAAAAATCATGCAAAAATATAAAATTTGAGCGAGATATTTGAAAAGAACGCTTCTACAGACTTTACATTATCATCCGGGTCTTTTTCTGTGACTAGTGACCTTAAAGGAAGTGTTTTTATGATAATTTTAATGCTTATTAGAAAAACAAATTGCTAAATTTCAAATAATTTTGATAGATCGAATATTCAACTGTCTTAAATATTCTCATTTATTGCAACAGAAAAAAATGTATCAAAGATTAAAGTCTGCATGGCATTATATTTTGATTCAGTGACTTTGTTTTGGTACATTCTTTTTATAGCAGCTCCCAAGTTTTAAGAGCCCACAATAGTCACAGAAAAATTACTCAAAAAGACCCGGATGACCATGTAAAGTCTATGGGAGCGTTCTTTTCTAATATCTCGCTCAAATTTTAATATTTTTAAATGATTTTTTTGGACAAGATAGCTGAGGGCAATCCACAACCGGGCTAGTTTTTACTTTTTCGATTTTGGTTATATATTTTTTATATTACGATAGTTTCAGTTTCAGAACCGGTTTAAACCGGTTTCGAAAGTTAAAGTAATTTTTTAAAGAAAATCTGAAACAAAAATTGAAAAAGTAAAAACTAGCCCGGTTGTGGATTGCCCTCAGCTATCTTGTCCAAAAAAATCATGCAAAAATATTAAAATTTGAGCGAAATATTAGAAAAGAACGTTCCCATAGACTTTACATGGTCATCCGGGTCTTTTTGAGTAATTTTTCTGTGACTATTGTGGGCTCTTAATTGAGATGTATCGCCAAAGTATAATAAAATTATAGATGTAAGGGATTTTACTCTGTATAACATTATTCATAACTGTATAATTGTGTCCCAGTGTAACTTCACAACATTGACAATGCTGCCACCGTCACAAATTAGTGACAAATTTGTCACAAATCAAAAAATAATCGCAAACTGTCTTCACAACCTTGTCACTATCGTCACAGAATAGCCACAGTTTTAATGACAATTTTGTCACAAATGACACATTTTTCACATTTTGGTCACATCGTGACGTCACAAAGTGGTCACAATGCGACGTCACAAACGAGCTCTAAAACGGCCATAACGACTTCACATTTTAGTCACAGTGACTTCACATCGACGTCACGTGACGTCACATCGACGGTCACAAAGTCACAGTGTGACTTCACAACGACGTCACCGTGACGTCACCATGTCTTACGGGTGGCTTTCAACTACGGCTGCTAAACCTGTTTATTATTTCAAGTAAATAGACTTCTTATTACAGCAAAGATGTTATTCGACGAAAATCTATATATTATTACAGCAAATCGTCATATTATTACATATATATAGACATATAAATATGTATATAACTTATTCTCGATAACATGTTTTCGTAGACACTTTTATCTTTTTGTAATGCGCTTTGAATTTATTTCACTTCAAATACATTTTATTGATCCGTTCACTCATTTTTTTCTCGTTACAGAAACACGTCTGGATGTGCGTCAGGTGCGTGGACCGCTACCCTCAGTTACAACAGTCGACGGCAGCCAATCAGAAGCAAGAACCCGGCCCGCCGAACGAGGAAGCGCCCCCTGTCGTCGAGCGGCGAAGAAGGTCATCCGAAGAGATATCCTATCCCCCTCTTCAGGGGCAGGGTCAGGGGCCCCCTCCCGCCAGGGGAAGGTCGGACAGTCTCCCCTCGCAAAAACCTCGAATGCAGCCGCAGAGACCGCCGCAGCAACAGAGGCCTAATCTTCCACAAGGTCAAAGACACGAACCACAAGGTCCGAGACCGCCTGGTCCGAGACCGCAGCATCCGCAGCAGATGAGACCGCGCTATCCTGGAGACCAACAACAACAAAAACAGCAGAGACCTCACCACCCTGGCGATCAGCAGAGGTTTCCATCACACCCGGCCGAGCCCCCAAGATTTCCGAACAACAACCAACAAAGGCCGAACGGTCAGTACAGACACCAACAACAGCCGATGGAGCAGCAGCATGTCGCCGAGGGTGGTCCGAACCACAGACCTCAGAATCAGAGAGAAGCAGTCGACAGACGCTCGAGTAACGCCCAAAGCGATCCGATGAGAGCGCAGAGTCATCCAGAGCAGAACAGGCACGACCCGAGGCCGCAGCAAGATCATCCGGGGGCGAAGCCGGGTCAGTTCGAGCAGCGACCCAAACAACCTGAGCCGAAAACGCAGCAACCGGATCAGCTGAAGTCGGAATACCCGATAGAAAAGGAGGCGGACTTCATCCCGCACCAGCCCAAGCCCCAGCACCCACTGGTGCCGCCGCATCAGAATCTGCCGCCGGAAGGGACGGTGCAGAGCTATCCCCCTCACAAGCCGCCGCCCCTGAATGCACCGGATTTCGCACCCGACGTCCCGCAGATGACGCCGCCGCCCAGAAACGCACGCCTCAGGCAGCCCCCCGAACAGCAGATGACGCCGAGACCTCAGCATCCGGGATCTCAGGAAATCGTTCACTATCCCCAGGAGCTGTTCCAGAACAATCTGTCGGAACACCAGCAGAACCAACTCAACAAAGCTGGCGGGCAGCACGGTGCAAGGCAGACGAAACCACCGGGCGATAGTAACGGACAACAGTTGAGGCAACAGCCTGTGAAAAACGCCGAAAATGTGGCACAAGACAAGAAACAGTACAGGCATGTGTTAGACAATGACAAAGATGGTCTGTACGTCAGTCTGAAGGAGCAGGTGCCGGCTCAAGGTCCAAATCTACTGCAACAAGAGCAAGGTAACTTTTTGCGTAATTTTTTTCCCAAGCACCTTCGTCGTTCCAAGCCCCAAGCTCGCACTCTGATTGGTTGTTACTCTCGGCACTGTTTTCATGTAACTTGGCGTAGCGATACATGCTTCCGTCGAGGAGTTCGATTTCCTTCCGAACCGAGTACAAAGTAACTTTTCTCTTGCAGCATTGGATTGGATGGAACGTTTCTTTTAGTGAAAGCTGTACTCTTTAAAAGTTTTTACACACAAGACCACGAGGATAAGAATGAAGGAAGAATAAGAATGAGTAGGTTAGGTTTTAGGTTTACTCGTTCACTTACGAGCGAAGTATTTTTCGCCAAGTACGGTTATCGCCAAGTTACGTGAAAACAGTGCCGAGAGCAACAACCAATCAGAGTGCGAGCTTGGGCTTGGAACGACGAAGGTGGTTGGGAAAAAAAATTACGCAACTTTTTTCCCTTTTATTTATACTCTCGTATTTAACTTATAGTCCAAGACGCGACCCCACAAAACCCCCAGTCATCGAGCACAAGCTAAAATTCCTTTATTTAAGGGAAGAGTGGTAATAATAGGGGCTGAAAGATGATAAGCTGAAAATAAATACCACTAGCGGTTCACTCGTAGGCTTAGCATAGTATTTGCCGTACAATCAAAAATAGGAAAATATGGAAAATTGGGTGCAGGAAAACATAATTCTAGGTCTACGATTCAGCCAATACTGGTATTCGTTTTTAGGTGCGTTCGTCATTATGCAAATACGTAGCACCTACTGTTGTCGTTCAGTCCGACCGTCTGTCTGTCCGTCTGTACGCATATAACAAAGCAAAAACCACCCAACCGAATCGTTTGAAATTTAAAATACAAAATTATTACATAATTTTGTCGAGTCATTTCAAGTTTTATGAAAATCGGATGCATAGATCAATTACAGGGACAATCAAAAGGATTCCGTTACATTGCGGTCAATGGATAAAAGTTTCAAATGCATTCTAATCGTTTGAAATTTAAAACGGATAATTATTACATAATTTTGTCGAGTCGTTTCAAATTTTATCAAAATCGATTGCATAGTTCAATTACAGGAGCAATCAAAAGGATTCCGTTACATTACGGTCAATGGGGCAAAAAGTTTCAGATGCATTTTAATGGTGTTACATTCATTCGAACATAATAAAATGCATATGTATCTATAAAGTGCATATTATATATACATTTTGCAGAGTTTCCCCCAGAGGGTTTCAGGGGGGCGCTCCGCCCCTCTTGCCCTTTAGTTTAAAAAATAGCGCCCCTCAACCAAAAACTAGCGCCCCTCTTGTCATTCATTCAAAAAAAATAGCGCCCTTCTTGCCCCACATTTGGAAAAATGCAGCTCTCCAGCGATGATGCGAACGCGCTATAGCGTGTAAATTAGGCAAAAAATTGCTTCATACACATCCCAGTGGGACCTGTGGGATGGGTAATTTCGTCAAAAAATCGCTAAAAAAACGCAAGTTTCGTTAAAAATCGTGAAATAACGACTAATTTCCGGCAAGATTCGCAAAAAATGGCTAATTTTGTCACAAAATTTCACAAAACGGCAGATTTCCTCAAAAGATTCTGGAAAAACGACAAATTTCTTCCAAAAATCGCGATAAAACGGAAAATTTTGTCAAATGAATCGCAAAAAACGGCAACTTTCGTCAAAAAATAGCGATAAAACGGCTGATTTCGTCAAAAGATTTGCGAAAAAAAACCGGCAAATTTCGTCCAAAAATCGCAATAAAACGGAGAATTCTGTGAAAAGTTCCGATTTTTCGCGATATTTTCACGAGATTTTGCGATTTTTTTAGCAAAATATGCTGTTTTTGCGATCTTTTAACAAAAACTACCGTTTTTGCGATCTTTTAATAAAATTTGCCATTTTTCGTGATCTTTTAACAATATTTGCTGTTTTTTCGCGATCTTTTAACAAAATTTACCCTTTTTTTTTTTTTTCAATTTTTTGATAAAATTTCTGCTTTTTCACGACTTTTTGAACCGCTAGATTCTAGATTCAACTCTATAAAAGTGCCCTTAAAAATGAAAAAGTGCCCTCAAAAATGTAAAAAGTGCCCTTTTCAGAACAGTAGCGCCCTGCCCTTTTTTAATCCTGGGGGAAACTCTGCATTTTGTACATATTGCACAATCTGTGGTGCAAAGAACATTTGTTATTGATTTACAAGGCCACACAAGAGTATTCCATTACATAATGGTGTAGGGAGAACATTGTTTGTTGCGCATTTTAATTGTAATTAACTATTTACAATTTTATGAGATTGATATATGAGAGTGATATTTTAAAACTTTGTTATCATACGAACGCACCTCATTTGCTACGCTTTACGTGCAATTTCCAACTTGTTGGCATATGCACCGCAGACATGAATCATTAGATCCCCCCCCCCCCATGACTACGCTTCCCTAAAATAAAGGATTTTTTTCTTGTGCTCAATGACTGAGGGTTTTGTGGGGTCGGCTCTCGGAGTATTCGGTAATTTCTTTTAAAACCATTACTAAACTACTGACAGACGTTTGATTCAAGAATTCTTTTAAACCTTTATCGACCGAATTATGAATTCAAGAAAATTCTATATTCTAGAGCATTTTACGTAAATTGTTTAAACTAAATTAAAAGATTTACACATAATCATTTAATTAATTTTTGAAGGATTAATTAAATGTGAATTGACAGGGAATTTTTGTGCAATATTTATAACCCCACTCAAATCTTTTATTACTTACCCATCATACGTAGTATAGGGTAAGTATTGCAATCGTTTTGAACACATCGAAAAACAAATTTTGACGGATTTACACGTTTCAGATACTGGAGATTCCGAAAAACATATTTGTAGGGGGAAAAAAAATGCCGTCTGTCTGTCTGTCTGTAAACGTTCTATCTCCCGAACAAATTGAGATAGAAACTTGAAATTTTGTATGTACTTAGTATGTAAGAATGGAACGAAGCCTATTTAATATCAGCCACCTCGATGATCCGGAACTATTTTTTTTCGGACTCTCGAAAAATTCGTTCTGATGGAAGGTACATAAAAATTTTCGATTTTTTTTATTTTAAGGAATGGGCGTGAAAGGCAATAAAATAACACACGTTTTGCATATAAAACGAAGTCGATCGTATTGTTAGTTGCCGAGATATTTGTAATCCTGTTTTCCACATTCTTCGATTTTTCATGACCCTGTATTTCATTCAAATTTCAATTCAGAGGTATATTTTAATTGCAAACGAGACGCTTTATCCGACGCAGTAAACTGTTAGTGAATATGATTACATTATCATTATTTTTGGAGTTATAAGGATGTTTCTTTTACGCAATCCGGTACTACTTGAGTAGTTTGGCGTTTTATATAATTTGTCGAAATCGGTACATCAGCAGTTCTTTAATATAGCATTACTATGCATATTAACAATTTATTTAAATTTTGTTTGTGGAATTGCAGTGCATTGTATAAATAGTTTTCCCATGTTTTATTTTCATATGCCTATCCATGATGGGTAAGTATTACGGTGTCCCCCAACGACTAGTTTTAAATTGTTTTCTTAGTATTGTGTAGAATTATAAAATGTACAAATAGGATGATCTTACAATATAAATATACAAATATTTCCGAATCGAAAAATCTTCATCCCCCTCTCTCAGAGCCAAAAAAAAAAAACTAAATAGATACAAAAACTAGTTGGATGTGTCAATCCGAAAACTTTCTTCTATCTCATACCTATATTTTAATATTTAAAAAAATAGTTACTCATTTTAATGCTTTAATAATTTTTATTCAATTACATACCCAGTTTGACTTTTATCTTAAATTTCTGCTTCAGTCAAATAATCGGAGTAAAAACGAATTTCCGTCTCTACACGAGCCGATGGACAATAGAATGATAGGCAGATTCTTTTTCAAAGGCAGATTCTTTTTCAAATTCAGGGAGGACTAACGAGCCATAGCCATAAACTTACACAAAAAATTTGGTACAATTCGATGCATAACTTCATTTTGTCGGTACAGTATTGAAAATGGCTCAAACATCGCGATTGCAGCGCCCCCTTCCAGCGGAATATTTCAAAACTGAAGGAGGGCCTGCTTGCCAAAGCCAAAAACATTTTTAAAAAATTTGGTTCAATTCTATGCAAAACTTCATACAGTTTTTGATGGTAGATTGGCGACATACACACAGACACACCCATAGACACACGGACAGACTGACATTTTGTAAAAACAAGTTTTTTGGAATCTCTGACCCCTAAAACGTGTAAATGCGTCGAAAACGGGAAGTCGAAAAATTTCGATTACAATACTTTCTTCTATTGAAGATAAAAGAAAGTAAAATAATAAAAAATAAATAAAAATAAAATAAAATAATAATAATAATTAATATTATTTTAAAAATATGTTTGATTTGTGTATCCAATAATGCTTTCGGAACGAAATAAAATAATGTATCTGTAACTCATTCGAAACTGTATTACAACTTATTGACTTTTTAAAATAATTTTATAATAAGTAATTTCAATGTTACTTATAAGTTACCGTCGGTAGATAAAGGCTTAAAGAAACTGACCAGCGTAGTGGGCAAAGGCTGCTAGTAAAAAAAATATAAACATAGTTAGAATCCACTCTATGACTTTTGAATTATGTGCATTCAAAGACTCTATGGAGTGGTAGGTAGATCAACGGGCTCCCACACCAAAGGTTCTTCCTCTGACAATAAATGCAAGTGCTTCTAAAGTGTTCGATAGATGGCACCACCAGCCAATCACTAAACCAACTTTATAATGGAAATTTACCGCTTGATCAAAAAGAGATTTTCCTTCTCTTCTTTTTCCCCAAAACGTAAAATGTCCGGCACCTTTGCTGCCGGTAGTTTTACCGTGAATTCTTTTAACCATTTAACTACTGAATTATTTATCAATAAATGGCTGCACGTCAATAATTGTCTTGCTTAATGTCTGAAGATATGCCGGCATTTTTAAATAATGATAATGTGAAATTTAGAAAAAAATTTTTCATTAAAAGTGATTTAATATTTATATATATATATATATATATATATATATATATATATATATTGTAAAATACTTACAAAAATAATCAAATTAATAGAGCTCATCAGTGGTGACGTCACAACTCCAGAAATTGGGTCAAAACGAACCACAGAGTTCAGAAAAGATAGAGATGAAATGTGTTGTTTTATCGTGAAGCTAAAAATTCAACCCTGAAACTGATTTAAACAAGTTACAATTCGGCCCAAACACTTGCGGATCGCATTTAATTCTTCACCCAATTTAATAAATTCAGCCTTTGTACGATATCTGATTTCATATTGAAAGTCTTTTTGATGGTATACAGTGCATCTCTAGCACACTCTAAACTCTCTCGGTTTGTATTGACCCAGTTGCCATGGAAATGCGGGGTTGAGTTGTCTGTGACGTCACGCTGATGAGCTCTATTAACCAAAAATACTCTTACGGAAATATTACAATTCTTATACAAGCATTGTATTTAAATGTATCTCTGTAAATGGAAAGGCGATATTATTCCATATAACTTTTATTTGAAAGAAAAAAGAAAGATATACCGATGAAAATGATTAAGAAAATTACTTCTTTTTTTAAATATTACTTACCCATCATACGTTGTATAGGGTAAGTATTGCAATCGTTTTGAAAATCGAAAAAAAATTTTTGACGGATTTACACGTTTCAGATAATAGAGATTCCGAAAAACATATTTTTAGAAAAATTTTTTTGCCGTCCGTCTGTCTGTCTCTAAACGCTCTATCTCCCGAACAAATTGAGATAGAGGCCTGAAATTTTGTACGTACTTAGTATGTAAGGATGGGACGAAGCCTATTTAATATCAGTAACCTCGATTATCCGGAACTATTTTTTTCGGACTCTCGAAAAACTCGTTCTGATGAAAGGCATATAAAAATTTTCGAATTTTTTTATTTTAAGGAATGGATGTAAAAGGCAATAAAGTAATACAAATTTTGCATAAAGAACGAAGTCGATTGGATTATGAGTTGCCGAGATATTTGTAAGCCTGTTTTCCACATACTTCGATTTTTCATGACCCTGTATTTCATTCAAATTTCAATTCAGAAGTATATTTTAATTGGAAATGAGACGCTTAATCCGAGACTGTTGATTGTTTGTTAATATGATTATTATTTTTGGAGTTATAAAGATGTTTATTTTACGCAGTTCGGTACTACTTGAGTAGTTTGTCGTTTTATATAATTTGTCGAAATTGGTAATCAGCAGTTCTTTAATAGAGCATTACTATGCATATTAACAATATATATAAATTTTGTTTGTGTAATTGCAATGCATTGTATAAATTGTTTTCACATGTTTTATTTTCATATACATATCCATGATGGGTAACTATTACGGTGGGCCCCCAACGACTAGTTTTAAATAATTTACTTGGACTGTTTTTCTGTTTCATCTAAATTAGATCGAAAAAAGTACATTGTATGGTAAGAAAAAGAACTTTTATTAATAGACTGATTACGAACGTTTTCTTTATTAAATTATCCACAATGATACTTATAAGTACCGTCGGTAGAAAAAAAGGTTAATAGCAGTGTTCTCGCTGACATTTGACCAACGTTATAGTAATTTGGCTAATTAAAAATAAAAAAACTTTCGCCAAATGAAACTAGTCGTTGGTGGCCACCGTAATACTTACCCATCATATATATGCATATATAGTATATGAAAATAATACATTTGAAAAGTATTTATAAAATGGATTGCAATTCCCAAACAAAATTTAAACGTGTGTTTATATTTTTATTGTGCATATAGTAATGCTGTATTAATGAGTTGCTGATAAATGTCTTTCGATAAATAATACAACACGCCTAACTACTCAAGTAGTACTGAATTGCGAAAAAGAAACATCCTTATAACTCCAAAAATAATAATCTTATTAACTAACAGTCTATTGCGTCGGACTAAGCGTCTCATTTTCAATTAAAATATATCTTTGAATTGAAATTTGAATGAAATACAGGGTCATGAAAAATCGAAGAATGTGGAAAAACAGGATTACAGATATCTCGGCAACTCATAATTCGATCAACTTCGTTCTTTATGCAAAATTTGTGTTATTTTATTGCCTTTTACATCCACTCTTTAAAATAAAAAATTCGAAAATTTTTATATACCTTTCATCAGAACGAATTTTTCGAGATTCCGAAAAAAATAGTTCCGGATCATCGAGGTCGCTGATATTATTTAGGCTTCGTCCTATTCTTACATACTAAATACATACAAAATTTCAAGTCTCTATCTCAATTTGTTCGGGAGATAGAGCGTTTACAGACAGACAGACAGACGGACGGCAAATTTTTTTTTCTAAAAATATGTTTTTCGTAATCTCCAGTGTCAAAAACGTGTAAATCCGTCAAAAATTTTTTCGATGTTTCAAAACGATTGCAAGACTTACCCTATACTACGTATGATGGGTAAGTAAAAAGTACTAGCCAAAAAGATTCGCCGTGTAGCGCAAAAAGAAAAAATATATTTTTAATCTTTTAATGTACTCTTTTTTTTTTTTCCAATATATTCTAAAAAAACCTACGTTTTTATAATTGCGACAACGATTATTCTTTATCTAATTTCAACTATCCGCTACAAATATATTGAAAATATGTATTATATGCATACGTATAAAAAACGAAAAGAAAGAAAAAGCAAAAACTGAGCACTAGCAATTTGACGAATCTAATCGCTTATTCACTGGCCAAATGAAGAATTGAGTCGCAATTTGGCGCAATGGCGAGCGGCAGCGAGAACACTGGTTAACAGTGTATGTAGATTATTATAAAATCAATATTGCAAATCCATTTTACTTACCCATCATACGTAGTATAGGGTAAGTATTGCAATCGTTTTGAAAATCGAAAATTTTTTTATGATGGATTTACACGTTTCAGATACTGAAGATTCCGAAAAACACATTTTTAGAAAAAAAATCTGCCGTCCGTCCGCCTATGTGTCTGCTGTCTGTAACCGCTCTATCTTCCGAACAAATTGAGATAGAGACTTGAAACTTTGTATGTGCTTAATATGTAAGAATGGGGCGAAGCCTATTTAATATCAATAACCTCGATGATCTGGAAGTATTTTTTTCGGACTCTCGAAAAGTTCGTTCTGATGAAAAATACACAAAAATTCCCCAAATGTTTTATTTTAGGGAAGGGACATAAAAGACAATAAAATAACACAAATTTTGCATAAAAAACGAAGTCGATCGGATTATTAGTTGCCGCGATATATGTAACCCTGTTTTCCTTATTCTTCGATTTTTCGTGACCCTGTATTTCATTCAAATTTCAATTCAGAGATATATTTCAATTGGAAATGAGACGCTTCATCCGGCGCAGTAAATTGTTAGTTAATAAGATTATTATTTTTGCAGTTATAAGGATGTTTCTTTTACGCAATCCGGTACTACTTAAGTATTTTTGGGTTTTATATAATTTGTCGAAATCGGCTCATCAGCCATTCATTGATAGAGCATTACTATGTGTATTGAAACTATTTAAATATACGTTTAAACTTTATTTTGGAATTGCAATGCATTTTATAAATGGCTTACATGCGTTTCATTTTCATATTTTATATTATGCGTATCCATGATGGGTAAGTATTACGGTGGTACCCCAACGACTAGTTTAATTAAAAAAAAGCTTTTTCTTAATCCTAAGGTCAAAAGTAAGGTGGGAGACACAAACCCTAGTTCAGGGGCAACAACTTATCGTCTGCACCTCCGGCAGACGATAATTTTTCCCTCTGTCAATAAATGTAGGTGCTTCCAAACTGTTCGATAGATGGCACTACCAGCCAATTGTTATACTATCTTTATATTGGAAAGTTACCGCTTTTTCAAATGGTGTTTTTCCTTCTTTTCTTTTTTCCCAAAGCGGAAAAACTCCGGCAACATTGCTGCCGGTATTTTTTCCGTGAATTCTTTTTAACAGCGTTTACAAATTATTGTAAAATGAATATTGTAAATCCATTTTTAATTAAAAATAGCTTTTTTTTAAACTGTAAGGTGAAGAAATAATCATCAAAAAGGGTTATTCAAAGGACATCAAGATAAAATGAATCATATTTCGAAATCATAAATAAATTACAAAAACTTTTAAAAATAAATTATGTAGTCTGGAAAAGTAAACCACCAAGAACAAAATTGTGTAGCTGAGTCAAATCGAATGTAATTTTTCCTTCTTTTCTTTTTTTCCCAAAGCGGAAAAAGTCCGGCAACATTGCTGCCGGTATTTTCAGGTAAAATCAATATTGCAAATCCATCTTTAATTAAAAAAAGCTTTTTCTTAACCCACAGGTCAAAAGCAAGGTGGGAGACACGAATCCCAGTTCAGGGGCAACAACTTATCGTCTGCGCCGCCGGCGACCCTGCCTCGGACCAAACCACCGGAAGCGCCGGTCCCGGCTGCCCGGAACATAGGGCCGACCGGTAACCAGACGTTACCGAGGACCGGTACCAATCCTTTCAGGACCGACACCAATCCGTTCCGAAGGGAGAGTCTGCCAACTGAATCGCTCGACGCGGGGGAGTACGTCACAGTCGCCCCCAGGAGGGGATCCCTAGACGACCGGTTCAAGCTGATGCCTGCCCAAAACCAGCTGAGTGATCTCAAGGTAAGGATTCTGTATTTTTTTATTTCCCACACAATTATTTGTTGTGAAATGTAAAAATGAATACTTAAAATAGGGTGTCAAAATTGGGTGCTGTTATTGGAAAAAAAAAACAAAATTTGGTCTAGTTTTAATCTGTAGATGTCCCACTTACAAGGAAGGTCTCCATACGGGCATACTCCGAAAAATCTGAAAAAATTACAGAATGTTCTTCTCATGAGGATACATACGTTTATAAAAAAATTTCGGCGGAACCTCCGTACCTTGCCCATAAATAATGAAATTTTCGTTATTTGGCGATTTATCATCGGTTGGCGATGAAAAGCAAATTCAAAAAATGATTTTTTATGTCAAATGCATTTTAAAGGAAAAAAAATTTCATGTTCAACGTGTTTAGATTAAATATCTTTTGTTTTGTCAGCTTTAGTTTGTTTTAAGGTATAATTTGGTTATATTGATATTTATATGCATTTATATTCATATTTAACCATCAATATTTGAGATTAAAAACGAAATTCAAATTTAAATTCATTAAAATTGTTTCAACTTCAAAGTCCAGTTGAGCATTGTCAAATCGATTTTTTGCTATGGGAACATCTGGCTTTTATTTTTGAATACGCTTAAATGTATGAAAATAATTTTACTGAATAAGAATTTCTTATTTATGAAAATATTTTTTCCAGAGGTAAATCAAATAACTACAGCAAAAGCAATATATATGCAATTTAATATGTATATATGTACATAATATATTAAACTCACTCATTGTTTATGTTTAAATTCATTAATGTTTAAATTCATTTATGTTTAAATTCTTTTACACGATTCTAAAAATCCCAGTTTCAATTGCATTAAAACCGTTTGCTTTTGGCGGAGAAAAGTGCTACTCGCCAAATCGTGTGACGCTTTCGTCTTTTCACGTCAAATATTCGAAAGTATTTTATTTTTTTTACATGTTTTCAAATGCAGTTCCGCCGCTAATTTTCACTGATCCTTTATTACATACATGAGTAGTTTAATTAGTATTTTTTTCAAAAAATTCTGAGTATGCCCAGCATGGAGACCTTCCTTGTTAGCAAATTTTATAAGCATCATTTAAAATTAGACTTTCTTCTCAATGGTTTGGCATCATTATCTTCCTTCAATTATATAATTAGTCGTAATATATATATATATATATATATATATATATATGTATATATATATATATATATATATATATATATATATATATATATATATATATATATATATATATATATATATATATATATATATAGTGGTTATATAATATACTTGGTAAGGACTGTTTACTTTCATTGCATGACTGTGCACATGTAAAATTATGTTTCTTATCCGACACTGTAAACATAAAAATAAATAAATAAATAAATAAAATACAGTGTCAAAACTGTTTTGCAACTCTAATTTTAAAGGCTATCTATTTTCTAACCAATGAAAACGTTCCATAGTCGTAATGGAGAGTTCTCATTGGTCAGATTTACAGCGGGAGCTGCAAATGACATCACTACATTTTACTGCACTTTGAAATCTTTTCACGATTTCAAAAACAATATTTAATTAAAACTTTTTATTTAAGGAAAGCGAAGGTGCGTTTAAATGCAATATTGTTAGAATTTTTATATTTGGGTTGCTTTAATTTTTTTTTTTTTACAACCGTCAATGACTCTTGAGAATGACTCCATTGTCACGTCACGACTCACGAGTGATTGTTTACTCTTTACTGCTGTTGTAAGTTTTTTCTTTTAAGCTAAAACGTCATTTTGACGGGCTACGTTAGTAAACATACTAAAAATGCACCTGTAATGACTAATAAAAATTTATTAGTGAAGGCACCGGAGAAATATTTGTAAACATATTAAAGAAGTTGGAAATTGCACGTGAAGCGTAGCAAATGAGGTGCGTTCGTACGATAACGGAGTTTTAAAAATATTCAGATTTTGCTGATAGAGTAGAGCGTACTTCGGATACAATATAGTAGTCGACATCTTTGTGTTTCTGTAAATATGCAGGAAGTAATTTTTATTACACCTCAGCAATGTATATCTTATTCATAAAATGTGAAACAGTTGAATATAATTAAAACGCGCCCCAAACAATGTTTCCCCGTATAGCATTATGTAGTGGAATACTTTTGTGTGGCCCTGTAAATTAATAATAAAAATTCTTTGCATCCCAGATTGTACACGATGCATATTTCAGTATATATTTCATAGATTCATGCCAATTCTATTATGTTTGAATGAGTGTAACATCATTAAAATGCATTCGAAACTTTTTTCCCCATTGACCGTAATGTAATGAAATACGTTTGATTGCCCCTGTAAATGATCTATGCATCCGACTTTCATAACATTTGAAATGACCCGACAAAATTACGCAATAATTATATGTTTTAAATTTCAAACGATTAAAATGCATTTAAACTTTTTTCCTCATTGACCGTAATGTAAAGGAAACCTTTTGATTGTCCCTGTAATTGATCTATCCATCCGATTTTTATAAAATTTGCAATGACTCGACTAAATTATGTTATAATTATGTATTTTAAATTTCAAAAGATTCGGTTTGGCAGTTTTTGCGTTGTTATATGCGAACGGACAGACAGACGGACAGACGGACGGACTGAACGACAACTTAGGTGCTACGTATTTACATAATTACGAACCCACCTAAAAAGCACCTGTAACAGTTACTAACGATTTCTTAGTACGTTCACTAAGGAAGCCCGTTTACTAAGTTTAATGCAGTAGTACTACACTGTAAAAAAAAAATCTGCAAATGTACTAAATCTTTTCTAGGAAACTGGGATTCCAAGAACTTTTCTTGTAACGGTAACAGCAAAAACTCAAGTTTTAGAATCGATTACATGGACTTTTCCTGTTATCGTTACATGAAAAGTTCTTGGAATCCCAGTTTCCTACAAAATGTTTAGTACCTTCACAGATTTTTTTTTACAGTGTAGTAATGCTCTATTAATGAACTCATTTCGACAGACTATATAAAACGCTAAACGACTCAAGTAGTACCGAATGACGTAAAAGAAATATCCCTATTACTCCAAAAATAATAATCCTAATAATATATTATTTACTATGTATATTAAAAATATTTAAATTTTATTTTGGAATAACGATGCATTTTAGAGATAGTTATGATGTATAAGTATTATGGCGGCCCCCCAACTACTAGTTTTCGAATAAGCTTAAATATAATAATAATTTTTCTCAATATGGTATTTTTTTTATACACAAAAATTTATTTTCCACTGTTAAATTAAATAACTATAGCAACAAGCAAGATATATATGTAATTTAATATAAATATATGTTTTATAACCACTATTACAATAATTTAACACAATTATAATAATTTATGACTACTATATGTTTTATAACCACTATATATATATATATATATTACAAATTTAAAATGTTTTCGCCAAAACTAACCTTTATACTATCTTAATTTTCTTATAATAATATTCCGTACTTACTTCAAATTATTAAATTAAAATCTTGTTTCTAAATCTAATCTGTTAATCCTTATGCAGACGATATAAATTCTTAATTTGCCTTAAAAAACATTATTCCAGTATGCGTAAATTTAAAAAGATGGCTCTAAATTAAAAATATTCTTAATTAAAACTTTATTTCTTAATATTTCAAATAAAACTGATTTCTTCTATGTTTTTATCAACCCTTTTTAAGAAAGTCTTATTAAATTTATTCCAAAACCATACCTTTCAAAAAATATCATTATTTTATTTTATCTATTTATTTATTTTTCCTACGTCAACCTTTGATGTGCGCATATTAATAAATTCATTTCTTTTCTTTTTCTCTTAAAATTAATCATTTATAAAAATCGTCTGCCTAAGATATTTAAAATTCTGAGTCAATTATAAATTGGTTAAATAATATTTAAAAAAAAATAAATAAATTTATCGTTTGTGGAAAATAATCTCGTAGCTGGACAAGAATTCTGTTTACATAAAAGAATGATGGTTTGAGGTTACAGAATGTTCCAGAACTTTCTTTTTAGTTTAAAAAAGGTGGAAATCTCGAGATGAAAAAGAAGATTTCTTGGGTTGCTTCTTCGATGAGGACAGCTCGCTGAAATAATGATGGAATTTTTGCAAAAGGAGCTTTTCCTTCCTCATTATTACGAATTTAATAAATGAATTTACAGCAGCCCATGACTAATTATTGGATCTTCTACATTTATTTATTTATTTTGTTTTTTCCCTCGCTTGCCATGACTGTGTGTTTCTTTTTAACCAGTGGAAATAATTCGAGTTCTCCTTAAATCGTCACATATATATATATATATATATATATATACCGGGTGTCCCAAAAATGACTGATGGATTTTAAAATTCAATAACTTGCAAACGGTGACAGCTATTTAAAAAAATTTTGCAGGAGGGTTATGTATAATGTCAGGAGTTTTTTTACCGTAATTTTTTTTATTTTAGTTCGCATCGCAGAAAATAGGTGGCTCTGACGGCGATTGAGGGCCAGGTGATCAATGCTGAGTGAATCGTCGACCTGGCCTTCAATCGCCGTCAGCGCCACCTATTGTTTGAGATGCGAACTAAAAAAATTACGGTAAAAAAACTCCTCACATTATATATAACCCTCCTGCAAAAATTTTTTAAATAGTTGTCACCGTTTGCAAGTTATTGAATTTTAAAATCCATCAGTCATTTTTGGGACACCCGGTATATATATATATGTTTTATAACCACTTTTGTAGCAACTGTTTGTATTTTGTAAAGAAATGAAAATATAACAACTGAGTAATGAATTTTTTTTTCTATTGCAGCAACAACCGCAGCAGGCGACTGACCAAAACTCAAGACAGAAGGACAAACGTAAGTGTCATGTTACGAGAAAATGATTCATTTTACAATGAGGTTCTATAATCCGCAAAAAATTGGAGTTAAGGCTGTGCATAGTATGAAATACTGTGGATTATAGAGCAAGCCGACTGCACAAAAGCTTAAGGGTGTTCTTAACTGATCCGCTCAACAAGCGAAAAACGTTTCGACACATTTACAAATTCATTTTTTAACAGAAAGTTATAAAATTTTAATGCCTGACTATGAAAGCGATTTCGAATTGAACTTATTTTTCCATTTTATGATCATTAAATTACTTACCGAGTTATGAGCTATTTCGATGACGCAGTCACCCGTTTTTCTCCTCCTTTTCGACCGGTTTTTCTGCTTTCGTCGGGAAATGTGCTCAAAAGTGTCCACTTTGAAGGCTTGTTATGAAAAATCTATTGTGTTTTTAAAAAAACAAAAGAATGAGTGCCATTAGACAGTTTCTGAATAACAACACCTGCTATTTTCATGCATTTCTGAACAAAAATAAATTAATGCATGTGTCACAAAGTTGTCCTTTTTGATTTAAGAACACCCTTAAGTCATTAAGCACACGAAAAAATCTTTTATATTAAGGAAGAGAACAGGGGAATATATATACAGTCGAGTCTCTATATAACGAAATCCATTGTTCCAGTAAAAAAAATCATTATATAGAGAAATTCGTTGTATAGAGAATGAACATAAAATTCTTATGTAATTTGTAAATTCTGAACAAATATTATTTTTGATGTGTTTAATTAACAATTTGAAATGTTTAGCTACAAATATTATCTTAATATTCTATTTTTGAATATTTAAACAATTTAAAAAAAATTAAAACAGACATTCATTTCTAAAGCTTAATGAAACTCAAATAAGGAAGACTTGCATTAATTTCAGACGAAGAAGTTTGTAACTTTTGGTTGTTTTGATTTCAAAATTGTTACACTCTCGAAAAAAAGGTTCAAATGTTAGCAATTCCTCCCCCCCCCCCCCAAAAAAAAAAAATTACAAATTCACCACCAATTCAAAAACTAGTCGTTGGGGGCCACCGTAATACTTACCCATCATGGATATGAAAATAAAACTATTTGTGAAAACTATTTATACAATGCATTGCAATTACAGAAACAAAATTTAAATATTGTTAATATACATAGTAATGCTCCATTAAAGAACTGCTGATGTACCCATTTCGACAAATTATATAAAACGCCAAACTACTCAAGTAGTACCGAACTGCGTAAAAGAAACATCCTTATAACTCCAAAAATAACAACTCTATTAACTAACAATTAACTGCGTAGGATTAAACTTCTCATTTCCAATTAAAACATACCTCTGAATTGAAATTTGAATGAAATACAGGGTCATGAAAAATCGAAGAATGTGGAAAACAGGATTACAAATATCTCGGCAACTCATAATCCGATCGACTTCGTTCTATATGCACAATGTGTGTTATTTTATTGCCTTTTACTTCCATGCCTTAGAACAAAAAAATTCGAAAATTTTTATTACCTTTCATCAGAACGAATTTTTCGAGAGTCCGAAAAAAATAGTTCCGGATCATCGAGGTTGCTGATATTCAATAGGCTTCGTCCCATTCTTACATACTAACTACAAACAAAATTTGAAGTCTCTATCTCAATTCGTTCGGGAGATAGAGAGCGTTTACAGACAGACAGACAGACGGCAATTTTTTTTTTCTAAAAATATGTTTTTCGGAATCTCCACTATCTAAAACGTGTAAATCCGCCAAATTTTTTTTTTTCGATGTGTTCAAAACGATTGCAAGACTTACCCTATACTACGTATGATGGGGAAGTAATTAAGGATGTTGAAAGGTGTGTGGGAGTAGGGGGGGGGGGGGGTTAATTCGTTGGACTTAAAGAACGAGGAGATTCAAGGAGAGAAGTAATGTAAAAAACTCAGCAACGAACGATAAATAAGAAATAAGTGATAGAAAATTGGTTCCATGTAATTTCGAAGCTTTTTTACAACTGAATAAAGAACATTTTATGAAAATATTCGTTACATGGAGATCGATATTTCGCTCTATAGAGACTGTTTTAAATGTAATCTTGAAGAAAGGGGACCGTTCCTACTAAAAACTCGTTATATGGAGAAATTCGATGTATGGAGTTTCGTTATAGGAAGACTCGACTGTATATAGGGGAATCCATGTCTGCCGAAAGCGAGGAGTGTGCAGAAGCCAAAAATCGACTGTACCACTAGTGGTTGGCTCGTAGATTTAACATTATGTTTGCTGTAAAATCAAACGTAGGAAAGGTGGGTGCAGGAAAACATAATGCTAAGGCTACGAATCAACCACTAGTGATACAGTCGATTCTCTCGTTAATTCGAAATCGGATATTTCGAATCTTCGTTTAATTCGAACTCAACATGAAGTCCCGAAATTTTCAATGGCAGAATAACGTTAAATTTTTTCATTAATTCGTACTCATTAGGTGCGTTCGTAATTATGGAAATATGTAGCACCTATTGTTGTTGCTCAGTCCGTCCGTCGGCATATAACAACGCAAAAACTATCCAACCGAATCGTTTGAAATTTAAAATATATAATTGTAACATAATTTTGTCGAGTCATTTCAAATGTTATGAAAATCGGATGGATAGATCCATTACAGGGACAATCAAAAAGATTCCGTTACATTACGGTCAATGGGAAAAAAAGTTTCAAATGCATTTTAATGGTGTTACACTCATTTGAACTTAATAGAATTGACATGAATCTATGATATATGTACTAAAATCTACATTCTGTACAATCTGGGATGTAGAGAATATTTATCATTAAATTACAGGGCCATACAAATGTATTCCTCTAAATAATGCTGTACGGGGAAACATTGTTTGGGGCGTGTTTTAATTATATTAAACTACTTCATATTTTATGAATAAGATATACGTTAATGAAGTATAATAAAAATTACTCCCTGCATATTTACAGGAACACAAAGATTTTGACCACTGTACTGTATCCAAAGTACTCTCTACTATATCAGCAAGATCTGAATATTTTAAAACTTATTGTACGAACGCACCTCATTTGTTACGCTTCACGTGCAATTTCCAACTCGTTTTCTCTTGGCATCGTTTAATTCGAACTCACGAGAATTCTGATTTTTCATTCTTCCTTTCTTTCTCACGGATTTCAGATCATTCGAAATAACTTTCTTTCTTTGATTTTTGTAAAAAAAATTGTTCCGAACGAGTATACATAAAATCCCATTCACAGGGCCGTAGCTAGAAGTGAAGAATAGGGGAGGGGGGCTCAAGAGAATGTAGGGGGGGGGGGGCTCATAGTTTGTTTTTTCTCTTTCTCTGACACAGAAAGATAAATTAGTGCACAATCACATTATAGATATTATGTTTCTCATTAAACTGTTGTAATAACTTCATTTTATGCTAAGAAAAGTACATGATGATGAAAATTTTGAGTGTATAACTGGTGAAAAATGAAACATCATGTTAGCTTCCTATGTACAAATAGGATGAGGGAGTGTTGAAACACGTATTTTAGATACAATTTAGTAACTCTGCAAAACTGTGAAAGGGTCTCAAAACTAAATTAGATTTTTGAGCAGAATTTCATTTGAATTTTCGAAACAAAAATTCATTGAGTGACCTTGGAATCTTTTTCAGGGGGAGGCTCAAATTACTTTAGGGGGGGGGGGGGGCTGAGCCGCCCATAGCGCCCCTTAGCTACAGCCCTGCCCATGCATTTGATATCCACTTTCTTACAGCCCCGTCTGTCCATCAGTGACGCTTCAGGTTTTTCTTCCATCGTGCTTGTTTCTAATTTTCTAATTAGTCTATGTAATTATACATTTTAATGTAATATTAAGTCATATTTTGATGATAACAGATAAAATAAATTTAAAAAAACTCTATAATATTAATTTCTTTGTAATAGTCCCATATTAAGCATGTTCTCATTTCATAATTAGAACATTTTTGTGGTCCCGACGAGTTCGAATTAACGAGGGCCGACTGTAGCTTGATTTTTGTGCCATTTTCAATATTGCACCGGCCAAAAGTATATGAAGTTATGCATCGAATTGAACCAATTTTTTTGTGTAAGTGTAGGACTATGGCTAATGGGTCCTCTCTGAATTTGAAAAAAATCCACCGGAAGGGGGCGCTGCAATCGCGATTTTTGTGCCATTTTCAATATTGCACCACATAAAAGTGTATGAAGTTAGTTCTAGAACTGAACTAAATTTTTTGTATATGATTATTTTTTTGGTAAGACAAGTAGGTCCTCCCTGAACTTGGAAAAAAAAATCTGCCTATCATACTATTGTCCATCGGCTCGTGCAGAGACGGAAATTCATTTTTACTCCGATTAATTGATTGAAGCATGAATTTAAGATGGAAATCAAAGTTGGTTGGGTATTGAATTAAAATTATTAAATTATATCGTATTAAAATGAGTAACTATTTTTTTTAAATATTAAAATGTAGGTATGAGACAGAAGAAAGTTTTGGGATTGGCACATCCAACTAGTTAGCTTATGTACCATTTCACTTCCGGCAGACATGGATCTTTTGGATTCCCCTGTGTCAATACTATTTTCTTGCCCTCGATGACTCAGGTTTTCGTGTTGTCGGCTCTTAGAATATATTGTTGCCCTCGATGACTCAGGTTTTCGTGTTGTCGGCTCTTAGAATATATTGTTGCGTGAAAATTATTCATTACAGTCAAGGTTCTATAATCCGCAAAAGTTGGGGGTCAGATTATGGAACAGTGTGGATTATAGAGTATTACGGATCATTTATTATTCCAAAATACTCTATCCGATAGAGCAGGCCTGTCCAAACTTTTACTAACAAGGAAGGTCTCCATACTGGGCATACCCAGAATTTTATGAAAAAAATACTAATTAAAGTACTTATGTATGCAATAAAGGATCAGTCAAAATTAGCGGCGGAATCACATTAGATATTGTGTAAAAAAATAAAATAGGCGTGAAAAGACGAAAGTGTCGCTCGATTTGGCGAGCAGCCTTTTTCCTCGCCAAAAGCAAACGATTATAATGAAACACAAAACTGTTGGATATTTATTTTGCGTGTAAATGGTTATTTAATGAATTTAAACATAAACAATGAGAGACTTTAATATATTATATACACCAATATACATATTGTATCACATATATATATTACTTTTTGAAGTAGTGTTTAATTAATCACTGGAAAAAATGTTTTCATACATTTAAAAAAAAATCATATTGAGTAAAATTATGTTCATACATTTAAGCGCATTAAAAAATAAACGTCATATGTTTCCATAGCAACAAAATCTAATCGACAATTCTCAATTGGACTTTGAGCTTGGAACAAATTTAATTAAATTTAAATTATGAATTTCGTTCTAAATCTCAAATTTTGGGGATTAAATTTGAACATAAATACATATAAATTTCGATATAACTAAATTATATTTAAAACGAACTAAAACTTGCAAAACTAAAGTTATTTAAATTAAACTTATCAAGACAAGCTCAACATGAAACATTTTTTTTCTTGAAGTGTATTTGACATAAAATATTTTTTTTTAAATTAATAAATCGCCAAATAACAAAATTTTCATTATTTTTTACGGTTACAGAATAGAGATTCCGCCGAAATTTTTTTTATAAACGTATATATCCGGAAGAGAAGAACATTCTGTAACTTTTTCAGATTTTTCGGGGTATGCCCGTATGGAGACCTTCCTTGTAAGATAGCTCAGCTTTTAGCAAGCAATGACGGGCGCCATTATTAACATGGCTCAAAACATGCAAGAAAATCATCTTTTAATGTTAGTATTAAAATATATATAAGCAAATGAGACATAATGCGCCAATAAAAAAAAAAAAAAAAAAAAAAAAAATTGCAATAAATTTTGAATAATATTTTTCTGTGAGGGGTTACCTCAAACATTTTTCAATTGGAAGTGGACAGAAAATGAAGTGTCTTCTATTATTAAATTAAAATGGTAATCAGAGATATTGTTAGGTGTTTTGGGACGCAAAAACTCTGCAGTAACTTCATTTTTGCTTACCCATCATACGTAGTATAGGGTAAGTCTTGCAATCGTTTTGAAAATCGAAAAAAAAAATTTCACGGATTTACACGTTTTAGATAGTGGAGATTCCGAAAAACATATTTTTAGAAAAATTTTTTTGCCGTCCGTCTGTCTGTCTATCCGTCTGTCTGTCTGTCTGTAAACGCTCTATCTCCCGAACAAATTGAGATAGAGACTTGAAATTTTGTATGTACTTAGTATGTGAGAATGGGACGGACCCTATTTAATATCAGCAACCTGGATTATCCGGAACTATTTTTTTCGGACTCTCGAAAAATTCGTTCTGATGAAAGGTACATAAAAATTTTCGAATTTTTTTGTTCTAAGGAATGGACGTAAAAGGCAATAAAATAACACACATTTTGCATATAGAACGAAGTCGATCGGATTATGAGTTGCCGAGATATTTGCAATCCTGTTTTCCACATTCTTCGATTTTTCATGATCCTGTATTTCATTCAAATTTCAATTCAGAGGTATATTTTAATTGGAAATGAGACGCTTCATCCGACGCAGTTGATTGTTAGTTAATAGAATTATTATTTTTGGAGTTATAAGGATGTTTCTTTTACGCAGTTCGGTACTACTTGAGTAGTTTGGCGTTTTATATAATTTGTCGAAATTGGTGCAGCAGCAGTTCTTTAATAGAGCATTAATTACTATGTATATTAACAATATTTAAATTTTGTTTATGAATTGCAATGCATTGTATAAATAGTTTTCACATGTTTTATTTTCATACACATATCCATGATGGGTAAGTATTACGGTGGCCCCCCAACGACTAGTTTTTTTTTGGAGGAATAAATTTGCCATTATAAAAAATACAGAAACAATGTCATGGATAGTTCCAAAGAGAGAGAACGGAAGATTTTACATTCATGGAAATCGTTTCACAATATTTTAAAAATTTAAAAAAAAACCCTAAAATTTCAAAGGTCTGTGGGAGAAAAAGACAGCCTTTATTCCGTTTTATAAAACACAGTGAAACAACGTCAATAACAATAAACTTTTTTTCTCTATTTTACTCCTCAATGTGATGAATGCCGGTATTTATTAATTCCCATCGACTGCTGTTGCCTTTCTTTTTATGCGTTGCGTATGTTACAATTGTTAACGCATGCAATGCGCTTGTCGAGATTTTAAAAAACATCTTTCATGAAAATATCAAGGATTTTAAATAAAGTACCCCTTTACAAGCGAATTGTATTAAAACAAGATGGAAATTGCACGTGAAGCGTAGCAAATGAAGTGCGTTCGTACGATAACGAAGTTTTTAAAAATATTCAGATCTTGCTGATAGAGTAGAGCGTACTCCGGATACAGTATAGTAGTCGAAATCTTTGTGTTTCTGTAAATATGCGGGAAGTAATTTTTATTACACCTCAGCAACGTATGACTTATTCATAAAAGGTGAAGTAGTTTGATATGATTAAAACATGCCCCAAACAATGTTTCCCCGTATAACATTATGTAGTGGAATACATTTGTGTGGCCCTGTAATTTAATAATAAAAATTCTCTGCGTCCCAGATTGTACAGAATGTTGATTTTAGTACATACATCATAGATTTATGTCAATTCTATTATGTTCAAATGAGTGTAACACCATTAAAATGCATTTGAAACATTTTTTCCCATTGACCGTAATGTAATGGAATCCTTTTGATTGTCCCTGTAATGGAACTATGCATCAGATTTTCATAAATTTGAAATATCTTGAAAAAATTACGTAATAATTATGTATTTAAAATTTCAAACAATTAAAATGCATTTGAAACTTTTTCCCCATTGACCGTCATGTAACGGAATTCTTTTGATTGTCCCTGTAATGGATCTATCCATTTGATTTTCATAAAATTTGAAATGACTCGACAAAATTATGATATAATTATATATTTCAAATTTCAAACGATTCGGTTGGGTAGTTTTTGCGTTGTTACATGCGGACGGACGGACAGACTGAGCGACAACAACAGGAGCTACGTATTTACATAATTACGGACGCACCTAAAAAGACTAGTAACAGAAAAATTTCAAAAGGGCGCCAATAAAACCTGCAAAGGGCGCCGCATTGGACAGCCCTGCGATAGAGCATTATTATTAGACATTATGGACAGCATTTCACTCTTCTGTTTAAACAGCCAAAGTTCTATAATCCGCACAAGTTGGGGCCGAAGATTGTGCGGATTATAGAGTATTATGGATATCAATGTCAATATAAAACTCTTTAAAGGTGTTCTTAACGGCTCCGCACAACAAGCGCAAAACGTTTAGACACATTTACAAAAATCATTTTTTAACGGAAAGTTATAGAATTGGAATGCCTGACTATGGAAGCGATTTCGAATCAAACTTATTGATGATTTTACCGAACCATTTTATTATCATTCAATTACCTATCCAGCTCTCAGCTATTTTGATCACGTGGTAATCCGTTTTTCTCCTTTTCGATCGGTTTTTTTCTGAAATGTGCTCAAAAAAGTCAAATTTGAAAGCTTGTTATGGAAAACCTATTGTGTTTAAAGAAAACAGAAAATTGAGTGAAATTAGACAGTTTCTCAACAACAACACCTGCTATTTCCATGCATTTCCGAACAAATATAAATGAAAACACCTGTCACAAAATTGCCGTTTTTGATTTAAGAGCACCCTTAAAGATACAGTAAAAAATTAAACAATTAATTTAATGTTCTATCTTTTAAAAGTTATTTTATTAAAAAATTCATATATAAGTGCATTTACATAAAAAAACATAATGACATACAGTTTGTTTTTTTATTCTGTTCATAAAATAAGAGTTGTATTAAAAAACAGTAGATATTTATTATGATTTTTTAATACAGTAGAACCTCGATAATTCGGATTAATAGAGACCAGACCCAATCCGGATTATCGGAAATCTGGATTATCCGGAGAATTAGAAAAAAAAATGAAATAAAATAAAACATACTTGCCGTTTATGTTTAACTTATTGATTGTTTACAGATATACAAAATGTTTACTTTGTAATAAAAACGTTTGTAATTTTTTTTTTTTTTTTTTTTTTTTTGCAGTGCCAGTTTTCCGTACCTTTTGCAAGCCATACGGTCACACATTCGTAGTTCGTTGGGTGTTGTTTAAATAAGAAAGCTTAAGGGGACGGTGGCCGTTAAAAATTTATTTTATTCATTTTTATTATAGTAATATGAAATTTTGTGCATATATACATTTCACAAAAAGCATATATAATACCTTCAAAAAAATTTCCAACCTTATTAAAATTTGTAATTTTTTTACAAAAATTTAAATTTTAAAACGAAATTTTAAAATGTTCCTCGTGTCTTAATTATTGAAATATTTTCTTGCTTTTGCATTTTTATCACTTAAAACTATATTATAAACAAATTTGTGTAAGATTTTATAAATCTCTTGAATAGTTAATATTCTACAGATTTTTTTTCTAAATTCCTTATCGATTTTCATGAAAATTTTGCCTTTTAATAAATAAAAAGTAAAAATTGACTATCTTAATGAAGACGAATTTTTAAAAGCATACCCAGTTTATTTCTAAACAATAGCAGGATACTTCCTTATCAATTTCATAAATTTTGATCAAAAATTAAGACGCAAGAAGCAATTCAAAAATCTAAAAACGCTGAAAAATTAGTTTTGAGAAAAACAGATTTAAAGTATATTAAAAAAAATTATCTTTATTATTTACTCCTTAAAACCTGCATAAATGATATTTTAATAAGAAACAAGTTGGAAATTGCACGTGAAGCGTAGCAAATGAGGTGCGTTCGTACGATAACGAAGTTTTATAAATATCACTCTCCTATATCTATCTCATAAAACTGTAAATAATTACAATTAAAATGCGCACCAAACAATGTTCTCCCTGCTATACCATTATGCAATGGAATACTTTTGTGTAGCCTTGTCAATCAATAACAAATATTGTTTGTACCACAGATTATGCAAAATGTATATTATAATATTTACTTTATAGTTGCATATAAATTTTATTACGTTCGAATGAGTGTGACACCATTAAAATGCATTTGAAACATTTTTCTTCATTAACCGTAATGTGACGGAATACTTTTGATTGTCCTTGTATTTGAACTATGCATCCGATTTTGATAAAATTTAAAATAACTCGACAAAATTATGTAATAATTATGTATTTTAAATTTCAAACGATTAAAATGCATTTGAAACTTTTTTCCCCATTGACCGTAATGTAACGGAATCCTTTTGATCGTCCCTGTAATGGATCTATCCATCCGATTCTCATAAAATTTGAAATGACTCGACAAAATTATGTAATAATTATATATTTCAAAAATTTCAAACGATTCGGCTGGGTAGTTTTTTCGTTGTTATATGCGGACGGACTGAACGACAACAATAGGTGCTACGTATATACATAATTACGAACGCACCTAAAAACTGTTTAGGTAACTGTTATACCCCAGAAATAGACCTTTTTTCTCACGATTTTGCTACAGATGATTTTGCTCATATAAAGGTCCACTGTCCCCTTAAGGGTGTTCTTCCTAAAAGATTTCAGAGAAAAGTTTTTTTAAATTCAGAATACGACGATGAAAGAAGTTAATGTTATGGAAATTTAGTCAATCACATCTCAAACTTGGAAAAAAAAAATGCCCAAACTGATCCGGATTATCCGGAGATCTGGATTAACGGGGTCCGAATTTGCGGGGTTGTTCTACTGTATTTGTTTTTTAAAAAAACATATTTGGTTCATGAATTAGTAAATTTTCTTAACTGCTTATTTCACTGTTTACACTTGTAAAGTAACGCGAATTATAGATAATTGCGGTTTATCGATACAATAGTTTTTTTTTGCCCTGAACTGATTCTAGATCAGATTTTTTTGCTCTGGCAGTCGTTAATTCCAAAATTGGCTCACAAGGAAGGTCTCCATTCTGGGCATACTCAGATTTTTTTTGAAAAAAAAAATCTAATTAAACTAATCATGTATGTAATAAAGGATCAGTGAAAATTCCGCATATAACAACGCAAAAGCTACCCAACTGAATCGTTTGAAATTTAAAATATATATTTATTACATAATTTCGTCGAGTCATTTCAAATTTTATGAAAATCGGATGCATAGATCCATTACAGGGACAATCAAAAGGATTCCGCTACATTACGGTCAACGGGGGAAAAAAGCATCAAACGCATTTTAATAGTTTGGAATTTAAAATATATAATTATTACACAATTTTATCGAGTAATTTCAAATTCTATGAAAAATGGATGCCTAGATCAATTACAGGGACGATCAAAAGTATTTCGTTACATTACGGTCATTAGGAAAAAAAATAGTTTCAAGTACATTTTAATGCTGGTGAACTCTTTCGAACATTAACCTATGAAGTATTTTATTAAATTACATATTATTAAATTATATATTATTAAATTACATATTATTAAATTATATATTATTAAATTACAGGGCCACATAAAAGTATTTTACTTCAAAATGCTATACGGGAAAACATTGTTTGGGGTGTGTTAACTATTTCACATTTTATGAATATGATATGGGTTTCTAAGGTGTAATAATAAAAAATACTTCCTGTATATTTACAGGAACACACACAAAAAAAAAAGACTTCGGCCACTATATTGTATCCGAAGTACTGTCTATTATAACAGCAAGATCTGAATATATTAAAAACTGCGTTATCGTACGAACGCACTTCTTTTGCTACGCTTCACGTGCAATTTCCAACTTGTTGGCTTAAACACCCCTTCTCTGTAGGCAAACATGGATTATGAGATTCCCCATTCTTCCATAAAATAAAGGAGTTTTTCTGGTGCTCAATGTATATGCTAATAACCCATTAGTTATGTTTTTTACTTTCTTCTATCTTCAATAGAAGAAAGTATTGTAATCGCAATTTTTTTTTTTCAACTTCCGGTTTTCGACGGATTTACACGTTTTAGGGGTCAGAGATTCCAAAAAACATGCTTTTACAAAATGTGTGTATGTGTGTATGTCGCCATTCCACCATCAAAAAGTGTATGAAGTTATGCATCGAATTGAACCAAATTTTTTGTGTATGTGTATGACTATGGCTAGTGGGTCCTCCCTGAATTTGGAAAAAATCCGTCGGAAGGGGGGCGCTGCAATCGCGATTTTTGCGCCATTTTCAATATTGTATCGACCAAAAGTACATGAAGTTATGCATCGAATTGAACGAAATTTTTTGTATAACGATTATTTTTTGGTAAGGCAAGTAGGTCCTCCCTGAATTTGAAAAAAAAAATCTGCCTATCATTCTAGTGTCCATCGGCTCGTGCAGAGACGGAAATTCGTTTTTACTCGTATTAATTGATTGAAGCAGAAATTTAAGATGAAATTTAAAGTTATTGAATTAAAATTATTAAAGCATTAAAATGAGTAACTATTTTTTTTAAATATTAAAATGTATGTATGAGATAGAAAAAAGTTTTGGGATTGGCACATCCAACCAGTTTGTTTCTTAATTCTTAGGCTATAAATAGTTCGATTGAGTTAATAATTGTGTTTTTTTTTCCCTTCCAGCTTTTGAAGAACCAGACCCGTTCGAGCGAGTCAAAACTAGCCAACATGGCGACGACAACTATGCTTCTTCCTACAACAGGTAAAAAACATTTTTTTTTCACATTTAAGCTGCTATCAGATTCAGCAACAGTTCGAGAGACTCTTGAGCCAAAAGTTGTGTTGAGAATATTTTAGTAAAAATACTTTAGTGTTACAGTTTTTTTTTTTTTTTTATTGATTACTGCCTTTCTTTAAAATTTTAATTATTCAAAATTCAAAACCCTCTTTCTTTTTTTTTTATACTCACAGGCCCTTAATATTTTGTTATTTCATTTTCCTTTCTCACGCTTTCACAAGCGTTTGTGTATGTTAGAAAGAAAAACACACCCCCTCCCCTTAAGACTCGCATAAAATCCCTGCTCGGGCAGAGAACTGCGATAATTCCTAAAAGCCCTTTTGTTAAGATTAAAGATGTGTGTGGTTCCCATGCTATGAGCTTTCGGACAATAAATAGCGTACCTTATATAATGGGCCACACACAGAGTTTTTAAGCCCTGGGTACTTGCTAAAAGTACACCCTTTTTTTATGACCCATAAAAAATTGTATAGTATCATTTTAGGGAGAGAGCAAGATACATTTTCGCCCATAAAAATATCCCCAAGTCTGTTACTTCCATTATATGCAATACTTGGAATCCCAGCTGTAGATTTCATGGGAACGGGAGTTGGAGAAACACCTGCTTGGGCAGGACCTCGTGTAAGTCACGTGATTGAGAGAGGGAAACATTTCCTTATTTGGACATTGGAAATGGAACTTACGCGCTGACCAACGACAAGTCACCCTTTTGGTTGGGGCAAAGGGGGAAGCGTCCGTGTTCTCAGAAAAAATACCCCCGTATGTTAGAGGCTTGCGCGCATTTAGTTTTTTTTTTTTTAAAGTCAATCCTGGTCACGGCACCAACTTATTTGGGTTTTTTTTTCTTCCTTACTTTTACTCTTTCTTACTTTTTCGAGGCAATCTAAAAAAAAAATGCTAAGGCAGTTGGTTGAAAAAGAGTAGTCTGCAGCAGAAAGCTGAGAGAGTTTGCCGAAAAAAAATATGGTCTGCTATTATTATTAGTAAAAAAAGGGTCGAAGTCCCTCGACTAGGAACTGCAGCATCCTACATAGTGCGGCTGAGTATGCTAGATTTCCAAATGCTAGATTTCCAATCGACTTCCTAAACTCCTGCAGTCCTGAGGATTGTTTGGAAACCCGTTTGATAGAGACTTATCTCGAGCGCAACATAGTAGTGATGTCCTTGGCGGTTAATGGCTGTTAGCTCGCGTCGATGTGTTTCTCCGAGATTTTTTTTGTTTCAAGTGCACCTCCGGGTAAGATGTCGTAGCCCAAAGGCCGGAATTCTCATTTCCAGTGTGTTGAAGTGCTCATGTTTGAGTTGCTGAGGGATGCTACTCGGATTTGTCGGAGACTCTCATGAAACTGTAGTAGCCCTAATTTCATTCCCAAATAGAAAGAAGTTAGCATAAAGACCCTTTCCGAATAGGACTCCACTGCTGAAATGTATCCAAATGCAAGGAAGATTTGGCGTCAGGTTAATCTTGATAATGAGAGTGTCCCACAAAGGGAAACAGATATCCTTATAAGCTGAAGGTAAGAAATTCACATTGTACTTGCACTGAAACTGCCTTTAATCTTATGAAATATACATGTTGTGAGTTGATATTTTCCAGTGCCTTTAATCTTATGAAATATACATGTTGTGAGTTGATATTTTCCAGTGCCTTTAATCTTATGAAATATACATGTTGTGAGTTGATATTTTCCAGTGTTTTCAACAGATTCATGTTAATGTGCTTTCTGATGTTTTTTATGTTGAATTAAATAAAAAAGAATGTATTGGTTAAGAGAATTTTGAGATTGATAATTTTGCTTTAATATATCCTTTATTTTAATCATAAAAAAAAAGGTTTTACTCTATTTTAATGCAAAGTAAACATTCAGTTTTAAATTAAAAGTGCAAATTAGTAAAAGGGAAAAAGAAACCAGGATATTCTCAAGTATAATTCTTTAGATTTTTATCCTATCTTGATATTAGATTAATTGAATTTTAACTTCATAAATGTCAAAATGACTATTCTGAAATATGTAATAGCTTGAAATTAAAGAAGTTTCTCTGAATGCATAAAAGTAAAATAACTTCAACACTTACTTCTTTATTCAGAATTTAAAGTAATTTATCAGACTGGAAGTTATATATTACTTAACATACTTTTATCTTAAAGTCGAGTAAAGATATTTAACTAAGTAATAGAAATTCTTAAAGCAAAACTTTTGAGGAGTTCACATGATTTAAAACAATTTAATTTATCGTATGAATAAAAAAATGGAGAAAATTAGATAGATGTACTTCCACTATATCTTTTCTGGCCACAATATCATTGTTGTATTATGGGATGCTTGTGTTTATATTATTGAAATCTTAATGCTTATAAAAAATTTCTCTTTCTTTGCTCCCCATAAATAGAAGGGAGATTCCAGTGTCCTTCTTCTCTCTTTTGAAATTGTAATAAAGATCTTGAGCTTTTAAGTTATCTATATGAGTTTGATATCCCATAAGGCAACATTGGTAAAAATTGGGTTCACTGCTACAGATCCATATATGCTACGTCTGAGATCTAGACAGATTGAGAATTTTGTTGTCTTATCATTATTATTTACCAGCAATCATTAATATTTACAGAAACTTAATGAATGTATAATTTTTTTTAAATTCATTTTTATTTATCTTGGCAATCTTTTCTATTTCTGTAATTTCTTAACTCGTGTAATCTCATAGTAATTACCTTTATGAAATCTCCTCTTATTTTGGTTATTTCAAATTACAACAAGATTCATATAGAAGGTAATCTGGTCCTGATCTCAGTTAATTCATTGATAAAGTAGATGAAATACTTGAACTAATTGAAGTGTAAAGATGATTATTTATATTAGTAATACATATATGAAAAGATAATTTTGCTGAATGGAATTTTTGATTGATTAAATTATGATCTGTAGCAGTAGCAGTAGTAAAAGTAAGAAAGAAAAAAAAAAACCCAATAAGTTGTTCTCTGCCCGAGCAGGGATTTTATGCGACTTTAAGGGGAGGGGGTGTGTTTTTCTTTCTAACATACACAAACGCTTGTGAAAGCGTGAGAAAGGAAAATGAAATAACAAAATATTAAGGGCCTGTGAGTATAAAAAAAAAGAAAGAGGGGTTTTGAATTTTGAATAATTAAAATTTTAAAGAAAGGCAGTAATCAATAAAAAAAAAAAAAAAACTGTAACATTAGTTTAAGTTTTTTTAAGTTTCTTTTGTAACTTTTTTTTTTCTTTAACACAGGACATATCACAAACATAAATCTTCACACAAACTTTACAAAACAATTAATTATAGATACAGTCGACTCTCGTTAATTCGAAATCGAATAATTCGAATCTTCGCTTAATTCGAACTCAACACGAAATCCCAAAATTTTCAATGGCAGAATAACGTTAAAAACTTTCACTAATTCGAACTCAGTTTCTCGTGACTTCGTTTCATTCGAACTGACGAGAATTCCGATTTTTCATTTTTCCTTTCTCTCTCACGGATTTCAGATCATTTGAATAACTTTTTTTCTTTGATTTTTGTGAAAATTGTTCCAAACGAGTATACATATAGTCCAATGCACTTTTAGTGCCCCGTCTGTCCGTCAGTGACACCTCAAATTTTTCTTCCATTGTGCTTGTTTCTAATCATTCAATTAATTTATGTATTTATACATTCTAATTTATTATTATGTCCTATTCTATTGATAACAGACGAAATAAATTTAAAAAACACTATAACATTAATTCCTTCGTATTAGTACTATATTAAGTATGTTTTTATTTCATATTTTCCATTATTCGAACATTTCTTGTGGTCCCAACGAGTTCGAATTAACTAGAGTCGACTGTACTTCTGGTAATTATTATCCAAGAAATCTTTTAACAAATTCTTTTCATCTTATATGAAATGAGGAATTTAAATAATAAATTAATAACCCCAGCCAACTTTCGGCGAAGTTAAATAGAAATATATTAAAAAATAAAATGTGAAACAAGAGCAACGTTCTTGACACCTCTAAATCCAATAGCCAAACTAACTCTGACATCATAGTTCAGATTTTAGAACAGCACAGAAATGCATAGTGCTGCCATCTTTTATCAAACAGAACAACTAACATTAAAATTTTATTCCAATCAAATTGGCTTTACTGAACAAGTTGATTTCCTCCAACTTTTCGCGAATTATCCTCACAACACCCAGTGTGACAGCAAACAACTTTTTTCTGCAGTTTCAAAAAAAGTATCCGCTTACCGAGACTTTTCATCCAACATAAAAAATTTCCACGAATCAGGGACAAGCGACTGATACGAATAGGCGATATATATTAACGGCTGGTACTAGTAGTACTTGTTTTCCAACTTTTCCCAAGACAATTGTAACCTTTTTCACTTTTTGAACGAGAAAAAATTTGGGATTAAAATCTGCTGTAAAATTCGTTGCTCGTAAAAATTGTGAATCTGATAACTGCTTAAAGTTTAATAATCAAATAGTATTCTGAAAGTTAATGTAACAGTTTATTCATCTTTAAATTAAGCGGTCTGATAGACCGCTCACAGTAGTTTTAATCACAGCAGTAAAGGGTTAATGAAATTCATACTACTTTTTCCAGTCCCCCCCCCCCCCCCCCAAAAAAAAGTTCAAAAAAGTTCTAGCAAATTCAAAATTGTAAACAACAAATATATTATCGTTTGCGCGAGGCGCAAAGTAAAAACGATTAAACCATAGAAACTTTTTCCTCCATTGACCATAATGTAACGGAATAATTTTGATTGTCCCTGTAATGGATCTATGCATCCGATTTTCATAAAATTTGAAATGACTCGACAAAATTATGTAATAAATATGTATTTTAAATTTCAAACGATTCGGTTGGGTAGTTTTTGCGTTGTTATATGCGGACAGACAGACGGACATACTGAACGAAATCTATAGGTGCTACGTATTTACATAATTACGAACGCACATAAAGATGACATTTCGGTGCACATTGCGTACTTTTTCTTAGTGTAACATCATAATAAAATTCATACTACATTTTCTAGTTAAAAAACAGGTCCGTTCCAAAAACTTCTGGCAAATTCAAAATGTAAACATAAAATATTATCTTTTGTCCGAGGTGCAAAGTAAAAACAATTAAATTAAACGCAACAGAAAATGAGCTGTGTTGGATTGGAATGCACCCTTAGTTTTTTTGTGACAGTCTGTCTGTCTGTCTGTAAACGCTCTATCTCCCGAACGAATTGAGATAGAGACTTGAAATTTTGTATGTACTTAGTATGTAAGAATGGGACGAAGCCTTTTTAATATCAGTAACCTCGATTATCCGGAACTATTTTTTTCGGACTCTCGAAAAATTCGTTCTGATGAAAGGTACATAAAAATTTTCGAATTTTTTAATTTTAAGGAGTGGACGTAAAAGGGAATAAATTAAGACAAATTTTGCATAAGAAACGATGTCGATCGGAATATTAGTTGTCGAGATATTTCTAATCCTGTTTTCCACATTCTTCGATTTTTCATGACCCTGTATTTCATTCAAATTTCAATTCAAAGATATCTTTTAATTGGAAATGAGACACTTAATTCGATGCAAGAAACCGCTAGTGAATATGATAATTATTTCTAGAGTTATAAGGATGTTTTCTGTTATGCAATTCAGTGCTACTTGAATAGTTTGGCGTTTCATACAATTTATCGAAATTGGTTCATCAGCAATTCATTAATAGAGCATGATGATGTGTTAGAAATACGTTTATATTGTGTTTTGGAATTGTAATGCAATTTATAAATTGTTTACATGTGTTATGTGTTCATACATTGTGTTATGCATATCCATGATGGGTAAGTATTACGGTGGCCTCCAACGACTAGTTTTTCATTGCATCCATCTGGACAAATATATTCGATCGCTATAGTACTTTATACAATAAGCTTTAATCCTTGCTACACCAGACACGCATCCAATCTCCAAACATATTCCAAAATATTTTATAAAATGAAATTTAACCCTTCCTACGCCATCAAATATATATTGTCCACCAACCGTTTTTCAGTGTCTTTAATTTCGCTATTTTCTCTTTAAAATTTTTCCGGTTTCAAGTTGTATATTTTTTTTTCCTTTTCTATTTAGAGTCTGAGGCATAAAGAATTTTGACGTTAATTCGTGGTTGCTTGTCAGCGACAGAACTGCCCCTATAACGGTTATGTCTTTATATATTGTTTATTTTGTTATGTATTATTTCTATGCACCCCATTCTCTTTTCAATTCAAAATTCGTTTAAAATTGTGCTTCATTTATTTTTCATTTCCCTCCTATATTATAAAGGCCAAACGTATATGTGCGTAACGCATACGTCATTTAGCGAATGGCAACATTTTCACATGCAATTTAGTTTTGCAATTTTCGGTGCTGCAAATTTTATACTCCTAAACATCGCACATTTTCAATTTTCACACCGCTGTATAGAGAAAAATATGTACTTTTAAATGCAATTTGTTTGAAAGCTGTATCTCAATTTATCCATGGCATATTAATTTTTTTTATAGTTTTTAGTATGAATTTTGTAATTGTGCAACAGAAATACGCCATTTTCTCTTAAAATTGATAAAATTTCAAATGTGTGCATGTAAATTTTGAGAAGATAAAAATGATGACGGGTTTAGATTTCACGAGAAATTCTAAGATTGTAACAATTTGAAATATTTTTTGTTTGTTTTTTTCATACGCATTTATGTATTTTCATACGCACACAAGAGCCTCAATTGATATAACTGATCTTTATTATATTTTGCTGTATTATTAAATTTTTACATGCGCGATTAAAGTTTAATTTTAATAATCTGAACAACTGAGTTTTATAGAAGTAATATTTTTTTTTCTTAATTTTAGCTTTAAATAATAATCGTTTGAGAGTTAGACTGGTCATTGTAAGATGCATTTTTTACTGTAGCTAATTTTGTAGATTTATTATAAATCAGTGCAACAGTTCCTTCTTAAACATTTACTTTCGTCGAAATTCGACGGGTTCCACCTTGTTTCTTTAATCGCCAAAATGAATGCCTCGTAAGAAATATGCCCGCATTTTAATGAACCGTTTCAAACAATTTCCAGATGTCAGATCGGACGTAATCTTCATTGCCTTTTATGGGCATGCTCACAGTAACGCGGTTAAATATCAACTTAATGCCTATTTCTCCTCTCATGAGAAAATGCCAAAAGAATTTAACATTAAAATCTGGTTGCCCCTTAGCTAGACATAACAGTTGCAGTTGTTGGGTGTGAACATTTTCTTCTCGACGGTTACCAGACCCTTGCTGCAATTAATGCATTGGCAACCATAGGCCCCTTTTTTCCAGCTGGGGAGTCAGATTGAATACCGACCATGCCAGCTGTGTTTTTGCCGATCCCACCGAAGCTAGCACAGGGAAGAAAATACGGACTTCTGATTGGTTAGAGCATTTTGTTGTGGTTCAGTTTCGAGTTTAAGTTTATTTCATCATCAGTTCTGTTTGTAAAATTTTTAAAAGATGGATTTTGATTAATTTCCATTTAATTTTACATATTTATTAACAGATAAAAAGAAAGATTTTCTGAAATTTAGAATTAAAGAATTTAATGATGGTGTTTTTCAATTGCTCTATATTACTTTAAAAAATATAAAATCGTAATTTCTTAATTATTTTAGTATGATAGAACATATTTATAAACAATAATCACATTTCCCTTTTTACGGCGTGAATTACGCAATATTTGCAAACCCAATTGTTCTACATTAATTTAAAAAATATATTTTTATTATAACATGATATACCCATATACAGCCCTAATACGTACATCAACATTCAGAAGGATTTATTTATAAACAATTGTTCTTTAAAACTCAGCAAGCTTATTCAACCAATTAGAAGACCGTATTTACTGCGCTATGCTAGCTTCGGTGAGATCGGCAAAAATGCATGCCAGCTGCGTTTTGGCTGCAATTTGTCCACTCATCTCCATTGTGCATTGGGCAAACTTTTGTATTTTGGCGACTTTGTTCTACGCCAACACTGTGTGTGTTGTCTCTCACTTCACCGCTTGCCACACGAACTAAACAGGTTCGAATTTGTGTTTTCGGAGATTGTGCTGCTTGTACCTCTCCCTACTGATTATGCATACAATAAATTTGTGACTATCTACTACTTGGGGTTTTTTTTTCTCAGTCCCTACAAGAACCTATCCAAATATTCCTTTGTATTCGGTTTTTCTTTTCTGTAGCAATCTATTAAGAGAACACATTAGTCACGCGGTAAAAGCCGAAAGCTAATGATAAGTCTATGGGAGCGTTCTTTTCAAATATCTCGCTCAAATTTTATTATTTTTACACGATTTTTTTTTTTTGCATAGGATAGCTGAGGACAATCCACAACCGGCCTAGTTTTTACTTTTTCGATTTTGCTTTTATATTTTTTATATTATAATAGTATCAATTACAAAACCGATTTAAACCGGTTTTGTATGTTAAAGTAATTAAAAAAAATCTGAAACCGAAATTGAAAACTTAAAAACTAGGCCGGTTGTGGAGCGTCCTCAGCTATCCTATGCAAAAAAAAAAAAAAATCGTGTAAAAATAATAAAATTGGAGCGAGATACTTGAAAAGAACGCTCCCATAGACTTATCATTAGCTTTCGGCTTTTACCGCGTGACTAGTGTGTGCTCTTAAGAATCAACATCTCAGCTTCAACAAAATAATCTCCGTTATACCCCCCCTATATAATATTTAATTAACTATAATTTAAATATTCTGAGTATGTCCAGTGTAAAGAGCGTCATTGCTAGACACCTGCCGATTATCTTCGTTTTTAGGTGCGTTCGTAACTATGTAAATACGTAGCACCTATTGTTGTCGTTCAGTCCGTCCATCCGTCTGTCCGCATATAACAACGCAAAAACGACCCAACCGAATCGTTTGAAATTTAAAATACATAATTATTACATAATTTTGCCGAGTCATCTCAAACTTTATGAAAATCGGATGCATAGATCAATGACAGGGACAATCAAAATACTCCGTTACATTACAGTCAATGGGGAAAAAAGTTTCAAATGCATTTTAATCGTTTTGAAATTTTAAATACATAATTATCACATAATTTTGTCGAGTTATTTCAAATTTTATCAAAATCGGATGCATAGTTCAACTAAAAGGACAATCAAAAGTATTCCGTTACATTACGGTTAATGGGGAAAAAAGTTTCAAATGCATTTTAAGGGTGTTACCCTCATTCGAACGTAATAAAATTGATATGCATCTATAAAGTATATATTATAATATACATTTTGCATAATCTGTGGAGCAAAGAATACTTGTTATTGATTTACAAGGCCACACAAAAGTATTCCATTGCATAATGGTATAGGGAGAACATTGTTTGGTGCTCATTTTAATTGTAATTATTTACAATTTTATGAGATTGATATAGGAGAGTGATATTTTTAAAACTTCGTTATCGTACCAACGCACCTCATTTGCCATGCTTCACGTGCAATTTCCAACTTGTTTTAATTAATTACCCTGTGTATAAGTTGACCCACTCCCCACTTTCCAACTCGCAAATTTTATATAAAATTTCTCGATTATATATGGTATTTATTTATTTACTTTAATCGCAGGAAAGGGCTTCAAAGTTGACGTTTTTGAACACATTTCTCGACGAGAGGAGAAAAACTTGTAATCACGTTGTAACATGATGGTCGGTATGTTCATGAAATGAAGACATAATCATAAGTGTAAGATAAAATCAAACTGTTTATTTAAACCTCTGGAACATGGGAAAGTGGAGCGATAGTTGAAGATTTCAGTCACTAAGCACAATACTAAGAGATTAAATCATAAGCTATACTCACGACCTCGGCTTAAGCTCAGTTCGGGCCACTTCACAACAGCTTCACGTTCAGATTGCGGCTAAAGGCTAGTTTAAACCTATAATAGAAAAGCCCGTGGCTGCGAACACTCCTTATTCTCAAAAGTATCCAACGTACTAAATAACTTCTTGCCCACTGGCACTCCTCTTGGGTAACTCAGCTCACCACAAACTAACTCGGCTCACACTGCTGGCAATCTCACTTTAAAACACAATCTATCTCCTTTGAGGCTATCTCTTCACAACGCAATCTATTTCACCTGGCTGGCTTTCGCCTTCTCACCACACACTAGCTGGCTTTCGCCTTCTCACCACACACAACACACTCCAACTCACAGCTTTTATACATTGCAAACTGAAGACGGCGCTATAAATTTGCATATTACTCCTAAACGCCACTAACTGTAGAACCGAGGGCGACACACACGCTCTGGAAAGTTAAAGCTCAATAAAGGATAGATGTCGCTTCCACGCCACACATGTAAGAACATTGACGTTACGATCTCACTAAAATGCTAGAGTGCCTTTATCACAAAGGACACTCCCTCACAACGTGATCGAAATCGTTCATAACTCAATAGGTAATTTAATGATCATAAAATGATAAACTAAGTTCGCTTCCATAGTCAGGCATTCCAATTTTATACATTTCTGAAAAAAAAAATGAATTTGTAAATGTGACAAAACTTGTTGAGAGGAGCAGTTGATAAACACCCTTAGTTTGTATCAAGAACTGCAGATAACTACATGTATAAATATAATGCCTACATTCACATTTTTCTTTATTAAGAAACCAATTTTAGGCATTAGTTTGAGATCTTTAAAAAATAAAAAAGATAATTTTATTTATCACAAAATATATCGTCCTTAGGCCAATGTCACACGAGCGGGTTTGAAAAGCAGCCAAAAAGACGTCCTCTGTTGAGAGCATGGCAATCTAGTGTTCTGTCCACATGAACGCAGACGATACGCCGCGTTCAAATATGCGCGAAGCTTCGCTTCGTTGCCTAGATTTCCCCCCATGCCGCTGGCGGTCGTTTGCGTTTTGAAAGCTACGGAATACCCTATTGTGGTCAGACGGCAAGCGATTTAAACGCTGACTTTCGATTTTCTTTTCAGAAATTCATGAGTTTTTGTTTTAATTGGGCATCGAATTTTCTCGCTAGAATTTAAAGTGGATTTAATATACCTGGAACAATTGACATTTTGCGAAAACTATAAAGTATTTATATGAAAATTAATACATTTTTGGGAAATTTATTTTACAGTTGTGAAAAGTAACACTTTGTAACAATATGAAATCTAATTACTAAAATGTAAAACAGGCATCTTTTTAGTAATACCTTCTTTAAATCCTTCTATTTTTTTTTTCTTCCTGGGGAACTTGTTTCATTTGCAAATTACAAAATTTTAAAACTCAACATTAGATTAATTAATGAATAAGTTAGAATATGTTAATCAATTTGTAATCAATGTTTTTAGGAATACAATTTTGTGAAAGAATATGTTTTATTATTACATATTTTGAGAAGGGGCCTATTTTATTAAATGAATTTGTGTAAAGAGGAACTAATTAGAACGCAAAATTTTCCGGGATCGATCTCTGAAATTAAAATCTTTGCAAGCTAAATCTGATTTAAAAAATCCGGTATGAGAGAGTCGATAACAAAACTGAGCTTTTGTTTTCATATCCAGTACCGATGCTATGTACTGCGAACATTTATTTTGAAAAATGTTGTAATTTATATTTATTATTATTTTATTATTATTTCTTTTTCATATTATTTGTATAAATATGTATACCATACCAGGAAATTTTACGACTTTCCCCTCACTACACTGTTTTTTAGGTGCGTTCGTAGTTATGTAAATACGTAGCACCTATTGTTGTCGCTCAGTCCGTCCTTCTGTCTGTCCGTCTGTCTGTCTGTCTGTCCGTCCGCATATAACAACGCAAAAACTACCCAACCGAATCGTTCGAAATTCAAAATACATAATTATTACATAATTTTGTCGAGTCATTTCAAATGTTATGAAAATCGGATAAATAGATCAATTACAGGGACAATCAAAAGGATTCCGTTACATTACGGTCAATGGGGAAAATACTTTCAAACACATTTTAATCGTTTGAAATTTAAAACGTATATTTATTAGATAATTTTGTCAACTTATTTCAAATTTTATGAAAATCGGATGGATAGATCAATTACAGGGACAATCAAAAAGATTCCGTTACATGACGATCAATGGGGAAAAAAGTTCCAAATAAATTTTAATGGTGTTACACTCATTTGAGCATAAGAGAATCGACATGAATCTATGAAATATGTACTAAAAATACATTTTGTACAATCTGTGATGCAAAGAATATTTATTTTTAAATTACAGGGCCACACAAATGTATTCCACTAAATAACGTTATTCAGGGAAACATTGTTTGGGGGGTGTTTTAATTATATTAAACTACTTCACATTTTATGAATAAGATATACGTTACTGAAGTAGAATAAAAATTATTCCCTGCATATTTACAAGAACACAAAGATTTCGACCACTATACTGTATCCAAAGTACGCTCTATTATATCAGCAAGATCTTAATATTTTAAAACTTCATTATCGTACGAACGCACCACATTTGCTACGCTTCACGTGCAATTTCCAACTTGCTAATATATAAATTTGTCTTGTTTAATCATCGAAGTTGAAAACTATGGTGTATAATATTCTTTCAAAAGGTTTTTAATTGAAGGAAGATGATGGTTAAAAAAGTTGAGATTTTTGTAAAAACTGTGTTTTGCTATTTGAATGAGTTTTTTGCTTGATCGGGCCGTGAAATGCGTTAAAATAAATTACCTGGGTTAAAGCTTTAACAAATTTAAAGCTTTTTTACAGTTGACCTAAAAATTGTGGTCCCTATAAACCTTTTATAAATTTACTATTTTATGCTGAATGTACTAACAGATTTTTTTTAAATAAATATCTTGCAGAGATAGGTATTAATGAAATCTAGTTAAAAGAAAAAATAGCTTTTTATATTTTTGAAGCAAATAAAATTATTTTTGGTAAAAATGGCGCTTTTCTTTTTTTTCTTTTTTTCTTTCTTACTACTACATTTTTTTGGGGAGGGGGTAAAAAGTTTGGATAGCAGGAAAGTTAATATCCTCTGGTAAAATATTACATGACTTTTTGCATATGGCGATAAATTTGAAAATGTTTAATTTTTCAATATTATTAATGCACGATTTTTGAACCATGGAAAGAACTTTCTTATTCAATTTAATTTTTAAATATTTCATGTTTCAACTTTATAAATAACAATTATATTTATTAAATTTTTAAATGCATTTTAAAATTACAGAAGAATTGAAAACATGAAACATTCTTCGTTGGACTAAAACGCGCATTATTACTGGAAAAGGAGAAGCAGAGCTGACAGACTAGAAAGGGGCAATGTAAGTACAGTAGTGGCCAAAATTGTGGACACTTTTAGATATCATTCATTACAAAATGTAAGAAGCTACCTATTGCAACTGCCCGATGGAAAGCACTTCCGGAAAAGTTTGGCATATTTTCATCGAACATGATAACGATCGCTAAAATAAGGGGTGTGTTAGCACCCCCATTCCCTATTTATGCTAATGAACTTCTAAATCTAATAAAGGAAAATCCTTATCTTAATGAAACTAAGAAATAAACCGAAGCAATTTGGGCGATTCTGCATGAAAATCTATTTACCTGAAATAAGAGGAGGGGGGATTTGCCATTTTTCCCCCTTTTATACTTAACCAATGAATCGCCAAATATAATAAAGGGAATGTCATATCGGAAAGAAACGTATATTAAATGTGAAGCAAGTTGAATAATTCTGCATGCAAAACCCATTTATCAAAGCTAAGGGGTGTATTAGTCTCCATTATCTCCCTTTATATTAACGAATGAACCCCCAAAACTAATCAAGGAAGCGTTTTAACAGAATGAGCCTAGACAATTTTTTTAAGCAAATCGTATATTTATATGAAGAGTTATTGCGGTACATGCATGCAAACATATACAGGCCCAGCGGGCACATTAGCTTTCAGGCTTTGATCGCCTGTAAGCTAAAAAGCTGTTTTAAAATACTTTTAAATAGTATCTATTTCCTTTAAGTGATATTTGATATAAAACTATTTCATATATAAAGTGATTTTATTGACTTCTCTTCATTTGAATCAATAAAGTATGCGAAAAATAAATGTAACCATACTTGCATATCACTCCAAAAAAAAAAAAAAAAAAAAAAAAAAAAAATTCGAAAAATCAAAGTAATTCTTAGACATTGATAACGATATCATTATGGAGGAGGGATAATCGAAGTTTGAAAACATGTGATATCGTAAGAAGGAAGTGGGTTCAAAATTCCAAAAAGTTTAAAACATTATGCATATGTGCACAGCTCCAAAGATGGTAAAAGTCTTGCTTTTGCTCATACGATGGTAGCGCATGCTTCTTGATTAATTTAACGAAATTTCACTCTTTGGAAATTTGCCATTTCTATTTTTCATTTATGTAGCTAAGATGTTTGTTTTGCTATGATGCTCTGTAGCAACTTAAGAAAAATCAGTTTAGTTTTTTTTATTTAATAATAATAATAAAGAAGTAATATTATCTAAATTGAAGTTGAATAACAATTATCATTTTAATAATATCTGCACCCATTTGTATTTCCTAAATATGGTGGATTTTTCATTTAACATCAGATATATTAAAAATAAAAGACTCAAATGAATTTAAAGAAAATTTCTATATATTTTGGGTGTTTTAAATAGAAATGTCCGATAAATTATCTGTCACTGATCATAGTCTTTTTTTCTAGTTTCTTGTATAACTCATATAAAGTTACAGAATCATTTATTCCCTGCAGAATATACATAGCTTAAATGAAAACATTGAATGGAATCTGTAACTTCGATAAATATCGTCTGAAAACGGGACTCAAAACGCTCGTCTGACCGAAGTGGCGCAGATGTTTTTTTTCACTTTGAAAAAACAAACGTCGAAATATTCGGTCGTCTGTCATTAGCCTTATTATAATAAAAGATGCAATAATAAACAAGTTGGAAATTGTACGCGAAGCGTAGCAAATTAAGGTGCGTTCGTACGATAACAAAGTTTTAAAAATATTCAGATCTTGCTGATAGACAGTACTTCGGATACAATATAGTGGTCGAAATCTTTGTGTTCCTTATGTAAGTCATTTTTATTACACTTCAGCAACGCATATCATATTCATAAAATATGAAATAGTGTAATATGATTAAAACACGCTCCAAACAATGTTTCCCCGTATAGCATTATGTAGTGGAATACTTTTGTGTGGCCCTGTAATACATATTCTTTGCGTCACAGATTGTACAGAATGTATATTTTAGTATATATATACTTCATAGGTTCATGTCAATTTTATTATGTTCGACACACCATTAAAGTGCATTTGAAGCTTCTTTTCCCCATTGACCGTAATATAACGGAATAATTTTGATTGTCCCTGTAATGGATCTATGCATCCGATTTTCATAACATTTGAAGTGACACGACAAAATTATGTAATAATTATCTGCTTTAAATTTGAAACGATTCGGTTGGGTAGTTTTTGCGTAGTTACATGCGGACAGACAGACGGACGGAGTGAACGACAACTGTAGGTGCTACGTATTTACATAATTACGAACGCACCTAAAAAGTATATACACTATAAATGACACTTAAAAAATTAAAACTAAGAACGTTTTCGTTCACACTTGAGCATCATCAGTTAGCACAACTGTAAGGCATTCCTTCTCGAGCTTTTATTTCATTTGATGATTCAGAAGAGCGTTTTTACTTACCCATCATACGTAGTATAGGGTAAGTCTTGCAATCGTTTTGAAAATCGAAAATTTTTTATGACGGATTTACACGTTTTAGACACTGGAGATTTCGAAAAACATATTTTTAGAAAAAAAAAAAAATTGCCGTCCGTCTGTCTGTCTGTCTGTCTGTAAACGCTCTATCTCCCGAACAAATTGAGATAGAGACTTGAAACTTTGTATGTACTTAGTATGTAAAAATGGTACGAAGCCTATTTAATATCAGCAACCTCGATTATCCGGAACTATTTTTTCCGGATTCTCGAAAATTTCTTTCTGATGAAAGGTATATAAAAATTTTCGAATTTTTTTATTTTAAGGAATGCATGTAAAAGGCAATAAAAAAACACAAATTTTGCATAAAGAACGAAATCGATCGGATTATGAGTTGTCGAGATATTTGTAATCCTGTTTTCCACATTCTTCGATTTTTCAGGACCCTGTATTTCATTCAAATCTCAATTCAGAGGTATATTTTAACTGAAAATGAGACGCTTAATCCGACGCAGCAAACTGTTAGTTAATATAATTATTATTTTTGGAGTTATAAGGATGTTTCTTTTACGCAGTTTGGTACTTCTTGAGTAGTTTGGCGTTTTGTATAATTTGTTGAAACTGGTGCATCAACAATTCATTAATAGAGTATTACTATGTGTATTAACAACATTTAAATTTAGTTTTGGAATTGAAATACATTGTATAATAAGTTTTCACACGTTTTATTTTCATATGCATATCCAGATGGGTAAGTATTACGGTGGCCTCCAACGACTAGTTTTCTCATATTTTTCCCTTCTGTCTCAACCATCTGGGGTCAATGATCGAAGATGCATACGAGGTATGTACGAATGTACGTATAATGTACCCTTAATTTGTTTATTTTTTTTCATTTGCAGGCATCTGGACGAGGAGCAGCGACGCAACGCCATTAACAGCGGCTTATCCTCCGGGGCGGAAAGCGGAAGTAGGCGTCAACTGCCCACCCTCGAGAAGCAGAAAGCGCCGACCCACGAAGTTAGTACCTAATATTATAAAAAGAATATTGCCCAGTTAAACTGATGGCGTTGAACTCACAGGCTCCGCATACTAATTGTACATTACAGCCTTATATTTTCAAGGGTTATTTCCGTTCGAAAAAAAAAATCAAAAAGGAGAAAAAGCTATCCTCTTTCTCCTTTTTTACTTACCCATCATACGTAGTATAGGGTAAGTCTTGCAATCGTTTTGAAAATCGAAAAAAATTTTTTGGCGGATTTACACGTTTTAGATAGTGGAGATTGCGAAAAACATATTTTTAGAAAAAAATTTTTGCCGTCCGTCTGTCTGTCTGTCTGTCAGTCTGTCTGTCTGTAAACGCTCTATCTCCCGAACAAATTGAGATAGAGACTTGAAATTTTGTATGTAGTTAGTATGTAAGAATGGGACGAACCCTATTGAATATCAGCAACCTCGATTATCCGGAACTATTTTTTTCGGACTCTCGAAAAATTCGTTCTGATGAAAGGTATATAAAAATTTTCGAATTTTTCTGTTTTAAGGAATGGGAGTAAAAGGCAATAAAATAACACACATTTTGCATATAGAACGAAGTCGATCGGATTATTAGTTGCCGAGATATTTGTAATCTTGTTTTCCACATTCTTCGATTTTTCATGACCCTGTATTTCATTCAAATTTCAATTCAAAAGTATATTTTAATTGGAAATGAGACGCTTAATCCGACGCAGTTAATTGTTAGTTAATAGAATTATTATTTTTGGAGTTATAAGGATGTTTCTTTTACGCAGTTCGGTACCACTTGAGTAGTTTGGCGTTTTATATAATTTGTCGAAATGGGTACATCAGCAGTTCTTTAATATAACATTACTATGTATATTAACAATATTTAAATTATGTTTATGAATTGCAATGCATTGTATAAATAGATTCACATGTTTTATTTTCATATACATATCCATGATGGGTAAGTATTACGATGGCCCCCAACGACTAGTTATATTTAATCATTGAACCCCCTAAAATAATCAGGGATATGCTTTGTCATATAGAAAATCTATATCCAAAATTCAGAGCAAATCGGATAATTCTTTATAAAAACCCATTTAGCATATATAATTTAAGAGGAGTTATCCCCCTCTTTTATACTTAACCATTAAACTTCCGAAACTATTCAGAGATTTGAACGAAATCTGATAATTCTGCATGAAAAACCCATATATATAAATTAAGGAGAGGGGCATTAGAACCCCTGTTCCCCTTGCTTATACTTATTCAATGAACACCTAATTACAGTCACGGAATTGCCTCATCAGAATGATCCTATAGCTAAATTTTGAACGAAAACTGCTAATTCTGCATGAAAAACCCATTTATATCAATTAAGGAGAGGGGCATGAGACCCCGTTCCCCCTCTTATACATATCGAATGAACTCCAAAAACTAATCGGGGAAACGCCTTATCAGGATATACCTATATACAAAATTTCAAGTGGATCGGATATTTTTATCATGAGTTATTGCGTTACGCACGTACGAACGTACATACAGAACGGGCGGGCACATAAGCTCTCAGGCTATTATAGCCTGTGAGCTAAAAAAAAGAGTTACACAGGAATTCTGCCTTTTTCTAGAATTGACCCTCATAGCATGCATAGTCACAGTGACGTCACTGTGAGTCCCTTTGGTCACATCACATCTGTGACCAAAATGCCACCACTCAGTGATGTCACATTATGACTGAGATGTGGGTTTCTTAAAAGTCTTTAGAAAATTACAAAAATTCTTCAAAACATGTTCCCATAAGGCATGGTGACGTCACTGCGACGTCGTTGTGAAGTCACATTGTGACTTTGTGACCATCGATCGTCGATGTGACGTCACGTGACGCCGATGTGAAGTCACTGTGACTAAAACGTGAAGTCGTTATGGCCGTTTCAGAGCTCGTTTGTGACCATTTCACAAAGTGGTCACAATGTGACAAATTTGTGAAAAATGTGTCATTTGTGACTATCCACAACCGGCCTAGTTTTTACTTTTTCAATTTTGGTTTCAGATTTTTTTTTTAAATTACTTTAACTTTCAAAACCGGTTTAAACCGGTTCTGAAATTGAAACTATTATAATATAAAAAAATATATAACGAAATAGAAAAAGTAAAAACTAGGCCGGTTGTGGAGCGTCCTCAGCTATCCTATGCAAAAAAAAATCATGTAAAAATATTAAAATTTGAGCGAGATATTTGAAAAGAACGCTCCCATAGACTTTACATCATCATCCGGGTCTTTTTGAGTACTTTTCCTGTGACTATTGTGGGGCCTTAAAGTAAATAACATGTTTTGAAGAATTTTTATAATTTTCTAAAGATTTTTAAAAAAGGTCACATCTCAGTCACAATGTGACGTCACTGAGTGGTGGCATTTTGGTCACAGGTGTGATGTGACCAAAGTGACTCACAGTGACGTCACTGTGACTATGCATGCTATGAGGGTTATTTACTTTAAAAAACATGCTTCTGGCAATTTAAATATCGCCGCTTTTGTCACAGTTTCGTCACAATGTTAATGTCAAAGGAGGCACAAATGACACATTTTTCAGGAATTGGTCACACCGTGACTTCACGAAGTGATCATAATGTGACGTCACGAACGAGCTTTAAAACGGCCATAACGACTTTACATTTTAGTCACTGTGACTTCACATCGACGATCGATGGTCACAAAGTCACAATGTGATTTCACAACGACGTCGCAGTGACGTCACCTTGCCTGACTGGGAGTGTCATCAAATGAGTAGATGAAAATTATAGTGAACATTTCTGATCGGAGCAGAAACATAAAATGGAAATGTTACTTGTGTAATCTGATAAATTTGAGTTAACCCAATAGATATGGATTTAGCTGAAGGTTTATATAAAGATAAACGTTTATTTACAACATTATCCATAATATTTTCTTAATAATGATTTAACATAACATTTAACATTATAAACATTTTCTTTAGTAATTCTTCGTTTTTACCCTACATTCTTCATAAAATGCTAAGCTTGAAATTTTGTGGACTTTTGTATATGCATAGGAAATTACATTAAATGATCAGAAAAATGTTGCATATCTTGAGAATTTATTTTTTTATTTGAAACTAGTTGGATGTGCCAATCCCAAAACTTTCTTCTATCTCATACGTACATTTTAATATTTGTAAAAAATAGTTACTCGTGTTAATGCTTTAATAATTTTAATTCATGACTCTACAAACTTTGATTTTCATCTTAAATTTCTGCTTCAGTCAATGAATCGGAATAAAAACAAGTTTCCATCTCTGCACGAACCGACGGACAATAGAATGATAGGCAGATTTTTTTTTTTTTTTTTTTCAAATTCAGGGAGGACCAACTAGCCATGACCAAACACTCACACAAAAAATTTAATTCAATTCTACTTCATACACTTTTAGGTGGTACAATACTGAAAATGGCACAAACATTTCTATTGCAGCGCCCCCTTCCGGCCCACATGCCCCAAGAAGTTAGTATACCTTAACAAGTTGGAAATTGCACGTGAAGCGTAGCAAATGAGGTACGAAGTTTTAAAAATATCACTTATCATATATCTATCTCATAAAATTGTAAATAATTACAATTAAAATGCGCACCAAACAGTGTTCTCCCTATGCCATTATGCAATGGAATACTTTTGTGTGGCCCTGTAAATCAATAACAAATATTCTTTTCACCACAGATTATGCAAAATGTATATTACAATATGTACTTTATAGATGAATATTAATTTTATTACGTTCGAATGAGTGTAACACCATTAAAACGCATTTGAAACATTTTCCCCCATTAACCGTAATGTAACGGAACACTTTTGATTGTCCCTGTAGTTTAACTATGCATCCGATTTTGATAAAATTTGAAATAACTCGACAAAATTATGTAATAATTATGTATTTAAATTTTCAAACGATTAAAATACATTTGAAACTTTTTTGCCCATTGACCGTAATGTAATGGAATATTTTTGATTGTCTCTGTAATTGAACTATGCATCCGATTTTCATAAAATTTGAAATGACTCGACAAAATTATGTAATAATTATGTATTTTAAATCTCAAACGATTCAGTTGGGTAATTTTTGCGTTGTTATATGCGGACAGACAGACGGACGGACTGAACGACAACAATAGGTGCTACGAATTTACGTAATTACGAACGCCCCTAAAAAGAGTTCTGCTTTTTCTAGAATTGAGTGAATGAAAGTTATGTCCGATGAAGCTGATTGCAGAAACATAAAATGCAATGTTACTTGTCGCTTTCTTGTCAAAATTAGTGTCGAAATTTTTTTTTCGACTTCCGGTTTTCGACGGATTTACACGTTTTAGGAGTCAGAGATTCCAGAAAACGTGTTTTTACAAAATGTCTGTGTGGTCCATCCATGTACGCCATTCTACCATCAAAAAGTGTATGAAGATATGCATGGAATTGAACCAAATTTTATGTGAATGTGGCAAGCAGATTCTTTCTTTCAATTTTGAAATATTCCGCCGAAGAGGGGCGCTGCAATCGCGATTTTTGTGCCATTTTCAACATTGTACCGACCAAAAGTGTATGAAGTTATGCCTAGAAGTGAAATAAAATTTTTGTGTATGATTATTTTTTGGTATAGCAAGTAAGTCTGTAACGGAATGAAGGGTCTGGTGAGCGTTGAATGCAGACATAACTCTGAATATAAGATAAAACCAGTTTATTTAAACGATTAGGGTTCAAGGACAGTGGAGCAGTTCTTTAATTTTAATAACTGGTAACAATACTAAAAGATTAAACTCATACTCACAGCTCCGGCACTAACTCAATCGGGGCACTTCGGATTACTTCGCACTTAAACTTCAGCTAGACTGCTAGATAAAACTTTATTAATCTGCCCGTGGCTGTGATACGCTCTTTATTAACTTTGAACTACTCAACGTAAACAATTACTGTCTCTTACCAACGGCAAACTTCGCAAATCGCTCTCCTCTGAATAAACTAACTGCTGGCGGCTCACTGTAAAACTCCTGGCAGACACACTCAGCTGGTTTTTGCTGCTAGACACCACTAGCTGGCTAACGCCGCTAGACACACTCAAACTCCAAGCTTTTATATGCTGCAAACTGAGATGCTACAAATTTACATACTACTTCTAACCGCGACATAACTGTAGAATCCGAGAAAGACACACACGCTCTAGAAAGTTAAAGTAAAAGAGAGGATAGATGTCGCTTTCACGCTTACGCATGTTAAATCATTGACGTCAGGATCTCAAAAGTGCTAGAGTGCCTTTATTACAAAGGTCACTCCCTCACAAGTCCTTCCTGAATTGGAAAAAAAATCTGCCTATCATTCTATTGTCCATCGGCTCGTGCAGAGACGGAAACTCGTTTTTACTCCGACTAATTAAATGAAGTAGAAATTTAAGATGAAAATCAAAGTTGGCAGAGTATTTAATTAAAATTATTAAAGCATTAACATAAGTAACTATTTTTTTTTAAATATTAAAATGTATGTATGGGATAGAAGAAAGTTTTGGGATTGGCACATCCAACTAGCATAATTCGATAAATTTGAGCTAACCCATAGTGCAATAAATATCGATTTAGTAAAAGGTTTTATAAAAATGGGATAACATTTTCTTTAGCAATTCTTTGTTTTTATTCCATATACAGTCGAGTCTCTATATAACGAAATCTACCGTTCCAGTAAAAAATTCGTTCTATAGAGAAATTCGATGTATAGAAAATGATGTTAAACGATGTCGTATTTAATGTGTAAATTTAATAAATTATTATTTTTGATGTTTTTAATTAAGAATTTGAAATGTTTAAAAGTAAATATTAACCTAACATTTTATTTCTTAATTTTTTAAGCTGTTTCGAAAAAGAGAACAGCCATTTATTTGAAGGCTTAATGAAAATCAATTAAGGAAGACTTGCATTCATTTCAGACGAACAAATCTGTAATTTTCTGTTGTTTTGATTTTAAAACTGTTATGCTGTCATAATAATAATTTTTTAAAAAGCACAAACTTTAGCAAGAAATGAAAAATTGCAGTTAACATTTTCCTTTATTTGAAGGCCTCTCTTATGTGCCTCTCATTGATTCCTCTCTTATATATGTAACAATCTAATTGACTTTGCTTTGAGAAGGATGTTGAAAGGTGTGATGAATTCGTTGGATTTAAAGAACAAGGAGAGAATTAATATAAAAAAAACTCAGCACTGAACGATAAATCAAAAATAAGTGATGGAAAATTGATTCCATATGAGTTCGAAGATTTTTTAAAACTGAATAATCCAAGACCAATTTATGAAAAAATTCGTTATATGGAGAGAGATATTTCGCTATATAGAGACTGTTTTTAATGTAATCATGCGAAAAGGGGACCGTTCCTACGAAAAATTCGTTATATAGAAAAATTCGATGTATGGAGTTTCGTTTTAGAGAGGCTCGGCTGTACTTTATGGAATGCCAAGTCTAAAGCAACGGCGGAGCTTGAAATTGTGTGAACTTTTGCATATGAAATTACAGTAAATGATTAGAAAAATGATGCATATCTTGAGAATTTATTTTTTTAATTAAAAAAAATGAACGAAAAATCATATAAAATTATTGATTTAAAATTATAAATATCAATTTTCTATAACTTCGTTAATTAAAAAAAAAAAAAAAAAAAAAAACATTGTGATGGAGATTTTAAATAATTTCATTATAAAGTGCATTTTCTTTTCTCTACGCAGCTGTATAAAAATTTAAAATGTGCGACGTTTAGAAGCTTAAAAATTTGCAGATCGGAAAATTGTAAATCCGAAACTTCATTTAAAATTTGTTTGTGATGGGTCCAGTAACATTGATATTTAATCCATGTCGTACGTAATAGGAGGCGTTCAGAAGTCAGCCTGATTAATTCCCTCCAATAAAAATGCACATTTTAAACACCTAAAGTTGTCTATCTATAAATTACTGTTTTTTTAATGTAGGAATATTAATGTTTAATGCATGGCGTACGTAATATATGACTCGTTATAAACATCCTAAAAAGGATGTTTCTTATTATTTTGAATTATAGAGTTTATTATTATTATTATTTTTTTATCATTGGTCATTAAGCATTAATATTCCTATATTAATGCTTAATGCACGGCGTACGTAATATATTAGATTAATTTTAAACGCGATTATTCAATCGGTAAATTAACTATAATAGATGTAAATTTTTCCATTTTTCAATTTTGGGTGAAAAAAGTCCGGTCCAGGATTCGAACCCTGAAGGCGCCAATGCTCTACCAACTGAGCCATCCCGGACATGAACACTGGAGGATCATTTCACCCAATCGTTTCAGGGGTGATCATTGAGGTTAATTGGGTGAAATAGTCCTCCAGTATCCGTGTCCGGGATGGCTTAGTTGGTAGAGCATTGGCGCCTTCAGGGTTCGAATCCTGGCCCGGACTTTTTTCTCCCAAAATTGAAAAATGGAAAAATTTACATCTCGTTATGATCATGGTAAAAATGATGTTTCTTATTATCATTATTATTTTGGATTTATTGGTATTAATTGGATTTATTGGATTTATTGTGGAATTTATTGATAAGTCTTTAAGAAATCTGAGTCTTTCACTCTAAAACTGGGAGGAGTGAAAAGCTCACTTTTTGTAGGAGTGATTTGCATTTTCACTCTTTTTAGAGAGAACTTTATACAAATACACTCTTTAAAGAGTGGAATTTCCGACTCCCTAAAAAGGAGTGAAATATCTCACTCCGTTGTCGAGAGTGAAATATCTCACTCCATGGTCGAGAGTGAAAAATCTCACTCCGTTAACGAGAGTGAAAGCCGGCATTATACACTTGAAAAAAATACCCGCTCAACTTTGAACTAATATATGGAGTAAAACAATGAAAAGTGCCAAAATATGTCAATTCTTACTTTTCGAAAACTACATTTTATAATATAACCTATAAAATTACGCTTATTTGCTATTAAAACGCACTCGTTTTCAAAAATGAGTGTCACTCCTTCGAAAGAGTCAACGGTCACTCTTAAAAAGTGACTTAGATATGTATTACGTATCAGCCAATCAGAAATCGTCTTCTCAGTTGTGATGATAAAAATGTTTCCGCCATTTTATCGTGTCCGTTATGTGTCCGACTTTCGTTTCCTCGGTCTACAAATGTGGATCTTTAATTTGTATTATTAATACTGAAAAGTAGTTTAAATTCCGATCTTGAAATGTTATACTCCGATACCTTATGATGCAAAATAATCCACATAGATTAAGTTTCTTGATCTGGAGTCAAAATGGAGAACTAATAATTCAGTGAAAAGCAATAATACTCCATTAATACTCAGTGACGAAGATGTTGCACTGCACATATCTTATTTATCAAACAAAGGATTATTATTCATCAAACAAGGGATAATATTTAACATAAAAAATGGTAAGTCAATTTTAATTTCAACTTTTTATTTTCCGAAAGTAAATTCTAGAATGTTGAGTTAAAAGTTTTATTTTACACCTTTACACAGGAAGTTGTCTTCTATCTCTATGTGATCGGAGAAAAAAAAAAAGCAAAATCGCTGACGCGCTTAAAAAAACGCTTTAGTAATTTTAAAAGTTTGCAGTATGACTTATATTAGATGACATTTATTTATTAGAGATAAATAACTCATTAAAATTGTTTTTCCAACAATAAGAACAAAACATATGTAGCAGTGTTGAATTCAGAGGGTGTCCCGGGGGAGGTATCCCCCCGGAGCATTGAAATGCCCCCCCCCCCCTATAACGATTATTTCGTTATATATTGGTTATTTTCTTAAATTATTCCTTTACACCCCCCGTCTCTGTTCAGTTCAAAAATTAGTTTTAAGTTGTCTTTCATTCCTTTTCCATTTTTCTTGCTTATTAATTCTCTAACCGAAAATCGGCAGCTGCTTAACTTTATCTGTGAGAAATACACTCACATATTAATCAACCGTTTAAAACTATTTCCAGATGTCTGCTATTTCCGATCGAAGCAATTCTGCATTACCTTTTAAGGAGATCATCTCTGTTTCGCAGTTAAAATTTATGCTTACGCTTCTTTTTCCTTTCTCGACAAAACCCTAAAAAGAATTTAACATCTGCGCAGTAAAATCTGATGTCCCTTCGGTGTGCCTCTGTGTTTAGACAAAACAACACGTGTAACATTTTATCGTTTGGCAACCTTTTCCTTTCCCATCCCAGCTGGGAAACTAAATTGAATTCTGATCTTGCTGGCTGCATTTTAACTGTTATTTGGCGTATACTATCCATTGTGCATGGGCGAACTTGTGTATGTTGGCGATTTTCTATCATGCCAAAAGTGGCGGTTTGTTGCTATGTACGAACTTACTTGACTCTCTGCTCTGGTCTAGTGAAGTTGCTGAAAACTGTTCGGAGATTTTCTCCGAGTACTGTAAGTGTACCCCTCCTAGTAATACATGTCTGAATAAAGAATAACTTAGCAATCATTGTGGGGTTTTTTCGTACATCCGAATCTGGACTACTATACGTAATCACGCTTCTTCTAAGTATTCTAATAAAATTAGCAGCTGCTACCAAACTACGCTACAAGAATCTCCACTACAAAAATAACTGGTACCGTTTGACTCTTTCGTTTTTCCCCACATAAAAAAAAAAAAAAAAAAAAAAAAAAAAAAAAATATGGAGGGGGGTACAATCAACTGCGACGTTCCGGCGGATGTGATGCTTTTTGTTTCTTCTTTTTCTTCTCTGCATCCCCCGGTAGAAAATGCTATTAGTCTTGCCTGCTAAGTGTCAACCGAAAAAGTACAGAGCTGTTCCCGTCCTGAAATTCCTTTGCTGGACACCCCCTTTTCCTCCCCTGTGTGCTCCATCTCAACTGCTGTTATTTTTGTAGTGGAGATTCTTGTAGCGTAGTTTGGTAGCAGCTGCTAATTTTATTAGAATACTTAGAAGAAGCGTGATTACGTATAGTAGTCCAGATTCGGATGTACGAAAAAACCCCACAATGATTGCTAAGTTATTCTTTATTCAGACATGTATTACTAGGAGGGGTACACTTACAGTACTCGGAGAAAATCTCCGAACAGTTTTCAGCAACTTCACTAGACCAGAGCAGAGAGTCAAGTAAGTTCGTACATAGCAACAAACCGCCACTTTTGGCATGATAGAAAATCGCCAACATACACAAGTTCGCCCATGCACAATGGATAGTATACGCCAAATAACAGTTAAAATGCAGCCAGCAAGATCAGAATTCAATTTAGTTTCCCAGCTGGGATGGGAAAGGAAAAGGTTGCCAAACGATAAAATGTTACACGTGTTGTTTTGTCTAAACACAGAGGCACACCGAAGGGACATCAGATTTTACTGCGCAGATGTTAAATTCTTTTTAGGGTTTTGTCGAGAAAGGAAAAAGAAGCGTAAGCATAAATTTTAACTGCGAAACAGAGATGATCTCCTTAAAAGGTAATGCAGAATTGCTTCGATCGGAAATAGCAGACATCTGGAAATAGTTTTAAACGGTTGATTAATATGTGAGTGTATTTCTCACAGATAAAGTTAAGCAGCTGCCGATTTTCGGTTAGAGAATTAATAAGCAAGAAAAATGGAAAAGGAATGAAAGACAACTTAAAACTAATTTTTGAATTGAACAGAGACGGGGGGTGTAAAGGAATAATTTAAGAAAATAACCAATATATAACGAAATAATCGTTATACCCCCCCCCGGAAATTTTGAGATTTTGTGTTTTCAATGGTCAAAATGGGCAATTTCCCTCCTCAGAGCTCTATAATGTCCCCCCCCCCGGAGCCAGAAATATCCCTCCCGGAGAAAAATGTCTTAATTCAACACTTATGTAGTCATTTCTTTTATTTTATATTTTCTTTTTCCTACACAAGTATATTTTTTATAAAACTTTAACTCACATTCATAGAATACTATAGGGTAGATGTAGCAGTATTATAGGGTAGAAGTGTACACACCTGAATGTTTATAAAAAAAAATTATATATATATAACTAATAAAAATTTAGCTTTTTTTTTTTTTTTTTTTTTCGTAACTCGCCCTTGCATATTTTATAATTTAGCACTATTGTTGACACTCTTAATTAAACCAATCAGGAAGCACAAAATAATGTTTTTAAGTTTCACTGTTTTTCATACTAAGATCATACTTCATTTAATAAATTTATGCATTCCTTATTTTATTCCAAAATTTGCAATTTTTTGTTTTTGTAGCTGAAGAAAGCTTTGAATTTTATGTATTTAATGTCGTTTATAAAATTTCATTAATTTTTAAGGTTTTGAGAGGAGTGTCCATTGCTGGAATACTTTAGTCATTTTCCAGTAATGTACACCTTATATAGGCACTGTTAAAAAAGCAATTATGGTAATGTTTATAGTGCATAAAATATTTTGATTTAATTAAAAACTTAAGTAATCAATTTTAATTTTTAAATTGCACTTACCAAAATGTAATGACACCAAAATTTTTATAAATAGTTGTTTTTAAGTTATATTAATGTGATTTATAAAATTTCAATATCTTCTTCATTTTATTATTATTATTTTTTAAAAATGAATCTAACTATGTTTTGCCTATTTTATAATCTGGCAATCAAACCACTCATGAAGCCGAAAAAAATGATTAAGGGCACAGTCAAAGAGGGGCTTATAGGGCTTAATCGTTCACCATTTAAATAAAAACACTTAAGTTACAGAAGTCGTCAAAAACACATTTTCTCTCTTAAATATTTGTTTATTTTTACTTTTTCAATTTTGTCTGCAGATATTTTTTTAAATAACACTTTCATTTTTGGTACCGGTTGTGAAAGTAAAAGAAACTTTATAAAAATATCTGCGACCGAAATCGAAAAAGTAAAAAAGATGCGATATAGAGACGAACTTCAGCTATTCAATGCAAAATAAATAAATAAATAAAATGTCAAAATGCAAACGAGATATTAAAAAAATCTCTCCCCATAGGATTAGCATTAGCTCGTGAGTGTCTTCGCCGGCAGGTATTACATGCACATCTACTCTATATACGGGAATAAAAAATTGAAATTAAATATGACTTACCATGTCATTTTATAAGTGCAGCTTGAATTAATATATATTTTTCAGAAATAAGATTTTATTTACACATAAAAAAACATAGATAACGTGCATTATGGATTTATTTAAATAATATGTAAAACTCAATGGGTATCTGAAAAAAAAATGTATGTTTAATATTTTAAAACTGTTTAATAACTTGAGCTTATGGGCATTTTAAAACTATCATATATTTATGGGACTACCAATGAAAGCAAACACAAGGAGAAAGATTGGAATAAAATAGTTTATTTCTGTCAATAATCTAATTAGGTGAGTTCATAATTATGTAAATACGTAGCACCTATTGTTGTCGCTCAGTTCGACTGTCTGTCCGTCCGCATATAACAACGCAAAAACTACCCAACCGAATCGTTTGAAATTTAAAATACATAATTATACCATAATTTTGTCGAGTCATTTCAAATTTTATGAAAGTCGGATGGATAGATCCATTACAGGGACAATCAGAAGGATTCCGTTACATTACGGTCAATGGGGAAAATTTTTTCTAATGCATTTTAATCGTTTGAAATTTAAAACATATAACTATTACGTAATTTTATCGAGTCATTTCCAATGTTATGAAAGTCGGATGGATAGATCATTTACAGGGACAATCAAAGGTATTCCATTCCATTACGGTCAATGGGAAAAAAGTTCAAATGTATTTTTATGATGTTACACTCATTCGAACATAATAGAATTGGCATGAATCTATGATATATATACTAAAATGTGCATTCTGTACAATCTGTGATGCGAATAATTTTTATTATTAAACTACAGGGCCACACAAAAGTATTCCACTACATAATGCTATACGGGGAAACATTGTTTGGGACGTGTTTTAATTATATTCAACTATTTCACATTTTATGAATAAGATATACGTTGCTGAGGTGTAATAGAAAATACTTCCTCCATATTTACAGGAACACAAAGATTTCGACTACTATACTGTATCCGAAGTACGCTCTACTGCAGGCCTGTCCAACCTTTTAGTGAACAGGGGCGCACTTCAGCTCTTGGCACTCCATGAAGGGCGCCATTTTACACGACTGAAAACATGCTGAAATATTATCGCACAGTAGTATTAATACATACGCACGTTTAACATAATGGAAATGAATCTTAGAGGAAAAGACAAAAGGTGCCTACAATTCTGGAGTTACAAATATTAAATTTCAAATTATCATGTACCTTTAAATGTATTGGGAATGTGGAACAGCTTTTATTTTTCTTTTACTTATTGATTATTAAAAAGAGCTAATTCCAATTTTACCACGTTTAATTATCACTATAAGATTTAAAAAAAAAAATAACTACAAATCGTGAAAATATTCATGATTAAATTTTCAAAGTATGCTCCTGATTTTTAATGTGTTTTCACATATTTGGAAATATCTGATGCAAATGTTAATGATTTTACAGAAAATATTTTTTTATAATTCAATTTTACTTTTAAAAAGTCTAATAACAGGAAATATTCAAAAGGGCGCCAAAAAATCTTCAAAGGGCGCCACGGCGTCCGCGGGCGCCGCGTTGGACAGCCCTGCTCTACTGTATCAGCAAGATCTGAATATTTTTAAAACTTCGTTATCGTACGAACGCACCTCATTTGCTACGCTTCACGTGCGATTTCCAACTTGTTTAATTCATGTGTAACTTTAATTACGTTTTCCCTTAAAAAATTCAACTAATGTTACATACTTTGAATTAAATAAATATTGTCAATAAAGTATTTTATTCCAATCTTTTCCATGTTTGTATTTATTTTCATTGTATGTTCTAAAAGACACGATTCTTTTAAAATGCCCATAATAGCAATAAAAAAAGAGAATTCATTTAAAAAAAAAGAGCATTCACTCCTATGAAAAAGTGACTACTCACTCCTACTAGGAGTGAAAAAACGCACTCCTTTAGCAAAGTTGAATAGTCACTACTCAGAAATAGTGAATATTCACTTAATAGGAGTGAGTATTCACTCTTTCAAAGAGTCAATGATTCCACTTTTGCTCAAAGTGAATAGTCACTTTAAAGAGGTTGGGCATTATTTTAGTCTGCGATAGAGTGAGTATTCACTATTCTGGAGTGACTATTCACTCCTTTTTATTTAGAGTGTTGAAAATATCATTTTCCAAACAGTCGTTGTAATTCGTTAAGAGCACACACTAGTCACGCGGTAAAAGCCGAGCGGTAATCTAAAGTCTATGGGGGCGTTCTTTTCTAATATCTCGTTCAAATTTTAATATTTTTACATGAATTTTTTTGCATAGGATAATTTAGGACGATCTACAACCGGCCTGGTTTTTACTTTTTCGATTTTGCTCATATATTTTTTATATTATGATAGTTTCAATTTCAGAACCGGTTTAAACCGGTTTTGAAAGTTAAAATAATTTAAAAAAAAAAATCTGAAACCAAAATTGAAAAAGTAAAAACTAGGCCGGTTGTAGATCGTCCTAAGCTATCCTATGCAAAAAAATCATGTCAAAATATTAAAATTTGAACGAGATATTAGAAAAGAACGCTCCCATAGACTTTACATTATCATCCGGGTCTTTTTGAGTACTTTTTCTGTGACTATTGTGGGCTCTTAAATTACAATTTAGTTATATATTTATTTTGCATGTCTTTCGTTTTAGGTGGTGCCTAAACCGCGGACATCACTCCCGGAGACGTCCGCCTATGGAGAGGGCAGAAACGGCATACCGAGGACGGTCCCGCTGACGTCACTCACGTTACAGCAACAGAGCGAACAGGGATACTTCAAGCAGCACAGGTCAGCAAAAAATTTCGGTACTTTTAAGTTAGGAAGGGAGGGAGGATATGGAAAAACTCTACTAATTTAGTTAATGACATGTCCAGTACTCAAAGATTTTCTGATGTCTGGTTTCCATTCCTGTGATATCACTCCCTCTCCCTCCCCCTCCTGTTCTCTTTGATTTGGACTCGTCCAGTGAGAAGTGACATATGATTGGTCTCCTCTGGATGCGCGTGTCAGTTTAATTTTACTGTTTCTTTGCGACATTTCATGGTCAGTTCGCCTTAGCGGCGAGCTCAGATGCACGGTTTATTTTATTTTAATTAACGATGTGACTTTCTTTTATGTTTTACACTTTTTAGCACTGATGATGGGACTTTAGAAGTCCCGAAACAGCTGTATGCTTTTAACATCTTTTTTCTTATAATATTTGTGCTCTTTAACGTTGTTTATTTATCTAGTTACTTTTAAGTTAGCCGAGCCCAAAGACATTTTACCCATCTAATATCTATACTAATAAAAAGAACAAAACGCTCTGTCTGTCTGAGTCTGCGATGGCTAGAAAAATCTACAGCATGTACGAGGCTCAAAATTTTTTTGAGAGTAGCCCAAAATCTTTCCTTTATGTACCCGAGCTTCAGAATTTTGAAATTCCAATTATTAACAGAGCAATTAATTAAAATTTGAAGCTCACTCTCATAAAAAATATGACTTTTTTCCTCTTTTTTACTTACCCATCATACGTAGTATAGGGTAAGTCTTGCAATCGTTTTGAAAATCGAAAACTTTTTTTGACGGATTTACACGTTTTAAATACTGAAGATTCCGAAAAACATATTTTTCGAAAAAAAATTTTGCCGTCCGTCTGTGTGTCTGTCTGTCTATAACCGCTCTATCTCCCGAACAAATTGAGATAGAGACTTGAAATTTTGTATGTACTTAGTATGTAAGAATGGGACGAAGCCTTTTTAATATCAGTAACCTCAATAATCCGGAACTATTTTTTTCGGACTCTTGAAAAATCCGTTCTGATGAAAAGTATATAAAAATTTTCAAATTTTTTTGTTTTAAGGAATGGATGTAAAAGACTATAAAATAACATAAATTTTGCATAAAAAACGAAGTCGATCGGATTATTAGTTACCGAGATATGTGTAATCCTGTTTTCCACATTCTTCGATTTTTCATGACCCTGTATTTCATTCAAATTTGAATTCAAAGATATATTTTAATTGGAAATGAGATGCTTAATCCAACGCAATAAATTTTTAGTTAATATAATTATTACTTTTTGAGTTATAAGGATGTTTCTTTTACGCAATCCGGTACTACTTGAGTATTTTGGCGTTTTATATAATTTGTCTAAATTGACTCATCAGCGAATTATTAATAGAGCACTATTATGTAGTTAAAATTATTTAATTATGCGTTTAAATTTTATTTTGGAAATTTGCCATAGATAGTTTACATATGGCGTTTTACTTTCATATTTTATATTATGCGTATCCATGATGGGTAAGTATTACGGTGCCCCCCCCCCCCCCCAACGACTAGTTTTATCCCTTTTTTCTCAAAGCTCATTTTGGTTGGTTGGTTCATACAGAGTTACTAATAAAAACACCTTTCTTTTTTCCGCTTGCTTTCGGTTGATTGGTTGTATAAAACTTTCACAAAAATAATTTAAAAAGCTGAGAAAAAAATAAATAAACGAATTTGAGTGCTTAATCTTTCAAAAGTGACTGTTTTTTCATTGCAGCCACGGAGTTAAAACACTTGCTTTGAAAAAGCATTTAATAATAATGAATGTTTAAGAGAATAGATTAGTTCAAATGACGTCACAACCTGGAATTCATGTTGTTCGTCTTCCTGTTTTACTTGCCCATCATACGTGGTATAGGGTAAGTCTTGCAATCGTTTTGAAACACATCGAAAAATTTTTTTTGACGGATTTACACGTTTCAGATACTGGAGATTACGAAAAACATATTTTTAGAAAAAATTTTTGCCGTCCGTCCGTCTGTGTGTCTGTCTGTAACCGCTCTATCTCCCGAACAAATTGAGAGAGAGACTTGAAATTTTGTATGCACTAGGGCTGGGCGATATCAGAATTTTAATATCGTGATATATCGCTGACCAAATATCGATAATTTTCGATATATCGACATATTTCAATTCATATGTCACTCCATTATAGGGTCATAAATGTAACTGTCCTCTGTATAAAATACTACAAACACATAATAGTATATATATATGTGTGTGTGTGTATGTTAATTATCAAGAAAAAACAAAAATATCAATATCTTAACATATTCCAAGGAACATAAATTTTAATTTTTATGTATTGATTCAAAATATGCAAACCCTTTACCTGCAAATCTGATCTAAAATATGTGTTATTGAAAACTCTTAGAAAGTTAAACATTATAAATTATTAAAATGAAACAAGAAAATATATATAAGACAACAAATAGACATTAGATATATTGAAAGAAAATACTTCAATTACCTATAAACTTAGAATTTTTTTATTACAATACAAAAAAAAAAAAAAAAAAAAAAAATGCATTTTTGCAATTTTGGGCAGCAAAGAACACCTTCTTTTCGTTGTTATAATAAATAATTCTATTATTAGTCAGAATACAACTGAAAGCATTAGAATAATTAAATAATTTTAAGAAAACACGAAATTTCTTTAATAGAGTACAAAGTCCCAAATCAGGACGTTTTGCTAACTACCTTTTTTTTTTCCTTCTTTTAATAATAATGCTGAATTTATCTCTATAATGATCTTTTACTTTTTCGATTTTGTTAACAGATTTTTTTTTCTAGGATGCTTTTACTTTCGAAACCAGTTTCAAAAATGAAAGTATTCCAGTAAAGAAAAAAAAAAAACTTGAAAACAAATATTAAAAAACGGCTTTTGTTGAAAGAGATCAACCTCAGATGTGCAATGCAAAAACAAAAAATAAATAAATAAATAAATAAACAAAAATATGGAAATGCAAACGAGGTATAAAAAAAATAAGATTGACAGTGAGCGGATGTTTTTGCATTAGTCAACTCTTGAAATAAAAAGGAGCCATGATATTCAAAATCAAAACTATCCTCATTCTTTTATGAGAGATAAACTGTTCGATTTTTTTTTTTTTTTTTTTTTTTTTTTTTTTTTTACTTATAAAAAGGGTTTTGTGAAAGTATCAACTAGTTTCAGTTGTTTAAGTGCACGAAAAACACATTCAACGGCACATACAAACGAAAAGGGGGGGAGAGGAAGAAAAACAAAACCTTTTATTCTTTACCATTAAAAGGGAAAAAAATTCATAACTCCTAAGTTAATTTACCGATTTTTTTTCAAATTTTCAGCAATTTGCAATAATAGTAAATTAGGCTGTGTGACAAATTTTTATTAAATTATAATAAGTTATTACAAAATTTGAGCATCTTTTACAAGTGTCCAGTACAGAAGAACCTCAAAGAAAACGTAGGAAACTATCCATCGTTTGTTTTTGTTTATCAAACTCAGCGAAATCGAAACTTGAATGTTTATACAAGAATCATATTGTCATCTGCTGTGGATGGGTAATATGTTTTGCTAAGCAGAAAGACACCATCCATAGAGTTTTAGCGATCTTTCAAAATGAAAAGTATTTTCCTTCCTAAATTGAGTAAGATTTTCAATTTCTTTTTTTTTTTTTTTTTTTTTTTTTTTGGGGGGGGGGGATTTTTTTAAAAACCCGTACGCAAAACGGGTAAAAATATTAGTATCCAATAAACTCTAAAACTAAGGCATAGCTGCCAACTCTTCTGATTTTTTGCCCCGGAAAAATTTTACAGAATGTTTTGCCTTATTTAATCGGCAGATTTCAGCGATTTGAAAAGGTAAAATTTTCTGTAAAATTTTTCCGGGCCAAAAAAGCGGAAGATGTTGGCAGCTATGACTAAGGTGAATCACAATGAAAAAAAAGAAAAAACTTCCGCTTTAAGTAAAATTTCTGCTTAAAATAAATGACATAATAGAATTACCATACATGTAAATTATTAATGTTATTAATAAAAAATGTAAAATAATATGTGATATAATATGTGAGTTAATATAATTATTTATTAATGCTATTAATAAGTGAAAAACAAACATACAAGAAATATCGAGTAATTGTGCTCACATTCTTGAAAATATGTCAATCAATTCTGCATTCCGGCAGCAATAACTATACAGAAGCTCACAGGAAAACAACAGTCAGCCACCAATATAGAGTCAACAAGTGATTGTATCGGAAATGGCCGATCCTCGAACGAGTGTTTCAACTTCGATTCTCGAACGAACTCCGATAAATAAAGCGGTACATCAGAATAGTAGACTGTTCGCCCATATTCCGGTATATGTGCGCGACACCAGCGCAAAAAGTAGACGGTTCGCCCATATTCCGGTATGTGCGCGACACCAGCGCAAAAAGTAGACGGTTCGCCCATATTCCGGTGTGTGCGCGACACCGGGTCAAAACCGGATGTATCACGCAAGTGCCGATTACAGAGCGAACATTTGCAAAAGTAAACAACTTTTGCGCCGACAGAGGTATAGATTCGAAATTCCGTAACTCCGTAATTACGAAAGTAGGATGAAATACCGTTTGAAACGATATATCGGAAGGATTGAAATCTCAATATCGTTACCGCGGTCTTAAAGAAATATCGATATATAACGATATTACGGTATATCGCCCAGCCCTAGTATGCACTTAGTATGTAAAAATGGGAAGAAGCCTATTTAATATCAATAACCTCGATTATCCGGAACTATCCGGACTCTCGAAAAATTCGTCCCGATGAAAGGTATATAAAAATTTTCGATTTTTTTTATTTTAAGGAGTGGACGTAAAATGCCATAAAATAACACAAATTTTACATTAAGAACGAAGTCTATCGTATTATTAGTTGTTGAGATATTTGTCATCCCATTTTCCACTGTCTTCGATTTTTCATGACCCTGTATTTCTTTCAAATTTCAATTCAATGATAGATTTCAATTGGAAATTGTTAGACAATTGCTTATTTTTGTACTAAAATCTACCGCCAGATGGCAGCACCAGACATTATTCTGTTTTCACTGGAAGAGAACTTTAGAACAGTTAGTTGATGTAGTGACTGAGCTGGGTTAGGCAGCAAAATGCTGTCAAGGATTAACAATCCATTATCATACATTATGATTCCAAAGGAATAATTACTGTTCATGAAGAACTGCTTCAAACTGAAGCTAATATATGTTTCAAAGTTATTTTTTTTAGTTGTTGTGTTCTGTAAATATTGTGAAGACTGTGCATCTGTTCTTTTGTGTTGTGAAGTGTTTCCAAGTATTTGTTCATCATTATTCTACTTTATTTCTTCAAATAAATGTGTGTCAACAAAAAGGTAAAGCTTTTAACTCCTTTTATTATTGAGGAACTTACTTGCTCACGCCTTATGGAATAACATTCCAACATTGTTGATTATGAGACTGAGAAATGAGTCTCAAAATTTAAATATAATAATATCAAAACAGAAAATATAATATTTAAATTCAAAAGAAATAATTATTTTCTGAATATTGTATTTTTTAGAAGTGAATGATATAAAAGAAAATTCAAAGAATTGTTCTTGTTTTGAAACCAAAACTATTATTTGTTGATATGAAAAGAAATTATTTTGCTTGTTTCTTATTGAAATTTATTATTTATTAGTTGAAAATACAAATACATGTTTTAAATAAAGAATTTTGAATATTTAGGAAGATTTTCTGAAACCAGAAGTAACTTTAAAGTTGTTCTCAAGAATTCTATTATGTTCTTATTTCATTATTAGCATTATATATGAGTTTATAATATTTTATTGTTGTAAATTAATAAGATAAACACTATTTTATTTTGTGTGAAATAAGCAAATATTATTATATAATGATGTCTAGTCTTAAAGAATCTCATTATATTGATAAGTTAACTGATGATAATTATTCAGTATGGAAGTTTAAAATTGAACAATTGTTAATCAAAGAAGGTTTATATGATGTTGTATTTGAACCTAAAAAAGAAAATGATGACAATTGGGTGAAAAATGATAGAAATGCTAGAGCATTAATTTGTTTAAATATCTCAGATTCTCAAATTGTTCATGTCAGACATGCTAAAAGTGCTAAAGAAACATATGATCAATTGAAATCTGTTCATGAAAGGGTAAATCTTACAAATAAACTTTATCTTCTTAGGAAGTTGTATTCCATTAAATATAATGAAAGTATTAAAATGCAGGAACATATAAATTCTGTCTTAGAATTGGCAGAAAAATTAAGAAGTATAGGTGAAGTAATACAAGATGATAATTTAATAGCTATTTTGCTTTGTTCTTTACCAAATTCTTATAGTACCTTTATAACTGCTATTGAAAGCAAATATGACACAGATTTATCATTAAAATATGTTCAAAACAAGTTAATTGATGAATATCTTAGAAGAGTTGAAACTAAACAAATTTCAACAAAATTTGAATCTATTGCTTTAAAGGGTAATAGGGATAAACCAAAACATTTGAATAAACAAAAATTTTGTTCTCATTGTAAAAGAACCAATCACAACCGTGAAGATTGTTTTCACTTAAAGAATAACAACAATAACAAAACAAAACCAAATTTTACTCAAGATAGATCACGTCAACAGTTTAAAAAACAAAATAATTTCTCTGCTTCTACTGCTAGTCAAAATGAAAATCCACCAAATTCTCAAAACTATCATGAATTAATGAAAGAATCAAATTCTTCAGGTTTTGTTATGAAATCTCAACAAAATGGAAATCAAAACAAAAAGTTAACTTTTGTTATTGATTCAGGCGCATCTGTTCATTTAGCTAATTCTTTAGAACTATTCTCAGAATTAAAGAATTCAAATAAAGATACAATTACAATTGCTAATGGAACTAAATTAACTGCAAAAGGAAAGGGTAAATGTACTTTTAATATTGAAACAGTTAATGGTCAAACAAATAAAGTTACACTAGATCATGTGCTTTATGTTCCCGAGTTAGACAGTAATTTGTTGTCTGTACAGTCTTGCACTGAGAAAGGTTTTGTTGTAACATTTAAAGATGATATGTGTTTAATTAAAAAGGGTAACATATTAGTTGCAGATGCAAAAGCTGATGAGGGGTTATACAGATTAAAAATAAAACCCACAAATGAAAAAGTATACAGCGCTTCAGAAATATTACCTGTATGTTCTAATGTCAATTGCATTCTAAAATGGCACCAAAGACTGGGTCATAGAAATTTGGAATCCATCAAGAAAATTCAAAAGAATGATTTAGCTTTAGGTATTACTCTGAATAATTGTTCTCATAATACTGAATGTTCAAGTTGTATAAAAGCTAAGCTAACAGAAAAATCATTTCCAAAAGAAACGCAATACACAAGTAGAAAACCACTTGATCTGATATATAGTGACGTTTGCGGTCCTGCTGAAACAAATAGTATGGGATCAAAAAGATATTTCGTTACGTTTATCGATGATTATTCTCGTTATACACAGGTATATTTTATTTCCTCTAAAGATGAAGTATTTGATAAATTAAAGGAGTATGTTGCATCAACAACAAATAAATTTAGATTGAACATTAAATCCTTGCATACTGACAATGGAGCAGAATATTGCAACGAATATGTTAGTAACTACCTAAAGAACTTAGGAATACATCATGAAACAACAACGCCATATTCGCCGTCTCAAAATGGAGTCGCGGAAAGAAAGAATCGCTCTCTAATTGAAATGTGTAAAGCCATGCTTATAAATGCTAAATTACCAAAAACATTCTGGGCAGAAGCCGTAGCTACAGCAGCTTATTTGCAAAATCGATTACCCACAAAATCAACTGAAAAGACACCATATGAACTGTGGAATGGGCATAAGCCGAATATGAGTCACCTTAAAGTATTTGGATGCAAAGCATATGTGTATGTTCATAAACAGAAGAGGCAAAAATTTGATGAAAAAGCCACTGAAGGAATCTTTGTTGGTTATGATTTAAGAAGCAAGGGATATCGAATTTATACAGGCGGAAGAAAAATTGTGATAAGCAGAACAGTAAAGTTTTTTGAAAATATGAACGGTGAAAATTTTTTCCCAGAAAATGTAGAAGAGCGAACTTCTGATTTAATTCATTTCAATTTTTCAGAAGAAAATCTTGAAAATGATTGTGAATCTATTCCAATAGAAAATGTTGCAGAAGAAATAGAAACTGATGGCAAATCAGTAGATATCCCAACCACAGAAAAAAGTGAAGAAAATTCACAGAGAAGAATTTCTAACAGAGAAACAAAAGGAATTCCACCAGAAAGGTTTTCTTACAAAACTGAAGACAGTTATTCGAAAAATCAAGATCCTGAAACTTTTAAAGATGTTCTAAAATTACCACTAAAAGATCAACAGAAATGGTTACAGGCTATGAAAGAAGAATTTAACTCTTTAAAGGAAAATGAAGTATTTGAGCTTGTTACTTTACCAAAAGGTAAGCGCGCAATTGGCTGTAAATGGGTTTATAAGACAAAATGCGATGAAAATGGAGAAGAAATAAAATGCAAAGCACGACTAGTTGCCAAGGGTTTCACTCAACAACTAGGCACTGATTATGATGAAACCTTCTCTCCTGTCGTCAAACATACAACTATTAGAGCTTTTCTGACCTGTGCAGCTTATCGTAAAGCCAAAGTATTCCAAGTAGATGTTAAAACAGCCTTTCTACATGGTAAATTAGATAATGAAGAATTATACATGCTTCAACCAGAAGGCTTTCAAGATCAAGAAAACAAAGACAAAGTCTATAAATTAAAAAAGGCTATATATGGTCTCAAGCAAGCCGCCAAGTGCTGGAATGAAGAAATAGAAAATACTCTAAAGGCAAATGGATTTAAACAAAGTGAAGCAGATCCATGTTTGTTTACGAAAGAAAAATCAAAGAAGACAATTCATCTCATACTATATGTAGATGATATGTTGATAAGCTCAGAAGATGAAGATGAAGTCAATGAAGTAATAAACTATTTAAAGAAGTCTTATCCTATAACATCATTAGGAGAAGCAAAATACTTCTTAGGTATAGAGATTCATAGAAAAGAAGATGGAAGTTATCTGCTGTCACAAACAAATAAAATAAATCAATTAGTTAAAGATTTTCAGCTTGAAGAAGCCAAACCAACTTATACCCCAATGGAAACAAACTATTATAGTTTAGAAAAAGAAGAAAATCTTTTATCATCAAATGATAACTATAGACAAGCTATCGGAAGTCTATTATATATTTCTTCATGCACAAGACCTGACATTACAGCTCCTACGCATATACTAAGTCGAAGATGCAATAATCCAAGACAAAAGGACTGGAATGCTGTTAAGAGGGTAATAAGGTACCTAAAAACCACAAAAGATCTTGCACTTCATATTTCCTCAGAAGATTATCCTAATATAGTTGCATACTCAGATGCTGACTGGGGTCAAGATACTACAGATAGAAAATCTACCTCAGGAAATGTAATCTTCTTGGGCAATAGTTGCATTTCTTGGTTCTCAAGAAAACAAACATGTGTTACATTATCGTCAGCCGAGTCGGAATATGTGGCACTCTCACAAGGAACTCAAGAAGTGTTGTGGATTTTAAAACTATGTAAAGATCTCAAATTACATCAACATTATCCAATTAAAATTTTTGAAGATAATCAATCAACTATTAAATTGGTTGAAAGTGAAAAGTTCAAGTCGCGAACTAAACACATTGATACAAAGTATCACTACATACGAGATTTGAAAATGAAAAATATAATAGATGTCAAATACCTGTCAACAAATGAAATGATAGCAGATATAATGACAAAGCCATTGCCAAAGACCAAATTTGAACATTGCAGAAACCTTATCCATCTGGTGTCAGATTCTATCACAAAACGGGAGAGATGTTAGACAATTGCTTCTTTTTGTACTAAAATCTACCGCCAGATGGCAGCACCAGACATTATTCTGTTTTCACTGGAAGAGAACTTTAGAACAGTTAGTTGATGTAGTGACTGAGCTGGGTTAGGCAGCAAAATGCTGTCAAGGATTAACAATCCATTATCATACATTATGATTCCAAAGGAATAATTACTGTTCATGAAGAACTGCTTCAAACTGAAGCTAATATATGTTTCAAAGTTATTTTTTTTAGTTGTTGTGTTCTGTAAATATTGTGAAGACTGTGCATCTGTTCTTTTGTGTTGTGAAGTGTTTCCAAGTATTTGTTCATCATTATTCTACTTTATTTCTTCAAATAAATGTGTGTCAACAAAAAGGTAAAGCTTTTAACTCCTTTTATTATTGAGGAACTTACTTGCTCACGCCTTATGGAATAACATTCCAACAGAAATGAGACGCTTAATCCGACGCAACAAACTGTTAGTTAATATGATTATTATTTTTGGAGTTATAAGGATGTTTCGTTTACGCATTTCGGTACTACTGCTGTAGTTTGACGTTTTACTATTTGTCGAAATTGATTCACCTGCAATCCATTAACAGAGCATTACTATATGTTAAAAATATTTAAACTAGTCGTTGGGGGCCACCGTAACACTTACCCATCATGGATATGCATAATATAAAATATGAAAATAAAACATGTGTAAACTACTTATAAAATGCATTGCAATTCCAAAACAAAACTTAAACATGCATTTAAATACTTTTAATATATATAGTAGTGCTCTGTAATGAATTGCTGATGAACCCATTTCGACAAATTATACAAAACGCCAAATTACTCAAGTAGTACTAGATTACGTAAAAGAAACATCCTTATAACTCCAAAAATAATAATCATATTAACTCACAATTTACTGCGTCGAATTAAGCGTCTCATTTCCAATTAAAATATATCTTTGTATTGAAATTTGAATGAAGTACAGGGTCATGAAAAATCGAAGAATGTGAAAAATAGGACTACTGATATTTCGGCAACTAGTAATCCGATCGAGTTCGTTCTTTATACAAAATTTGTGTTATTTTATTGCCTTTTATGTCCACTCCTTACAATAAAAAAAAATCGGAAATTTTTATATACCTTTCATGAGAACGAATTTTTCGAGAGTCCGAAGAAAATAGTTCCGGATCATCGAGGTTGCTGATATTAAATAGGCTTCGTCATATTCTTACATACTAAGTACATACAAAATTTCAAGTCTCTATCTCAATTTGTTCGGGAGATAGAGCGGTTACAGACAGACAGACACACAGACGGACGGACGGCAAAATTTTTTTTCTAAAAATATGTTTTTCGGAATCTCCAGTATCTGAAACGTGTAAATCCGTCAAAAAAAATTTTTTTCGATTTTCAAAACGATTGCAAGTATACTAACGTTTATTACTTACCCTATACTACGTATGATGGGTAAGTAATAAACGTTTAAATTTTGTTTTGGAATTGCAATGCAATTAATAGATAGGTTTAAAATATTTTATTTTCATATGTTATATTATGCATAATTATGATGGGTAAGTATTACGGTGGCCCCCAACGACTAGTTTTCCTCAACTTTTATTGGTTGAGCGGTTATAATTGGGTAGTTGAAACTGATATGTTTAAATAGCGAAACATATGGTTTTTAAATGTTAAATAAATGATCAGAAAAGATCCTACTGACTCTTTTATCACTGAAATTTAGAAATTGACAAAAATAATTCCTTGTATATAATACTAGCAGCCTTCGCTCGCTACGCTGGTCAGTTTTTTTAAAGAAACTTTGAATCAAACGAAATTTTTATATCATAGTAATTTTTAGTTTTATATCGTACTTTAGACTGTCTGTCATCGGTGAAAAGTCAGTCATCTAAACGGAAAGTTCAGTGTTAGTCACCAATGAATGACGTAGCGCTCAACATGTTAACAATTTTAATCACATAAGAATTCATTCAGCGGAACCTTTAAATTAAAGCCAACCTTTTGTAATTGTGTTCATCTGATTTAAAACATCTCCATAAGTATTCAATTAAACAACGTAGAATGCTATATTTCACTTGTTACAAAATTTCTGAAAAATTACCAAACTAACAATGTAAGTTCCATTAAAATCTATCTAGTAGAACTTAAGTTATAAGCTTCCGGAGTGAAATTTCACTTTGCGTTTTATATACCGGGTGTCCTGAAAAGGACTGAACGATTTTAAAAATCAATAACTTGCAAACTTTTACAGATATTTAAAAAATTCTTGCACTAGAGTCATCTCAAAGGTCAAAAGTTTTTTTCCTGCGATTCTGGATTTTAGTTCGAATTACAAAGAATAGATGGCGCGGAGAGCGCTAGGTGCGGTGTTGAGATGGATATTGACGTCACTTGGTGCTGAACCAAAATAAGGAGTTTAAGGCTGTGGAGTGGGTCTCGTTTGACAATGCAATCTTGCTCTTAGGGCCCGATTTTGAACTTTTGCTTATTTGTTTTTATTGAACAACATACATTTGATCTGTGCACTCGACATAAAGCCCGATTTTGGACTCAGTCGGTATAATTTCAATGAAATGTGTTGTTGTCATGGAAATAATAAATCCTTTTATATAATAGCAGCGATTGGAAACTGGAAATGAATTTAACGAGCAGCATACGAGTTTTGCAGACGATTTTACATTTAAAAAAGCCGTAAATTACTTTTTATCATCTAATTTAAAGAATACTTTGTGCATCATATTTTAAAATAAAATGAAACGATTTAATAGTTTTTTTTTTGTTGTTGTTGTTAAAAATTAATCAATTTTGCTATTTTAAAAAAATTTGTTATATTCTAAGAAATGCTAGTTTGTTTTAAAGAAGTTCTTTAGTAGAGTTTTATGTATGTTGTAAAAAAATTGCGGAAATGATTTATTCTTTAGAACAAATAATATTCATAGTATAAACATTGAAAATTTGGTGCAATAGCTGTTGCACTCTTTTGTAAAAATACCCAAATACAAAATTTATTACGATTATGTATGTTAAATTCATGGTAATAGGGAAATAATACTTTTTCCACCTTAAATGAGCTATAATCATAATGACAACCTAGAATCATCACCTATCACTGAATATCATTGAATTAATCACGCAGAATAGGTTTTAATAGAATGAAGAAAACATTTATTAATGTCCTTTTAAGCTTTGATTCCCTTTTCATAAAACTTTAAATGAGTAACGAAAATTCTGCAACTAGTATATGTATTATAATTCAAAGCATTCTGTTGGGTAGTTTCTGCGCTATTATGTGCGGACAGATAAAAGAACATTCCAGATGACGAATATAGGAGATACATATATAATTATCTCTACAGAACATAATGTAATGGCATATTTCTGAGTGTCTGTGTAAATGAATCATGAATTATGCATAGTTTGTTTACAATACCCAACACGGCATAATAAATCTTATTAACATATATCACTTACAGACCAATTCAATTATTTCAACGCAAGTTAGAGTTTGGAAAGACAGACAGGCAGACGGCTAACTAAAAAGAAATCATAAAATTTTTTAACTATGTTGGAAAGCGTTAAAAACACATGTTAAGTTGAAATTTGACATTTAGCAATTTATTTAAATAGACGAAAGCATATTTGAACTCTTTTGTATAGCCCTGTACTTTTCCTACTATCTTTAAATACACGCCATTTATCTAGCTAAAATCTGTTTAAAACCGAAACATGCTTTAAACTAATGAAATCACACTTCCAGAGATTACCATCCAGAGCCGGCTATTGATCCAATTTTTGAGTGCCTCTGTATATCATTTCATTTCTATTCTTTAAACATATCGTAATATACTTAAAGCTGTTCAGCGTAAAAAAATGCATAACTCATTTACAAACCACCTTTAATATATTTACTTACACACTTAGTAAGGAGTGCGAATTCTTTTGTGTAGCTCTGTATATGATTTGCACCAATTATATACACAGCGTAACATGCAAAAATGTACTGAAACTTTAAAAAAATCATTTCAAAACTTAAAACTTCAAGCAATTATCGTTAGAGTACAGCATTTTTGATGCAGCATAGTTTCCGAAATCTTTTGTGTGTCCCTGTAAATATTTCATATTTTCTATTACATAGTAAGAAATTCGTAGTAAACCTAAGTAAATTATAACAATTTTATTATATGTGTAACAAAATTAAAATATGCCGCAAAGTATGTTTCCTTCTATACCGTTATGTTACATAATTATTTTGTGTGGCCCTGTAAATGAATAATAACTATTCTTTGTGCAGCATATTCTACATCATTTGTATTTCAATTTAATTCGTAAATGCATGTTAATTTCATTATGTTCGGACGGGTGTAATATCATCAAAAAGCACTTGAAACTTTTTGCCCGTCGGCCATAATGTAACGGAATACTTTTGACTGTCCCTGTATTGGAAATACACATCCAATATTCATAAAATTTGAAATAACTGGATAAAATTCTTCAATAAATATGTATTTAAAATTTCAAACGATTCGACAGAGTAATTTTTGCACTGTTATATGCGGACAGACAGACGAACGGACGCACCAGAGACGAGTATAGGTGATATGCATTTATATAATTACTAATTTACTTAAAAAACAGCTAAATTTAAAAGCGCATGCCGAAATTGAAAACGCATTTCCAGCAGTTATTACTTAAAGACAGTACAGTAACCGGTTTCTTTTTGTGTGCCCCTGTAAATGAACGTTAAATGCTATAAATACCAAATATTCTATTCTATCATAATCATCTTATACTGAAATTCAGTGATTTATATCAGTTTCAATACATTTGAAATAGTGTATTTCATTAATATACACTGCAAGTGATTTTTCCCCATAGACTATGATGTGATGCAATCTTTTTGGGTGTACCTGTAAATTAACTTTAATCCTACATACTTAAAATACAATACAGGACATGACTAGGTGACATAAAAAAGGTTTAAAAGATACCCAGATAAATAAATAGATAAATAAGATATCCTGTTCTCAAAAGTACTTACATTCTTGGAATGCAATAAATAAATAAATAAATAAAAATCGGTGATTCGAGCGTTGTTGTTTCACGCATTTCGATTTCAAAAGAGTCGTACCCATGAAAATAATATTTTTCTCTATTATTGCGCTGACGCCAGCAAAATCAAAATTATATGGATTGCATTGAAAATCGGACGGTAAAAGCAAAAGTTCATTTTTAAATAAGATCCACTCCATAGTTTAAACCTCCTTATTTTGCTTCAGTGCCAAGTGACGTCAATATCCGTCTCAATACAGCACCTAGCGCTCTCAACGCCATCTATTGTTTGTAATTCGAACTAAAATCCAGAATCGCAGGGAAAAAACTTTTGACCTTTTAGATGACTATCGTGCAAGAATTTTTTAAATATCTGTAAAAGTTTACAAGTTATTGATTTTAAAAATCGTTCAGTCCTTTTCAGGACACCCGGTATATTGAGATAATTAAATGTAGCTTACATAATCACGTTAACCTGATTATAGAACTCACTTTCAAAATTTTAGGTTCAATAGATTTTTTTGTACGATAATTAATACGAAATCCAGACTTCATTTTACATATATAGATAAGAATTGAAAATTACAGCTTTTGTGCGCCGAAGACATCGCCAAATCAAAAAAATATAAGGTATCTCACGAACTACTGAACTTAAAAGAATTTGCTTAATATCATTCGATGCAGCATGAAAAAATACACTAAAATATGGTATCAGTTGAAAAATAACTACAAAATCTGATCTATATACATAAGGATTGAAAATTTCAGGTTTTTGCGCCGAAGTCATCACCAAATTAGGAAAATGTGAAGTAGCTCACGAACTACTGGATTTAAAAGAATTTACTTAGTAACATTCGTTTCAGCATGAGAAAATACACTAAAATATGTTATCAGATGAAAAATAACTTCAAAAGCCGATTTTTAAGGAATTTTTTAAAAGTTTGTTCTTTTTTTTTACCCCCTTTAGGGGTGGAATTTTCGAAAATCCCTTCTTAGCGGCACTCGATGTTATAAAAAGTATTTTTACCCCAATTTTCAAGATTTTTGGTTCGGTAAATTTTTTTGTGCTGTGATTAATACGAAATCCAAACTTTCTTTTATATATATCGATTATTTATTTAAATTGAGATCCGCCTCTGGTGACCAATTTGGTCTCCCTTAAATTTATGCTAAGCTTTGAAGTATTTTACTTTTATTCATAATTTTATTTACTTGTGTAGCTTTACTAAATCTGCAGATTCTGATAGAGAAATGAACAAATCTATGAGATCAAGGCAACATTTAGGGAAAGATTCTGTTAATATTTTGTTCTGGTTGGAGCGATTAGCGCAGAAATCCCAAAATAGCGCCGAAAAACCATTTTTCATTTGTTAATTTAATGAAAAAAAAGTGTTTTGAAAAAGTTATTAAACGAATCCCTGTGTGCGAGTGCCAATCACACTTACCCACTTTTTTTTTTTTGTTATACTACTCTTCTATCAGGTCAACCAATTTCGCCAAATTATACATATCGCCAAACTAATAGCCCAATTATACATATTGACGTAATTTTTATTTTAAATAACGAAAAAAACAAATAATTAATAGAATATTAAGAAAAATCTATATTATAAAGGCCAAACGTATCTGTGCGTAACGCATACGTCATTTTGTGAATGGCAACACTTTCGCATGCAATTCAGTTTTGTAATTTTCAGTACTACAAATTTTATACTTCTAAATGTCGCACATTTTTAATTTTTATACCGTCGTATTGAGAAAAAAATGTACTTTTAAATGCAATTTATTTGAAAGTTGTATCTCAATTTGTTTATGAGTTATTAATTCTTTTATAGTTTTAAGTACGAATTTAGTAATTGTGGCAACATAAATTCGCCATTTTCTCTTAAAATTGATAAAAACTGAAATGAAAAATCATGCCAAAAGATATCGTCCGACATAAAATCCGATGAAATTTGTTTTTATTGTATTTTTATTCATTAATTAAATGGTTTTTTAGTTTACTGAAAACCTTATTTACAAAAGATACAGTAATTTCTCTTCACAAAAGTGTATTTTAAATAATATTCGAGTGACTTCACCGCATTTACTCAGTTCGTATCAGAAAGCTAAATAAGTGCAATTTTATTTATCCGCATGTATGCAATATTTTCCAAATTTGAAAAAATATACAAATAAATGCTTTCTGATAAAACATGGAGCTATTATAAATAAAGAAGTGAAGATTTGTGAATCATCACATTTTCCGATTTGTTTTGCCGAGTGCCTTGAATATATTTTTTGCTGCGTTTGTGTAACATTCCGTCCTAATGACGTCATATGCAAACATTTCTATAGATGTTGTTTAAGACTGGATCCGTAAAAATGGAATGCTTTTAGCGGATGCAAAAAACGTCTTTTTATATAAAAAAAAAAGTAAATGATTTTAAAATGATGAAATTAGAATACTATGAAAAGTGCGTATGTAAATGTTGACAGTATGAAAATTATGATGGGTTTACATTTCACATGGAAATTCTATGATTATGACAATTTGGAATTTTTTTTTTCATTTGCTTTATACCAAACATAAGATCCTCAATTGATAATTTCGTCGTAATAACTTATCTTTGTTATACTTTACTAATTGCATATGCGATTTAAGTTTAATTTTAATAATTTGGACAACTAAGTTTTATAGAAATTGCATTTTTTACTGTAGCTAATTTTGTGGGCTTATTATAAATCAATGAAACAGTTCCTTCCTAAACATTTTCTTTCGTCGAAATTCGACGGGTTCCACCTCGTATTAATAAAAAGTCGAAATAAAAACCATTTAACGACATTTTAAACACGTGAATCGTATTTAATGTCATTGAATGCGACATTCACGATCATCCATTATTGGCATTTAATCTGATAGTTTGGCGATAATTTTTTGGTTGACGGGATAACCAAGTAGAATCGTTTTTTTATTAGAATGAATGATAAATTAATTGCAAATATTTTTTCATGACAATAATTTTTCCTTCATATTCAAAATATTACTTTTTTAGTGATGGCTGCAGATGAAAAAGATGTAATAGTAAGGCTAAAACTCAGATTTAATGACTGCTTGGCATATGACTTGGCGAAGGCTCGATAAGTACGTTAATTCTATCAACCTAAATATCCAGATAGAGTGTAAACAAACAATTGGTACCATTTGATTATTCCGTTCATCAATTTCGCCAAATTATACAAATAGATTTAATTTTTATTTTAAATAACCAAAGAATTAATAAATTACTAAAATATTAATAGAAATAGAGATAAAACATCGGATTAAAATTAGTTGACGACGTAACAATTATGCAAAACATATTTAATGTCAAAAGAATGTGATATTTACGATCATCCATGATTGACATTTAAACTTATACTTTGGCGACAGTTTTTTGGTCGATGGGAGATCAATATTGCCAAATAATGTAAACAAATTATATAAACAATAATATTGCCAATAATATTTAGGTGCAGATGTCATCTACGGATCACGTTGGCACGATTACAACAAAATTGCCATTTTATGCCTCACATGGTAATCCAGTAATAGTCGTTTATTTATCAGTAAACTATTTCATTATTTTTCTTTTCTATTTTAAAATTATACAAATTGTTTTGTTCCATAATTACTAAGACTTAATTTATTTATACATATTATCACCCATATTACATGTTCTTGGCAACGGGAAAGAAAAATGGTTATTTTTTATCGGAAAAATTTTAATTGATTCTGTATGAAAAATAATGAAATTCTGAATTATTAAGAAAAATATTTGAATAAATCAATTAATAAAAAGGATATTGCCCAGTTAAACTGATGGCATTGAGCTCACAGGCTACGCATACTAATTGTACATTACATTTTATGTTTTCAAGGGATAATTCCGTTCGAAAAAAAAAATTAAGAAGAGGAAACAGCTCTCCCCTTGTGACGGTATACTCATGCTGGGTGTCGTTTATCACATTATATGCAGACATACTCATTAATTTAGGTTAAAACAACACAGTTTATTAAAATGATAAGGGCTAAAGGAAAGTGGAGCCAGTCTATAATTTCACTTACTGAGAACACTATGAAAAGCTAAATCATACTCACAGGCGTCGGTCTAGCTCAGCCGGGGCACCGTCTAACACTTGACACTATTTCCTGGCTGATCTACTAAACAAATCTTAATTTCACAGCCCGTGGCTGTGGATATTTCTTTATTTCTCAAATAATCAAAACGGAACGATTCTAAACTTTCTTACCAAGGCCGAATCTTTAATCCACTATCTGAACTCCTTTTCGCTTTACTGGAGGCCGTAGCTATTTTCTAATCGTCAGCACCTTACTAAAACAATCATCAACTTCGTTGTCCAATGGCGGAATACACACAGAGGCTGCTGGCTGCTGGCTACTACCAGAAACACACAGACGCTGGCTGCTGGCTAAGGCCAGAAACACACAGACACTGGCTGCTGGCCAAGGCCAGAAACACACAGACGCTGGCTGCTGGCCAAGGCCAGGAACACACAGACGCTGGCTGCTGGCTAAGGCCAGAAACACATAGACACTGGCTGCTGGCTAAGGCCAGAAACACACAGACGCTGGCTAAGGTCAGAACACACACCCCACAAACTCACACCCAAGCTTTTATACGCGACAAACTGAGATACTTCCCATTAACATAATACTAATAACCGCGAGCTAACTGCGGAATTCGAAAGAGCACACACACTCTAGAAAGTTAAAGTAAAAGAGAGGATAGATGTCACTTTTACGCCTACAAAATGTTAAATTATTGACGTCACGATCTCAGAAACACTAGAGTGCCTTTATGACTAAAGGTCACTCCCTCACAACCCCCCCTCGAACTCCGCAGAGAAAAAGGGCTGGGCTAAATGCATGCCCAGAACTTTTTCTTGTTATAAATTTAGAGCCGTAATAAAACACAGTGATGGGTGAAATTTAACGCCGAAACATAACTTTTAAAATATTAACTTTAACCCATCACAACCAAAAAAACTCAGTTTGCCTCAAATAATCACATATCCAATCCAACCATTCTTCTATCTTACAAATAGCCTCCGTAAAACTTCCAAAAACTCGTAAAACTTTCAAAACTAATTATTTCTTCTCTCAAAACAACCCACTCCACTGGGAGTGCTAAAATTTCTCAAAACACTAACCTTCCGAAATTTTCCTCAATATTGCAATGCAACTATAACTTTACCCAAAAATTTCTCCATAACTTCTAACATACTAGAATTCGCACCAAGTCCAAAAAACCCAATGCGCAAAAACTTTCCTCATCCAAATTCCGACTTCATCTAAAATTACATTTACTTCATACTAAACTAACCCTGCTACTACGTAATACCTACATCCCCATTAGCCAATGAACTAACTCCCAAACTTCTTCAGACTTAACTCCACTTGAACAATAATTGGGGCACATACGTACAGCGGCATATCGCTGTGCTTATGCAACAATAAAAAAATATCAAAAATTTACAAAATGACGTCATCAATCTCTTCATCTGTATTAACTAAAAGAAAAATAGCAGAATCAATACATAACAAAAGGTATACTTCCCTGCAAGAAAATCACATTAACATTCAATCTTAATACAATACAATTTCAAATTCAAATGCAGCTTAAAACTTCGCAACTTGCGGAAACCATTCCCAACTAAAGTACAAAACGCAACTCATAAAACACGAACGATAAGAAGAAAGTTAATTCATTAAATGTTAGTGTAAGAGATAGAAACGCGTGTCAAGGACTTCTTGACCGCAAAACACGTGCGCGCCTGAACCGCGGCGCGTGTACAAAATACTATCTGTACTTTCTGAAAATTTAAACATACATTAACATACATTTTATAACACATGAACAATAACAATATAGTAACATTTTAACAAATAACACAACAATTTAACAATAGATCCAGAACTTTTAAAAGCAGTTAAGACCAAAATTTTCAACATACATAAAACTAACAATTTTGCAAACAAATTTTGAACACAATTAAGCACTAAACGTGAGTCCGTCAAAAAAATCCAAAAATGGCCAAAAGTACCAAACAGTCTTTCTGCTTTCTATTCCTTCACATTGCTACCACATATATGCACTCTAATAGAAATTTAATAAAGAACATTATCACCCAATCATAGAGATGATTCACTGCTAGCAGGCTTCATACTGCAAGATGGCTTTCTCCTCCTGTCCCAAAAGGCTTGTACGAAGGATCTCTCGTCATCAGAACTGTACGGTGACGCCACAGTTGACTGTCGTGCCTGGAGCCTGGTTCTGAATGGATGCCGTGGAATACTCGTAGGTTCCACTCGACGACTCTGCTCTGGCCGGTTCGCTGGGTTCACTCCATGGCGAGGTTCACACTGTTGTTGCCGGTAATCTGAGAGTTGCCTCCTCTTTCTAGACGCACCCGAAGTGACCGAAGATCTTAGGCCACGTTTCTTTCCGGACCTATGTAGTTTCTTGTTAGGCAAAGATTTGGCATTTAAAGTTCGCTTAACAGTTTTACGAGTGTCCAAACGAAATCTTTTCTGGGGATTAATCACTGAAGATGGTGAACTATTAGTTAATTTATGCTTGTGAGGTTGTTGTCTAATAGATGGAGGAACTGGACAATTTATAATTTTTTGTCTTTTATGACACACAGAGTCCGATGTATTTGACACAGTTCTCTTATTTTTATTATACTTTGCTCTCGGATTGCTAGGCTTTCGACTTTCAATAACAGTCTTTGGAGCTGTTTGACCAAATTTTCTTCTTGAATATTGATGAAAAGAATTAGACGAAGAAGTGCTGGACTCGGGACACTCATTGGATCGGGAATTTCGCGAAACACCACTCGACATATGAGAACCTTCACTACCATTTTCTCTAAACTTATACACTCTAACCTGATCCAGATTAACAGTCATTCTTTCACCATTGACATCAACAACCAAATTATTATTTCGAACTTCTAACACCTCGAACGGACCTACAAACTTCGGACCAAACTTAGCTACTCTCTTTTGACGACTTGAACTTAACCAATGCTTCTCTACTAACACAAAATCTCCAACTTTCACTTCTAACTCCCTTCTACGCATATTATAATACTGAGCTTGCTTTTCTTGCGCTTTTCCCATTTGAACCTGAGCTTCCTTAACCAACCTCTCAATATCCTGACACATGTACTGACTTTCTGCATCTGACACCATAACTAACCTTTGGAATGGAGTAATGACTTTTCTACCCAAAAACAATTCAGCAGGCGTTTTCCCCGTTGACTCGTGAACTGCCGTACGAAGTGCGTACGCAAAATGTTGAAGAAACTGGTCCCAATTTGCATGATGAGAACCAACATATGAAGAAATCATTTGAATTAATGTACGATTTACACGTTCAGCCATATTAGACTGAGTAAGTTCCCTACCGTCCTCAGTCTGCAACTTTTCACACAAAGACTTAAAAATATTGAATATAAAATCATAACGAAATGGTTTACTAGCAACTAGTGCGTCAAAACCAATATGAACTTCATTAGTTAAACTCGGTTTATCTGAAAAAACTTTACCAAAATCGACTAAAGACTTATTAAACTCCACCTTCTTAACCTCACTTAAACTAGATTCCTCCAAATTAACTGACACTGAAACAGGCTCTTTCTTACTCACATTCTCATCATTATTCACGATTAACGACTTTTTAAAGAAATCCAAACTAATTCCTCTATCCCTCATATAATCCACACCAACTATACAATGCACTGTTAATCCATCCAACACACAAAACTCCCAACATGTCTTAACCGAACGAATTTCAACTTCCAATTCTACTGAACCTTTATTATCGCAAGCTACTCCCTGTGCTGACTGAACCACAAGACTTGACCTTTTCAACTTCTTATACGAAAAATATTTCCGATAACAATCAAAAGAAATGAACGACTTATCTGCCCCTGTATCGAAGACACTTTTAACGACAATACCATCTAACACAATTAACACTTCAGGTAACTCAACCGGATTAATAGTAATTTTATTTAAACTCACAGAAGGCTTTGTCGATTTGACCTGTGACTGCATACCTTCCGAAATACAGTCACTTACCAGTTTAACTGACCCGACCTCCTCACACCTCTCCTTTGCACTGATCTACCTTCAAAATTCTCATCCGAAGTTAATCTCCTTACTTGCGAAGAAACATTCCTGTCCCGTACTCCCCCACTACGATCATAACCACTATTCTGTCTATTTCCATGCATATTTCTCTCACCACTTCTAAAATTATTAGCACCACCACCATTCCTATTACCATTACTCGTATTCGACATATTACGACCAAATCCACCACTTCTATTACGCACATTACTATCCGGAAATCGCTGTCCCCCTCTCACAAAATTACGTTCCCCCTCATTTCTCAAATTACCATCCGTGACAGGTCTCTGCCGAGGGTTACGCAAATCCCGTTGATCCGAGCTATGCCGAGACTCATACTTCGATAATATCTGGTGCATTTCTGCAAAATTCTTCGGTGCTCTAACTTCAATAAAGTCCTGTATATTTGGATTAAAAAGAGGAAAAACAATGTCCAACAATTCCTCAAATGTAATATCTAAATCTAATTTATTTTTTAGTTACAGCTTACGAAGATAAAATTTTGACGCCGATTCATATATATTCTGCTTATTACAATAGAACTCTTTTCTCAAAATACTTTTATCTTTAACGGGAGGAAATGCCTTCTTTAACTCAATCACCGTTTGTTCAAATCTTTTCGCTTCCTCAGTAATCAAAAACTTTCCTATATTTTCTAACCACAAAAGTGCTTCGCCCTTTAACGAGCATTTAAGCACTACGTACCTGTTTTTCTCAGGTATATTATTGAACAAAATATAATCATCTAATTTCACTAAAAATTCACTAATATCACCCTCACCGGTGAAATACACCCGTGGCACAATCTCAAACTGTCCGACATTTCGTTGGGCGCCATTTGTGACGGTATATTCATGCTGGGTGTCGTTTATCACATTATATGCAGACATACTCATTAATTTAGGTTAAAACAACACAGTTTATTAAAATGATAAGGGCTAAAGGAAAGTGGAGCCAGTCTATAATTTCACTTACTGAGAACACTATGAAAAGCTAAATCATACTCACAGGCGTCGGTCTAGCTCAGCCGGGGCACCGTCTAACACTTGACACTATTTCCTGGCTGATCTACTAAACAAATCTTAATTTCACAGCCCGTGGCTGTGGATATTTCTTTATTTCTCAAATAATCAAAACGGAACGATTCTAAACTTTCTTACCAAGGCCGAATCTTTAATCCACTATCTGAACTCCTTTTCGCTTTACTGGAGGCCGTAGCTATTTTCTAATCGTCAGCACCTTACTAAAACAATCATCAACTTCGTTGTCCAATGGCGGAATACACACAGAGGCTGCTGGCTGCTGGCTACTACCAGAAACACACAGACGCTGGCTGCTGGCTAAGGCCAGAAACACACAGACACTGGCTGCTGGCCAAGGCCAGAAACACACAGACGCTGGCTGCTGGCCAAGGCCAGGAACACACAGACGCTGGCTGCTGGCTAAGGCCAGAAACACATAGACACTGGCTGCTGGCTAAGGCCAGAAACACACAGACGCTGGCTAAGGTCAGAACACACACCCCACAAACTCACACCCAAGCTTTTATACGCGACAAACTGAGATACTTCCCATTAACATAATACTAATAACCGCGAGCTAACTGCGGAATTCGAAAGAGCACACACACTCTAGAAAGTTAAAGTAAAAGAGAGGATAGATGTCACTTTTACGCCTACAAAATGTTAAATTATTGACGTCACGATCTCAGAAACACTAGAGTGCCTTTATGACTAAAGGTCACTCCCTCACACCCTTTCTCCTTTTTTATACTTAATCATTAAACCTCCTAAACTATCAAGTACATGCTTTATCATATTAAAAAATCCATATCCAAAATTCAGAGCAAATCGGATAATTCTTAATAAAAACCCATTTAGCATTTATATAATTTAAAAGGAGTTATTCCCCTCTTTTATTCTTATCCATTAAACTTCCAAAACTATTCAGAGAATTGAACGAAATCTGACAATTCTGATTGAAAAATCCATTTATACAAATTAAGGGGAGGGGCATTAGAACCCACGTTCCCCCTGTTTATACTTATTCAATGAACACCTAATAACAGTCACGGAATCGCCTCATCAGAATGATCCTATATCTAAATTTTCAACGAAAACTGTTAATTTTGCATGAAAATTCCGTTTATATCAATTAAGGGGAGGGGCATGAGATTATACTCCTGTTTATACTTATTCAATGAACACCTAATAACAGTCACGGAATCGCCTCATCAGAATAATCCTATATCTAAATTTTGAACGAAAACTGTTAATTCTGCATGAAAATCCCGTTTATATCAATTAAGGAGAGGGGCATTAGAACCCCCGTTCCCCCTGTTTATACTTATTCAATGAACACCTAATAACAGTCACGGAATCGCCTCGTCAGAATGATCCTATATCTAAATTTTGAACGAAAACTGTTAATTCTGCATGAAAATCTCGTTTATAACAATTAAAGGGGGGGCATGAGCCCCCCGTTCCCCCTGTTTATACTTATTCAATGAACACCTAATAACAGTCACGGAATCGCCTCGTCAGAATGATCCTATATCTAAATTTGGAACGAAAACTGTTAATTCTGCATGAAAATCTCTTTTATATCAATGGGGGGGGGGCATGAGCCCCCCGTTCCCCCTCTTATACATATCGAATGAACTCCAAAAACTAATCAGGGAAGCGCCTTATCAGGATATACCTATATACAAAATTTCAAGTGGATCGGATATTTTTATCATGAGTTATCGCGATACGCACATACAGAACGGACGGGCACATAAGCTCTCAGGCTATGATAGCCTGTGAGCTAATAAAAATTAGCCTATGTTCACCGGAAATAGCGTAGCTTTCCAACGGTGAAAGAAATTTTCAAATCCGTCAAGTAGTTTCGGAGCCTATTCAATTCAAACGAACAATCAAATCTTTCCTCTTTATAATATTAGTATAGATAAACATTAAAATGTTCAGGTTTATTTAAAAGGCGATTACAACAATCAGATATAGATGTCAATTTTATTTTAAAAATTACATTTATATTATAAAATTACATTTAAAATTTTTTTATTTATATATCCATTATGAGAGAATCCATAGAAATCCTATGCAAAAACAATCAAGTGGTATAATGACGCCTTATCGTATAATATACCGAGTTTAAGGTTTAACATCCTGAAAATAAATCCTGACAATCTGAGAAAGTGATGTACAGTAGAACCCCGATAATTCGGACTCCGCTAATCCGGAATGGTTTGGTCAATTTTTAGGTGCGTTCGTAATTATGTAAATACGTAGCACCTATTGTTGTCGCTCAGTCTGTCCGTCTGTCTGTCTGTCCGTCCGTCTGTGCGTCCGTCTGTCCGTCCGCATATAACAGCGCAAAAACTACCCAATCGAATCGTGTGAAATTTAAAATACATAATTATTACATAATTTTGTCGGGTCATTTCACATTTTATGAAAATCGGATGGATAGATCCATTACAAAGACAATCAAAGGATTCCGTTACATGACGATCAATGGGGAAAAAAGTTCCAAATACATTTTAATGGTGTTACACTCATTTGAACATAATAGAATTGGCATGAATCTATGAAATATGTACTAAAAATACATTTTGTACAATCTGTGATGCAAAGAATATTTATTATTAATTTACAGGGCCACACAAATGTATTCCACTAAACAATGTTATACGGGGAAACTTTGTTTGAGGGGTGTTTAAATTATATTAAACTACTTCACATTTTATGAATAAGATATACGTTAATGAAGTATAATAAAGATTACTCCCTGCATATTTACAGGAACACAAAGATTTCGACCACTGTACTGTATCCAAAGTACGCTCTACTTCTATCAGCAAGATCTGAATATATTTAAAACTTCGTTATCGTACGAACGCACCTCATTTGCTACGCTTCACGTGCAATTTCCAACTTTTTTTTTATTTAAGTTTGAGAAGCGATTGGTTAATTTTAATGACATTAACTTGTTTTATCGCCGTATTCTGAATTAAAAAAAAAACTTTTTCCGAAATCTTTTTGGAAGAATGCCTTAAGCTTTCTTATTTAAACTCTTTCATGTTATCTTTCAAAGAAGCAACTATGCAACTTATGCTCAAGCGGATGTGTGACCGTACGGCTCGCAAAAGATATAAATAAAAAGGATATTGCCCAGTTAAACTGAAGGCATTGAGCTCACAGGCTACAAATACTAATTGTACATTACTGCCTTATATTTTCAAGGGTTAATTCCGTTCGAAAAAAAAATTAAGAAGAGGAAACAGCTCTCCCCTTTCCTCTTTTTTTATACTTAATCATTGAACTCCCTAAACTAATCAGGAACATGCTTTATCATATAAAAAATCTATATCCAAAATTCAGAGCAAATCGAATAATTCTTAATAAAAACCCATTTATGTAATTTAAGAGGAGTTGTCCCCCTCTTTTTATACTTAACCATTAAACTTCCAAAACGATTCAGAGATTTGAACGCAATCTGATAATTTTGTATGAAAAACCCATTTATATAAATTAAGGAGAGGGGCATTAGACCCCCCCATTCCCCCTGTTTATACTTATCCAATGAACACCTAATACCAAATACGGAGGCTCATCAGAATGATCCTATATCTAAATTTTGAACGAAAACTGATAATTCTGCATGAAAAACCCATTCATATCAACTAAGGGGAGGGGCATGAGCCCCCCGTTCTCCCTCTTATACATATCGAATGACCTCCAGAAACTAATCAGGGAAGCGCCTTGTCAGGATATACCTACATACAAAATTTCAAGTGGATTGGATATTTTTATCATGAGTTATCGCGTTACGCACGAACGAACATACATACAGAACGGGCGGGCACATAAGCTCTCAGGCTATGATAGCCTGTGAGCTAAAAACTGGCACATATGAAAATTACAAACTTTTTTATTATAAAGTAAACATTCTTATTGTCTGTAAATATTCAATAAGTTTAACATAAAGGTGATTTTCTGTAAGTATGTTTTATTTTATTTTTCATTTTTTCTAACTCTCCGGATAATCCGGATTTTCAATAATTCGGATTGAGTCTGGTCCCATTTAATCCGAATTATCGGGGTTTTACTGTATTAAAAAATGACTGTTTGTATAAAAAAAAAGAAAATATTCTCTGAGGAAGAACCTGTTTGGAAAAGGTTTGAAAGTACTAAGATGTTTTTTAAATAAAATTAACTGTTAACAGTTGATTATTTTAATCGCCTTTTAAGTAAACATTGCATATTTTGTGTTAAAATTTTGTGTGAAATTTTGCGAAAATTTCAATCCCGTCATAATTTTTTTACTTTATTCTGTCTTTACAAGAAGAAAGTGTTGGATTCATGAAAATTTTCGACTTCCGGTTTTCGACGGATTTATACGTTTTAGAAAGTCCTGAACACGTTTTGACTATTTTTAGAAAATGTCTGTCTGTGAGTCTGTCCGTCTGTATGTGACAAAAAATTTGTGGGCGCTCTATCTCAAGAACTAATGCTCTAAATTTCATAAAATTTTATATTCAGTTAGACCTTGATATGAATTAGTGCCTATTGGTTTTTGGTGAAAATTGGCCTGCAGGTGGCACTGCTATACTACGTTTTTCATGATTTTCAAGATTGCTATATCTCAAGAACTAAAGCACAGAATTTCACCAAACTTCAGATTCTGTAACCCATTGAAATACATAGACGCTGAAAAAGTTTTGGTGTAAATTGGCCAGCAGGTGGCACTGCTATGCCACGTTTTTCTTGATTTTCATGATAGCTATATCTCAAGAACTAATGCACAGAATTTCAACAAACTTCAGATTCCGCGATACCTTGAGATACATAGCCGCTGATAAGGTTTTGGTGTGAACTGCCCTATAGGTGGCGCTGCTATGCTACATTTTGCGCGATTTTTCCAATAGCTATATCTCAAGAACTAATGCAGAGAACTTCATCAAATTTTAGATTCTGTTACACTAGAATATATAACATAATTAGACGCTGATTACATTTTGGTATTAACCTTGCAACAGGTGGTGCAGCTATGCTGCATTTTGCACGATTTTTCCGATAGTTATATCTCAACAACCAGCGCACAGAATTTCACCAAACTTCAGATTTTGTTACAAAATGACATATAACATAATTACACGATGATTACGTTTTGTTATAAATCCTTCAACTGATGGTGCTGCTGTGCTATATTTTACACGGTTTTTTTTAAACTTGCTATATCTCAAGAACTAATGCACAGAATTTCATCAAACTTCAGATTCTTTTACACCATAACATAATTAGACGCTTTTTTACGTTTTGGCATAAATTGTCCAAGATATGGGTTGCTGTGCTACGTTTTGCAAATTTTTTGTTATAACTATATCTCAAGAACTAATGGACGAAATTCCATCAAATTTCAGATTCTGTTAGGTCTTGACATAAATAGATGCTTATTAGGTTTTAGTATAAATTACCCAACATGAGGCACTACTAAGCTCATTTTCTCAGAATATTAATTAAATTTTGCGTTTTAGGCATTTCGGATACCAGAATCTCATTAGGCTAGGTCCAATGTTCGAGGAAATTCGATAGTGGGTTACTTTGGGGTCACCACATTTTTTTTTAAATATTAAAATGTACTTATGAGATAGAAGAAAGTTTTGGTATTGACATATCCAACTAGTTTTATATTTATTTACGACATTTTACCCATCTTTTATCCCCTTGCATTCTATAGGTTACGCATCTTAGAATTTCTTATCACCTATCGACAGGGTGTGCCAGAAGTAATGAGACATACTTTAAGGGGAGGTAGGGTACATTACAAGGATTCATAATTGCATAGCAATCCATGGGAACACTTTCTTGGCGCGGTAGTGGTGACACAAAACAGAAGAAGAAAACATGTTACTTACCCATCATACGTAGTAAAGGGTAAGTCTTGCAATCGTTTTGAAACATCGAAAAAAATTTTTTGACGGATTTACATGTTTTAGACACTGGAGATTTCGAAAAACATATTTTTAGAAAAAAAAATTTGCCGTCCGTCTGTCTGTCTGTCTGTAAACGCTCTATCTCACGAACAAATTGAGATAGAGACTTGAAATTTTGTACGTACTTAGTATGTAAGAATGGGACGAAGCCTATTGAATATCAGCAACCTCGATGATCCGGAACTATTTTTTCCGGATTCTCGAAAAATTCGTTCTGATGAAAGGTACATAAAAATTTTCGAATTTTTTTATTTTAAGGAATGCATGTAAAAGGCAATAAAAAAAACACAAATTTTTCATAAAGAACGAAGTCGATCGAATTATTAGTTGCTGAGATATTTGTAATCCTGTTTTCCACATTCTTCGATTTTTCATGACCCTGTATTTCATTGAAATTTCAATTCAAAGATATATTTTAATTGGAAATGAGACGCTTAATCCGACGCAATAAACTGTTAGTTAATAAGATTATTATTTTTGGGGTTATAAGGATGTTTCTTTTTCGAAATTCAGTAATACTTGAGTAGTTAGGCGTGTTGTATAATTTATCGAAAGAGATTCATCAGCAACTCATGCACAGTAAAAATATAAATACACGTTTAAATTTTGTTTTGGAATTGCAATCCATTTTATAAATAGTTTTCAAATGTTTTATTTTCCTATATTATATATGCACATATATGATGGGTAAGTATTACGGTGGTCCACAACGACTAGTTTTTATTAGTCATTGTAAATAAAAAAACACCTTTAAGTAATCTGAATATTTTATTATGGTTTTATTTATAAAAATACGGTGAATTGAAGGATTTGATATGTTATATCATTTTAAATTTACAATTTTGTTTTTATTCATTATTTACTTTTTTTACTATTGCAGAGCTGATCCGGAAAAAGAAAAATCGGCCATCAACGATCTATCGCAGCAGAGGGATGAAAGCGGTCCTGCTTTTCCACAAAAAGAACATCAAGTAACAGACGATCTGGTTCATCCGAACATAGTCGAAAACTCAACGCATGCGCAGGGAGATTTGACCGTCAAATCCAAACCCCCTCAGGCGCAACCGCGGAAAAGAGGGGACCAGCAGGCGAACAATGACCCTTACCGCCGCAGTGGTAGCAGTCAGCCGCCGGTCAGTAGTTCCCAGGAGCAACAAAGAAGGAGTGGTCAGAAGCCCATCCACCCGAACGATAACCTGAGCGACTTATCGGGTTATCAGGACGCTGAGGAGGAGGAAGATATCGACGATTACTTCCAGATGATCGAAAACGCGATCTCGGACAAGAAACCGCAAGTCATAGCAGGGGCTAGGAAAACCTCGGACATTCAGAGGCAGCTGTTCAACAAAGAGACCGACAAAGAGCAATCGTCGAAAGTGACCGACTATTCGATGCAAAAGGGACAAGTGACCGCCGCGCTCAGGCAGATAGACATCTACAACCAGAACCAAATCCAGCAGACCAAAAACATGCCGGCCAAAAACTACCCGAACGCCTACTCCCAGCGGAGCGCGGCGGATACGGTGAAGGAGAAGAACGACTTGAACATATTCGAGCAGGACAAGGCGCGGCCCTCGAAGAAAGGCGACTTCTACGAGACGAACGACAGCGACTACGGGCGAAAAGACCCCCAGTACATCATCCAGCCGCCTGAGCAGAAAACGACCGGGCAACCTGGAGAGTCCAAACAGGGGTACGACAAACTGCTACTGCACGAGTTAACCCCTGATACGCGGCAACCATCTGCAAAACATTACCTCGAAGAGCACAAGACTCAACCGGTGTCCTACGAAGCGTTTAGCTCCGCCAAAGCGATGCAACAGATGCAAACGGACCCTCGCCAACAGCAAGCGAAAATGGTGCCAAACGTCGCCAAATCCTATCAGCAAACAAAAGACGTGGAGAACAGGAACCAACAGAATTATTATTACGGTCAGTTGTCTTCATCGGCGAGTAAATCTGCTGCAGACGATAACACGAACGGCGAGGGTCAGAAATTAGACTTGCAGAACCAGAAAAAACCCAAACCACCGAAACCCGAACCTCAAGACTGGTCTCCTGTTTCAGACCTTTCCCCTATTCTCGATGTCTCACCGTCTATCGAAGCTGCAGAGCAGGTAATCATTTCCTTTATTCATATTCTGACTAACAAAGAAAGTTTCCACTGTTTTAACTGAAATAAAAGTGCCACTTTTATTAGCACTCTGTCCCTTGTGACACGTGTTTGGATTAGCTGAAGACGAGCTGTATTTTTGAAGCTCGAAACGCGTCCTGTTTAATTTTCTTTTTATGGTGATTTTACAAAGTTTTTTAGCTTATTTATAAATTTATCGCCAGTGATTTCGGTGTTTCTCAATATTGAAATTGATTGTAATCCCATAGTGACTGTAATAATTTTTGGTACTACTAGGTTATCCCGTCGACCAAAAATTTATTGCCAAACTATCAAAGATTAAATGCCAATAATGGATAATCGTGAATGTCTCAATCAATAATGACATTAAATACGATACATGCAAACGCATGTATGTCATTAAGTGATTTTTATTAATTATTCTACTAAGTATTTGTTTTTTCGTTATTTAAAATAAAAATTGCTTCAATATGTATAATTTGGCGAAATCGGTCGACAGCATAACCAAGTAGTACCGTTTTATTATAGGGATTTAGCTGTATTATTTTGGTACTACTTGGTTATCCTGTCGACCAAAAATCTATCGCCAAACTATCAAAGATTAAATGCCAATAATGGATGATCGTGAATGCCACATCCAATAATATTAAATACGATTCATGTGTTTAAAACGTCATTAAGTTATTTTTATTTGTATTTTTATTAATTATTCTACTAGATATTTGTTTTTTCGTTATTTAAAATGAAAATCACGTCAACATGTATAATTTGGCTATTAGTTTGGCGATTTATATAATTTGGCGAAATGGGTCGAGAGAATAACCAAGTAGTACCGTTTTATTATAGGGATTTAGCTGTATTATTTTTGGTATTTCTTGGTTATCCCATCGACCAAAAAACCATCGCCAAACTATATGATTAAATGCCCATAATGGAGGATAGTGAATGTCGCATTCGATAACATTAAATATGATACATGTGTTTAAAATGTCATTAAGTGATTTTTATTTCGACTTATTATTTGTTTTTTTTTTTAATTAATATTATACTAATAATTATTATTATTATTATTTGTTATTTGAAATAAAAATTACGTCAATATGTGTAATTTGGCTATTAGTTTGGCGATTTGTACAATTTGGCAAAATTGATCGACGGGATAACCAAGTAGTACCTAATTATCATTTTTTGGAGTTATAAGGATGCTTCTTTTACGCAATTCCCTGTCACTTGGTTTTATTTTCATATATATTATAGTTATAGTATGCCTATTCATGATGGGTAAGTATTAGGGAGGCTCCCCCAACGACTAGTTTTTAGGTGCGTTCGTAATTATGTAAATACGTAGCACCTATAGTGGTCGTTCAGTCCGTCCGTCTGTCTGTCCGCATAGAACAACGCAAAACTACCCAACCGAATCGTTTGAAATTTAAAATGCATAAATATTACATTATTTTGTCGAGTCATTTCAAATTTTATGAAAATCAGATGCATAGATCCATTACAGGGACAATCAAAAGGATTCCGTTACATGACGGTCAATGGGGGAAAAAGTTTCAAATGCATTTTAATCGTTTGAAATTTAAAATACAAAGTTATTATATAATTTTGTCGAGTTATTTCAAACTATTTTATAATCGGGTGCATAGATCAATTACAGGGGCAATCAAAAGTATTCAATGGTCAATAGGGAAAAAGTTTCAAATGTATTTTATACGTTTGAAATTAAAAATACATAGTTATTATATAATTTTGTCGAGTTATTTCACATTTTATGAAAATCGGATGCATAGATCACTTACGGGACAATCAAAAGTATTCCGTTACATTACGGTCAATGGGGAAAAATGTTTCAAATGCGTTTTAATGGTGTTACACTCATTCGAACTTAATAAAATTTATCTGAAACTATAAAGTACATATTATAATATACATTTTACATAAATTGTGGTGCAAAGAACATTTGTTATTGATTGACAAGGCCACACAAAGGTATTCCATTACATAATGGTAATATAGAGAGAACATTGTTTGATGAGCGTTTTAATTGTAATCAACTATTTACAATTTTATGAGAGTGATGTAGAAGAGTGATAGTTTTAAAACTTCGTTATCGTACGAACGCACCTCATTTGCTACGCTTCACGTGCAATTTCCAACTTGTTATATTTATACTTTTATTTTTCCTGTGAAATACTAAAAGTAACACTGTAAGGGTGCTGACGTCTTCAGGACCGAATATCAAAGTCCGGACCGAATATTGTGAAACTAATATTTCATTCAGAACTGAACTAATTTAACTAATAGCACAAAATCCTTACAAGGAAAGTCTCCATACGGGCATACTCCGAAAAATCTGAAAAAATTACAGAATGTTCTTCTCATGTAGATATATACGTTTATAAAAAAATTTCGGCGGAACCTCTGAACCCTGTCCGTAAAAAAATAATGAAAATTTCGTTATTTGGCGATTTATCATCGGTTGGCGATGAAAAGCAAATTCAAAAAATGTTTTCATGTCAAATGCATTTTAAAGGAAAAAAATTTTCATGTTCAGCGTGTTTAGATAAATTAATTTTTTTTTCTTTTGTCAGCTTTAGTTTGTTTTAAGTATAATTTCGTTATATTAATATTTATATGTATTTATATTCAAATTTAACCATCAAAATTTGAGATTTAAAACGAAATTCAAATTTAAATTAATAAAAATTACTTCAATTCAAGTTCAAAGTCCAGATGAGCATTGTCGATTCGATTTTGTTGCTATGGAAACCTGGCTTTTATTTTTCAATACGCTTAAATGTATGAAAGTAATTTTATTGAATAAGATTTTTTTATATATGAAAATATTTTTTTCAGAGGTAAATTAAAAAACTACAGCAAAAAAAAAAAATAAATAAATAAAAAATAAAATAAAATAAAAATAAATAAATAAAAAATAATAATAAAAATAATTATAATATATATGCATGCAATTTAATATATATATGTGTATATAATACATTAAACTTGCTCATTGTTTATGTTTAAATTCATTTACACAGATTCTAAAAATCCAAAAGGTTTCAGTTGCATTAAAATCGTTTACTTTTGTGCTCCTCGCCAAATCGTGTGACACTTTCGTCTTTTCATGCCAAATATTCGAAAGTATTTTATTTTTTTACATGTTTTCTAATGTAATTCCGCCGCTAATTTTCACTGATCCTTTATTACATACATGAGTAGTTTAATTAGTATTTTTTTTTTTTTTTTCAAAAAAATCTGAGTATGCCCAGTATGGAGACCTTCCTTGTTAAAATTTCTTGAAAAAAAAAAAAAAAGCTAATTAAACTACTTATGTATGTAAATAAAGTATGAGTCAAAATTAGCGGCGGAATTACAATAGGAAATGGAAAACAAAAATATTTTCGAATATTTGGCGTGAAAAGACGAAAGCGTCACGCGATTTGGCGAGCAGCACTGGAAGCTGTTGGATTTTTAGAATGCGTGTAAATGGTATTTAATGAATTTAAACATAAACAATGACAGAGTTTTATATACATCTTACATATATACACATATACATATTGCTTGTTGCTGTAATTATTTATAACTCAAAAAAAAAAAATATTCATATATAAAAAATTCATTTTGAGAAAAATTATTTTCATAAATTTATTCAAAAATCAAAGCAATAAAATTGTCTCGTTAATGGTCAATTGGACGACTTTAAGCTTGAAACAATTTTAATTAATTTAAATTATGAATTTTTGATGGTTAAATTTGTATATAAATACATATAAATATCTATATAACAAAATTATACTTAAAACAAACTAAAATTATTTAAATTAAGTTCATCTAAACAAGCTCAACATGAAGCTTTTTACTTACCCATCATACGTAGTATAGGGTAAGTCTTGCAATCGTTTTGAAAATCGAAAAAAAAAATTTCACGGATTTACACGTTTTAGATAGTGGAGATTCCGAAAAACGTAGTTTTAGAAAAAAAAAATTTGCCGTCCGTCTGTCTGTCTGTAAACGCTCTATCTCCCGAACAAATTGAGATAGAGACTTGAAATGTTGTATGTAGTTAGTATGTAAGAATGGGACGAATCCTATTTAATATCAGCAACCTCGATTATCCGGAACTATTTTTTTTCGGACTCTCGAAAAATTCGTTCTGATGAAAGGTATATAAAAATTTTCGAATCTTTTTGTTCTAAGGGATGGACGTAAAAGGCAATAAAATAACACACATTTTGCATACAAAACGAAATCTATCGGATTATTAGTTGCCGATATATTTGTAATCCTGTTTTCCACATTCTTCGATTTTTCATGACCCTGTATTTCAATCAAATTTCAATTCAGAGGTATATTTTAATTGGAAATGAGACGCTTAATCTGACGCAGTTAATTGTTAGTTGATAGAATTATTATTTTTGGAGTTATAAGGATGTTTCTTTTACGCAGTTCGGTACTACTTGATTAGTTTGGCTTTTATATAATTTGTCGAAATTTGTACATCAGCAGTTCTTTAATATAGCATTACTATGTATATTAACAATATATAAATTTTGTTTATGAATTGCAATGCATTGTATAAATAGCTTTCACATGTTTTATTTTCATATACATATCCATGATGGGTAAGTATTACGGTGGCCCCCAACGACTAGTTTAATTTATTTTTATTGATTGTTTTTCTTTTTTAAACAAGTTGGAAATTGCACGTAAAGCGTAGCAAATGAGGTGCGTTCGTTGGTAACGAAGTTTTAAAATATTCAGATCTTGCTGATATAGTAGAGCGTACTTTGGATACAGTATAGTGGTCGAAACCTTTGTGTTCTTGTAAATATGCAGGGAGTAATTTTTATCATACTTAATTAACGTATATCTTATTCATAAAATGTGAAATAGTTTAATATAATTAAAACACGCCCCCAAACAATGTTTCCCCGTATAACATTATTTAGTGGAATATATTTGTGTGGCCCAGTAATTTAATAGTAAATATTCTTTGCATCCCAGATTGTACAAAATGTATTTTTTAGTACATATTTCATAGATTCATGTCAATTCTGTTATATTGAAATGAGTGTAACACCATGAAAATGCATTTGAAACTTTTTTCCCCATTGACCTTAATGTAACGGAATATTTTTGATTGTCCCTGTAATTGATCAATGCATCCGATTTTCATAACATTTTAAATGACTCGACAAAATTATGTAATAATTATGTATTTTAAATTTCAAACGATTCGGTTGGGTAGTTTTTGCGTTGTTGTATGCGGACGGACAGACGGACGGACTGAGCGACAACAATAGGTGTTACGTATTTACGCACCTAAAAACAGAAACAAAAATGGATAAATTCCAGGAAAAAAATTATGAACGCAAACACAAATTTAGATAAACAAGTTCCATTTAAAAGTAAATTTTTTTTCTTTTATACGACGGCGTAAAAATTAAAAATGTGCGATGTTTAGAAGTTTAAATATTTATAGTACCAAAAATTGTTAAACTGAAATTTCATTTAATATCTCTTCCATGCATATTTTAATATGACTCTTTTATTATGTAAATTACACTTTGATCGTCCTAAAAATTTTGTTATTAGTGTCTTTTTTTTTACAATATAGAAATCATTTATAAGTGTAAAGTTATAGTACTTGAAAATATCATTTTCCAAATAGTCGTTGTGATTTGTTAAAATAGGGTAACATCCCCAGTAATTTGACACATTAAGGATTTGTCTTTAAACTTACTTCTATTTTCATTACCCAGAAATAAAATATTTACTTGCAAATATTTTTAAATCAAAGAGTGCACATCTGTGCATCTATTTTGCTTATTAAAAGAGAAAATATTTGAAAAAGTATTTTTTTTTTTTAAATATATTTATAAAAAGTTGCTGTAATCACCAGTAATTGGCACTTAGACTTTTACACAATTAAAGTAACCCTTTTCAAATAAACAAAACTGTTGTCAATTAAAATTTATAATGTACTATAAATCAGATAATAATAAATTGAAATGCATGCCTTTCTGAAGCCAGAGAAGAAGCATTTGCAACAAAAATGGCTAATTTGATACAAGCCATAATTGTTTCTCCTTCCTAGGCACTATTGTCATTTAGTAGCATAAATCAAAGTTATAATCTGTAAAGTAAATAAACATATAACTGGTACAGGATCTTGCATTTTTAAAAGATTGGATATAAATCATATTTTAGGACATTTTTGTAGGATGTGCCAATCACTGGTGCCTGCCAATTACTGGGAATGTTACCCTACAAATTTTAAATTTTTTAATATTTCTTTTCTTTCTTGTTTCTCTTTAAAAAAAAGGGGGGGGGGAGGAGCTGATTTAGAAATTCCAGGAATTCCCGTGATGAACATGATGCATAAAAAACGCCATAATATTGACAAAAATGAAAAAGTCGATTCTAAAAGCAAAGAAACTCGAAAAATCGTTAAAAATGACTTCGAAAGTCTCATTGAAAATTGGTGAAATTCAAAAATCGCAGCAGAAAAAATTCGATAATTTAGGCTATAAAAAATATTTGATATAGTTTTCCTTTTATCAATGTCAAAAAGAAAAAAAAAAAAAAAAGTTGGAAATTGCCCGTGAAGCGTAGCAAACGAGATGCGTTCGTACGATAATGAAGTTTTAAAAATATCACTCTCATATATCAATCTCATAAAATTGTAAATAATTAATTACAATTAAATGCGCAACAAACAATGTTCTCTCTATTCTCATTATGTAATGGAATACTTTTGTGTAGCCTTGTAAATCAATAATAAAAGTTCTTTGCACAGTAGATTATGCAAAATCTATATTATAATACGTACTTTATGATGCATATCAATATTATTATATTCGCTTGAGTATAATATTATTAAAATGAATTTGAAACTTTTTTTTTCCATTGACTGTAATGTAACGGAGTACTTTTGATTGTCCCTGTATTTGATCTATGCATCCTATTTTCAAAAAAATGGAAATGACTTGACCAAATGATGTATTAAGTATGTAATTTAAATTTCAAACGATTAAAACATATTTGCAACATTTTTCCCCATTGGCCGTAATGTAACGGAATACTTTTGATCGTCCCTGTAATTGATCTATCCATCCGATTTTCATAAAATTTGAAATGACTCGACAAAATTATGGTATAATTATGTATTTTAAATTTCAAAAGATTCGGTTGGGTAGTTTTTGCGTTGTTATATGCGGACAGACAGACGGACTGAACGAACACTATAGGTGCTACGTATTTACATAATTACGAACGCACCTAAAAAGGGCAGCAATATGCGAAAACATACTAAAAATCACATTAAAAATTTCTTAGTAAATAATTCAGTAGATGAATGGTTAAAAGACGCAGTTTTCTTACATTATTCTTTACGTTGGAAAATGTCTCATAATCTATGCTTAATGCATGATTTTTCTTTCTTGTTTCTTTTATAAAATATTCGAAGGCTCTTTTATAATAATTCTTTCAAATAGAGAAAAAAAATTCTTGTATAACTCACACCTGTCCCTGTAGTCCCTTGTTTATTTTTTTATTTATTGTTTTCCTTCTTGTTTCTTTTTTATAAAATATTTTATATAATTTATATTCAAATTCATCCAGCAAAATTCATAATTTAAATTAGTTAAAATTGTTTCAAACTCAATTGAGCATTGTTGTTTCGATTTTATTGCTATAGAAACACCTGGCTTATATTTTTGAATAAGCTTAAATGTAATTCAATTTTCAATATTTTTCAGTCGCAATAAAATCGTTTGCTTTTGGCGAGGAACAGTGCTGCTCGCCAAATCGAGCGACGCTTTCGTCTTTTCGCGCCAAATATTCGAAAGCATTTTATTTTTTACAGACTTTCTACTGTAATTCCGCCGCTAAGTTTGAATGATCCTTTTTTACAAACATGAGTAGTTTAATTAGTGTTTTTTCATAAAATTCTGACAAGGAAGGTCTCCAAACTGGGCATACGCAGATTCTTTTGGAAAAAAATACTGATTAAACTACTCATGTATGTAATAAAGAATCAGTCAAATTTATCGGCGGAAACAGAAGAAACTCTGTAAAAAAATAAAATACTTTCGAGTATTTGGCGTTAAAAGACGAAAACGTCGCTCGATTTGGCTAGCAGCATTTTCCCTCGCCAAAAGAAAACGATTTTAATGCACTTGAAAATTTCTTGTCAATTAAATTTTGGAATACGTGTAAATAGTATTTTATGAATTTAAATTTGAACAATGTGAGAGTTAGACATATAGATGTATTTTATATTACATATTTCTGTTGCTTATACTGCAGTTATTTCATTTTATCACTTTAAAAAATTTCTTATATAAAAAATACTTTCATATTGAAAAGTACTTTTTCATATATTTAAGCGTATGACAAAATAAAGGCCAGATGAAGAATGTTTCAGTAATGCATTTCAATATCGGAGATGTTTTTGTTTCCATAGCAACAAAATTGAATTGACAGATTTCAATTCGATTGGAGTTAATTTTGAGATTGAAATAATTTTAATTAATTTAAATTTTGTTTTAAATCATAAAATTTCACAGTTAATTTTCCTTCTAAATACATTATGACAAAAATATAGTTAAAACAAACTAAGCTGACAAAATTAACGTTATATAAATAAAATTTCTTTAAACAAGTTCAAGATGAAACATTTTTACCTTAAAAAGAATTTGACATAAAAAAGTATTTTTTGAAATTTTGTTTTGTCGCCAACCGATGATAAATCGCCAAATAAAAAAAATGTTCATTATTTTTTTACGAACGTTCTATCGGGGTTCCGCCATAAATTTTTTTAGAAACTTATTTATCCACATGAGAAGAACATTCTGTAATTTTTTCAGAATTTTCTGAGTATGCCCAGTATGGAGATCTTCCTTGTTAGTCTTTGAAAATATCATTTTCCAAAATATCGTTGCAATTTGTTAAATTACAATTTTTTTTAAATTAATTTTTTAACTCACAGGTTATCATAGCCTGAGAGCTTATGTGCCCGTCCGTTCTGTATGTACGTTCGTGCGTAACGCGATAACTCATGATAAAAATATCCCATTCACTTGAAATTTTGTATATGAGTATATCCTGATAAGGCGCTTCCCTGATTAGTTTTTGGAGTTCATTCGATATGTCTAAGAGAAGGAACGGGGGGCTCATCCCCCTCCCCTTAATTGATATATAAATGGGTTTTTCATGCAGAAATAATAGTTTTTGTTCAAAATTTACACATAGGATCTTTCTGATGAAGCACTTCCGTGATTGGTATTAGGTGCTCTTTGGATGAAAATAAACAGGGGAAATGGGGGTTCTAATGTCCCTCCCCTTAATTTATATAAATAGGTTTTTTATGCAGAATTCTCAGATTTCGTTCAAATCTCCGAATAGTTTTGGAAGTTTAATGGTTAAGTATATAAAAGAGGGGGATAACTCCTCTTGAATTATATAAATATGTTTTTATTAAGAATTATGCGATTTGCTCTGAATTTCGGATATGGATTTTTTTATGATAAAACATGTCCCTGATCAGTTTAGATGGTTCAATGATTAAGCATAAAAAGGGGAAAGGGGGGAGCTGTTCCCCCCTCCTTAATTTTTTTTCGAACGCAGTTAACCCTTGAAAATACAAGGGTGTAATGTACAATTAGTATGCGTAGCCTGTGAGCTCAATGCCATCAGTTTAACTGGGCAGTATTCTTTTTATTTTTATTAATTTTTTTTCTTTTTTAACAAAAAACAGGAGCTGATGGAAAAGTTCCAGGAAAAAGCTCCCGAGGATCAGGACATGGACATAGCTGACGATGATTTCGAGTCACGGCACCAAAAAAGCGGAGGCGCCACCATCCCCCGTGCGAAGAGCGGCACGATATCGGGAATGCTGGAAGAGTTCACGAGGGCGCTCGGCCTGCCGGGAAATTCGCCCGTTGAGGAAGCGGGCATGAAAGGGACGGCTTCGCCCGCCTCCCTCGCTATAAGTCCCACGACCAACGTAACCGCTGTTTCGAGCCTGCAGAAAGAGTATCAGGTTAGTAAAAGGAAAGATTTTCTAGAATTGTAACTATTGTACCCTTTATCAACCGCATTATGAATTGTTGAAAATTTTAAATTAAGCATTTTACATGAACTGCTTTAATTAAATTAAAAGACTTACATAATCATTTAATAAATGTTTGAAGTATTTTAGAAGGATTCATTAAATTTGAATTTACAGGGATTTTGTGCAATATTCATAACCCCCAATCAATTTTTTTAAATTATTTCTTACAAGGAAGGTCTCCATGCTGGGCATACTCAGAATTTTATGAAAAAAGTACTAATTAAAGTACTTATATATGTAATAAAGGATCAGTCAAAATTAGCGGCGGAATCACATTGGAAAGTAAAATAAAATATTTTTGAATATTTGGCGTGAAAAGATAAAAGGAGTCACTCGATTTGGCGAGCAGCCCTTTTCCTCATCAAGAGCAAACGATTATAATGCAACTCAAAACTGTTGGATATTTAGAATGCATGTAAATGGTATTTAATGAATTTAAACATAAACAATGAAAGACTTTAATATATTATATACATATATATATATAAATATTGCATTGCATATATGTATTACTTGTTGAAGTAGTTATTTAATTAATCACTGGAAAAAAAGTTTTCATAGATAAAAAAAAAATACATTGCGAAAAATTATCTTCGTAAATTTAAGCGTATTCAAAAATAAAAGCCAAATGTTTCCATAGCAAACCAAATCTCATCGACAATTCTCATTTGGACTTTGAGCTTGAAACAAATTTAATTAATTTAAATTATGAATTTCGTTTTAAATATCAAATTTCGATGATTAAATTTGAATATAAATACATATAAATATCGATATAACAAAATTATACTTAAAAAAAACTAAAACTTACAAAACTAAAGTTATTTAAATTAAATATATCTAAACAATTCAACATGAAACTTTTTTTTTCTTGAAGTGTATTTGACATAAGGTATTTCTTGAAATTACATTCCATCGCCAACCGGCGATAAATCGCCAAATAACGAAATTTTCATTATTTTTTTACGGATACTAAATGGAGGTTCCGCCGAAATTTTTTTATCAACGTATATCTCCTCACGAAAAGAACATTCTGTAATTTTTTCAGATTTTTCGGGGTACGCCCGTATGGAGACCTTCCTTGTTAGTATTTTAAAGAATTATAAAATGTAGAAATCGGCTGTTCTTACAATGTAAATATAGAAGTAGTATTTCCGCATTGAAAAGTCCTCAGCGCCAAGAAAGCTGAAAACATGCAAAGACAAAAAAGAAATCATCGTTTTAAAAAACATTTTTGTTGTGTGCAACCAATAAGGCTTTTGGAAAAAGATGAAGAAGTAATGTATCTGTAACTCATTCTAAACAGTATTAAAACAACTGTAAAACATCCAACAACGGTCACCTCTAACAACCGGCCATTTTTTCATAGAACGGAATGAGTTGTATTGAAATAATATTAGATCGAACCTCCGAATAACGTCACCTCTGAAAACCGGCCGCGGCCAGAGAAATTCACTCCGACACGGCCACCAAAAGGAGCCGAGAGCATTGTAAATTGACACATTGAAAAAAAAAATCCTTTGTTTTAGGCACCTGTCTTGTTTCCCCCTCCCCTCTCTCGACTGCTGCTAGTAAGGAGCACTTTTTATTTCGTCCAATAGTGTGTTCGTCTTTTTCCTCCCCTCTGCCCCCACACACACTTCTGTGGAGTCGTATCGTAGAAACTCTGTGTACACGTGTCAGTGTTGCCAGATTGGGGATTTTGTCCCCATTTTGGGGAATTTTGAACCTCTAGGGGAATTTTTTGGGGACAAGTATTTCTTGGGGACATGTTTGGGGACAATGAACATTTTTGGGGAAAACGTGGGGAATTGTTTTCGAAATTTCAATGTCTACTTTCAGACATTTACCAATACTGGATCTGTCTTGAATTCGATTTTGATTTGGGAAATGAAAATGAAATACAGAAATAATATATATAAATCATTATTCTCGTTGGTTGTTCTCACCGTTTACATGTACTACAGATTTTGCCTTGGACAATCCCTTACCTAAATTTTCAGATAAGTAAATGCTGTAGATTTTCCTGTTATCATGGACAGACATACAAGAACATAAATATATTTTATTCAATAGTATAGATACAACAAGAATGAAAACATTTTTATAGCTTTTTTGTTGTTCTTTAATGATGGTTAATATGTGTTTCATGGAATGCCAGTAGAGATATTTGCAATTGCAAGAGCTGTAATTGCATACTACAATCACATTGCTACGTATATATAATTGGCAATTGCTCAATGAATGTAGCAGCCCTCCTTGTTCTTTTTATGAGAAACTTGAATGAAAACTCTGCGGTTTTAAACGCCTTTACATTACTAAATCTTCAAGAAGTGTCCCAAACGTTTATTTGTTGTGATTTTTCAATGATTTAATTAAAGATGTTAAAAGCAGTTATATTTGTTTTATCATTGATGAAATCACAGCGATTGATACATCACAGATGCTTTCCATTAGATAGATGTTCCAGTAGGGGTGACAAAAATTGAAAATAATGTTTTATAGTGTAAGTCGGAGGGAAACAGGTAATGCCAACATCACCTCAGATCCATTCAAACTCAAACTTATTAAAGATGGTCTAAATTTAATAATGTTTTTGCTATAAAAAAGTGTGCTTATGCAATGATAGGTCAGAATCATTGATTGGCAACAATTTAAATAACAAGTGTAAATGAGCTTGTCGTTGTAAAATATATCTTTTATCCTCATCGATTAGCTGTGACTATAAATGCAAATTCTGTTAAGTTTATTTTATTTATTTATTTTATTTTATTTTATATATATAGTAAATGGGGAATTTAAAAAAAAAGTGCTTGATTTGGGGGAAAATTTGAGCTTAAATTTGTTAAAAAAATTTTATAACGGAAAATTGAAAATTGAAATTTTTTTTTCGGGAAGAAATTGCGCTGGGGACTTTTTCTTAAAAAAGCCTTCATTTGGGGAAAATTTCAGAAATTTTGGGGAAAATGGCTTTCGGCAATCTGGCAACACGTGTCACGTGTATTTATTTTCGCAGTGACGCAAGCCAATTGCGAAAGTAACATAAAGAAATTAAAGTACGTGTTACATTGAAGTGAGAAAATTCTTTTTCTAATTTAAAATACTGTTTGGGAGTTATTTTGTTTCTTCGTTTATATTCTTGCTCCAGTTCACACGCACAATGTGGATATTGAATATTTTTTTCTTCCACAATTGGCAATAATTTTGAAATTGTCATTGAAAACGCATCAAATTTGAAAACCTTTGTTTAATACGGTCATGTTAATGCCTTCACCCCCTATCGTTTGCATATGGTTCCTCCCTGTCTACGTAGAGAAAAAAAAATAAAGAATACTGCCCAGCTAAACTGATGGCATTGAGCTCACAGGCTACAAATACTAATTGTACATTAAAGCCTTATATTTTCAAGGGTTAATTCCGTTCGGAAAAAAAATTAAGAAGGGGAAACAGCTCTCCCCTTTCCTCTTTTTTCATACTTAATCATTGAACCTCCTATACTATCAAAGACATGCTTTATCATATAAAAAATCTATATCCAAAATTCAGAGCAAGTTAGATAATTCTTAATAAAAACCCATTTAGCATTTATATAATTTAAAAGGAGTTATCCCCCTCTTTTATACTTAACCATTAAACTTCCAAAACTATTCAAAGATTTGAACGAAATCTGAAAATTCTGCTTGAAAAACCCATTTATATAAATTAAGGGGGGGGGGGCATTAGAACCCCTGTTCCCCCTATTTATACTTATTCAATGAACACCTAATAACAGTCACGGAATCGCCTCATCAGAATGATTCTAATCTAAATTTTGAACGAAAACATAATTCTGCATGAAAATCCCATTTATATCAACTAACGGGGGGCATGAGCCCCCCGTTCCCCCTCTTATACATATCGAATGAACTCCAAAAACTAATCAGGGAAGCGCCTTGTCAGGATATACCTATGTACAAAATTTCAAGTGGATCGGATATTTTTATCATGAGTTATCGCGTTACGCACATACATACAGAACGGACGGGCACATAAGCTCTCAGGCTATGATAGCCTGTGAGCTAAATAAAAAGAATATTGCCCAGTTAAACTGATGGCATTGAGCTCACAGGCTACGCATACTGATTGCACATTACAGCCTTATATTTTCAAGGGTTAATTCCGTTCAAAAAAAAAAAAAAAAAAAAAAATAATAATAATAATAATAATAATAATAATAATAAAGGGAAACAGCTCTCCCTCCTTTTTTATACTTGATCATTGAACCTCCTAAACTATCAAGGACATGCTTTATCATATAAAAAATCTATATCCAAAATTCAGAGCAAATCGGATAATTTTTAATAAAAACCCATTTAGCATTTATATAATTTAAGAAGTGTTATCCCCCTCTTTTATACTTAACCATTAAACTTCCAAAACTATTCAGAGATTTGAACCAAATCTGACAATTCTGCTTAAAAAACCCATTTATATAAATTAAGGGGAGGGGCATTAGAACCCCCGTTCCCCCTGTTTATATTTATTCAACAAACACCTAATAACAGTCACGGAATCGCCCCATCAGAATGATCCTATATCTAAATTTTGAACGAAAACTTAATTCTGCATGAAAAACCCATTTATATCAATTAAGGGGAGGGGCATGAGCCCCCCGTTCCCCCTCTTATACATATCGAATGAACTCCAAAAACTAATCAGGGAAGCGCCTTATAAAGATACACCTATGTACAAAATTTCAAGTGGATCGGATATTTTTATCATGAGTTATCGCGTTACGTACGAACATACATACAGAACGGGCGGGCACATAAGCTCTCAGGCTATGATAGCCTGTGAGCTAAAAAGCGGAAACAATTTCTCCCTTCGTCAGCCATTTGTCTCTAGTTTTCTGTCGAACACGAGTAAAATTCATAAAAAGAAATTTTTATCCCTCAGTGAAAAGCTGAAGGTTATTGATGATAATAAGAAAGGCATTAGTGCACGGAAATTAGCAAAAAAATATGGATGGGGAAGAACGCAAATAAATGAAATTTTTAAAGAATAAAGAAGTGCATCTTGAGAAGAAAATCTAGAAAACAAAAGTCAAATGTCGCAAAACTAAGAATGAAGTAATTAATGAAATGCTATTAGAATGGTTTAGAAATTACAGATCCAAAAATTTACCGATTTCAGGGCCCATATTGCAAGAAAGAGCATTGAAAATTGCCAAAGAACTTGGTATTAATGATTTCAAAGCTTCTAACGGTTGGTTAGAAAAATTTCGCTTGAGAAATAATATCGTTTTCCGGACTGTTTGTGGTGAATTTGCTGATTGTCATACGGATATCGATGAATCCTGGAAAAAATCTTTAGACCGTCTTCCGTTCTAAAGAAAAATTAACAGTATTATTATGCTGCAATATGGAAGACGATTTCGAAAAACCAGTTGTTATTGGAAAGTCAGCTAAGCCACCTTGTTTCAGAAATTTAGACATAAAGAAACTTCCTGTAATTTGGCGAAACAACCGCAAGTCTTGGATGACCCAAGAAATTATGCTAAGTTGGTTGACAATGTTCAACGAAAAGATGAAGAGACAGAAGCGAAAAATTCTGCTATTTATGGACAATGCTGGCTGCGACAAAAAAATTAGTAATATAACAATATCTTTTTTCCCTCCTAATACAACTTCGACGTGCCAGCCACTAGATCTGGGGATCATACGAGCGTTTAAAGTAGGATACAGAAAAATGTTGATGAGGAAATGACAGAAGCTCCATCACTGACAGCTCTCTCCAAATCATTAAATGTTCAACATGCTGTTAATTGGATATCAAGATCAGTAAAGGAATTGAACAGGGATACAGTACAAAGGTGTTTTTCACAAGCTGGATTCCATGTAAGTCTCTGTTTTTCATTCATTTTATTTCTTTGATTTTTTATCTTTAATAAAAAAAGATATAAAATTTTAAATTTTCAAAATTTACGAGGTTCCTTTCAGAAACTTCCAAGTGTTCTGAAAAACAATCAAGTGACGATGAATTAGACGCATTATTTAAAGCAGCACAAATTACCGACTTAACGCCAAATGAATTTATTTCTATTGCTAATAATTTGCCCATATCAGCCACTTGCTATATGGGCCATATCAGCCAATTGCTATTCCGGTTTGCTGAAGCATACCGGAAATGGTTCAGGATTTAATGAAAGAAGAGGACGCTGAAACTTTAGTAAATGAGGACGAAGCGGAAATTGAAAAAGAAAAAGAGACTAAAATAAAGTCTTATAAAGAAGTCCTCGCAAATGTTCGAGATATTCAATTTTTGACGTGACAACGTCTTGTAAATTGGTTTGCCGGGAGACACTTCAAGAAACTGCGTTACGTTACGTTACGCTCCGCTCACGATACGCGCTCACTTTTCTCTTAACTTTTTCCGGTCACTTGTGGGACCATTTTCTGAACGTGAATGTGAATTCGCTGCAAGGAAGGGGCGGTGCTTAATAGGAATTTTAGATAGTATCAAACTAAGACGAAATACGTTATGTATTAGTTATTAGTATAAAGTACAAAGAAAATAAGTGTAGTTTATTTCGTAATTCGGTGGTATATTATGGAAAACTAATGATATGTGATTAGTGAAAGCCATTTTACTTTAGTTATATTCTGCTCATTGAAAAATTCTTTAATATGCTGTTTACAAAATTCAACATTTGACATCAATAAACATGAAGTAAAATGTGTTTAACAAACACAGTGTATTGCAACTTATTGTATGTATATTTGTATATAAATACGTATGTATGTGTAAAGGTAAAAATAAAATTTTGTTAATATGAAATTCAGTGCGAGATTCTTTGTATAAATTAATGTTTTAAATATAATTCTTTGTATAAATAAATGTTTTAAATTGTTACTATTATTTCATCCTTCTTCCTACTATACGAATGAATATTCACATTAAAATTATTTTACAACTCAAAGTCGTTGTCACGTAAAACTTTCGCCCGTATACCGACTTTACAGGCAACCAATTTTTTGCTTTAAATAAGAACTGCGAAGATTTGTACAATAAAACCACAGATATTATCGTATCGATTAAAAAAAAAATTAAGTTTGAAATGTACAAAGCAAATGAGACTAACTGATTTCTTTAATGTGAAAAATAATTTAAAAATTATACATTTTTTGAAGTACTTTATTGTATTAAGTGTTTTTCTAGTAATATAATTTCTAATAATAAATCTTTGATTTTTTTAATAAGTTGAAGCAAAACCTCCGTACACCGGTCACCTCTAAGAACCGGCCACTTTTACACAGTCCCATCGCTGGCCGCTCTTCGGAGGTTTTACTGTACTTCATGTATTAAAAGAATTTTATAAGAAATGTTAATGGTACTTATAAGTAAAATCGGTAGTTAAAGGCTTAAACGAAACCCTCTGTGCGATTCACACGTTTTAGGGGTTAGAGGTCACGTAAAAAAACAGTTTTTACAAGATGTTTGACTGTGATTATGTGACTGTCTGTATGTCTGTTTCTAATGTGACATAAATATTGTGGGCAATCTATCTCAATAACTAATGCACGGAATTTCATAAAAAATTATGTTTAGTTAGTGCTTGATTTAAATTGGTGCTGATTAGTTTTTGGTGTACATCGCTCAATAGATGGTGTTGCTAAGCTGCCTTTTGTGCTACTATCCGTAATGGTTATGTGACTCTGTCTGTATGTCTGTATGTGACATAAAAATATGGGCAGTCTATCTCAATAACTAATGCACGGAATTTCATAAAAATTCATGTTTAGTTAGTACTTGATTTAAATTGGCGCTGATTAGTTTTTGGTGTATATCGCTTAACAGATGGCGCTGCTATGCTGCCTTTTGTGTGCGATTTCCATAATAGCTCTATCACCAGAACTAATGCACGGAATTTCTTAAAACTTCAGATAAAGATAGTACTTGACATGCATTGATGTTTTTTTTTTTAGTGTAAATGGCACGACAGGTGGCTCTGCTATGCTGCATTATTTAAGATTTTTAACAATCGCTGTATCTCCAGAACTAATGCACGGAATTTTATCAAACTTCTCATTCAGTTAGTCCTTGACACGAATGGATGTTTCTTTATGTTTTATTCTGTAAATCGCTCGACAGGTGGCACTGATATGCAGCGTTATTTAAGATTTTTATTACATTAGCTTTGTCTCCAGAATTCATGCACGGAATTTCATCAAACTTTAGATTCAGTTAGTATTTGACATGGTGACGTTTTTTTACGTTTTGATGTATATCGGTCTATAGATGGCGCTTCAATGGTGAATTTTTTAAAAGATTTCCTCAACAGCTCTATCACAAGAATGTTTTTCTATCAAACATCAGATACAATTCGTCCTTGTCATCAATTGATGCTGTTTGTATTTTGTTGTAAATAACTCCACAGATGGCGCTGCTATACCGCATTTGTAACGATTTCTGTTACAGTTCTATCCTAACAACTAATGCATAGATTCCCGCTAAACTTCAGATTCACGTAACGACATGATTTTTTTTTTTTTTTTTTTTTTTTTTTTTTTTTTACATTTTTGTGCCAAATCACAGTACAGGTGGCGCTGCTACATGCTGAATTTTGTAGGATTTACACGATTTCGGCGATTGTCATATCCAAGGTTCTGGCTGCCGCTCGCCATTGCGCCAAATTACGACTAAATTATTCATCTGGCGAGTAAATAAGCGATCAGATTCGCCAAATTGCTAGTGCTCAATTTTTCCTTTTTCTGACTTTTGTTTTTTGTTTCTCATATATATGCATATGTATATATGTGTAGCAGATAGTTGAAATTAGACTAATAACAATTGTCGCAGTTATAAAAACTTAGGTTATTTTAGAACATATTGAAAAAAAAAGGGTACATTAAGGGTGTTCTTAAGGGCAACTTTGTGACCTAAGTTTTAATTTATTTTTGTTCAGAAACGAATAAATCAAGCAGGTGTTGTTATTCAGAAACTATCTGATTGCACATAGTTTTCTGTTTTTTATTTTACAAATGCAATAGATCTTTCATAACAAGGCTTCAAAGTGGACGTTTTTGAACACAATTCTCGACAAGAGCAGAAAAACCGGTCGAAAGGTAGAAGAAAAACGGGTGATCACGTGATCGAAGTAGCTTATAACTCGGTAGGTAATTGAATGATCATAAAATGATAAACAAAGTTCGCTTCCATAGTCAGGCATTCCATTTTTACTTACCCATCTTACGTAGTATAGAGTAAATCTTGCAATCGTTTTGAAAATCGAAAAAAAAAGTTTTGGAGGGACTTACACGTTTCAGATACTGAAGATTCCAAAAAACATATTTTTAGAAAAAAAAATTTGCCGTCCGTCCGTCTGTTTGTCATCGAAAAACATTTTTTGACGGATTTACACATTTTAGATAGTGGAGATTCCGAAAAACATATTTTTAGAAAAAAATTTTTACCGTCTGTCTGTCTGTCTGTAAACGCTCTATCTCCCGAACAAATTGAGATAGAGACTTGAAATTTTGTATGTACTTAGTATGTAAGAATGGGACGAAGCCTATTTAATATCAGCAACCTGGATGATCCGGAACTATTTTTTTCGCACTCTCGAAAAATTCATTCTGATGAAAGGTATACAAAAATTTTCGAAATGTTTTGTCTTAAGGAAGGGACGTAAAAAGCAATAAAATAACACAAATTTTGCATAAACAACGAAGTCGATCGGATTATTAGTTGCTGAGATATGTGTAATCCTGTTTTCCACATTTTTTAATTTTTCATGACACTGTATTTCATTCAAATTTTAATTCAAAGATATCTTTTAATTTGAAAGAGACACCTTATTCGATGTAAGAAACCGTTAGTTTATAGGATTATTGTTTTTGGAGTTATAAGGATGTTTCTTTTATGCAATTCAGTGCTACTTGAATAGTTTGGCGTTTTATACATTTTGTCGAAATTCTTTCATCAGTAATTCATTACTAGAGCATGATGATGAGTTAAAAATACGTTTATATTTTGTTTAGCATTTTATAAATAGTTTACACACGTTTTGTTTCCATGATGGGCAAGTATCACGGTGGCCCCCAACGACTAGTTTTTATTTAAGGGCGTTCTTAACTGCTCCGCCCAACAAGCGCAAAACGTTTTGACACATTTACAAATTCATTTTTTAACGGACAAGATATCAACATTGGACAGGCCTGACTATGGAAGCGATTTCGAATCGAACTTTTTTTCCCATTTCAGGATCATTAAAGTACCTATTCCGTTCTAAGCTATTTCGATCACGTGATCACCCGTTTTTCTCCCGGTTTTTCTGTTAAAAAAAAAATTGAGTGCAATTAGACATTTTTTCAATAGCAGCACCTGCTATTTTCATGCATTTCCCAGCAAAAATATATCAAAGCATATGTCACAAAGTTGCCTTTTTTGATTTAAGAACACCCTTAAGCAGCCCTTCGTGGATGATTAGATTCTATTACTACTCTTCCATAATATGTAGGATTTTTTTTCCCCTTGTGCTCGATGACATAGGTTTTTGTGCAGTCGGGCTGTTGGACTATCATTACAATGGTCTAAAAAGTGTTCAGAGTCTGGATTATAAAAGTTCTTTTTTAAAATAAAAATTAAAATGTTCTGTATCATTCTGTTCCTATATGCAGCAATCTTTCGTCTTTTGTTCGTTTTCAATAAAAGTGAAAAACGATATACGATTTCTTGCAGGACGGGTTCGGATCGCCGCAGAAGAGCGGATCGCCCCAGAAAGCCCCTGCCCAGCCCACGACGCCCCGCCGATCTCACAGGAGGCTGCCCCAGCCCACCGTCGAACAGATGCAAGCAGCGGTTGCCATGGCAGCGCAGGGACCCAGGGACAAGGGACCACAAGCTGTCAGGTATGTAATGGAGGTGCCAAGTATTACTATTTATTCGTAATTATTACAGTTTGGTTTATTTTATGACGGCCGATTATCAACATATAGGCCCGAAAGGGGTGGGGTGCCTTCCAACGGGGGTCTTTCTAAGGGAACCTAATCCGTATTCAAGCAAGGAAATCCAAGGTTCGAAGAAAACCACGGAAAACTCCGAACGATTAGGCCGACGGTCCGCGATTGGGTTCGAACTCAGCACCTGCCGTCTACCAGTTGAGAGGTCAGAACCTCTGGTGGGGCTAGTAATTATTACGGATACACAACGAAAATTATGGCGTAACCGGCATCGAAAGAAAATTAAGATGAAAAAAACCCGCGAATTTCGTCAAAAGATCGCTTGATAAAAGGCGAATTTCGACAAATGATCACAGAAAAAACACGAAATTTCGTCAAAAGATCGCTTGATAAAATGTGAATTTCGACAAAGGATCACAGAAAAACACGAAATTTCGTCAAAACATCGCTTGATAAAATGTGAATTTCGACAAAGGCTCACAGAAAAAAAGACGTAGCTTAATTGTATTTTAAAAATTAAGCTTTATTCGTGCATGTAAGCTGTAAAAAAAAAATATGTATTATTATGATAAAGGGCACTGCTTGGTTATCCCGTCGACCTATTTCGCCAAATTATACAAATCGCCAAACTAATAACCAATTAATTAAAAAAAAATTACATAATTGTTGATTTTAAATAACGAAAAAACAAATAATTAGTACAATATTAACAAGTTGGAAATTGCACGTGAACGTAGCAAATGAGGTGCGTTCGTACGATAACGAAATTTTAAAAATATTCAGATCTTGCTGATATAGTAGAGCGTACTCCGGATACAGTACAGTAGTCGAAATCTTTACGTTTCTGTAAATATACAGGAAGTAATTTTTATTACACCTCAGCAACGTATATCTTATTCATAAAATGTGAAATAGTTGAATATAATTAAAACCCGTACCAAACCATGTTTCCCCGTATAGCATTATATAGTGGAATACTTTTGTGTGGCCCTGTAATTTAATAATAAAAATTCTTTGCATCACAGATTGTACAGAATGCATATTTTAGTATATATTTCATAGATTCATGCCAATTCTATTATGTTCGAATGAGTGTAACATCATTAAAATGCATTTGAAACTTTTTCCCCATGGACCTTAATGTAACGGAATCCTTTTGATTGTCCCTGTAATTGATCTAGGCATCCGATTTTCATAACATTTGAAATGACTCGACTAAATTACGCAATAATTATATGTTTTAAATTTCAAACGATTAAAACTTATTTAAAACTTTTTTCCCTATTGACCGTAATGTAACGGAATCCTTTTGAATGTCCCTGTAATTGATCTGCCCATCCGATTTTCATAAAATTTGAAATGACTCGACAAAATTATGTTATAATTATGTATTTTAAATTTCAAACGATTCGGTTGGGTAGTTTTTGCGTTGTTATATGCGGACAGACAGACAGACGGACAGACAGACGGACGGACGGACTGAGCGACAACAATAGGTGCTACGTATTTACATAATTACGAACGCATACCTAATAAGAATACAAATAAAAAGTCAAAATAAATACTGACGCTTCCAATGACGTTTGACGGCGTTTCAGAAATTTATGATTATATAAACCACGAATATAAACAAAGGCGTTACCGGCATCGAAAGAAAAGTATGGGGGGGGGAATAGGCGATTTTCGTCAAAAGATCGCTTGATTAAATGCGAATTTCGACAAAGGATCCCAGAAAACACAAGAAGTTCCGTCAAAAGATCGTGTAAAAAATGCAAATTTCGCGAAAGAGTCGCAAAAAAAACATAAATTTAGTGAAAAGATCGAAGAAGAGCATGAAATTAGTTCAAAGAATTGCGTAAAAAACGCGGATTTCATCCAAAGTTTGCGTAAAAATGCGAATTTCGACAAATGTTCGCGTAAAAGCGAAAATTTAGTTTAAAAAATGCATGAATAAAGCACGAATTTAGCCAAAAGATCGGAAAAAATGCATGAATTTTTCCCCAGAAGATCGCGAAAATGCGCAAATTTCGTCAAAATATCGAAAAAAGCGAATGAATTAACTTTTGAAACTTTGAGTCCCTCCCCTTCCTGAACTCACGGATAACTTTGTCTAATCAGTTAACACTGATAACTGGTTACTGATAACTGTTTTTAAACTTGGTCCCTTTGTGGATTTTCCGCACATAACCTGAAGTCGAGGCTAAAATTCGTCTGCTGGCGGAACTTCGCATTTAGGTAAAATGGCGATTTTTATAGCCTCGAACTTCGAATGGGATCATTTTCTTTATAGATTAATAGATGGAAACAAATGATAAACTATTTATATTATTTTAAGGGTAAACGAAATTTTCTGTAATCGTCAGCAGGCGGTAAGTATTTCTGTGACGTCACGTCAGTGCAAGTGAAATGGCTTTTTTTTTATAACCTCCAACCGAAAAGAAGAATAAGGTCCATTTATAGTCCGCACAAAACCTCAAGTCATGTCCGTCCGTCTGTTCGCATACAACAACGCAAAAACTACACAACCAAATCGTTTAAATTGAAAATACATAATTATTACATAATTTTGTCTTGGCATTTCAAATTTTACATAAATCGGATTTATATTTCAATGACAGGGACAATCAAAAGTATTCCGTGGCAGGGCGAAAAAATAGTTTCAAATGCATTTTAATGATGAACTCTTTCGAACGTAATAAAATGAATGTGCATCTATGAAGTATATACAGTAGAACCCCGATAATTCGGATTAATTGGGACCGGACCCAATCCGGATTATCCGGAGAATTAGAAAAAAAAATGAAATAAAATGAAACATACTTTCAGAAAATCACCTTTATGTTAAACTTATTGAATATTTACAGACAATAATAATGTTTACTTCGTTTAATTCTTCCGAAAAGATTTCAGAAAAACTTTTTTTTATTCAGAATACGACGAATAGAACAAGTTAATGTTATAGAAATTAACCAATCGCTTCTCAAACTTGAAAAAAAAAATGACCAAACCGATCCGGATTAACGGGGTCCGAATTTGCGCGGTTCTACTGTACTATATTAAACATTCTGTACAATCTGTGGTGCAAAGAATATTTTTTATTCATTTACAGAGCCACACAAAAATATTCAATTGCATAATGGTATAGGGGGAAACGTTTTAATTGTAATAAACTGTTTTTAAAATTTTATGAAATTCATTGCTGAGGTCGACTACATGTTACTTCCTGTACAATAGAAATCAGATAGGGTTTACAGAGGCACTCAAAAAGAATTCGTCTACTCTACTGAATATGAAATAGTGTATAGTATTACACAAAGAACTGAATATTTTTAAAATACATAATTATAACATAATTTTGTCACGTCATTTCAAATTTTATGAAAATCGGATGCATAGATCAATTACAGGGACAATCAAAAGGATTCCGTTACATTACGGTCGATGGGGAAAAAAATTTCAAATGCATTTTAATCGTTTGAAATTTAAAATACGCAATTATTACATAATTCTGTCGAGTTATTTCAAATTTTATCAAAATCGGATGTATAGTTCAACTACAGGGACAATCAAAAGGATTCCGTTACTTTACGGTCAGTGGGGGAAAATAGTTTCAGATGCATATTAATGATGTTATGCTCTTTCGAACATAACATAATTGATATGCATCTATGATGTGTATACTAAAATATGTATTCTGTACAATCTGGGATGCAAAGAATATTTGTTATTCATTTACAGGGCCACACATAATTATTCCATTACACAATGATACATGGAGAAATACTGTATGGAGCTCGTTTTAACACTGTTAAACTAGTTCACATTTTATAAAATTGATATACGTTGTTGAGGTTTACTACAAGTTACTTCCTGTAAAATAGCATTTACAGAGATACACAAAAGATTTCGACCCCCATACTGTATCCGACGTACTGTATGCTGTTACACCAAGATCTGAATATTTTAAAACTTTGTTATAGTACTAACGCACCTCATTTGCTACGCTTGACGTGCAATTCCGACTTATTAATAACTGTCACTGTTTGCAAGTTATTGAATTTTAAAATCCATCACCAGGATTCTCAAAAAAGAATGATGTCAGAAGTTCTTTTACTGTGGTTCTTGCTTTTAATTTGAGTTTTAAACAGTAGATGGCGCTGAGAGCAATAGGTGCTCAGTGCAGACTCGATGTTTGGTACTTCGGGATCCTTTCAGTAAATTTTAATCTCCTTTTTATGCATGGATGAACAAAGATTTCGAAGAAAATCGAGCCTGATTTTAGCAGATATTGCTTGCAGTACCATCTATCGTTGGTATTTATAACTAAAACTGAGAATCACAGCATAAAAACACCCGGCATCTTACATAGATAGCACTCTTGCAAAAATAGTTTTAATATCTGTCATTGTTTGCAATTTATTGAATATTAAAATACATCAGTGAATTTTGGGATACCATGTAGTTACTTATAAAAATAATGCATTTAGAATATATTTAAAGATAGAAAACCAACTATTAAAAATGCACAAATAATGTATGAGAAGGTAGCAAACAGCTATTTCGAATCTACTATCGAGATTCTTCATCAGTGCAAAACTCAACGAGCTAGAAAAAGCAAAACTGAGCAAAGAGACAGAGAAAGATACCCGCTACGGGAACGATCCCGCCAAAAGAAAAGCGACCAATGAAAAGAGAGCAGCCTGAACAACTGGGTAGACACGTAGAGACATCTACCGGAGAAGAAAGAAAACAAAAACTAAAAAGCGAGGAAAAAAATCTTTAAATTAAAGATTTTTAAATGTTTGGAAAATAAGGAGTACTTGATAAGTCATTGACTCTAGCTCGCTGAGTTTTGCACTGATGAAGAATCTCGACAGTAGATTCGAAACAGCTGTTTGCTACATTTTCATACATTATTTGTCCATTTATAATCGTTGGTTTTCTATTTTTAAACATTTTTGCACAAAGGCTTTTTTTGTTGTTTTAATTTAGAACATTTCCAAAATTCCCAAAAAATGTATTATAAATTTTATAAACGCCTTGTAATGTTGATTTCTTGACATTATATGTTATGAGTAACATTTTTGGTTTTTTTTTAGCACCACAACGGGAGCAGTTCTCTTCGGCCTGGATACAACTACCAAGGAGGCGCGACCCGCATCCCCGACACGGGCCGGGCCTTGGAAGGGATCGGACATAAACCAGTCCTTCGAGCAAGCGTACAAAGTACAGGAGACGCAAGTGGTAAGTGGATATCGTGTTTTCAATCTATAACTAGAAATCCTGTTATCCGAAAATTGGTTTAACCGAAAGATTTTAAAATTCCTTAAAGTCCTTTTTAAGTGTGAAAAATAAAGGGATAACTTGTGCTTTGCCTATACTCAGAGTTCTCGCTGTCGCTCGCCATTGCGCCAAATTGCGACTCGATTCTTCATTTGGCGAGTAAACGAGCGATTAGATTCGCCAAATTGCTAGTGCTTCATTTTCGCTTTTTCTTTCTTTTCTTTTCCATACAAATGCATACATATTATACATATTTTAATACAGTGAAACCTCCAAATAAGAGACACTCCGAATAAGGGACACCTCTATATAAGGAACAAAAGTTGTGGTCCCATAGATGTCCCTTATTTAGAGATTTCATTGTATAAGAAACTCAGAATAAGGGACACCTCTATATAAGGAACAAAAGTTGTGGTCCCATAGGAGTCCCTTAGGGGCTGTCCATTAATCATGTGATTTTTTTTTTTGGTATTTTTAACCCCCCCTCCCCCTTGGTGATACATGGTGAGGTTCAGAACTACCCCCCCCCCCCCAACCCTACATCACGTGTATTTTTTAGTACCTACTAAGAATCTTAAATTTTTTAGAATATTTATTATAAAATACAGGTTCAAGTATCATCAAATTTTATTACAGAAAACAAAAAAAACTACAATAATAACCTTAAGAGATAAACAGAAGGGTTGCAAGTTGTTTTGGACTGACATAAAAATAATGAAAGAAATGTGAAAAACTTTTTTATAGTAATACATAAACATAATTTAATTTACAATGTCCTCAGACCACGGATTAGCAAGACTTTCTTCAACACCAATAACTGGATAAGCATCTTGCAAGTTAGTTGCAGGCACAGTACTTTGTTGAAGATTAACATCGGTTTCATCAAGCCACTCGGCGTCATCATTTTTGCGCACTACGCAGAGAATCTCTCCTGTGGGAACTTCACTTCGTTCGTTGCCTGGCAACGGTGAATCAAGGTCACACTACAAGCTGCTTTCGACTTTGTACGCATTTGACGAAAAAATAAATACACGAAACACCGCTTTTCGGTTCAGTATCGCGCGTTTGCCGAAAAAATAAATACACGAAACACCGCTTTTCGGTTCAGTATCGCGCGTTTGCCGAAAAAATAAATACTCGTGATATATTACAACACCCCCCCCCCCCTTGTGATGTTTCGTGATTTTTTTATGGACCCCTCCCCCCCCTCTCGAGCCGCGCATGATTAATGGACGGCCCCTTATTTGGAGGTTCCACTGTATATGTTTGTAGCAGATAGTTGAAATTAGATTAATAATAATCGTTGTCGCAGTTATAGATTATTTTAGAACATATTGAAGAAAAAAATGGTACATTAAAGGGTTAAAGATGATATATATATATATGTATATATATTGTGCTACACGGCGATTTTTTTTTTTTTTTCAAATACTTTTTAGCTCACAGGCTATCAAAGACTGAGAGCTTATGGTGATTATAATAACACCCTGATTTCAAAATTAAATTTCTCAAAAGCAAAGATCGATAGTAATATGCGGTAAACGGTTTTTAGGTGCGTTCGTAATTATGTAAATACGTAGCACCTATTGTTGTCGCTCAGTCTGTCCGTCTGTCTGTCTGTCCGCATATAACAACGCAAAAACTACCCAACTGAATCGTTTGAAATTTAAAATACATAATTATTACATAATTTTGTCGAGCCATTTCAAATTTTATGAAAATCGGATGAATAGATCAATGACAGGGACAATCAAAAGGATTCCGTTACATTACGTTTAATGTAAAAAAAAATTTCAAATGCATTTTAATCGTTTGAAATTTTAAATACATAATTATTACATAATTTTATCGAGTTATTTCAAATTTTATCAAAACCAGATGCATAGATCAATTATAGGGACAATCAAAAGGATTCCGTTACATTACGGTCAATGGGGAAAAAAGTTTCAAATGCATTTTAATCGTTTGAAATTTTAAATGCATAATTATTACATAATTTTGTCGAGTTATTTCAAGTTTTATCAAAATCGGATGCATAGTTCAACACCACGGACAATCAAAAGTGTTCCGTTACATTACGGTTAATGGGGGAAAATGTTTCAAATGCATTTTAATGGTGTTACACTCATTCGAACGTAATAAAATGGATATGCATCGATAAAGCACATACTATAATATACATTTTGCATAATCTGTGGTGCAAAGAATATTTGTTATTGATTTATAAGGCCACACAAAAGTATTCCATAGCATAATGGTATAGAGAGAACATAGTTTGTTGCGCATTTTAAATGTAATTATTTACGATTTTATGAGATTGATATAGGAGAGTGATATTTTTAAAACTTCGTTATCGTACGAACGTACCTCATTTTCTACGCTTCACGTGCAATTTCCAACTTGTTTCATTAGGTAAAGCTGTAAAAATCTTATACAGAAATTTCAAACAGTGAATATTTTGAAAAAATTGCGTTCTGATTGCATAGAATGCTTTGATTTGACATTTTTCTTGTTTTAGATTGGCCGCAGAGAAATAATTTTTCAGCTTACAGTGTAATATTTTAAAAATTTTCGAAGTAAATTTTTAAAATTTCGAAATTTCAAAAATTTAATTTAAAAAAACTATGAAATATGGCACTTTAAGCCGAAAAACACATTCTCTGGCAGCAATCTGTAGCAAGAAAAATGTCAAATCAAAGCATTCTTTGCAATCAGAACACAATATTTTCAAAATATTTACCGTTCTAAACTTTTGTTGTAAGATTTTTACAGCTTACCTGATAAACAAACCGTTTACTGCATAATTCAATTGATCTTTATTTTTGAGAAATTTAATTTTAAAATCAGGGTGTTATTTGATGGACACCCTGTATGCGTACGCGATAATTCATTATAAAAATATCCGATTTATATGAAATTTTGGTTAGAGGCTTATTATGATAAGACGCTTCCCTGATTAGTTTTGAGAGTTCATTCGATAAGTATAAGAAGGGGAACGGGGGCTAATGCCCCCTCCCCTTAATTTATATAAATGGGTTTTTCATGCAGAATTAGTAGATTTCTTTCAAATCTTAGATGTAAGATCATTCTAATGAGGTGCTTCCGTGATTAGTATTGGGTGTTCATTGGAAAAGTTTAAAGAGGAGGAGTGTGTGGGGGGGGGGAACCCCAATCTTAACTTAGGTTTTTCTCGCAAAATTTACCGATTTGCTTCAAATTTTGTTCATAGATTTATTCTGAAAAGGCGCTTCCCTGATTTGTTTTTGTAATTCACTGGATAAGTAAAAAAGGGAGGATAGGGGAAACTACCCCTCTTAATTCATGTAAATAGTTTTTCATGCAGAATTAACCGGTTTGTTTCAATTTTTGGATACAGGTTCATAGTAATAAGAAGCTTCGCTCATTTGTTGTGGTGTTCTTTTGTTAGTTATAAAGAGGGGGGGGGGTACGGGCGATTACCTTCCCCTTAACTTAGCTAAATAGGGTTTTATGCAGAGTTATCCGATTTGCTTTAAATTTTGGATGTAGGTTCTTTCTGATAAGGTGAATTTCTGAACAGTTTTGGAGGTTTAATGGTTAATTATAAAGGAGGGAACGGAAATGGGTTTTTATGCAGAATTATTCGACTTGCTTCGAATTTTGGATACAGGTTTATTATACGATAAGGCGTATCCCTGATTAGTTTTGGTGCTTCAATAATTAAGCAAAAAGAAAGGAAATTGTGGGGGGGGGGGGCTTCCTTCCTTATTTTTTTCGAAGGGCATTATGATATAAGACTGTAATATACAATTAGTCTTCATAGCCTGTGAATTCTATGCCATCAGTTATTTAACTGGGCATTATTCTTTTTATTTCATTTGGTGAATGCTTTTTACTTACCCATCATACGTAGTATAGGGAAAGTCTTGCAATCGTTTTGAAAATCAAAAAAAATTTTATGACGGATTTACACGTTTCAGATACTGGAGATTCCGAAAAACATATTTTTAGAAAAAAAAAATTGCCGTCCGTCTGTGTGTCTGTCTGTAACCGCTCTATCTCCCGAACAAATTGAGATAGAGGCTTGAAATTTTGTATGTGCTTAGTATGTAAGAATGGGGCGAAGCCTCTTTAATATAAATAACCTCGATGAACCGGAACTTTTTTTCGGACTCCCAAAAAATTCATTCTGATGAAACGTATATAAAAATTTTCGAATTTTTTTATTTTAAGGAATGCATGTAAAAGGCAATAAAATAACACAAATTTTGCATAAAGAACGAAGTCGATCGAATTATGAGTTGCCGAGATATGTGTAATCCTGTTTTTCACATTCTTCGATTTTTCATGACCCTGTATTTCATTCAAATTTGAATTCAAAGATGTATTTTAATTGGAAATGAGACGCTTAATCTTATGCAGTAAATTGTTAGTTAGTATGATTATTATTTTTGGAGTTCTAAGGATGTTTCTTTTACGCAATCCGGTACAACGTGAGTATTTTGGCGTTTTATATAATTTGTCAAAATCGGCTCATCAGCAATTCATTGATAGAGCATTACTATGTATATTAAAACTATTTTTTAAACATGCGTTTAAATTTTATTTTTGCATTTAAATGCATTTTATAAATAGTTTACATGCGTTTTATTTTCATATTTTATTTCATGCATATCCATGATGGGTAAGTATTACGGTGGTCCCTCAACGACTAGTTATACTTATGCATATATACATATTTTTCATATATTTGTAGCGGATAGTTGAAATTAGATTAATAACAATCGTTGTCACAGTTATAAATTATTTTAGAACATATTGAAAAAAAATGCGGTACATTAAAGGGTTAAAGGTTTTTTTTTTTTTTTTTTTTTTTTTTTTTTTGTGCTACACGGCGAATCTTTTTTGCTAATAATTTTTTCATTTGGCGAATATTTTTTTTATTTTTAAATAGCCAAATATCTAACGTTGATCAAATGTCAGCGAGAACACTGTCTATACTCATATTACAAGTTGTAATGTTTGTTTATTTGTTTGTAGGACTCATCTCTAACGTTTGTTTATTTGTTTGTAGGGCTAATCCCTGGAACTACCGAACTTACTTATGTCTTTTAAGGGGGCTCAGGGGTTGAAAACTTTTCAAAAAATCGATTTTTTTATCTAATTTGATTACTCATTTAATTCTTAACTCAATGCAAAAAACCGCATAAAAATATCTGCATTTTTAACGCAGTTATAAGCATTTATGTATCAACACTTTCATAGCCGCAGCCTTATAATTTCAACTTTAAGTCGCGTTTTCTCAAAACTTGATTTTTGACGACTAACACCAAGATTTAAAAAAATTCTATTTGATGGAATGGCTTATTTATTTATTTATTTTTTTTTTTTTTTTTATTTATTTTTTTTTTTTGCATCTATATAACATCATTATCTAGGTTATGAATTAATATATTTTAGATAGTTTAATATTTTGAATATTTTTAATGAAAAAAAAGTTGTATTTTTTTAAATTTTCAAATTTAAGAGTTTTTTATATATATTTTTTTTTTGAAGGATTGTTATATCCTTAATTCATTCTCTAGAGTAAAGTTTCCTGATCATTTTAAAGCAAAAATTAGGTTCTTAAGTCAATTCAACGTTAAGATATCTTGGTGTTTGTGATATAGCATATATATATTTTTTTCGAAAATTGCGTTACATACATTTCTTATTATATTTCCTATTATATTACATTGAAGTACTTCATTTTGTAATTTTATAAGACTACAAGCATACCTTTAAAATATCAGAGAGTTTAAATTAATTACATTGAATACTTCTGTTTTTATATGGGCTCGAAGCGAGAGCTCTGTTTACATGTTTTTCAGTATTTATCAACCCCTGAGCCCCCTTAAAAACGATTCAGAATTGTTTTAACCTAAAACTTACCAGTAAAATAGTAACAATTGTTCGCAGTGTTTTTAAACTAATAAAAAACAACACACGCTGGTTCTTAAACACAACAAATATGGACTGTATATGCGTTTTTATTTAACATTAAAATATGCGCACGGCTATCAACATTCCATTATCTTTTTACTTACCCATCATACGTAGTATAGGGTAAGTCTTGCAATCGTTTTGAAAATCGAAAAATATTTTTTTTGACGGATTTACACGTGTTAGATAGTGGAGATTCCGAAAAACATATTTTTAGAAAAAAATTTTTGCCGTCCGTCTGTCTGTCTGTCTGTAAACGCTCTATCTCCCGAACAAATTGAGATAGAGACTTGAAATTTTGTATGTAGTTAGTATGTAAGAATGGGACGAACCCTATTGAATATCAGCAACCTCGATTATCCGGAACTATTTTTTTCGGACTCTCCAAAAATTCGTTCTGATGAAAGGTATATAAAAATTTTCGAATTTTTTTGTTATAAGGAATGTATGTAAAAGGCAATAAAATAACACACATTTTGCATATAGAACAAAGTCGATCGGATGATGAGTTGCCGAGATATTTGTAATCTTGTTTTTCACATTCTTCGATTTTTCATGACCCTGTATTTCATTCGAATTTCAATTCAGAAGTATATTTTAATTGGAAATGAGACGCTCAATCCGACGCAGTTAATTGTTAGTTAATAGAATTATTATTTTTGGAGTTATAAGGATGTTTCTTTTACGCAGTTCGGTAATACTAGAGTAGTTTGGCGTTTGATATAATTTGTCGAAATCGGTACATCAGCAGTTCTTTAATATAGCTCTACTATGTATATTAACAATATTTAAATTTTATTCTGGAATTGCAATGCATTGTATAAATCGTTTCACATGTTTTATTTTCATATACATATCCATGATGGGTAAGTATTACGGGGGCCCCCAACGACTAGTTTACATTCGAAAAAAAACACAAACTTTAAACAAAACGTAGAATGCTGCCAAAAACATAAATTAAGAAGAATAAATTACCATGGTAACGAATAATACAATTTCTTCCTGGAGTTTTTTACCACTTAAATGAAAGCAGACGATTTTTACCAAAACAACAATCAATCAAAATATGTCATTCGATATCGATAAAAATAGTATATTGACAATAAAATTTTTCCTATTTAAAATTGTATCGTTTAACTTCAAGAAATACTTTTGTTATTCTATTTACATGTAGTCATGTTAGTATACGTCTATGAATTTACTATGAATTAGGCATTTAGTAATAATATTAATAATTATTGTTATTTGCTTAATTCTCTTTGCGCCATTTGGCTATTCTTTTATACATACATTTCACTCTTTAAAATTTAAATAAAACTCACTTTCCTGAAAGAATCATGTGTAAGAAAACAGAAAAAGCCTTTGAAAGTTGTAATATTCAAAGTTAATTCAAAGTTAAAATAATTGTTCAATAAATACAGTCGAGTCTCTATATAACGAAATCAACCGTTCCAGTAAAAAATTCGTTATATAGAGAAATTCGATGTATAGAGAATGATGTTAAAAATCGTATACAATGTGCGAAATTTGAACAAATATTATTTTTTATCTTTTTAATTAAGAATTTGAAATGTTTAAAATTAAATGTTAACATAACATTTTATTTCTTAATTATTTAAGCTGTTTCAAAAATGAGAGCAGACATTTATTTGAAAGCTCAATGAAAATCAAATGAGGAAGACTTGCATTAATTTCAGACGAAGATATCTGTAATTTTTTGTTGTTTTGATTTTAAAATTGTCATGCTCAAAAGAAAAAAAAAGAACTCAAATTTTAGCAAGGAATGAAAAATTGTAGTTAACATTTTCCTCCATTTGAAGGCTCTTTTTATGTGCCTCTCATTGATTCCTCTCTTATATGTGTAATAATCCAATTGACTCTGATTTGGGAATGATGTTGAAAGGTGTGTGGGAGGTGGGATGAATTCGTTGGATTTAAAGAACAAGGAGAGAAGTAATAATAAAAAAAGAAAAAAGAAAAACTTAGCACTGAACGATAAATCAAAAATAAGTGGTGGAAAATTGATTCCATATGATTTCGAAGCTTTTTTAAAAGTGAATAAATTAAGACCAATTTATGAAAAAAATCGTTATATGGAGATAGATGTTTCGCTATATAGAGACTGTATTTAATGTAATCATGCAAAAAGGGGACCGTTCCTACTAAAAATTCGTTATATAGAGAAAATCGATGTATGGAGTTTCGTTATACAGGGACTCGACTGTATATAAATTGAGGCCTACCTTGCGTGGCATCTTCTTTGAAGGATATTATTTTTCTTCTTTACTAGGACCACGTTGAATGTTGCTGCAATATTTAATTGAATGTGTTCTGTAGAACAAGTAATGTGTTGACTTCTGGTTTCGGTTGACAACCTTTTAATTCACATAAATTCGAAAAAAACACGGAAGATGCACACACCAAAAAGAAGGAAGAGTATCATACATTTTTATATTTAAAGTTTTTTAAATAATAAAAGTCACGGAGCTTATAGTTTTTGCTTCCGGAATAACAGCTTGAAAAAATGTCAACATCACCCGCGCAGAATCATTTCTGAAGGTAATAACAAGTCTACAGTAAGTGTGACGTCAGTAGAATGTTTTTTAGGGAATTATTTTTTTTTCCTGAGAACACTTTTGTAGTGCTGCCATCTCGTGGGACACTTTGGAAACAAACAAATTCTTATGAAGAAAGTTTTTTTTCTAATAAGTAATCCAAGAGCCGACCCCACAAAACCCTAAGTCATCGAGCACAAGAAAAAAATCCTTTGTTTTATGGAAGAGGGGAATCGAATGATTCAGGTCTGCCGGAAGCGAACGGGTGCATAAGCCAACAAGTTGGAAATTGCACGTGAAGCTTAGCAAATGAGGTGCGTTCGTACGATAACGAAGTTTTAAAAAATATTCAGATCTTGCTGTTATAGTAGATAGTACTTCGGATACACTATAGTCCCCAAATTTTTTGTGTGTCCCTGTAAATACTATCTGCTTTATTTTACAAAGGAAATATCTTGTAGTATTCCTTAGCAGAGTATATCAATCTCATAAAATGTTAAATGGTTAATTACAATTGAAACGCACAACAAACTATATTCTCCCTATACCTTTATGTAATGGAATACGTTTGTGTGGCCTTGTAAATCAATAATTAATATTCTTTGCAACACATATTGTGCAAATTGTATATTATAGTATATATTTCATAGATGCATATCAATTTTATTATGTTTGAATGAGTGTAACACCATTAAAATGCATTTGAAACATTTTCCCCATTAACCGTGATGTAACGGAATACTTTTGATTGTCCCTGTAGTTGAACTATGCATCCGATTTTGATAAAATTTGAAATAACTCGACAAAATTCAAGTAATAATTATGTATTTAAAACTTCAAACGATTCCGTTGAGTAGTTTTTGCGTTGTTATATGCGGACAGACAGACGGACGGATTGAACGACAACTATAGGTGCTACGTATTTACACAGTTACGAACGCACCTAAAAATAATACCACTCGTTGACTCGTAGGCTTAGCCATGGCCCACTAGATCTGGGCCATTCATTTGAGATTAATGTATGGAGTCTCCCGCCAGAGGACTCTGATACCTTGCCCAAGTTATTCTGACCCATCGTGCAAACCCTCCACCAAAATAATGACGATGTGAACCGAACAGAAAACACCTCACTCAGTGTTCATTTGGGCAGGGTTTGTGTCACGTGGTCCGATGAAATGGTTCAGGGTTTGAAGCTGAATCCAGCTTCACTTTTCCGGCTGTTTTTAGCGAAATGGGTAGGCCTTATTATACTATCTAGTTGGCTATGGCTTAGCCTTGTGATTTCCGGCACCCAGTTTTCCTACTTTTGATTGTACGGCAAACACAATGCTAGACCTAATAGTTGGATGTGCCAATCCCAAAACTTTCTTCTATCTCATACGTACATTTTAATATTAAAAAAAAAATAATTACTCATTTTAATACTTTAATAATTTTAATTCAATACCATACCAACTTTGATTTTATCTTAAATTTCTGCTTCAGTTAATTAATCCGAGTAAAAACAATTTCCGTCTCTGCACGAGCCGATGGCCACTAGAAGGATAGGCAGATTATTTTTTTTTTAATTCAGGGAAGACTTACTTGCCTTACCAAAAATAATCATATACAAAATTTTAATTCAGTTCTGGAACTAACTTCATACACTTTTAAGTGATGCAATATTGAAAATGGCATAAAATTCGCTATTGCAGCGCCCCCTTCCGGCGGAGTATTTCAAAACTGAAGGAGGACCTGCTTGCCACAGCCAAAAACATTCACAAAAAATTTGGTTCAATTCTATGCATAACTTCATACACTTTTTGATGGTGGAATGGTGACATACACACAGACGGACAGACAGACATTTTGTAAAAACATGTTTTTTAGAATCTCTGACCCCTAAAACGTGTAAACCCTTCGAAAACCGGAAGTCGGAAAAAATTTCGATTACAATACTTTCTTCTATTGAAGGTAGAAGAAAGGAAAAAAAAATGTATTGATGAATAATGCGAGTGCTGTATTAAATACCCTGTTAGTTTCCTACACTGTAAAAAATTTGATCTTTTTGCTGCATCGTCACTCCCCGCTTTTATAGAACAGCTCTCCTCCCGTAAGGCATGGTGATGTCACTGCGACGTCGTTGTGAAGTCACAGTGACTATAATGTGAAGTCGTTATGGCCGTTTTAGAGCTCGTTTGTGACGTCACATTGTGACCACTTTGTGAAGTCACGGTCAGTGTTCTCGCTGACGCTCGCCATTGCGCCAAATCGCGACTAAATTCTTCATTTGGCGAATAAAAAAGCGACTAGATTCGCCAAATCGCTATTGCTCAATTTTCGCTTTTTCTTTGTTTTCGTTTTCCATACGAAATGCATATATACACTCCATGTGCATATACATATTTTCGATAAAGACATTTCTAATATATTTGTAGCAAATAGTTGAAATTAAATTATTAACAATCATTGTCACAGTTATAAAAACTTAAGTTAATTTAGAACATATTAAAACAAGTTGGAAATTGCAGGTGAAGCGTAGCAAACGAGGTGCGTTCGTACGATAACGAAGTTTTAAAAATATTACTCTCATATATCAATCTCATAAAATTGTAAATAGTGAATTACAATTAAAACGCTCATCAAACAATGCTCTCCCTATACCATTATGTAATGGAATACTTATGTGTGGCCTTGTAAATCAATAACAAATGTTCTTTGCACCACAAATTATGTAAAATGTATATTATAATATGTACTTTATAGTTGCAAATAAGAAAGAATAAGTTCGAATGAGTGTAACACCATTAAAATGCATTTGAAACATTTTTCCCCATTGACCGTTATGTAACGGAATACTTTTGATTGTCCCTGTAATTGATCTATGCATCCGATTTTCATAAAATGTGAAATAACTCGACAAAATTATGTAATAATTATGCATTTTAAATTTCAAACGTATAAAATACACTTGAAACTTTTTCCCCATTGACCATAATGTAATGGAATACTTTTGATTGCCCCTGTAATTGATCTATGCACCCGATTATCAAAAAATTTGACATAACTCGACAAAATTATGTAATAACTTTGTATTTTAAATTTCAAACGATTAAAATGCATTTGAAACTTTTTCCCCATTGACCGTAATGTAACGGAATACTTTTGATTGCCCCTGTAATTGATCTATGCATCCGAGTTTCATAAAATTTGAAATGACTCGACAAAATTATGTTATAATTATGTATTTTAAATTTCAAATGATTCGGTTGGGTAGTTTTTGCGTTGTTATATGCGGACAGACAGACGGACAGACGGACTGAACGACCACTATAGGTGCTACGTATTATATAATTATGAACGCACCTAAAAAGGGGGTACATTAAAGAATTAAAGATAATTTTTTTTGTGTGTTTGTTACACGGCGAATCTATTTTGCTAATACATTTTTCATTTGGCGAAAGTTTTTTATTTTTAATTAGGCAAATTACTAACGTTGCGTTGGTGAAATGTCAGCGAGAACACTGGCTCACGGTGTGATAAATTTGTGAAAAGTGTGTCATTTGTGACTACTTTGACATTAACATCGTGACGAAACTGTGACATAAGCGACAAAAGTGTTTTTAAAAGTAAATAAACATGTTTTGAAGTATTTTTGTAATTTTCTAAAGATTTTTAAGAAAGTCACATCACAGTCACAGTGTGAAATCACTGAGTGGTGACATTTTGGTCACAGATGTCATGTGACTCACAGTGATGTCATTGTGACTTCACTGTGACCATGGATGCTATGAGGGTACCCGTAAAGCATGGTGACGTCACTGCAACGTCGTTGTGAAGTCACATTGTGACTTTGTGACCATCGATTGTCGATGTGACGTCGATGAGAAGTCACATTGACTAAAATGTGAAGTCGCTACGGCCGTTTTAGATCTCTTTTGTGACGTTTCACAAAGTGGTCACAATGTGACAAATTTCGGAAAAATGTGTCATTTGTGACTCATTTGACAATAACGAAACTGTGACAAAAGCGACGCTATTTAAATTGCCAGAAACATGTTTTTTTAAAAGTAAATAACATGTTTTGAAGGATATTTATAAATTTCTAAAGATTTTTAAGAAAGTCACATCTCAGTCACAATATGACGTCACTGAGTGGTGGTATTTTAGTGACAGATGTCATGTGACCAAAGTGACTCACTGTGACCATGCATGCTATGAGGGTAGGTGCAAATAGAAATAACCAAGTGTTAAAATGGTTGTTTTAGTTACAATTTAGTTATTTCTGCAAATTTGTACCGAAATTAAATTAAATTTTTAACAGAATTTCATTTGGATATTCGGAACAGATAATAGCCCTAGCCACGTAACCAAATGCACGGCGCTCTAGCGGAAGCCAGTTCGACAGGTCTCCGGCCACTTCCCGAATATAAGATACTCCAGAGCAGCGCTTCCCAAACTATGGTGGATGTTTTGATGGGTCGCGGAATTTTGAGATATCTCATAGAGATATATATCTTTATGTTTCATCACTTTACGAGATATAACAAGTTGGAAATTGCACGTGAAGCGTAGCAAATGAGGTGCGTTCGTACGATAACGAACTTTTAAAAATATCACTCTCCTATATCAATCTCATAAAATTGTAAATAGTTAATTAGAATGAAAATGCGCAACAAACAATGTTCTCTCTATACTCATTATGTAATGGAATACTTTTGTGTGGCCTTGTAAATCAATATAACAAAAGTTCTTTGCACAAAAGATTAAGCAAAATCTATATTATAATATGCACTTTATGATGTATATCAATATTATCATGTTCGAATGAGTTTAATATTATTAAAATGCTTTTGAAACTTCTTTTTTTCCATTGACCGCAATGCAACGGAATACTTTTGATCGTCCCTGTAATTGATCTATCCATCCGATTCTCATAAAATTTGAAATGACTCGACAAAATTACGTAATAATTATACGTTTTAAATTTCAAAAGATTCGGTTGGATAGTTTTTGCGTTGTTATATGCGGACAGACAGACGGACGGACTGAACGATATTTATAAGTGCTACGTGTTTACATAATTACGAACGCACCTAACAATCTTAAGGGTGTTCTCAACTGATCCGCTCAACAAGAGCAAAACGTTCGCAAAATCGTTTTTTTACTGATAGATATAGAGTTGGAAGGATTAACTATGGAAGCGATCTCGAAATACCATTTTATGATCATTAAATTACCTATTCAGTTATAAGCTATTTCGATCACGTGACCATCCATTTTTTTCCCAGCTATTCTGCTCTCGTCGGGAAGTGTGCTCAAAAATGCCAACTTTGAAGGTTTGTTATGAAAATACTGTTGCATTTGTAAAAAAAAAAAAAAAAAAAAAAAAACAGGAAACTGAGAGCAATCAAACAGTTTCTGAACAACAACACCTGCTGGTTTCATGCATTTCCGAGCAAAAATAAATTAAAACTTATGTCCCAAAGTTGCCCTTTTCGATTTAAGAACACCCTTAAGGGTGTATTCGAAAAAACGCTTTTCCACCTTCAACAGCTCGAAATTTTCCGATACCATTTCAGACACATTTTTAAAAGTAGACACACATGAAACTTGCTGAGGGGATTCTTCAAGGGACGTATGAGGTGCCGTGGGATGTCTTTTTAAGCTCAGTTCATTAGAATTTGAATTATAAACAATTATTTTATCAGTATGACCCTTTTTATTCGTTCCCAGATTTCCCGCTTCGGAAAAATCAATTCGAAATGCGTTTTTTTTTTCAATATTTTCTGCATTTATCAAATAATTGACAATCACGGCATCTTGTGTACTTTCCAAATAAGAGATTTTGAAAGTTTGGTGTATTTGAGGGCAAACATGAATTCAGAAATAAATCGAAAAAAAAGCAGTTTGAATCGAAATACACCCTTAAGAGCACACACTAGTCACGCGGTAAAAGCCGAAAGCTAATGTAAAGTCTATGGGAGCGTTCTTTTCAAGTATCTCGCTCCAATTTTAATATTTTTACATGCTTTTTTTTGCATAGGATAGCTGAGGACGATCCACAACCGGCCTAGTTTTTACTTTTTCGATTTTGCTCATATATTTTTTATATTATGATAGTTTCAATTTCAGAACCGGTTTAAACCGGTTTCGAAAGTTGTAATTTTTTTTTTAAAAAATCTGAAACCAAAATTGAAAAAGTAAAAACTAGGCCGGTTTTGGATCGTCCTCAGCTATCCTATGCAAAAAAAATCATGTCAAAATATTAAAATTTGAACAAGCTATTTGAAAAGAACGCTCCCATGGACTTATCATTAGCGTTCGGCTTTTACCGCGTGACTAGTGTGTGCCCTTAAGAGCCCACAATAGTCACAGAAAAAGTACACAAAAAGACCCGGATGATCATGTAAAGTCTATGGGAGCGTTCTTTTCTAATATCTCGCTCAAATTTTAATATTTTTGCATGATTTTTTTGCACAAGATAGCTGTGGACGATCCACAACCGGCCTAGTTTTTACTTTTTCAGTTTTCGTTTCAGATTTTCTTTAAACAATTACTTAAACTTTCGGAACCGGTTTAAACCGGTTATGAAACTGAAACTATCGTAATATAAAAAATATATAAGCAAAATCGAAAAAATGCAAAAAAATCATGTAAAAATATTAAAATTTGAACGAGATATTAGAAAAGAACGCCCCCATAGACTTACCATTAGCGGTCGGCTTTTACCGCGTGACTAGTGTACGCTCTTAAGTGTAACGACGAGAATTCTTTAAAGTAAGTTTCACTGTGTGTACGTTAAATCTGCGGGACACTCAAGTTATGTTTTTTTCTTTACAGACAGTGCCCCCGAGCCCGGCCCCGAGGACAACTCTAACCCGTAGCAGCGGTAATAACCTGCCCAAGAGCACCGCAGACAGCGCTCCTGTTTCGCAAGAGGGTAAGTGAATCTTGTATTATTATTACACTAGCGGACGCGACCAACACCGACGCTATTATATGTCATAGCGTCGGTGTTGGAAAATGGCGACGAAGCAGAGGAAAAGGCTGCGAGCGAACAGCACTAGTTTTTATTACACTAAAAGAACAATCAATCAATCTTTGTTTAAGAAGGGAACAAAGGTAAAACCTCTTTAGATGATTTTGGAGGGAATGACCCTACCAAATTGACAAAGGAAGGGGAACTTTTATCTACCCAATCTTCAGTCGTAAAGCTGTCAACTGATTTCGAGTTGGATTTCTCCCTTGAAGTTCAAAAAAGTTCACTGAAAAAGCACTTTAAACATCAAAGTGCCGACACGAAAGATCAAAAATACGACACTTGACCGCAAGAAGTTAGTGCTATGTGCGTGGACCTTTAGCATAGGCTGAGCCACCAGTGCCGACTTTGACTGATGCAATTACGGCATTTAAAACTGTATTGCATGTGAAATTAAAGAAAATGACCAGAAAAAAAATTTGTATATCTTGAAAATCTATTTTTTGATTTGAAAAAATAAAAAAAAATTATTGATTTTTTAAAATAAATATAAATATCCGATAGCTTTGACTTATTTAATTTAAAGTTTAAGTCAGCAACAAATTAGTATTTATTAGTATGCATTAGTAAATCATAAACATTGTATGTTTTCGTAGTTTGACGTTGTCACGCATTCATCTTTTTTTTTCTCCGCACACCTTGAAAAAAGATGGATCGAGGTTTTGTCCGGTAACGATCAAATACGATACTAACCGAGCGATTCTCCATCAACCTTCCTATCCAGTTCAACTCACAGCTGAGAAACCTTAGGCTAACATATCAGACGGCCGGTTAATATCTCGAACTCATACTCCACACTATTGATTGAACGGACGATGATGTAAAGTCTATGGGAGCGTTCTTTTCAAATATCACGATAAAATTTTAATATTTTGACTTCTTTTTTTTTTTTTTTTTTCTTTTTTTTTTTTTTTCTTCATAGAATTGCTGAGGACTTTCAAACGATTAAAATGCATTTGAGACTTTTTTCACCATTGACCGTAATGTAACGGAATCCTTTTGATTGCCCCGGTAATTGATCTATGCATCCGATTGTCATAACATTTGAAATGACCCGATAAAATTACGCAATAATTATATGTTTTAAATTTCAAAGATTAAATTGCATTTGAAACTTTTTTCCCGATTGACCGTAATGTAACAGAATCCTTTTGATTGTCCCTGTAATGGATCTATGCATCCGATTTTCATAAAATTTGAAATGACTCGACAAAATTATGTAATAATTACGTATTTTAAATTTCAAACGATTAAATTGCATTTGAGACTTTTTCCCCATTGACCGTAATGTAACGGAATCCTTAAGATTGTCCCTGTAATTGATCTATCCATCCGATTTTCCTAAAATTTGAAATGACTCGACAAAATTATGTAATAATTATGTATTTTAAATTTCAAACGATGTTCGGTTGGGTAGTTTTTGCTTTGTTATATGCGGACAGACAGACGGACGGACGGACTGAGCGACAACTATAGGTGCTACGTATTTACATAATAACGAACGCACCTAAAAATATGTAACCAAAATCGAAAAAGTAAAAATTAGCCCGGTTGTGGATCTTCCCCAGCTATTCTACGCAAAAAAAAAAAAAAAAAAAAAAAAAAAAAAAAAAAAAAAACAAGTTGGAAATTGCACGTGAAGCGTAGCAAATGAGGTGCGTTCGTACGATAACGAAGTTTTAAAAATATTACTCTCCTATATCATAAAATTGTAAATAATTACAATTAAAATGCGCACCAAACAATGTTCTCCCTATACCATTATGCAATGGAATACTTTTGTGTGGCCTTGTAAATCAATAACAAGTATTCTTTGAACCGCAGATTATGCAAAATGTATATTATAATATCTACTTTATAGATGCATATCAATTTTATTACGTTCGAATGAGTGTAACACCATTAAAATACATTTGAAACATTTCCCCCGATTGACCGTAATGTAACGGAATCCTTTTGATTGTCCCTGTAATGGATCTATGCATCCGATTTTCTTAAAATTTGAAATGACTCAACAAAATTATGTAATAATAATATATTTTAAATTTCAAACGATTCGGTTGGGTAGTTTTTGCAAAGTTATATGCAGACGGACAGACAGACGGACTGAACGACAACAATAGGTGCTACGTATTTACATAATTACGAACGCACCTAAAAAGGTCAAAATATACAAATTTGAGCGAGATATATTTGAAAAGAACGACCCCATAGACTTTACATTATCATCCGGGTTCTTGATCGCTAACTTCAAAGCCGAGATCATTCAACTTTGGGTTAGTGGAGATCAGGCAACCACGGTTTCACAAGAGTGTCATCTTATTATACAGGGTGTTTATAAAGTACCGCACTCATTCTGATGATTAGTAACTCATAAAATAATGAAGATAAAACAAACTCATGGCATTTATGGATGGAATAACTCATCTATTTTCGAACTTTTTTTTAATAAAAATTTTAATTTTACTTAAGAAAGGTGTTATAGTAAAAATAAAAGACAGTTACATGTTTCGGAACCGTCAAATAAGTTCCATAGTCATAATATAAATAAAATAAATAAAATTTCAAAATATTTCACGGTCAATACAAATGACATTGTGACAGTGTGATATAAAAAACACCAAAAAACACGCGCTCTATTGTAAAAAATTAAATTAAAAATAGACCATGATCTAAAAGAATTTCCAACATGGTTCTTCCCATTCAAGCTCTCGCAAGGAATTTATTCATGAATTCTAATCATAACTTAGGAATAATAAAAGAAACGGTATCATTGCAAGCCAGATTTTTACGCGTATAAATTTCAATGGACTCTCTTATAGTAGATTTTTTATTATTTTATTATTAAGAACTTTTTTATTAAGAGAAAATTAAGACTGCATGCATACAAAGTTCAAGTTGCTTAATGAAGGAATGCTTGCCGCTACCTGGCGTGAAATTGACTATCGACTTCATATTCTCCGTGGGGGCACACGTGGAAGTTCATTGACAAGGGTCATGAAACTTTTTGAGTCTATCTAACCATTCATGTTAATCTATCTTTATTATTTTATGAGTTATTAAACCTCAAAATGGGCCCGGGACTTTATAAACACCCTGTATTATAAATAAACATCTGTACGCCGTTAACCCGCCACTGCACGATTATTTCTTCTATTTTTATGAAAAGAACAAAATTTTCGGTCTAATTATGGGAAAAATAGTAAAAATAAATAAATAAAATAAAAAAAGTGGAATTGTAATTTAACAAAATACAATGACTATTTGTAAAATGATATTTTCAAAGACTAAAATTTTCAAAGACTTATAAATAAATTCATAATAATAATAAAACATCATTTTTACGATGATCATAACGAGTCCTCCCTCATAGCATGCATGGTCACAGTGACGTCACGGTGAGTCACTTTGGTCACATCACATCTGTGACCAAAATACCACCACTCAGTGACGTCACATTGTGACTGAGATGTGACTTTCTTAAAAATCTTTAGAAATTTATAAATACTCTTCAAAAAATGTTATTTACTTTGAGAAACATCCCTCATAGCATGCATGGTCACAGTGACGTCACAATGACGTCACTGTGAGTCACTTTGGTCACATCACATCTGCGACGAAAATGCCACCACTCAGTGACGTCACATTGTGACTAAGATGTGACTTTCTAAAAAAATTTTCACAGTTCTTCACAATTTTAATGTCAAAGTAGTCACAAATGACACACTTTTCACAAATTGGTCACATTGTGACGTCACAAAGTGGTCACAATGTGACGTCACAAAAAAGCTCTAAAACGGCCATAACGACTTCACATTTTAGTCACTGTGACTTCACATCGAGTCACGCGACGTCACATCGACAATCGATGGTCACAAAGTCACAATGTGACTTCACAACGACGTTGCTGTGACGTCACCATGTCTTACGGGATGTTTCTGGCTATTTAAATAGCGTCGCTTTTGTCACAGTTTTGTCACAATGTTAATGTCAAATGAGTCACAAATGACACATTTTTCACAAATTCGTCACATTGTGACCACTTTGTGAAACGTCACAAAAGAGCTCTAAAACGGCCATAACGACTTCATATTTTAGTCGCCGTGACTTCACATCGACGTCACGTGACGTCACATTGACAATCGGTGGTCACAATGTGACTTCACAACGACGTTGCAGTGACGTCACCATGCTTTACGGGCTATAATGCATTAAAAATATTAATATTCCTAGACCAATGATAAAAAAACAGTAGTTTACAGATATACAACTTTAACTGTTTAAAATGTGCATTTTTATTGGATGGAGTTATGCAGACTGACTTCTGAACGCCTCCTATTACGTACGACATAGATTCAACACTCCTATTCCTGCACTCATCCTAAACAAATTTTAAATGAAATTTCAGCTTTACAAATTTTGGAACTGAGATTTTTTAAACTTCTAAACATCGCACATTTTAACACCGTCGCGTAGAGAGAAAAAAAATGTACTTTAAATGAAATTTCTATCACAATTTGTTTTTAAATTATTAATTTTTTAAAAGTTTTTAATTCTCTTTTTGTCATTGTGGCAACAGAAGTATTCCATTTTGGGACATCAAATATGGACATGTAAAAGGGGTAGCCCCCATATCCCCTCTTCATACTTAACCGATGAATTCCAAAAACAAATCAGGGAAGCGCTTTATCAGAATGAACCTATATCCAAAGTTTGAAGCAAATCGGTATATTCTGAGTAAAAAACCAATTTGCCTACATTAAGGGAGGTTTGCCCACTATTCCCCTCCCTCCTTTAGACTTAACCAATATAAAACTCAGAATTAATCATAGCGATCAGAATGATCCTATGTCTAAATTTAAAACTAATCGGTAAATTCTGTGTAAAAAATCCATTTACCTAAATTATGAGGGGTTGCTCCCTATTTCCCCCCTTTATACTTAACTAATAAACGACCTAAACCAATCTTGGAGGCGCCTCATCAGAATGATCCTACATCTAAAATTTGAATGAAATCTGATTCAGCGTGAAAAACTCGTTTATTTAAATTAACAGGAGGCATTAGCCGCCCACCCCGCCTTATACTTACCCAATGTACTCCCAAAACTAATCAAGGAAGTGCTTTATCACAGTAAATCTATTTCCAAAATTTGATGTAAATCGGATACTTTTATCATGAATTATCGCGTTACAATGCATACATACACACAGAACATAAGTTCTCAGGCTTTGATAGCCTGTGAGCTAATAAATCTCAACGTTTCGGCTTACTTTTTAAAGCCATCATCAGAAGTATTTTTTTTTAATTATTTTTTGAAAATTCGACTTCGGATTTTTATTTTAGAAAATTTTACTTCTGATGATGATTTTAAAGAGTGAACCGAAACGTCGAGATTTATTTTCTTCGCTACTACTCAGCTATCCCGTCGACTAATTTCGCCAACTTATACAAATCGCCAAACTCATAGCCAAATGATACATATTGACATAATTTTCATTTTAAATAACGATAAAATAAATAATTAGTAGAATATTAATAAAAATACAAATAAAAAAGTCAAAAATTCACATAAGGGTAAATATACAAAAGGATAAAAATGCAAAATTCCCTTTATTGTGTTCTTAACTGCTCCGCTCAACAAGCGCAAAAAGTTTTGACACATTTACAAATTCGTTTTTTAACAGAAAGATATAAAATGCCTGACTACGGAAGTGATTTTGAATATCGTACTTATTTTTCCATTTTATGATCATTCAATTACCTATCCAGTTCTAAGCAATTTCGATCACTTGATCACCCGTTTTTCTCCTGCTTTTCTGCTTTCGTCGGGAAATGTGCTCAAAAACGTCAAATTTGAAAGCTTGTTATGGAAAACCTATTGTGTTTTTTTTTTTTTTTTTTTTTTTTTTAAACAGAAAACCGAACGCAATGAGACAGTTTCTGAATAGCACCACCTGCTATTTTCATGCATTTCCGAAGAAAAATAAATTAAAGCATCTGTCACAAATTTGCTTTTTTGATTTAAGAACACCCTTAATGAATATCATCGAATGTGACATTCGCGGTCATTCATTATTCACATTTAGTCTTATACTTTTGCGATAGTTTTTTGGTTGACGGAATAACCAAGTAGTACATTTTCTTCATGTGTTTATATCATGAGTAAAGTGTGCATTGAGGGACAACATTTATTTTATTTAATAAAATTTCTTTCCCCTCCGTCTTCAACACAAATTTATTAAAAAAATAAATTTCAAAGTTTCGACTCACTCTTTTAAACCATTATTATTATTATTATTATTATTATTATTAGGATGAGCGAAGCGAATCCTCTACTAGGCCACTCAAATTACATTTTGTCGTACACTTTACAAAAAAACTTTTCAATATTTTAACTTCAAATTAAACACAAAAATAAATTATGATCTGTAGATTTGCACAATATAATTTTTTTACAGTAAAACGTTAAAAAATTATTAAATTATTAATTTAAAAATTATTTATTAAAAAAATATTTTAATTAATTTATTTTACATGCATTTCCAATACGGATGCATTTTATCAAATAAATAAAAAATGAAACACGTATATTTTCAGAAAAAAAAAATATAAATCATGGAGTAAGTAATTACAGATAGAATCATGATTAATTTAATAAATAAAACATGTTTTCATTATTCCGCAAAATCGTTTGCACAGATGACACTTGTAAAGTGGCAACAAATAAAATTAATCGTTAAATTTGTTATATAAATGAAAAATTAAAAGAACTGCGTGAAGTTGTTGCCTCGATTCAAGCTCTTATAAATATACTAAAGCAAAGTTGGCCGATTCAGAAACGACAAATAGACTTTAACCACTTCTTACTTTATTATTTGGATCTAAAGTAATGTTACGTTCTTATTTGTGGACCAAAAAAGGTTTAGTGAACGGGACTTGTTGCACGTATTAAAGAAAATCACAAGCCACCAGACCAGATATCGCGAATAATCATGGATAAATTTGAATACTGCAGTCATTTAACATATAAGAATTGGTGCGTACCGATTCCCCCAATAATTAAATTCTGGAAAAATGGAAGCATAAATTGCTCAAGGAAAGAATTTCTTCTGCAGTTAGCTTTTGCTGTTACAATTCATAAATCCCAAGGTTTAACATTAGATGAAGCAGTTGTAGATATTGAGGATATATAGACACCAGTTGGCTTAAAAACGTACGTAACGTTGTCGAGAGTGAAAATCCTTCAAAATTAAGCAGTCAATAAAAATTTTCCTTGCGAAAATTTCTACAGTATCAAAAATTCTCATACGCTAACATGTATAAAAACGAAGAAAATAAAATAAAATGTTTTACAGTTAAAACTTCATAGTATCAACGAAAGCAGATTTCAAATGTTTTTCCAGAAAATAGGATTTTGAAGAAGTAACTTTCTTCATGCTCTCTTCAAATATATTATATTATTCTAAAATAGCTATCAAAGATTATCTGATGTTAATTACAACGATTGGAAACATGCATAGTTCAAACAACTTTAAAAAACACCAGTGGCTACTGGAAATTATAAAAACATCTTTAAAAGAGCTTTTAGTTGAAAAATTAAAAATATTTTGTAAAAGTTTGCTTCGAAAATATCTTATTATGCAGTCTTACATCATAAATAAAAAATTAAAATGCGCCAAAACATAAAATAATGTTTTCGTTTAATAAAGATGCAAAAATAATATAAAAAATATTGTTACTTTCAAATATCTGTTTTATAAAATAATACTTCGCGAATCCAAACAAAGCATGGCTTTTGCTAGTTATTATTAATATTATAAAATTCGACTGCGGATTTGTATTTTAAGAAATTTTACTCCTGATGATGATTTTAAAGAGTGAGCCGAAACGTTGGAATTTATTTTCTTCATGTGTTTATATCATGAATAAAGTGTGCGTTGGATGGCAACATCTATTGTATTTAATAAAATTTCTTTTTCCTTTTCCCCAGCTTCTTCGCCTCAACTCCGTCGGCTGCGATCTTCGTCTTCGACCGGTGGCAACAACAAGCACGCAGACGATGTCTTGGTGGCGCGTCTGAACGGCGGCGGCTCCTCCAGTCCCAACAACGTCTTCGCCGACGTCATCGCTACGACTGTGGGATCGCCTCAGACCCCTAGCACGCCTAGGGACAAGGTATGTGGACCACATTACTCCCTGTTTTTGGTTCTAGTCCAAGAGACGACCCCTAAGTGATTCGTTATCAAGGGCAATGCCACGTAGACACCACAGTTACGATTAATTTCTGAGCTAGAAATCAGGAAACAATTCTAAACATGATTTCTACGTTACCCGATTAATCGTAACCAGAAAATATAAGTCAAATTAAAAAAAAAAAAGTTGGAAATTGCACGTGAAGCGTACCAAATGAGGTGCGTTCGTACTAACAAAGTTTTAAAAATATCACTCTCCTATATCAATCTCATAAAATTGTAAATAGTGAATCACAATTAAAATGCGCACCAAATAATGTTCTTTCTATACCATTATGTAATGGAATGCTTTTGTGTGGCCTTGTAAATCAATAACAATTGTTCTTTGCACCACAGATTATGCAAAATGTATATTATAATATGTACTTTGTAGTTGCATATCAATTTTATTAAGTTCGAATGAGTGTAACACCATTAAAATGCATTTGAAACATTTTTCCCCATTGACCGTAATGTAAGGGAAAACTTTTGATTGCCCCTGTAATTGAACTACGCATCCGATTTTCATAACATTTGAAATGACTCGACAAAATTATGCAATAATTATGTATTTTAAATTTCAAACGATTCGGTTGGGTAGTTTTTGCGTTGTTATATGCGGACAGACAGACAGACGGACGGACTGAACGACCACTATAGGTGCTACGTATTTACATAATTACGAACGCACCTAAAAAAAGGGCATATATTAGGCCATTGAAAAAAGAAATGAGAAAAACTTATAGTTCAAGAGCCGACGGCACAAAAACACATCGACGGCACATCGAGCCCAAGAAAAAAAAATTCTTTAATATTATGAAAGAGTAATGATCCATGTCTGCCGGAAGCGAACCCGTAAAGCATGGTGACGTCACTGCAACGTCGCTGTGAAGTCACATTGTGACTTTGTGACCATCGATTGTCGAAGTGAAGTCACGGTGACTAAAATTTGAAGTCGTTATGGCCGTTTTAGAGCTCTTTTGTGACAAAGTGGTCACAATGTGACAAATTTGTGAAAAATGTGTCTTTTGTGACTCATTTGACATTAACATTGTGACGAAACTGTGACAAAAGCGACGATACTTAAATTGCCAGAAACATGTTTTTTAAAGTAAATAACATGTTTCGAAGGATATTTATAAATTTCTAAAGCTTTTTAAGAAAGTCACATCTCAGTCACAATGTGACGTCACAGAGTGGTGGTATTTTGGTGACAGATGTCATGTGACCAAAGTGACTCACAGTGACGTCACTGACCATGCATGCTATTACCCGTAAGACATGGTGACCTCACTGCAACGTCGTTGTGAAGTCACATTGTGACTTTGTGACCAGCGATTGTCGATGTGACGTCACGTGACGTCGATGTGAAGTCACAGTGACTAAAATGTGAAGTCGTTATGGCCGTTTTAGAGCTTTTTTGTGACGTCACATTGTGACTACTTTATGACGCCACAATGTGACCAATTTGTGAAAAGTGTGTCATTTGTGACTTCTTTGACTTTAAGAGCCCACAATAGTCACAGAAAAAGTACGCAAAAAGACCCGGATGATTATGTAAAGTCTATGGGAGCGTTCTTTTCTAATATCTCGCTCAAATTTTAATGTTTTTACATGATTTTTTTTGCATGGGATAGCTGAGGACGATCCACAACCGGGTTAGTTTTTACTTTTTCGATTTTGGTTTCAGATTTTTTTTTTAAAAATATTTTAACTTTCAAAACCGGTTTAAACCGGTTCTGAAATTGAAACTATCATAATATAAAAAATATATGAGCAAAATCGAAAAAGTAAAAACTAGCCCGGTTGTGGATCGTCCTCAGCTATCCCATGCAAAAAAAATCATGTAAAAACATTAAAATTTGAGCGAGATATTAGAAAAGAACGCCCCCATAGACTTTACATTAGTGCTCGGTTTTTACCGCGTGACTAGTGTGTGCTCTTAACATTGTGACGAACTGTGAAAATTTTTTTAGAAAGTCACATCTTAGTCACAATGTGACGTAACAGAGTGGTGGCATTTTGGTGACAGATGTGATGTGAGCAAAGTGACTCACAGTGACGTCACTGTGACCATGCATGCTATTAGAGAAGGGGTGCATAAGCCAAAAATTGAATACCACTAGTGGTTGACTTATAGACTTAGCATTGTGTTTTTCTGCACCCAATTTTCCGTGTTTTTATACTAAATATATACTACCACTATACATTATTCCATCCTAACAAATTCAATCTTCAAGCCACGAGTCTCGTTCATTTTTTTCAAAAAGAAACCTTATATTTGTATTTATTAAAAAGAAAATGTTCTCTGAGGAAGAATCTGTTTAAAGGTTTGAAAATACTAAGATGTTTTTAAATAAAATTAACTAATTAACATCTCTATTTGATTATTTAATCGCCTTTTAAGTAAGTCTGGACATTTCAAAGTTCATATAATACATTTTATGTTTCCATACTTTAAATTGCACGGCAAACACAATGATAAGTCTACGAGTCAACCACTAGTGGTATCAATTTTCAGGTGCGTTCGTAATTATGTAAATATGTAGCACCTATTGTTGTCGTTCAGTCCGTCCGTCTGTCCGTCTGCCTCTACCCAACCGAATCGTTTGAAATTTAAAATACATAATTATAACATAATTTTGTCGACTCATTTCAAATTTTATGAAAATCGGATGGATAGATGCACAGGGGCAATCAAAAAAATTCCGTTACATTACGGTCAATGGGGGAAAAAAGTTTCAAATTCATTTTAATCGTTTGAAATTTAAAACAAATAATTATTGCGTAATTTTGTCGAGTTATTTCAAATTTTATGAAAATCGGATGCACAATCGGGACAATCAAAAGTATTCCGTTACATTATGGTGAATGGGGGAAAAGTTTCAAATGCATTTTAATGGTGTTACACTCATTCGAACGTAATAAAATTGATATGCATCTATAAAGTACATATTATAATATACATTTTGCATAATCTGTGGTGCAAAGAAAACTTGTTATTGATTTACAAGGCCACACAAAAGTATTCCATTGCATAATGAGTATAGGGAGAACATTGTTTGATGAGCGTTTTAATTTTAATTCACTATTTACAGTTTTATGATATCGATATAGGAGAGGGATATTTTTAAAACTTCGTTATCGTACGAACGCACCTCGTTTGTTTGCACAACTTGTTTTTCTTGTGCTCGATAACTGAGGGTTTTGGACTAATATTTTAAAGGACAAAAATAAAAAATGTGTTAGGATCATTTACCATGAGCGCTGCTGACGGAGCCATGGTGGTTGTGGGTGGTTGTTTGTGACGTTTCCCGTCGTGCCACTGTTCCGATGCAGAAACCACAGTCGTTGTCGCTGTCGTCATAATCGTGATGTCGTCGTCGGCAGGACGCAGAATGCTTTATTGAGAGGGGAAAGAAAATGACGTCATTTTCACTGATAAAAGTAAAGTAAATAATAACAATTTCTGGTACTACTTAGTTATCCCGTCGTCCGATTTATACAAATCGCCAAACTATACCTTTTGATATTAATATTTACAATAAATAAGGAAAAACAATAATTAATAGAATAATAATGAAAATACAATCAATCGGCCGAATTTGGGAAGGGACAAATAAAACACAACTCTGGTTCATTAGATTTAGTATTATCACCACTCTTCCATAAAATGAAGAAATTTTTCTTGTTCTCGATGACTTAGGGCTTTGTGCGGTCGTTCTCTTGGACCATTTGTTCGAGGCTATACCAATTAGCGTGCCAGAGAATAAAGAAAGTTTACAATGTGGCCGTTGACCAATCTACCGCGATTATTCAGTCGGTAAATTAACTACAGCAGATCTAAATTTTCCAAATGGGTGTTAAAAGTCCGGGACCTGGATTCGAACCAGGGACGTATCGGCTAAAGCCGCCAATGCATTTCCAACTGAGCCATCCCGGACACGAACACTGGAGGACTATTTCACTCAGATGACCTCAACGATCACAGAAATGTGGCCGATCCAAGGAAGGGGATTACGGGGGTCATGAACCCCTCCCCTCTGAACGAAGAAAATTTCGAAAGGAAATTTAAACTAGTCGTTGGGGGGGGGGGGGGGGGCACCGTAATACTTACCCATCATAATATAAAATATGAAAATGAAACGCGTGTCTATGGCAACTCCAAAATAAAATTTAAACGCATAAATAAATAATTTTAACATACAATAATGCTCCATTAATGAATTGCTGATGAGCCAATTTCGACTAATTATATAAATCGCCAAAATACTCGAGTAGTACCGGATTGCGTAAAAGAAACATCCTTATAACTCAAAAAAATAATAATCATATTAACTAGAAATTTATTGTATTGAATTAAGCGTCTCATTTCCAATAAAAATGTACCTGTGAATTGAAATTTGAATGAAATACAGGGTAATGAAAAATCGAAGAATTTGGAAAACAGGATTACACATATCTCGACAACTAATAATCCGATCGACCTCGTTTTTTATGCAAAATTTATGTTATTTTATTGCCTTTTACGTCCAGTCCTTAAAATAAAAAATTTCGAAATTTTTTATGTACCTTTCATCAGAACGAAGTTTTCGAGAGTCCGGAAAAAATAGTTCCGGATAATCGAGGTTACTGATATTAAATAGGCTTCGTCCCATTCTGCCATACTAAGTACATACAACATTTCAAGTCTCTATCTCAATTTCTTCGGGAGATAGAGCGGTTACAGACAGACATACACACTGACGGACGGACGGAATTTTTTTTTTTTCTAAAAATATGTTTTTCGGAATCTCCAGTGCCTGAAACGTGCAAATCCGTCAAAATTTTTTTTTCGATTTTCAAAACGATTGCAAGACTTATCCTATACTACGTATGATGGGTAAGTAAAAATGAAATATATATTAAATTTTTAAAAATTTATCCCTTGCTTAAAAATTAGAGCCTTTCTGATTCTTTTAAAGCCTTACTTAAGGATGTTCTACAATCGAAAAGGGCAACTTTGTAACATATGCTTTAATTTATTTTTGTTCGGAAATGCATGAAAATAGCAGGTGTTGTTATTCAGAAACTGTTTAATTGCACTCAATTTTCTGGGTTTTTTTTAAACACAATAGGTCTTTCATAACAAGCCTTCAAAGTGGACGTTTTTGAGCCCATTTCCCGACGAAAGCAGAAAAACCGGCCGAAAAGCAGGCGAAAAAGGGGGGATCACGTGATCTAAACAGTTTAGAACTGGTTAGGTAGTATAATGATCATAAAATGGAAAATTAAGTTGTTTATTTAGAGCCATAAGCCCCCTAAAAAGAGAACCGCTCTTTTTCACAGAATCTGGTCTGACACTTTGGATCAGCTCAACAGAATCACTCAACAAGAGCAAAATTTTCTGACACAAATTCACTTTTAAGAGCGTACACTAGTCACGCGGTTGCATTTCAATGTTTTTAGATGATTCTTTTTGCATTGGATAACTCAGATGGATCTGAATGGAGGTCGTTTTCTAGTTTTTCGATTTGGGTTGCAGATATTTTTTATGGGGTTGCTTTCGCTTTCCAAACCGGCTCCGAAAATGAAAGCGTCCTCGTAAAAAATAACTGTAAACAAAATGAAAAAAATAACTAACTGCATGCATACAGATCGATCGCAGATATCCAAAGCCAAAAAATCATTTAAAAATATTGAAATGCAACCGAGATATCTGTATAAATTTCTTCCATAGGATTAGCATTAGTGAATGGGTCTTTTCATTTGACTGAAGTGGCCCCTTAACAGAAAGATATAAATTTGGAAGGCCTGACTTTGTCAGCGATTTTGAATCGAACATATAGTTTATCATCATTTAATGATCATTTAATTACCTATCAAGTTCTAAAGATATTTCGATCGCGTGATCAGTGTTTTTCTCCTGCTTTTCTTCTCTCGTCGGTTAATGTGTTCAAAAACGTCCACTTTGAAGCCCTGTTATGAAAGTTCTATTGCATTTGTTAAAAAAAAAAAAAAAAAAAAAAAAAACCAGAAAAGTGAGTGCAGTTAAACAGTTTCTGAACAATGACATCTGCTATTTTCATGCGCTTCCGAACAAAATTGAATTAAAAATTAAGTCACAAATTTGCCCTTTTTAGGTGCGTTGGTAATTATGTAAATACGTAGCATCTATACTGGTCGTTCAGTCCGTCCATCTGTCCGCATATAACAACGCAAAAACTACCCAACCGAATCGTTTGAAACTTAAAATACATAATTATTACATAATTTTGTCGAGTCATTTCAAATGTTATGAAAATCGGATGCATAGATCAATGACAGGGACAATCAAAAGTATTCCGTTACATTACGGTCAGTGGGGAAAAATGTTTCAAATGCATTTTAATGGTGTTACACTCATTCGAACATAATAATATTGATATGCAACAACAAAGTACACATTATAATATAGATTTTACATAATTTGTGGTGCAAAGAACATTTGTTATTGATTTACAAGGCCACACAAAAGTATTCCATTACATAATGGTATAGGGAGAACATTGTTTGGCGCGCATTTTAATTGTAATTATTTACAATTTTATGAGATAGATATAGGAGAGTGATATTTTTAAAACTTCGTTATCGTACGAACGCACCTCATTTGCTGCGCTTCACGTGCAATTTCCAACTTGTTTATTTAAGTCAATTGAAGGATAGTCGAAGGTTATTTGGGTGAAACAGCCCGGGATGGCTGTCTTGAAAGAGCATTGGCGGCTTCAGTCAATACATCCCAGCTTCGAATCCGGACTTTTTTTCACCCACTTGGGAAAATTGACATCTGATAGAATCTATCATTACGGTCATTGTTGGATTTATCTTGGAAACGCTGGCCAATCACATCGTAGAGCCGTTGAACGCAGACCAATCAAATCGCTCTATAACCCATTAGGAGTTGTAAAGAACGTTTCTTGCTTGACCATAAATGATTCCACGCTTGATTGGGGGTTCATGTAACTGTGATAAGGGGGTGGGAGGGGGTAAGAAGAAATGTGGCAGCATACATTTTGGTAAAAACATTAAAATTTAGGCCCCACCAGTGGCCGAGAGGTTCTGACCTCTCAACTGGTAGACGGCAGGTGCTGGGTTCGAACCCAATCGCGGCTGTCGGCCTAACCGTTCGGAGTTTTCCGTGGTTTTCTTCGAACCTTGCGTAAATACGGGTTAGGTTCCCTTAGAAAGACCTTCACGAAGGGCACTCCCCTCTGGTTCTATATCCCTAGCGTAGATGATCGGACGACAAAAGTAAACCAAACCAAACCATCAAAATTTAATAGATTAAATTATGAAATATGAAGGTATTTTTAAATTAAAATATTTTGTGTTCATACGGATAAGATTTAAAGCCAAATATATTAAATTCTATTTCAAATTCCAACAAAACTGTTTTAAATTGCTCTTTCAGATTCATATTTTATTACTATGTTATATCTATACTAATAAAATTCGTGCGCCTCTGTGTGTCTGTCTGTCTGAAGTCGATTACAGTTTGCAACGCGGGCGAGTTGAAAGTCGCGTGAGGTGTCTTTCGATTCGATAAATTCTGGGGAAGTCATTTCGGGCATTTTCGAGACCGTGGGACCAAAATTAAAAAAGTTATGAATTAAAAACCGCTCGGGAAGCGGAACATAAAATGTCTCATTTCCCAAATGGAGCTCGCAAGCAAAACACCGCTCCACCTTGCGGTGAATGACTAGAACTTTTCCCCTTTGGCTAAAAGAAGAACCAGCCGAAAACCTCGTTTTCTACCCGCGCTAATTGCGCTTTGTTCCGCATCAATTTTTATGACTTGTCGTCGATTATTTACAGTAGTTTTCGCTAAAATATTGAACTTAGAAATAAAACAGGACTACCGAAATTTTTTTGCGCGTTTTTTCTTAAACCATCATGCAGACAGTTTTTAAAGTAGAAAAAAACTGATTACATATTCAGTATCTGTGTAAAAGTCTGCTTCTGGTGAACCAAAAAATACGAAAAAATGTCTTATGGGCGCATAGCGCCAACCGTGCAAAACCAAATATTTTTAACGGGACGATGGGCGCGAAACGATCATGACTCCGATCCACAATTTTTTTTTCAAGTGCGCGTAGCGAAATCACATATTTTTAACGGAATAATGGGCGCATGACAGCCGTAGCTCTTTATTTTACTTTGTTTGTGCTTGAGGATTCGAACATCAAGACTTGCTTATTAAATGAATTTTTTTGCTTATTATATACTGCTTAATATCGAGGTTCGTTTGGAAAAAGTGGCCCAGCTAGCGGGCGTAGCTCGCTAGTTTATTATTATTATTATAAACCTTATTTCATACACAATACAAATCGTTTTTATTGTTATGTTTACAAAAGCCATTAAAACACACAATTAAAGTTTTAAAAAATAAAATTTGAGATGTGATCTAAAGAGTAGTGCTTTGTTTCTGAACTGCAAGTATACGTTTACGCAATAGTATAGCGTGACAGGTGACAAGAGGGGTGGAAGTGGTAAAGTGAATTGTGACAAAGGGAGGGTCAAAAATATGAAAAAAAAACGCGTTTCCTTTGACTTGTTTACAGTCTCTCAATGCTTCAAATTATAAAAACAAGGTAGAACACCCCGTCAAATTTTGACGAAAGGAACTGTTTAAGAAGGAACTGTTTCATTAACTTATAATAAACCTACAAAATTAGTTATAGTAAAAAAAATGCATTTCATATTGGTACGTCTAACTCTTAAACAAATGATATTTAACATCAAACTAACAAAATACTATTTCTATAAATAAGAGTTGTAGAAATTGTTAAAATTAAACTTTAATCCTATATGTAAGCAGTAAAAAATAATAAAGATATGTTATTACGATAAAGTTATCAATTAAGGTTCTAATGCTAGTATTCCAAAATGATAAAAAGCAAAATTTATTCAACTTTGAATCATGAATTTTGAAATCATAGAATTTTTTTTCTCCCGTGAAATCTAAACCCGGCATCATTTTCACCATATCAAAATTTACAAATGTACATTTCGCATCTGTATTCACGTTTTAAAAAAAAATTGGCATTTTAATTTGATAATTTTGATTTAAAACTTGAGGTCTGAATGCTATTAGCTGAGACTGTTATTACTGTGAAAATGCTATTACTGTTTATATTCTTTTGCGTGTAAATCAAATTCTTTAAATGAAGTCAAAATTCAACGGATTTTATAACAGAAGATTAAATTCATATTTTTCCCTTTTAATGAGAAAATGGCAACATAAAGATACAGCACTCATTTTTACCTTTTTTTCCTTTGCTTTAAATAGAAATGGAGTACTCCTGTTGCCACGATTAGAAAAGAGATATTAAAAGTTACAAAAAAATTTATATTTCAAAAACAAATTAAGATACAGTTTTCAAACAAATTTCATTTAAAAGTACATTTTTTTCCTACACGATGGTGTAAAAATTGAAAATATGCGACATTAAGAAGTTTAAAAACTTTTAGTAGCAAAAATTGCAATACTGAAATTCATTTAAAATTTGAAAGTGTTGCCATGCGCAAAATGACGTACGCGTTACGCACAGATACGTTTGGCCTTTATAATATAGATAGATACAAATATTAACACTTTAATTTTCAAATGTCAGGTAATGCGACTCAGGTAACTCGACACAACCTCTGACGGGAAGATTCTCAACTCTGCTCGGCAGTCGGGCCGAAATTTCTAGAATATTCTAGGCCCAGGTTTGAGTTTAATAGATACATACAGTAGAACCTCGGTTATCCGAATTCCGATTTTCCGAAAATTGACTCAACCGAAAGGCGTTAAAATTTCTTAAAGTCCATTTTAAATGTGAAAAATATCATTGTCAACTCTATTTTTACAGTTGTCAAATGCGATCTTTCAATATATTTTGATTTGCAATTATTATATTATTTGTAAGTTTTAGATCAAAAACAATTTTAATACATTTTTAGTACATTGAAAAGTTGTTGTAATACATATTAGCTTTTTAAAAAATTTTAATCAAAACAAGCAGAAATCAAATCTCTGCAAAATGTTATAAATAGCTTTAAAAGCATGTTCTTTGTGAAATAAACAAAGTCAACCTGCTTAATTGGTCCATTACATAATTCTATTAGATTGACATTTATTATTTTTATTAGATTAGATTGCTGTATTTGATTGACACATTTAGACTTTTTTTTTTCTACAAAATATGTTGTAATTTTCTTTTGTTTTTCAACGTTAATGTGCTTCGAATACTGTACCACAACATTTTAATTACAACTATGTTCTAAATTACAATCACAGCTTTTTATCAAACAAGTTTTCACATTTTAATTCCTATTGAACCCCGGTTAAGCGAAAATGCTTAAGTCCCATGCTTCTCGGATAACCGAGGTTTCCATCTTCGTCATTTTTTTTAACCATTTGAAAAACGGTTGTTGTTTTCGGGAGAATGGACCCGATGATGTTACCACTTTTGAATGATGTTACCACTTTTGAATGATGTGGTCACTTTTGAATTTAAATTAATTTCTTTACTTTTAGAAGAGTTTTTATTTGAATTTAAATTAAATTCTTTACTTTTAGAAGAATTTTTATTTGAATAGTAAATTAAAATGGTTAAAATCATTGTAATAAAGGAGAAAACTAACAAATTTAAAAATGGGTAGACGGAAATTAACAGATACGGAAAAAGCCGAAGCCAAAGAAATGAATGAACGTGAATATCGCATTCAATGATATTAAACACAATACGCGTACTTAAACAATCATAAAGTGATTTTTATTTCTTCTTTTGCTATTTAAAATAAAAATTTAGTCAACATGTATAAGTTGCTTATTAGTTTGGCGATTCGTATCATTTGGCGAAATTGGTCGACGGGATAACTGAGTAATACTGTATTTGGTTTGGCGCAAAAACGTCTTTCAATGCAGAAAATGATAAAATCAAAAGATTATTGAGCCGCTGAAAACCAATTACGTGTTGAAAGGCGATCACGAAAAAGGAAGCAATTTAATGCCGAACCGATTAATTGTAAAACATCATGTCGCCAGGGCGACCAATCCACTAGCCATGGCGTTTTACTATCGGTCGGTTCTAACCAGGAAAATAACAGTATATGCCAAAGCTGTATTTTAATAATGATTACTTTTGCACCAACAATGTTAAATAGTTTGAAATGTTTCTTTCGTCGCCAACTTTTATGCTTGGCGACAATAGAGTGATATAACTTAAACGAACCGTACCTTCAAATTGCAGCATGTATAAAGTCATTTATAGCAGTGGCACGGATAATACACAATAAAACAACTGGTATTTAGCTTAAAATGATAGATGAATGTATCGAGTGAAACATTTTTCAAATGGTTGGGGTAATTTCTTAAATTACAATTTTTTTTTTTTTTTTTTTTTTTTTTTTTTTTTTTTTTGTATAGGATCTACAATCGGGATAGTTTTTACTTTTTCGATTTCGGCTTCAGATTTTTCTAAAATAATGATAATAATAATAATAATAATATAGTTTTCAGAACCGGTTTTGAAATTGAAACTATCATAATATTAAAATATATATATTATTTAAATCGAAAAAGTAAAAAGTATACATCGTCTTCAGCTATTCTATACAAGAAAAAAATGAAACTTCAGTTTTACAATTTTGAGAACTGCAAATTTTTAAACTTCTAAACATCGCACGTTTTAAATTTTTAAACCGTTGCGTAGAGAAAACAAATGCACTTTTTTATGCAATTTGAACCCAGATGATAATTTTAAGTCTACAGGGGCGTTTTTTTTTTTTCAAATATCTTGCTCAAAATTTTAATATTTTTACTTGAGTATTTTTGCATAGAATAGCTGAGGACAATCTACAAACCGGGCTAGTTTTTAATTTTCAGATTTTTCTTTAAAAAATAAATAAATAAATAATATAAAAAAAAATACTGTAAATTTCGGAACCGGTTCTGAAATTGATCATAATATTAAAAAACAAAAATCGAAAATGTAAAAACTGGTCCAGTTGTAGATCGGCCTCAATTATCCTACGCAAAAAATAAATCACGTAGAAATATTAAATTTTGAGCGAGATAGTTGAAAAGAACGCTCCCATAGACTTAACATTATCATCCGGGTTTTTTTTTTGAGCGACTAGTATGACCTCTTAAAGCCCTACACTAGGCCCAGAAAAAGACCCGGATGATCTATGGGGGCGTTCTTTTCAAATATCTCACTGAAATTTTAATATTTCTGCATAATTTTTTAAGCTATTGCATAGCTTTTATCGCGGGCTTTGAACGCGGCGACCGAATCTAGAAATTCCGTAACGAGAAAAACCTAACACTCCGGCTAACGGCGTTTCAGTTCGGCACACTTCTCATTTATTCAATAAAAGAAAAAAAAATTCTTATCGGTCATCACGCTCAAAAAGTGTAACTTGAATTAATATCAAAGAAAAAGAAAAAACTTAAATTAATAAAAAATAAATAATTATAATTGCATATGTTGATAAAAAATGCTATGCTATACCTTTACCGCGGCTGCTTTTTCGATTTTGCTTACATATATTTTTATATTACGATAGTTTTAATTTCAGAACCGGTTCCAAATGTTAAAGTAAATTTTTTTGAGAAAAATCTGAAACCAAAATCAAAAAATTAAAAACTAGCCCTCCTCACCTATCCTACGCAAAAAAAATCATAAACTACATAACTGCATCATTAATTAAGTTAATCATTAACTGCATAAATAAAAAATAAATAATTATAATTGCATATGTTGATAAAAAATGCTATGCTATACCTTTACCGCGGCTGCATGACAAAAAAAATCATGTAAAAATATTAAATTTTGAGCGAGACATTTAAAAAGAGGCTAAACATTATCATCCTGGTCTTTCGAGTGACTAGTGTGGGCTCTTAAAGACATGATAATACACTGTAAAAAAAAAAAAAAAAAAAAAAAAAAAATCTGTGAAGGTACTAAACCTTTTCTAGGAAACTGGGATTCCAAGAACTTTTCATGTAACGATAACAGGAAAAGTCCATGTAATCGATTCTAAAACTTGAGTTTTTGTTGTTACCGTTACAGGAAAAGTTCTTGGAATCCCAGTTTCCTAGATAAAGTGTAGTACCTTCACAGATTTTTTTTTAACAGTGTACTCGATGTGAAAAATAACTCTTGATTACGTCCATCAATAACTCTATCGCAATACAGTGAAACCTCCAAATAAGGGACACTCCAAATAAGGGACACCTCTATTTAAGGGACAAAAGTTCCGGTCCCAGTTCCTTGATATACACTGTAAAAAAAAAAAAAAAAAAAAAAAAAAAAAAAAAAAAAAATCTGTAAAGGTACTACACTGTATCTAGGAAACTGGGATTCCAAGAACTTTTCCCGTAACGGTAACAACGAAAACTCAAGTTTTAGAATCAGTTACATGGACTTTTCCTGTTATTGCCTGTTATTTCCTGTTGTCCTGTTTCCTGAAAAGTTCTTGGAATCCCAGTTTCCTAGAAAATGTTTAGTACCTTTACAGATTTTTTTTTTTTACAGTGTAGGACGCGTAATGTATTTACCTCTGGTGATATATAAATATATAAAAATACTGGGGAAGTATAAGGGACACTTGAAAATGAGGTTAAAGAGACTGGTTTTTGCATTATATGTAATGAAGTAGTTTGTGGTGAAATTTAAAATGCTGATTTTTGAGAACTTATCAAACAGATAGACTGTCATGTTGATACAGACATAGTTAACGACAATTTATTTATCCACAATTCTGATTCGACATCAGTGCTTTTATCCGCATTGAAAGTATTGCTGAAAATTGTGAGGATTATTCTGAAAATGGAGATTTAAAAGGACCTATTGACTTATAAGTTTTTAAACATAAAATATGAATTAAAAATAACAAAAATCTTTAGATTTTCATATTAATATTGTTACTTCAATTTGAGAATATAAGAGCAAAACAGCAGACATAAAGACATGTAGAAAAGATTTTACAATGGCAAAAATATAGAATAAAACTAGTTTTTTGCAGACAATTTTTTTTTTTGGGGGGGGGGGAGGCGGAGAGGAAAAGGAGTGCAAAATATAAAAAAATCATAAAAAAACAAGATTTTTTTTCTTTTTTTGATAGGGCGAATTTTGAAACTCACGTGTACAAATTTTTAATAAATATTTTTAAATAAAAAAAGTTTTTTTTCTTTCATAACATTTGTTTCAACTTCACAGATGCTCAAAAATTTGTAAAACTGAATACTCTTTTCGTAAATAGTGCTGATAATGTAGGACTGAAATTTATAAGTATTCTGGTTGAATACTTGAAAGGTTTGTAGTGAAAAATTGAATTCTACAAAAAGAATCACTTTTGATTGATTACTTCAAGTAAGATTTTTTTAAATGTTACTGCACTTTTGCAAATCAACAATTCTACAAATTTTCTCATGAAGTAATTGATTGAAAATTTCAATTAATTAATTCTCTATCCCTGTTATATTTCGTTAACATAATTTATAGCCTTCGGGTACATTTAAACTTTACCTTTTAATGTTATGTTACTTTTTATGTCTATCTGAAGGATTAACTTTAAAAAAAAAAAAAAAAAAAAAAAAAAAAAAAAAAAAAAAAAAAAACCTCTGAATAAGGGACACCTCTATTTAAGGAACAAATGTACCGGTCCTTTGGGTGTCCCTTATTCGGAGGTTTCACTGTATTAATAATATATATACGCCACAAAGAAAAATTAATTGAAATTTTATTGAAATACAGGGTCATGAAAAATCAAAGAATGCGGAAAACAGGATTACACAAATCTCGGCAACTAATAATTCGATCGACTTCGTTCTTTATGCAAAATTTGTGTTTTTTTATTGCCTTTTACATTCACTCTTTCAAATAAAAAAATTAGAAAAATTTTAAATACCTTTGATCAGAATGAATTTTTCGAGAGTCCGAAAAAAATAGTTCCGGATAATCGAGATTACTGATATAAAATAGGCTTCGTCCCATTCTCACATACTAAGTACATACAAAATTTCAAGTCTCTATCTCAATTCGTTCGGGAGATAGAGCGTTTACAGACAGACTGACTGACTGACAGACAGACAGATGGACGGCAAATTTTTTTTTTCTAAAAATATGTTTTTTGAAATCTCCAGTGTCTAAAACGTGTAAATCCGTCAAAAAAAAATTTTTCGATTTTCAAAACGATTGCAAGACTTACCCTATACTACGTATGTTGGGTAAGTAATTAATAGCATAAATGGTTAGATAGACTCAAAAACTTTCATGACCTTTGTCAATGAATTTCCACGTTGTGCCTCCTTCGTCGCACGCAGAATATAAGTCGATGGTCAATTTTACGCCAGGTAGCGGCAAGCATGTCGGCATCCACAGAGGCTAATATTTATTATTGTAGAATTTTATATTCTAGACACGTGGAAGTTTATTAACAACGGTCATGAATCTTTTTGAGTCTATCTAAACATTTATGTTATTAGTTTTAATCTATCTTTATTATTTTATGAGTTATTAAATATAACTAGTCGTTGGGGGCCACCGTAATACTTACCCATCATACGTATGCATAATATAAAATATGAAAATAAAACATGTGTAAAATATTTATAAAATACATTGCAATTCCAAAATAAAATTTATACGCGTATTTAAATAGTTTTAATACACATAGTCATGCTCTATCAATGAATTGCTGATGAGCCAAATTCGACAAATTATATAAAACGCCAAAATACTCAAGAAATACCGGATGGCGTAAAAGAAACATCCTTATAACTCTAAAAATAATGATAATATTCACTAACAATTTACTGCGTCGGATGAAGCGTCTCATTTCCAATTAAAATATATCTTTGAATTGAAATTTGATTGAAATACAGGGTCATGAAAAATCAAAGAATGCGGAAAACAGGATTACACATATCTCAGCAACTAATAATCCGATCGACTTCGTTCTTGATGCAATATTTGTGTTATTTTATTGCCTTTTATATCCTCTCCTTAAAAAAAAAAAAAAATCGAAAATTTTTATATACGTTTCATCAGAACGAATTTTTCGAGAGTCCGAAAAAAGTAGTTCCGGATCATCGAGGTTACTGATATTAAATAGGCTTCGTCCTATTCTCACATACTAAGTACATACAAAATTTCAAGTCTCTATCTCAATTTGTTCGGGGGATAGAGCGTTTACATACATACAGACAGACGGACGGACGGCAACATTTTTTTTCAAAAAAATATGTTTTTCGGAATTTCCAGTATCTAAAACGTGTAAATCCGTCAAAAAATTTTTTTTCGATTTTCAAAACGATTGCAAGACTTACCCTATACTACGTATGTTGGGTAAGTAATTAATAGCATAAATGGTTAGATAGACTCAAAAACTTTCATGACCTTTGTCAATGAATTTCCACGTTGTGCCTCCTTCGTCGCACGCAGAATATCAAGTCGATGGTCAATTTTACGCCAGGTAGCGGCAAGCATGTCGGCATCCACAGAGGCTAATATTTATTATTGTAGAATTTTATATTCTAGACACGTGGAAGTTTATTAACAACGGTCATGAATCTTTTTGAGTCTATCTAAACATTTATGTTATTAGTTTTAATCTATCTTTATTATTTTATGAGTTATTAAATATAAAAATAGGTTCGGGACTTTATAAACACCCTGTATATTTACTAATATCAGGATATGATGATACTTTTTTTTGCAGACTGGCGACTCGTCGGACACGCAGAGCGAAGCGGAGAGCATCAAGTCTGTCCGTCTTCGCCGCAAGCTTCCCAACCTGCCGCAAGAGCAGCGCTCGTCGCCCAGCCCCACCCGGAAGACAGCCGAAAAAGCCAAGGCAGACGAAGAAGCCTCCGATCTCACTCCAGCTTCCGCCGTTACCATAACAACCACCGTGACGACGGCACTGGAAACTTCACGCCAGTATTCACCCCTAACCGCTCTAGGGACACCGTCTCCACAGCCGGTCACGGGCAGCCTCTCACCTCTTCTAGGCAGAAGAGCCGAGCTTTCTAGAACGCCAAGTCCAGGTATGAGTTTAAGGGTGTATTCGAAAAAACGCTTTTCCACCTTCAACAGCTCGAAATTTTCCTATACAATTTCAGGCATATTTTTAAAAGTAGAAACATGAAACTTGCTGAGGGGATTCTTGAAGGGACGTATGAGGTGCCGTGTTATGTCTTTTTACGCTGAATTCATTAGAATTTCGGTTATAAACAATTACCTTATCAGTATGATCCTTTCTTTCGTTCCCAGGTCTTCCGCTTGGGAAAAATCGGTTCGAAATGCCGTTTTTGATTGCTTTTTTTACAATATTTTCTGCATTTATCAAAGAATCGACAATCACGGCATCTTGTGTACTTTCCAAATAAGAGATTTTGAAAGTTTGGTGTATTTGAGAGCAAAAATGAATTCAAAAATAAATCGGAAAATAAGGAGTTTGAATCGAAATACACCCATAAGGGTGTTCTTAAATCAAAAAGGGCAACTTTGGGATACATGCGTTAATTTTTTTTTTTCGGAAATGCATGAAAATAGCAGGTGTTGTTATTCAGAAACTGTTTAATTGCACTCATTCTTTTGTTGTTTAAAAAACACAATAGATTTTTCATAACAAGCCTTCAAAGTTGACACTTTTGAGCCTATTTCCCGACGAAAACAGAAAAACCGGTCGAAAAGGAGGAGAAAAACGGGTGATTGCGTCATAGAAATAGCTTATAACTCGATAAGTAATTTAATGATCATAAAATGGAAAAATAAGTTCAATTCGAAATCGCTTTCATAGTCAGGCATTAAAATTTTATAATTTTCTGTTAAAAAATGAATTTGTAAATGTGTCAAAATGTTTTTCGCTTGTTGAGCGGATCAGTTAAGAACACTCTTAATAAATATTACGATTTTTTATTTTTTGGCGCCATCTATCGTATATTTTTGAAAGTAAAAAAAACTGAATTAGTGAAGGAAGGTATACAGAAATATAAAAAGATAAAAAAATTTATAATTTTTTTAATAAAAATATGTTATATTTTATATTATATGATTATATTTTATTATATACATACATATATATATGTATATATATTATTTTTATGTATTTTATAAAAATATAGAAAAATAAAAGGAATGTAAATAAATAAAAAACGATTTTCTAGAACGCCGAGTCCAGGTTTGAGTTTTATAAATATTACGATTTTTTTTCAGCGCCATCTATCGTGTATTTTTGAAAGTGAAAAAAATTTGTGAAGGAAGGTTTTATTTATGAATATAAATAAAGAAGGAATAGAAAAAGATAACAATAGATAATTTCTAATGTGGGTGACCTGTTTATTTTTTTAATCAATTTGCCCGCGACAGTACTCGTATATATTAATCGATTTCGATGTGAGTGTGCATGCGCAGCACATGAATTAAGATTGCGACCAAGCCCATTGGTTTGTTTTATCCATCATGTTGTTTTAAAATGTAAGACACTTCATGAAATCATGGAATTGGGTGAACTTATAAATCGCTTAAAATAAAACCGGCTCTAATAAAAGATGGCTAATTTCTAAAAATTCCCATTAATATTGAGTATTGACAAAAACTATCATTCAATCTGATATAATCGGGTTCCGCTAATTTTAGCTTCGTTCGTTTGAATAATATAACTTACTTTAAAATAAATAAATAAATAAATAAGGTATATGAAAGTCACATCTTCCTTCCGGTACATTAGAACTTTTTACTCTACTTTAGTATTTTTTACTTCAACTTATTAAAAATTCTACTTTAACAATAACTTTGGTACTTTTTACTCTACTTTAGCACTTTTTACTTGAACTTAATAAATATTTTACTTTAATAATAACTTTACTTTTGAACCTTTTTACTTTACTTTAACACCAATATTATTTTATTTTAATAACAGATTTATTATCATTTTTAATAACAGATTAAATTTTGATTTACTTTAATAACTTTAGTACTTTTTATTGTACTTTAATAATAGCTTTACTTTAGCATTTTTTACTTTACTTTAATAACAGCTTTATTTTAGTAATTTTTACTTTATTTCAATAATAACTTTACTTTAGTACTTTTTACTTTACTTTAAAAATAGCTTCACTTTAGTATTTTATACTTTACTTCAATAATAACTTTACTTTAGCACTTTTTACTTTACTTTAATAATATCTTTGCTTTAGTTCTTTTTACTTTACTTTAATAATAACTTTGGCTTTACTTTACTTTTACTTGAATTAATTTAACATTTTACTTTAATAATAACTTTATTTGAGTACTTTTTATTGTACTTTAATAATAGCTTTACTTTAGCACTTTTTACTTTACTTTAATAACAGCTTTATTTTAGTAATTTTTACTTTATTTCGATAATAACTTTACTTTAGTACTTTTTACTTTACTTTAAAAATAGCTTCACTTTAGTGTTTTATACTTTACTTCAATAATAACTTTGCTTTAGCACTTTTTACTTTAATTTAATAATAGCTTTACTTTAGTTCTTTTTACTTTACTTTAATAATAACTTTAGTTTGGCTTTACTTTACTTTTACTTGAATTACTTTACTTTACTTTAACATTTTACTTTAATAATAACTTTATTTGAGTATTTTTTATTGCACTTTAATAATAGCTTTACTTTAGCACTTTTTACTTTACTTTAATAACAGCTTTATTTTAGTAATTTTTTTTTATTTCAATAATAACTTTACTTTAGTACTTTTTATTTTACTTTAAAAATGGTTTACTTTAGTATTTTATACTTTACTTCAATAATAACTTTAGTTCTTTTTACTTTACTTCAATAATAACTTTACTTTAGTTCTTTTTACTTTACTTTAATAATAACTTTACTTTTACTTGAATTAATTCAACATTTTACTTTAAGAATAACTTTATTTGAGTGCTTTTTTATTGTACTTTAATTCTAGCTTTACTTTAGCACTTTCTGCTTGAATTTATTAAAAGTTCTACTTCAAATACTAACTTTTCTTTATTGCTTTTTACTTTACTTTTTACAACAAGGTGGCGAAGCTGGAACCAAGCTTCCCCAGTACATGCAGAGCTTAAAACAGCAGCTGAGAGACGAGCTGAAGCAGGTGACGGAAGAACGCAAAATCATGTTGGAGCAGAGGGGCAAAGAACGCGGGGAAGGGGAGGAGGCTCGAACCCCCGTGCCTGGTCACACTCCGACGGTAGAACAGAAGGCAGCAGTGACGCCGGAACCTGCGCTAACTCCGCGGTAATAACTTTGACCTTAAAATTGTTAGCGATAATTTCCTTAAAATTTAAAAAGTCGTCACTAGTTCTAGTAAAAACAGTAGATTCACTTTGAATTATCAATTTTTGTAGAATCCACTTGCTATAACGTGAAGTTTTCGTTTTATGAAGACACAAAACAGTACCCCATTTAGAAACGAGTTGGAAATTGCACGTGAAGGGTAGCAAATGAGGTGCGTTCGTACGATAACGAAGTTATGAAAATATTACTCTCCTATATCCATCTCATAAAACTGTAAATAATTACAATTAAAATGCAAACCAAACAGTGTTCTCCCTATACCATTATGCAATGGAATACTTTTGTGTGGCCTTGTCAGTAAATAACAAATATTCTTTGCACCACAGATTATGCAAAATGTATGTTATAATATGTACTTTATAGATGCATATCAATTTTATTACGTTCGAATGAGTGTAACACCATTAAAATGCATTTGAAGCATTTTTCCCTATTAATGGGTAACAGAACACTTTGGATTGTCCCTGTAGTTGAACTATGCATCCGATTTGGATGAAATTTGAAATATCTCGACAAAATTATGTAATAATTATGTATTTAAAATTTCAAATGATTAAAATGCATTTGAAACTTTTTTCCCCATTGACCGTAATGTAACTGAATCCTTTTCGTTGTCCCTGTAATTGATCTATGCGTCCGATTTTCCTAAAATTTGAAATGACTCGACAAAATTATGTAATAATTATGTATTTTAATTTTCAAACGATTCGGTTGGGTAGTTTTTGCGTTGTTATATGCAGACGGACTGACTGAACGACAACAATAGATACTACGTATTTACATAATTACGAACGCACCTAAAAAGAATATTGTATTAAACTAGATTAAATATTTACGGAGCACTCATAAAAAGCTCCTATCTCTGTAGTTACATTTTTGAATCTGAGAAAAAAATTATTATCTACATCGAAATACAGATTTATGAGATAATAGTTTATATAATGTAAAAAAAAAGTCATTTAAATGTTTATTAAAACAAATAAACTGTTCTTAGGAATGTTTTTGACAGTTCTTTTATATCATTTAACCACTTAACCGGCGACGGGTATGGGAAAACAGTGCTTTAATGCCCGACTTATCTCGGGGCAGCCGTTGAAGTGGTTAAGTATTGTAAATCACGGTTTATGATTTCTATAAACATCTAAAGGTTTATTTATATTATACCTTTCACTTTTGATTATAAACGAGAATTGTTCTTAATTTATTGTTACTTTCCTGATTGCTGTTTAAATTATAGGGTGGTGGATGAAATCAATTTAAACAACAAGTTGGAAATTGCACGTGAAGCGCAGCAAATGAGGTGCCGTTCGTACGACAACGAAGTTTTAAAAATATCACTCTCCTATATCAATCTCATGAAATTGTAAATAGTGAATTACAATTAAAATGCGCAACAAACAATGTTCTCTCCATACGCATTATGTAATGGAATACTTTTGTGTGGCCTTGTAAAAATCAATTACAAAAGTTCTTTGCACAACAGATTATGCGAAATCTACATTATAATATATACTTTATGATGCATATCAATATTATTATGTTCGGATGAGTGTAATATTATTTAAATGCATTTGAAACTTTTTTTTTCCATTGACTGTAATGTAACGGAGTACTTTTGATTGTCCCTATATTTGATCTATGCATCCTATTTTCAAAAAAATTTAAATGACTTGACAAAATTATGTAATAATTATGTATTTAAAATTTCAAACGATTAAAATGCATTTGAAACTTTTTTCCCCATTGACCGTAATGTAACTGAATCCTTTTCGTTGTCCCTGTCATTGATCTATGCGTCCGATTTTCCTAAAATTTGAAATGACTCGACAAAATTATGTTATAATTATGTATTTTAAATTTCAAAAGATTCGGTTGGGTAGTTTTTGTGTTGTTATATGCGGACGGACAGACGGACGGACTGAGCGACAACAATAGGTGTTACGTATTTACATAATTACGAACGCACCTAAAAACTCGATTTATTGTTTTCTGAATCCTTCATTAAGAGTTTAGTTTATGATGTCTTTTAACATAATTGGGAAATTACTATTGTTTGCGTTTATTAGATCTGCACCCTACCTGCGTCGAAATTTCGCAAAAATTTTAATTTTCTGATTTTTAGCTCACAGGCTATCATAGCCTGAGAGCTTATGTGCCCGTCCGTTCTGTATGTATGTACGTAACGCGATAACTCATGATAAAAATATCCGATCCACTTGAAATTTTGTATGTAGGTATATCCTGACAAGGCGCTTCCCTGATTAGTTTTTGGAGTTCATTCGATATGTATAAGAGGTGGAACGGGGGGGCTCATGCCCCCCGTTAGTTGGTATAGATGGGATTTTCATGCAGAATTAAGTTTTCAAAATTTAGATTAGGATCATTCTGATGAGGCGATTCCGTGACTGTTATTAGGTGTTCATTGATTAAGTATAAATAGGGGGAACAGGGGTTCTAATCCCCCCCCCCGTTAGTTGATATAAATGGGATTTTCATGCAGAATTAAGTTTTCAAAATTTAGATTAGGGTCATTCTGATGAGGCGATTCCGTTACTGTTATTAGGTGTTCATTGAATAAGTATAAATAGGGGGAACAGGGGTTCTAATGCCCCCCCCCGTTAGTTGATATACATGGGATTTTCATGCAGAATTAATTTTCGTTCAAAATTTAGATTAGGATCATTCTGATGAGGCGATTCCGTGACTGTTATTAGGTGTTCATTGAATAAGTATAAATAAGGGGAACAGGGGTTCTAATGCCCCCCCCCTTAATTTATATAAATGGGTTTTTCAAGCAGAATTTTCAGATTTCGTTCAAATCTCTGAATAGTTTTGGAAGTTTAATGGTTAAGTATAAAAGAGGGGGATAACTCTTTTTAAATTATATAAATGCTAAATGGGTTTTTATTAAGAATTATCTAATTTGCTCTGAATTTTGGATATAGATTTTTTATATGATAAAGCATGTCTTTGATAGTATAGGAGGTTCAAAGATTAAGTATAAAAAAAGAGAAAAGGGGAGAGCTGTTTCCCCTTCTTAATTTTTTTTTTTCGAACGGAATTAACCCTTGAAAATATAAAGCTTTAATGTGCAATTAGTATTTGTAGCCTGTGAGCTCAATGCCTTCAGTTTAACTGGGCAGTATTCTTTATTATTTTATTACCTGTGCAACATATTTTCGACTTTATAACTCAGAAAATTTTAGGTTGACTTTGACTTTATTCCCTTTAAGCGTCCTGTAAAATTTTCCGATCATTTTTAACGATTCATAAAATAGTATCTATGAAAATTATTTATATAAGAAATTTTATTTGACAACCTTTTTATTTGTCTTATTCACTACAAAAAATTAGCTTTAATATTTATTTAGTGATAAATCTTAAATGTTTCCAAAACTTACATAACGGAAAAATCCGGTTAGGACGCTTAAAGGGTTAAGAAATTGTTATTGGTTACTTTAGTTGGATAACTTGAATCTGTACACTGTAAAAAAAAAAAAAAAAAGGGTCGATCTACTAAAAAAAACTTAGTGATCCTCGCAATTACTAAAATTTTTTTGTAATCTTACTCGATTACAAGAAAATCTGTAAGAATTACTAGAAAAAAGCTAGCAACGAATAGAGTTAATAGTTTTATATTTTTAATAGCTATTACTAAATCTCACTTGGTGTAGCCGTGATAGCCTAGTGGTTATAGCACCGAATTCCAGGCTGAAAGGTCCCGGGTTCGAAGCTAGGCACCCCCAAATACGCACCGAATGTATGCAGTGTAAGTACTCGTTAAATAAAGGGATTATGAAAATCCTGTCGGAGCAGGTAGCAATGTTTGGTGCTGCCATCTATTGAGGCTTTGCCGAAAATCTTCCGCTTCAGAAGTCTGTCTTCTTACCCACTGTCTTCTCGAAGGAAGTTCCTGCTTTTACGGGCACACGTAATGGTTGCTAAAAATAATTTTTGGATTTTCTAAAATTTGCTTGGTGGCTCATACTAAAAAGTTTTAAGTTAGTTATACAAAAAATTCTTTTATTGAGTTTACAAAAGAAATGTTTGTTTCACTTGCAAAAAAAAGTTTGTAATGGTTACTAAAAATTCTATGGAATATAAATTTACTAAAAAATTTTTAGTAACCTCTTGAATTTTTTTTTTTTTTTTTACAATGTACCCTACCTGCGTCCAAATTTCGTAAAAAAAATTTATTTTCTGATTTTTATTTTATTAGGTTTACGACATACTTTCGACTGCGTGACTCACAAAATTTCAGGTTACTACTTACTTGATTAGCCCGTCGATCAAAAAACTATCGCCAAACTGTAAGGTTAAATGCCAATAATAAATTATCGTAAATGTCACATACAATCACATTAAGAGCCCACATAATATTGATTGAAAAAAAAAACCCGGATGATAATGTAAAGTCTATGGGGCGGTTTTTTTTTTCAAACATCTCGCTAAATTTCAATATTTTTAGATTTTTTTTTTTTTTTTTTTTTTTTTTTTTTGCATAAGATAGCTAAGGACGATCTACAACCGGACTAGCTTTTAGGTGCGTTTGTAATTATATAAATACGTAACACCTATTGTTGTCGTTCAGTCTGTCCGTCTGTCTGTCCGACAATAACAACGCAAAAACTACCCAACCGAATCGTTTGAAATTTAAAATACATAATTATTACATGATTTTGTCGTGTCGTTTCAAATTTTATGAAAATCGGATGCATAGATCAATTACAGGGACAATCAAAAGGATTCCGTGACATTACGGTCAATGGGGAAAAAAGTTTCAAATGCATTTTGATCGTTTGAAATTTTAAATACATAATTATTACATAATTTTGTCGAGATATTTCAAATTTTGTCCAAATCGGATGCATAGTTCAACTACAGGGACAATAAAAAGTGTTCCGTTACATTACCATTAATGGGGGAAAATGTTTCAAATACATTTTAATGGTGTTACACTCATTCGAACGTAATAAAATTAATATACATCTATAAAGTACATATTATAATATACATTTTGCATAATCTGTTATGCAAAGAACTTTTATTATTGAGTTACAAGGCCACACAAGAGTATTCCTTTACATAATGAATATAGAGAGATCATTGCTTGTTGCGCATTTTAATTGTAATTAACTATTTGCAATTTTATGAGCTTGATACATGAGAATGACATTTTAAAAACTTCGTTATCGTACGAACGCACCTCATTTGCTACGCTTCACGTGCAATTTCCAACTTGTTACTTTTTCAATTCTGGTTTCAGATTTTTAAAAATAAAAATTACTTTAATTTTCGAAACCGTTTAGTGGTTCTGAAATCGAAACTATCCTAATATAAGAAATAACCAAAATCGAAAAGTCGAAAACCAAAATGAAAATGAGGAATCCTGCAGACACAGATAACTGCGTGCGCCTGCGAACAACAAAATTGCTCTTTATTGGCGCATTAGCGCACCTTCGGTTCTGCTGCGGTTGCGTTAATACGTAAGTAACAAAAAATGATATCATCAACTTTTTCTTCATAGCCTTTATTTCATTCTGACTAGTGGTCGGGGGGGGGGGGGCACCGTAATACTTACCCATCATGGATATGCATAATATAAAATATGAAAATAAAACATGTGTAACTTATTTATAGAATGCATCGCAATTACAAAATAAAATTTTAACGCATATTTAAAAAATAATTTTAATATACATACTATTGCTCTATCAATGAATTGCTGATGAGCCGATTTCGACAAATTATGTAAAACGCCAAAATACTCAAGTTGTACCGGATTGCGTAAAAAGAAACATCCTTATAACTCCAAAAATAATAATCATATTAAGTAACAGTTTGCTGTGTTGGATTAAGCGTCTCATTTCCAATTAAAATATATCTGTGAATTGAAATTTGAATCCTGTATTTACAGGGTCATGAAAAATCGAAGAATGTGGAAAACAGGGTTACACATATCTCGGCAACTAATAAACCGATCGACTTCGTTTTTTATGCAAAATTTGTGTTATTTTATTGCCTTCCACGTCCATCTTTAAAATAAAACATTTCGAAAATTTTTGTATGCCTTTCATCAGAACGAATTTTTTGAGAGTCCGAGAAAAATAGTTCCGGATAATCGAAGTTATTGATATTAAATAAGCCTTGGCCTATTCTTACATACTAAGCACATACAAAGTTTCAAGTCTCTATCTCAATTTGTTCGGGAGATGGAGCGATTACAGACTGACGGACATACGGCAATTTTTTTTCTAAAAGTATGTTTTTCGGAATCTCCAGTATCCGAAAGGTGTAAATCCGTCAAAAATTTCTTTTCGATTTTAAAAACGATTGCAACACTTACCCTGTACTACGTATGATGCGTAAGTAATAATGCAATATTTTTTTCTAATTTACTTTAATAACTTTTGTTTTAATATCTCAGGTGTTACAAACCCGGTTGTTTTCGCAACATCAATCGCCACCTCCGTAAATTTAACAACAAATTGTGATAGAAATTTCAAACAAATTTCATTAAAAAGTAAATTTTTTTCTCTACTCAACGGTGTAAAAATTTAAAATGTGCGATGTTTTGAAGTTGAAAAATTCGCAGTTCTGAAAATTGTAAAACTGAATTTTCATTTAAAATTTATTCATGATGGGTCCAGGAATATTAATGTTGAATCAATATCGTACGTAATAGGAGGCGTACAGAAGGCAGTCGTATTCACTCCTTCCAATAAAAATTTGCATTTTAAACAGTTAAAGTCGTCTATCTTTAATCTACTGCTTTTTAGGTGCGTTTGTAATTGTGTAAATACGTAGCACCTGTAGTTGTCGCCCAGTCCGTCCGTCTGTCTGTCTGTCCGCATATAACAGCGCAAAAACTATCCAACCGAATCGTTTGAAATTTAAAATATATAATTATTACATAATTTTGTCGAGTCATTTCAAATTTTTTGAGGATCGGATGGATAGATCCATTACAGGGACGATCAAAAGTATTCCGTTACATTACGGTCAATGGGGAAAAATGTTGAAAATGCATTTTAATCGTTTGAAATTTAAATTACATACTTACTACATAACTTTGTAAAGTCATTTCCATTTTTTTTGAAAATAGGATGCATAGATCAAGTACAGGGACGATCAAAAGTACTCCGTTACATTACAGTCAATGGAAAAAAAAGTTTCAAATGCATTTTATTAATATTACACTCATTCGAACATAATAATATTAATATGCATCATAAAGTACATATTATAATATAGATTTTGCATAATCTGTTGTGCAAAGAACTTTTGTTATAGATTTACAATGCCACACAAAGTATTCCATTACATAATGAGTATGGTGAGAACATTGTTTGTTGCGCATTTTAATTGAAATTAACTATTTACAATTTTATGAGATTGATATAGGAGAGTGATACTTTTAAAACTTCATTATCGTACGAACGCACCTCATTTGCTACGCTTCACGTGCAATTTCCAACTTGTTTTTATTATCATGGGTCTAGGAATGTTAATGTTTAATGCACGGCGTACGTAATATATGACTTGTTATAATCCTTCTAAACATGATGTTTATTATTATTATTGATTTAAATATAGAATTTATTTACAAGTCTTTAAAATTTGACTCTTTGAAAATATCATTTTCCAAATAGTCGTTGTAATTGGTCAAATTACAATTTTTTTCCGTACTACTTTATTATCCCGTCGACCCATTCCGCCAAATTATACAAATCGCCAAACTAATAGCCAAATTATACATGCTGACATAATTTTTATTTTAAATAACGGAAAAACAAATAATTAGTAGAATATTAATAAAAATTCAAATAAAAAAACGAAATTAAAATCCCTTAATGACATTTTAAACACGTGTATATTAGTTAAAGTGACATTTACGATCATCCATTATTGGCACTTAATCTAACAGTTTGGCGATAGATTTTTAGTCGACGGAATAACCAAGTAGTACCTTTTTAGGTGCGTTCGTAATTATGTACTAAATACGTAGCACCTATTGTTGTCGCTCAGTACGTCCATCTGTCCGTCTATCCGTCCGCATATAACAACGCAAAAACTACCCAACGGAATCGTTTGAAATTTAAAATACATAATTATTACATAATTTTGTCGAGTCATTTTAAATGTTATGAAAATCGGATGCATAGATCCATTACAGGGACAATCAAAAGGATTCCGTTACATTACAATCAATGGGGGAAAAAAAGTTTCAAATGCATTTTAATCGTTTTAAATTTAAAACGTTTAATTATTACGTAATTTTGTCGAGTCATTTCAAATGTTATGAAATTCGGATGCATAGATCAGTTACAGGGACAATCAAAAGGATTCCGTTACATTACGATCAATGGGAAAAAATGTTTCAAATGCATTTTAATGGTGTTACACTCATTTGGACATAATAGAATTGACATGAATCTATGAAGTATGTACTAAAATCTACATTCTGTACAATCTGGGATGCAGAGAATATTTATTATTAAAGTACAGGGCCACACAAATGTATTCCACTAAATAATGTATACGGGGAAACATTGTTTGGGGCGTGTTTGAATTATATTAACCTACTTCACATTTTATGAATAAGATATACGTTAATGAAGTATAATAAAAAATACTCCCTGCCTATTTACAGGAACACAAAGATTTCGACCACCATACTGTATCCAAAGTACGCTCTACTATATCATTTTAAAACTTATAGTACGAACGCACCTCATTTGCTACGCTTCACTTGCAATTTCCAACTTGTTTATTAGTTGTTGTTGTTGATGATGATTTTAAGAAAAACAATATTATTAAATTTTTTATATAACTTTATTTAATTTTAATTTTATTATTAAATTTAAATAAAATCAAAAATCAAAGCGTTTTGTAGCTGATGATATTTTTGCTTTAGCACGTATTTTAATCATATTTCTTGTTGGAGTAGAAAGGGAAAAAAATTATTTTATAAAATTACTATGGAGTATGATTGGAGATTGGATGCGCGTCTAGTGTTGAAAAGGTTAAATTTGATTTTATAAAATGCAATATTTTTATTATAAAAGGTCTTATTACATTGTTTGATAGTACAACACACAATAAACTCGGCTCATCAGTGCTAAATAGATGTTAAAATCTTTAATTAAAATTTATGTACTACTTACAATATAATGTAGAATTAATTTCCTACAGTTTCGAACAATACAACTTGTTCATCATCAGGGAAACATTAAAGCGTTATCAGATTCACGGACTTTAGGCGTAACAAACTTTTCAGCCGATTTTAACCCCAACATTTGCCCGTTCAAAGATTTAAAAAAGGTTACAATTGTCTTTGAAAAAGTGGGAGGAAAAGCAGGAAAACCAGTTTCTACTAGTACCAGGAGTTAGTATTTATCGCCTACTCGTATCCCTGATTCGTTGAAATGTTCGATGTTGGATGAAAAGTCTTGGCTTTTTTGGAACAGCGGAAAAAAGTTGGGGTGACATTGCTGTTTGCTGTGACACTGTGTGTTGTGCGGATATTTCGCGAAAAGTTGGAGGAAACCGAGTGTTGGCTCAAAAGTCACTCAAAATGTTAGTGAATCTGATAGCACCTTAAGGGTGTTCTTCAATCAAAAAGGGGAACTTTGTGGCACATGCGTTAATTTATTTTTGTTCGGAAATGCATGAAACTAGCAGGTGTTGTTATTCAGAAACTGTCTCATTCCACTCAATCTTCTATTTTTTTTTTTTTTTTTAACACGATAGATTTTTCATAACAAGCCTTCAAAGTTGACGCTTTTGAGCCTATTTCCCGACGAAAGCAAAAAAACGGGTCGAAAAGGAGGAGAAAAACGGGTGATTGCTTCATCGAAATAGCGTATAACTCGATAAGTAATTGAATGATTATAAAATGGAAAAATAAGTTCAATTCGAAATCGCTCCCATAGTCAGGCATTAAAATTTTATATCTTTCTGTTAAAAAATGACTTTGTAAATGTGTCGAAACGTTTTTCGCTTGTTGAGCGGACCAGTTAAGAACACCCTTAAGGCTCCACAATAGTCACAGAAAAAGTACTCAAAAAGACCCGGATGATAATGATAAATCTATGGGAGTGTTCTTTTCAAATATCTCGCTCAAATTTTAACATTTTGACATGATTTTTTTTTGCGTAGGATAGCTGAAGACGCTCCACAACCGGCCTAGTTTTTACTTTTTCGATTTTGCTTATATATTTTTCATATTATGATAGTTTCAGTTTCAGAACCGGTTTAAACCGGTTTTGAAAATGAAAGTAATTTTTTTAAAAAAATCTAAAAGAAAAATTGAAAAAATAAAAACTAGGCCGGTTGTGGATCGTCCTCAGCTATCCTGTAAAAAAAAATCATTTAAAAATATTAAAATTTGAACGAGATATTTGAAAAGAACGCTCCCATAGACTTTACATTAGCCTTCGGCTTTTACCGCGTGACTAGTGTACGCTCTTAAGAGCCCACAATAGTCACAGAAAAAGTACGCAAAAAGACCCGGATGATCATTTGAAGTCTATGGGAGCGTTCTTTTCGAATATCTCGCTCCAATTTTAATATTTTTACATGATTTTTTTGCACAAGATAGCTGAGGGCGATCCACAACCGGTCTAGTTTTTACTTTTTCGATTTTGGTTATATATTTTTTATATTACGATAGTTTCAGTTTCAGAACCGGTTTAAACCGATTTCGAAAGTTAAAGTAATTTTTTAAAGAAAATTCGAAACAAAAATTGAAAAAGTAAAAATTAGGCCGGTTGAGGATCGTCCTCAGCTATCCTATGCAAAAAAAATCATGTAAAGATATTAAAATGTGAGCGAGATATTAGAAAAGAACGCTCCCATAGACTTTACATAATCATCCGGGTCTTTTTGAGTACTTTTTCTGTGACTATTGTGGGGCCTTAAGAGACAAACATACACTGATGAGTCGAATTTATTGTGTGTTGGAATATATATATATATTTTTTCAATTAAATGTAATAATTTTGTGTTTTAATATCTTAGGATCCTGTCGCCTTACCACTCCCAGATAAAAGTGTCTGCAGCTCAACAGGTGCTGCAAGCTCAGTTGTTTCCGCAACAGCAACCGCAGACGCCGACGCCCCAAATCCAAATCCAAACTCAGGTTAAAAGACAATTTCTGTTCTCGCCCCACAATTCCTTTGAAAAATTATGTTTTAACCTATCACTGTACGATTTTTTCTATTTTTATAAATTATATATATGTACACACACACACACATATATATTAAAGAATATTATATTATTGTTATTTTGTCATATTGTTTTTATTTTCTTCAATGAGTACCTTTTTTACTAATTTGTAATAGTAAATAGCTTCCAGCCAGTCGGGTGCATTGTGAGTCAAATTCTTAGCTTTTAGCACGACTCATAACAGAAACTGGTTAGATGTTTTTTTGCTTTTTTTGTTAAACTATACACACCTGATGAGTAGTTTAATAAAAAAGCCTTCTACTGTCCTTTTTATCCATTTACCTTTCATTATTTGGTAATCTGCCTTCTATTTCACTTCAAACTTCAACTGTTTTCAATAAGATGACTGTAAATATACTGGTTTCATTGGTTTATTGTATGGTAATATATGAATTACTCTGATTATATAATGTCCATTTATCCATATATTTTTTAGTAATTTTGTAATCTACCTTCAATTTCACTTCAAACCTCAACTGTTTTCAATAATATGATTGTAAAAATACTGGTTTCATTGGTTTATTTAATGGTATTGTCTGAATACCTTTGGATGTATTTATAAAAGTATTATATATATATATATATATATATATATATATATATATATATATATATATATATATATTAAAACATAAAAAATAATAAAAAATTAAAAATGTAAAAAATATATAAAAAATGTATATAATAGGATGGCTGGGTGGTTAGATGTTAGAGTAAGGAGGAGGGCGGTGTTGTCTGGATAATATGCAATGGTTAATTAATAATTATAAAAAAAATGAGAGTGGGAAATGCATTTGTTAAATTAAAAAACAAATTATAATGTATGTTTAATTGACACTAATGAATGGATAATTGTATAGTTACATCAATGAATTCTATTAATAAGATTTAATTAATTTATATGATTAAATTGTACCTAACTATTTTATAAACTGGAGATCTATAATACTTTTTCTAAATGTACAGGATAATTATATTAATTATCTATTTTTAAATCTTAAATCATCTTATATTAAGATATTCAGTTTAGTTTAGAATAGTCAAATTAAATGATTTTGTTTTGAATATTGATAGTGTGTATGGTTTAATTTTTCTGTTATCACAATACTCTGTTTTTAATTCATTTATTTATATATTATTATCATATTGACGATTATTATTTTTCATTTTTCATTTTGCTATCCAATTTGGTAGTTTTGATGTGTCTTATTTTTGATGTTTCTTCTTCATTTGGTTTTGTGTGTGTTGGTAGTCCCAAATTCGTATTGTTTTGCTTTCTCATGGCAAATACGAAGATGAAACCACACACTCCATTTGTAGTTCCAAAGTATTTGGGACCTGAAGATTCTGCTTTGGTTCTATAAATTCCATTTTTTCTTCATACTAATTTTTTATTTATTTTTTCCTTCCATGTTCAATGTGCTATAAGTTATTGAATTCAATCCTTCATATATCGTAATATTAATGGTTTTATATATATACAGTCGAGTCTCTATATAACGAAATCCATCGTTCCAGTAAAAAATTCGTTATATAGAGAAATTCGATATATAGAAAATGATGTTAAAAATCGTATTTAATGTGTGAAATTTGAACAAATATTATTTTTGATGTTTTTAATAAAGAATTTAAAATGTTTAAAAGTAAATATTAACCTAACATTTTATTTCTTAATTATTTAAGCAGTTTCAAAAAATAGAACAGACATTTAATTGAAAGCTTAATGAAAATCAAATAAGGAAGACTTGCATTAATTTCAGACGAAGAAATCATTTTTGTTGTTTTGATTTTAAAATTGTTACGCTCTTTAAAAAAAAAGGCTTAAATTTTAGCAAGGAATAAAAAAATTGTAGTTAACATTTTCTTCCATTTGAAGGCCTCTCTTATGTGCCTCTCATTGATTCCTCTCTTATACGTGTTACAATCCAATTGACTCTGTTTTGAGAAGGACGTAGAAAGGTGTGTGGGAGGTGGGATGAATTCTTTGGATTTAAAGAACAAAAAGAGAAGTAATAATAATAAAAAATATAAATAAAAAACTCAGCAATGAACAATAAATCAAAAATAAGTGGTGAAAAATTGATTCCATATGATTTCGAAGCTTTTTTAAAACTAAATAAATTAAGACCAATTTATGAAAAAATTCGTTATATGGAGGTTGATATTTCGTTATATAGAGACTGTTTTTAATGTAATCATGCGAAAAGGGGACCGTTCCTACAAAAAAATCGTTATACAGAGAAATTTGAAGTAGAGAGTTTCGTTACAGAGAGACTCTACTGTATATATATATCTGTCATTTTGATTTCTACTATGTAGTTTTCTGATACTACTTAATAGGATCTTCCATTAAGAGTAGCTCTACATCGTCATATCATACATATATATAGGGTTTTAATATTCTATTTATGATTAATATTAGTGTTGAATATTGTAATAAGTATTTTAAATGTTAAATTCAATATTCATTATTTTAGATGTTAAATTCAATACCTTGATATATTTTTATTCTTTACACGTGTTAAGGGGCGAGATCGCCTTAAAACTTTTTAAAAAGTGAAAAAAAAAAAAAAAAAAAAAAAAAGTTATGACGATACGACAATTAGAACCGGTTTTGCATCGGAAGTAATTTAGCTAAATGTATAGCATTTTAAGGTAAATTTTAACTTAAAAGCCATTTATCTCAAAACATATATTTTCGACATTGCGCGCATTCTATTTTCAAAACTAAGTAACATAGAAGCTTAAAATTTTACATTATATTGTATTTTTTGCAGCTTTATAACCTCTTTCTATTTTTAAGTAAGTACCTGTAACATTTTTTTTCTTTTTTTTTTTTTAAATTTTCATTGAAATTTCATCATAATTTTTGTATTTCCTGTTTTAATTGCCTAAAAAAATATTTTCATCTGTGAACTTAATTGTTGTTTTGGTTGAAGTTAAAGTACAATGTTTATTGAAGAATTTTATGTATTATTAAGTGGATATATTTAATATATGTTTTTTTATAATCCTGCGCGCAACATATGTATGTCATATCACCTTTTTGAAAATCCTTAATTAGTATGTCTTAATTAAATAGTATTATAATTTTTTTTCATTAAAAATGTTTAATGGAATATGTAAATAAGGGTTTGTACAATGTACTCTAAAAATATTGATAAATTTGAAGAAATATTTACAGCTCCAAAACTTTTTAAATACTGTGTTAAAATTGAGCATTATCGAGCTACTGCAGGTGGTCTTCCCCCTTAAATAATTATCTATTTTTATGTCTTATTTCATCTTATATTAAGATATTGAGTTTAGGTTAGCATAGTCAAATTAAGTGATTTTTTTTTTTTACATATTAATGTATGGTATATTTTTTCTGCTAACACATTTCAAATGCGATTTTAATTTTTTATTATTTTTCTATCCAATTCAGTAATTTTGTTGTGTGTTCGTTTTTGTTGTTTTTTTCTTCATTTAATTTTGGTTTCATGTGTTATGGTTGCCCCAAATTCGTATTATTTTGCTTTCTCGTGGCAAATACGAAGATGAAACCACACACTTCATTTGTAGTTTCAAAGTATTTGGGGCTTGATTAATTCTTCTTTGGTTCTGCAAAATTCCATTTGTATTCATTTTATTTATTTTTTTAATTTCCCCCCCCCCCAGGTTCAATGTGGTAATTTTCTATTAAATTCAAATGGTTTATATGCAGTCGAACCCCGTTATAACGAACTGTAAGGGACCGAAGTTTTTGTTCGCTATATCGAGTGGTTCGTTATATCCGAAACGTTAAAAAATATGAGAGTTTACAAAATATGTATGTTATTACATGGTACTTATACGTTCAATAATGATGCATTAAGAAGAAAAAGAGACGTAAAATCCATTAGATATGCTCATTAATGAATTGAATTCATTACATTTAACTGAAACAATTCTGAAAGAATTAAATAAAAATGAAAACGAACAGCGTCGATTATCCGAACAAGTCGAGACTGACTCTAGTTCGGATAAATTTAAGGAATGATCCTGACTTTACTAAAATCTTTACTAATCGGAGGTCCGCTATAAAAGGACAAAACAGCATTAAAAACAATAAGAAAACGGCGGGACTAAAATTTTCGTTCGTTATATCCGGGGGTTCTTTAGAAACCGAGTTCGCTATAACGGGGTTCGACTGTATTGCAATACCATTTATGTATATGTTGCGGCCAAAACCCGAAATTGGCCAATTCCCGAATTGGCCAGCAATGTTAAAAAATGACTGGCCAATTTGCGAACTGGCCAGATGGGATTGGCCAATTCGCGATTGTAGCACTCGACTTAATCCTTTCTAACACAATTGAAAGTGTCAATGGATTTAAATAGTCTATCCGTCGGCTTGTCTGTGCTTTAACTCGACTAAAGATTTCGGTTAAGCCATCTTATTTGATTTATCAATTAATTTCGATATAGAAAGGGAATTGTGCACTATTTTTGGTTAATTTAGTTGGGTACACAAAAATATTTCGTTTCAATATAAGTCAATGGGAATCTTTTTTACTGTGCATTTTAATGTTACACTAGCTGCACCGTCGAAACTCGACGGAAAGGAATATATATTAGGTATGATATATATCAATCTTATATAGACAGTAAAATACTGAGCGAAATAAACAATTGCCACCTCTTAAAATGGGGATAACATACTTTTCATGATGAAGATACACAAACTTCAAAAAAAAAAAGGAAAACAACTCACAAATTATTATGTTGGACTTAACTTCAGCTACAATTCTTTTTTTTTTAATGCGGTTTCTAAACCTTAAATATTATTTAAATGCCAAATTATTTAGGAAGTTAATATTATATCCCGAAAGACGAATTCAAAAATATCTGCATAGTTTATTTTTTCTCTGTTTAAATATCGCTTGATAACTGCACAATAATTATAATATCATTGAAACATTTTAATTATAATAGAAACAGGGACTTATTAAACTGCCTAACCAACCCACTACATATTTACAGAAATTGCAATAAATATAATTTACTTATTGGTTTGTATCCTCCATGAACTTGTAAAAGTTAATTTTATTGTTATGGCAACGAAAAAAAAACGATATTTCTGTTATTAAAAAGAATAAAATTGTGATATTTGTTGCTGAAATGCGGATTTTTTTTAACAATAACTTAATACAATGAAATGATTTTAATTATTTTTTGATATTATGTAAGATACAAATATAGTAATACCGGCATATCACAGGTTTTATACTTTTTTTTTCTCTAATATGACATCATTTACACCTTCAGAAATACTCTTCTTTTCTTAAATAAAAAGCGTGATTTATGCAGTTATTTAAGAATTCTTTAGTTTCATAAAATATTCTTTTAATTAAATAGAAATGGCACAGTTTATAGAAATATTTTCATTTGTGCACAACACGGACCTTTAAATTAGAAGAAGTTCACTTTATTTAGATGCAGGAATTAAAGTCAATGAATATGACATCATCACTGACACAGCTGCTATAACAATGTATATTATATTCATGGAATAAATTTATCTGGTTTCTGTATGACGACATTTTCTCCATCGACAAAATTTCACTTTAGATATTATATTTTATTAAAGTTTATCTTCTGTTATTTTACTTACATAATACTTAATAATATTAATCAGTAAATAATCTGTGTATTGCAGGGAATAACTAAATGCAATCATTTTATTACGATTAATTTTTACAAAAACCTTCATTTTTTTTTTTTTTTTTTTTTTTTTTTTTTTTTTTGAAATGCGATTAAACATTCATCGATGAGATCAAGCTCCTGATTGGTGGAAAATAATGAAACAAAATAAATTTAGAGAAAAGCTTAACCTGTTGCCACTCTTTTGAAGAAATGTTACGAAAAAGCTTTTAAAATTAAAAATAAAATATAAAAATTGAAATAAATCAAAAATTAGCCAGAATGAGCACATCTACACATAAACAGCTTTCATTTAAAAAAATAATTATCAAAATCGGGCCAGTAGAAAGCTCAGGGCTGATGACCAAAAAAACAGCCAGGTATTTTAAATATATAGATTATCTTAATTAGAAAAAAAATTGGTATCTATGCATCATAGTTCGGGTGTTGGCCAAGGTTTCCCGGCCAGTTCGCGAATTGGCCGGCCAAAACCCGAAATACGCTATTCGTTTCATGTATTTCGGGTTTTGGCCAGGAAGCTTGGCCAGTTCGGGTATTGGCCGGCTAGTTCTAGAATTGGCCAGGCTCCTGGTATTAGCCGAAACACACACACACACACATATATATATATATATATATATATATATATATATATATATATATATATATATATATATATATATATATACTAGCTGACCCGCCTGGCGTTGCCCGGGTCCGTTTTAACACTATTAAACGAACTTGAAATTTGTATGATTTTATCATTAACTCGAAACATGCAGAAATGCATTGTCTGAAATACGTGGCCACTGACTGTGTGAAAAATCGGTTTAAAAAACAGCTAATGTTAAGCTCTAAAAATACTCAAAATGAGCGATGAGAAATGTGGGAGGGAATATGTATCCAACGACTGCGTGATTTTCGTGTTAAAGTGTTGATATTTATCAAAAATCACTGTTAAGTCACGTAACTAATTATTTTTTTTTCACATAGAAATCCCAAGTGAAATATTTTGAATTTCAAACTAATTATATCACTCTTAAATCCGACTATACCATGAATGAAATCGATACTCGCTCGTAGCTAAAGTGTTGGTATGTAGTATTATAATTTCAAAGCCATTTAACAAAAGTAAGTGTTATTTTTAATCAAATCATGCATAATGTCCACTCTATGGATAAATTCCTAACCGTAAACTTTTTTTACCGTAACCATAACCTGCCTGTAACCTAACTTTGACTTAACAGTACCTTACTGTAAATTAAATATAACATAAATGTAACCTAGCCTTCACTTTATTGTAACATATCCTTATTCTAACCATAAAACAAATGCGATTTAACTTTAAACTAACTTTAACTTAACCGTGACCTAACTGTAACCTAACGGGATATTAAATATAATCAAAGACTTACCGTAATGTAATTGCAACCTAAATGTTACCAAACCATATATTGGTTTCATGTCCATGGAAATTATTTTGTCTTGTTCGGATCTGGTTATGATTCATTAGAACATTTTTGTCGGGTTCAGATTTTAGGTATTTTTTGAGATTGAGTTATAATGTTCGGGTCGTATCCATGTCCATGGAAATTATTTTGCCTTGCTCGGATACAATTATGGTTCTTTGGAATATTTTAGTCGGGAACAGATTTGTTTCAATTCAGATTTCGGCTTTTTCTTCAAATGGAATATTTGGGTTCGGGTTTTCTTGCGTGTTCACGGAAATTATGCTGCCTTGTTCGAATAAGAACATGCTTCACTGGAATATTTTTTTTCAAGTTCAGATTTGGTTCAGTTCAGATTTCGTGATTTTTTTCAAAGAATTTTTTTAGGTTCAGATTCGGTTCAGGTGAATGGAAATTTTTTGTCTTATTCAGATCCGGTTACGATTCTTTGGAATATTTTTTATCAGGTTCCGATTTGGTTCGATTCAAATTTCAGGTATATTTTCAAATAGAATTTTTAGGTTCGGATCTCGTTCATGTCCACGGAAATTATTTTGTCATACTCGAATCCAGTTATGATTCTTTCGAATATTTTAGTCGAATTTAGATGTGGTTTGGGTCAAATTTCAGTTTTTTTTCAAATCGAATTTTTTAGGTTCGAGTTGGGTTTATGTCCATAGAAATTATTTCGTCTTGCTTGGATTGGGTTATAGTTCTTTGGAATATTTTTGTCAGGTCCAGATTTGGTTCAATTCAGATTTCGAGTTTTTTCTTCAAATATAACTGTTGAGTTCGGGTCTTCTTGCATGTTCACGGAAATAATTCTGTCTTGTTCGAATAAGGACATGCTTCACTGGAATATTTCTGCCAAGTTCAGATTTCGCTCAGTTCGCGATTTTTTCAAAGAAATTTTTTGGGTTCGGATTGTGTTCATGTCCATGGAAATATTTTGTCTTGTTTGGATGCGGTTGCGTTTGTTTGAAATAGTTTTGTCAGATTCAGATTTGTTTCGATTCAAATTTCAGGTATTTTTTTGAATGGGAGTTTTAGGTTCGAATCGGGTTCATGTCCACGGAAATTATTTTGTCTTACTCGAATCCGGTTATGGTTCTTTCGAATACTTTGGTCAGATTTAGATGTGGTTTGGGTCAAAGTTCAGGATTTTTCAAACGAAGTTTTTTAGGTTTGAGTCGGGTTTATGACCATGGAAAGTATTTTGTCTTGCTGGGATCGGGTTATAGTTCTCTGGAATATTTTTATCGGTTTCAGATTTCTTTCGAGTCATATTTCGGATTTTTTTAAAGAAAACATTTAGGTTCGGGTCAGATTTCATGCCCACGAAAATTATTTTTCCTTGTTTGAATCGGGTTATGCTTCACTTGAACATTTTTGCGGGATTCAGATTTGGTTCGGGTCAGTTATCAAATCCATAGTTTTTCCCAAACAGAATTTTTAGGTCAAGGTCGGGTTTATACTCACGGAAATTTTGTGTATCACGGATCGGAGTGTGGTCTGTTTTATTTTTTTTATTATTTTTTTTTTCTGGTTGGAATCGGGTTATGTTTAAGTTAATCTAAACATTAAGGTTATAATCAGTTTTGCTACTATTCTTTTTATGGCTATTTCTGATAGATAATTTACTTAGCTATTTGATAATTTATTATGGTGAATGAATTGTTTGCGGATACAAACAATTGTACGCCAAACAGCTATTTTATTTTTGTTTTAAAAACAAATTAAAGCCATATTACAATTTTAAATTGAATAGGACACATTTAAATTCAATCAATGATTAAAAAAATAAACTCATAGAAAAGTGTTGTGTAATGTTTTTTACTGCAACACAGCTAATGACTCATACATTCTAATGTTCGAAATGCCAAAAATATGCGTACAACCATATAGTAAAAAGAAATTAATAGAGTGGCAGTATAATGTCTTGGGGTGACACAAAAAATGTAACTCTAAAATCCGCGACATTAAGTCCAAATAAGCACCAACAAAACCATGTGCTTTGAAACTCCGATCAATTCAAACTGGTTTAAACCAGTATTTCTTTGTTTTTGTTTTTTACCTTTTAAACTGTTTTGAATAGATGACTAAAATTTCGTTTAAAAAATAACGTTTTGTGCCATTATTGCTTGTGATACACGATCAGAATGCATGAAAGATACAATTAGATCAATCATAGGCAAGAATTATTTGATTATTTTTATCATATGACTTTGAAATATCAATATAGAAGCATCATTTAAGACTTTGCTTGAAAAATCAACATTCTTTCGTTAATGTCTTAAAATCGTCTGCACTCTGAAATCTAGATTTTAGATTATTATTATTATTTAAGTGTTCATGCATGATTTTAAAAGAATCTTTTCATCACTATATTTTATATATTGACATGGAATTATAAATATGTTGTTAAATCATAAACATTTTTCATCTACGTTATAAAGTATTAAAAATTGCTGAAAAAAAAAGAGAAAACTTTTAGTAATACAATTTTTTACTTCAAATCATATGTTTTCAATATTTTATTTAATTTTGTTTTGACATTTAATTATTTTTAATTTTCCAATTTCAATTATTTTAAAAGCAAACATTTATTTTAATAAATAATATAATAGAAAAAAACATTTAAAAAAATTACGATTTCTTCGTAAAATATGCTTCAGCTGTAATTCATTTCTTCCAATCCGTATTATTAATACAAAATTCCTTCCTTGTGCTTTATTTTGAGACATTAAAATTTCTGCGATAAATGGTTTCCTCTTGCAAACCTTTCTTTTTTTCGGTTTACTTCGCCACCACCTATCTTTTCCCTCCATGGCGTACAGCAGCTGTAATAATAATAATAAAAAAAAAAAAAAAACCTCATTTAAACTGACAGTTTGCCAGTCTATGAATTTTAAAGGTCAGTCTCAGTTTTTTAAATTATTTCTGCGAAAATTTTATGCAACCAACCAACCATAAGAGAATGAAGAGGAAAAAAGCTAAAAAAAAAGCGATTTTTTATGAGAGTGAGGTTTGGAATTTAATTAATTACTCAGTTAATAAATAGAATTTTGAAATTCTGAGCGTCAGGTGCATCAGGAGAGATATTGGGCTACTCTCAGAAAAATTTTGAGCTTCGTACGTACCGTAGTTTTTGCTAACTATCGCAGACACACACACACACACACACACACAGAGCGATTTGTTATTTTATTAATACAGATATAGCAAACCGATTATACAGCTTGTCCATTCTCAGTTTTGTACAATGGCTAATTTCTAAACCGTTAGTCATAGAGATATAGTTCCAATTGCAAAAATGCTTTAAAAATGGTAATTTTTTTTTTTTTTTTTTTTTTTTTCTTAGCGATTTAGGTCAAAAAAGTTTCTTATTAAAAAGTTACGAAAATTGAATTTTTATACGGCACCCTGGTCCTATAAGCGATATTTAGTAAAATTTTTCCATCACTCTAACAAGCAATACAAAAAAAGTCCCATTCGTCTGACATTAAAATTGACCGAGTTATGAAACTTTGAATTTCATTGCGCAGCCACCGATGTCCCAAATCCAAGTTAAACTTCTATTTTATTTGAGTTTGTTATTAGTTATTAGGTTTTTTTTAAAAAAAATTATTAAAAGTTTGTCAACTTTTATTTTGACACGTTTGTCGTACAGCAAAATAATTAATTAAATAAAATAAAAGTTAACTTTAAAAGAAAGTCAAAGTGAAGGAAAATAAATTATTAAAAGTTTGTCAACTTTTATTTTGACAAGTATCTCTTACAGCAAAATAATTAATTAAATAAAATAAAAGTTAACTTTTAAAAAAAGGCGAAGTGAAGGAAAAAAAATATAACTTGATGTCAATTCATATCATAATGTATATCATAATGTCATCATAATGTCATGTATATGTAATGTATATCATAATGTATATATATATCATAATATGTAATGTATATACCGGGTGTCCCAAAAATGACTGATGGATTTTAAAATTCAATAACTTGCAAACGGTGACAGGTTATTTAAAAAATTATTACAGGAGGGTTATGTATAATGTCAGGAGTTTTTTTACAGTAATGTTTTATTTTAGTTCGCCTCTCAAACAATAGGTGGCGCTGATGGCGATTGTAGGCCAGGTGAAGCGTCGACCTGGTTTTCGATCGCCGTCAGCGCCACCTATTGTTTGAGAGGCGAACTAAAGTAAAAAATAACGGTAAAAAAACTCTTGACATTATACATAACCCTCCTGCAAACATTTTTTAAATAGTTGTCATCGTTTGCAAGTTATTGAATTTTAAAATCCATCTGTCATTTTTAGGACACCCGGTATATATCCTAATATATATCATAACATGTATTATATATGTATCATAATGTAATATCATAATGTCAATTCATAAGATATTAAGGGTGCTCTCAACTGCTCCGCTCAACAAAACCAAAATGTTTTGACACATTTACAAATTCATTTTTTTTACATAAAGATGTAAAACTGGAAGGCATAACTAGAGAAGCGATTTCGAAGCGAATTTATACTTTTATGATCATTAAATTACCTATTGAGTTATGAGCGATTTCGATCTCGTGATCACCCGTTTTTCTCCAGCTTTGTCTCCTCCCGTCGGGAAATGTGTTCAAAAACGTCAACTTTGAAGCCTTGTTATGAAAGATTGTAAATTACTTAAATCTTATTAATTATATAAAGTCAAAAACTTTAGTAACTTCTATATTATTTGATGAGAAAAATTGTATTAATTACTTTTACTGTTCACGTGTCAAAAAACTTTAACAGCCTTGTCTTTTATTGAATAATAAAAATGATAATAACTTTTATTCAATAAGAAAAATGACATTATTTACTTTACTTTTTACAGTAAAAAACTTTAGAGAAAAAATACATTATTTACTTTTCACATCTCAAAAACCTTTAATAGCTTTTGCTTTTATTTAATAATATAAATAATAATAACTTTTGCTTTTATTTAATAAAAAAAATGACATTATTAATTTTACTTTTCTCATGTTATAAAATCTTTTGCATTTTTTTAATAATAAAAATATTATTTACATTTACTTTTTACAAGTCAAAAAAAAAAAAAAAAAAAAAAAAAAACTGTAATTTCTACTTCGATTTAATATTAAAAATTATATTACTTACAAGTTAACTACAAGTTAAGAAGTTACTTACAAATTACTTTACAAGTCAAAAACTTTTGTAAGTTCTACTTTTATTTAATAATAAAAATGATATTATTTATTTTTACTTTTTTCAAGTCAAAAACTTTAGTAACTTCTAAATTTAAGAAACTTCTATATAATTATATTCTATATAACTTCTAATAACTTCTATTTAATTAACTTTTTTATTTCTAACAAGCAAAATTGTATTTCACTTTTCACATGTCAAAAACTTAAGTAGCTTTTGTTTTCATTTGATAATTAAATGATGTTACTTATTTTTACTTTTTTGCAGATCAAAAATTTAAACAACTTCAACTTTGATTTGACAAGAAAATTTGAATTATTTACTTTTACTTTACACATGTCGAAAAACTTATTAGCTTTTGCATTTATTTAATAATAATAAAAATGACATTATTTACGTTACAAATGAAAAACTTTTGTAACTTCTACTTTTATTTAATAATAAAAATGATATTATTTAGTTTTGCTTTTTTGCAAGGTAACTTCCGCATTTTTTTGGACAAATAAAATGTATTATTTACTTTTACTTTTCACATGTCAAAAACCTTAGTATCTTTTGCTTTTATTTAATTATAAAAATGATAGTAACTTTTACGTTTATTTAATACTAAAAATGAAATTGTTTACTTTTACATTTTACAAGTCAAAAACTTTAGTAACTTCTATTTTTATTTAATAATAAAAATGACATTATTATTATTTTTTTCTTTTTGCAGGTCAAAACTCTGCAGACGACGTCGCAACCTCAGCCCCAGATCCTGTCGCCTTATCGGACTCACCACTCATCCAATCAATCCCTCTACCACGTAAATATAGACAAAAATTGTATAATTTATTATTTATATATACAATACAATATACATTATATATTTATTTTATGTTTGAAAATTGCTTTTTTGTATCAGAACTTGCCACCAGGTGGCAGCATCAGACAATTTTTCAGTTTTGATGGAAGAGAATTTAGAACAGTTATTTTAGTTGTGACACATGTAGCAGTTGGCAGCAAAATTTTGCCAGTGGATTAAAAATCCATTATTATTACAACTGAGTAATTACTATTCATCAAGAGCTGCATCAAACTAAAGCTAATATGTTTCAAAGTTATTTTTTTTTCTATATACACGTAAATATACAAAGGGCTTATACGTTAGTTTTAATCAGTGGAAAATATCGTTGATTGCAAAAATGACAAGAACCCACACTATGGACTGAAAGAGACCCGGTTGATAATGTAAAGTCTATGGGGACGTTCTTTTCAAATATTTCGCTGAAGTCTCAGTATTTTGTACGTGATTTTTTGTTACATAGGATAGCTCAAATGCCGATCTGCAACCGGGCTAGTTTTTACTTTTTCGATTTTGGTTATATATTTTTTTTATTATGATAGTTTGAATTTGAGAGCCGATTGAAACCAGTTCCGAATGTTTAAGTATTTTTTCTAAAAAAATACATGTTCTTTGCACCACAGATTATGCAAAATGTATATTATAATATGTACTTTATAGATGCATATCAATTTTATAACGTTCGAATGAGTGTAACACCATTAAAATGCATTTGAAACATTTTTTCCCATTGACCGTAATGCAACGAAATCCTTTTGATCGTCCCTGTAATGGATCTATCCATCCGATTCTCATGAAATTTGAAATGACTCGACAAAGTTATGTAATAATTATGTATTTTAAATTTCAAATGATTCGGTTGGGTAGTTTTTGCGTTGTTATGTGCGGACAGACGAGCGGACGATCAGACAGACAGACAGACGGACGGACGGAACGACATCTACAGGTGCTACGTATTTACATAATTACGAACGCACCTAAAAATTAATACCACGGGTGGTTGACTGGAAAATTTATCAATGTGTTCGTCCTACAATCAAAAGTATGAAAACACGGAAAACTGGGCGCAGGAATACACAATGCTAAGCCTACCCTCATAGCATGCATGGTCACAGTGGCGTCACTGTGAGTCACTTTGATCACATCGCTTCTGTGACCAAAATGAGACCACTCAGTGACGTTACACTGTGACCGAGATGTGACTTTCTTAAAAATCTTTAGAAAATTACAAATATTCTTCAAAACATGTTATTCACATTAAAAAACATGTTTCTGGCAATTTAAATAGCGTCGCTTTTGTCACAGTTTCGTCACAATCTTAATGTCAAAGTATTCACAAATGACACATTTTTCAGAAATCGGTCTCACCGTGACTTCACAAAGTGGTCACAATGTGACGTCACGAACGTGCTCTAAAACGGCCATAACGACTTCGCATTTTAGTCACTGTGACTTCACATCGACGATCGATGGTCACAAAGTCACAAAGTGACTTCGCAACGACGTCGCAGTGACGTCACCATGCCTTACGGGTAGTAGTATCCATTTTTAGGTGCGTTCGTAATTATGTAAATACATAGCACCTATAGTGGTCGTTCAGTCCGTCCGTCTGTCTGTCTGTCCGTATATAACAACGCAAAAACTACCCAACCGAATCGTTTGAAATTTAAAATATATAATTATTACATAATTTTGTCGAGTCATTTCAAATTTTATGAGAATCGGATGGATAAATCCATTACAGGGACGATCAAAAGGATTCCGTTACATTACGGTCAATGGGGGAAAAATGTTGCAAATGCATTTTAATCGTTTGAAATTTAAATTACATACTTATTACATCATTTTGTTAGTCATTTCAATTTTTTTGAAACTAGGATGCATAGATCATTTACAGGGACAATCAAAAGTACTCCGTTACATTACAGTCAATGGAAAAAAAAAGTTTCAAATGCATTTTATTAATATTACACTCATTCGAACATAATAATATTGATATATGAGAGTGATATTTTTGAAACTTCATTATCGTATGAACACACCTCATTTGCTACGCTTCACTCCGGCAGACATGGAATTCCCCTATGTCTACTTTACCATGGAATGAAGGATTTTTTCCTTGTACTCGATGACTTAGGTTTTTGTGGGGTAGGCTCTTGAACTATTAGCAACACCCAAGAAGTCCTTTATCCGGCAGTTGCTTTTTTAAGCATATCTGCTTCTCTAAATGTGTAATCATTTACGCAGATTTCTTTTACATTTTATCGTTTTGAGTGAGCACGAAATTTTTTTTTATTAACTACCGGGAAAATATTTCTTGTCCTCGGTAAAGAACTGGGAAATCTGAAGTATATATCTGAATCTTTTTATTGATTGCATTCCGCAACTTGTTTTATTTTATTCGTTTTCTGATCGGTCTATCTCTGTTGTCCAAAAATGGAATACTTGTGTTGCCACGATGACAAAAAAAGTATTAAAAAAACTGCAAAAAAGTAATAACTTAAAAACAAATGGTACCTAAGAGTACATTTTTTTTTTTCTCTTGAAAATGTGTGATGTTTAGAAGTTTAAACAAGCTGGAAATTGCACGTGAAGCGTAGCAAATGAGATGCGTTCGTACGATAACGAAGTTTTTAAAAATATTCAGATCTTGCTGATAGAGTACAGCGTACTTCGGATACAGTATGGTAGTCGAAATCTTTATGTTTCTGCAAATATGCAAGTAGTAAATTTTAATTACACCTCAGCAACGTATATCTTATTCATAAAATGTGAAGTAGTTGAATATAATTAAAGTACGCCCAAAACAATGTGTCCCCGTACAGCATTATGTAGTGGAATACTTTTGTGTGGCCCTGTAATTAATAATAAAAATTCTTTGCATCACAGATAATACAGAATGCATATTTTAGTATATATTTCATAGATTCATGCCGATTCTATTATGTTCGAATGAGTGTAACATCATTAAAATGCATTTGAAACTTTTTTCCCATTGACCGTAATGTAGTGGAATACTTTTGATTGTCCCTGTCATTGATCTATGCATCCGACTTTCATAACATTTGAAATGACTCGACAAAATTACGCAATAATTATATGTTTTAAATTTCAAACTATTAAAATGCATTTGAAACTTTTTTCCCCGTTGACCGTCATGTAACGGAATCCTTTTGATTGTCCCTGTAATGGATCTATCCATCCGATTTTCATAAAATTTGACATGACTCGACAAAATTATGTTATAATTATATATTTTAAATTTCAAAAGATTCGGTTGGGTAGTTTTTGCGTTGTTATATGCGGACGGACGGACAGACAGACAGACTGACAGACGGACGGACTGAGCGACAACAATAGGTGCTACGTATTTACATAAATACGAACGCACCTAAAAATTGCAATACCGAAAATTGTAAAACTCAAATTTCACTTAAAATTTGTATATGATTTGTACAGGAATATTAATTAATCCATGGTGTACGTAATAAAAGACTCTCTTATTACGTAAGCCATGTTTTGATCATTATAAAATGGTGTTTATTATTATTATTTTTTTAGTATACAATTTATTTATAAGTCTAAAATATCATTTTCAAAATATTCGTTGTAATTTGTTCAACTTACATTTTTTTTTCTTTTAGAAATTTGTTTTCTCCTAGTTTTTTGGGTAACTCTTCCACACAATTAGTTCAGAAATTGGAAAAAAAAAATTTCCCTCGAAAATTGGAAATATTAACATATCAATCTCATCATCAACCAGTTCGACCCTTCCTTTAAAATTCTAAATTTGCACCTTTAAGGCCCCACACTAGTCACTGAAAAAACACCCGGATGATAATGTATAGTCTATGGGAGCGATCTTTTCAAGTATCTCCCTCCAATTTTAATATTTTGACATGGACTTTATAGTTAATTAGGGATGAGTATGTCGCGTTTTGCTGAGCTCTTCATGGAGGGCTAAAGGCGTAGGAACTAGGTAAGCCAGAGCCTCAAACTATGTCTCATTCTTTTCCTAAAGTTCTGCTGGTCTTTTTAGTTTTTATTTGATCAAAATCGGTGCAGAGGTTGCCGAGATTTGTTTAAATTAAACTCTAAGCTTTTCACTTAATCTCGTCCCCAGGCAACCAGCCATTGCAATAAGTTTCTGTGCTGTTATTTTAATTATGCTTAATTATTCAGGTGTCTTGTCGTTTATTAATGATACCCAGATCTATTCTGGACATTTTAAGGTATTTTTAGTTTTTCAACATAACTTATTTACGAAGTACTCTTATATAGTGTTGTCAATCCCTTATAATTCTATCGCTACAATAGTCGTCATTATTAAAGTGCTGTTTATATTTATAATCAAAACCTTGGATTAATTATCATGGCAATGTTTTTAAAAATAAATAACATGTTTTGAAGGATATTTAAAGATTTTTAAGAAAGTCACGTCTCAGTCACAATGTGACGTCACTGAGAGGTGGCATTTTGGTCACAGATGTGATGGGACAAAAGTGACGTCACTGTGATCATGCATGCTAGTACATTTTCATAGGAAAAAGTTGTTTAAATAAGATATGAAATGCCGAACATGGATAAAGGCGTCATTGTGACAACATAACAATGTAAATTAACAATTCCCCATGGAAACAAATAAATTTTAATTGTATTATGATACTAGTTGTTGTTGTATGTCAAAAGAAATTCAGGATCTTGCTGCTTACCAGAGATAAAACGCACTCGCATTTCATTTTGCAAGAAAAATGTCATTTACAACGTTCAACTTTTACTTTTTCTGTTGGAAAGAGGAAGTTTTTTCAGGGCTTCAAAATTGCACATTATTAAATAGGATCCACATATAAAAAATCAAACAAATCACAAAAAATACAACATCACTTTTTACTTAACCATCATGCGTAGTATAGGGTAAGTCTTGCAATCGTTTTGAAACATCGAAAAATTTTTTTTGACGGATTTACATGTTTCAGATAGTGGACATTCCGAAAAACATATTTTCAGAAAAAAATTTTTGCCGTCCGTCTGTCTGTCTGTAAACGCTCCATCTCCCGAACAAATTGAGATAGAGACTTGAAATTTTGTATGTAGTTAGTATGTAAAAATGGGACGAAGCCTATTTAATATCAGCGACCTCGATTATCGAATGTTTTTGTTCTAAGTAATGGACGTAAAAGGCAATAAAATAACACGCATTTTGCATTTACAACGAAGTCGATCGGATTATGAGTTGCCGAGATATTTGTAATCCTGTTTTCCACATTCTTCGATTTTTCATGACCCTGTATTTCATTCCAATTTCAATTCAGAGGTATATTTTAATTGAAAATGAGACGCTTCATCCGACGCAGTAAGCTGTTAGTTTATATTATAATTATTTTTGGAGTTGTAAGGATGTTTCTTTTACGCAGTTCGGTACTACTTGAGTAATTTGGCGTTTTATATAATTTGTCGAAATGGGTACATCAGCAGTTCTTTAATATAGCATTACTATGCATATTAACAATATTTAAATTTTGTTTTGGAATTGCAATGCATTGTATATAAATAGTTTTCACATGTTTTATTTTCATATACATATCCATGATGGGTAAGTATTACGGTGGCCCCCAACGACTAGTTTCTATTGGAAAGAGGAAATTTTTTCAGGGCTTCAAAATTGCACATTATTCATTATTAAATAGGATCCACTTCGACATATAAAAAATCAAGCAAATCAAAAAATACAACATCACTTTTTTGTCTGATTTTCAAAATAATGGCTCTTAATTCCGCCGCAACACTAAGGTACTTCCTTGGCCACCAAACTCACCAGACCTTAATCCCGTCGAAAACTTATAGTGACAGTGAAGAAAATTTTTTAAAAAATCCTCCTTCGAGTAAAACTGACAAGGAAGGTCTCCATACGGGCATACTCCGAAAAATCTGAAAAAATTACAGAATGTTCTTCTCATGTGGATATATACGTTTATAAAAAAATTTCGGCGGAATCTCCGAACCCTGTCCGTAAAAAAATGTGGAAAATTTCGTTATTTGGCAACTTATCATCGGTTGGCGATAGACTGCAATTTGAAAAAATACTTTTTTTTATGTCAAATACGCTTTAAGGAAAAAAAGTTTCATGTTGAACTTGTTTAGGTAAATATAATTTAAATAACTTTAATTTTGCCAATTTTAGTTAGTTTCAAGTATAATTTTGTTATATCAATATTTATATGTATTTACATTCAAATTTAACCATCAAAATTTGCGATTTTAAATTAAATTCATAATTTAAATTCATTAAAATTGTTTCAAGTTCAAAGTCAAATCGACAACTTCACATCTTAACAAGTCAACTTCGTTGCCATGGAAACCTCTGGCTTTCAATTTTGAATGTGTTTAATATGTATGAAAATATTTTTTTTTTCAATATGAATTTTTTGTTTATGAAAATATTTTTCCAGTGATAAATTAAAAACTATAGCAACAAACAATATATATATATATATATATATATATATATATATATATATATATATATATATAAAATATATGTTTAAATTTATTAAATACTATTTACACGCATTATAAAAATCTAGCAGTTTTCAGTTGCATTAAATCGTTTGGTTTTGGCGAGGAAAAGAGCTGCTCGCCAAATCGCGTGATATTCACGCCAAATATTCAAAAGTTTTTAATTTTTTTACATAATTTCTAATGTGATTCCGCCACTAATTTTGACTGATCCTTTATTACGTACTTAAGTAGTTTAATTAGTATTTTTTTTTTCAAAAGTTTCTGAGTATGCCCAGTATGGAGACCTTCCTTGTGAGTCAGGGGCGCGTTTAAAGTCTCTTATGGTTTAATATTGATAGAAATATTTGGAAACACCCTGTATATCGCAGGCTCGGACTGGCCCGCCGGCCCACCGGCCCGTGGGCCGGTGCGCCTTCGGTCAAGTAAATCTGCGCCCTCATCTACGTGAAGTTAATAGTTTAAAAAAGACAATAAATAAATAATTAAAATAAAACAAAAAAATTAAAATATGACAAATACTAGAATAACTATAACATGGTTAAAAATATTCTTTATGTATCTTTTTTAAAAAACAATAATTTTTAAAGTATTAAAAAAGCAATAAAAAGAATTTAATCCCTTTGCAAAGTAAAATAATTATATTGTTTATTCTTGACTGTTTCTTTGTTCAGGGCAACATCCAATCTAAATATTTTAAAATCTAAAGTATATTTTATATGTTACACCAATAACGAGCAGAAACACGCAGACTGTCTGGCGCCAAAGATCATCCCTTTTGCTTTGATTTGATTTATTATTATTTAGTTTGCAGTAAAATCATTCATTTAAAAGACTTAATCTTTGTGTGTCCACAAAGTTTAGTGTTTTGATTTTAATTTATAAACCATAAGTGTTTTTATTAAAAGTATTTTTGTTATTAAATATATATCTAAACAATTTTAGAAGGAATATTCCCATCAGAAAAAGGTAATTCAAACTTTTTTTTTGTTAAAATTTTTATTTTAGTATGAAAACAGAACTGTTTTAATATTGTATATTAAATGTAACAATTAAAACGTTGCGTCTGTCACGAATTTTGTATATATGTTCATGGGCGTGCGAAGAGCTGCGCCCGGTTCAATTTGGCGCCCTCCTCCAACCTTTTCTGGTGGCAGGCCAAAAAATGACATTGTAAGTATAAATTTGGTGCCCGCGGGAAACCGGCCCTTAGGCCCCTCCCCTTTCACATGGCACTATATATGGTAAAGTGGGGCTCCTCAACACCGCACCGCACCTAGGGTACTATGGCGACCTTTGAAAGTTCACTTTATATCCCTTCCATGTTCTGTTCTATCCTGTTTATAAGTTTTTTTTTAATCGGTATTTTCTATTTTACATAAAACGGAAATAAATCTCTATAAATAAAAGGAATTCTGAGGATAATTAATTAATTGATTGAGGCACAGGGGAAAGCAAATCTTGGCAATGCGCCAACTCGGTCCAGAGGAAGCAAATCTTGGCAATGCGCCAACTCGGTCCAGAGGAAGCAAATCTTGGCAATGCGCCAACTCGGTCCAGAGGTATAAAAGCAAGATAGAAAAAAACGCGCAGGTCTGTGCATTCAAGTACAACCACCCATATGTATATGCTGAAAGTTTGTTCTGACGCTCACCCGACGCACGTGGAGTGCCGATGGTCCGGGGAGAGTCACCGGGGGATCCGTCGCCAGCTGAGAGAGAAGCGTACCATACACATAAATTATTAAATAAACTTTCAAATTAAGCCCGGCGAAGCGGGCTGAGTATGCTAGTCTAAAATAAAAATGATTTTCAAGTTCCCCGCTATGATTTTTAGTATACAATAAACTCTGTATACGGCGGAATACTGTCTACAGCAGAATATTTGTTTCTATCCGAATAATTTTTACGTATAAAAATCTATTCCAAAGGTTTTAAAGTTATTTTGTTCGATATATAATTTACTTAGTTTTTCTGACGATTGTTTTTTGTAATTTACATGCTTTCCCCTTCTAATCAGAAATTTATTCTTACATTTGATCGAACTAAATTAATATATATTCGGATCAATCCTAATTTATAAAGTAATTAAGCTGTTATCACCAGTATTTTCTGTAAAAATCGCAGTTCCCAATGTTTTATTATTTGTCAGTAGATCGTACGAGGCTTTCGCATTGTAATCTTTGAGATTATTTGCTGTTTTTTCAACTAATTTCATTTTCAATTAAACCACATGTTGAAGCGAAATATAAGTATACTATGTTGAAAACCTTTCATAAGATATCTCATTTATCGTTGCGGTTTTGTATGTGTAAAATAAAAAGAGGATCTTAATATCAAAAGTAATATGATTCAATTATGTATTCATTTAGAAAATTTATGCTTTGTATAGTACAGTGGCGTAGCAAGCGGGGGGCGGTTCGCCCTGTGTGTCACCCTTTAAGGGGTGATACACAATCTTTATTTGCAAATAAATATATATATTCTTATACGATTTTTGAAAAGAAGTCTGATGTAAAATGAAATTTTTAGAGCACGACGCAACAGAATTAATTTTATTTTCTTAGAGAATGTGAAATGTTATACAGAATGGCGTGTACAAATAACATTTGCCCCTGGGAACAAAAACCAACCCATCCAACGAGTAGTTAGCAAATGCAAACTTTAAAAGAAAGAATTTCTTTTACATACAGACACGACACTGACTTATGCGGACCATGGATTAAGTGAGGAGTCGCTCCTGTGGTTTTCTTTTTATACAGGAGGATAAGTAAATAAGGAATGGTATGGGAATTTGTTGTAATAACGTAGAGTTATGATTGACGAATTGGGGGGGGGGACACCCTTCACATCTGCCCTGGGTGTCACCCATTCTAGCTACGCCACTGGTTTAGTACTGTCACTTTGATATTTTTTAAAAATGGGTATTTCACCCGTTATTCCCTTTTTTTTTTCTTTTTTTAAGGCTGTACGTGTACGAAAAGTTAAAATTTGAGCGATTTTTATTAATCTGATAAAGACAAACTTTTATTTAAGTATTAACATGTTGTTGAGGATCTAAGTCGATATATCTATGTTTAACCCTTTCGGGATACATGTGCATCGTTAAAAGATAACTGTGAAATATGTTTTTGGCTCCATTAATAAATAAAAATAATATTTGTCTTTTCAAGCAAATAAAATTTATGTAAGAGACGCCGTCTCGAAAGGGTGAAAAAACCAATAGCATAGTTACATAAATTCAATTTCAATATTTACTTTATTTAACAACTTTTAATTTCAGCACGAGTGTAGTGTACATTAATTGAAAATTATATCACAATTTTAGAAAAAAATTAGCTTTATGAAAGAAAGAGACATTACTTTCTTTAGGATATGAAATCATTTTCAAAAGTGGAAACGTTTTAACTTTGAAAAATTAGGATTATGTTTTTATTTATTTTTATATTACTATTCATATCCATGTTTCTCAACCTGTGTCCCGCGGTACATCAGTGTCCCATGAGAGATTGTCAAATGTGTCGCAATGTTTTTGACAAACAATTAAAATTGCCTAACAGCAAAATTATAAATTTACGGTGCGTGGTTTTTTGGTAGAAGCAGAGGAGAAAAGGAGGCCAATTTCTCTCTCTCTCTCTCTCTCTTTTTTTTTTTTTCAGATAAGTTGTTTATTGCGTTTTTTCACTGAGCCCTCAGATAAATGTTATTTTTTAACCGTTCACACGCCGGATTAATATCACAATGTTATTATAATTTTGTTCTTCCTTTATTACAGCTTCAAATGTTTTAATTTATGCATACAAAAAAAAAAAAAAAATTCTGCAGTGTTTTTGCCTATTCTCATTTCACTGTTCGCAATTTGGAATGATTATTGATTGACAACTTATGCAAATATAACAAATTATTTTGCTGAAAATAAACGAATTATTAAATGCTATTGTATATTGTTATTGAGTGTTTTCTCGACTTCCACAAACATTTAGATTCCTAGTGATACAATGTAAGTAATAGAGAGAAGATAAAAACAAATAATACATTTTTGTGCAAATTAATGAATTTGCATATTCCGTATACCTGTAATAAATGCTTAAACATAAATATAGTTTTTTTTTCAAAAGTTGAAATTAACCTTATATTTTATGGGAAAAATAGGGACATCGTTATTATGTTGGAAAATATATGTTTTGTATTACAAATAATGCAATGTTCCCATTCGGGAACATTGCCGTTTAAACGGTTAACATTAAATAATTTATAAAGTGGTAAATTCAGGGCAAGGTAGGTTCGTCCGGGAAGGAGCAATTTTCTAATTTTTGAATACTCCCCTCATGAGACATATCTTTAGCTTTAGATAGAACTATGGATACTTATTCATATTATATCCATCCGGTTCCTTCGCACTATTTCCACCCTGGGAAATGCATTTTCTTTTATTTATTTATTTATTTTTGGTAAGAATTTGTACATTGCATGTTGCATGTATTGCTATACGCTGCCGCAAAAAGCGAACGCATTTCGAGATTTTTTTCAGTTATCAATTTTGTTTTTTAACGTTAAGCAGAGTGTGCGTCATAACACATGATATAAATTTATATAAAAAATGCCGCGTCAAATACCATTATTTTCGAATAGTATTTTTTGTAAAAATTTTTAATTCTTGCTTGATCTGTTTGAAACTTTAGTTTACAACCAATGATATAAATTGATAAAAACGTATGCCACGTCAAATACCACTATTTTCGAGCAGTAATTTTTCCAAAAATATTAAATTCTTAAATTAATTCAGATTAATTCATCAATTAATTTAGATTAGCGAAGCTTTATTATATATTCTTACAGTCTGTTTGTTATTAATGAATATTATTGGCCTCGTATACGATGATAAAATAATGAGTTTCGTTAAAAAAGTTGCGCCCTCCAAAAATTCAAGGTCTGCGCCCTTTACAATGACCCAGTCCGACCCTGGTATATCGTATGTAAGATCGATTGTACGCTGTTATGAAAGCTAATGGGGATGCTAAAAAATACTAACTACCATTTATTTCATATTTATAAGGTAATATTTTTGCGCAAAATAAAACATTCTAATATTTTGAACCAATCTAAATTCTGTTCTAGTATTTTGATGTCTTTTGTACACTGTATTTTATATTCTGTAAATGTTAAAATGTTATCTAAGCATTCCAGATTCAATTTATAAGAAATTTGATTGCATTTATCTAGTATCAAAAATAAACAAACGAAAAATAATTTTTTTCTTATTACTTTTCTCAATTGGATCTCATATTCAAACCTAAACATCATATAAAACAATATAATTATTTATTTAATATTAAAAAATATTAAATAAATAATTATATTGTTTTATTGCATAAATTTTCATAATGATCCTTTATCCAAAGTTCGAAACAAATCGGATAATTCTGAATAAAATCATATTTATTTAATTTAAGGAGGGGCTATCCTTCATTCTTCCCTTTATATTTAACAATTACACTCTCAAAACTATTCAGAGATTCGCCTCATCAAAAAGAATCTATATCCAAAATTCAAAGCAAATCGGATAATTCTGAATGAAATCACATTCATTTAATTTAAGGAGGGGCTATCCTTCATTCTTCCCTTTATATTTAACAATTACACTCTCAAAACTATTCAGAGATTCGCCTCATCAGAAAGAATCTATATCCAAAATTCAAAGCAAATCGGATAATTCTGAATGAAATCACATTCATTTAATTTAAGGAGGGGCTATCCTTCATTCATCCCTTTATATTTAACAATTACACCCCAAAACTATTCAGAGCAAATTGGATAATTCTAAAACCCATTTATCTAATTTGAGGGAGAGGTAATCGCTCGTTCCCTTCTTTATACGTAAAAAAAAAAAAAAAAAAAAAAAAAAAAAAAAGAAGGTGTCTTATCAATATGAACATAAAACTAATTCATTTTAATGAATGTTTATATTGCTTGAGAGAGGTGTTACTAATGTTAAAAAGACATTGGCATGTTTCGAATCCGTCTAATAATCATAATAAAAATAAAATTCAAAGCGTTTCACGGTCAATACAAATGACACGCGACAATGAGATATAAACCACGCGCTCTACTGTAAAAAATTAAATTAAAATATGCCATGATCTAAAAATAATTTTCAACTTGGTTCACCCCAGACAAGCTTTCACGAAGAATTTATTCATGAATTCTAACCATAACTTAGGAATAATAAAAGAAACGGTATCATTTTAAATATTATTACATAAAATGTTTATATAAAAGATGAAGTTCTTAAAATCTGTTAATGTAAAAAATCTAATGGATTTAATAAACTTTTTATCATAAAAGTAATTAGTTTTATGATAAAAAGTTTATTAAATCATCAGAAAGAAACTATATCCAAAAGTTAAAGCAAGTCGGATAATTCTGCATAAAAACCAATTTATATAATTTGAGGGAGAGATAATCACTCGTTCCCTTCTTTACCCATCAAAAAAAAAAAAAAAAAATTTAAGATATTTGCCTTATCAGAAAGAACCTATATCCAAAATTTAAAGTAAATCGGATAATTCTGAATAAAATCACATTTATTTAATTTAGGAGGAACTATACCCCTTTATATTTAACAATTACACCCCCAAAACTATTCAGATATTCGCTTCATCAGAAAAAAACCTATGTCCAAAATTTAAAGCAAATCGGATAATTCTGCATAAAAACTCTTTTATCTATTTTGAGCGAGAGGTAATCGCTCGTTCCCTTCTCTGCACGTATATATACATATTTTTTTAAAGCGTCTTATTAATATGAACATAAAACTAATTCATATTAATGAAAGTTTATATTGCTTGATCATTAAAGTTTATATTGATCATTTATAATGAATATTAATACATGAACTAATGAGGTGTTTTTATGTGTTAACAGGCTCAGAGCGTATCCAGCAGTGTTGCTCCTCAGCAACCAATCCACCCACCGCCGCACGAACAGTTGTTCTACCAGACGATACAGGATGGAAGGAGAACGCCCCAAGCGAGGACGCCCCTGCCCGACGCCATCCCTCAGTATGCACACTTTTTTTCTTAAGTAAAAAAGACCCGGATGATAATGTTAACCCTTTATCTACCGGCGGTACTTATAAGTACCATTAAAATTATTTATTATAAAAAAATTTTATTGCGTCAGTTAGTTGCAATACTGTTTAGAATGAGTTGCACATACATTACTTTATTTTGTTCCAAAAGCATTATTGGTTACACAAAACAAAAATATTTCTAAAAGGATTATATAATATGCTAACGTGACGATTCCGGGTTTCTCCACCTCCAGAGAAACGAACTTATCGCGGACATGTTAATAGTAAGTAAATATTCCAATTAAGAACCCATGGAAAGATGCGCATAATTTGCTTTGTATCGCATCTATTCCTCTTCATTTTCTTTAAAATCTGTTCAATTATAGTATTTTAAATTATAAATTATTAGTTATAAAAGTCATTTAATACGTCAGTTAGTTGTAATACTATTTAGAATGAGTTTCAGATACATTACTTTTACTACTTACTAGAAACTTACAGTATACATTTTATAATTCTTCAAAATACTAAGAAAACAATATAAAATAAAAAATTAGAGTGAGGTTATAAATATCGCAAAAAATCCTTGTAATTTCAAGTTTAATTAATCCTTCTAAAATCGTTTAAATATTTACCTTAAGGTTCCTGTCCCTGCGGCGAAGACACTCACGAGTTAATGCTAATTCTATGGGGAGGGATTTTTCTAATATCTCGTTTGCATTTGTACATTTTTAGGTGCGTTCGTAATTATGTAAATACGTAGCACCTATTGTTGTCGTTCAGTCCGTCCATCAGTCTCTCTGTCCGTCTGTCTGTCCGCATATAACAACGCAAAAACTATCCAACTGAATCGTTTGAAATTTAAAATACATAATATATTGCATAATTTTGTCGCTTCATTTCAAATTTTATGAAAATCGAATGCATAGATCAATTACAGGGACACTCAAAAGGATTCCGTTACATTACGGTCAATGGGGGGGAAAGTTTCAAATGCATTTTAATCGTTTGAAATTTTAAATACATAATTATTACATAATTTTGTCGAGTTATTTCAAATTTTATCAAAATCGGATGCATAGTTCAACTACTGGGGCAATCAAAAGTGTTCCGTTACATTACGGTTAATGGGGGAAAATGTTTCAAATGCATTTTAAGGGTGTTACACTCATTCGAACGTAATAAAATTGATATGCATCTATAAAGACATATTATAATATACATTTTGCATGATCTGTGGTGCAAAGAACATTTGTTATTGATTTACAAGGCCACACAAAAGTATTCCATTGCATAATGGTATAGGGAAAACATTGTTTGGTGCGTATTTTAATTGTAATTATTTACAATTTTATGAGAGTGATACATGAGAGTGATATTTTTAAAACTTCGTTATCGTACGAACGCACCTCATTTGCTACGCTTCACGTGCAATTTCCAACTTGTTAAATATATATATATAGAGAGAGATTTTTATTTTCATTGGAAAGTTGAGATGCATTTCTACATCTCTCCTTTCTTACTTTTTCGACTTTGGTTGCAGAAATTTTTTTATAAAGTTACTTTCACTTTCAAAACCGGTTTCGAAAATGAAAGTGTCATTCCAGAATACTGTAACCAAAATTGAAAAAGTAAGAAAGGTGCAATGTAGAGATGGACCTGGACTATCCCATACAAAAAAAGAAAAAATAATAAAAATGTCGAAATGCAAACGAGATATTAGAAAAATAGGATTAGCATTAACTCGTGAGTGTCTTCGGTGCAGTCCGATACACAGTTATCTTCATATTTTCTATTAAATAAATATTGCATTAAAAATTTATCTGTATTTTTATTCTTATAATAAATGTTGTTTAATTTTTTTTTTTTTTTGGGGGGGGGGGGGAGTAGCATAGCTGAGGACGATCTACAACCGGGCTAATTTTTACTTTTTTTTTTATTTTGGTTTCATATTTTTCTTTAAAAAAAAACTACTTTAAATTTCGGAACCGGTTGGAACCGGTTTTGAAATTGAAACTATCCTAATATTAAAATATATTAAATTAGAGTATCTATCTATATATATTAAATTAGATAATCTAGGTAAAAAAGAAAAAAAAACTTTTTTATTTTAATAAGAAAATTGTTAACTCTACCCTACTTTAACAACTTTTACTTTCTTTTTGTAAAAGAATGATGTTATTAAAATTGCTTTATTTTAATAACTTTTACTTTAGTTTAGTAAGGTAATTTTGTTGTTATTTTTACTTTAATAAATTAAAAAAAATTTTTAGCGAGAAAAGGATGTTATTAATTTTATTTTACTTTAATTAAAAAAATATTAACTTTGGGTTACTTTAACAACTTTTACTTTCTTTTAATAAGAAAAATGATGTCATTAACATGCTTTACTTTATTTTAATAAAGTTACTATTTTTACTTTATTAAATTTTACTTTCTTTCAATGATATTATTTTCTACGTTATTATTTTTATTTTAATAAATTTTATTTTTTGTTTCAGTGAGAAAAGAATGTTATTAACTTTACGCTACTTAAATATCTTTAATTTAATTTTAACATGAAATTATTGCCTTTCATTTTACTTTGCTTTAACAGTAATTTTTCCTTGCTTTATTTTACTTTATTTTACTTTTTACTTTATTTTAATGAATAAAATGTTATTAACTTTAATCTATTTTAATAACTTTATTTAATCTAAAAAAATTTTATTAATTCAATAAATTTTACTTTATTTTAATAAATACATGATATTATTTTATTTTATTTCCCTAATTTTTATGTGACTTTAAGAAGACAAATTTACCTTTAATTTACTGTAATATGTCTAACTTGCTTGCTCTTAATTTACTATGAAATTGTTATTGTTTATTTAACTTTACTTTAATAAGAAATTTTTATTTCAATAAATATAGGATATTATTTTTATAATTTTTATCTGACTTTATAAATTTTTGAAATTTATCTTTAATTTAATTTATCTTAATTTAATCTTAATTTAATCTTAATCTTAATTTATCTTAAATTTGAATTTTTTGAAATTTATCTTTAATTTACTGTAATGTGCCTATCTTACTTGCTTTTAATTTACTATGAAATTGTAATTATTTATTTAACTTGACTTTAATAAGAAATTTATTTTACTTTATTCTAATAAATATAGGATATTATTTTTATAATTTTTATCTGACTTTAAGAAGAAAATTTTATCTTTAATTTACTGTAATATGCCTACCTTGCTTGCTATTAATTTACTATGAAATTTTTATTATTTATTTAACTTTAATAAGAAATTTATATTACTTATATCACTTTATTTTAATAAATATAGGATATTTTATTTTCATAATTTTTATCTGACTTTAATAAGAAAATTTTATCTTTAATTTACTGTAATATTCCTACCTTGCTTGCTATTAATTTACTATGAAATTGTTATAATTTATTTAACTTTACTTTTATAAGAAATTTATATTACTTATATTTCTTAACTTACACTTCATTATGAAGAAAATGATGACTTTTACTTTTGTAAGAAATTGCTATTATTTACTTTAAACTGTTAATTTTTCTTAAAAAATTATATTATTTGTATTGCTTTAATTTATTTTGCTTTTCTTTAAAGAAAATGTGACGTTATTTATTTTACTAAAAATTTTACTTATAAATAGTTATTATTTATTTTACTTTCATAAGAGAGAATTATATTATTTGTATTGCTTTGACCTATTTTACTTTACTTTAAAGAGAATGTGATGTTACGTACTTTTCTACAATTTTTACTTTAAAAATAAATTGTTACGTCCATGTTATCTGATGACGTTCAAGAATGAACGAAAACTTATTTAGGTTTAATTTTTAAATGACATTTATAATGTATAGACTTTTTTATTATTGCATTTTTTACTTACCCATCATACGTAGTATAGGGTAAGTCTTGCAATCGTTTTGAAAATCGAAAAAAAAAATTTAGACGGATTTACACGTTCTAGATAGTGGAGATTCCGAAAAATATATTTTTAGAAAAAAATTTTTGCCGTCCGTCTGTCTGTCTGTAAACTCTCTATCTCCCGAACAAATTGAGATAGAGACTTGAAATTTTGTATGTAGTTAGTATGTAAGAATGGGACGAAGCCTATTTCACATCAGCAACCTCGATTATGCGGAACTATTTTTTTCGGACTCTCGAAAAATTCGTTCTGATGAAAGGTATATAAAAATTTTCGAATTTTTTTGTTCTAAGGAATGGACGTAAAAGGCAATAAAATAACACACATTTTGCATATGGAACGAAGTCGATCGGATTATGAGTTGCCGAGATATTTGTAATCCATTTTTCCACATTCTTCGATTTTTCATGACCCTGTATTTCATTCAAATTTCAATTCAGAGGTATATTTTAATTGAAAACGAGACGCTTCATCCGACGCAGTTAATTGTTAGTTAGTAGAATTATTATTTTTGGAGTTATAAGGATGTTTCTTTTACGCAGTTCGGCACTACTTGAGTAGTTTAGCGCTTTATACAATTTGTCGAAATAGGTACATCAGCAGTTCTTTAATATAGCATTACTATGTATATTAACAATATTTAAATTTTGTTTGTGCAATTGCAATGCATCGTATAAATAGTTTTCACATGTTTTATTTTCATATACATAGCTATGATGGGTAAGTATTACGGTGGCCCCCCAACGACTAGTTATTATGATAATAACGATGCATAGGGATAAATAAAATCATCTTTTTATCTTTTTAAAGATCTAAAATCTCATGCCTAAAACTGGTATATTAATTGGGAAAATTTGAAATTGTTATTATTTTCTTTCCTTTTATAAGAGAAAATTGTACTTTTTTAACCGACTTCAAGGAGCAGGTTATGATTTTGACCTGTTTCTATTTCTTGTTCTCTCATAACTTCTGTAAATATGAACCGATTTTGATAATTAGGTGCGTTCGTAATTGTGTAAATACGTAGCACCTATAGTTGTCGTTCAGTCCGTCCGTCCGCATATAACAACGCAAAAACTATCCAACCGAATCGTTTGAAATTTGAAATATATTATTATTAAGTAATTTTATCGAGTCATTTCAAATTTTAAGAAAATCGGATGCATAGATCCATTACAGGGACAATCAAAAGGATTCCGTTGACGGTCAATGGGGAAAAAAGTTTCAAATGCGTTTTAATCGTTTGAAATTTAAAACATATAATTATTGCGTAATTTTGTCAAGTTATTTCAAGTTTTATCACAATCGGATGCATAGTTCAATTACAGGGACAATCAAAAGTATTCCGTTACATTACGGTTAATGGGGGAAAATGTTTCAAATGCATTTTAATGGTGTCACACTCATTCGAACGTAATAAAATTGATATGCATTGTTAAAGTAAATATTATAATATACATTTTGCATAATCTGTGGTACAAACAATATTTGTTATTGATTGACAAGGCCACACGAAAGTATTCCATTGCATAATGGTATAGGAGAACATTGTTTGGTGCGCATTTTAATTGTAATTATTTACAGTTTTATGAGATTGATATATGCGAGTGATATTTTAAAAACTTCACTACCGTACGAACGCACCTCATTTGCTACGCTTCACGTGCAATTTCCAACTTGTTTTGTTTGAAAGTGTAAGATACCCATATGTCCCCATTTTAATTTCATTAATTTCTGATGATTAAAATTTTTTTTTAAATAAAAATTTTAAAAATTCAAATTCTTTTTGAAGAAATCTTATATTAAAGGCGTTCATTCTTTTTAATAAAATACAGTCGAGTCTCTATATAACGAAATCCACCGTTCCAGTAAAAAATTCGTTATATAGAGAAATTCGATTCATAGAGAATGATGTATAAAATCGTATTTATTGTGTGAAATTTGAACAAACATTATTTTTGATCTTTTGAATAAATAATTTGAAATGTTTAAAAGTAAATATTAACCTAACGTTTTATTTCTTAATTATTTAAGCTGCTTCAAAAAAGAGAATAGACATTTATTTGAAAGCTTAATGAAAATCAAATAAGGAAGACTTGAATCAATTTCATTCAAAGAAATTTGTAATTTTTAGTTATTTTGATTTTACAATTGTTACGCTCTCAAAAAAAAAAAAAAAAAAAAAAAAAAAAAAGGTCAAGTTTTTAGCAAGGAATGAAAAATTGTAGTTAACATTTCCCTCCAGTTGAAGGCCTCTCTTGTGTGTCTCTCATTGATTCCTCTCTTACATGTGTATCAATCCAATTGACATTGTTTTGAGAAGGATATGGAAAGGTGTGTGGGAATAAAATTAAGAACAATTTATAAAAAAAATTCGTTATATGGAGATAGATATTTCGCTATATAGAGACTGTTTTTAATGTAATCATGCGAAAAGGGGACCGTTCCTACTAAAAGTTCGTTACATAGAGAAATTCGATGTATGGAGTTTCATTACAGAGAGACTCGACTGTATATTGAAACATTGAAAAATTCAATTTCATTTCACGTTACATCACATACTAAATGTGTCACGAGAATTTAAGATGAGAGGATTAAAATAAAATAAATAAACGTAGATAGCAGGAGAAAAACGATCGATCACGTGATCAAAATATCCTAGAACTTGGATAGGTAATTGAATGATTATAAAATGGAAAATTAAGTTAGATTCGAAATCGATTCCACAGTCTGGCATTCCAATTTCATATCTTGTCAGTTAAAAAATAAATTTGTAAATGTGTCTAAACGCTTTGCTGAGCGGAGCACTTGAGAACACCCTTAAGCCTAACATGGCGTTTAACTACGGTCGATAACCAATCAGGTTACTGACAAGGAAGGTCTCCATACGGGCATACTCCGAAAAATCTGAAAAAATTACACAATATTCTTCTCATGAGACTACATACGTTTATGAAAAAAATTTCGGCGGAACCTCCATACCCTGCTCTTAAAAAAAAAAAAATGAAAATTTCGTTATTTGGCGATTTATCATCGGATGGCGATGAAAAGCAATTTCAAAAACTGTTTTTCTTTTCTTTTTTTTTTTTTTTTTTTTTTTTTTTTTTTTTTTTTTGTTTGTTTTTTTGTTTCAACATGTTCAGATAAATTAAATATCTTTTGTTTTGCGAGTTCTAGTTTGTTTTAAGTATAATTTCGTTATATCGATATTGATATGCATTTATATTTAAATTTAACCATCAAAATTTGAGATTTAAAACGAAAATCATAATTTAAATTAATTAAAATCGTTTCAAGTTCAAAGTCCAGTTGAGCATTGTCAATTTCATTTTGTTGCTATAGAAACTTACTTTTGAATACGCTTAAATGTATGAAAATAATTTTACTGAATAAGAATTTTTTATATATGAAAATATTATTTCCAGAGGAAATATGAAAATATTATTCCATGTGAAAGTATTATTAAAATATATATATATATATATGTATATATATATGCAGTTTATTATATATATGTATGTGTATATTATATTAAACTCTCTCATTCTTTATGTTTAAATTCATTGTTTAACATTTACACGGATTCTAAAAATCCAAAACCTTTCAGTTGTGTTACAATCGGTTGCTTTTGGCGAGGAAAAGTGCCGCTCGCCAAATCGTGTAATATTTTCGTCTTTTCCCGACAAATATTTGAAAGTATTTTATTTTTTTACATATTTCCTACTGCAATTCCGCCCTTAATTTTCACTGATCCTTTATTAGATACATGAGTAGTTTAATTAGTATTTTTTCAAAAAAATCTGAGTATGCCCAGTGCGGAGACTTGTTAGCAATAACCAAAACTAGTCGTTGGGGGCCACCGTAATACTTACCCATCATGGATATGTATATGAAAATAAAACATGTGAAATCTATTTATACAATGCATTGCAATTACACAAACAAAATTTAAATATTGTTAATATACATAGCAATACTATATTAAAGAACTGCTGATGTACCAATTTCGGCAAATTATATAAAACGGCAAACTACTCAAGTAGTACCGAACTGCGTAAAAGAAACATCCTTATAACTCCAAAAATAATAACTCTATTAACTAACAATTAACTGCGTCGGATGAAGCGTCTCATTTCAAATTAAAATATACCCCTGAATTGAAATTTGAATGAAATACAGGGTCATGAAAAATCGAAGAATGTGGAAAACAAGATTACAAATATCTCGGCAACTCATCATCCGATCGATTTCGTTCTATATGCAAAATGTGTGTTATTTTATTGCCTTTTACGTCCATTCCTTAGAACGAAAAAATTCGTAAATTTTTATATACCTTTCATCAGAACGAATTTTTCGAGAATCCGGAAAAAATAGTTCCGGATACTCGAGATTGCTGATATTAAATAGGCTTCGTCCCATTCTTACATACTAACTACATACAAAATTTCAAGTCTCTATCTCAATTCGTTCGTGAGATAGAGCGTTTACAGACAGACAGACGGACGGCAAAATTTTTTTTCTAAAAATATGTTTTTCGGAATCTCCAGTATCTGAAACTTGTAAATCCGTCAAAATTTTTTTTTTTCGATGTGTCCAAAACGATTGCAAGACTTACCCTATACTACGTATGATGGGGAAGTAAAATACGAAAAATGTGATATTATCAGAAGAAACTCTTACACATATTACGAGATATTTTTTTCTTCAAAGTGAGAAATCTGGATTGAACAAAGGTCGAGGTTAAGGTTAGATAGATTTTGCGAAGTTAGCGAAAGCAGATTGACGTTAGTTCGTCCTAGCAATTTGGCACTAACGCATATGAATACATTGTTTTAAATATGCTTATGATTTGATATAAAAATAATGATTTATCGCAAATCATCTTTCATTGTTGCAACCGTTTTCAAATCATAAGCATATTTAAAACAATGCATTCATATGCGTTAGCGCCAAGTTGTCGCCAAGCTTGATTCTTTTTTTGAAGTCGGTTAGCATATATATATATATATATTTAAGCATATGTTATGTATTGCTATAATCTATTTTACTTAGCTTTGAAGAGAACGTGATGTTATTTATTTTACTTTGAATTACTTATTTTATTATTTATTATTGATTTATTATTACTTTATTTTATTATTTATTTTATTTTTAATTTGAAAATAAATTTATTATTTGTTTTACTTTCGTAAAATGATATTATTTGTGTCGCTTTAATCTGTTTTAATTTTCTTTAGTGAGAATGTGATGTTACTTACTTTTCTACAATTTTTACTTTAAAAATAAATTCTTATTATTCATTTTACTTTCATAAAAGAAAATTATACTATTTGCATTGCTTTAATTTAATTTACTATTATATTATTATTTATATTATATTATTTATATTGTTATATTATTGTTATTTATATTATTACTTTCCTAAAATGATATTATTTGAATTGCTTTAAACTATTTTCCTTTTCTTTAGCGAGAATGTGAGGCTGCTTACTTTACAATAATTTTCAGTTTAAAAATAAATTATTATTATTTCCTTTTAGTGCAAATTTTCTTAATAATTTTAGTGCAAAGTACAATTTTCATCAGAGAAAATTGTACTTTTTGTATTGCTATAATCTATTTTATTTTAATGAGAATGTGATGTTACTTACTTTTCTACAATTTTTACTTTAAAGATAAATTTTATTGTTTACTTTATTTTCATGAAATGATATTATTTGTGTTGCTGTAATCTGTTTTACTTTTCTTTAGTGAAAATGTGATGTTATTTACTTTACTACAAATCTTGCTTAAAAAAAAAAAAATTATTTATTTTACTTTCATAAGAGAGAATTATATTATTTGTATTGCTTTAATTTATTTTACTTTACTTTAGTGAGAATGTGATGTTACGTACTTTTCTACAATTTTTACTTTAAAAATAAATTGTTACGTCCATGTTAACTGATGACGTTCAAGAATGAACGAAAACGTATTTAGGTTAAATTTTAAATGACATTTATAATGTAAAGACTTTTTTGTTACTGCATTTCTTATTATGATAATGACGATGTATTTAGAGATAAATAAAATTATCTTTTTATCTTTTTAAAGATCTAAAACTCGTGCTTAAAATCGGTATATTAATAAGGAAAATTGCAAATTGTTATTATTTCTTTTACTTTCATAAAGAAAATTACAATAATTGTATTGCATTAATCTATTTTATTTTATTTTAATGATAATGTGATGTTACTTACTTTTCTACAGTTTTTACTTTAAAAATAAATTGGGGACTACTTTGTTATCCCGTCGACCAAAAAACTATCGCCAATCTGTGAGATTAAACGCCAATAATGGATGATCGTGTATGTGACATTTAATCATATTAAATACGATACACGTATGTAGAACGTCATTAATTGATTTTCATTTCGACTTTTTGATTGTATTTTCATTATTATTTTATTAAATATTGGCACAGATGTCATATACGCAACACATTTTCACGTGTTTGATTCCCCCGCCAATTTTGCGAAAATTTTGTTTTTCATTATAAGTTACAAATTGCATACAATAACAGCATTTTTTTTTTAAATTAGGATATAAAAATAAAATAACATGAAAAAAATTCTAGTATTTTAAAAAAGGAAATAATAATAATTAAATGATCGATATAAATAATTATTAATGCAATATGTAAGAAAAGTAATTTAAAGAATTAAAATAAAAAATAACAGTAAACAAACATGAATTTAATAAAAAAGGAAGCAATGAAACTTAGTAAGTAACAAAACAGTAAATATAATTTTCACAATAAATCGCAAACATTAATATATAATTATAGTAATATTGAATGCATGCAGTTTTATCATTTAATCAGCACATTTCTCTGAAATCTTTATTTTTTCACATTTCATCTCCCTAACAAGTTTTATAAACTTACTTTTCCTTGGCATAGATCTACAATGCCAAATTGGCGGGGGAAGCAAAAACGTGCAAATGTGGTGCGTATATGATATCTGCGCCTAATTATTAATTTTTTCCTTATTTAATGTAAAAATTAATATCAAAAGGTATAATTTGGCTGTTAGTTTGGCGATTTGTATAAATCGGTCGACGGGATAACCAAGTAGTACCAGAAATTGTTATTATTTACTTCACTTTCATAAGTGAAAATGACGTCATTTCCTTTCCCCTCTCAATGAAGCATTCTGCGTCCTGCCGACGACGACATCACGATTATGACGACAGCGACAACGACTGTGGTTTCTGCATCCGAGCAGTGGCACGACGGGAAACGTCACAAACAACCACCCACAACCACCATGGCTCCGTCAGCTGCGCTCATGGTAGGATCCTAACACATTTTTAGTTTTGTCCTTTAAAATATTAGTCCAAAACCCTCAGTTATCGAACAGAAGAAAAAAAAAATTTCCTTTATTTTATGGAAGAATTGTACTAATAGGGGAATATAATGAATCCATGTTTGCCTGAAGCGAAGGGGTGTATAAAACAACAAGTTGGAAATTGCACGCGTAGCAAATGAGGTGCGTTCGTACGATAACGAAGTTTTAAAAATATCACTCTCATGTATCAATCTCATAAAATTGTGAATAATTACAATTAAAATGCGCACCAAACAATGGTCTCCCTATACCATTATGCAATGGAATACTTTTGTGTGGCCTTGTCAATCAATAACAAATATTATTTGCACCACAGATTATGCAAAATGTATATTATAATATGTACTTTATAGATGCATATCAATTTTATTACGTTCGAATGAGTGTAGCACCATTAAAATGCATTTGAAACATATTCCCCCATTAACCGTAATGTAACGAAACACTTTTGATTGTCCCTGTAGTTGAACTATGCATCCGATTTTGATAAAATTTGAAATAACTTGACAAATTATGTAATAATTATATATTTAAAATTTCAAACGTATAAAATGCATTTGAAACTTTTTTCCCCATTGACAGTAATGTAATGGAATCATTTTGATTGTCCCTGTAATTGATCTATGCATCCGATTTTCATAACATTTGAAGTGACTCGACAAAATTACGCAATAATTATATGTTTTAAATTTCAAACGATTAAAATGCATTTAAAACTTTTTCCCTATTGATCGTAAAGTAACGGAATCCTTTTGAATGTCCCTGTAATTGATCTATGCATCCGATTTTCATAAAATTTGAAATGACACGACAAAATTATGTAATAATTATGTATTTGAAATTTCAAACGATTCAGTTGGGTAGTTTTTGCGTTGTTATATGCGGACAGACGGATGGACTGAACGACAACAATAGGTGCTACGCATATACATAATTACGAACGCACCTAAAAATGAATACAGACGAATCCCTTTATAACGAACTTCAAGGGACCGAAGTTTTTGTTCGCTATATCCGGTGGTTCGCTACATCCGAACCGGTAAAAAATGTTAGAGTTTACAAAATATGTATATAATTACCTGATGCCTATATGTTCAGTAATCATGTATTAAGAAAAAGAATGTAAATTCATTTAGATAGGATCATTAATGAATTAAATTGACTAAAATTGATAATATTAAACTGGCACAATATTAAATAAGTTAACTAAAAAGGAAGACAAATAGAAATACAGTAAAGCGCCGGTTATCTAAACGTTCGAGAATAACCCTAGGTCGGATAAATGAGCAGACAGTTTAAAGAATGATCCTGAGTATACTAAAATCTTAACACTTTATTCAGACTTAGGATGAGTAACACTAATTATTGGCGCGTTAAAAATCGTTTTATTTTTATTTTGTTTTTTTACTGTTCTTTCATTTAAATTTTCCTTTTTTTCATCATCTTGTGAACTCCAGAGAGTATAATTCAAGGAAAAAAGCTTTTGATTATTGCTTGCTTTAAAGATGTTCTTTTCAATGCTGTCATGTCTCGAATTATTCTTAAATACATTAGTTAAATAAGTTGGCTTCAATGCGTTACTGATTTGCTATGGCAGGAGTGATGGAAAGTAACCGACGGGTGGGCGTGATCCCACCTGCAGAATGGCTACCATAAAAGAGAAAGGTCTTACTACTCTTTAATAAAGAGACATAGTTAATTTGCACCATGTTTTACTAGCCGGCATGCATTTTCTTATCAAATTAAAGTCGAAAACCTTTTTCCCCATCAGCAGAAAAAAAAAGAGAAAAAAAAAATCATGGTCAACTAGAAAAAAACTTCGTTATAACCGAATCTTAAGATTCCAGATGTTCGCTATGAAAGGGTAAAATAGCATAAAATGCAATAGGGAAACGGCGGGACCAAAATTTTCTTTCGTTATATCCGGGAGTTCGTTATAAACCGAGTTCGACTGTACCACTAGTGGTCGACTCGTAGGCTTACAAGGAAGGTCTCCATACTTGGCATACTCAGAAAGTATTTTTGAAAAAAAATACTAATTAAACTAGTCATGTAGGTAATAAAGGATCAATCAAATTTAGCGGCGGAATTACAATAGGAAATATGTAAAAAAATAAAAAACTTTCGAATATTTGGCGTGAAAAGACCAAGTGGCGCGCGATTTGGCGAACAGCACTTTTCCCCACCAGAAGCAAACGATTTTAATGTAACTGAAAATTGTTTCTTAATAGATTTTTTAAATGCATTTGAATGATATTTAATGAATTTAACCATAAACAATGATAGAATTTAATATATTCTTTACATATATATATATTGTATTACATATGTATATTGTTTATTGCTGTATTTATTTAATTTACCTCTGGAAAAAATTATTTTCATAAATGAAGAATTCATATTGAGAAACAATTTCATAGATTCAAGCGTATTCAAAAATGAAAGTCAGCTGTTTCCATGGCAACAAAATCGAGTCAACAATGTTCAATTGGACTTTGAGCTTGAAACAATTTTAGTCAATTTAAATTATGAATTTCGTTTTAAATCGCAAATTTTGATGATCAAATTTGAATATAAATACATATAAATATCGATATAACAAAATTATACTTAAATCAAACTAAAACTGTCAAAACTAAAATTATTTAAATTAAATTTATCTAAACAAGTTTAGCATGACACTTTTTTCCCTTTAAATGTATTTGATGTGAAAAAAGTGTTTTTTGAAATTGCATTCTGTCGCCAACCGAGGATAAATCGCCAAATAACGAAATCTTCATTAATTTTTTTACAGACACTGCAATGAGGTTCCGCCGAAATTTTTTTTATATACATATATAACCTCATGAGAAGAACATTCTGTATTTTTTTTCAGATTTTTCGGAGTATGCCCGTATGGAGACCTTCCTTGTTAGCATTATGTTTTCCTGCACCCAGTTTTCCGTGTTGATTCCGCCCCTTCCATAAAATAAAGGAGGTTTTCTTGTGCTCGGTGACTTAGGGTTTTGTGGGGTCGGCTCTCGGACTATAATGTCAATTTTTCGATGGGAAAAACCAGTTTGGCGCACTATGCATTACACTGCGTTTTATTTTATAGCGATACTGCAAACATATTATATCTATAAATTGTTATTATTACTATTATTATAGAAGGACTTATTACACTGTTTGATAATACAGCACACAATAAATTCGGTCACGTTACAAAGTTTACATGATACAATACTAAAAGCAAATCCTGCTTTTACTGAGAAGGAACTTTATCAAATTCTCCCCGGAATCGTATTGTAACGTGTTGTTTTTGTCTTTTAATGTATCCCTGATGATGAACAAGTTTTATTGTTCGAAACTGTAGGATATTGATTCTACTTTATATTGTAAATAGTACGTAATTTTTAATTTAAGTTTTTTTTAACCTTTATTATGCACTGATGAGCCGAATTAACTGTGTGTTATAATATATATCTATGATTTTACGTGCATAGTATGTCTACATTATTGTTATAAACTTCCCCACAGATGGGTTGCAGCGTGGAGTCGCTCCGGAGATTGCAGACGCAGAAAATGTCGCCGCAGCCGTCGCCGAAAAAGGGCAGGCGCAGGCATACAAGCGAGATCAACATCCCGCCCTTCCCCCCCGCAATAGACTATTCCGCCTCCCACACCCTCCACCACCCTCCCAGGCAGCAGCAACAACAACAACAACTTCCCCAGTACATTCAGAACTACAACCAACTGCAGATGCAGACTGGAGGTAAGTTCTTTAACCGCATTTCTAAAAAATAAAATTACCGGCAGCAAAGGTGCCGAACTTTTTCCGTTACTATTAATAACGAGTAGTATTTCGTAACTAATATTATTACACAATAACATACTTGCCACAAAATAACATGACGTCACAAACGAGATGCAAAAAAATAAATGTAAAAAATCAAAATGCATTCACCGTAAACGTACTGGCAGCAAAGTTGCCGGACTTTTTCCGTTTCGTTAGTACATTTTTTTACAACTGCAGCTTCAGACTGGAGGTATGATCTTTAAGAGCACTGCTAAAAATAAATCCGTGAATTCAATGTGAAAATATTGGCAGCAAAGTTGCCGAACTTTTTCCGTTTCTTTAGAAGATTTTTTACAATTATAGCTTCAGACTGGAGGTAAGATCTTTAAGAGCACGGCTAAAAATAATTCCGTGAATTCAGGATGAAAATACTGGCAGCAAAGTTGCCGAACTTTATCCGTTTCTTTAGAAGATTTTTTTACAACTGCAGCTTCAAATTGGAGTAAGATCTTTAACAGCACTGTTAAAAATAAATCCGTGAATTCAGGGTGAAAATACTGGCAGCAAAGTTGTCGAACTTTGTCCGTTTCGTTAGTAGAATTTTAGTACAACTACAGCTTCAGACTGCAGATAAGATCTTTAAACACATTGTTAAAAATAAAATAAAAAACTGTTAAAATAAGCGCATTGCTAAAAATAAAACCACGGCAAAACTACTGGCAGAAAAGCTGCCGGACTTCTTCCGTTCCGATAGTAGATTTTAAATTTTAAGAAATAAAAGTTGTGAAAACTTCATTTGAAGATAATTAATAACTAACATAACACATTTTGTAAAAATCACCATACAATGAAAAACAAAGTAGCATCAACATCCCGCCCTTCCTCGCAATGGAATACACATCCCCCCCCCAGGCAACAACAACTTCCCCAGTACATCCATAATTACAATCAACTGCAGATGCAGACTGGAGGTAAGATCTTTAAGCGCATTTCTAAAAAATAAAATTACCGGTAGCAAAGGTGCCGAACTTTTTCGTTAGCAGATTTTTTACAACTGAAGCTGCAGGCTGGAGGTAAGTAGTTTAATCATAGACCCTATCGATAGTCCTTGGTACCGTGCAGGCACTCTCGTTACGATGGTTTATCGACATCGACGATATTTTATTCCCAGTGTGCTTTGCGTTAGTCAGCTGTTATAGCGATAGTAAAATGAAGTGCAGTTGTTTTTTTTTTCGGTAGAATTTCTTTTCTTCTAGTTGGACAGATTATGATAATTAAAGTTTAGTTCTGAAAAGAGCTTTTTTGGTTGAGTGAAAGAAGAAATAAAATATCAAAATAAGAGATGTTAAAAAAATAATAAAATATCAAAATTACAGCGTTAAAAAAAGATGTTTAACGAAAAAAATGAAAATAAAATATATAAATCATGGATATTTAAAATAAATAAAAACAAAGATTACAAAAATAATTCCACTAAAATACGAAAATTAATTGTAATAAAAATAAGCCGTAAGAAATTAAACAGAGCATTCCCCACGTTCACGCTGCGTCATTTCTCACATGGTTGTATTTTCCTTGCCTGGAGCTGTTTAACAGGCTACTTCACTCAAATGGAAAGATCCGTTCGCTAATGCTAATCCTATGGGAGAAATTTATAAAGATATCTCGGTTGCATTTCAATATTTTTAGACGATTCTTTTTGCATTGGATAACTCAGATGGATCTGAATGGAGGTCGTTTTTTAGTTTTTCGATTTGGGTTGCAGATATTTTTTATGGGGTTGCTTTCGCTTTCTAAACTGGTTCCGAAAATGAAAGCGTCCTCGTAAAAAAATAACTGTAAACAAAATGAGAAAAGTAACTAAAACGTCATGCATACAGATCGATCTCAGATATCCAAAGCCAAAACATCATTTAAAGATGTTGAAATGCAAGCGAGATATCTGTATAAATTTCTTCCATAGGATTAGCATTAGTCTTTTCATTTGACTGAAGTAGCCCCTTAAGCTCTAATTACGAGAGTAGTCAGTACGGTACCGCAAGGGTCTAGCATCTTTAAGCACATTGCTAAAAGACAAATTCACAGTAAAACTACTGGCAGCAAAGTTGCCGGACTTCATCCGTTTCGATAGCACATTTAAACGAGATGAACCCTTTATCTGCCGTCGGTATTCATAAGTACAGTAGAACCCCGCTAATTCGGACCCCGTTAATTGGGATCTCCGGGTAATCCGGATCGGTTTGGTTAATTTTTTATTCAAGTTAGAGAAACAATTGGCTAATTTTTATAACATTAACTTGTTTCATCGTCGTTTTCTGAATAAAAAAACTTTTTCTGAAATTTTTTTTTTTTTTTGGAAGAATTAAACAAAGTAAACATTTTTACTATTTGTAAATATTCAATAAGTTTAACATAAATGTGATTTTCTGAAAGTATGTTTTATTTCATTTCATTTTTTTCTAATTCTCCGAATAATGCGTATTTTCGATAATCCGGATTGGGTCTGGTCCCAATTAATCCGAATTATCGGGGTTTTACTGTACCATTAAAATTATTCATTATAATTTTTTATACGTCCAGTCAGTTGTAATACTGTTTAGAATGAGTTACAGGTACATCACTTTATCTTGTTCCAAAAGCATTATTGGTTACACAAAATAATTTTTTTTTTTTTTTTTTTTTTTTTAAAGAATGATTTCTTTTGCATTTGTATCTTTTCAGCTTTCTTGGCGCTGAGGGAGGGAGGGGTGGGGACTTTGTAACGGTAAACCCACGGTGAGCGTCATTTGTAACGTTTGGTTGGTCGTGATGGAGGTTAAATGTAGACATACTCATTAATTTAGGATAAAATAACAAAGTTTATTGAAGTGATAATGGCTGAAGGGAAGTGGAGCAAGTCTTCAAATTTACACAACTGAAAACACTATGAACAGCTAAATCATACTCACAGGCCGGCCTAGCTCAGTCGGGGCACCTACTAACACTTCTCACTATCTTCTGGCTGAGCTGCTAAACAAAGCTTAATTAAACAGCCCGTGGCTTTCTTTATTTTACAAATAATCAAAAATGGAACTACTGTAAATTCTCTTACCACGACCGAATCTCAAATCAATTATCCAAACTTCTTTCCACTTCACTGGAGGCTGTCGCTACTTCCTATTCGCTAGCACTTCGCTGAACTTCGCTTGTCTAATATTAGAGATCCTCACTCGCTGGCTGCTGGCTAATGCCAGAGACACTCAAACCCAAGCTTTTATATGCTGCAAACTGAGATACTTCACATTAACATATTACTAATAACCGCAAGCTAACTGTAAAATCCGAAAGAGCACACACACTCTAGAAAGTTAAAGTAAAAGAGAGGATAGATGTCGCTTTTACGCGTACACTTGTTAAATTATTGACGTCACAATCTCAGAAATACTAGAGTGCCTTTCTGCAAAGGTCACTCCCTCACAACTTTACAATGCGGAGCTATTTCTATATTTATATTGCAAGAACATCCTATTTGTACATTTTATGATTCTACAAAATACTAAGAAAACAATTAACAAAACTGAGTGGTGTTATAAAAATGGCACACAATTCCTGTCAATTCAAATTTAATTAATTCTTCCTAAAATCCTTCGAAAATTTATTAAATGATTGCGTAAGTGTTTTAATTTAGTTTTAAACAATTTGCTTAAAATGCTTTAGAATGTTTCATGAATTCATTATGCGGTAGGTAAAGAGTTAATCATGTCAAAAATGATTATTATAGCAATAAATCTCTTTTAATGATTTGAGAAATTAATTCACTTTACTTTTGACTGATTTATTATGTTAACCCTTTATATACCGCATTATGAATTCATGACTAATTTTACATTCGAAAGCATTTTACGCAAATTGTTTAAAACTAAATTAAACAAGTTGAAAATTGCACGTGAAGCGTGGCAAATGAGGTGCGTTCGTACGATAACGAAGTTTTAAAAATATCACTCTCATTATATCAATCTCATAAAATTGTAAATAATTACAATTAAAATGCGCACCAAACAATGTTTTCCCTATACCATTATGCAATGGAATACTTTTGTGTGGCCTTGTAAATCAATAACAAATATTCTTTGCACCACAGATTATGCAAAATGTGTATTATAATATGTACTTTATAGATGCATATGAATTTTATTACGTTAGAATAAATGTAACACCATTAAAACGCATTTGAAACATTTTTCCCCATTAACCGTAATGTAACGGAATACTTTTGATTGTCCCTGTAATTGAACTATGCATCAGATTTTGATAAAATTTTAAATAACTCGACAAAATTATGTAACAATTATGTATTTAAAATTTCAAACGATTAAAATGCATTTGAAACTTTTCCCCCATTGACCGTAATGTAACGGAATACTTTTGATCGTCCCTGTAATTGATCTACGTATCCGATTTTCATAAAATTTGAAATGACTCGACAAAATTATGTAATAATAATGTATTTTAAATTTCAAACGATTCAGTTAGGTAGTTTTTGCGTTGTTATATGCGGACGGACAGACAGACGGACGAACAACAATAGGTGCTACGTATTAACATAATTACGAACGCACCTAAAAATGAGTGGTGTTATTAAAATTGACAAAATACCTGTATACGAAATTTAATTATTCTTCCCAAAATCCTTCGAAAATTTATTAAATGATTGCGTAAATGTTTTAATTTAGTTTTAAACAATTTGCTTAAAATGCTTTGGAGTGTAAAATTTTCATGAACTCATAATGCGGAAGATTAATCATGTGAAAAAATGATTATTATAGCAATAAATCTCTTTTAATGATTTAAGAAATTAATTCACTTTACGTTTGACTGATTTATTATGTCTACCGCATTATGAATTCATGACTGATTTTACATTCTAAAGCATTTTACGCAAATTGTTTAAAATAAATTATAAGGGTGTATTCTGATAAAAACTGCTTATTTTCAGATTCATTTTTAAATTCATTTTTGCTCTCAAATGCACCAAACTTTCAAAATTTCTTATTTAGAAACTACACAAGGTGCCGGGATTGTCGATTTTTTGATAAATGTAGAAAATATTGCAAAAATATGCTGTCAAAAACGGCGTTTTGTACCAAATTTTCCGAAGTAGGAGATCTGCGAACGAAAACTAGTCGTTGGATGCCACCGTAATACTTACCCATCATGGATATGCATAGCACAATATATGAAAACGTAACACACGTAAACAATTTATAAAATGCATTACAATTCCAAAACAAAATACAAACGTATATTTAAGTATTTTTAACACATCATCATGCTCTATTAATGAATTTCTGATGAACCAATTTCCATAAATTGTATGAAACGCCAAACTATTCAAGTAGCACTGAATTGCGTAATAGAAACATCTTTATAACTCCAAAAATAATAATCCTATTCACTAGCGATTTCTTGCATCGAATTAAGTATCTCATTTCCAATCAAAAGATATCTTTGAATTGAAATTTGAATGAAATACAGGGTCATGAAAAATCAAAGAATGTGGAAAACTGGGTTACATATATCTCGGCAACTCATAATGCGATCGACTTCGTTCTATATGCAAAATGTGTGTTATTTTATGGCCTTTTACGTCCATTCCTTATAACAAAAAAATTCGGAAATTTTTATATACCTTTCATCAGAACGAATTTTTCGAGAGTCCGAAAAAAATAGTTCCGGATCATCGAGGTTACTGATATTAAATAGGCTTCGTCCCATTCTTGCATACTCGGTACATACAAAATTTCAAGTCCCTATCTCAATTTGTTCGGGAGATAGAGCGGTTACAGACAGACACACAGACACACAGACGGACGGACGGCAAATTTTTTTTTCTAAAAATATGTTTATCGGAATCTCCAGTGTCCGAAACGTGTAAATCCGTCAAAAAAATTTTTTCGATTTTCAAAACGATTGCAAGATTTAACCTATACTACGTATGATGGGTAAGTAAAAAGGGTCACTCTGAGAAAATAATTGTTTATAAATCAAATTATAATGAATTCAGTGAAAAATTAGAAAAATGATTTAGAAGGATTAATTAAATTCGAATTTGTGGGGATTTCGTGCGATATTCATAACCCCACTCTAAACTTTTATTTTAAATTGTTTTTTTTTTAGTGTTTTGTAGAATTACAAAATGCACAAATAGGATGTTCTTGCAATGTAAATATAGAAATAAATCCCCGTCCCCCACCCTCAACGCCAAAAAAAGCTAAAACTAGTCGTTGGGGGCCACCGTAACACTTACCCATCATGGATATGTATATGAAAATAAAACATGTGAAATCTATTTATACAATGCATTGCAATTACACAAACAAAATTTAAATATTGTTAATATGCATAGTAATGCTTTATTAAAGAACAGCTGATGTACCGATTTCGACAAATTATATAAAACGCCTAACTACTCAAGTAGTACCGAACTGCGTAAAAGAAACATCCTTATAACTCCAAAAATAATAATCCTATTAACTAACAATTAACTGCGTAGGATGAAGCGTCTCATTTCCAATTTAAATATACCTCTGAATTGAAATTGGAATGAAATACAGGGTCATGAAAAATCGAAGAATGTGGAAAACTGGGTTACATATATCTCGGCAACTCATAATGCGATCGACTTCGTTCTATATGCAAAATGTGTGTTATTTTATGGCCTTTTACGTCCATTCCTTAGAACAAAAAAATTCGGAAATTTTTATATACCTTTCATCAGAACGAATTTTTCGAGAGTCCGAAAAAAGTAGTTCCGCATAATCGAGGTTGCTGATATTAAATAGGCTTCGTCCCATTCTTGCATACTCGGTACATACAAAATTTCAAGTCTCTATCTCAATTTGTTCGGGAGATAGAGCGTTTACAGACAGACAGACAGACGGACGGCAGAAATTTTTTTCTAAAAATATGTTTTTCGGAATCTCCACTATCTAAAACGTGTAAATCCGTCAAAAAAAATTTTTCGATTTTCAAAACGATTGCAAGACTTACCCGATACTACGTATGATGGGTAAGTAAAAGAAATCATCCTTTTAAAAATACAGTTGGCTCTCGTTAATTCGAACTCGTTAGGACCACAAGAAATGTTCAAATTATCCGAAGTTCGAATTATAGAAAATATGAAATAAAAACATGCTTAATAGGGTACTATTACAAAGGAATTAATGTTATAGTGTTTTTTAAATATATTTCGTCTGTTATCATTAGAATCTATATATTTAAAAGACCTGGCTGTTTTTTTGGTCATCAGCCCTGAGCTTTCTACTGGCCCGATTTTGATAATTATTTTTTTAAATAAAAGCTGTTTACGTGTAGATGTGCCCATTCTGGCTAATTTTTAATTTATTTCAATTTTTATATTTTATTTTTAATTTTAAAAGCTTTTTCATGACATTTCTTCAAAACAGTGGCAACAGGTTAAGCTGTTCTCAAAATTTATTTTGTTTCATTATTTTCCACCAATCAGGAGCTTGATCTCATCGGTGAATGTATAATCGCATTTCAAACAAACAAACAAAAAAATGGTTTTCGTTAAATTTAATCATAATAAAATGATTGCACATACCTGAAATATACAGATTATTTACTGAGTAATATTTTTAAGTATTATGTAAGTAAAATAACAGAAAATAAACTTTAATAAAATATAATATCTAAAGTGAAATTTTGTCGATGGAGAAAATGTCGTCATTCAGAAATCAGATAAATTTGTTCCATGAATATAATATACATTGTTATTGCTGTGTCAGTAATGATTTCATATTCACTGACTTTAATTTCTGCATCTAAATAAAGTGAACTTCTATTAATTAAAAGGTCCGTGGTGTGAACAAATGAAAATATTTCTATAAACTGCGCCATTTCTATTTAATTATAATGAATATTTTATGAAACTAAAGGATTCTTGAATAACTGCATAAATCACGCTTTTATTTAAGAAAAGATGAGTATTTCTGAAGGTGTAAATGATGTCATGTTAGGAAAAAAAGAATAAAACCTGTGATATGCCGGTATTACTATATTTCTATCTTTCATAATATCAAAAAATAATTAATTTCATTGTATTAAGTTATTGTTTGAAAAAAAAAATCTGCATTTCAGCAACAAGTACAAAAATTTTATTCTTTTTAATAACAGAGATATCTTTTTTTTTCGTTGCCATAGCAATAAAATTAATTTTTACAAGTTCATGGAGGATACAAACCAATCAATAAATTAAATTTATTGCAAGTGCTATAAATGTGTAGTGGGTTGGTTAGGCAGTTTAGTAAGTCCCTGTTTCTATTATAATTAAAATGTTTCATTGATATTATAATTATTGTATAGTTATCAAGCGATATTTAAAAACGGAGAAAAAATAAACTATGCAGATACTTTTGAATTCGTCTTCCGGGGTATAATATTAACTTCCTAAATAATTTGGCCTTTAAATAATATTTAAGGTTTAGAAACCGCATTAAAAAGAAGATTTGTAGCTGATGTTAAGTCCAACATAATAATTTATGAGTTGTTTTCCTTATTTTTGTTATTTTCTGAAGTTTGTGTATCTTCATCATGAAAAGTATGTTATCCCCATTTTAAGAGGTTGCAATTGTTTATTTCACTCAGTATTTTACTGTCTATATAAGATTGATACATATCACACCTAATATATATTCTTTTCCGTCGAGTTTCGACGGGTGCAGCTAGTATGACTTAATTGCCGAAACGTCAGTGAAGGCTTACTTTGTAGACACGAAATTTTTTTGTGTCTGTCTGTCAGTCAGTCTGTCAGTCTGTCTGTTCCGCGATAACTTCCGTAAAAAGCATCCGATTGGCTTGAAATTAAGTGGGTATGTTAGTGAGGCACTGGGATTAAGCTGTATAGTTTTTTTTTTTTTTTTTTTTTTTTTTTTTTTGTAAGATTTGGTTCATTCGTTCGAAAAATATAGAATATTTTATTTTGCGCAATAATGCTTTTCTATGGCAAATCCAATTATTTCCATTTTTTTTTTTTCTTGAGAGAAAATGTCACATTATGATAAATGGATGCTGAAATTTACCGGTTAAATTATTCCTATTGTTTTGAATTTTTGTCTATTCATTTGTTAGATTTTTAAAATTATTACTGTAAATTTTGGAGATTTTTTATAAATGTATTCCAATAATATCAACTAATTTGTTTTAGAGACTTACTTATTTCAAATGTATTTATTTCATTTTCTTTATTTTCTCTTAATGGTTGCTAAGCAACCATTCATCCTAATCCTTATTTTTATAATGTTATAAATTTGAATGCGTGTAATTATTGAGCGCGAAAATTTAAATGAAGTCAAAGTCAAAACTGATGAATTAATATCTTTGTATCTTTGTATATAACTATAACATAGCCCAGAAAAAAACATAGGCTATGTTTTATTGATTTTATTCACATATTTTCCTTAATAATTCAAAATTTCCTTCTTTTTCATGCAGAATCAATAGCGATCTTTTAGATAAAATTTAACCAATTTCCTTTATCGTTGCCAAAAAAAAAAAAAAAAAAAAATCTGGAATAATTTGTCAACGGCAATAAGTTTCAATTGAGCAAGATCCATTCGAAAAATTAAACTAAGAAAAAATAAATATGATGTCAGAATTAAAATAAAAATAAAAATAGAACTTTGTTAAATATTAAACACGGAAATTTGTTTCGTTAATAAGAATTTTTCTGACAAAAATGGGGGCATAATTAGAAGTAAAAGAAATAAAAAATAATTATATTTTTAACAAATATTTCACCTGATAAAATTTGACGTCATAATTGAAATAAAACAGGTATTTTATATTAGTCGTTAAAAATATAAGAACTCATGAATAATGACGTCATTGCCGAAACTTCAGTGAAGGCTTATGTCGGCACAAAATTTATTGTTTTACACCCTGTCAGTCTGTTCTGTCTGTCTGTCTGGCCGCGATATCTGCCACAAAATGCAATCAAAACTTCTTTTTTTCGGAAACAAAATTGTAAAACCCTAGATTACTGAGTTTACACTTTCAAAAGTTCCTGATACATCAGATTTAGGTGTGAACAGGTATGTAGAAGTATGAGGATAATGAAAAATGCTTATTAAAACTGTTAGTTATCCTTATAAATCAAAATGTATAAAGAAATACAAGATATACGATAACCATTAGCAAATTGATAGAAAGTTACAAATTTAAGTTTAATGAGACTACGGGGGATTCAGGGGGGCGGAGCCCCCCTGAAGAAATCTAGTATGTTATAATAAAAAAACAAAAATAATAGATCATGAAAAATTCAGAATATCCTAACATAACTAAATCTTTAATTTAACGCTTTTGTTGGCTGAAAACTTCTTATTCTTATTTTATTCTTATAAATAATTACGTAATTTGAAAATTTTAAATTACAGTTTCCAGGAAGTTGAATATTACCCAAAGTGTGTTTTAAAAAAGAAATGATGTGCAAAGCTGACGTTGAGGCTCTTGATCTGCAGATTTACTAGTAATAAATTAGAATGTATAAACTAATTAAATGAGTAGAAACAAGCACAATTGAAGAAAAATTTGAGGTGTCACTGATGGACAGACGGGGCACTAAGAAAGTGGATATCAAATACATTTATTATATGTATACTCGTTCGGGACAATTTTCACAAAAATCAAAGAAAGAAAGTGATTTAAATCATCTGAAATCCGTGAGAAAGAAAAGAAAGATGAAAAATTGGAATTCTCGTTAGTTCGAATTAAACGAAGTCCAGAGAAAATGCGTTCGAATTAATAAAAGTTTTTAACGTCATTCTGCCTTTGAAATTTTCGGGACTTCATGTTGAGTTCGAATTAAGCGAAAATTCGAATTATCCGATTTCGAATTAACGAGAGTCGACTGTGTTTTTGTTCTGTGTAACCCATAATGCTTTTGGAACAAGACAAATAATGCATCTGTGACTCTTTCTAAACAGTATTACAGCCAATAGATGTATCTACCGACGGTATTTATAAGTACTATTAAAATTACTCATTATAATTATTTTAATACGTCAATTAGTTTTAATGCTCTTTAGAATGAGTTACAGATAGGGTAGCATCCCCAGTAATTGGCACATTAAGGAGTTGCCTTTAAACTTACTTTTATTTTCATTACCAAGAAATAAAATATTTACTTGCAAATATTTTTAAATCAAAGAGTGCATATTTGTGCATGTATTTTGCCCACTAAAAGTAAAAATATTTGAAAAAATATTTAAAAAAAAAATATATTTATAAAAAGTTGCTGTATTCACCAGTAATTGGCACCTAGACTGTTACACAATTAAAGTAACCCTTTTCAACTAAACAAAACTGTTGTCAATTGAAATTTAAAATATACTGTAAATCAGATAATAATGAATTGAAATGCATGACTTCCTTAAGCCAAAGAAGAAGCATTTGCAACAAAAATGGCTAATTTGATACCAGTCATAATTGTTTCTCTGTCCTAGGCACTATTGTCATCTAGTAGCATAAATCAAAATCATAATCTGTAAAGTAAATGAGCATATAACTGGTATAGGGTCTTATATTTTTAAAAGACTGGGTATAAATCTTATTTTAGGCCATTTTTTGTAGGATGTGCCAATCACTGCCTATTACTGGGGTTGTTACCCTACATTACTTTATTTTGTTCCAAAAGTATTTTATAATTCTACGAATTACGTACATTTTATAATCCTACAAAATACTAAGAAAACAATTAAAAATAAAAGATTTGAGTGGGGTTTTAAATATCCTTTTTTGGTATAATCACTCCATCAGATAATTTTGAAATAAATAATGAAAAAGATTTTCCCTACCTGTGTCCAGATTATCACGCTCGCTCTGGGGGTTGTCGTTTATCCAGGTTTTGGAATCTTGAGCTGTGAATTAGAAAGGAAATTATTATATTTATTGAATCCATGTATCATCAGCACACACACAGCTTTGTTGCGAAGAAAACTTTTTACTTGCCCATCATACGTAGTATCGGGTAAGTCTTGCAATCGTTTTGAAACATCGAAAAATTTTTTTTGACGGATTTACACGTTTCAGATACTGGAGATTCCGAAAAACATATTTTTAGGAAAAAAAATTTGCCGTCCGTCCGTCTGTCTGTCTGTAAACGCTCTATCTCCCGAACAAATTGAGATAGAGACTTGAAATTTTGTATGTACTTAGTATGCAAGAATGGGACGAAGCCTATTGAATATCAGCAACCTCGATGATCCGGAACTATTTTTTTCGGACTCTCGAAAAATTCGTTCTGATGGAAGGTACATAAAATTTTTCGATTTTTTTTTATTTTAAGGAATGGAAGTAAAAGGCAATAAAATTACACATATTTTGCATAGAGAACGAAGTCGATCATATAATTAGTTGTCGAGATATTTGTAATCCTGTTTTTCACATTCTTCGATTTTTCATGACCCTGTATTTCATTCAAATTCCAATTCAGAGGTATATTTTAATTGGAAATGAGACGCTTAATCCGACACAGTTAAATTTTTGTTAATAGAATTATTATTTTTGGAGTTATAAGGATGTTTCTTTTACGCAGTTTGGTACTATTTGAGTGGTTTCGCATTTTATACAATTTGTCGAAATGGGTACATCAGCAGTTCTTTAATATAGCATTACTATGTATATTAACAATATACATAAATTTTGTTTTGGAATTGCAATGCATTGTATAAATAGTTTTATTTTCATATGCCTATCCATGATGGGTAAGTATTACGGTGTCCCCCAACGACTAGTTATATTATTGAAGCCATGTATCATCAGCACACACACAGCTTTGTTGCGAAGAAAACTTTCCTTTATTCGTGTTTCTTGGGTCAATATTGGAAGTAATCACTTCGCCTTGTATATTTATAGCTTAAATGAAGATGACACTAGAATACAATTAAAAACAATTAAGGTTTCCAGCCATAGGCTTGGAATGTTTTACGAAAAACACAAAAGGAAACTAGTCCCTGGAGGCCACCGTAATACTTACCCATCATACATATGCATAATATAAAATATGAAAATAAAACATAAAAATGTAAAAATTTTACATATGTGTAAAATATTTATAAAATGCATTGCAATTCGAAAATAAAATTTTAACGCATATTTAAATAGTTTTAATATACATAGTACTGCTCTATCAATGAATTGCTGATGAACCAATTTCGACAATTTATATAAAACGCCAAAATACTCAAGTAATACCGGATTGCGTAAAAGAAACATCCTTATAACTCCAAAAATAATAATCATATTAACTAGCAATTTACTGCGTCGGATGAAGCGTCTCATTTCCAATTGAAATATATCTTTGAATTCAAATTTGAATGAAATACAGGGTCATGAAAAATTGAAGAATGTGGAAAACAGGATTACACGTATCTCGGCAACTCATCATCCGATCGACTTCGTTCTTTATGCTAAATGTGTGTTATTTTATAGCTTTTTATATGCACTTCTTAAAAAAAAAATCGAAAATTTTTATATACGTTTCATCAGAACGAAGTTTTTGAGAGTCCGAAAAAAATAGTTTCGGATCATCGAGGTTACTGATATTAAATAGGCTTCGTCCCATTCTTACATACTAAGTACATACAAAATTTCAAGTCTCTATCTCAATTTGTTCGGGAGATAGAGCGTTTACAGACAGACAGACGGACGGACGGCAAATTTTTTTTCCTAAAAATATGTTTTTCGGAATCTCCAGTATCTGAAACGTGTAAATCCGTCAAATTTTTTTTTTCGATTTTCAAAACAATTGCAAGACTTACCCTATACTACGTATGATGGGTAAGTAAAAAACGCGTTCTACATTTTTAAAACATTCGGAAGAGTACACAAAGAAAATATGCATATGCAAGCAGTTTTGTTTTTGTTCATTCCTGTGACGAAAAATATTCCAGATAGTGGTGTCATCTAGCACTAATGGAACGAACTGTTTTCACAGATTGAAGGATAAGTTCTTGGTTTTCTTGATAGATGATAATAATAGTTATAATTTATTATAAGCATATCTCACAGTAAAAAAAGCAATATTTTACAAACTATAAAGTTGCACGTTTCACAAACAAGTAGTTGCAGATTTAATTCGGGCACAAAACATACGTACGTTACACTATTTCTAACATAAATATTGTACAAAATCGCTGTAAATTCAAATTTAATTAATCTTTCCTTAATCCTTAAATCCAACAAGATAAAGTAATGTATCTGTAACTCATTCTAAACAGTATTACAACTAACTGACGTATTAAAAGAACTTTATGATAAGTTATTTTAATCGTATTTATAAGTACCGTCGATAGATAAGAGGTTAAAAGAGTAGTTTTTGCTATGATACTACACATATATTTTTGTTAGTCTGCTATATAAGTAACAGAAAATTTCTAATTAAGTTATAAGTGATAACACTTAAGAATCCTGATTTATTTTTCGGACTACAGGTCCATGGAACTAGTGCCAGCCGATACGACGGCTGTCTGGGCTGGGGCCTAGTGTTTGCGGAAGTCACCACTAGGTGAATATGTGGCGCTGTATAACAAAATAGAGAGTGTTTTTTAAAAATGTAGAATCAATACTGAAATAAAATTATGTTTTATTTAGTACATTTAGCGATTATAATATCGATTCTGCATTTTTTACAACTCTCTTTTCCTTTACACAGCGCCACCTATTCCCCTAGCGGTAACTTTCAGAACTAATTTTTTTTTTCTCTGAATCCTTCGCTCCACATCTTGTTTAATCTTACAAAATTTTGCGTCATTTTTTTTAAATAAGATTGCGCTACAAAAAAGTTACGACATAAAATAGCTGTTCGTTACTCAAAAGTCTAAAGCGCCCTCTATCGGCATTTTTTGAAATTTATCTTTATATTTTATTTTCAAGAAAATACTGACATAAAGAATAGTTTTAGTGAAAACCGCAAATGAATCGACCAATTTTTCCGTTTTTTATGATTATTTGAAATTTTGGACCCTAAAATTTAATGGGTCCTATCCCCTTCGGAAGACGTTTGAGACCCTTAGTTTCCTGTTTAATATTGTTTGTCTTGATGTGTACTATCACCCCTTAAAGTTTTCTCTTTGAGTTTAGATACACCCTGTATATTAACAAAAAGTTCCTAACTAAGTTATAAGTGATAACACTTAAGAATCGCGATTTATTTTTCAGACTACAGGTCCATGGAACTAGTGCCAGCCGATACGACGGCTGTCTGGGCTGGGGCCTAGTGGCTCCGGAAGTCACCACTAGGAGAATATGTGGCGCTGTATAACAAAATAGAGAGTGTTTTCAAAAAATGTACAATCAATACTGAAATAAAATTATGTTTTATTTAGCACATTTAGCGATTATAATATCGATTCTGCATTTTTTACAGCTCTCTTTTCCTTCATACAGCGCCACCTATTCCCCTAGTGGTAACTTTCGGAACTAATTTTTTTTTCTCTGAACCCTTCGCTCCACACCTTGTTTAATCTTAAAAAATTGTGCGTTCATCTAGATCGCTGAGTACTGCCAGGTCAGCTATGGTCAACTTGTACTTTACCCTGCGTTCAATAATCCCAATTTAATTAGAATTAATCTTTTAGTTGTTCTTTTTGATAATAGATGGCAGCACTACGAGTTCTGTGCTATGTTCTGTAGTCAGAATTATGATGTCATAAGTTAGTGGCCTCTGGGATTTTGATGTGTCAAGAGTATCAAGGATGCTCTTGTTTTACATTTCAATTTTTAAATATACAGTCGACTCTCGTTAATTCGAAATCGGATAATTCGAATTTTCGCTTAATTCGAACTCAACATGAAGTCCCGAAATTTTCAATGGCAGAATAACGGTAAAAATGTTTCATTAATTCGAACTCACTTCCTCTTGACTTCGGTTAATTCGAACTAACGAGAATTCCGATTTTACATTTTTCGCTTCTTTCACGCGGATTTCCGATCATTTAAATAACTTTCTTTCTTTTGATTTTACTGAAAATTGTTCCGAACGCGTATACATGTAATCCCATGCATTTGATAGCCACTTTCTTAGTGCCCCGTCTGTCCATCAGTGAAGCTTCAAATTTTTCTTCCATTGTGCTTGTGTCTAATCTTTTAGTTTATGCATTTATACATTCTAATTTAATATTAAGCTATATTTTAATGATAACAGACGAAATAAATTTAAAAAACACTATAACATTAGTTCTTTTGTAATAGTACCATATAAGCATGTTTTCATTCCAGATTTTCCATAATTCGAACTTCGGATAATTCGAACATTTCTTGTGGTCCCGACGAATTCGAATTAACGAGAGACGACTGTATTACTATTTAACGTCGCCGAAAGTTGGCTGGGGTTAATTGTTTATTTATTACCGTATTTACTCGTGCATAAGGCACACTTTTTTTCCAAAAAATTAGGGCAAAACTCCTAGGTGCGCCTTATACACGGAATATTTTTTTTTACTGTTGGATGCAGTCGAACGATATACATATGAAACAAGAAATAATTCAAAGGAGATATTAAAACTCGGAAAATGTTACTTAATCGAAGTATTACTGCATATTTATTCCATTCCTTGCAGTTTTTTATACAATAGAGCTAGTGACATTATCTAAACGCTAATTAGCAATTCTCTTTACCGTCACTCATTCCTATTTCCCGTCACTCTTTTACAACCCGAGGTCTAAAAATGCATTTTCGTCTTGTTTTCTGGTCTGGTGTAATGTTTGTTTCGAACTTTTTTTTTTTTACTGAAATTTATTTGGTTAGCATATCAGATTTATGGTGCGCGTTATATACGAGATTTTAAGAAATCGCCATTTTTACTTGTAAAGTAGGGGGTGCGCCTTATACACACGTGCGCCCTATACACGAGTAAATACGGTATTTAAATTCCTCCTTTCATATAAGATTTAAAGAATTTGTTAGAAAATTTTTTGGATAATTGGTTTAAAACTGAAACCAGAAGTATCTATAATTAATTGTTTTGTAAAGTTTGTGTGAAGAATTATGTTTGTGACGTGTCCTGTGTTAAACAAAATAAAAAAGTTGCAAAAAATTTCAAGTATTACTTACCCATCATACGTAGTATAGGGTAAGTCTTCCAATCGTTTTGAAACTTCGAAAAAAAAATTTTTTTGACGGATTTACACGTTTCAGATAGTGAAGATTCCGAAAAACATATTTTTAGAAAAAAAATTTGCCGTCCGTCTGTCTGTCTGTAAACGCTCTATCTCACGCACGAATTGAGATAGAAACTTGAAATTTTGTATGTACTTAGTATGTAAGAATGGGACGAAGCCTATTTAATATCAGCGACCTCGATGATCCGCAACTATTTTTTCCGGATTCTCGAAAAATTCGTTCTGATGAAAGGTATATAAAAATTTTCGAATTTTTTTATTTTAAGGAATGCATGTAAAAGGCAATAAAAAAACACGGATTTTGCATAAAGAACGAAGTCGATCGGATTATGAGTTGTCGAGATATGTGTAATCCTGTTTTCCACATTCTTCGATTTTTCATGACCCTGTATTTCATTCAAATTTCAATTCAGAGGTATATTTTAATTGAAAATGAGACGCTTAATCCGACGCAGCAAACTGTTAGTTAATATGATTATTATTTTTGGAGTTATAAGGATGTTTCTTTTACACAGTTTGGTACTTCTTGAGTAGGTTGGCGTTTTATATAATTTGTTGAAATGGGTGCATCAGCAATTCATTAATAGAGTATTACTATGTGTATTAACAACATTTAAATTTAGTTTTGGAATTGCAATACATTGTATAAATAGTTTTCACATGTTTTATTTTCATATGCATATAAATGATGGGTAAGTATTACGGTGGCCTAGTTTTTACTGGAATATTCTCAACACCCTGTATAATTATTTTAGTTTAAAAAAATCATGCTTTATTTTTCAGGCTACCGGTCCATGGAGTTCAAATCGGTCGACAGTCATGTACGGGGAACTACTGACCTGCTTCGCACAAGTGCCAGCCGATACGGGGGCAGCCTAGGGTCGGGACTGGGATCCAGTACCGAGATGCTCTACAACCAAGTTCAAGGTCGGCGCGCCCTGGGCAAGGGGCTGCAAGACTACCAGACGGACAATAGGATCCTAGAACAACAGCAACGACTGGCAGGTTCCGACTACGCCTACTTCCAAACGCTCAATAATGAAATTAACAGGTGAATGATGTTACACTATTGGTGCATTTTTAAAAAATTTTAATTTCTGATTTTTAAAAAATTTGGAATTTTGGATTTTATTTAAGAGCACACACTAGTCACGCGGTAAAAGCCGAGCGCTAATGATAAGTCTATGGGAGCGTTCTTTTCTAATATCTCGCTGAAATTTTAATATTTTGACATGATTTTTTTTGCATAGGATAGCTGAGAACGATCCACAACCGGCCTAGTTTTTACTTTTTCAGTTTTCGTTTCAGATTTTTTTAAAAAACTACTTTAACTTTCAAGACCGGTTTAAACCGGTTCTGAAACTGAAACTATTATAATATAAAAAATATATAAGCAAAATCGAAAAAGTAAAAACTAGGCCAGTTGTGGAACGTCCTCAGCTATCCTATGCAAAAAAAATCATGTCAAAATATTAAAATTTCAGCGAGATATTAGAAAAGAACGCTCCCATAGACTTTACATTATCATCCGGGTCTTTTTGTGAACTTTTTCTGTGACTATTGTGGGCTCTTAAGCATTCCAAATTTTATTAAAATAACTAAATTCCTTTTAAGTAATTTTCAAATTAAATAGATCGGTGCTACCATCTATGCAAGAATTTAATAATTGTTAACATTTTGAAGTTATTAATTAAATCCAAACGCTCAATAATGAAATCAAAAGGTGAATGATGTTACACTATTGGTGCATTTAAAAAAAATTTTAATTTCGGATTTTTGAAAAAATTTGGAATTTTGGAGCATTCTAAATTATATTAAAATAACTAAATTCCTTTTAAGTAATTTTAAAATTAAATAGATTGGTGCTACCGTCTATGTAAGAATTTAATAATTGTTAACATTTTGAAGTTATTAATTAAATCCAAACGCTCAGTAATGAAATCAAAAGGTGAATGATGTTACACTATTGGTGCATTTCAAAAAATTTTAATTTCGGATTTTTGAAAAAAATTGGATTTTGGAGCATTCTATGCTATCTAATTGCCATCTATGTAAGAATTTAATAATTATTAACATTTTGAAGTTATTAATTAAATACAAACGCTCAATTATGAAATCAAAAGGTGAATGAAGATGTTACATTATTGGTGCATTTTTTAAGCTATTATGAAAATACTTGTTGTTCTTGGTAGAGAACAGGGAAATCTGAAGTACATCTGAATGTTTTCATTGGTTGAATTCCGCAACTTATTTCATTTTAAATGGAATATTTCTGTTTTTTATTTCATATGATAAAGTGTATCCCTGATTTGTTTTCGGGGTTCAGTGATTAAGTATAAAAAGGGGGGGATAGTTCCCCCCCCCTTAATTTGTTTTTGGAGCGGTATTAACCCTTGAAAATATAAGGCTGTATTATACAATCAGTATGCGTAGCCTGTGAGCGCAACGCCAAACTGGGCAATATTATTTTATTAACTATTGTTATTAACTATTTTGAAACTGCTTATTATAAATTTTTATTAACTATTTGGAAAATAGTTTTTCTTTTCGGTAGAGAATTGGGAAATCTGAAATATATTTGAATGATTTCATTGGTTGAATTCGGCAACTTATTTCATTTTATTCGTTTTCTGATTGGTCTATGTTTAATATTTAGAAATGGAATATTTCTGTTGCCACGATGACAAAAAAAGTATTTAAAAAAAACTACAATAATAATAATAATAATAATAACTTAAAACAAATTGAGACACAGGTTTCAAATAAATTGCAACTAAAAGTACATTTTTTTCTCTATACGACGGTGTAAAAATTAAAAATATGCGATGCTTAGAAGTTTAATAATTTGCAATACCGAAAATTGTAAAACTCAAATTTCACTTAAAATTTGTATATGATTGCTACAGGAACAATAATCTTTAATCCATGGCGTACGTAATATAAGAATATGTTATTACGTAAACGACGTTTTGATCTCCATAAAAATGATGTTTATTGTAATTATTATTATTTTTAATATAGAATTTATTTGTAAGTCTTTTAAAATTTTACTCTTTGAAAATATCATTTTCGTTGTAATTTGTTAAATTACAATTTCTTTTTTTTTTTTTTTATGTTTCATCTTGTTTTTCCTTTTAATGCTCTTGTTTTTCATTTTTAGGTGCGTTCGTAATTATGTAAATACGTAGCACCTATTGTTGTCGTTCAGTCCGTCCGTCTGTCTGTCCGCATATAACAACGCAAAAACTACCCAACCGAATCGTTTGAAATGTAAAATACATAATTATAACATAATTCTGTCGAGTCATTTCAAATTTTATGAAAATCGGGTGTATAGATCAATTACAGGGACAATCAAAAGGATTCTGTTACATTACGGTCAATGGGGAAAAAGTTTCAAATGCATTTTAATCGTTTGAAATTTAAAACGTATATTTATTACCTAATTTTGTCGAGTCATTTCAAATTTTATGAAAATCGGAAGGATAGATCAATTAGAGGGACAATCAAAAGGTTTCCGTTACATTACGGTCAATGGGGAAAAATGTTTCAAATGCATTTTAATCGTTTGAAATTTAAAACATATAATTATTACGTAATTTTATCGAGTCATTTCAAATGTTATGAAAGTCGGATGCATAGATCATTTACAGGGACAATCAAAAGTATTCCGTTACATTACGGTCAATGGGAAAAAAAGTTTCAAATGCATTTTAATCGTTTGAAATTTAAAACGTATATTTATTACCTAATTTTGTCGAGTCATTTCAAATTTTATGAAAATCGGATGGATAGATCAATTAGAGGGACAATCAAAAGGTTTCCGTTACATTACGGTCAATGGGGAAAAATGTTTCAAATGCATTTTAATCGTTTGAAATTTAAAACATATAATTATTACGTAATTTTATCGAGTCATTTCAAATGTTATGAAAGTCGGATGCATAGATCATTTACAGGGACAATCAAAAGTATTCCGTTACATTACGGTCAATGGGAAAAAAAGTTTCAAATGCATTTTAATCGTTTGAAATTTAAAACGTGTATTTATTACCTAATTTTGTCGAGTCATTTCAAATTTTATGAAAATCGGATGGATAGATCAATTAGAGGGACAATCAAAAGGTTTCCGTTACATTACGGTCAATGGGGAAAAATGTTTCAAATGCATTTTAATCGTTTGAAATTTAAAACATATAATTATTACGTAATTTTATCGAGTCATTTCAAATGTTATGAAAGTCGGATGCATAGATCATTTACAGGGACAATCAAAAGTATTCCGTTACATTACGGTCAATGGGAAAAAAAGTTTCAAATGCATTTTAATCGTTTGAAATTTAAAACGTATATTTATTACCTAATTTTGTCGAGTCATTTCAAATTTTATGAAAATCGGATGGATAGATCAATTAGAGGGACAATCAAAAGGTTTCCGTTACATTACGGTCAATGGGAAAAAATGTTTCAAATGCATTTTAATCGTTTGAAATTTAACACATATAATTATTACGTAATTTTATCGAGTCATTTCAAATGTTATGAAAGTCGGATGCATAGATCATTTACAGGGACAATCAAAAGTATTCCGTTACATTACGGTCAATGGGAAAAAAAGTTTCAAATGCATTTTAATCGTTTGAAATTTAAAGCGTATATTTATTACCTAATTTTGTCGAGTCATTTCAAATTTTATGAAAATCGGATGGATAGATCAATTAGAGGGACAATCAAAAGTTTTCCGTTACATTACGGTCAATGGGAAAAAATGTTTCAAATGCATTTTAATCGTTTGAAATTTAAAACATATAATTATTACGTAATTTTATCGAGTCATTTCAAATGTTATGAAAGTCGGATGCATAGATCATTTACAGGGACAATCAAAAGTATTCCGTTACATTACGGTCAATGGGAAAAAAAGTTTCAAATGCATTTTAATCGTTTGAAATTTAAAACGTATATTTATTACCTAATTTTGTCGAGTCATTTCAAATTTTATGAAAATCGGATGGATAGATCAATTAGAGGGACAATCAAAAGGTTTCCGTTACATTACGGTCAATGGGGAAAAATGTTTCAAATGCATTTTAATCGTTTGAAATTTAAAGCATATAATTATTACGTAATTTTATCGAGTCATTTCAAATGTTATGAAAGTCGGATGCATAGATCATTTACAGGGACAATCAAAAGTATTCCGTTACATTACGGTCAATGGGAAAAAAAGTTTCAAATGCATTTTAATCGTTTGAAATTTAAAACGTATATTTTTTACCTAATTTTGTCGAGTCATTTCAAATTTTATGAAAATCGGATGGATAGATCAATTAGAGGGACAATCAAAAGGTTTCCGTTACATTACGGTCAATGGGGAAAAATGTTTCAAATGCATTTTAATCGTTTGAAATTTAAAACATATAATTATTACGTAATTTTATCGAGTCATTTCAAATGTTATGAAAGTCGGATGCATAGATCATTTACAGGGACAATCAAAAGTATTCCGTTACATTACGGTCAATGGGAAAAAAAGTTTCGAATGCATTTTAATGGTGTTACACTCATTTGAACATAATAGAATTGACATGAATCTATCAAGTATGCACTAAAATATACATTCTGTACAATCTGTGATGCAAAGAATATTTATTATTAAATTACAGGGCCACACAAATGTATTCCACTAAATAATGTTATACGGGGAAACATTGTTTGGGGCGTGTTTTAATTATATTAACCTACTTCACATTTTATGAATAAGATATACGTTAATGAAGCATAATAAAAATTACTCCCTGCATGTTTACAGGAACACAAAGATTTCGACCACTATACTGTATCGAAAGTACGCTCTACCTTATCAGCAAGATCTGAATATTTTTAAAAACTTCGTTATCGTACGAACGCACCTCATTTGCTACGCTTCACGTGTAATTTCCAACTTGTTTATCATATTTTTATTTACCAATTTCTTGTTTTTATTTCTTACTAGCCGCCCTTGGCGACCAGTTTGGTCTCCTTTAAATTTATACTAAACATTTCATCATAATACGTTTATTCATAATTTAATTTTACCTGCTCAATTGTGTGCCAAATCAGAAAAATTCTACTAGAAATTTCAAAAACTCGGTATATCGCCAAATATTTCTCCCTCGGCATTTTTTTTTGTATTTCATTAATTTCATTTAAAATATAATCCTTCCCCTCGTTTCATTTATAATGTGCATATCTTTAATTTTAAACTAAAACGTTTAAAATTCATGATTTGCATTTTTACTTACCCATTATACGTATTATAGGGTAAGTCTTGCAATCGTTTTGAAAATCGAAAAACATTTTTTGACGGATTTACACGTTTTAAATAGTGGAGATTCCGAAAAATATAATTTTAGAAAAAAAATTTTGCCGTTTGTCTGTCTGTCTGTCTGTCTGTAAACGCTCTATCTCACGAACAGATTGAGATACAGACTTGAAATTTTGCATGTAGTTAGTATGTAAGAATGGGACGAAATCTATTTAATATCAGCAATCTCGATTATCCGGAACTATTTTTTTAGGACTCTCGAAAAATTCGTTCTGATGAAAGGTATATAAAAATTTTCGAATTTTTTTGTTGTAAGGAATGGACATAAAAAGCAATAAAATAACACACATTTTGCATATGGAACGAAGTTTATCGGATTATGAGTTGCCGAGATATGTGTAATCCTGTTTTCCACATTCTTCGATTTTTCATGACCCTGTATTTCATTCAAATTTCAAATCAAACATGTGTTTTAATTGGAAATGAGACGCTTAATTCGACGCAGTAAACTGTTAGTTAATAAGATTATTATTTTTGGAGTTATAAGGAAGTTTCTTTTACGCAGTTCGGTACTACTTGAGTAGTTCGGCGTTTTATATAATTTGTCGAAATGGGTACATCAGCAGTTCATTAATAAAGCATTACTATGTATATTAACAATATTTAAATTTTGTTTATGAATTGCAATGCACTGTATAAATAGTTTTCACATGTTTTATTTTCATATACATATCCATGATGGGTAAGCATTACGGTGGTCCCCAACGACTAGTTTTAAGTAACAGGAAACTAAAAATAATTTAAAATTCCGTAATTGCAGCGAAAGAGAAAAATGTAAATACAGTCGACTCTCGTTAATTCGAAATCGGATAATTCGAATCCTCGCTTAATTCGAACTGAACAAGAAGTCCCGAAATTTTCAATGGCAGAATGACGTTAAACATTTTCATTAATTCGAACTCATTTTGTCTTAACATCGTTTCATTCGAACTCACGAGAATTCCGATTTTTCATTTTTCTTTTCATTCTGACGGATTTCAGATCATTTGAATAACTTGATTTCTTTGATTTTTGTGAAAATTGTTCCGAACGAGTGTATACATATAATCCAATGCATTTGATAGCCACTTTCTTAGTGTCCCGTCTGTCCGTCAGTGACGCTTTAAATTTTTCTCCCATTGCGCTTGTTGCTATTTAATTAGTTTATGCATTTATACATTCTAATTTAATACTAAGTCCTATTCTAATGATAACAGACGAAATAAATTTAAAAAACACTATAACATTAATTTCTTTATAATAGTGCCCTATTAAGCATGTTTATTTTCATAATTCGAACATTTCTTGTGGTCCCGACGATTTCGAATTAACGAGTATATCCGATTTATCTTGGTCTAAATTACTTTCACACAACAACCGATGACTTGCCTTTCATTCAGATGTTGCCACTGAACAATTAACAAGTAATCGTGATTTTTGTTTCGCATAATTTATTCTACAGATTCTTTTCTTTTCTTTCTTTCTTTCTTTCTTTCTTTATTTCTTTCTTTCTTTCTAGGTTAAGATTAAAATTCAGAATCTGTGATGTTTAGAAGTTAAAAATTTGCAGTTCCGTAAATTGTAAAACTGAAATTTCATTTAATGTGTTTGTGATGGTTTTAGCAATATTAATGTTTAATCCATGTCGTACGTAATAGGAGGCGTTCAGGAGTCAGCCTGATTAACTCCATCCAATAAAAATGCACATTTTAAACAGCTAAAGTTGTCTAGCTATAAATTACTGGTTTTTTGTTTAAATCGTTGGTTTAATGTTAATGCTTAATGCATGGCGTACGTAATATAAGAGTTAGTATAGTCATCCTAAAAATGATGTTTATTATTATGATTAATTTTAACACAGAATTTGTTTATAAGTCTCTTTAAAATTTTAGTCTTTGAAAATATCATTTTCTAAATAGTTGTTGTAATTTGTTAAATTACAATTTTTATAATTTAAATAATTAATGAAATACGAAAAAATGCCACGGGTACAATATTTAGCGATTAATATACCGCGCCGGGCTAGTGTAAAAATACTGAGTTCTTGATTTATCAGCACACATGTCATATATTCACCGCAATGGCACGTTATTTATTTTATTATTTATAATTTTTATTTATTTATTTATTATTGTTAACCGGTACTTTCAAAATTACGCCCTAAGGAAAAAACACCGTATGGTAGAAAAAGTTTAATAAAAATAAATTTTTAAAAATAATATAATAAAAATAAATATTGATTTTAATAAAATTAATATTTATTTTAATAAAAATAAATATAAAAAAATAAGGTGTTATTATCTGTATTTACAAATTATAGTCTTTGAAAATATCATTTTCTAAATAGTCGTTCTAATTTGTTAAATTACAATTTAATTTAATTTATTATAACATAACTTCAATTTGAAACTGAAATGCTTAAAATTCGTGATTTTTGTTTATAACAATAGAATAATAATAATAAAATAACGATATTTTGAGCCTTCATAACTTTTTTTAAGTCTTCAAGTTTGGAGAGGGGGGTTTTATTGAGACTTATAGCAGCTGAGCTGTTGTCTCGAATAATCCAAATAAAGCTCCAGGCAGCATTTTTGACGATCCCACCGAAGCTAGCATAGGGGAGAAAAATACGGGTTTTTCATTGGTCGAAAAATTTTGTTTTACTTCATTTTTGAGTTTACGTTTATTTAATCATCAAATTCTGTTTGAAAAGCTTTTGAAAGCTGGATTTTTCTTCTGTTTTTACATATTCATTAATAGACAAAGAAATAGGTAACTCGGAATTTATAATTAAAGAAATTAATCAGGATATTTAACAATTGTTCAGTATTACTTTTAGAAAATAATAAAAATAGAATTGCCATTTCTTCTTTCTATTTTTTTAACATGATATGCACATACACAATCAGACCAATTAATTTAGAAACAACAGTATTTTCATTTTACGGCGTCAAACTCAATTGTTCTATATTACTTTTTTTAAAAAAATGCAATTTCTTCTTCTTATTATTATTTTAATGATATACCCATATACACTCCTTATAAGTACATTAGCATTCAGGATGATCTATTTGCAAACAATTTTTCGACCAATCAGAAGCCCGTATTTTTCTCCTCCATGCTAGCTTCGGTGGGATCGGCATAAAAGCTTCCACGCAATAGATGTGTTTCATTTGGGCGTTGCCATTAAACAATTAACAAATAATCGTGATTTTTGTGCCGCATACGTTAGCGTAATATATATACAGTCGAGTCTCCCTATAACGAAACTCCATACATCGAATTTCTCTATATAACGAATTTTTAGTAGAACGGTTCCCTTTTCGCATTGTTACATTAAAAACAGTCTCTATATAGCGAAATATCTATCTCCATATAACAAATTTTTTCATAAATTGGTCTTAATATATTCAGTTTTAAAAAAGCTTCGAAATCATATGGAATCCATTACTTATTTTTGATTTAGCGTCAGTGCTATTTTTTTTATTATTTCTCTCCTTGGTCTTTAAATCCAAAGAATTCATCCCACCTCCCACACACCTTTTCACATCCTTCTCAAAACAGAGTCGATTGGATTGATACACACTTAAGAGAGGAATCAATGAGAGGCACATAAGAGAGGCCTTCAAAGGGAAGAAAATGTTAACTACAATTTTTCATTCCTTGCTAAAATCTGAGCCTTTTTTTTTTTTTTTTTTTTTGAGAGCGTAACAACTTTAAAATCAAAACAATAAAAAATTACAGATTTCTTCGTCTGAAATAAATTTAAGTCTTCCTAATTTGATTTTCATTAAGCTTTCAAATAAATGTCTGTTCTCTTTTTTGAAACGGCTTAAATAATTAAGGAATAAAATGTTAGCTTGATATTTACTTTTAAACATTTCAAATTCCTAATTCAAAAGATCAAAAATAATATTTGTTCAAATTTCACACATTAAATACTATTTTTAACATCATTCTCTGTACATCGAATTTCTCTATATAACGAATTTTTTACTGGAACTATGGATTTCGTTATAGGGAGATTCGACTGTATATATCTATAGAATTTTATCATTTTTTTTTCAGGTTAAGACGGTCATCGGAAAGCCTACACCGAGACACAATCTACGACAAACCGGTATGGGCGACCTTACAGCCCCAACCGCCGGCCATAGAAATCAGGACAAGTCCGCAGACGACCGAAAGGAGGAAAAGGTATTACTTGCACTCATTCCGGTACTTTCCTGTTATCAGTGCCTTGGCGGAATAGAGCACAGAGTAGTAACAGAGCCTCAACTCGTCAGTGGATCACTTAAAAACTAAACCATCGCGTTGGCAATTTTTATCCTCGTGATTTCTGTTTAACTGTAACCATATTCTGCTTGACGCTTCTTGCTGAATGCTGATTTCATTATCTTTGCACACGTGCTTATGCTATTTGATCTTAGATTTCCGCGCTTATATTGATTCGTAATTATTACTGTTATTATTCTTGAATTTTCAAGTTTAAATTATCAGATCGTTATGTTACGAAGAGACACATGTATTGTTTGCAAGACGAATACGTTAAAGTTATTTCATAAATTTCAAAACAAGAAGCAGCAAGTCGTCGCTGTATATATATATTTTTCCCCTTATCATTTGTCGCCAAGGAAGCGATGTTTCGCCGAATTAGCAACCACTCCTCTGTTATGATCGTAGTTTCAGAGTGGTCCGCTCGTGTCGCTACTGTCTATGCGTAATCCCATGTTAAACAAGTTGCCATTACAGTGTATGAAAGTTGATTCTCTGTTACAATTCCGTACTCTGTGGAATAGAGGAAATGGCGACAGCGAGGCAAAGAAAGCCTGTGGCACATATTTTATGAGCATCCTTTTCATTTATTAGTAAATACAAGCTTCATTTCATATACAACTTCATAACAACAAAACTGGTGGACAAATTGATTTCTTATGCCTTTATTAATAAAAAAGCAAGTATCATTTCAAATGTACTTCACATAGGGTTTCTCGAACAGTACATGCATACACACATGAAGATGAATAGGAATGCCAAACGTTGGGATATTCCATATTTTAGAATTAAGACTGTTTTATGATAATTTATGGATTTTATATGACACGCCCACAAACGATGGGAAGCAGGAGAAAAAGGTATTACTTGCACTCATTCCGGTACTTTCCTCTTATCAGTGCCTCGGCGGAATAGAGGAAATGGCGGCAGCGAGGCAAAGAAAGTCTGTGACATATATTTTATGAGCGGCTTATTCTTTTCGAGTCACATTTAAGAGCACACACTAGTCATGCGGTAAAAGCCGAGCGCTAATGTAAAGTCTATGGGGGCGTTCTTTTCGAATATCTCGCTCAAATTTAAATATTTTTACATGATTTTTACTTTCTTCTATCTTTACAAGAAGAAAATATTGGATTCATGAAAATTTTCCACTTCCGGTTTTCGACGGATTTATACGTTTCAGAAGGTCCTGAACACGTTTTGACTATTTTTAGAAAATGTCTGTCTGTGAGTCTGTCCGTCTGTCTGTCTGTCTGTCTGTCTGTCTGTATGTGACAAAAAATTTGTGGGCGCTCTATCTCAAGAACTAATGCTCGAAATTTAATAAAATTTTATATTCAGTTAGACCTTGATATGAATTAGTGCCTATTGGTTTTTGGTGAAAATTGGCCTGCAGGTGGCGCTGCTATACTATGTTTTTCATGATTTTCAAGATTGCTATATCTCAAGAACTAATGCAGAGAATTTCACCAAACTTCAGATTCTGTGTCCCCTTAATATACATAGACGCTGATTAAGTTTTGGTGAAAATTGGCCTGCAGGTGGCGCTGCTATACTACGTTTTTCATGATTTTGAAGATTGCTATATCTCAAGAACTAATGCAGAGAATTTCCCCAAACTTCAGATTCTGTGACCCCTTGATATACATAGACGCTGATTAAGTTTTGGTGTAAATTGTCCAGCAGGTGCCGCTGCTATACCACGTTTTTCATGATTTTCATGATAGCTATATCTCAAGAACTAATGCACAGAATTTCACCAAACTTCAGATTCCGCGATACCTTGAGATACATAGCCGCTGATAAGGTTTTGGTGTGAACTGACCTATAGGTGGCGCTGCTATGCTACATTTTGCACGATTTTTGCGATAGCTATATCTCAAGAACTAATGCTGAGAACTTCATCAAATTTTAGATTATGTTACACTAGAATATATAACATAATTAGACGCTGATTACATTTTGGTATTAACCTTGCAACAGGTGGTGCAGCTATGCTGCATTTTGCACGATTTTTCCTATAGCTATATCTCAACAACCAATGCACAGAATTTCATCAAACTTCAGAATTTGTTACAAAATGACATATAACATAATTACACGATGATTACGTTTTGTTATAAATCCTTCAACTGATGGCGCTGCTGTGCTATATTTTACACGGTTTTTTTAAACTAGCTATATCTCAAGAACTAATGCACAGAATTTCATCAAACTTCAGATTCTTTTACACCATAACATAATTAGACGCTTTTTTACGTTTTGGCATAAATTGTCCAAGATATGGTGTTGCTATTCTACGTTTTGCAAATTTTTTGTTATAACTATAACTGAAGAACTAATGGACGAACTTCGATCAAATTTCAGATTCTGTTAGGTCTTGACATAAATAGATGCTTATTAGGTTTTAGTATAAATTATCCAACATGAGGCACTACTAAGATCATTTTCTCAGAATATTAATTAAATTTTGCTTTTTAGGCTTTTCGGCTACAGAATCTCATTAGGCTAGGTCAAATGTTCGAGGAAATTCGATAGTGGGTAACTTTGGGGTCACCATGTTTTTTTTTAATATTAAAATGTACTTATGAGATAGAAGAAAGTTTTGGGATTGACACATCCAACTAGTTTTGCATAGGCTAGCTGAGGGCGATCCGCAACCGGACTAGTTTTTACTTTTTCAGTTTTCGTTTGAGATTTTCTTTAAAAAATTACTTTAACTTTCGAAACCGGTTTAAACCGGTTCTGAAACTGAAACTGTCGTAATATAAAAAATATATAACCAAATCGAAAAAGTAAGAACTAGGCCGGTTGCGTATCGTCCTCAGCTATCTTGTGCAAAAAAATCATGCAAAAATATTAAAATTTGAGCGAGATATTCGGAAAGAACGCCCCCATAGACTTTACATTATCATCCGGGTTTTTTTGAGTACTTTTTCTGTGACTATTGTGGGCTCTTAAAAGGTTACGTCACTTAAATGAAAAGACCCGTTCACTAATCCTAAGGAAGAAATCTCGCTTACATTTCAGTTTTTTGAAACGATTTTTTTCCCCATTGGATAGCTGAGATTCATTCGTATGTAGGCCGTTTTTTGCAAAAATTGTAAAACTGAAACTTCATTTAAAATTTGTTTGTGATGGGTCCATGAATGTCGTAACATTTAATCCATGTCGTGTGTAATAGGAGGCGTTCAGAAGTCAGTCCGATTAACCCCTTCCAATAAAAATGCACATTTTAAACAGTTAAAGTTGTCTATCTTTAATATACTGTTTTTTTGTCATTGGTTTAGGAATATTAATGTTTAATGCATGGCGTACGTAATGTATGACTCGCTATGATCATTCTAAAAATAATGTTTATTATTATTATTAAATTAAGTGTAAGATTTATTTAAAATTCTTTAAAACTTGAGTGTTTGAAAATATCATTTTCCAAATAGTCGTTGTGATGTGTTAAATTACAATTATGTTGTTTTTAATCTTTTTTTTTCTATCCTTGGAACACTCTAAAAGTGGAATGAGTGAAAAACTCACTTTTAGGGAGAGTGAGAGCCATTTTCACTCTTTTTGGAGTGACTTTTGTAAAAATACACTCCTAAAGGAGTGGAAATTTCCACTCTATACAAAGGAGTGAATAATCTCACTCTATAATCGAGAGTAAGAGAGTCACTCCACTGATGAGAGTGACTGGTCTCACTCCGCTAATGAGAGTGAAAGACCGGCATTATAAAATTTAAAAAAATTCCGTTAAAATTTGAACCAATATATGAAGTAAAATATAATAAAAAACACCAAAATATGTCAATTTTTAATTTTCAAATACTCCATTTCATAATATAACCTGGAAAATTACGATTATTTGGTATTAAAACGCACTCTTTTTAAGAGTGAGCAATTACTCCTTCGAAAGAGTGAATACTCACTCCGTAGGCAAGAGTGACTCATCAGCCAAAGAGAAATGTCTTCTCACTTCCTTTACTGATAAGAAAAATGTTTCCGCCATTTTGGAATGAATCTTTCGTTTCCTCGGTCACATATGTGGATCTCCGTTAATTTCCTTTTTATTAATAATATTCAAACGTATTATAAATTTCGATCTATGAATGGTATGCCTCGATATGTATGATATGAGATAATCCAAAAACCAGATTAAACCTTTTCTGGAATCACAATGGAAAAAAATAATTCAGTAAAAAAAAAGTATTACTTCATTAATACTCAATAACAAAAGGGTTACAGTACACGGATATTATTTACCAAACAAGGGATTATTATTTATAAAACAAAGGACATTATTTATCAAGGTAAGCTATGTTTAATTTTAATTTTTTGTTCCCAAAAGTTTCACGTTTATGTAGAAAATCATTTGCTTCTATGATGTTATTTCTTTATTCATTTCTGATGTTATTTCTATGTCAGCCATTCTATATCTTACCTCCTCAGGGGGGAAAAATGCTGACACAAAAACATTTCTTTTCATTCGTCATACAATATAAACATCAATTAGCTGTTACATGATTTTATTATTCCGATACTGTTTTAAAGCATTCACTTTTTTTTTCTTTTTGAAGTTAAATGCGTAATTCGAATAGGAATTTCTTATATGGCATGATTTTTGAGAAATTGTTGTATGTATTTTATTCCGTTATAAAATGTCCATCTGTTATAAACTTTTTTTTTTTTTTTTTTTTTTTTTTTTTGGTTCGTGACACATGTAATTCTAGACATGTAAAAATAAAACATGATATTCTAGCATTGAAACAAAGTGATTTTTATTCCTGATGTGATAAAACTGCTCTAGTAATTTTAAAAGTTCATAGTATGCCTTATGTAAAATGAAATATTTTTAAAGAGATAAATAACTGCTTTTTATATTAAATGATATATTTATGTTTTTATATTTATTCATAAAATGCAATAGGGTAGATATGCCAGTAATAAACACCCCTGAATGTTTTCGGTTTATAAAAAATAACCAATAAAAATGTAGCTTTTATTATTTTTTTCGTAACTCCCCCCTTACAAATTTAATAATTTTGCACTATTGTTCATGTTGTTAAGGGGTGTCAGGAGTTTTAAATTTAACGCACTTCATGAAAATGTGCTTCCGCTTCGAGTTCGCATAACTTCATAAATATTCAAAGTATTTACTTAATTTTTTGTGGTATATTTGGGATAGGGTTTAGGTCTAATAATATCATAAAATAAAGACTCACAACTGACTAAAAAAATATAGCAAGAACATTTAAGTAATGAAATTTTCATGTATTTTTTCAAAAAGGCTATCACTATCCGTAAGATAACTAAACTTTGAGTAGACCTATAAACTTCATTCATAGACTAAAATGATCTCTAAACTCTATTTTATAGAATGAATTAAGGATATAGACATTGCTTGAAATTAACTACTTTAAAATGGCATCTGAATTTGAAAATTTGAAAAATCGTTAAAATTACAATTAATTAATCATTAAAAAATTAATTAAATTTTAAATTATCTTTACAGAATTAATTCATTTTATAGGGAATGTTAATATAAACATATGTGAGAAATTTCCAGATGATACTTCAAATAGATTTGTTTTAATCTTACGGATTGTTTTGAAAAATACAGGTCTGAGAAAACGACACTTAAAGTTAAAATTATGAAAAAAAAAGTTTAAAAACTAACCTGGACTATTTAAAATGCTCCTGGGTCATATGTTGTTCCTTCCTTTAGCTCTAGTTTATCAAATTTTATTTTTTCTTTTAAGCTTCTAGCTCTTCTAGCTTCTAAACTACTGAAATCGGCTCGCTTTTCAGCAACGCGCACTCGTTTCAGATCAGACGACTTAGCAGCTTCGACTGTCCTGGATTAATAACCCAATTCTTCCAGAGTAGTTAGACGACCACTAATGCCATCATTAAAAGCAATTACTGCTTCCTAAGTGACAAGTTCTGCAACTGTGAAACCAGCACCAGATACCTTTGGACAAAACTTCCAAATGACTGAATTAAAACTTTCGTTTTGATTCTGTGTTTTACCACTAAGGCAGCGTTTTAATAAATTAGGTGCAGCTAGGTCTGCATATATACATTTTATCTTCTTCATCACCTCTAAAGGCACTGAAGGTTTATGGCGAAAAGGTGCTGTAGTATTAGGTGAAGAGACATGTCTTTGGTACTTGCACCAAGAATCGATACCCTTTGGGCAAAACATATTCTTCGTCCGTCGAACACATATGGCAGTACGTTGCCCAAACCGCTGCTCTCATATTTTCTAAACAATGCGTGTTTGACCTTATTGCATTGCCATAGTACACTGTCAATTTATTGATCAAACCATCAGTTAGACGGCCTTTTCCTCCTAGGGCTTTGCCATAGGAAAGTTTCACAGCCTCTGTTTCAGTTTACGTAAACGAGAGCCCATTCTCTTCTGCACGCGCACTCCAGTTTTTCGATTTTGAGTTCCTCATGTGGTTCAGCTTTGGTTAGTTCGAGGAATGTTTTTGTGTCTCCATCTCCGAGGTACTTCTGATATTTCACACTTCGAGTAACTTCGGAACGTAGAAAAATTCTCTTCATACCTATCACCTCCATACTGCCGGAACTTCCCGAATGATTGGTTTTACGATCATGGCTTGAAGATGATGATGTCTTGCAGGCTTTGCAGTATGAGGAAAGTACTTCCACATCAATTACTTTTCTACTTTCAATGCCAATAACACTACACACACCAATTTTTGATGTGTGCCCTCGTGTTTTCCACGTGCCATCTCCACTGATGCAAATCTTGGAATCTCCACTCAGTGTAATTTCTTCTTCAGCAGCTTCTTTCATTGATTTCACTGCAGCTTTTTTTGAGGCGACCTTCAGTTTGTTGGTTATGGTATCATAACTTTTCTGTTAGATAGATGGTGGCATATTCATAAGAGAACACAGTGTTCTGAGGCCAGCTAAGCCCTGACCTTTTGAACGTAAGCTATAAACTAGCCTAATATTTACCTCTGGAACATTATGTTTGGGTCCAATCATGGGGCAACTATTTATTTTATTATTCAGATTACAGTTTTCACAGTTCACACTGAAAACTGATGCATTGCCACGAATTGATTCCTCTGTAAAATTTACACTAGTATGACAAATATTGCAGGAAACATACTTAGAAATTTCTTTGAAAAAAAACAGCTATATCTATTAGACGATAGCCTGTCAATTCACAACTATTAGAATTTTCAGGTGCACTTGAAATGTCAAGCTTCAGTTTCTTAGAGGAAGCCGATTTTCCAGTAAAAATATCAGAGCTGTTCTCAGATTTCCTTCCATGAAAACGACGTTTCTTACTTCTATATCCCACAGATCTGTTGTAAGCTTTACTCATTTTCAAAGTATAATAAATACTCAGTTAGAAATTATTCTAATAAACTCGAAAAAATAAAGATAACTTGCAAAATAATGCAAAATATAATCATCAAAATCGAAAGCAGCGAACTCACGTTTGCTTTTTTTTTTTATCATAACATGAGCTTCAAAATCAGCGAAAGTTTAGTTGTGCACATCCTTCTTCTGTTCAAAAATGTTTTCAGTAAATCATGGAGCAAAGAAAAACGAAAAATGCGAATGACTAGATTCACTTGCGAGACAGAAACACAGTTTCAAGCTTCAGGCGAAAATGTAAACAAATGCCAAGGTCCCTTTAAGTGGGTGAAGCGGAAGCAGATTTTGAGAGTGGGTCATGTTTAAACACATATAACTCAAAAAGTAATGCGAATATTGAAAAGCGGTTTTTTGTATTTTGTTTAGGATTGTTCAAACTTTTGAAATAGATAATTAAAAAAAAAAATCGATTTTTTGACCATTTTAAAACTCCTGACACCCCTTAATATAATCAATCAGGAAGCGGAAAATAATGTTTTAATTTTAAAGATTATACATAAATAGTTATTTTCCAGTAATGTAGGCATTGCTAAAAATGCAATTTTGGGGCATGTTTATAGTGCATAAAGTAAATTGACTTAAAGGAAAACTTAAATAATCAAGTATTATTTTTAAATTACATTTTTCAAAATGTAATGACACCAAAACTTTTATAAAAAGTTATATTAATGTGACTAATAAAAATTCAATATTTTATACATTTTTTATTATTATTATTTAAAAATGAACATATGTTTCGCCTATTTTATTATCTGTCAATCAAACCACTCATGAAGCCGAAAATATTATTTAAGGGCACAGTCAAAGAGGGGCTCACTATTAAGCCCTATAGGGCTTAATCGTTCACCATTTAAATAAAAACACAGATGTCATTAAAAACATATTTTCTGCCTTAAATATTTGTTTACATTTACTTTTCCAATTTTGAGAGCAGATATTTTTTAGAATAACACTTTCATTTTTGGTACCGGTTTTGAAAGCGAAGGTAACTTTATAAAACATATCTGCCACCAAAATCAAAAAATTAAAATAATAATAATAATAATAATAATAATAATAATACGATGTAGAGACGAACTTCAGCTATCCAATGCAAAAATAAATAAATAAATAAATAAAAATAAATAAAATGTCTTAATGCAAACGAGATATTAGAAAAGTCCCTCCCCATAGGATTTTACTAGTTACCTCGTGAGTGTCTTCGCCAGCAGGGACAGAAGCCTTAAGGGTGTCCATTACTGGCACATCTACTCTATATATAAGAATAAAAAATTGAAATTAAATGTGACTTTCCATGTCGTTTTATAAATACAGGTTGTATTAATATGTGATTCTCAGCAAAAAAAAATTTAATTACACGTTAAAAAAAAAAACAAAAAAAAAAAAAACATAGAAAACTTGCATTACGAAATTATTAAAATAATATGTAAAAATTAATGGGTATCTGAAAAAAAAATACTGACTGTTTAAGATTTTAAAACTAGTTTTTACTTTTTCAATTTTTGTTTCAGATTTTCTTTAAAAAATTACTTTAACTTTCGAAACCGGTTTAAACCGGTTCTGAAACTGAAACTATCGTAATATAAAAAATATATAAGCAAAATCGAAAAAGTAAAAACTAGCCCGGTTGTGGATTGCCCTCAGCTATCTTGTGCAAAAAAATCATGCAAAAATATTAAAATTTGAGCGAGATATTAGAAAAGAACGCTCCCATAAACTTTACATGATCATCCGGGTCTTTTTGTGTACTTTTTCTGTGACTATTGTGGGCTCTTAAAAAGTTCAATTAATGTAATGTGAATGTGTACTATGTGTACTATGAATTAAATAAATATTGTCAATAAAGTATTTTATTCCAATCTTTACCATGCTTGTATTTATTTTCATTGTATGCTCACAAAGATAAGATTCTTTTAACATAAACCACTAAAAAACGCACTCCTTTAGCAAGAGTGAATAGTCACTCCTCAGTAACAGTGACTACTCACTTCTACCAGGAGTGAAAAAACGCACTCCTCTAGCAAAAGTGAATAGTCACTCCCCAGAAAGTATGATTATTGACCCCTATTTAGAGTGAATATTCACTTCCCAGGAGTGAGTATTCACTCTTTCAGAGAGTCAACGATTCCACTTTTGCTCAGAGTGAATAGTCACTCTAAAGAGGTTGGGCATATTTTGAGTCTGCGATAGAGTGAGTATTCACTCCTCCGGAGTGAATAGTCACTCCTTTTTATTTAGAGTGAAGAAGAAGAAATTTAAAATTATAATTATTACCTAATTTTGTCAAGTCATTTAAAACTTTATCAAAATCGGATGCATAAATCAATGAGAGGTACAATAAAAAATATTCCGTTACATTATGGTCAAAGGGGAAAAAAGTATCAAATGCATTTTAATCGTTTGAAATTTAAAATATATAACTATTACATAATCTTGTCATTTCAAATTTTATGAAAATTGGATGCATAGATCAATGACAGGGACAATCAAAAGTATTCCGTTACATTACGATCAATGGGGGAAAAGTTTCAAATCCATTTTAATGGTGTTACACTCATTTGAACATAATAAAATTGATATGAATCTGTGATGTACATATTATAATATACATTTTGCACAAATTGTGGTGCAAAGAACATTTGTTATTGATTTAGAAGGCCACACAAAAGTATTCCATTACATAATGGTATATAGGGCGAACATTGTTTGGAGCGTGTTTTAAGTATTTTAAGCTATTTCACATTTTATAAATTTGATACACGTTAATGAGGTGTAATAAGAGTTACTATTCCTGTATATTTACAGGGACAGAAAAAAATATTTCGACCACTATACTGCACTACCACTGTCTACTTTAATAGCAAGATCTGAATATTTTTAAAACTTCGTTATCATACGAACGCACTTCATTTGCTACGCTTCACGTGCAATTTCCATCTTGTTTTTTTTTAATTCTAGGAAGGAGAAGAAATCGAGAAAGCCGAGATCTTGGCACCCTTCCCCTTACGTATCTGAGGACGAAGACGATCAGATGACAAGGGAAGAAAAAAAGGCGAAAATTAAAGCGGAGATCGCCAGAAGGCGACAGCAGATACAGGAGAACGTGAGGCTGCACGACGAACTCTGCAAACTCGCCGAGAGGCGATCAGACATGCTCGATCCCGGTATATAGTTTTTTTTTTTTCTCTATAATAGTATTTTTCAACCTTTGTTCATATTTATTTATATAGCATTTTTTGCGTGTTTTATATAGTATTAGTGATGCCTTCAAATATTATTTAAGGATAGTAATGCACGCTTTATTTATTCTAGACTTGAGAATTTCCTTAGAAACTATAATAGTGTATAGATTTTATCTTAACCCACCACCCACAAGTAAACTGTAAGATTGAAAGAAAAAATCAGTCGATAGTAACTAGATTAAAATTTACGATAGACTTTGCTACCAAAATTTCATGGAACAATTCGTTTATGAGGATAACTGGATTAGAGGCTAATAGGATAATATCCTCATATCCTTGGCATCATATAAGGATGCCAAGGCTCTTTTTTTTTTTTTTTTTTTTTTTTTTTTTTTTTTTTTTTTTTTTTTGAATAGGTATTCAATAAAAAATTCATCCTTGGCATCTTTCCCCTTACGTTTCTGAGAACGAAGACGATCAGATGACGAAGAAGGCGAAAATTAAAGAGCAGATCTCCAGGAGGCGACAACAGATACAGGGGTCTGCACGACGAACTCTTCAAACTCGCCGAGAGACGATCAGACAGGATCGATCGATCCCGCTACACAGTTCTTTCATTTTCTCTCTATAACAGAAATATAATATTCACGTAAAAATAGGTTTGGTATTAGAAAGGAAATATTATTATTCGTGCTATCTTAGGATTGATAACAATAGTTAAAATAACTTTTCGAAATTTGTAATAAATCTCTTATATTATTGCTGCGCATAGTGGATATGTGGAAAATGTCGTATTTTTTTCAGACTGCAGCGCCATCTGTTGTTGAAAATTTTAACTAATTTCGTAAGCTTGTCTGCCTGAAAATTTACTGTTGTCTCAAGCATATTGCAACAAACGTTGTATTTCTATCGCTGCCCGTTTAGTTTTTATTCATTTTTCAAATAGGCCGGTCATTTTTTAAACACCCTGTATATAGATATATACTACCTTTGACAATAAAGTTCGGTGAATGAATTGAGAACGACCGATCTGGCAACACTGGGGAAACAAAATTCTGCACCTACATAGAGGCAAGTGTAGACTATCTTCTCCCACCGTTGTTCAGTTGAGCGTCGTTTGTGTTCTGTGTAAGACGTGCTTTACTAAGTGCTTGTTCAGTGTGGTGGTTCTTAACTGAGAACAGGAAAATGAACGAATGAAAGATCAGTTTAAAGTTTGGTTTTAAGCTTTGCAAGACAGCGAAAGAAATTCATGAGGAGTTGTGCAAATTGAACATCCACCATACTCGCCAGATCTCAATCCTCCAGACTTGAGACCTGGCTTTCACGACTCAAACTCTCTTTCAAAGAGATTTGACTATTGCTGACATTCAACGAAACGTGACGAAGCTTTTGAACTCCATCCCAAAAGAAGACTTCTTGCGAATTTCCCAGGACATGTATTGCAGATCTCAGCGGTGCTTAGTCATAGGAGATGACTATTTCGAAGGATGGTATGCTAACTTTCATTAATATTTCATCTACATTAATACTACAGGACTATTCACCGAACTTTATTGTCAGAGGTAGTATGTGTCGTTGTAATTTGTTAAATTATTTTTTTTTCGTCCCCCAGGTTCTCACACCGGTACCGTCGCCTATGTTCCTTCTCCTACGGGATCCACCGTCTCCTACATGACTCATCAGGGGCCGACCACCCCCCAGCCCCAGGAGGCGAGCGACGACACGTCGAGCGTGCTGAAGGCCATCGACGAGATTCTGAGGAAAGACCTCTACTCGGGTCCCCTGTCCCGGTCTGCGTGGGCCACCTACGCCAACCCTGCCAATGCCGAGTACTACAACCAACAGGGCTACCTCACTATGCCGGCGAGGGGCAGGTGAGCGCTTTCACTAACAATATTTAAATATAGTCTATATCGAAACTCCATACATCGAATTCCTCTATATAACGAATTTTTAGTCCTCTTTTCGCATGTTTACATCAAAAAAAGTCTCTATATAGCGAAATATCTATCTCCATATAACGAATTTTTTCATAAATTGGTCTTAATTTATTCAGTTTTAAAAAGCATCAAATTATTTGGAATGAATTTTCCATCACTTAATTTTGATTTATCGTTAGTGCTGAGTTTTTTTTTTTTTTTTTTTTTTTTTTTTTTTTTTTTTTTTTTTTTATTACTTCTTTTCTTGTTCTTTAAATCCAAAGAATTCATCCCACCTTTCCACATTCTTTTCAAAACAGTGTCAATTGGATTGATACACATGTAAGAGAGGAATCAATGAGAGACACACAAGAGAGGCTTTCAAATGGAGGGAAATGTTAACTACAATTTTTCATTCCTTGCTAAAATTTGAGCATTTTTGAGAGCGTAACAACTTTAAAATCAAAACAAAAAATCACAGATTTCTTCGTCTGAAATTAATGCAAGTCTTTTTTTATTTGATTTTCATTAAGATTTCAAATAAATGTCTGTTCGCTTTTTTGAAACTGCAAACAGAATGTTAGGTTAATATTTACTTTTAAACATTTTAAATTGAAAAGCAACAATTCAAAAAATCAAAAATAATATTTGTTCAAATTTCACACATTAGATACGATTTTTAACATCATTCTCTATGAATCGAATTTCTCTATATAACGAATTTTTTACTGGAACGGTGGATTTCGTTATATAGAGACTCGACTGTATACGTTTAAATTTTGTTTGTGGAATTGCAATTGCATTCTGTAAATAGTTTACACATGTTTCGTTTTTATATACTGTCGACTCTCGTTATTTCGATATCGGATAATTCGAATCTTCGCTTAATTCGAACTCAACATGAAGTCCCGATATTTTCAATGGCAGAATGACGTTAAAAATTTTCATTAACTCGGAACTCATTTTCTCTTGACCTCGTCTAAGTCGAACTAACAAGAATTCCGATTTTTCTTTCCTTTCTCACGGATTTCAGATCATTTGAATAACTTTCTTTCTTTCTTTGATTTTTGTGAAAATTGTTCCGAATGAGTATGCATACAATACAATGCCTTTGATATCCACTTTCCTAGAGCCCCGTCTGTCCATCAGTGACGCTTTAAATTTTTCTTCCATTGTGCTTGATTCTACTCATTTAATTAGTTTATGTATTTATACATTTTAATTTAATATTAAGTCATATTCTAATGATAACAGACGAACTATGTTTAAAAAACACTATAACATTAATTCCTTTGTAATAAGTACCCTATTAAGCATGTTTTCCTTAATTCGAACTTCGGGTAATTCGAACATTTCTTGTGGTCCCGACGAGTTCGAATTAACAAAAGTCGACTGTATTATAGTATGCGCATCCATGATGGATAAGTATTACAGTATTTATTTGTCCATCAAATTTAGCAGATTGCGATTGGTTGGCTCAAAATATAGGCTACAAATTGAGAATTATGATTGGTTGGATCGAACTTGGGTAGCAGGTGATCACATGGTTGAAACTAATCTATTAAGTCATTCCACGGTAACTTAGGTTTCAACTTGATAATTTTCAGCAATTTTAGTAGAGATGGGCATTATTTAACTCTTCTACTCTTAAATTGATTAAAAATGATTGACACCAGAATTTAAAATCAAAATTATTTCAAAATAGATAAAAGCTTTCCTTCACGTACTTGATAAAATTAAAAATTTCATATCAAAATTCTGGTGTCGATGTGACGTTTCTCAATTAAAATTAAGTGGTACAGTCGAGTCTCTCTATAAGGAAACTCCATACATCGAATTTCTCTATATAACGAATTTTTAGTAGGAACGGTCCCCTTTTCGCATGATTACATTAAAAACAGTCTCTATATAGCGAAATATCGATCTCCATATAATGAATTTTTTCATAAATTGGTCTTAATTTATTCAATTTTAAAAAAGCTTCGAAATCATATGGAATCAATTTTCCATCATTTTTTTTTTATTTATCGTCAGTGCTGAGTGTTTTTTTTTTATATTACTTTTCTCCTTGTTCTTTAAATCCAACGAATTCATCCCACCTCCCACACACCTTTCCACATCCTTCTCAAAACAGAGTCGATTGGATTGATACACACTTAAGAGAGGAATCAATGAGAGGCACATAAGAGAGGCCTTCAAAGGGAAGAAAATGTTAACTAAAATTTTTCATTCCTTGCTAAAATCTGAGCCTTTTTTTCTTTTTTTGAGAACGTAACAATTTAACAATCAAAACAGCAAAAAATTACAGATTTCTTCGTCTGAAATGAATGTAAGTCTTCCTTATTTGTTTTTCATTAAGCTTTCAAATAAATGTCTGTTCTCTTTTTTGAAACAACTTGAATAATTAAGAAATAAAATATTCACTTTTAAATATTTCAAATTCTTAATTCAAAAGATCCAAAATAATATTTGTTCAAATTTCACACATTAAATATGATTTTTAACATCATTCTCTATACATCTATATAACGAATTTTTTACTCGAACGGTGGATTTCGTTATATAGAGACTCGACTGTATATATATTTTATACCACCGCCCTTCAAGGAGTTAACATAACAGTTAAAAAAAACACTGTTACTACTTTGAAGTTTGTTTTTTAGTAACATAATATTAAAAACTTCCTATTTATTTTATAACGATTTATCCATTTACTTTGAAAAAAAAAAATCTTAAAATAAAACAAAAAAAAGTTTCATTTTAACTTTTTACTGTAATGAAAATAAAGTTACAAAATCTTTTTTCAAACTTTTAAATATCTTCTAAGAGAAAATGCAAAAAAAAATATCCATTATTAAAAACGAGTTAAGTAAATCTAGTAAAGTTAGTAAAGTAAAAGTAAGTTAGTTAAGTAAAATTTCATCAATCAAATAAACCCAAATTTCAGCGAACAAAACAAAACCCAAAAACCTTCCTATGAATGAAAAAAAAAAAAAAAAATCCAGCACTGGAAATCGCTTTTATTTCATTCATCAGTCACCCCCCCCCCCTTCTAACAATAATAGATGCGTCCTAGCAAAACTCGACTGGCCCGTCTGTACGTCTTTACAACAAACTTTCTCCTTCTTCTATTGTTGGGAATATAAATTATCTTATAGTTTTAATTATCTGTCTGTATCAAATATTCTATACCAATTGTTAAATGTTCAACTGTTATGTTCCCTCTCAACATGACATCGTATTTGTTTCAATTCCAATGCGTAAAAAAAATTACCGTATTTACTCGTGTATAGGGCGCACGCGTGTATAAGGCGTTCATATAAGATGGAAAGAATTCGTTAGAAGATTTCTTGGATAACTGGTTTAAAAGTGAAACCAGAAGTATCTATAATTAATTGTTTTGTAAAGTTTGTGTGGAGATTTATGTTTGTGATGTGTCTTGTGTTAAACAAAATAAAAAAAAGTTACAAAATATCTCTAGTGTTTTTACTGGAATATTCCCAACATATTCTTTTTTTATTGCCTACAGTTACGGTTACACTCCCACCTCCGACATGCGCTCTTCCTCCTCTTGGTACGACGATGACGTCACCCAGCAACAGTTCCAAGCCCAGCAGCAACAGTTCCAGTCACAGCAACAACAGTTCCAGTCACAGCAGCAACAGTTCCAATCTCAGCAACAACAGTTCCAGTCACAACAACAACAGTTCCAGTCACAACAACAGGTTCAGTATAATTGTAATACAGTCAAAGTTCTGTAATCCGTACAAGTTGGGGGCCAAAGGTTGTGCGGATTATAGAGTGTTATGGATTATGCGGCATTTTATTATGCCTAGACAAGCTTTTCACTTTCAATTTCCATAATCCGCACAGGTTGGGGCCAAAGGTTGTGCGGATTATAGAGTGTTATGGATTATGCCTCATTTTATTATTCCTAGCCAATGTTAGAACTTGAATTTTACTTCAATTAACTCGCACTTTTACTAAAGATTGAAATTAATTTACGCAAGAAAAAGAATTTATTAATCCAGATTAAAAAATAGTCGATAAGGTACTAACAATAAAAAAAATGGAACAATATTACTTAGTTTGCAGCTGACTTTCCATCTTTTTTAAGCACTGGCATTCTTGTACCATGGAATTCGTCACAAAGCTGCCACCATTTCTTCTCGTATGTAAGGGAACAACAGGGAGACATGACTAAACAATGCTGTAGTTGAAGTCAACGAAAAGACGTTCTTGTCCTTTTTTAATTTATTTTTCATATTTCACAATCACAAAAAAAATGAAATAGCATTTTTTTTATTACATTCCACAAACAAGAAAACGATGCTACACCTATTTTCTTTCCGTCTAGGACGAGTAGCGCCATCTGTCGTAGGTTTGGGAATTCAGTGCATTACACCAATCAGTACAATATGAAAAGATAAATATGAAACGTAATAATTTAATTGGGTATCTCAAAAAGTACCCTTTTAAAGTTATTTTATTAAAAAATTGATATAGTATATGTGCGTTTAAAAAAATAATTACATGGGTTTCTTAGTACAGTTATTTTTTTGCTGTTAAATAAAATAAAAGAGTTATATTAATAAAAAATAAATGTTTTATTATGATTTTTTTTTCATTTTTTTTAATTATTTGTTTTAAAATATCATTTTTGGATCACGAATTTGTAAATCTTTTTAATTGTTTATTTCACTGCTTACATTCGTAAAGTAATGCGAATTGTAGAAAATTGCGGATTATGTGCGCGCGGATTATAGAACTTTGACTGTAATAGTTATTGTAAAAAAATCCAAGTCAATATAATACTTGAACTTGTGGGGTTATAAGACCTACCCGTTCATCAGCCTTTTTTGGGTGGGGGGGATATGTAATAACAAAAATTTTCCTCTCCATTCTAAATTAATTAATTCCAAATTTTTATAATATTTAACTTTTCCCTTTTTTTTACAATTACTTAACATATTTAATGTAATAAGTTGAAACTGATGTTAATCAATTTAAGTGAAGAAAAAAGTTCTCTAAAACACCATAAAATAAATTAAATTGCGCAAGGCTTTTCGAAAGAACTTAGGCTTTCTTCTTCAGGCGCAAAAAGACGTGTCACTCGTGCCACTACCGTGTTTTCGAAAGGCCTTGCGCAATTTAATTTCTTTTATGGTGTTTTAAAGAAGTTTTTTCACTTCAGTTATCATATTTTTTAAATTACATACCTTTACGTTTTCATCCTTTTATTTTATTCTTAAAAAAAACATTAATCTGTGAAAGCATTTATATTCCTAAAATTCTATTATTTAAATTTATTCTTTTATCTGTTGCATAATATATTTTGTGTTTACGTTCTTAAAAAAAAATCATTCGATTCCTCACAATCTAATGAAATCAGCTCAAGATAAAAAAAAATCAAAGCAGGACGTGTTTCGAGCTAAAACAATGCAGCTCGTCATCAGCTGAATTAATCCCTAAAGACAGAGATGAACTGAATGAATGCGACAGGTGGCGCTAGTTGGAAGTGCAAATGCCGAAGACGAAGGTCATGCCAAAATAAAAAAGAGAAAAAAGGTGGAAATAAAATAAAGAGAAATGATAATAATAATAATAAATAAATAAAATAGAATAAATGATAAGAAAAATTTAAAAAAAGAAAGAAAAAATGAAAATAAATAATAATGATGGTAATACAAAAAGAATAAATAATAAAAATTTTCGTCTCGATTCTAAATTAATATTTTTCCAAATTCTTATTAAGTATTTGGTAAATAGTTTTTGTCCTCGGTAGAGAACTGAGAAATCTGAAGTACATATGAATCTGAATTGTTCAACTTATTTAATTTTATTCGTTTTCTGATTGGTCAATGCTTAATATCTAGAAATAGAATATTTCTGTTGCCACAACAACAACAAAAAAGTATTAAAAGCTACAAAAAAAAATTAATAACTCAAAACAAATTTAGATACAGGTTTCAAGCAAGTTGCATTTAATAAGAAATTTTTTTCTGTATATGACGGTGTAAAAATTGAAAATGTGCGATGTTTAGAAGTTTAACAATTGACACTACCGAAAATTGTTAAACTGAAATTTCATTTAATATTTGTTCATGATGGATCCAGAAATATTTTACGTGACTCTAAATGTCTAGGCATATTAATAGGACTGTGTGTATTACGTAAGCTACGTTATAATCATCCTAAAAATAATGTTTTTTAATATAGAAATCATTTATAAGTCTAAATTATAGTTTTTGAAAATATTATTTTCCAAACAGTCATTGTAATTTGTTAAATTACATTTTTTTTTTTCCTCTTTAGGTGCGTTCGTAATTATAAAAATACGTAGCACCTACAGTTGTCGTTCATTCCGTCCGTCTGTCTGTCAACATATAACAACGCAAAAACTACCCAACCAAATTATTTGAAACTTAAAATATATAATAATTACATAATTTTGTTGAGTCATTTCAATTTTAATGAAAATCGGATGGATAGATCCATTACAGAGACAATCAAAAGTATTCCGTTACATTACGGTCAATGGGGGGAAAAGTTTCGAATGCATATTAATGGTGTTACACTCATTCGAACATAATAGAATTGACATGAATCTATGAAGTATATACTAAAATATGCATTCAGTACAATCTGGGACGCAGAGAATATTCATTATTAAATTACAGGGTCACACAAAAGTATTCCACTACATAATGCTATACGGGGAAACATTGTTTGGGGCGTGTTTCAATTATAATAAAGTATTTCACATTTTAGGAATAAGATATACGTTGCTGAGGTGTAATAATGTTATCGTACGAACGCACCTATTTTGCTACGCTTTACGTGCAATTTCCAACTTGTTTTTATTACTGAAAATTCTATTTTTTTTTTTTTTTTTTTTTTTTTTTTTTACAAAATCTATTATTATAATTATTAATTATCGCCAGTATATTCCTTGTTTTTTCGCAGTATTTGCTAAATACAGAGACTTTCAACTAAATATATTCCAATTATCTTTGCTGTACATACTTCAATTAGAATTACAGGAGTTTTATAAAATTAACTGAAATTTCAAAGTATTTAAAAAATACAGACATAAAAAATTATTTTTTATGTATGTATTTAATGTTTTTTTTATTATATTTAGTTTTATTTATTATCATAATAATAATAAATAAAACTTATTTTATTTAATGAAAATGGACAAGGTTCATTTACAAAGTCCATTATTTTGCAAATTATACTCTATTATACTGTACTATATTAATTATACTATACTACATTATACTGTATGTATTATATTATAACTATACATTAGTATTATATTTTTGTCTTTTTTACAAAGTCTATTATTGATACTATATAATACTATACCATGCTATATTACTGTTATTTTTTGTCTTTTTTTACAAAGACTATTATTATAATTAATACTATATTATACCATATATATTATATTGTACTCCGATTGAAAAATCACGCTATAAATTAATCTGATATAATTTCGTATGCACCGTTTTCCGCAGTTTCCTTACAGTGACCTTCGATTTATTCTGTTGAGCTGATCCAGAGTATCAGATGAGATCGTTAAGGTTATCTGGGTGAAATAGTCCACCAGCATTCGTGTCCGGGATGGCTCAGTCGGAAGAGCATTCAGCAAATGCGTCCCTGGTTCGAATCTCGGCCCGGACTTTTTTCGCCCAATATTGAAAAATGGAATAAATTACTTCTGTAATAGTAATATAGTATAGTTCTTGTATAATATATATAGTAAAATATAGTATTAATTATAATAATAGACTTTGTTAAAAAAGTAACAATAGTAATATAGTACTATATAGTTCTAGTATAATATAATATATATAGTGTAATATAGTGTTAATCATAATAATAAACTTTGTAAAAAAAAAACTAATAATGGTAATATAGTGTAGTATAGTTCTAGTATAATATACAAAACTGTATAATAATACTAGATTATACTATACTATATATATTATATTACACTAGAACTATAATACACTATTATGTACACTATTACTATATATACACTATTTCTATTGTTATTTTTTTACAAAGTCTATTATTATAATTAATACTATATTATACTATACTACATTATACTATATTATACAAGAACTATATTACCATTGTTATTTTCTTTACAAAGTCTATTATTATAATTAATACTATATTATACTATATTACATTATACTATATTATACAAGAAGTATACTATACTATATTACCATTGTTATTTTCTTTACAAAGTCTATTATTATAATTAATACTATATTATACTATATTACATTATACTATATTATACAAGAAGTATACTATACTATATCACCGTTGTTATTTTCTTTACAAAGTCTATTATTATAATTAATACCATATTATACTATACTACATTATACTATATTATACAAGAAGTATACTATACTATATTACCATTGTTATTTTCTTTACAAAGTCTATTATTATAATTAATACTATATTATACTATATTATACAAGAAGTATACTATACTATATTACCGTTGTTATTTTCTTTACAAAGTCTATTATTATAATTAATACCATAGTATACTATACTACATTATACTATATTATACAAGAAATATACTATACTATATTACCATTGTTATTTTCTTTACAAAGTCTATTATTATAATTAATACTATATTATACTATATTATACAAGAACTATACTATACTATATTACCATTGTTATTTTCTTTACAAAGTCTATTATTATAATTAATACTATATTATACTATATTACATTATACTATATTATACAAGAAGTATACTATACTATATTACCATTGTTATTTTCTTTACAAAGTCTATTATTATAATTAATACTATATTATACTATATTACATTATACTATATTATACAAGAAGTATACTATACTATATTACCGTTGTTATTTTCTTTACAAAGTCTATTATTATAATTAATACCATATTATACTATACTACATTATACTATATTATACAAGAAGTATACTATACTATATTACCATTGTTATTTTTTTTACAAAGTCTATTATTATAATTAATACCATAGTACACTATACCACATTATACTATATTATACAAGAAGTATACTATACTATATTACCATTGTTATTTTTTTTACAAAGTATTATTATAATTAATACTATATTATACTATACTACATTATACTATGTTATACAAGAAGTATACTATACTATATTACCATTGTTATTTTCTTTACAAAGTCTATTATTATAATTAATACTATATTATACTATATTATACAAGAAGTATACTATACTATATTACCATTGTTATTTTCTTTACAAAGTCTATTATTATAATTAATACTATATTATACTATATTACATTATACTATATTATACAAGAACTATACTATACTATATTACCATTGTTATTTTCTTTACAAAGTCTATTATTATAATTAATACTATATTATACTATATTACATTATACTATATTATACAAGAAGTATACTATACTATATTACCGTTGTTATTTTCTTTACAAAGTCTATTATTATAATTAATACCATATTATACTATACTACATTATACTATATTATACAAGAAGTATACTATACTATATTACTACTGTTATTTTTTTACAAAGTCTATTATTATAATTAATACCATAGTATACTATACTACATTATACTATATTATACAAGAAGTATACTATACTATATTACCATTGTTATTTTTTTTACAAAGTCTATTATTATAATTAATACTATATTATACTATACTACATTATACTATATTATACAAGAAGTATACTATACTATATTACTACTGTTATTTTTTTTACAAAGTCTATTATTATAATTAATACCATAGTATACTATACTACATTATACTATATTATACAAGAAGTATACTATACTATATTACTACTGTTATTTTCTTTACAAAGTCTATTATTATAATTAATACCATAGTATACTATACTACATTATACTATATTATACAAGAAGTATACTATACTATATTACCATTGTTATTTTTTTTACAAAGTCTATTATTATAATTAATACTATATTATACTATATTACATTATACTATATTATACAAGAAGTATACTATACTATATTACCATTGTTATTTTCTTTACAAAGTCTATTATTATAATTAATACTATATTATACTATATTACATTATACTATATTATACAAGAACTATACTATACTATATTACCATTGTTATTTTCTTTACAAAGTCTATTATTATAATTAATACTATATTATACTATATTACATTATACTATATTATACAAGAAGTATACTATACTATATTACCGTTGTTATTTTCTTTACAAAGTCTATTATTATAATTAATACCATATTATACTATACTACATTATACTATATTATAAAAGAAGTATACTATACTATATTACTACTGTTATTTTTTTTACAAAGTCTATTATTATAATTAATACCATAGTATACTATACTACATTATACTATATTATACAAGAAGTATACTATACTATATTACCATTGTTATTTTTTTTACAAAGTCTATTATTATAATTAATACTATATTATACTATACTACATTATACTATATTATACAAGAAGTATACTATACTATATTACTACTGTTTTTTTTTTTACAAAGTCTATTATTATAATTAATACTATATTATACTATACTACATTATACTATATTACACAAGAACTATACTATACTATATTACCATTGTTATTTTTTTTTTACAAAAGTCTGTTATTATGATTATATATAATTGCTCCTTTTCTTTTCGAAACAGGTTCAGTATTTCCTGGACACGACGCCCGCCGACCCTGAGAGCGCGATGGACGAGAGCATGGCCCGCATCGCCTCCACTTTCCCGACGGACGAGCCGCCCGACATACTGCTCTCAGCGACCCCTGGCGGGCACTTCTCGCCCGAAGTCACCCCCGCCATGCCCCTGCTGCCGGATATGCCGACGAGGTCCCGGAAACTGCTCGAGAACCTGGGAAGCTCGCCGATACAGCCCAGCAGGAGCGGATCAGGTAAAATGGGGAATACCCCAACGTTTGGCATTCCTATTCATCTTCATATGTGTATGCATGTACAGTAAAACCCCGATAATTCGGATTAATTGGGACCGGACCCAATCCGGACTATCAAAAATCCGCATTATCCGGAGAATTAGAAAAAAAATGAAATAAAATATAACATACTAACAGAAAATCACCTTTATGTTAAACTTATTGAACATTTGCAGACAGTAATAATGTTTACTTTGCTTAATTATTCTGAAAACATGTCAGAAAAAGATTTTTTTATTTAGAATACGACGATGAAACAAGTTAATGTTATGGAAATTAGCCAATCGCTTCTCGAACTTGAAAAAAAAAATGACCAAACCGATCCGAATTATCCGGAGATTCGGATTATCGGGGTCCGAATTAGCGGGGGTTCTACTGTACTTGATTTGAGGGTTTTTGGAGGAACTTCCTTAGAGATATCATAATCCTAGTTTAAGAGCCGACATCACAAAAGCATAAGGTTTTTAACGATATATCATTTACGAAAAAAAACAATTTTGGTTTCTTAAAGATATCATATCATTTACGAAAGTTTTTTTGCTCCTTAAAGGTATCATATTATTTACGAAAAAATAATATTTTTTGTTCATTAAAAATATCCTATTATTACGAAAAAATTTTTTGTTCTTAAAGATAACATATAATTTACGAAAAAAAATTTTTTCTTAAAGATATACCATTTAATCAAGAAAAATTGTTCGTTAAAGATATCATATCATTTACGAAAAGAATATTTTTTGTTCCTTAAAGATATACTATTTACGAAAAAAATATTTTTTGCTCTTTAAAGATATCATGTCAATTATGGAATACATTACAATCGAGTCTCTATAGAACGAAATCCATCGTTCCAGTAAAAAATTCGTTGTATAGAAAATGATGTTAAAAATCGTATTTAATGTGTAAATTTTGAACAAATTTTATTTTTGATGTTTTTAATTAAGAATTTGAAATGTCTAAAAGTAAATATTAACATAACATTCTATTTCTTAATTATTTAAACATATTCAAAAAAAGAGAACAAACACTTATTTGAAAGCTTAGTGAAAGTCAAATAAGGAAAACTTACATTAATTTTTCAGACGAAGAAATCTGTAATTTTTTGTTGTTTTGATTTTAAAATTGTTACGCTCTCAAAAAAATGCTCAAATATCAGCAAGGAATGAAAAATTGTATTTAACATTTTCCTCCATTTGAAGGCCTCTCTCATGTGCCTCTCATTGATTCCTCTCTTACATGTGCATCAATCCAATTGACTCTGTTTTGAGAAGGATGTTGAAAGGTGTGTGGGAGGTGGGATGAATTCGTTGGATTTAAAGAACAAGGAGAGAAGTAATATAAGAAAAACTCAGCACTGAACGATAAATCAAAAATAAATGATGGAAAATTGATTCCATATGATTTTGGAGCTTTTTTAAAACTGAATAAATTAAGACCAATTTATGAAAAAATTCGTTATATGGAGATCGATATTTTGCTATATAGAGACTGTTTTTAATGTAATCATGCGATAACGGAGTCGTTTCTACAAAAAATTCGTTATATAGAGAAATTCGATGTATGGAGTTTCGTTATAGGGAGACTCGACTATATTTAGATTCTTTTAAAATGTGATATCGTTTTACGGGATGTATTATTTGATTTCTTAATGATATCGTATTGTTTACGAAGTTTAGATCATATATTACTTTTCTCCTTAAAATATTATGTTCATTACAAGTATGATATTAAGATTAATTTATAACATATTGTCCATGGTATACATTGTATAGTTTTCTGAAAGATATCGTATCATTTACGAAATGCATATTTATTTTTGCGACTTCCTTATAGGTACAGTAAACCCTCGATTTTACGAACCTCGTTTTTACGAACTGTCTTCTGAACTTCAGTCAAATGAAAAACTCGTTCGCTGATGTCAGTGCTATAGAAGAAAATTACAAAGATATCTCGCTTGCATTTCAATGTTTTTAAATGACGTTTTTTGCATTGGATAGCTGAGAAAAATCTGTATGCAGATCGATTTTTTACTTTTTTGATTTTGTTTACACATGTTTCTTACAAGGACGCTTTTATATTCGGAACCGGTTTGGAAAGCGATAGCACTCTCATAAAAAATATCTGAGACCCAAATCGGAAAAGTATTCAGATCAATCTCAGCAATCCAATGCAAAAAAAAAAAAAAAAAAAAAAAAAAAAAAATATTGAAATGCAACCGAGATATGTTTGTAAATTTCTCCCATAGGATTAGCATTAGCGAACGGGTCTTTTCATTTGACTGAAGTAGTCTCTTAATGTGTTTTAGGGGGGGACTTCCTTAGAGATACAGTAAACGCTCGACTTTGCGAACCTCTTTTTTTACGAGCTACTCGTTTTTACGAACGGGTCCCGATCAGGCGTTCACCGGTTTACGAACACATTTCATGATTTCGTAAAGTCGAGCGTATACTGTATCTTATAATTAATCAAGTACAATATTTTTGTTCCCAAATATAGTAAAACCTCCATAATTGAAACTCCCGTATAGCGGACACCTCTGTTTAGCGGTCTCTTTTTCGTTCTTCAATGTGTTTGAACATTTTTCTATGTCAATAGCGGAATCTAATGATTCATGCAAAGGGTTGCATACGACACAAAAAAAAAAAAAAATCTATAATATTGACAAAAATGAAAAAAAATCACAAAAATTCGTAAAATCTTTAAAAGTTACTTCGAAAATCAAACTGAAAATCATATCAAATATCGATGAAATTCAAAAATTGTAACAGACAAAATTTAGTAAATTATTAGGCTAAAAGTGTGAAACAATTTTCTTTTTTATCAATCTCAAAAAATAGCCGCAAATTGCGAAAAAATACTAAAAATCGCGTTTAAAAATTCAAAAATCGCTGTACTAATTCCGAATAAACTTTAATGAAGAGAGAACAAAATTTACAAATTTACAAATGTATTTATTTTTTGCAACTTCCTTAGATACAGTAAACGCTCGACTTTACGAACCTCTTTTTAGGTGCGTTCGTTATTATGTAAATACGTAGCACCTATTGTTGTCACTCAGTCCGTCCGTCTGTCTGTCCGTCTGGAGGGAAAAGGAGATGGATGTAACGGAATCAAAAGGACCGTAATGTAACGGAATCAAAAGGATTCCGTTACATTACGGTCAATGGGGAAAAAAGTTTCAAATGCATTTTAATCGTTTGTAATTTAAAACATATAATTATTGCGTAATTTTGTCGAGTCAGTTCAAATGTTATGAAAATCGGATGCATAGATCAATTACAGGGACAATCAAAGTTATTCCATTACATTACGGTCAATGGGAAAAAAGATTCAAATGCATTTTTATGATGTTACACTCATTCGAACATAATAGAATTGGCATGAATCTATGAAATATATATTAAATATGCATTGTGTACAATCTGTGATGCAAATAATTTTTATTATTAAATTACAGGGCCACACAAAAGTATCCCACTGCATAATTCTATACGGGGAAACATTGTTTGGGGTGTGTTTTATTTATATTCAACTATTTCACATTTTACGAATAAGATATTGAGGTTTAATAAGAATTACTTCCTGCATATTTACAGGAACACAAAAAAAGATTTCGACTACTATACTGTATCCGAAGTACGCTCTACTACACCAGCAAGATCTGAATATTTTAAAAACTTCGTGATCGTACGAACGCACCTCATTTGCTACGTTCACGTGCAATTTCCAACTTGTTTACGAGCTACTCGTTTTTACGAACTCATGAACTGGTCCCGATCAGCACTCCGGTTTACGAACACATTTCTTGAGTCCTACCGATTTCGTAAAATCGAGCGCATAGTGTATCGTATAATTAATCAAGTACAATATTTTTGTTCCCAAATATAGTGAAACCTTCATAATTATAACTCCCGTATAGCGGACACCTCTATTTAGCGGTCGTTTTTTTGTTCTTCAATATGTACTTGTTTGAAAATTTTTCTCTGTCAATAGCGGACATATTCAGCTCTCCCGAGGTGTCCACTATTCAGAGGTTTTACTGCACAATAAAACCTCGATAACGGAAACTCCCGTATAGCGGACACCTCTATTTAGCGGTCTCTTTTTCGTTCTTCAATATGTATATCAGGCCTAGCCGATACCTATAATGACAAAAATGAAAAAAAATCCATTCAAAAATCACAAAAATTCGAAACATCGTTAAAAGCTACTTCGAAAATCAAACTGAAAATCATATTAAATATCGATGAAATTCAAAAATTGTAGCAGACAAAATTTAGTAAATTATTAGGCTAAAAGTGTGAAACAATTTTCTTTTTTATCAATCTCAAAAAATAGCCGCAAATTGCGAAAAAATATTAAAAATCGCGTTTAAAAATTCAAAAATCGCTGTACTAATTCCGAATAAACTTTAATGAAGAGAGAACAAAATTTACAAATTTACAAATGTATTTATTTTTTGCAACTTCCTTAGATACAGTAAACGCTCGACTTTACGAACCTCTTTTTAGGTGCGTTCGTTATTATGTAAATACGTAGCACCTATTGTTGTCGCTCAGTCCGTCCGTCTGTCTGTCCGTCTGGAGGGAAAAGGAGATGGATGTAACGGAATCAAAAGGACCGTAATGTAACGGAATCAAAAGGATTCCGTTACATTACGGTCAATGGGGAAAAAAGTTTCAAATGCATTTTAATCGTTTGAAATTTAAAACATATAATTATTGCGTAATTTTGTCGAGTCAGTTCAAATGTTATGAAAATCGGATGCATACATCATTTACAGGGACAATCAAAAGTATTCCACTACATTACGGTCAATGGGAAAAAAGTTTCAAATGCATTTTAATGATGTTACACTCATTCGAACATAATAGAATCGGCATGAATCTATGAAATATATACTAAAATATGCATTCTGTATTATCTGTGATGCAAAGAATTTTTATCATTAAATTACAGGGCCCCACAAAAGTATCCCACTGCATAATGCTGTACGGGGAAACATGGTTTGTTTTAATTTTATTCACATTTTATGGATAAGATATACACTACTGTGCGAATTAATTGGGACAAACATAAATTTTTTTACAAATGTTCGTTAATTTGTATAGGTTAACTTACATGCTTTGTATAGCAATCTAATACGAAATATGTCCTCCTCTAGCTTGAATGATATCCTGTACACGTTTTGGCATGGATTCCACTAAATTAGAACATATATTTTTGATCTCGTCAACACGAAACCAAACTTTTTAACATTCTCAATCATTCTGTTCTTTGTTGAGCAGTCCATTTTACTCACACGTCTCTTTACAATGCTCCACAAATTTTCGATGGGATTTAAATCCGGAGAATTACCAGGCCAATCCAAAATCATTAATTTCTGTTCTTGAAAAAATTTGTTTGTTAGCTTAGAAGTATGGCATGGAGCAAGATCTTGTTGAAAGATACCGACACCACCAGCGAACGTTTGCACAATTTTTCTTTCTATTACAGAGATGTATTTTTTAGAGTTCCTTCAACTGGTTCTAAGCTGCCAGGTCCTCCAGAAGTAAAATAACCCCAAAACATCTGTTTCTGAGGGTGCTTAACTGTTTGTGTAAGATGTTGTTCCCTGATGGGTTCTCCATCAGTTCGCTTCACAAAAAAATGCGTTTCGTCGCTGAATATAACATTTTTCCAGTCTTGTGCAGTCCAAGATTGATATTTCCTGGCCCAATCCAAACGTTTTTTCTTCATTACACGGGTTAATAACTGTTTTTTGATTGGTTTTCTTGCAAATATCCCAGTTTCAATAAGGGTTCGTTGAACTGTCGATGAATCCACTCTCACACCAGTAGCTAATAATTCTCTCTGAAGATCTTTACTTGTTTTGCGAGAATGCATTTTACTATTTCGTACAAGGAATTTGTCTGTTCGAGGTGTTGTCTTGCGTTTGCGTCCACATTTACTCTTTCGTTTTGGAGACAATGTCCCAAAATACTTTTGCTGATTAATACTTCCTAGAAAACACTGGATTTGCCAACTCCAACTGTTGCAGCAATATCCCTCACAGTCATAAAGGTATGCTGTCTAAATGTAACAATTCTTGTCCTTTTCCTGGGAGTGATATCCATTTTTTAAATGCGCATCTGAAGCAAACAATTCACACAATCGACCACTCCTTACAGAAACTGAAGCGCAACTGAAGAGAAATATTTTCGACATGTCATGATCACGTGATCAAACCCGTTTAGACTAGTCAAGAGCAGTGGCACATTGTAAGAAAATACAGTTGTAACCGGTTTGAGACAGAAAATCCCCGAGGAAGGAACAATTTTCTTAAAAAACATGTTTGTCCCAATTAATTCGCACAGTAGTGTGTTTTAATTATATTCAACTATTTCACATTTTATGAATAAGATATTGAGGTGTAATAAGAATTACTTCCTGCATATTTACAGAAACACAAAGATTTCGACTACTATACTGTATCCGAAGTGCGCTCTACTATACCAGCAAGATCTGAATATTTTTAAAACTTCGTTATCGTACGAACGCACCTCATTTGCTACGTTCACGTGCAATTTCCAACTTGTTTACGAGCTACTCGTTTTTACGAACTCATGAACTGGTCCCGATCAGCACTCCGGTTTACGAACACATTTCTTGAGTCCTACCGATTTCGTAAAATCGAGCGTATAGTGTATCGTATAATTAATCAAGTACAATATTTTTGTTCCCAAATATAGTAAGACCTTCATAATGGTAACTCCCATATAGCGGACACCTCCATTTAGCGGTCGCTTTTACGCCCTTCAATATGTACTTGTTTGAACATTTTTCTCTGTCAATAGCACATATATTCAGCAATCCATTCAGAGGTTTTTGCGAATTCCTCACTAATCTCAAATACAATGTTTTGTTCCTAAATACAGCAAAATCTCCCCGTATACCTCCCTGTTCGATGTGCTGGTACCTATTTTCTGCTGCTGGTTTCATGCATTTCCGAGCAAAAATAAATTAAAACTTATCTCGCAAAGTTTAAATTTAAGAACACTCTTAACAAAATGTCTAAAATTCCGGTCACCTTTGCCCATACAGTGTATGTTGGTTCTTCTAAAAAATCATTAAAGATATCGTGTCAGTTAGGGTGTACATTTATATCGCTTGAGATACCATGCAAAAGTTTAAGGTATCATTAAGGATGTCATGTCAATTAGTGACTTTATATACGTAGGTTCTTTTAAGATATCATTAAATATATCGTGTCAGTGTATTATATCCATAATGATATCATGTCAGTTATGGAGTTATGTCGATTGCTATGTATTATGATACGAGGGTAGTTTGATAAGTCCGTGACTTTGAAATGAAAAAACCAATATACATACCAAAGTGCATTTTATTTTTCGACATAATCTCCTTTCATAATGATACACTTTTTCCAACGATGTTCTAACTTTTTTAATCCTTCCAAAAAATAAGATTTCTCAAACTCCTCAAAATAAGCATTTGTGGCAGTAATGATCTCAGAATTTGAAGAAATTTTTTTTCCTCCAAGCCACTTTTTTAAATTTGGGAAAAGGAAAAAATCACTGGGGGCCAAGTCAGGTGAGTAGGGTGGATGGGGGAGCAATTCGTATCGTAATTCAACCAGTTTAGCCGTTGAGATTGCAGACGAATGTGCTGGAGCATTGTCGTGATGAAAAAGCACTTTTTTCTTGGACAAGTGGGGCCGCTTTTCTTTTAGTTTTGCATTAAACCGGTCTAATAAATCAGCATAGTACTGTCCTGTGATCGTTTTTCCCTTTTCCAAATAGTCAATAAGGATTATGCCCTTTGAGTCCCAGAAAACTGTTGCCATAATCTTCCCGGCCGATCGAACGATTTTTGCCTTTTTCGGAGCCCGTTCATTTGGAGAAGTCCACTGTTTAGACTGTTCTTTTGTTTCTGGTGTGTAGTAATGTATCCATGTTTCATCAACTGTAACATAACGCCTCAAAAATTCGCTTGAATTGCACTTGAACTTGTCTAAACACAGTTTTGAAATGGTTACACGAGTCCGCTTTTGATCCACTGTCAGTAATCGCGGCACCCATCTAGCTGATAACTTTTTCATACCCAAATGTTCATGCAAAATATTGAATACACGTTCATTTGAAATGTTTACCTTCTTAGCTATCTCACTAATTTTCACGCGGCGATCTTCTAAGACGATATCATGGATTTTATTGATCATTTCTTCGGTCGTGATCTCAACTGGACGGCCAGAACGCTCTGCATCTGTTGTGTTCGTACGGCCACAGCGAAATTCTGTAAACCACTTGTGAACCATACCATGTGAGGGAGCGGAGTCTCCATAATATTTTCTCAACTTTTCTTCATTTTCGGTTAATGATTTACCGCGCAAAAAGTAATGTTTTATCAACACACGAAATTCCTTTTTCTCCATAATCAGAACTAATTCGACAATCGTTTGCTTTCGAATGCAATAGAACACAATGTATTTAAAATATCGTCTGCAACTTTCACGAGTGCTGCCACAGGTAATGAAAAATTGATAACATAATAATAATCATGCGATCAGACTGCCACCTTTTTTAAAGTCACGGACTTATCAAATTACCCTCGTATTAACTACGCCGATTGCTTTAATGTATTATGTTAAAGATATCATTAAAGTGTTAATAATCGTATTATTTTTTATCCCTATCAGCCCAGTCGCTGTACCAGGACCAGCGAAGCGGCGACGAAGAAATGGCGGATGAGACCGGAATGAGTCATTCATCATCCCTGTTGAGGCCGCAGCAGCAGAGAAAAATAGCGGTAAATAGCTTTTGGGGTCATGGGGCTTTTAAAACTTAAAAAAAAAATTCAATCTTTGAATATATATATTCATTAACCCTTTATCTGCCGACGGTACTTATAAGTACCATTAAAATTACTTATAAAATTCTTTTAATACGTCAGTTAGTTGTAATACTGTTTAGAATGAGTCGTAGATATATTAATTTATCTTGTTCCAAAAGCATTATTGGTAGCACAAAACAAAAATATTTTTATAAGAATGATTTCTTTTATAAAAATATTTGTACCTTTGTACCTTTTTCAGCTTTCTTGGCGCTGTGGGAGGGGGGGGGGATTTTTAAATTCGGAAATATTTGTATATTTATATTATAAGAACATCCTATTTGTACATTTTATAATTCTGCAAAATACTAAGAAAACAATTTAAAATAAAAGATTTGAATTCATAAATTTCAAACTAATTTTGAAATTTAGAGTAATCTTTTTTTTTTAAATCTGAAACCAAAATTGAAAACAAAAACTAGCCCGCTTATAGATCGTCCTCAGCTATCCTATGCAAAAAAATCATGTCAAAATATTAAAATTTGAGCGAGATATTTGAAAAGAACGCTCTCATAGACTTTACATTATCATCCGGGTGTTTCTCGGTCAGTGCGTGGGCTCTTAAGCCGTCCTCCCCAAGATTTTGAAGCAAACTGAAAAATTAGTCGCTGGGGACCACCGTAATACTTACCCATCATGGATATGCATATGAAAATAAAACATGTGAAAACTATTTATGTAATGCATTGCAATTCATAAACAAAATTTATATATTGTTAATATTTAAATTTAATGTAGTATAGTAATGCTATATTAAAGCTCTCTTTAATATAGTAATGCTCTATAATATAGTAATGCTATAATTTGCTCTTTAATATAGTAATGCTATATTAAAGAGCTGCTGATGTACCAATTTCGACAAATTATATAAAACGCCAAACTACTCAAGTAGTACCGAACTGCGTAAAAGAAACATCCTTATAACTCCAAAAATAATAATTCTATTAACTAACAATTAATTGCGTCGGATTAAGCGTCTCATTTTCAATTAAAACATACCTCTGAATTGAAATTTGAATGAAATACAGGGTCGTGAAAAATCGAAGAATGAAGAAAACAAGATTACAAATATCTCGGCAACTGATAATCCGATCGACTTCGTTCTATATGCAAAATGTGTGTTATTTTATTGCTTTTTACGTCCATTCCTTAGAACAAAAAAATTCGAAAATTTTTATATACTTTTCATCAGAACGAATTTTTCGAGAGTCCGAAAAAAATAGTTTCGGATAATCGAGGTTGCTGATATTAAATAGGCTCTGTCCTATTCTTACATACTAACTACATACAAAATTTCAAGTCTCTATCTCAATTTGTTCGAGAGATAGAGCGTTTACAGACTGACAGACGGACGGACGGCAATTTTTTTTTTTTTTCAAAAAAATATGTTTTTCGGAATCTTCAGTGTCCGAAACGTGTAAATCCGTCAAAATTTTTTTTTCGATTTTCAAAACGATTGCAAGACTTACACTATACTACGTATGATGGGTAAGTAAAAGTACGATGCGGTAGAAAAACATAAGAAATCGTCGTACGGGATAATTGCCGTGTAATTTTATCCAGTCACTTCAAATTTTATGAAAATCGGATGTATAGTTTAAGGACAAGCAAAAGTATTCCGTTACATTACGGCCGATGGGAAAAAAAAGTTTCAAATGCATTTTAATAATATTACACTCTTTCGAACATAATGGAGTTGATATGCATCAATGAAGTATATGCTAAAATGTACATTCTGTACAATCTGTGGTGTAAAAAATATTGGTTATTAATTGACAAGGCCACACAAAAGTATTCCATTACATAATGGTATAAGGGGGAAACAATGTTTAGGGCGCGTTTTAATTAGATTAACCTATCGCATTATGATTTCATGAAAATTTTACATTCTAAATCATTTTACGTAAATTGTTTAGACTAAATTAAAAGATTCGTATAATAATCAGTTAATAAACTTTTGAAGGATTTTAGAAGGATTGAAGGATTACATTTGAGTTTACAGCGATTTTGTGCAGTTTTTATAACCCAACTCAAATATTTTGTTTTAAATTGTTTTCTTTGTGTTTTGTAGAATTATAAAATGTACAAATGGGATGTTCTTACAATGGAAATATAGAAAGAAATATTTCCGAATTTAAAAATCCCCGTCCCCCTCAGCGCCAAGCAAAATGCAAATGCAAAAGAAATCATCCTTTTAAAACTATTTTTGTTTTCTGCAATTATAATTTCTTACAATTCCAAAAATAACAATCTTATTAACTAAAAGTTTATCGGGCCGGATTAAGCGTGTCATTTCCAATTAAAATATATCTTTGAATTGAAATTTGAATGAAATACAGGGTCATGAAAAACCGAAGAATGTGGAAAACAGGATTAGAGATATGTCGGCAACTAATAATTTGATCGACTTCGTTCTTTATGCAAAATTTCTGTTATTTTATTGCCATTTACGATCACTCCTTAAAATAAAAAAAAATCGAAAATATTTATATACCTTTAATCTTCATTAATCTTCAATCTTTAATATTACCTATAATCTGTGGTGCAAAGAACATTTGTTATTGATTTACAAGACCGCGCAAAAAATTTTCCATTACATAATGGTGTAGGGAGAACATTGTTTGTGGCACGTTTTAATTGTAATTAACTATTTAATATTTTATGAGATAGATATACGTTGCTGAAATGTAATAAAAGTTACTTCCTGTATATTTACAGGAACACAAAAAAGGATTTCGACCACTATACTATATCCGAAGTACTGTTTACTATAACAGCAAGGTCTGAATGTTTTTATAACTTCGTTATCACATGAACGCACCTCATTTGCTACGCTTCACGTACAATTTCCAACTTGTTGCATTTATAATTGAATTCGTCAAACATTACAGTCCATAAATCGACAGACTAAATAAATAAATTTTATGTTAAATTTTCTTCATTGGTACTTAAATTGACAATTGGCACCGTCACTGCATAAAGAATTAATGTATGATTTGGTCTTTTTTTTTTTTTTTTCCAAAACGATTTCTTAGATTTATTACGTTTTACTATTCATTTAAAAATACTCTGAAAAGTGGTTTATTGAAATAACACAGAATTTTTCGTTATTAACTATTTGGAAAAATAGTTGTTCGGTAGAGAATTGTGAATTCTGAATCTTTTTATTGGTTGAATTTCGCAACTTTATATTTTATTTTATTCGTTTTCTGATTGGTTCATGTTTAATGTCCAGAAATGAATTATTGCCACGGCGATAAAAACAAAGTATTAAAATAATTAATATCTCAAAAACAATTTGAGATTGCATTTAAAATTTTCTCTATGCGTAAAATGCGTGATGTTTAAAAAATTTGCAGCATCAAAAACTGCAAAACTAAAATTTCATTTAATATTTGTTCATAACTGGTCCAGAACTATTAACGTGAATCTAAAAGTCCAGGGACATTAATAGGACTCTGTAAATAAGTAAACTGTGTTGTGATCATCATAAAAATGATGTTATTATTGTTTTTTAAAGGTACTACTCTGTTATCCCTTCGACCAAAAAACGATCGCCAAACTATAACATTAAATTCCAATAATGGATGATCGTGAATGTCGCATTCAATGACATTAAATTCAATTCACGAGTTTAAAATGCCATTATTTCGACTTTTTAATTTATATTTTTATTAATAATCTACTAAATACTTGTTTTTCCGTTATTTACAATGAAAATTATGTCAATGTGTATAATTTGGCTATGTGTTTGGCGATTTGTATAATTTGGCGAAATTTGTCGAACTGGATAACCAAGTAGTACCTTTTAAAAATATAGAAATCATTTATAAGTCTAAAATTATAGCCTTTAAAAATATTATTTTCCAAAAAGTCGTTGTAATTTGGTAAATTATATATATATATATATATATATATATATATATATATATATATATATATATATATATATATTTGTATTAAATTTTCTTCATTGTTACTTAAAAGTACCGTCGGTGCATGAAGGGTTAATGTCTGTGTCTTTTTTGTTTCAGAGGACGCCGGTCTCGAAGACGTCTCAGAAATACGATTTCCCTGTCAAGCGAATCCTCCTGACGCGGGACCCCAAAGACAGATCCGTCAGTGGTAAGGATAATCTGCATTGTATCACACCTATTCTCCTTGTTTTTCTCCACAATATTCAAAAACTTTCCAATTGTAATGTTTTACATTCTAAATTAAATATAACGGATAATAAGCTCTTGTAAGCTGCGGATAGCCAGATATAAAAAAGGCAACCGTATTTTGGTGGCGTCATCTACTGGCAATCGATATAAATAAAAGATTTTGGCGTAATAATATAATTCGATATCTGTTTTTTAAACATCGGTTGATATCGATTTTTTAAACTTCGTTTATATGATTTTAGAATTTTGTTCTAAATAAATAAAATTAATATTGTAATTTAAATTTAATCTTATTAATTCCGGGTTTCCCCTCATCTTAGAGAAAAGATTTTTATGACTGCCACGTTAGGCATAAGTATTTAGATTTCATAAGTATGCGATTGTTCAACATGCATATAATCTGCATTGTATCACAACTATTCTCCTTGTTTTTCTCCGCAATACTCAAAAATTGTAATACTTTAAATTCTAAATTAAAAATAACGGATAACATTCTCTTGTAAGCAGCGGATTTCAGATATAAAAAAGGCAACCCTATTTTGATGGCGCCATCTACTGGCTATCGATATAAATAAAAGAACTTGGAGTAATAATATAATTTGACATCGATTTTTAAAACTTCGTTTATTTTATTTTAGAATTTTGTTCTATATAAAAAAAAATATTATTATAATTTAAATTTAATCTTATTAATATAGGGCTTACCCGCTTATTTATTTTTTTAATTTTTTGTTCCCATTATAGTCATTGGTAAGGATGAGGCATTCGATTTTTTTATATTTTTATACTATAAACGTCATATTTCTATTATTTTGAGTAGAAATAATCTTTTTATTTATATGTACAGATAGATGTACACACATAAATATATAACAAATCATTGGCCATTACACAATTCTTGTTAAAATATCTTTTAACTACGTTATACAAGTAAATTTAAATTAGAAGGCATTTTTTAAAAATGTAAATCAAAGATGAAATTATTTTTTTTTAAGTTTTATTTTTGGACATTATATAAAAACGTCGTTTGGGAGCATATTTGGCAATTGTTTATAAATTGCCAAATATGCATTAAATTCAATTCACGAGTTTAAAAATGCCATTGAATGCCATTATTTCGACTTTTTAATTTATATTTTTATTAATAATCTACTAAATATTTGTTTTTCCGTTATTTAAAATGAAAATTATGTCAATATGTATAATTTGGCTATGAGTTTGGCGATTTGTATAATTTGGCGAAATTTGTCGACTGGATAATCAAGTAGTACCTTTTAAAAATATAGAAATCATCTATAAGTCTAAAATTATAGCCTTTGAAAATATTATTTTCCAAAAAGTCGTTGTAATTTGGTAAATTATGTATATGTATATATGTATATATTTGTATTAAATTTTCTTCATTGTTACTTAAAAGTACCGTCGGTGCCTAAAGAGTTAATGTCTGTATTGTATCCTGTTACAAAATAACAAGTTGTTGGAACCTGTTACCAGTGCTCCTGTAGAATGATGTAACCTGTTAACCAAAAATATTGATATTCCCATAGAGTAAAGAGAAGTACTATTATGTCTGGGGATGACGCCAAAAATGTAACCCTAAAATCTGCTACATTAAGGGGGCCTAGGGGTTGATCGATACGGAAAAACATGTAAATAGAGCTCTAGCTTCAAGTCCATATAAAAACATATAATTAAGATATAATTAATTTAAACTTTCTGATATTTTAAAGCTATGTTTGTAGTCTTATAAAATTATATAATGAAGTACTTCAATGTAATAAAATAAGAAATATGGCAAAATTTATGTAACACAATTTTCGAAAAAAAAATTATGTGTTATATCACCAACACCAAGATATCTTAACGTTGAATTGACATAAGAACCTAATTTTTGCTTTAAAATGCTCCAGAAACTTTACTCTATAGAATGAATTAAGGACATAACTATCACTCAAAAACAACAGTATTAAAAAAACTCTGAAAGTTTAAAATTTAAAAAACTCCTAAAAAATACAACTTTTTTTTCATTAAAAATACTCAAAATATTAAACTATCCGAACTGCATTAATTCATTCTATAGATAATGATGTTATATGCATGCAAAAATAATCTAAGCCATTCCATCAAATAGATTTTTTTTAAATCTTGGTGTTAGTCGTCAAAAATCAAGTTTTGCGAAAACGCGACTTAAAGTTGAAATTCTATGGGTGCGGCTATGAAAATGTTGATACATAAATGCTTATAACTCCGTTAAAAATGCAAATATTTTTATGCGGTTTTTTGCATTGAGTTAAGAATTAATTAAATAATCAAACTAGATCATTAAAAAAAATCAATTTTTTGAAAGGTTTTCAACCCCTGAGCCCTCTTAAGACAGACATAACTACTCTGGAGTTGAACTGAAACTCCCTATTGTTTACTCCCCACTTGCGGTTTACTGACAATACAAAACGGGGGAGATCGCTATCTTAACCCTACTTATGGATTCAAACTGCTTATTTTCCGATTTATTTTTGAATTCATTATTGCTCTCAAATACACCAAACTTTCAAAATCTTTTATTTGGAAAGTACACAAGATGCCGTAATGGTCGATTCTTTGATAAATGCAGAAAATATTGCAAAAAAAAAGCAATCAAAAACGGCGTTTTGAACCGATTTTTCCCAAGCGGGAGATCTGGGAACGAAAAAAAGGGGTCATACTGATAAGGTAATTGTTTATAACTCAAATTCTAATGAATTGAGTGCAAAAAGACATCATGCGTCCCTTCAAGAATCCCCTCAGCAAGTTTCGTGTTTCTACTTTTAAAAATGTGTCTGAAATTGTATCGGAAAATTTCAGCTGTTGAAGGTGGAAAAGCTTTTTTTTTTCGAATACACCCTTAAGGGAAAGATTCCTTTCCTATACTAGGATTGAAGTTGAACTGGAAAACTCGCTAACATCAAAGGCGCCGCCTTAGTTGAACTGAAACCTTGTATGGGTTAGCAGCCTAAGTCCAATTAACCCGTAAGCACACGGGTACATCGGGTATTTTTGACCCGATGCTCAGGATTTTCAGGAATTTCTCAAGACTGCCACTTCCGGTACCTTACTTGGGGGGGGGGGGGGTCTAGCAAGAGGAGGATCCTGGGAACAGAAACTTGAAAGACGAGATTCGTCTAGAGTGGCTAGTGTGAATGGGTCAGTTTTACCCAACATACAAAATATACAAAATAACAAAATACAGTCGAGTCTCTATATAACGAAATCCACCGTTCCAGTAAAAAATTCGTTATATAGAGAAATTCGATTCATAGAGAATGATGTATAAAATCGTATTTAATGTGTAAATTTTGAACAAATATTATTTTTGATCGTTTCAATTAAGAATTTGAAATGTTTAAAAGTAAATATTAACTTAATAATTTATTTCTTAATTATTTAATCTGTTTCAAAAAAAGAGATATGAAAATCAAATGAGGAAGACCTACATTAATTTCAGACAAAGATATCTGTTATTTTTTGTTGTTTTGATTTTAAAATTGTTACGCTTTAAAAAAATGCTCAAATTTTAGCAAGGAATGAAAAATTGTAATTAACATTTTCCTCCATTTGAAGGCCTCTGTTATGTGTCTCTCATTGATTCCTCTCTTCTATGTGTAACAATCCAATTGACTCTGTTTTGAGAAGGATGTGGAAAGGTGTGTGGGGGGTGGGATGAATTCGTTGGATTTAAAGAACAAGGAGAAAAGTAATATTAAAAAAACTCAGCACTGAACGATAAATCAAAAATAAGTGTTGGAAAATTGATCCCATATGATTTAAAACTGAAAAAACTAAGAACAATTTATGAAAAATTTCGTAATATGGAGATAGATATTTCGCTATATAGAGACTGTTTTTAATGTAATCATGCAATAAGAGAACCGTTCCTACTAAAAATTCGTTATATAGAGAAATTCGATGTATGGAGTTTCGTTACAGAGAGACTCCACAGAATATTACTTACAGTATACAGAATATTGCTTGTAATTCTATTTAAACATCTTTTTTCAAGAAAAAAAATTGTTAAAATTAAGTACTAAATGTATAAGCGTTTCAAAACGAGTGAATGCCGAAAAATGATACAAAATTAAAGGTAAGTTTTTTTTTTGGAGTTTTTTTGCTTTGAAATTTGATTTTTAAAACAAATAATATATTTCGTTACTTAAAAAACGGTTCAAATAATACTTTTGACTTTACTTTTTTCCTGTCCATATTTTACCGAGAAGTTCACGAAAAAGTTAGGGTCACATTGATCTAGTGCGTGTGGTTACGTCATAGAAATGGGTGCGTGGGCTGAAGCACCAACAAAACCACGTGCTTTGACACGCCTATCAATTCAAACCTGTATTTCGCTGCTCTTGTGTAATGTAATATTATTAATTATTTTCTCCTATTTCGCAGGCAACGGCTTAGGAATGAAGGTGGTCGGCGGGAAGGAGGTTCCAGGTTCGAATGGCGTCATCGGCGCCTACGTGGCCAAAATATTTCCAGGGGGCGTGGTCGAGACGCTCGGCGAAGTCAAAGAAGGTAAGAATAGAACAAGTTACACGTGAAGCGTAGCAAATGCGGTGCAATATTAATTACAAACCTAACAATGTTCTCCCTATACCATTATGCAATGGGATGCTTTTGTGTGGCCCTGTAAATCAATAGCAAATGTTCTTTGCACCACAGATCATGCAAAATGTATATTATAAATATAATATGTACTTAGTAGATGCATATCAATTTTATTATGTTCGAATGAGTGTAACACCTTTAAAAGGCATTTGAAACATTCTTCCCCATTGACCGTAATGTAACGATTGAATTGTCGTTAATTTTGGTTGTCCGTGTAATTGATCTATGCATCCGATTTTCATAAAATTTGAAATGACTCGACAAAATAATGTAATAATTATGTATTTTAAATTTCAAACAATCCAATAATGTTGAGTTTTGTTACGCTTCTCAAATCCGTACAGCCTGGAACCAGAGGTTGTGCGGATTTTAGAATTTTAACCTGCAATGATTTATAATTGCAGGATTAATTGATTTATAATGAATCAAACACATGTGTGATAATTCACACATGTATTTGATGTATACAGAATTTATTTAAAAAATTGAAAAAAACGATTATGAATGTTATTCAAAATAGCATAAAGTTTAAAAATGATTACATAAAATACTTTGTTTATATAATATTTTTCTGCCACTTGAAAAACAGAAATTTTCATAACGGTAATCTGATGCTGTACAAGTTTAACTATTGATATTATTGTTTATGGTTGAATTTTTATTTCAAAAGTAAAAAAAAAAAAAAATTACAAAAAATTCTATGATAATTTAATATTACTTTTCAGAGCATTTCAAAATTATTAAATTCTAGTACAAATTTATATTTTTAATAAAAATTTCACAATATTTTATATATATATATATTAAGATAAATAATATATTATTTAACAATATATTGTTTATCCTAAAAAATAAAATGTACATTATCTACTTAATACTACTAAAAAAGTCTCAGATTATGTCATGAAAAGAGTTTACGCCAGTTGTTGCCAATTAAAACCGGTTATAACCACTTTCTGCCACTGGCATGGCAGAAACCATTTTCAGCCGGCAAAAATCCAGTCCTGATTTCTGGCCATTGCTTTGTTTACATGTTTTAAAACAGTACATTGCATTGTTAAATGTAATTTATAATGCAATCAAAACTATAATAAATGCTCACAATGAACTAAAAAATATTAAAATAAATAATAAAGTGAAATAATAAAAATTTAGATACTTTATAAAATGTTACTAAAATATTAAAAGTAAAGGTCAAGTTAATAATCAATAATGTATGATTAAATATTCATTATAAAGATGAAATGTATTCTTCCTAAATATTATTATACCCATTATTATTACTTACCCATCATACGTAGTATAGAGTAAATCTTGCAATCGTTTTGAAAATGGAAAATTTTTTTTGACGGATTTACACGTTTCAGATGCTGGAGATTTTGAAATACAAATTTTTAGAAAAAAAATTGCCGTCCATCCAGCTGTCTGTCTGTATGTATGTAAACACTCTGTCTCCCGAAAAAATTAAGATAGAGTCTTATCAGTAATCTTGATTATCCGGAACTATTTCTTTCAGACTTTCGAAAAATTCGTTCTGATAAAAGGTATATAAAAAAATTCGATTTTTTTTTATTTTAAGGAGTGGAAGTAAAAGGCAATAAAATAACACAAATTTTGCATATGCAGCGAATTCGATCGGATTATACGTTGCCGAGATATTTGTAATCCTGTTTTCCACATTCTTCGATTTTTCATGACCCTGTATTTCATTCAAATTTCAATTCAAAGATATATTTTAATTGGAAATGAGACGCTTCATCCGACGCAGTTAATTGCCAGTTAATATGATTATTGTTATTTTTTTAGAGTTATAAGGATGTTTCTTTTACGCAATCCGGTACTACTTGTGTAGTCTGGTATTTTACATAATGTGTCGAAATGGGTTCATCAGAAATTCATTAATAGAGCATGGTTATGTGTTAAAAATACTTAAATATACGTTTATATTTTGTTTTGGTATTGTAATGCATTTTATAAATTGCTTACATATGTTATGTTTTCATATATTATGTCATGCATATCCATGATGGGTAAGTATTACCGTGGCCCCCAACGACTAGTTTACAAATAAAGTTGTTTTAAATAGATGCAATTGAGGTTATAAAATATATGATAAAATATTAAATATGATAAAATATTAAATATGAAAAAATATTAAATATGATAAAATATTAAAATAAGTAAACTAAACTAATAAAAATTAGTTAAATTGATTAAAATATTGAAAGCAAAGCTCAAGTTAATAATCAATGATGTATCATTAAATATTCATTATAAAGATATTCGATGTATTTTTTCTTGAACTATTCAATGAAACCTGCCCCATAAAGGTACATTAATAATTCACATCAAAGTTATAAAACAACACGTAAAGCGTAGCAAATGAGGTGAGTTCGTACGATGACGAAGTTTTAAAAACATCACTCTCATGTATCAATCACATAAAACTGTAAATGGTTAATTACAATTAAAATGTTCTCCCCTATACCATTATGTAATAAGATACTTTTGTGTGGCTTTGTAAATCAATAACAAAATGTTCTTTGTATCACAGATTATATAAAATGCATATTATAGTATGTACTTTATAGTTGCATATCAATTTTATTAAGTTCGAATGAGTGTAACACCATGTAAATGCATTTGAAACATTTTCCCCCATTGACCGTAATGTAACGGAATACTTTTGATTGTCCCTGTAATTGAACTATGCATCCGATTTTGACAAAATTATGTAATAATTATGTATTTTAAATTTCAAACGATTAAAATACATTTGAAACTTTTTTTCCCCCATTGACCGTAATGTAACGGAATCCTTTTGATTGTCGCTGTAATTGATCTATTCATCCGATTTTCATAAAATTTCAAATGACTCGACAAAATTATGTAATAATTATATATTTTAAATTTCAAACGATTCGGTTGGGTAGTTTTTACGTTGTTATATGCGGACGGACAGACAGACGAACAGACTGAGCGACAACTATAGGTGCTAGGTATTTACATAATTGCGAACGCACCTAATAATGGTTTGTCGGGTGGTTGTACTTGTGACGGCCCTAAGGGAGAGGGTGCCCCCTGATCTCTATTATTTTATGAGTTATTAAACATCCAAATGGGTCCGGGACTTTATAAACATCCTGTATATAGGAAAAAACATATTAGGAATTTTAAAATACAAATGAGTTAGAAAATAATAAGCAATAATAATTAATTAGGTAGCTTTTTACTTTTTGTAATGAAATCTACCTAAAAGTCAATAAAGTCACTTGTTTTGTCCGCAGTATAAAATGTTTGATGCTGCCATCTAGTGTCGATGCAATACACTAAACAGTTGCATTATTGAGATTAAATGTTGTTAACCCCTTTTGCAGGCGATCAGGTGCTGGAGTGGAACGGGATACCGCTGACGGGAAGAACCTACGAGGAGGTGCAAAGGATCATCGCCTCGTCCGCTGACGAAGTCGAAATCGTCATTCGATGGTAAGCACAGCAACGCCACTCTCCTCCTTCAACAGCTCGAAATTTTCAGATTCATTTTTGAAAGTAAAAACATGAAACTTAATGCGATGATTTGTGAAGTGATGTATAAGACGCCGTGTGATGTGATTTTTCACTGAATTCATTAGAATTTGATTTATAAACAATTATTTTCTCAGTTCGATCATTCTTTGTGTTCCCAGATCTCCTTGTTCGGAAATTTCTATTCAAATTGGCCACTTTGACAGCATATTTTGCAATATTTTCTATATTTACCATAAAATCGACAAACACGACACATTATGTGGTTTCTAAATTAGAGATTTTGAAAGTAACGCCATTTTCCACCTTCAACAGCTCGAAATTTTCTGATACCTTTTCAGATTCATTTTTGAAAGTAAAAACATGAAACTTGCTGTGATGATCAATGTGAAAAATAACAGTAGTAAGTCTTGATTAAGTACATTGATAACTACGAGGTGCAACCCGTTGAAATTCGACGAAAGAAAACTTTTAAAAAGAACTGTTATATTTATTTATATTAAATCTGCAAATTAGTTATAGTAAAAATACATCTTATAAGCTAAAATTAACAAAATACTATAAAACTCAATAATTCAAATTATTAAACGAAATTCACCAGATTTTATAACAGACACATTTTAATTCCTTTTTTTTTTTTTTTTTTTTTTTTTTTTTTTTAATTTTGAGCGATTCTGTTGCCATAATTACAAAATTGGTGGTAAAAATAAATAAATAAATAAATAAATAAATAATGTATCAAAAATAAATTGAGATACAGCTTTGAAACTAATTGCATTTAAAAGTACTTTTTTGTCTCTATATGACGGTCTGAAAATTTTAAATTTGTGATATATATAAGTGAAAAATTTTGTAGTAGTAAAAATTGCAAAACCGGAATTGCTTTTCAAATTTCAGGTTGTTGCCATTCGCAAAATGACGTATGCGTTATGCACAGATATGTTTGGCCTTTATAATATAGATATGTTTATGCGTTTACTATTTGACTATAATAATATATGTATACAATAATTCGACACAATGTATACAGTAGTTTCGTTCCGCAATGAAAAAGTAACTTTCTATATTATAAATAAATATTTTGCTATCTTGTAATCGAGTCATCTGTTTGTTTATTGAACAACATACATCTGACTTGTGTGCTCGACATGAAGCCTGCTTATAAACCATCGTCAATATACAGGGACGAGATAGCACACAAGGAAATATTACAACACAAGAGAAGTACAACCAGGAGCTCCACACACAGAGTGTGTGTGTAATGGAGCCAGTGGGATTCGAACCCACAACCTCACGATCAGCGGCGTGATGTTTTAACCACTCAGCCACGGAGGCCCATCGAGTCATCTTCAGAATGTAAACAGAAAATAAAATAATATTAAATCGAAATAAATAAATACAATGAAATAAACATAATGATACAGTCGACTCTCGTTAATTCGAATTCGCGGGACAACAAGAAATGTTCGAATTATGGAAAGTAGGAGAAGAAAACATGCTTAATATGGTACTATTACAAAAAATTAATATTATGCTTTTTTTTTTAATTTATTTCGTCTGTTATCATTAGAATATGACTTAATATTAAACTAGAATGTATAGATACATACACTTATTAAATGATTAAAAACAAGCACGATGGAAGAAAAATTTGAAGCGTCGCTGATGGACAGACGGGGCACTAAGAAAGTGAATATCAAATGCATGGGATTATATGTATACTCGTTCACAAATATTTTTTTTTTCACAAAAATCAAAGAAAGAAAGTTATTCAAATGATCTGAAATCCGTGAGAAAGAAGCGAAAAATGAAAAATCGGAGCTCTCGAATAAAAAATCGGATTAAACGCTGTCAAAAGAAAATGAGTTCGAATTGATGAAATTTTTTAACGTTATTCTGCCATTGAAAATTTCGGGACTTCATGTTGAGTTCGAGTTAAGCGAAGATTCGAATTAACGAGAGTCGACTGTATATTATATATGTATTATATATCTATATATATGTTGATATATATATATTATGATACATTATTTTATATATATATATTATGGTATATTATGTATATTTTGATATTTTAATTTCATATTAAAGTTTTTGTTTTGTGCACCATTGAGCAATGTTTTGTATTTTTAATAAATACATTCTTAGTTAGTACAATAAAACAGAAAATACAATACAGACATTTAATAAATAATATAAATTAATATAAATTAATACTAAATATTAAATAAATAATAAATATATAGTAAATAAAATTAAAATAGAATTATATAATTAATAATAATATCAATAATAATTTTATTATTATAATTATATAATTCTATAATAAATATAAATAAATGTTAAATATTATTAATTAAATATTAATTAATATCAATTAATAAATAACCTAAATAAATGTAAATTAATATATATATATATATATATATATATATATATATATATATATATATAACAAAATAATAATAAATAAATAAATAGAAAATACAAGAAAAATTTACTTTTTTACAGTGCATTTATTCATTGAATCTTTTCACTTCTCTTCCATTGCAGCGACCTCAACATGCTGGAGACTTTGAACCGCCAGCGGCGCAATAGCCCGGGCATGGGCACTAGCGGCGGCCCCAGGGGCGAGGGGCCGGGTGGCGGTGGGCCCGGAAGGGGCCCCTCTCCCGCCCACAGCCCTTACTCCTCCTCCCCTCGGGGCCAGAGTCCCTCCCTCGGCAAGCGGGGGGGTATGGGGAGCGGCGGAGGAGGGAACGTGGTGGGGGTGACTACTCACAGCGGTATTATACCCAGTCAGGCCTCTTCCTATGAAAATCTGCAAACTACCGATCAAGGTAGGTGTATTTTTTTTCACCTCTCTCAGTCATACGTCAAAGATGACGTTTTCCTTGCATATCAACTCCAAACAAACCGTTGCTATGGTATATTTTTTTTATCTTTATTATATTTTATAACTATAATTTACAGATATATCTCACAGATATATGTTTTAGTACTTTATACGCTGTGATAACATTTTCTACGATTTATATTTGCTAACATAGCAACCGTTTGTTTGGAGTCAATTTCCAAGCAAAATGTCATCACTCACGTAAATTCTGAAAGCGTCTATTGACGCTGCAGTATATTACATGCAGTATATATATATTTGCATATACAGGGTGATTCAGCTCGTCGGTGACAAACTTTAAGGATCGATAGAGCACACCTAGACGAACATTTTTGAATAGGGAATGTAGGGTCCCTGACGCGATGGTAAGGCGCTAGGCGCTTTCGAAAATTTGGGTGCCGAAATTCGAAACGTCATAAAAACTAGGGAAATGGTTAGATTTTCTTGCTTGTTAGGTCGAAATGATTCTGTTTGTTTAGACTTTCTTCAGTACCAATTTGATAAGCGTATCTCTTAAACCATGGATAGGGGGCGCTGCAGACTTTGGAGAGCTAGACAACAACTTTAAGCCCGTTATTTTGATAATTTAACACATGCTCGCCAAAGTTTATACTCTAACTTAAAGTTTGAACCCAAAAGTAGAGCCCTGCAAAAAGCGTAAGAGCCGGAATAAAATGTCAAAGTACAGGGTAGTCGAAACTCGAAGGCTCCTAAGAGATAAACAAACAGATTTCTTGACTTATGGCATGCATTTTCATGATTCTGTTTGCTGGGGCTCTCTGAAACTCAGTTGAACGGTACAAAAAGAAACATCGATAGGGGGCGCTTTGGGCAAAAAACATAATTCGTTGACATTTCGGACGCTAACTGGAAACGGGGCGCTACGATCAGTTAGAAACAAAACAAGAGAGTAATTTACTTATCATAAGAAGCTATTAAAACTGCAGTTTGTTTGTTTTTTTTAACAAACATAGCTGGTTTCAATCATGCACAATGCGCGCAATAAAATTTACATAAGGTGCTTTTTGCTGATTTATGCAAAAGATATCGTACCATATCGATATGCAAAAGATACGTAATGCGTAGACGACAACGCGAGATGACGTAGTTGTATGCGCAGACACGTCTTTTGAACGTGCGGTACCTACTTAAGCTTCGGGTTACTTGTCTGCAGATCGGTAGTAGGATGGAACGGTACACAAACTCTGAATTGGCTGACATGCATTTGGCGTATGGCGCTGCTGGTTGTAATGGACGAGCCGCTCAGCGGTTGTACGCCGAGCGTTACCCCAACAGGCAAATCCCCTGCCATGCCTTCTTCGCTCGAGTACACCAGAGGTTGTCCACAACGGGATCTTTCGACGGAGGCAGGCCTGAACGGGAGCGATCAGTGAGCACCCCCGACAACGAAGAGGCTGTGCTTAACCTGGTTGAGGACAACCCAGGTCTTAGCACGAGAGATATCGCCAGACATGTTGGCATTTCGCAAGCAACTGCGTGGCGCATCTTACGTTCCCGGAATCTGCACCCCTACCACATCCAGCGGGTGCAGTTGCTCAGAGAGCAGGATTTTGGCCCTCGAGTGGAATTCTCAAGATGGTACTTGGCGATGAGATCCAGGGATCCCCGTTTTGTAAACAGCATTTTGTTTACGGACGAGTCCACCTTCAGCCGGGAGGGAATGTGGAACGCCCACAACAGTCATGTGTGGTGTGATGAAAATCCACATGAAACCAGAAGCCGAGCAGCCCAGGAGCGTTTCTCAGTAAATGTGTGGGCCGGCATTCTGGGGGATTGCCTCATTGGCCCTTATTTGTTACCTGAACGGCTGACAGGTGGAAATTACCTGATTTTCCTGGATCAAGTGCTGCCGCAGCTTCTGGAGGAGGCGCACGTACCCGAAGGTTCGCGTCGCCAGATGTGGTTCCAGCACGATGGAGCTCCGGCCCATTACACGAACGACGTGCGTCTCCATCTAAACGCAAGGTATGGCCAGCGGTGGATCGGGCGTGGGGGTCCAGTTCACTGGCCTGCCCGATCACCAGACCTCACCTGCTTGGATTTCTTCCTTTGGGGTTACCTGAAGGCCGAGGTATACCATACACCTGTCAGCAGTGCTGAAGAACTTGTGGCGCGCATTGTGGCAGCAGCAGGGCAGATCAGAGATACTCCTGGCATTGTTGGAAACACACACTCCTCAATGCGACGGAGGTGCGAAGCCTGCATCATGGCCCAAGGTCGAAATTTCGAGCATCTTCTGTAGTGTTATTTTTTGTAAATAAATTTCCAGTATCATTGATGTTTTTGGTCTAAATTTATTCAGAAGTGTTGAGCAGAGGTAGAAAATGTGTTTTCATTATTACTAACTGATCGTAGCGCCCCGTTTCCAGTTAGCGTCCGAAATGTCAACGAATTATGTTTTTTGCCCAAAGCGCCCCCTATCGATGTTTCTTTTTGTACCGTTCAACTGAGTTTCAGAGAGCCCCAGCAAACAGAATCATGAAAATGCATGCCATAAATCAAGAAATCTGTTTGTTTATCTCTTAGGAGCCTTCGAGTTTCGACCACCCTGTACTTTGACATTTTATTCCGGCTCTTACGCTTTTTGCAGGGCTCTACTTTTGGGTTCAAACTTTAAGTTAGAGTATAAACTTTGGCGAGCATGTGTTAAATTATCAAAATAACGGGCTTAAAGTTGTTGTCTAGCTCTCCAAAGTCTGCAGCGCCCCCTATCCATGTTTTAAGAGATACGCTTATCAAATTGGTACTGAAGAAAGTCTAAACAAACAGAATCATTTCGACGCAACAAGCAAGAAAATCTAACCATTTCCCTAGTTTTTATGACGTTTCGAATTTCGGCACCCAAATTTTCGAAAGCGCCTAGCGCCTTACCATCGCGTCAGGGACCCTACATTCCCTATTCAAAAATGTTCGTCTAGGTGTGCTCTATCGATCCTTAAAGTTTGTCACCGACGAGCTGAATCACCCTGTTTATTCATTTGTATAATGTATTTATATAATACGTTAATTTGACGAGAATCTGCAGAACAGGAAATTTCCTTTTAAATTTGATTATTATATACATTGTTTTGCATTATATATTTGAAATTTGTTTACATGCTATGTATATTTGCATTTGTGTTTTCATTATGTATATCATGTATGTTATATATATATATACATAGGATATAGAAAGTATACATGCATAGTATCTAGTATATATATATTGATATTTATATATATACGAATGTACATATATAAACATTATATATATATATATAATGTAAACCTAATGTATACATGCATACATTATACGTAGTATAAATATTTATATTCGTTTATCATTATATACATGCGTAGTATGTAGTATGTATGGGTCATTTTTTCTAAACAGCGATATTTTTGTCCCTGCTTCAAAAACTAATCGTTGGGGGCCACCGTAATACTTACCCATCATGGATAGGCTTGTGAAAATAAAACATGTGAAAACTATTTATACAATGCATTGCAATTCCAAAACAAAATTGAAATATTGTTAATATGCATAGTAATGCTCTATTAAAGAATTGCTGATGTACCCATTTCGACAAATTATATAAAACGCCAAACTACTCAAGTAATACCGAACTGCGTAAAGGAAACATCCTTATAACTCCAAAAAAAATAATTATATAAACTAACAGTTGGATTAAGCGTCTCATTTTCAATTAAAATATACCTCTGAATTGAAATTTGAATGAAATACAGGGTCATGAAAAATTGAAGAATGTGGAAAACAGGATTACAAATATCTCGGCAACTCATCATCCGATCGACTTCGTTCTATATGCAAAATGCGTGTTATTTTATTGCCTTTTACGTCCATTTCTTAGAACAAAAACATTCGAAAATTTTTATATACCTTTCATCAGAACGAATTTTTCGAGAGTCCGAAAAAAATAGTTCTGGATAATCGAGGTTGCTGATATTCAATAGGCTTCGTCCCATTCTTACATACTAACTACATACAAAATTTCAAGTCTCTATCTCAATTTGTTCGGGAGATAGAGAGCGTTTACAGACAGACAGACAGACGGCAAATTTTTTTTTTCTAAAAATATGTTTTTCGGAATCTCCACTATCTAAAACGTGTAAATCCGTCAAAATTTTTTTTTTCGATTTTCAAAACGATTGCAAGACTTACCCTATACTACGTATGATGGGTAAGTAATAATGAATAAACTTGTATGAAAATTAAATAAATGCTACAATACTTTAATTACATGTTTTTATGTATGTTTAACAGGATAAAACATACTAGGGGAGAGGGGGGGTTAGTGTGGACAAGGGGTTAGTGTAGACATTCAAATAACAATTTAAATAATGTAGAAAAAATTACAAAAAAATTACACAAAATGACAACAGTGTACTCCATGCTAAGAAAAAATTTAGTTGCAAAGGGTTAAAAAGTTTTTGAATAGTTGCAAGAAGTTTAATTTCATGCATGAAAAGTAAAAATACGATTTCCATTTCATTTTTGCAGCACAAGGAATTTAAATTTAGAATCCAATAAACAAGTTTCTATAAGACAAGTATGACTTGTCTTCTTTATTTCTATAACCTTCATTAAGATTGACAGTTAATTGACAGCGTCGGTGTTCATTTTACACAATCCTCACAGCGGGTGACCGATATCACCTTATAATATCGGTGGTGGCAGCTCTAACTACCACTTCAAAGTTGTGCGGGCTGAGAGGAACGTCCGACACATATTACTTACCCATCATACGTAGTATAGGGTAAGTCTTGCAATCGTTTTGAAACATCGAAAACAATTTTTTTGACGGATTTACACGTTTTAGATAGTGGAGATTCCGAAAAACATATTTTTAGAAAAAAAAATTTGCCGTCCGTCTGTCTGTCTGTCTGTAAACGCTCTATCTCCCGAACAAATTGAGATAGAGACTTGAAATTTTGTATGTAGTTAGTATATAATAATGGGACGAACCCTATTTAATATCAGCAACCTCGATGATCCGGAACTATTTTTTTCGGACTCTCGAAAAATTCATTCTGGTGTATGTAAAAATATGAGGACATATACATAACGATACATACAGGGTGATTCAGCTCGTCGGTGACAAACTTTACGGATCGATAGAGCACACCTAGACGAACATTTTTGAATAGGGAATGTAGGGTCCCTGACGCGATGGTAAGGCGCTAGGCGCTTTCGAAAATTTGGGTGCCGAAATTCGAAACGTCATAAAAACTAGGGAAATGGTTAGATTTTCTTGCTTGTTGCGTCGAAATGATTCTGTTTGTTTAGACTTTCTTCAGTACCAATTTGATAAGCGTATCTCTTAAAACATGGATAGGGGGCGCTGCAGACTTTGGAGAGCTAGACAACAACTTTAAGCCCGTTATTTTGATAATTTAACACATGCTCGCCAAAGTTTATACTCTAACTTAAAGTTTGAACCCAAAAGTAGAGCCCTGCAAAAAGCGTAAGAGCCGGAATAAAATGTCAAAGTACAGGGTGGTCGAAACTCGAAGGCTCCTAAGAGATAAACAAACAGATTTCTTGACTTATGGCATGCATTTTCATGATTCTGTTTGCTGGGGCTCTCTGAAACTCAGTTGAACGGTACAAAAAGAAACATCGATAGGGGGCGCTTTGGGCAAAAAACATAATTCGTTGACATTTCGGACGCTAACTGGAAACGGGGCGCTACGATCAGTTAGAAACAAAACAAGAGAGTAATTTACTTATCATAAGAAGCTATTAAAACTGCAGTTTGTTTGTTTTTTTTAACAAACATAGCTGGTTTCAATCATGCACAATGCGCGCAATAAAATTTACATAAGGTGCTTTTTGCTGATTTATGCAAAAGATATCGTACCATATCGATATGCAAAAGATACGTAATGCGTAGACGACAACGCGAGATGACGTAGTTGTATGCGCAGACACGTCTTTTGAACGTGCGGTACCTACTTAAGCTTCGGGTTACTTGTCTGCAGATCGGTAGTAGGATGGAACGGTACACAAACTCTGAATTGGCTGACATGCATTTGGCGTATGGCGCTGCTGGTTGTAATGGACGAGCCGCTCAGCGGTTGTACGCCGAGCGTTACCCCAACAGGCAAATCCCCTGCCATGCCTTCTTCGCTCGAGTACACCAGAGGTTGTCCACAACGGGATCTTTCGACGGAGGCAGGCCTGAACGGGAGCGATCAGTGAGCACCCCCGACAACGAAGAGGCTGTGCTTAACCTGGTTGAGGACAACCCAGGTCTTAGCACGAGAGATATCGCCAGACATGTTGGCATTTCGCAAGCAACTGCGTGGCGCATCTTACGTTCCCGGAATCTGCACCCCTACCACATCCAGCGGGTGCAGTTGCTCAGAGAGCAGGATTTTGGCCCTCGAGTGGAATTCTCAAGATGGTACTTGGCGATGAGATCCAGGGATCCCCGTTTTGTAAACAGCATTTTGTTTACGGACGAGTCCACCTTCAGCCGGGAGGGAATGTGGAACGCCCACAACAGTCATGTGTGGTGTGATGAAAATCCACATGAAACCAGAAGCCGAGCAGCCCAGGAGCGTTTCTCAGTAAATGTGTGGGCCGGCATTCTGGGGGATTTCCTCATTGGCCCTTATTTGTTACCTGAACGGCTGACAGGTGGAAATTACCTGATTTTCCTGGATCAAGTGCTGCCGCAGCTTCTGGAGGAGGCGCACGTACCCGAAGCTTCGCGTCGCCAGATGTGGTTCCAGCACGATGGAGCTCCGGCCCATTACACGAACGACGTGCGTCTCCATCTAAACGCAAGGTATGGCCAGCGGTGGATCGGGCGTGGGGGTCCAGTTCACTGGCCTGCCCGATCACCAGACCTCACCTGCTTGGATTTCTTCCTTTGGGGTTACCTGAAGGCCGAGGTATACCATACACCTGTCAGCAGTGCTGAAGAACTTGTGGCGCGCATTGTGGCAGCTGCAGGGCAGATCAGAGATACTCCTGGCATTGTTGGAAACACACACTCCTCAATGCGACGGAGGTGCGAAGCCTGCATCATGGCCCAAGGTCGAAATTTCGAGCATCTTCTGTAGTGTTATTTTTTGTAAATAAATTTCCAGTATCATTGATGTTTTTGGTCTAAATTTATTCAGAAGTGTTGAGCAGAGGTAGAAAATGTGTTTTCATTATTACTAACTGATCGTAGCGCCCCGTTTCCAGTTTGCGTCCGAAATGTCAACGAATTATGTTTTTTGCCCAAAGCGCCCCCTATCGATGTTTCTTTTTGTACCGTTCAACTGAGTTTCAGAGAGCCCCAGCAAACAGAATCATGAAAATGCATGCCATAAGTCAAGAAATCTGTTTGTTTATCTCTTAGGAGCCTTCGAGTTTCGACCCCCCTGTACTTTGACATTTTATTGCGGCTCTTACGCTTTTTGCAGGGCTCTACTTTTGGGTTCAAACTTTAAGTTAGAGTATAAACTTTGGCGAGCATGTGTTAAATTATCAAAATAACGGGCTTAAAGTTGTTGTCTAGCTCTCCAAAGTCTGCAGCGCCCCCTATCCATGTTTTAAGAGATACGCTTATCAAATTGGTACTGAAGAAAGTCTAAACAAACAGAATCATTTCGACGCAACAACCAAGAAAATCTAACCATTTTCCTAGTTTTTATGACGTTTCGAATTTCGGCACCCAAATTTTCGAAAGCGCCTAGCGCCTTACCATCGCGTCAGGGACCCTACATTACCTATTCAAAAATGTTCGTCTAGGTGTGCTCTATCGATCCTTAAAGTTTGTCACCGACGAGCTGAATCACCCTGTATATCATATACAGGGTGATTCCAAATTTTTTTTACAATAAAAGAGGGGTGATAGTACACATCAAGACAAACAATATTAAATAGGAGACCAAGGGTCCAAAACGTTTTCTTAAGGAGATAGCCGCCATTAAAGTTTAGGGAGCAAAATTTCAAATAAACATAAAAAACGGAAAAATCGGTCGATTCATTTGCGGTTTTCACTAAAATTATTCTTTATGTCGGCATTTTCTTGAAATTAAATTATAAAGATAAATTTCAAAAAATGCCGATAGAGGGCGCTTTAGACTTTGGAGTAACGAACAACTATTTTTTGCCGGTATGTTTTGCATCTCATTAAATATTTTTGTAAGTTTACACTTAAACTTAAATTTTGAGCTCAAAATCTGTAGTTGGGAGTGGTTAAGTAACACAAACTGAGCTGTGTTCAGAGGGTTCAAATTTCAAATAATTAAAAAAAATCGGAAAAATTGGTCGATTGATTTGCGGTTTTCACTAAAACTATTCTTTATTTAAGTATTTTCGTGAAAATAAATTATAAAGATAAATTTCAAAAAATGCCGATAGAGGGCGCTTTAGACTTTGGAGTAACGAACAACTATTTTTTGCCGAATTGTTTGCATCTCTTTAAATGATTTCGGAAGCTTAGACTTAAACTTAAATTTTGAGCTCGAAATCTGAATAGTAGGGAGTGGTTAAGTAGCACAAACTGAAATGTGTTCAAGGGGGAGGGGGAAGTTCAAATTAAAATAATTATAGAAAATGGAAAAATTGGTCGATTCGTTTGCGGTTTAAAATAAAACTATTCTTTAAGTCAGTATCTTCTTGAAAATAATTTTTAAAGATAAATCTCAAAAAATTCCGTCAGAGGGCGCCTTAAACTTCAGAGTAACCAACAATTCCTTTTAACCATTATTTTTTGGTTCTAATTAAATGCTTGCAAAAGCATTTTAAATGTTCTCGGAAGCTTAGATTTAAACTTAAATTTTGAGCTCAAATCCTGAATCGTTATCAGGAGTTAAGAAGCGCAAACTGAAGTGTGTTCAGGAGTTGAAATTTAACCCTCTTTCCTCCTCGAACACAATTCAATTTTCCGCTACTTAAACACTCCCAACGATTCAGAATTTCAGCCCAAAATTTAAGTCTATGCATTTGAAAGCATTTAATGAGATTAAAAAATAACAGTTAAAAATAGTTGTGCGCTACTCCAAAGTCTAAGGCGCCCTCTATCGGCATTTTTTGAAATTTATCTTTAAAAATTATTTTCAAGAAAACACTGATTGATCAAGAAAACTGCTGATTTGAAAATTAGTTTTAGCAAAAACCGCAAACGAATCGACCAATTTTTTTCCGTTTTTTACAATTATTTAAAATTTGAATCCTCTGAACACAGCTAAGTTTGTCTACTTAACGACTCCCAGCTATTCAGATTTTGAGTTCAAAATTTAAGTTCAAGTCTAAGCTTACGAAAGCATTTAATAAGATGCAAAAAATAACGCCAAAAAAGAGTGTTTCGTTATTCCAAAGTCTAAAGCGCCCTCTATCGGCATTTTTTGAAATTTATCTTTATAATTTATTTTCACAAAAATACCTAAATAAAGAATAGTTTTAGTGAAAACCGCAAATCAATCGACCAATTTTTCCGTTTTTTATAATCATTTGAAATTTGAACCCTCTGAACACAGCTCAGTTTGTGCTACTTAACCACTCCCAACTACAGATTTTGAGCTCAAAATTTAAGTTTGAGTCTAAGCTTTCGAAAACATTTGATGAGATGCAAAAAATACCGGCAAAAAATAGTTGTTCGTTACTCCAAAGTCTAAAGCGCCCTCTATCGGCATTTTTTGAAATTTATCTTTATAATTTGATTTTAAGAAAATGCCGACATAAAGAATAATTTTAGTGAAAACCGCAAATCAATCGATCGATTTTTCCGTTTTTTATGTTTATTTGAAATTTTGGTCCCTAAACTTTAATGGCGGCTATTTCCTGAGGAAAACGTTTTGAACCCTTGGTCTCCTATTTAATATTGTTTGTCTTGATGTGTACTATCACCCCTCCTTTATTGTAAAAAAAATTTGGAATCACCCTGTATGTATCGTTCTGGTGTATATAAAAATTTTCGAATTTTTTTGTTCTAAGGAATAGATGTAAAAGGCAATAAAATGACACACATTTTGCATATAGAACGAAGTCGATCGGATTATGAGTTGCCGAGATATTTGTAATCTTGTTTTCCACATTCTTCGATTTTTCATGACCCTGTATTTCATTCAAATTTCAATTCAGAAGTATATTTCAATTGGAAATGAGATGCTTCATCCGACGCAGTTAATTGTTAGTGAATAGAGTTATTATTTTTGGAGTTATAAGGATGTTTATTTTACGCTGTTCGGTACTACTTGAGTAGTTTGGCGTTTTATATAATTTGTCGAAATTGGTACATCAGCAGTTCTTTAATATAGCATTACCATGTATATTAACAGTATATATAAATTTTGTTTATGGATTGCAATGCATCGTATAAATAGTTTTCACATGTTTTATTTTCATATACATATCCATGATGGGTAAGTATTACGATGGCCCCCAACGACTAGTTTTTAGGTCGTCTGTGTATTTAGTTTATTTTTTTTTTTCAATTTTGTCACTTATACCCCTTGGCTTCTGGGGTCCTCATAGGTATTTTTACATGCTTTATTAGGCATTTTTTAAGTAATATGTTTACAGTTACATGCATTTTTACGTTTTCAATTGTTAAATTACATTTTTAAAAAATTATGTGTTTTAATCTTCAACATTATGGAGTGTCCAACTTTATTTTTTGTTTCGTTTTTCAGGCTTTGGGCATCGGTTTGGCAGGGCGCTCCTAAGCACCGCCCCCACCTCCAGAAGTGTCGTCAGCGTGTTCACGCCCCCTTCCCTTGAGTGGCCAATGGACATTTACGACTCGGCCATCTACTCCACCCCTCAAACGCCAGACGATTTCTTTGACGAGCCTTTCCAGGTAAATTTTCCTATTAGATTTTTTTTGTTCGGTCCGTCCGTCTGTGTGTCTGTCTGTCATGATTTTTATTTATTCTTTTAAATAAAAAGAACTGAAACGAAACAAAAGTAACTATACGTTGAAAGCTCCATAAGTGCAGCGAAAGAAAAAAATGTAAACAAACCTAATTCACTACAGCCTAAATCCTGCCAAAGGACTTTTAAACAATAACCAATAAGATACGTTTCATTCGGGCGTTGCCATTAAAAAATTAACAAATAATCGCGATTTATGTGCCATATACGATAATGTAATATATATAGATATTTCGCTTTAAATCTTAGGTTAACTTCATGATCACAAAATACTTTAATTTCAAAGTAACTTAAAAATTTTATCAGCTGGTTTTTATTGCTTTTATTACTTACCCATCATACGTAGCATAGGGTAAGTCTTGCAATCGTTTTTAAATTGGGGAAAAAAAATTGTCGGATTTACACGTTTCAGATAGTGGAGATCCCGAAAAACATATTTTTAGAAAAAAAATTGCCGTCCGTCTGTCTGTGTGCCTCTAAACGCTCTATTTCCCGAAAAAATTGAGATAGAAACTTGAAATTTTGCATGTACTTAGTATGTAAGTTTTGACGGATTTACAGGTTTCAGATAGTGGACATTCCGAAAAACATATTTTTAGAAAAAAAAATTTGTCGTCCGTCTGTCTATCTGTGTGTCTCTAAACGCTCTATCTCCTGAACAAATTGAGATTGTGACTTGAAATTTTGTATGTACTTAGTATGTAAGAATGGGACGAAGCCTATTTAATATCAGTAACCTCGATGATCCGAATCTATTTTTTTCGCACTCTCGAAATATTCGTTCTAATGAAAGGTATATAAAAAATTTCGATTTTTTTTAATTTTTTTTTTGTTTATTTTAAAGAATGGATTTAAATGGCCTATCTAGGTGCCATTTAAATCCATTGCCCTTTTTAAATATTTTTTCCGTCAGTCCGTCCGCCTGTTTGCATGTCTATCTGTCGGTAAACGCTCTACATCCCGAACAAATTGAGATAGAGACTTGAAATTTTGCATTTACTTAGTATGTAGTCATCAGGGAAACATTAACTTAATTTCTACACTGCAGATGGCACCACTACTGTATCCATATCGCTGAGCTCGACAATAATATAATATATGGAGCTCATATGCGAATTTGACGAAGTTCCTTTTAAGTGAAGTCGGGATTTGCTTTTAGTATTGCATAATGTAAACTTTGTATCATGTTGGTTTTGTCTCATAATGTTTCCCTGATGATGACCAAGTTTTATTGTTCGAAACTGTAGGAATTCAATTCTACTTTACGTGATTTTAATTAAAGTTTTTAACATCTAGTATACACTGATGAACCGAATTTATTGTGTATTGTTCATAATCTATGCTTAACGCATGTTGGTTTTGTCTCATAATGTTTCCCTGATGATGACCAAGTTTTATTGTTCGAAACTGTAGGAAATTATTTCTTTTTTATATTGAAAATAGTACACAATTTTAGTTAAAGTTTTTAACATCTAGTATACACTGATGAGCTGAATTTATTGTGTATTGTGTCATAATCTATGCTCGACGCATGACTATTTTTATTTGTTGCATTTAATTCTCAGTTAACGGTTTTTTTTTTCTGTTCCAGACGCAGTGGCAGTCAGAAACGAACATAGAAGAGATGCAGGTAAGTGTCGAGAATATTCCAGTAAAAATACTTGAGATTTTGGTAACTTTTTTTTTTTATTTTCTTTAAGGATGTTCTTAAATCAAAAAGGGCAACTTTATGACACATGCATTAATTTATTTTTGTTTGGAAATGCATGAAAATAGCAGGTGCTGTTATTCAGAAACTGTTATTCAGGAACGTTTCTTTTTAAAAAACACAATAAATCTTTCATAACAAGCGTTCAAAGTGGACGTTTTTGAGCACGTTTCCCGACGGGAGCAGAAAAATCGGTAGAAAAGCAAGAGAAAAACGGTAGACATTTCTGATTTTTAAACCAATTATCCAATTATTAACATAAATCCTCACACAAACTTTACAAAACAAATAATTATAGACATTTCTGATTTTTAAACCAATTATCCAATTATTAACATAAATCCTCACACAAACTTTACAAAACAAATAATTATAGACATTTCTGATTTTTAAACCAATTACCCAATTATTCAATTATCCAATTATTAACATAAATCCTCACACAAACTTTACAAAACAAATAGTTATAGACATTTCTGATTTTTAAACCAATTATCCAACAAATCTTCGATCAAATTTTTTCCATCATTTTATATGAAAGGAGAAATTTAAATATATAAATTAACAACCCCAGCCAACTTTGGGCTAAGTTGAATAGAAATATATTTAAAAAATAAAATGTGAAACAAGAGCATTTTTTTATGTTCTTGACGCCTCTAAATCCAATATCAAAACTTACTATGACATCATAGTTCAGAATTTTAGAGCAGCACAGAAATGCACAGTGCTGCCATCTGTTATCAAACAGAACAACTAACATTAACATTTTATTCCAATCAAATTGGCTTCACTGAACAAGTTGATTTTCTCGAAATATCCTCACAACATCCAGTGTGATAGCAAACAGAACAAGTTGGAAGTTTGACGTGAAGCGTAGCAAATGAGGTGCGTTCGTGAGATAACAAAGTTTTAAAAATATCAATCTCATGTAATTCTAAATAGTTAATTACAATTAAAACGCTCAACAAACAATGTTCTCCCTATACCATTATGTAATGGAATACCTTTGTGTGGCCTTGTAAATCAATAACAAATATTCTTTGAACCACAGATTACGCAAAATGTATATTATAATATGTACTTTATAGATGCATATAAATTTTATTAGTTCGAATAAATGTAACACCATTAAAATGCATTTGAAACATTTTTCCCCAATAACCGTGATGTAACGGAATGCTTTTGATTGTCCCTGTAGTTGATCTATGCATCCGATTTTTATAAAATTTGAAATAACTCACAAAATTATGTTACAATTATGTATTTTAAATTTCAAACGATTAGGTTGGGTAGTTTTTGCGTTGTTATATGCGGACAGACCGACGGACTGAACGATAACTATAGGTGCTACGTATTTACATAATTACGAACGCACCTAAAAACATTAACATTTTATTCCATTCAAATTGGCTTCAATTGGCAAGTGAAATGCTTTTCTTTTCAATATTTGATATGGTAGGTTAACCAATGAACCAATGCAGGATCATAAGAAGTCCAGTTTACCTTCAGTCGAAGTCGATGAATCGATTAAGGCTGTTCTTAACTGCTCCGCTCAACAAGCGCAAAACGTTCTGACACATTTACAAACTCATTTTTTAACAGAAAGTTATACGATTGGAATGCCTGACTATGGAAGCGATTTCGAATTGAACTAATTTTTAAATTTTATGACAATTAAATTACTCATCGAGTTATAAGCTATTTCGATCACGTGATCATCCGATTTTCTCCAGTTTTTCTGCTTTCGTCGGGAAACGTGCTCAAAAACGTCAATTTGAAGGCTTGTTATGAAAGACCTACTGTGTTTTTTAAAAAACAGAAAAATGAGCGCAATTAGACAGTTTCTCAATAGCAACACCTGCTATTTTCATGCATTTCGGAATAAAAATAAAGCATATTTCACAAAGTTGCCCTTTTCGATTGTAGAACAACACCCTTAAGGGGAGTTTTTTAGTATCTTCTACAGGAGACATCAGGACAGAGGAAAATAACCCAATCAAAGTCGCTCATATTGTTGGTGGCAAATAGAAGGCTAAACTTTAGTGGAAAGGGAATGATAATTACATGCGTAAATGTCGCTGGGTATTTTTTTTTTTTATACTTCTTGACATATGCCCTCAGGAAAAAATTAGCGACACAAAATTCTGATAAATACTAAACAGAGCGAAATTTTGATGCTCTTATATCTATCGCTCTTATTTTTACTTTCTTCTATCTATACTAATAAAATAACAAATCGCTCTGTCTGCGTGTGTGTGTGTGTGTGTGTGTGTGTGTGTGTGTGTGTGTGTGTGTCTGCGTGTGTGTGTGTGTGTGTGTGTGTGTGTCTGCGATGGCTAGCAAAATCTATGGGACGTACGAAGCTCAAAATTTTTATGAGAGTAGCCCAATATCTCTCCTGATGCACCTGAGCTTCAGAATTTCGAAATTCTATTTATTAACTGAGTAATTAATTAAATTCCAAAGATCACTCTCATAAAAAATCGCCTTTTTTCTTCTTTTTTCCCTTCATTTAGTTATGGTTGGTTGGTTGCATAAAATTTTGGCATAAATAATTAAAAAAGCTGGAACCGACCTTTAAAATTTATAGACTGGCAAGCTGTCAGTTTAAAAGATGATTTTTTATCACAGCGGTTGTAAACCATGGAGGAAAAAGATAGGTGGTGGTGAAGTAAACCGAAAAAAGGGTTGCAATATTAAACCATTTATCGCTCAAATTTTAATGTCCCAAACAAAAGCATGTAGAAGAGTTTTGTATTAATAAGACGAATTGAAAGAAATGAATTACAGCTGAAGCGTATTTTGCGAAGAAATAGTAATTTTTTAAAATGGTCTTTTTTCCATTATATTATTTATTTTTAAAAAAATGTTTGCTTTTAAAATAATTGGAATTGATAAATTCGAAATAATTAAATATCAAAATAAAATAAAAAAGAATATTGAAAACATTTGATTTGAACTAAAAATTGTATTACTAAAAGTTTTCTTTTTTTTTCAGAACTTTTTAATACTTTATAACGTAGATGAAAAAATGTTTTTAATTTAACAACATATTAATAACTCTATGTCAATATATAAAATATATTTATGAAAACAATCTTTTAAAATCATGCGCGAAAACTTAAATAACAAATATTAATCTAAAATCTAGATTTCAGAGTGCAGACGATTTTAAGACATTAACGAAAGAATGTTAACTTTTCAAGCAAAATCTTAAATGATGCTTCTATATTGGTATTTCAAAGTGACGGCTAGGTTACATTTATGTTATATTTAAGTTACGGTAGGGTAATGTTAAGTCGCAGTTAGGTTACAGACAGATTATGGTTATGGTACAAAAGTTTACGGTTAGGAATTTGTCCACAGTGTATACGCATGCTTTGATTAAAAATATACACTTTTGTTAAATGGTTCTGAAATTATAATACTATATACCAATCTTTTATCATCGCGTATCGATTTCATTCACGGTATAGACGGAATTAAGAGTGATATAATTAGTTTGAAATTCAAAATATTTCACTTGGGATTTCTATGCGAAAAAAATAATTAGTTACGTGATTTAACAGTGATTTTTACGGGTAAATATCAACACTTTAACACGAAACTAACGCAATCGTTGGATACATGTTCCCTCCCGTGTTTCTCATTGCTCATTTTAAGTATTTTTAGAGCTCAATATTAGTTGTTCTTTTTAAAACCGATTTTTCACAAAGTCAGCTGCGACGTATTTCAGACAATGTATTTCTGCATGCTTCCAGTTAATGATAAAATCATACAAATTTCAAGTTCGTTTAATATTGTTAATACGGACCCGGGCAACGCCGGGCGGGTCAGCTAGTCTATACTAATAAAAGAACAAAACGCTCTGTCTGTGTGTGTATCTGTGTGTGTGTCTGTGTGTGTGTCTGCGATGGCTAGCAAAATCTACAGCACGTACAAAGCTCAAAATTTTTTTGAGAGTAGCCCAATGTCTCTCCTGATGCACCTGAAGCTCAGAATTTCAAAATTCTATTTATTAACTGAGTAATTAATTAAATTCCAAAGCTCACTCTCATAAAAAATCGCCTTTTTTCGCTTTTTTTCCATTTCATTTTCTTATGGTTGATTGGTTGCATAAAATTTTCGCAGAAAGAATTAAAAAAGCTGGGACAGACCTTTAAAATTCATAGACTGTCAAACTGGCAGTTTAAATGAGGATTTTTTTTTTTTAATCACAGCTGCTGTACACCATGGAGAAAAAGATAGGTGGCGGCGAAGTAAACCGAAAAAAGGTTTGCAGCATGGAGTAAGAAGTGTCTTATCCGTGGTTTGCAATATTAAACCATTTATCGCTGAAATTTTAATGCCTCAAACAAAAGCACGAGGAAGGAATTTTGTATTAATAAAACGAATTGAAAAAAACGAATTACAGCTGAAGCATATTTTACGAATAAATAGTAATTTTTTAAAATGGTTTTTTTCTATTATATTATTTAGGTTAAAGTTAACTTGCATTTATGTTATGGTTAGAATAAGGATATGTTACAATAAAGTGAATACATTTAGGCTAGGTTACATTTCTGTTATATTTAATTTACGTTAGGGTACTGTTAAGTCGCTGTTAGGTTACAGACAGGTTCTGGTTACGGTATAAAAGTTTAAGGTTAGGAATTTATACACAGAGTGAACCTATACGCAAGATTTGATTAAAAATAACACTTACTTTTGTTAAATAGCTCTGAAATTATAGTACTATATACCAACCTTTTAGCTACCATCGTGTATCGATTTCATTCATGGTATAGTCGGATTTAAGAGTGATATAATTAGTTTGAAATTCAAAATATTTCACTTGGGATTTGTATGTGAAAATAATAATTAGTTACGTGACTTAACAGTGATTTTACGGGTAAGTATCAACTTTTTTACACGAAAATCATGCAATCGTTGGATACATATTCCCTCCCGCGTTTTTCATTGCTCATTTTGAGTATATTTAGAGCTTAATATTAGTTGTTTTTAAAACCGATTTTTCACACAGTCAGTGGCTACGTATTTCAGACAATGCATTTCTGCATGTAAATAGTTAATGATAAAATCATACAAATTTCAAGTTCGTTTAATATTGTTAATACGGACCCAGGCAACGCCGGGCGGGTCAGCTAGTCTTCAATAGTAATCGAAATTTTTTTCGACTTACGGTTTTTGATGGTTTTAGGGGTCAGAGATTCCAAAAAACATGTTTTTAAAAAATGTCTGTCCGTCCGTGTGTGTGTGTGCGTGCGTGTGTGTCTGTCTGTGTGTATGTCGCCATTTCACTATCAAAAAGTGTATGAAGTTATGCATAGAATTGAACCAAATTTTTTGTGAGTGTTTTTAGCTGTGGCAAGCAGGTCCTCCTTCAGTTTTGAACTATTCCGCCGGAAGGGGGTGCTGCAATCGCGATTTTTGTGCCATTTTTAATATTGTACCGACCAAAAGTATATGAAGTTATGCATCGAACTGAACCAAATTTTTTGTGTATGCGTATTTAAGCAAGAAAAATGTAATTTCAGGGAAGTTCCGGAGCATTGGGTTGGTCGAATGAGCCAGAGAGTAAAGCAATTGAAAAAGCCATACATTTATTATTATTAGAGATACAATTATTATTATTATTATTATTATATAAATTAAATAAAATCCTAAATAATTTTTAGATAAATATCGAAACATACAATAAAAATATAAAAATAAGTTTAATTTAGCAAAAAGAACAGAGATAAAATAATAAAAATATCAAACCCTTTAAGCGGCTGGCAAATACAGTCTGTTACAAAATTAAAAGACCACAACTTACAGGGTGGTCATAAAAAACTTTGCTGATATATGGAGCTCTAGCGGCCAGTCCGTTCAACCGATCGAGGTGAAATTTCAGATATAGCTATTCAGAGGTATGAGCTCGAGATTCTCTGAACGACAACAAAATGGCGCTCATGGTTATGGTTATAGTTAAAGAAACTCGAAAATTTCCAATGGCAACACCCATTTTTTTCATCGCAAAATTATCAGAGCATGCGAAAACCCTAAATAGCTGTGGAACGGTGTGGTTATTGCAATAAATGGATGCGTTATGCTTGCACAAAATCAGCTCTACGAACGACCCCAAAAAAAACACGACCAAGGCGCACGCAGAAAATTTTAATATGATAGAGACAAAATACCAATCACAGAACGTCGTTTGCCAGATAGTCATCGTAGAAAACGGATAAAAAGACTGTGTGTCATATGCGAATTTACTCCTTGCGCGCCAATCGTGTTTTTTATAGGGGGGGGGGGGATTCGCAGAACAGTTTTTTGTGCGTGCATAACGTGTCCGTTTCTGATTATACACGTACGGTTCCGACGCTCTTTAGGGTTTTCGCATGCGCTGATCATTTTGCGATGAAAAAATGGGTGTTGCCATTGGAAAATTTCGAGTTTCTGTAACTATAACCGTAACCGTGAGCGTCATTTTGTTGCCGTTCAGAGAATCTCGAGCTCATACCTATAAATAGCTATATATGAAATTGCACCTCGATCGGTTGAGCGGACTGGCCGCTAGAGCTCCATATACCGGCAAAGTTTTTTTATGACCACCCTGTATTTTGCTATTTCGGTAATTAAAGAAACATTTCAATAAAAATAAAGAATACATGTACTATGTTAGTACATCAAGTTTTTAGTAAAATTCAGCAACTTACACAAATGAAATTAATTCGGAAAAAAATAAAACATCAATATAACAGAAAAGTATCAAAAAGAACTGCTACAAAATTGTAGGACCACCAGTGAAAAAGGCAGTTTTCTGAAATTTTTAGTAAGATATTGCTCCACCATTTCTCTGAATAACTTCAAACACACGATTTGGCTGAGAGTTAAGTAATTTTTTGTACGAACTATTCGGAAATATTGTCCCATTTCTCCGTAATGGCTATTTCCAATTCGTATGTTGAATAATATTGTTTGTTATTTTCAAACACCTGGTGAGAAATATCCCCACAAGTTCTATTAGGTCAGGGCTTCGTCTTGGCCAGGGTAAAACATCAATCTTTTGCATTTTAAGCCACTCTTTTGTTTGATTTCGATGAATGACTGGGAGCATTATCTTGTTGAAACTTCCATTTCGCACCTCCTAAAAGTGGTGTCAGATTTCGAAACAGCATCCGTTGTAATTGTCTGAATTTATTTTCCCTTCAGCTCTTTGGAGATCGCATTTTATTAGGTGCGTTCGTAATTATGTAAATACGTAGCACCTATTGTTTGTCGTTCAGTCCGTCCGTCTGTCCGCATATAACAACGCAAAAACTACCCAATCGAATCGTTTGAAATTTAAAATACATAATTATAACATAATTTTGTCGAGTCATTTCAAATTTTATGAAAATCGGATGGATAGAGCAGTTACAGGGACAATCAAAAGAATTCCGTTACATTACGGTCAACGGGGAAAAAAGTTTCAAATACATTTTAATTGTTTCAAATTTAAAACATAAAATTATTACGTAATTTTGTCGAGTCATTTCAAATGTTATGAAAGTCGGATGCATAGATCATTTACAGGGACAATCAAAAGTATTCCATTACATTAGGGTCAATGGAAAAAAGTTTCGAATGCATTTGAATGATGTTACACTCATTCGAACATAATAGAATTGGCGTGAATCTATGAAATACTAAGTACTAAAGTATGCATTCAGTAAAGTAAAGTATAAGTACTAAAATATGCATTCCGTACAATCTGTGATGCAAATATTTTTTATTATTAAACTACAGGGCCACACAAGAGTATTCCACTACATAATGCTATACGGGGAAACATTGTTTGGGGCGTGTTTTAATTATATTCAACTATTTCAGATTTTATGAATAAGATATACGTTGCTGAGGTGCAATAAAAATTACTTCCTGCATATTTACAGAAACACAAAGATTTCGACTGTACCCGAAGTACGCTCGACTATATCAGCAAGATCTGAATATTTTTAAAACTTCGTTATCGTACGAACGCACCTCATTTGCTACGTTCACGTGCAATTTCCAACTTGGTGCATATGAAAATGTGTCCTACACCATGACGGAACCGCCTCCTATCTGCCTATTGAAGAACTCGCGACATTTTTGCCTTAAATCATTCTAGTAGTAATTTATTGCCGTCTGGACCATCAAGATTGATTTTGTTTTCGTCTGAAAACAATACATTTCTCCATGCCGAGTTCCTTTGCTCACTTCAGACCAGCTTCTTTGTGACATTTCAGTAGTAGTTGTTTACTGTTTAATTTGCGACAAATAACACCAGCATTACATTTCAAAGTTCACCACGCGGTTGCATGTGATACTTTTTTAGTTATCAGTTGTACTATTTTGTTGACAGTTTGACAATTCGCCTATTATCCCGTTCTGATAACTTCTTTTTACAAAAGATCGTTTCTGAATTCCATAAAATTCCATTTTATTTAAAATATTAAGAAATAGTAGATTTAGAACAATTAAGAATCTTACTTATTTCACGTTCAGACTTCCTTTTCCTTTGTAGAACCACGCTCTTCTCACTTCGATTTCAGACAGATCACTCCGCCCAAGCATTTTACAAATAAATTCAAATAATCAAATACAATTCAGATTTATGGTACTTAATTCTTCTTTCTAAACTTTACAGAGCATTTAGGTTACAGTTAAACTCTGAGTTCAAAAAAAAAAAATCGTCTGCTTTATTAATAATATGAAAGTGGTCTTACATTTATGAAACAGCAGATTTGTGTAAAATCGCTTGCCAAGAAACAAAAAAAAAAAATATTCAAACTTTTCTTCCCTGTGATAAATAAACATTCTAGAATTATTTCTTTTCATAGATCTACTTTTAAATTCAAATTAATATTTTCTTTGATGAAAAAGGTTAAATTCTGAGTGGTCTTATAATTTTGTAGCACACTATAATTCCTTTCATGTTTAACAGTTTATAAAATAGTATTTATAAAAAGTATGTTATCGAGGCCCCTGTTAAAAATTATATTTTGAAACTCTCTCTATGGTATGCATGCGGTTTTGTAATACCTTTTTTTCTTCTTTTCAGTTCCAGGTTTGCTGCGGTCCGAGAACAGCCATCGTGTACGTGCCTATCGTTCCGGTTCGACCCCTCCTAAAGAACCAACTTCCGGTTACGACTCTGCTCAACCGAAACCACCTGACCAGAAGAAGGTAACACACGTGGTTTTTTTCGCACAAAAAATACTGTTGAATGAAGGGGAGCCCGAGACGCATTTTAACTCTGTTTACTCGATTAGAAACCTCAGACAAATGTTCAGCCTTTAGATTGGCCGGTTTTACTCGATTAGAGACCAGAGACAAATTTCCAGCTTTCCGATTGGCCGGTTTTACTCTATTAGAGACCAAAGACAAATTTTCAGCCTCCTGATTGGCCGGTTTTACTCGATTAGAAACCTCAGACAAATTTTCAGCCTTCTGATTGGCCGGTTTTACTCGATTAGAGACCAGAGACAATTTTCCAGCCTTCTGATTGGCCGGTTTTACTCGATTAGAGACCAAAGACAAATTTTCAGCCTCCTGATTGGCCGGTTTTACTCGATTAGAAACCTCAGACAAATTTTCAGCCTTCTGATTGGCCGGTTTTACTCGATTAGAGACCAAAGACAAATTTCCAGCCTTCTGATTGGCCGGTTTTACTCGATTAGAGACCAAAGACAAATTTTCAGCCTTCTGATTGGCCGGTTTTACTCGATTAGAGATGACTTAAATTATTAATAACTCGATTAGAGTTGAATTAATAGGCTACTTCAGTCTTAGTCCAAGAGGCGACCGCACAAAACCATCGAGCACAAGAATTTTTTTTTATATTATGGAGGAGTAGTTATAGAAGAATCGAATGATCGATGTCTGCCCAAAGCGAAGGGGTGCAGAAGCCAAAAATGGCTCACTCGTGCGTTTAACATTGTGTGTTGCCGTACAATTAAAAGTATGGAAAATTGGGTGCAGGAAAACACAATGCTAAGTCTACGAGCCAACCACTGGTGGCATCCATTTTTGGCTTATGCACCACTTCACTTCCGGCAGACATCGATCATTCGATTCCCCTGTGACTACTCCTCCATAATATAAAGGAATTTTTTCTTGACTTAGGTTTTTGTGCGGTCGGCTCTTGGACTATACCAATGAAGAAAATATAATTTTAAAAAAATTCTAATTTAACAAATTACAGTGACTGATTTTCACATAAATAGTAGTTTTGAATGAAGGAGAGATCGGGACGCATTTTAACTCTGTTTACTCTAAATCTGTAGACTCTAATCGAGTAAACACAGTTAAAATGCTTCCGGGTTCAATACCCGGCTTGGAAAATTTTCACCCTGTTGGTTTCTACGCTTACTTAACAACTTATAAATCCCGTACTAAATATTCAAAAGCGTGTTCTCTTTCAGCGTCAATTGAATATTTTGACCTTTTTTTGCATAGGATAGCTGAGGTTGACCTACATCCGGGCTAGTTTTTACTTTTTAGATTTTGGTTACATTATTTTTATACTAAGATAGTTACAGTTTCATAACCGGTTCAAACCTGTGCTTAAAGTTTAAAAAAAAAAATCTGAAACCAAAATCAAAAAAGCAAAAACTAAGCCGATTGTAGATCGTACTCAGCTATCCTATGCAAAAAAAAAAAAAAAAAAAAAAAAAAATCGTGTAAAAAATATTAAAATTTGAGCGAGATATTTGAAAAGAACGCCCCCATAGACTTAAGACTATCATACGGGGTTTTTTCAGTCAGTAGTGTGGTGGAAGTCATTAAGTGACTTTTTTGTATTTTTATTATTATACTACTAAGTTATTTGTTTTTTCCCCATTATTCAAAATAAAAATTATGTCCGTATGTAATACTTTGACTATTAATTTGGCGAAATTTATCGAAGGGATAACTAAATAGTACCAAATATTCAAAAGTGTGTTCTTATTAGAAAATTACTTTTTTTGTACAAGAACTTGCCACCAGATGGCAGCACCAGACAATTCTTCTGTTTTGCTGGAACAGGCCTTAGAACAGTTAGTTAAGTAGTGACTCAGGTAGCAGTTGGCAGGAAAAGGTTACCATGGATTAAAAATCCATTATTATTTCAAAGGCGTAATTACTATTCATCAAGAACTGCTTGAAATTGAAGCTAATATATGTTTCAAAGTTTTTTTTCTTTATTTTTAATGTAAATATTGTCAAGACTGTCCGTCTGTCCATTCCAACACTTTTGTTGATTTCTTTTTTCCAGCGTCGATTACCTGGACGACTACGAACCGCTGCTCAAGAGCAACAACGGCGGCAGCGGCTGGATGACGTCATCGACCGAGTCCGCCAATCACAAGAGCTTGGGTTTCTACGACCTCCTGAGGCCGACGCGAAATTCGCTGGGGAAGGTGTCCCTCTACCTGCACGGCATCAAAGGTATACATTACATTTCGTTGACAGGGACCATCAAAAGTTAAACGGAAATATACAATTGTTATTCATAATAAAATTAATATTAATTAAAATATATAATTAATAGATAATTCTGTCGAGTCGTTTCATGTTTTATGCATAAATCGGATTAATTGTTTGTTGTTGTTGTTTAGAAAAAGCGGAGCAGTACGACTACCTGAGGAAGAAGGGAGGCGGGACCTCGATCACGGATGCGGAGGGCTCCAGGGAAAGGCCCCGGGCGCCCTCAGACCTGCCCGGCCTGAAACCGGTGTTCGTCAACGACTGGAAGCACCATAAGAAGGTAAAAAACAACAAAACAAGAAAAATTAATAAATAATATAGTGATTAATATTTTTATTTTCTTTTATTCATTTATTATTATTATTTTATATTTTCGTTATTATTTTTATTGATTTTCCACTTTTTTCTCTCTTTTATTTTGGCATCACTTTTCTCTTCCACCTGTTCTCTTTCAGCTAGCGCCACCTGTCGCACTCTTTGTAATATCCCCCTTTTTTCTTTCACTTTATCTCGACATGTTCCCTTATGCACGCGTGTTGGTTTAGCTGATGACGAGCTGTTATTGTTGTAGCTCGAAACGCGTCCTACTTTATTTTTCATTTTATAGTGTTTTAAAAAGTGTTTTACTTTATTTAATAATTGTCGCTAGTGTTTACGGTGTTTTTTCACTATATATGAACAATCTCTTTTTTTTCACCCCCCCCCTATTTTTGGAGCAGCATGTCCCTTAAGGGTGTTCTTAACTGCTTTGCTGAACAAGCACAAAACGTTTTGACAAATTCCTTTTTTAACGGGAAAATATAAAATTGGAATGCCTGACTATGGAATCGATTTCGAATCGAACTTAATTTTCAAATTTATGATCATTAAATTACCTACCGAGTTATAAGCAATTTCAATCACATGACCACCTACTTTTCTGCTGTAGTCAGGAAATGTGCTCAAAAACGTCCACTTTGCTATGAAATATCTATTGTGTTTTTAGAAAAACTGAGTGCAGTTTCTGAACAACAGCACCTTCTAGTTTCTTGCATTTCCAAACAAAAATGAATTAAAACTTAGGTCACAAAGTTGACCTTTTTGATTTAAGAACACCCTTAAGGCACCACACTAGTCACTGAAAAGGACCCGGATGATAATGTTAAGTCTATGGGAGCGTTCTTTTCAAATACCTCGCTCAAATTTTAATATTTTGACATGATTTTTTATTACATAACCAAAATGAATAATGATTAATGATATAAGCAAAATCGAAAAAGTCAAAACAAGCGCGGTTGTAAATCATTTTCAGCTATCCTATGCAAAAGAAAAAAAAATCATGTCAAAATATTAAAATTTGAGCGAGGTATTTGAAAAGAACGCTCCCATAGATTTTACTTTATCATCCGGGTGTTTCTCAGTCAGTACTGTGGGCTCTTAAGCTCTCCCCAAGATTTTGAAGCAAACTGAAAAAGAAAAAAAATTCTTGCAATTATAAAAAGTACGATGCGGTAGAAAAACATAAGAAATCGTCGTACGGGATAATTGCTGTGTAATTTTATCCAGTCACTTCAAATTTTATGAAAATCGGATGTATAGTTTAAGGACACATCAATCCCGTTACATTACGCTCAATGGGGAAAAAAGTTTCAAGTGCATTTTAACGGTCTTACACTCTTTCAAACATTATGAAGTATAACATATGGCGTTTAACCAATTAGATTGCTGAGCTTAAGGGGCCGTCCATGTCACACATTTTTTTCATATTTTTTGCCTCAAAGTGTCACACTTCACTTTACCCCCTCTTGTTACATTTCACGCTATATTTACGTAAAAAAATACTTGTAGTTTACAAACAAAGCTCTACGTTTTAAATCACATTTCAAATTTTAATTTTAAACTTTAACTATCTATTTTAAAAAACAATTGTGAGCCGAACGATAAAAATGATTCGTATTTTGTATAAAATAAGTTTTACAATAACAACAAAATATTTAATGTAAAATAGTAATAAAACATTAATGCGGGTCGGAGTCTAGGGGAAAAGATTCACTCCGAGTCTTTTGGCAAGACAAACACAACATTTAATAATAAAAACACACACACACACACACACACAATTTAAAAAGAGTACAAGAGTGCATGATCCCAACACGCTGCTCCTTCCATGCCGCTCAGAACAGAAACTGACTTCCTGCTTTTTTTACCTGTTACGACACATGACGTTCTTATTCCTTCGATTGCTGCCAGATTAGAGAATAAAAATGTAAATCGAAACAATGAAAAAAGTGAATACATGATAACAGTTACAGGTAAATTACATAAAACAGAAAGAAATGAATAATAATAAAGTAGCGAATGATATTTCCCACATTAATAGGAAAGAGTCATTGAAAACAATGGTATTTTGGAATTTGAAATAGAATTTAACTTATTTGGCTTTGAATCCTGCCGAAAAAAGTGGAGTCTCGAACATTACACTCTGTATCACCCATAGAGCAAACTTTATTTTGAGTTTTAATTTTGTATTCCATTGAGAAGTAATTGAAAAAATAAATTTTAATTAAAATGTAATTAAAATTAATTTTTTAAACTTAATTTAAATTGTTTAAACATTTTTTTGGTATAGCCAATGGATGGCCAATGGCCAATGGCCCGATAGATAGCCAAGGTCGATTTCCACAATGCTCATTTTTGTACTTTTCCAGTTTTTTTTTTTTAAGCGACAACATGATCGAAAAAGTAAAGAAAGGCTATTGTAGAGATTGGCCTCAGCTATCCAATGCAAAACTCATATAAAAACATCTAAATGAAATCGAGATATTTAAAAGAATTTCTTCCATAGAATTAACATTAGAACGAGGGTATTTTCGCGTGAGTGAAGTATTCTCTTAACATGCAAATTCTTCAATATATAATCGTAATAATCAGTAACAATTGTATTTTTTACATACGACACAGGACAATAAAACTATACATAAAACTATACATTATACAATAAAACTATACATTTAGTAACATAAATATTACTATTATTTCAAAATATTTAGATAAATATTTAAATATTTAATATTAGATAAATATTTAATGTTATTTTATTATATTTAATATTATTTAGATAGATTTTTAGTATATGTTAGCGAGAGCCAGTCTGTTAAAAATTTGTACCATTTGCTGCAGCATCACTCCACCGCTTTTATAGAATATCTCTGCTCTGATCAATGCGAATGAACCACGGAGGCAGTGTGAAATTTTTCGAATTCTGTCGAAGTTTGTGTTCTGCTTTTGGCAACAGCCGCAACCTAGTTATGGATGGCGTCAGGGGCCTCGCTAAGGGGGGGACAGGGGGAGCCCCCCCCCCAAACATTTGCACATGCTATTACAGTTGGCAAATTTACGAACATAACTGGCAAATTAATTCAAAACTAATAAAAAACTACTATTTCTGATAGATTTGACGAAAGTTACCAATATAATTAGAAAAATTATTAAGCTTTTTACAAATAAAAACTATATTACATTTTCAAATTGTGATAACTTGGTAAAATTATAAAACTAGTTGGCAAATACTGAATTTTGACTTGGCAATTTTAGGTTCTCTCCCCCACCAATAAAAAGTCTACGCGAGGGCCCTGGATGGCGTTTGTGCGCCATGGTTTAAAACGTGCATTCTCCGATGAAATCGAAGTTATTTTGAATAATTTGTTGCGAAAATATTGTGAAAGATTTTTGTAAATTAAATATGTAAGTTAAATCTATACTAATAAAAGAACAAAACGCTCTGTCTGTCTGTCTGTGTGTGTGTCTCTGTGTGTGTGTCTGTGTGTCTGCGATGGCTAGCAAAATCTACAGCACGTACGAAGCTCAAAATTTTTTTGAGAGTAGCCCAATGTCTCTCCTGATGCACCTGAAGCTCAGAATTTCAAAATTTTATTTATTAACTGAGTAATTAATTAAATTCCAAAGCTCACTCTCATAAAAAATCGCCTTTTTTCGCTTTTTTTCCATTTCATTTTCTTATGGTTGATTGGTTGCATAAAATTTTCGAGGAAATAATTAAAAAAGCTGGGACAGACCTTTAAAATTCATAGACTGGCAAACTGTCAGTTTAAATGAGGATTTTTTTTTTAATCACAGCTGCTGTACACCATGGAGAAAAAGATAGGTGGAGGCGAAGTAAAGCGAAAAAAGGTTTGCAACACGGAGTAAGAAGTGTCTTACTCCGTGGTTTGCAATATTAAACCATTTATCGCTGAAATTTTAATGTCTCAAACAAAAGCACGAGGAAGGAATTTTGTATTAATAAAACGAATTGAAAGAAACGAATTACAGCTGAAGCATATTTTACGAAGAAATAGTAATTTTTTAAAATGGTTTTTTTCTATTATATTATTTAGGTTAAAGTTAAATTGCATTTATGTTATGGTTAGAATAAGGATATGTTACAATAAAGTGAATACATTTAGGCTAGGTTACATTTCTGTTATATTTAATTTACGGTAGGGTACTGTTAAGTCGCTGTTAGGTTACAGACAGGTTCTGGTTACGGTATCAAAGTTTAAGGTTAGGAATTTATACACAGAGTGAACCTATACGCAAGATTTGATTAAAAACAACACTTACTTTTGTTAAATAGCTCTGAAATTATAGTACTATATACCAACCTTTTAGCTACCATCGTGTATCGATTTCATTCATGGTATAGTCGGATTTAAGAGTGATATAATTAGTTTGAAATTCAAAATATTTCACTTGGGATTTGTATGTGAAAATAATAATTAGTTACGTGACTTAACAGTGATTTTTACGGGTAAATATCAACATTTTTACACGAAAATCATGCAATCGTTGGATACATATTCCCTCCCGCATTTTTCATTGCTCATTTTGAGTATTTTTAGAGCTTAATGTTAGTTGTTTTTAAAACCGATTTTTCACACAGTCAGTGGCTACGTATTTCAGACAATGCATTTCTGCATGTAATGAGTTAATGATAAAATCATACAAATTTCAAGTTCGTTTAATATTGTTAATACGGACCCGGGCAACGCTGGGCGGGTCAGCTAGTATTTAAATATTTATGTACTAAAGTTTTCTAGCAATTAGCGTTCATCGTTGACAATATTTGTGTATCCTGTGTACAATGCATTTTGGGTAGTCCTATATATGATCATACAGTTTTGTTATATTTTATTTATTTATTTATTTATTCTTTTTTTTCCAGACGAATGTCGTACGGAATAGGAGGCGTTCAGAAGTTCGTCTGATTAACTTCCTCCAATAAAAATGCACATTTTAAACAGTTAAAGTTGTCTATCTATAAACTACTGTTTTTTTTTTTTTTTTTTTTTTTTTTTTTATCGTTGGTCGAGGAATATTAATGTTTAATGCAGAGCGTACGTAATCTGTGACTCGTTATGATCATCATAAAAATGATGTTTAATATTATTATTATTTTAAGTTATAGAATTTGTTTATAAGTCTTTGAAAATATAATTTTCCAAATAGTTCTCGTAATTTGTTAAAATACATTATTTTTTCGCAGACGAAAAAACAGGAAGAGAACGATGACAACAATAACAACACGAAGCCCCGAAGCCACGCGGGAGGAGAGAGGCACCAGCCGAGGTGCTCGGGTTCGAGTCCCGAGGTGACCTCCCCTTACAACATTCTGCCGAAAGGGTGCAGGGGATCCTTCTGCGTCATCCTCTAAAATCGTCTGCAGCTGTCTACTTCTGCGCATGCTCTCTCATTCCGATTGGTAAGTGTGATGCGGGTTCGATTCCCACCGTCACTCAAAGCTATTCTTTTTATTGAGTAAGAGTTAAATCAACCGACGGTACTTGTAAGCACCATTATAATTACTTATTATAAAATTCTTTTAATGCGTCAGTTAGTTGTAATGCTGTTTAGAATGAGTTACAGATGCATTACTTCATCTTGTTGGATTGAAAGATTTAGAAAGATTTATTTAATTTTGTATTTACAGGGATTTTGTGCAATAGTTATAACCCCTCTCGAATCTTTTATTTTTAATTGTTTTCTTAGTATTTTGTAGAATTATAAAATGTACACATTTCGTAGAAACATAAAATGCTTTTGGAACAAGATAAAGTAATGTATCTGTAACTCATTCTAAACAGTATTACCACTAATTGACGTATTAAAAAAATTATAATGAGTAATTTTAATGGTACTTATATGTACCGTCGGTGTGTAAAGGGTTAATACATCGATTTGCAGTAATACTGTTTAGAATGAGTTACAGATACATTAATTATCTTGTTCCAAAAGCATTATTGATTGCACAAAACAGAAATATTTTTAAAAAGATTATTTCTTGCATCTTTTGTCAGCTCTCTCGGCGCTGATGGGGGGATTTTTCAATTCGGAAATATTTGTGTACTTAAATTGTAAGAACATCCTAATTGCACATTGTATAATTCTACGAAATCAGTTTAAAATGAAAGAATGGAGAAGGGTTATTGCACAAAATCCGTGTGAATTCTAATTTAATTAATCCTGATTCCGATTGGTAAGTGTTAGTCTTTTGGAACAAGATAAAGTGATGTATCTGTAACTCATTCTAAACAGCATTACTGATTTATCAAAAGAATTTTATGAAAACTAATTTTAATGCTATTCGTCGGTAGATAAAGTCTTAATCTATTTCACAATTTGGTAAGTGTGATGCGGGTTCGATTCCCATCACCACTCAAAGTGATTCTTTTTCACTGAGTAAGCGAATTTTTAAGATGAATGAATAGAAATATAAGATGAAGAAGATTTATCTACCGAATTATGAATTCATGAAAAATTTTACATTCTAAAGCATTTCACGTAAATCGTTTAAACTAAATTAAAAGATTTACACAATCATTTAAGGGTGTTGTTGTTCAGAAACTGCCTAATTGCACTCAATTTTCTGCGTTTTTAAAAAAAACACAATAGGATTTTCCATAACAAGCTTTCAAAGTTGACGTTTTTGAGCACATTTCCCGACGAAAGCAGAAAAACCGATCGAAAAGCAAGAGAAAAACGGGTGATCACGTGATCAAAACAGCTTAGAATTGGATAGATAATTTAGTGATCATAAAATGGAAAAGTAAGTTCGATTCAAAATCGCTTCCATAGTCAGGCATTCCAATTTTATATATTTTCGTTAAAAAAATAAATGTTTGGAGGATTTTAGAAGGATTAGTTAAATTTGAATTTACAAGGATTTTGTGCCATATTTATAACCCTTCTCCAATCTTTTATTTTTAATTGTTTTGTTAGTATTTTGTAGAATTGCAAAATGTACAAATGGGATGTTCTTACAATATGAATAAAGAAATATTTCCGACAAGAAAGCTGGAAAGACGCAAAGGCAAAAGAAATCATCCTTTTAAAAATATTTTTGTTTTGTATAACCAATTACGCTTTTGCAACAAGATGAAGTAATGTATCTGCAACTCATTCTAAACAGTACTACAAATAATTGACTTATTAAAAGAATTTTATAATAAGTAATTTTGACGGTACTTATATAAGTACCGTCAGTAGATGATTTCTTAATGCCATCTATAATGGTACTTATAAGTATGGTATAGTATTAATAATGGTACCATGATAATAATAATAATAATGGTATAATAATGGTAATAAATATAACAATAAAAATGGTAAATAATGGTAAGCTTATAATAATGGTAATAACAATAATATAATGGTAAATAATAATAATAATAATGATAATTATAATAATGGCACTTATTAGTACCGTCGGTAGATAAAGGGTTAATAAATATTACGATTTTTTTAGTCCAGTTAGTCGTGTACAGTAGGACCTCGATTAACCGAGCTTCGATTTATCCGAGGTTTCTGTTACACTGAGAAAATATATCGTATGGGTATCTATGTCGAGGCTTTAGAAAAACAGTTCCATGTCATCCTTATAAATTCTTGTCTCCTTTACTAGAGTGCTTTTCTATTAGTCCAAGAGACGAACGTACAAAATCCCATGACCTTAAGCACAAGAAAAAAAAAAATCTTTTGTATCATGGAAGAGTTAAAACTGGGGGCAGGAAAACACAATCCTACTAGTGATATCAATTTTTGATTTCACTGTAAAAAATTTGACCCTTTTGCTGCAGCCTTCACTCCACTGCTTTTATAGCAAACGGTTACTTTACTGTGTTATGGAGCATTCTCATTGGTCAAAAAAGAGATATTCTATAAAAGCGGTGGAGTGAAGGTTGCAGCAAAAGGGTCAAATTTTTAACAGTGTAGCCCAGAGTTTCCCCTAGAGGGCAGTGGCGTAGCTAAGGGGGGGCAAGGGGGGCGTCCGCCCCGGGCGCCGAGGCCTAGGGGCGCCAAATTGAGAGAAATTGTTATATATCTATATTGGGCTGGGGGCGCAAAATTTCTTGATGGCCCCGGGCGCCAAAAAACATCAAAAAACATAGCTACGCCACTGCTAGAGGGTTTCAGGGGGGCGCGGTGCCCCTCCTGCCCTTTAGTTTGAAAAATAGCGCCCCTCATCCAAAAAACTAGCGCCCCTCTTGTCGTACATTAAAAAAAATAGCGCCCTTCATGCCCAACATTAGAAAAAACGCAACTCTTCAGCGATGATGCGGACACGCTATAACGCGTAAATTACGAAAAAAGTCGGCGACAGAACGCAAGAAAAAAGCTCTTACGCATCCCACGGGACGCGTAATATCGTCAAATAATCGCGAAAAAAGGCAAATTTCATTAAAAAAAATCGCGAAATAACGACTAATTTCCGACAAGATTCGCGAAAAAATGGCTAATTTCGTCTCAAAATCTCCCCCCCCCCCTAAAAAAAACGGCAGATTTCCTTTAAAAATCGTGAAAAAACGACAAATATCGTCCAAAAATTACGATAAAACGGAAAATTTGGTCAAACGATTCGCGAAAAACAGCAACTTCCGTCAAGAAATCGCGATAAAATGGCAGATTTTGTCAAAAGATTTGCAGAAAATGGCATATTTCGTCCAAATACCGCAATAAACGGATAATTCTGTGAAAAGATTCACGAAAAATGGCAAATTTTGCCATAAATTCGCGAAAAAACAAAAATTTGTCAAAATACCCCGGAAAACGGCAGATTTCGTCAAATGGTCGCGAAAAATGCAAATTTCGTCAAAAGGGCACAAAAAAAATTTAATGCCAGAAGTGAATTTTATATTCGGAATTTATCTTTTTTTTCGTGTTTAAACGTGACAAAATTGGCGGTTTTTTCACTATCTTTTGAGGAAATTTGCCATTTTTTGTGATCGTGTAGTAAAATTTGCCGTTTTTTCGCGATCTTTTTCCTAAATTTGTCGTTTTTTCGCGATATTTTACCGAAACTTGTCGTCTTTTAGCGATCTTTTAACAAAATCTGCCGTTTTTTCGTGATTTTTTAACAATATTTGCCGTTTTTGCGCGGCATTTTTCGCGATAAAAAATTTATATTTTTTTTCCCTTTTTCAATTTTTTGACGAAATTTGTTTTTTTTTTTTCTCGATTCTTTGACAACATTTCTGTTTTTTTTTTTTTTTTTTTTTTTTTTTTTTTTTTTTTAAACTGCTAGATTTTAGATTTAACTCTATAAAAGTGCCCTTAAAAATCAAAAAAGTGCCCTTTTCAGAATAGTAGCGCCCTGCCCCTTTTTAAACCTGGGGAAAACTCTGGTGTAGCCGAAGGTTGCATAAGCCGAAAATTATATCACCATAGTCAGGGAACGAGAAAGAAGCGAGTATGTACAAGCCTGATAGAGACTTTTTACTCCGTTGGTTTAACATGGTTGCAATATCTGGCATTATAGCACTCTTTTCGGCGACATAATAGGAATTTCGAATTGTGTTTGCAAAAAGCAGTTTTTTTTCCCGTCGTTTTATGAAAGATTAATATAATCGGTTATTGACAGTTCATTATCAAAGCACATTATTTAAATTAGAATAATATACATATATTCCAGGAATTTTTCATCTTTGAAAGTAATCTTTAGAATTAAAATGTTTTGAAAGTTAAAAACAAACATATCGTTACAATTTCATATCACCAATAATTTTTTAATATCACCAATATCAATTTAATATCACCAATAATTTTTTTAATTATTATTTTGTAATGGAATCGTAATTTTTTCTTTGATAAATGTGTTTTTAATAATCAGATTTAAAATTATATGTTTGTAATTTGTACCAGGTACCTAACATTGTTCAATGTGCAATTTTGAAGAACCACACGAATTCACATTTGTATTTTACAGGAAGTCTTTTCATATTTTAAATTAAGATAAGAAAACATACTATTAAAACAAAAAAGATTTTAGAACGAATGGGATATGATTTATGATTGTGGTTTGCAGCCTTGATCACTTTTTTTTTTTTTTTTTTTTTTTTTTTTTTTTTTTTTTACAAAAAGTTCACTATAAAGAGGGCATAAGATAAGCTATTTATTTTATATTTATTTAAAACATCCGAGCAGGAAATTTTTTATAACATGCCAATAAAAAAAAGCAACTTCAAAATTTAACGTAGAAAAAGAAAAGAAAAAAAAATATTCAAACTTGAATTTCTTTACTGGCATTAAAAATATGAATAAATAAATAAAAAAGAAAAAAAAAGAAAGAAAAGACAGCAATTTCTTTTTCGTTAGGGAAGGTCACCCCTCCTAACAAACAGTAATAGTAAATTTTTATTTTGAAACTGCAAAAGTGCTTCGAATACTCTTTAAGATAGGCTCTAGCACAACAAACGATCATTTATAAAAATTGTTATAAAAGATAAATCGAGCTGTGTATGCCTAACACTAATTAAATTAATATTTTATAATAATAATAAATAAATAAATTGGCATAATAGAAAATATTTCTGTGTCTTGGTTCTATTATATTCTATTTTATGAAAATAAAAAGTGTTGGGTTTAAGATACAGCGAGTGCACTTGAGTCACACACATAATTAATTAAAAATTGTGTATAATTAATAAATATGTATAATTAATCAATAAATATGTACTGTTAATAAATAATTATGCATATTTAATAAATACATTTAATTAAAATAATTATGTATATTTTAAAATATGTATAATTAATTAATAACCATGCATATTTAATAAATTCATATAATTAATAAATAATTATGTACATTCATGTATGGTTTACTTTTTTTAAACATTCGTTTTCAGCCGAAAATAGAAAGATCACTGAAAGTCCGTATCAGTTTCAAAACCTGTTTCAGTCGATCCTTAACCTCAGCACTTAAATAAAAACCTTTTCATTTTTTTAATTTTACTTTAATATTTTATTGTCATATTTGGTATGCATTTCGAGTAAAATTTTCCGATAAATTCAAATCCACAAACATTTATTCTGTATTTTAAAAAGTTTCAAAAATAAAAAATATGTATTGCAGATTAACCCATTTTAGGCCAAGCACAGAAATTTTATAAAATATAGCATTATTTTTATTGAAATATGCTTAAATTACATACATTAAGACACAAAAAAAAGATTCGTGCATGAAAAATAATATTTTATATAAGAAATAATATTTTATATAATAATATAAAATATTATTTCTTATAATGAATAATATGAATATGAATAATATTTTTATGACTTTTGTTTTATTCTTATTTCATATACAGAATTTGCAACTTTAATCTATTTTAAAAACATATAATTCATTTCAATTGGAATAATAATATATTTTTAAAAAGTCGAATTTGTCAAAGGCGTTTCAAATTAACCTCCTGAGACCTGAGCAAAATAAAATACATATATTCTTTCAAAGATTAGTTTTTCTGACCAATTAGGCCAAAAAACTAATATTTTTTACAAAATCGATAAATTTTAATTTTTAAATTTTGCTGGGGGGCACATCCATTTGAATGGATATTGAGGTCATAAGCACTATAAAACTATAAAAAATTTATGCAGAAAAGATGTAAGGCAAAATTTTATTTTTTATTAAGATAACATAAATTTATTACTCAAAAATAATTATTGTTAATAAAAATAAATTGTAAATGTAAATTATTAACAGTTAATGCTAAAAAATTAAATTAAGCTCCATGAAATGTTTTAAAACAATTTCGTTCAGCAGCTATGCATAAAAACATTTGGCAATTTGTGCAACGAAATTTAATTTTTTTGTTACAGCCTGTATTTCTACAATGCGCAGAGTTTTTGATGTTGGCAAGTTCTGGCATATATTTTGCTTCTTTCTGCCGAAAAGGAATTAATGGCCAGGCTAATCGAATTTTTTCTGCTTTAGGTTGAACTTCACCATCACTATCCAGATCACCACATGAAGCTATGGGCATATTTTTTGTACCATCTGCTATTAATTTCTCTGAAATACCTATTCGAAACGCCATAAACTTTAAAAAGTCTTTCTTTCGATATCCATTAATTTCATAACCTCTTTTGTATCGCACAGCTTTCCACAGCTTTTTTTATTTCTCTGCTTGTGAAATATTATTATCAAAAACAACCTTCAAGTTTGATCGGATAAAAAAGTACCTGTCCCTCCTCATTACATCAGAAATTAGTTGTACCCGAGTACTACACTTCCAGAACATCTTGACTTAAGGAAACCCCAATGTACTCATGAGCAAAGTGATACCAACAAAAGTTTTAACTTCAGAGACAGTTATGTTGAGGGAATTTCTATTTTTCATAACACATGTTCTATTTGTGCAGTCAGCAATTAGTTTGTACATATATCATCCATGTAATTTAAAAAGTAATCATGTGGAATGTAGTTATAGCGATTCTGTACATCTGAATTAAGTTCTTGAATAATTTCAGGAGCATCTGGGATACTCGATGCAAATCTGAAAATAATATAAAATAGTTTCAGAATTTCTAGATAATCATACACTATTTAGTTAATTGTAAAATTGTAGCATTTAAATAGCTGAAATAGTATTTATGTTACATTAGATGTCTTTCATATTAGAAAAGGTTCAAGATCAATTATTATCATGAAAATCTGATAGTAAAATAACAGTACAATATGTATGCACTGCGTATTCAATAGTAAGTTATTATATTAAAACAAAAGTAATAAGTTCATTGCTATAATTACTTTTTGCAATTATATATTTTCAAGACACACACATAGCTGACAACATTTCTGGATTTTGAATATCAATAATTTTAAAGGAAAATATTTGCCTTCTTTAATGCCAATAAATAGAAGAAATACTCAGATTAAATAAAATAAAAATTATTCATAAAAATTAGTAGTATTAAAAAATGTAAAAGTTAGCAGCTATGCACAAACACACATAACATATGTTAAAAAATATTATTTTATAAGAAATTGCTTCAGAGATCTCTTTCCATGTAAAAGTTGCCGCTTCCTTTTTTTTCTCTACTATTTGTTCGGATTTTTCTATCGGGCTATCCTCAATATCTGTTTCATCCGAAGAATCACTTAAATCCAAAACTGGATCTTTATCAGTAATAGGATCATTAATCTCATTATCATCACTACAATCATCAATTTCAATATCAGATAAATCACCATTAGCCATTAATTTTAACTCTTCTAGCGCTGTCAATCCTGCAGATTATTAAAACATACACAAATCACATGTTTATTTATTCTTAAAAGACATAAAAAATTCTAATTTGTAAAAAATACTCTCTAAAACTAAGAAGATATTTATTTTTAAAAGGGAAGATTTGTTTACATTGGAAATAAAAGTACAAAGCCTAATTATGCAATAGATGAATTGAGAACTGACATCCATTTTAATGGATGTTTTAAAAACAAGCTAATTAAAAAAATATGAACATATTTAACATTATTAATTTATTTTATCTTAAAACAAAAGATCAAAGTATCAGAAAAACATTAAAATAATACTAAAAGATAATAAGAATAATATGAAAAGCGAAACTTACCGCGAGAACGTCGATTTCCAACGTGGCTCATGTTCTCCGCCATTTTATAAACAAATAAATTGCTGTTCTCAGATTCTTAAAGTTAAAAAGTGATTTTTGACTCATCCGTTATGATATCATGCCAGTTCTTGATTTCAAAAATGTAAATTTTTGCAAGAGGAAGGAAAAGTAAAACATCCATTTTAATGGATGTTAGGTCTCAGGAGGTTAAAACTCTAGCGTATTTCGAAATTTTTTTAAGAGAAAGTGTTTACTCCAACTGAATTACTAATATTTTATGGATGTCTTCAAAAGCCTTAAAAAATAGAAGAAAAATAAAATTCTTGAAAAAAATGTGTCGGAGTGTTAAAAAAAAATATTTATCCAAATGTTTCGTATACGAACCTTTGGCCGAAAATGGGTTAAGTACCGCGATCTTTAAGTAATTATCTCTTTACTGACCGGAAATTTGGAAAATGATGGGAGGAACCATTATCTGTGAAAGGTTTGCAATTTTTGTACAACACATGTTTAATAGCGCCAAAATCTCGCCAAAGCGAATAAATACATTTTTATATAAATTTTATATGTACATATCATAATATTGAAAAATTTTAACTTAAATCAGTTCCATTTGGTGAATAAATCGTTTTTGCATTAAAACTTTGAAGAAAAAATAGATACTGAGGGGGATTTTATTGAAATAGTCAACGCACTTTTTCTCGTCGCGGAGTACTCTCAACGTGAACGTTCCCCAACTTCTCGTAGGTTTAGCATTGTGGCTCCATGTTTTCAGAACTTTGATTGTACGGCAAACACAGTGTTAAACCTACGAGTAAACCTCTAGTGATATAAATTTACGGCCCTTCGATTCCCTCTTCTATAATATTAAAGGATTTTTAGGTGCGTTCGTAATTATGTAAATACGTAGCACCTGTTGTTGTCGCTTAGTCCGTCCGTCTGTTTGTCCGCATATAACAACGCAAAAACTACCCAACCGAATCGTTTGAAATTTAAAATATATAATTGTTACATAATTTTGTCGAGTCATTTCAAATGTTATGAAAATCGAATGCATAGATCCATTACAGGGACAATCAAAAAGTATTCCGTTACATTACGATCAATGGGAAAAAAAGTTTCGCTTCCGTCAGACATGGATCATTCGATTCCCCCTATTAGTACTACTCTTCCATAAAATAAAGGATTTTTGGTACTACTAAATTATCCCGTCGACCCAAAAAACTATCGCCAAACTATAAACCAACCAATAATGGATGAAATCACATTCAATGACATTAAATGCGATACACGTGTTTGAAACATCATTAAATGATTTTTATTTCGACATTTTTTTTGTATTTTTATTAATGTTCTACTAATTATTTGGTTTTTTCAATAAAAATTATGTCAATATACATAATTTGGCTACATGTTTGGCGAAATTGGTGTACGGGTAGTGCTCGATGACTTAGGGTTTTGTGCGGTCGGCTCTTGGACTATTAATTATTCCTGTTTAAGGGGCTATTTCAGTCAAACGAAAAGGCCCGTTTGCTAAAGCTAATCCTATACAGGTATCTCGGTTGCATTTCTATATTTGTAAAGGTTTTTTTTGCATTGTATAACTGAGATCAATCTGTATGCAGGCCGTTTTTTGACTTTTTCGATTTTAGTTGCCGATATTTTTTAGGAGGTTGCTTGCGCTTTCCAAACCGGTTCCGAAAAGGAAAGTGTCGTAGTAAAAAAAAATATCTGTGAACAAAATCAAAAAAGTAAAAAACGCCCAGCATTCAGATTCCAATGCAAAAAAAATCATTTCAAAATATTGCAATGCAACCGAGATATTTCTTCCATAGGCGAATTTCTTACATAAGCGAACGGGTCTTTTTGTTTGACTGAAGTAGCTTCTTAGTTATTTCTGTTTAATCTTTATGTATAGTATCACGACCAGTGTTATTTTTTAAACTGTCTGTCTGTCTTTCAGATGTGCTCGAATGCGCCGTACTTCCAAGGTGGATTCCTGCACCCCCCCCTGCGTGCCTAAGCCGTCATAAAGGATCACGTGTACATAAGCCCCTCCCCCTACCTGCTTCTCTGTCCCAGATCGAGCCTAAGAGACTCACATATGTACTCTCTCAGTTCCTGTACAACTAAACTCTGGTAGTGCTAACAAAAAAAATTATATCAATTTGTACTTCGACCTTCTAGTGGCTTTGATCTCCCCTAGTCTGTGTCTCCATCGAAATCAATATACAAGTGGTGCCATCTCTTATTCAGAAAAAGAAACTTTGCATGTGTTTCTATCTGCTGACCAAAGTAAAAAACAAATGTTGGGATAGAGACATGCTAGTGGCTCCCTCTGTTGATCAGAAAAATGGGGCTTCGATCTCCCTTAGTATGTGTCTCCACCTGCAAAACGAAGTCAATATACAAGTGGTGCCGTCTATGGATCAGAAAACGAAGCTTTGTTATCCTGTAGCATGTGTTTCTAACTGCTGAACAAATGTTGAAATACAGACATGCTAGTAACTCCCTCTGTTGAGCAGAATGCAGGACTTCGATCTCCCCTAGTCTGTGTCTCCATCTGCAAAATGAAGTCAATATACAAGTGGTGCCATCTGTTATTAAGAAAAAGAAACTTTGCATGTGTTTCTAACTGCTGACCTAAAAACCAATAAATGTTGGAATAGAGACATGCTAGTGGCTCCATCTGTTGATCAAAAAGCAGGGCTTCGATCTCCCATAGTCTGTGGCCATCTGCTGACGGAGTAAATATACAAGTGGTACCATCTGTTAATCAAAAAAAGAAGCTTTGCATGTGTTTCTAACTGCTGAGTAAGAAACCAACAAATGTTGGAATAAAGACATGGTAGTGGCTCCCTCTGTTGATCAGAAAGCAGGGCTTCGATCTCCCTTTGAGTGTGTGTCATATGCTGGCGAAAAAATCAATAAACGCCAGTCTATGAACCTACAACTGGCGCCATCTGTTGATAAGGCAGTCCGAATCACAGGTTTCTACCTTCTTTAAGGGTATGCATGCTTTACTGACGAAAGAAATGTACAAATGATGGACAGAGGCGCCATCTGTTGATAAGGCAGCCCGATTCACAGGCTTCTTTACGGTATGCATGATTTACTGATGAAAGAAATGGACAGAGGCGCCATCTATTGATCAAAAACGAGGCTTCGATTTCTCTTGGTTTGAGTCTGAATCCGCTGACAAAATAAATAAATAAATAAAATAAAATAAAATAAATAAAGAACCTCAGAACTATGGTGCTGCCATCTCGTGACCCGAAGGAGCGAAAGGCTGTCGGTCAGTCTTTGTTGGTGTATAAGAAGCTGAACGCTGTAACGCGTTCAAAAAAGCACGGAGAAACATACAGATGGCTCCATCTCTTAACCATAAAGCGAGTCCTCTGTTTTCATCGGCCTGTCCAAGAAAGAAATAAACGCGGGACTTTGGAAATGTGAGGTGGCGCCATCTATCAGCAGAGAAGTGGAATGTTCGGCTGTTTGATTTCAATGTGTCGAAAGTGGTGAAAAATCCATCAAAGTAAACTGTATGATTGTGCACGGAGTTTATTTGACATTTTTTTTTCAATTTATGTCTGGAAAATGTGCATGTGGAAGCTTGAACGTTGAAACATATCAAAATGTTAAAGGGAAAAACTACAACAACAAAAAAAGACTTAATTGGAAATTCCTTTGAAACATTATTACGTTTGACTTATGTATGCGAACGGTACTACTTGGTTATCCCGTCGACCAATTTCGCCAATTTTTTTTTTAATTCGCCAAACCGTTCGCCAAAGAAACACAATTTTTACATTAAATAATGAAAGAAAAAATAAATTAGTAACACATTAATGAAAATACAGACAAAATGTCACAAAAAAAATTTCCATGACTTAAAAAACACGTGAAATGTTTAAAGGTAGAAAACCAACGATTTTAAATGCACAAGTAATGCATGCAAATGTAGAAAACAGCTGTTTCGAATCTACTAACGAGATTCTTCATCAGCGCAAAACTCAGCGAGCTAGAAAAATCAAAACTGAACAAAGAGACAGAAAAACGCAGGCTTATATACCCACTACGGGAATGATCCCGCCTAAAAAAAGCAACCAATGAGGAGTAGGGGTTAAGCCTGTGTTTCTCTATCTCTTTGCACACTTTTGTTTTTTCTAGCTCGCTGAGTTTTGCACTGATGAAGAATATCGATAGTAGATTCGAAACAGCTGTCTTCTACCTTTTTATGTTATTTGTGCATTTGTAACCGTTGGTTTTCTACGTTTAAACATTTTGCACAAAAGCTTTATTTGCTATTTCACGTGAAATGTGTTAGATAACAAGTCAATGTGACATTCACGGTTCTCCATTTTTGGCATTAATTTGGCGATAGCGTTTTGGTCGACGGGATAACAGAGTAGTACCGCATAAACTGTGTGTACCTTATGTACCTTGTTGCATCTCGGCTTTTTTTCGGTACTTACGTATTACCGGTTGCTGGAAGACTGGTCGCGTCTATCGCCGATTGTGTTTGTCCTCGCGAATCGAGTTCAAAACTATGCATTCGTTATATCATTATATAAATTGGTTAACAAGAAAAAAAACTAAACCAATAGAAAACGGTCATAAAAAAGTTATCCTTATTTATACCTATCCTCATAAGTAAAAAATTTTTAGTTGAATTTCAAGTAATGCATCTTGAACTTATACTGAAAACGATTTATTAAGAGCCCACATTGCTGATTGAAAAGGACCCGGATGATAATGTAAAGTGTACGGGAGCGTTCTTTTCAAATATCTCACTCATTTTTTTTTTTTTCAGCATAGGATAGCTGAGGACGATCCACAACCGGCCTAGTTTTTACTTTTTTGATTTTGGTTATATTCTTTTTATATTAGAATAGTTTCAGTTTCAGAACCAATTTAAACCGGTTTCGAAAATTAAAGTAATTTAAATGTTTTTTAAATGAAAAAAAAAACGATTTTTTTTTTTTTAATCTGAAACCAAAACTAAAAAAGTAAAAACTAGGCCGGTTGTGGATCTTCAACTATCTTGTGCAAAAAATTCATGTAAAAGTATTAAAATTTGGGTGAAATAGTTGAAAAGAACGTCCCCATAGACTTTACATTATCATCCGAATCTTTTTCAATCAGTCGTGTGGCGTCTTAAATAATTTATTTGAAATTTAAATAAAAAAAACCTTTCTTTATTCAAAAACTACCAATTTTAAATAATCGATGCAATCATAATACAAATGGCCACAATGGAAAAGAAAAAAAAAGTATTAAAAGTTACTGTAATTGACATTATCAGCTCCAAAGTTGGTGCCACCTAACTTCTTCCTGTCGCGGATAATAAGCAAGTACCGAAGGAAAATAAATATATTAAGTTTGTGAAATAATTTAACGATTGTACATAGTAGAATGTTTGGATGAAATTGTTCAGAATTATGTGTACATTTATAGAGAGTCTAGTCAATCAAAACACCTGTAAAAACATAAACACACACACGTGGTAGAGGGTAATATAAGTTGTGAGATTATGATTCCCGAAAATTTAATTGCTCTGCCAAAAGTAGCACACTGATGAAGTCTAAATTCGAAAAGAAAATGTCGTCTGCGTTTTCCAAAAGTGATATTCGATTCCAATTTGCGTTTTCTCTTATTTTATATCTTGCTTGATTTACAAAAACATTTATATTTACAATATTAATTAAAAGTTTTCGAATTTAATACATAATGTGCATGTTTGTAAACAAACTGGCTTTTTTCGCGACAGCTCAACTTGTGGTGGGAAAAAATTCGAATTAAACTGAATTAGAAAATTCTAAACAAAATGTAATTTTCACGTCGATATAGTAAATTTCATTTTATTGTATTATACTCAGAAAATAATACGTTATACATTACTAACTCTCCAATAATTATTATTTTCATGGTTCGTACTTGTCCTGGAATTTTATGAGCAGGAAATTCTTTGGTACCAGTATTTTCTTATGGAGAATCCCTAATTAAATAAAACGAAATTTCACTCTTTTGAACGATATTTATTTTCTATAAAGAAATGCTGGTATTTCACCTGGAAAATAACGGTACCCGTACGAACCATGATTTTTGCCCACCACATCCAGTACATCCTTTTTCGGCTTTGTGACGTCACAAGCACATTATCTATATCCATTTCTCGAACGTAGAAAAATCAGCTACTTTCGTCAAAAACAATCTTTGTTCTAAAAAAAACAATAAAGGTTGTTGTTGCCAAAGAGAAAAAGTCTGTGTTCGAAAAGGAGATGTCGTCTGCGTTTTGCAAAAGTGATATTGGATTCTCTCTTATTTTATATCTGGCTTAATTTACATAAACATTTATATTTACAATATTAATTAAAAGTTTTCGAATTTAATATCTATATCTCGAAGGAAGAAAAACCCGCTTAGTTCGTATAAAACAATTTTCGTTCAAAAAAAAAAAAAAAAAGTTGGTGTTGCCAAAAAGCAAAAGAAAAAGTCTAATTTTGAAAAGATACTGTCGTCTGCGTTTTGCAATAATGATATTGGATTTCAATTTATAGAATTAACTTAGAAAGAATCTTCTGATAGTTGTTTATTTCTTTATTCTCGCCAGTATATTTATACAACAGATTAATAAAATTCTTAATTTACATAAACATTTAATTAATTTAACACATATGGTTAATTTACATAAACATTTAATTAATTTAACACATTTGCTTAATTTACATAAACATTTATATTTACAATATTAATTACAGTTTTTCGTGTTTTATGTATATTTCACGAAAAGTAAAAATCCTCTTTTTTTCGTCAAAAACATTCTTCGTTCCAAAAATAAATAAATAATAAAAATAAAAGTTGCTGTTGCCAAAAAGTAAAAGAAGAAAAGGTATAAATTCTAAAAGGAAATGTCGTGTGCGTTTTGCAAGAATGAGATCGGATTCCATTTTAATGGAATTAACTTCGAAAGGCTCTTTTGATAGTTATAAAAATAAAATAAATAAATAAAAGTTGCTGTTGCCAAAAAGCAAGAGAAGAAAAGGTCTAAATTCGAAAAGGAAATATCGTCTGCGTTTTGCAAAAATGAGATCGGATTCCAATTTATAAAATTAACTTCGAAAGTTTCTTTTGATAATTATTCACTTATTTATTCCCGCCAGTGTGCTTATAACAATGGATTAATCAAAATTCTAATAGTATCGTTCGTTATAATGTACAAAACAATATTTTTAAATGAACACTTAGTACTTACATATCAACGCTACCGCAGCAGAAGTTGAGCTAATGCGCCAATAAAGAGCAATCTTATTGCTTGCATGCGCACAAAAAAATACGTCAAGAAATGAGCAAAAAAAAAGTATTAAAAAACACTAAAAAATGGCGCCAAAAGCAAATGGCGTCATATACGCACCACTTTGGCGCGATTGCAACAAAATGGCGATTTTATGTCTGACATGGTAACTCGGCTATTGTTGTTTACTTTTTAATAAACAGTTTATTTGCTTTTATTTTCATTTTTAAAATGATACAAATTGTTTTCTTCTATAATTATTAATTAGATGTTTTTATTTAGTATTATTATCTTTTTAAATTAACAGAAAACAATTAAAAAATATATAACGCAACTGGTGCCAACTGGTTTCAACTGGTAATGAAGTTTTCTCCGAAATGGCGTCAGAAAAAATCGTGCCAATATGGTGCTCATATGACATCTGTGCCGCATCAGAAATCAGCAAACAACAAGGCAACAAGAAAACCTAAAGATAACTGCATGCGCGTGCGAACAACAAGACTGCTGTTTATTGACACATTAGCGCAACTTCTGCTGCGGTGGCGTTAGTACTGAACACTTTCTTTTCCCAATCACAAGTTCAACTTCCGTGATTGTAGTAGAACGAATTACGCAGCGGGATAAATGACCGAGAAGTGGGCGATTTACGCTCGCATTCGAGGTCGAAGGGTTGTTAGGGGCATTGGGAATAACATTTGTTCTGCAATGCGGTAAAAGTGACTCTGAAACGTTGTTCTAAGTGACTTGTCAACATATCATTTAAAAAAAGGGGTCAATGCATGTTTTTGTGATAGAAACCCAAAAACACAAGTGGCAAATAATAAGTAAAACACACACTCTGTTAATCCCACTTAGGTATTCCTTTTAGAAAAAAGTGTTTGTTGGTTTGTTGGATGATGTTTGTTAATCAGTCGCGCGAGTTGTTTGTTCCACTCCAGCGGTTCCCAAATGTTATTGTGATATAGATGATATTACTATGGCGTCACATGAGGTAAGATGCCGATTTTTATACTCTTGAACCAAAAGGCAAAATAGGTTTTAAAAAAATTGTCACAGATCGAAAAATATCATAGGTATGATGTCAAAGTGGGGTTTTCCTGTGCCCAATGCGGGAAACGTCAACCTGTGACGTAACATGACAAAATGGACCCTATACTCCGTTTGAGTTCGAGGCTGTATTTCCGTAATATTTCCCCCTAAACACGTGACCTCACGTCACAAAAATATGCTCCGTTACAATTCTAGGGTGTACAACAACGAGTTGGGAAACAAGTCGTTGTCTAAGTCTACGAGTCAACCCCGAGTGGTATCAATTTTTGGCTTAGGCACCCCTTTGCTTCCGGCAAACACGGATCATTCGATTCCCTTATGACTACTCTAAAATAATCGATTTTTTCTTGTGCTCGATGATTTAGGGTCGGCTTTTGGATTATGAAAAAGGTCTACAAATTCTTATAAAATTAAAATATAAGCATAAATTTCCTAACCGCAAGCGCGATTATGAACAGAACACTATTCCCAAGCAGACGAATTTTTATAGCCTGGAACCGTAAGGGATAATAGGATCCATTGTTCTACATTCAAAAAATCCAGCAGACCCACTCATGGTGGCGTCACGACGCCACCATGGCGGTTCTCAAAAGTTTGGGAACCGCTGTCCTAATCACTAACTTTATGCGTGAGTTTTTTTTATGTTTGCATGAGTGCTTTAAGAGGTTACGAAATGCGAGATTATGCTCTGAAACAAATTTGTGTAGATGAGAATTGTCATTTTCCATTTGTTTCGATTCTTTTTTTTCTTTTTTCTTTTTTTTTTTTTTTTTTTTTTTTTTTTTTTTTTTTTTTTGATGACTATAATTTAAAAAAAAAGGAAATTTGCCCATTTTTTTAATCACTCCATTGAGTATGTCGTAATACATTCTATATTGATTAAGTAGCCATTAAATTTTTTTTCATAGGAAAGCCAAAAAAAAAAAAAAAAAATCCAATATAAAATTATGATACATGCCAAAAAATTCTGTTATCGGTTATTTCCCCAGTAGCCAATCAATATTGGGCCAATATTCGCACATTGGCACAATATTGACATGAAATATTGCTCCAATATTGGGGTGTTTATATTTTGTCCTTATTTAGCCAATATTTGCAGCTAATATAATGCCAATATTGGGGTTTCATTAGAAATATTGCCAATCAAACACCAATATTGGGATTTCATTGGAAATATTTCCAATGTAACGCCAACATTTGTACAATATTGGCGTTTTATTGGCAATATTTCTAATGAAACCCCAATATTGGCTAAATAAAGGCAAAATGTAAACATTCCAATATTGACGCAATATTAGCAATATTTCCAATAAATGAAATATTGGCGCTACGTTGGACCAATATTGGTTTGCTATTAGGGTTTAAAGATGTTACACTATTTCAGACATAATGGAATTCAATTTGCCTTTGTTTTTTTAACCCTCCAACCCTTAATACATTTTGTTGTTTTTGGGTGTGTATATGGATGGCATGAAATGTTTTTTCTATGATCTTCTAACTTATGAAAATAAAAGTTCTAAAAATTTCACTTGTTTGAAATTTGTGTCCTTATTGTTTGTATCTTGAGTAACTTTTTCCTTACATCCCGGTTACCACAGAATGACGGTACCCCTCAAATGGAAGGGTGCTGATCCAATGAACCATTATGATTTAGAACTTTATTATTTATTACATGTTTTTATAAATTTAAAATTAAAAATAAATATATTATTAATTTTTAATTTACTGATGACTGATTTATAAAAAAAAAAGATTCTGATGTATTTAGAACATTATTATTTATTAAATAATAGTGATGTATTTAGAACATTATTATTATTAATTTAGAACATTATTATTTAGAAATTATATATTTATATATTTTATATAATAATAATTATTATTATATAATTATAATAATTATAATTATTTATTAATATTCTTTAATACTAAATTTATTATTTTTAATTATTATTTATATTATTATTATTAATATATATTAATTTAATTAATATCCTTACATCCGGGTTACCACAGAATGATATCTTCGCGAACAGCGCTGCTGACCGAACTAACCACCGAAACTTCGTTATTGTACGAACGAACCTCATTTGCTACGCTTTACGTGCAACTTCCAACTTCCAACTTGTTTTTTTTTTTTTTTTTTTTTTATCCTCTAAGCAAAATAGAATTCTTTAAAATGGATGTGCAATTTTAAATGATTTTCTTTTCTTTTTCCAGGAAGTATATAATAATACAATTTTTCCTCAGTTTGCAACTTTTAACCTCCCCCCCTTTACATTCAATGACTTTTGTTTTGTTCTTCACACAGTGTTCCAAATTTCCAGACGTCTAAAATGTTTTTTTCTGTCCATGTTTCTTTGCAATGACAATGGATTTTCCTTAACCACAAAACTTAAAACATTTCTTTCCCAGCCATAGTTCTTAATCGTTCATCTCGCACCCCCCTCCAAAATTGTAATAGGGTAATGAGGTAAATAAGGTAGGGTAGGTAGGGTAATAAGGTCTCCAGATGCTTTTTTTTTTCCTTTCTCCATCCGACCTACTCCTTCTTGACTCTCTCCAGATGTCTTTTTTCCTTTCTCCCGCAGACCTACTCCCTCTTGACTCTCTCCAGATTTTTTTTCTTCCTTTCTCAAGCGGATCTACTCCCTCTTGACTCTCTCCAAATGCTTTTTTCTTCCTTTCGCACGCCGACCTACTCCCTCTTGACTTTCTCCACATGCTTTTTTTCTTCCTTTCTCAATCCGACCTACTCCCTCTTGATTTTCTCCAGATGCTTTTTTACTTCTTTTCTCACGCTGACATATTCCGTCTTGACTCTCTCCAGATGTTTTTTTTGTCCTTTCTCAATAATACCTACTCCCTCTTGACTCTCTCCAGATGCGTTTTTTCGTCCTTTCTCAATAATACCTACGCCCTCTTGATTCTCTCCACATGCTTTTTTTCTACCTTTCTCACGCCGACCTACTCCCTCTTAACTCTCTCGTGATGCCTTTTTTACCTTCCTTTTTCGCGCGCACCTACTACCTCTTGAATCTCTCCAGATGCTTTTTTTTCGTCTTTTCACCATGCGATTTACTCCCTCTTGACTCTCTCCAGATGGTTTTTTCTTCCATTCTCACGGAGACCTACTCCGTCTAGATTCTCTCCACATGCTTTTTTTCTTCCTTTCTCAAACAGACCTACTCCGTCTTGATTCTCTCCACATGCTTTTTTTCTACCTTTCTCACGCTGACCTACTCCCTCTTGACTTTCTCCACATGCTTTTTTTCTTCCTTTCTCAATCCGACCTACTCCCTCTTGATTCTCTCCAGATGCTTTTTTTTCGACTTTTCTCCATCCGACTTACTCCATCTTGACTCTCTCCGGATGCTTTTTTTCTTCCTTTCTCCATCTGACCCACTCCATCTTGACTCTCTCCAGATGCTTTTTTTCTTCCTTTCTCCATCCGACCTACTCCCTCTTGACTCTATCCAGATGCTTTTTTTCTTCCTTTCTCCCGTAGTCCTACTCCCTCTTGACTCTCTCCAGATGCTTTTTTTTTTCTTCCTTTCTCACTCCGACCAACATTTTCTTGACTCTCTCCAGATGCTTTTTATTCCTTCTTTCTCACGCTGACCTACTCCGTCTTGACTCTCTCCAGATGCTTTTTTTCTGCCTTTCTCAATTCGAACTACTCCCTCTTGATTCTCTCCAGATGCTTTTTTTCTTTCTTTCTCACTCCGACCTACTCCCTCTTTACTCTCTCATGATGCTTTTTTTTCCTTCCCTTTTTCGCGCGCACCTACTCCCTCTTGAATCTCTCCAGATGCTTTTTTTTCGTCTTTTCTCCGACCGACTTAGTCCATCTTGACTCTCTCCAGATGCTTTTTTTTCTTCCTTTCTCACGCAGGCCTACTCCGTCTTAATTCTCTCCACATGTTTTTCTCCATCCGACTTACCCCATCTTGACTCTCTCCAGATGCTTTTTTTTTTCCTTTCTCCATCCGACCTACTCCCTCTTGACTCTCTCCAGATGCTTTTTTTCTTCCTTTCTCACGTGTACCTACTCCCTCTTGACTCTCTCCAAATGCTTTTTTTTCTTCCGTACTCACGCCGACCTACTCTTTCTTGACTCTCTCCAGATGCCTTTTATTCTGCATTTCTCAATCTGACCTACTCCCTCTTGAATCTCTCCAGATGCTTTTTTTTCGTCTTTTCTCCATCTGACTTATTCCATCATGACTCTTTCTTTCTCACTCCGACCTACTCCCTCTTGACTCTCTCCAAATGCTTTTTTTTCTTCCTTTCTCACGTGTACCTACTCCCTCTTGACTCTCTCCAAATGCTTTTTTTTCTTCCGTACTCACGCCGACCTACTCTTTCTTGACTCTCTCCAGATGCCTTTTATTCTGCATTTCTCAATCTGACCTACTCCCTCTTGAATCTCTCCAGATGCTTTTTTTTTCTTTCTTTCTTACTCTGACCTACTCCCTCTTGATGCTATTTTTCCTTCATTTTTCGCGCGCACCCACTCTCTCTTGAGTCTCTCTAGATGCTTTTTTTTTCCTTTCTCACGTTGACCTACTCCCTCTCGACTCTCTCCACATGCTTTTTTTTCTTCCTTTCGCAGGCGTATTTTTTTTTCCCAACCGGGTTTTGCCATCTTGTAATCTAATTGGTCAGAGATGGCTGCGTCAAAAAGACTTTTGTTCGCGGGAAGGTAATGTGCTTGGCGAAAATCCTAAGAGTAGAGAATTTAGATAGGATGGACGGAGAAAGTGAATAATTTTACTTACCCATCATACGTAGTATAGGGTAAGTCTTGCAATCGTTTTGAAAATCGAAAAATTTTTTTTTGACGGATTTACACGTTTTAGATAGTGGAGATTTCGAAAAACATATTTTTAGAAAAAAAAATTTGCCGTCCGTCTGTCTGTCTGTAAACGCTCTATCTCCCGAACAAATTGAGATAGAGACTTGAAATTTTGTATGTAGTTAGTATGTAAGAATGGCCTATTTAAAATCAGCAAAATCGATTATCCGGGACTATTTTTTTCGGACTCTCGAAAAATTCGTTCTGATGAAAGGTATATAAAAAATTTCGAATGTTTTTTTGTTCTAAGGAACGGACGTAAAAGGCAATAAAATAACACACATTTTGCATATAGAACGAAGTCGATCGGATTATTAGTTGCCGAGATATTAGTAATCTTGTTTTCCGCATTCTTCGATTTTTCATGACCCTGTATTTCATTCAAATTTCAATTCAGAAGTATATTTTAATTAAAATTAGACGCTTAATCCGACGCAGTTAATTGTTAGTTAATAGAATGATTATTTTTGGAGTTATAAGGATGTTTCTTTTACGCAGTTCGGTACTACTTGAGTAGTTTGGCGTTTTATATAATTTGTCGAAATTGGTACATCAGCAGTTCTTTAATATAGCATTACTATGTATATTAACAACATTTAAATTTTGTTTATGAATTGCAATGCATTGTATAAATAGTTTCACATGTTTTATTTGCATATACATATCCATGATGGGTAAGTATTACGGTGGCCCCCAACGACTAGTTTTTAATTTCAATAGTTTTTGTTTAATATAGGAATCAATGGAAAAATGATTTTTACAGAAAGAAAATTATTTCCATTAACTTATGAAAAAGCAGAAGGGGGGGAAGGATCATCTGCGTTTCGACAGCATTCTGCTTCTTTTTAAAGAATTGAACGTTATGTAGATTAAAAGATGACAAAGTGAAAATTTCTGAAGATAGGATATTTATATAAGATTATTTAATGTAACCACAAATTAGCAATATTATAAAAAGTTTAAGAGAAAAAAATTCCAAAAAAATTTAATCTAAATTATAATGAATGCTTGGAATATACTAAAACATTAAAATAATTAAGTAAAGTAATAAAAATTAGCATAATTTTAAACAGGGTTAAATTATTATAAGTAAATAATTAATAATGTATAAATAATAAATTTGTAATTTTTTCAATTTAACATATTCCTTAAAATTTATATTATATTTTTTATTTTAAATTTTCTATAAACTTATAATTTTGTTTAATTATAAATTTATTCAATTGAATTTGTAATTATTTAAATAAATTATAAATTTTACCTTTCTTAATGATTTTTTAATAATTCTTATAATTATGAAACTCTGTATGCTCTAAGGTTTACTTGGTTGGAGAGAAGGAAATAAAATTGATGTTCACAAAATTGATAATGATGTTATTTAAAGAAAAATAACCTAATTCTTACAAAACTCGAATATATAAAATATAACACAGTATTTAGCCATTTAAAAATGGACCTCTTCTAAACAAAGCATCTTACAAAATTCGAATATGTTGTTGAAATATACCACAGTATTTATCCAATTAAAAAAGGAAGATCTTCTAGAAAGCCCTATCATTTTCTTTCACTGAAAAAAGTTGAAGATCTAGTTATATAATTGTCTAAAACTGTTATATTTGTTGGGTATTAAAAAATTACTTTAATGATGGTAAGTTTTTATTCGTTACCTTAGTATCTTCATTTCATTAGAATCTGTTTCAACTTTGAAACATATGAGTCAATGTAATTACTTGAGCTCATTGTAATTATTTTACTCAAAAAAAAAAAAAAAATCTAACTAATTTGAAAATATGAAACAAAACTCGCTATTATAAAAATAGTCATTGTTAAATATAGTCAATTAGCCATGTTATCAATTAGAAACCTATCTAGAGAACATCGCTACGGACCAATGCGGTATTGTAACTTTTCGACCTGCTTTCGAAGCGCGCTTCGTAAAATACCATGTTTAAACTTTGTACACGGTTGTACTTTGTAGTACGAAATCTTTTCTATGCGAGTAAAACTCGCAATTCTCAGTTTGTTTTTAAATTGTATGTTATAATATTTATATTATGATATCTTTAAGCAATGTTAAATAATATTTACAATTATTGCGATTGTCAAAGAAATATTTCAAAAATAAGCTTCGATATCTTATTTTATTTTTTTCTAACACCAACTTTGACAGTATTTTCTAAAATATCTTCTGCTTTTACCAAAAAATTGAAAACACCATTCGATTACATAGTTTATTAATAAGAACAATTGTCTCAGCACGAGCCGATGGACAATAGAAATACGAAAAACAGAGAAAATTATACAAAAAGCATTATCACAGTGATCCTTTCCCTTGGAATATTTCCAAATTCAAAGAAGATGTGCTGGCCATATAGCCAAAAACGTGCACAAAATATTTAGTTCATTTCTGTACATACTTCAAACACTTTTCGATGGTACAATAAAGAAAATAGCATGGAAATCACTTTTACAGCGCCCTTCTTCCGATATTTTTTTTTTTTTTTTTTTTTTTCAAATTCAGGGTTGACCTGCCTGCCATACCTAAAAATTATCATACACAAAAAATATGGTTCAATTCTATGCATATTTTCATACACTTTTCGATGGTACAATGGAAACACACAGACATACGGACACACACAGTGGCGTATCTAGACTTCTGATTTCGGAGGGTGCTGAGTTATAGTAAAAGTTTCTGAGAAGGAATCATATAAAAGATAATTTTTCCGCTTTAAAAATATTTTTTCATAACAGGTAATGCATAAATTATACCGATCATGCTAAGATTGAATTGCATGGGACTGCAAATATTTTGTTTTAAAAAAGCTTTAGTCTTAATTAGTAAAGTTTTTATGATCTGTAAAGGTAGCCTGTGTATAACGGAAATTTGGCTGAAACAGTTTTCTTGTGATCTTTGCGAAATAATACCTTTTTAATAAAAACCTGTCTGAAACGAAAAGTTATTCTGCTCCTTAAAAAGCAGATATCATTACATCTTTATAAACTTTTGTAATTATATTTCATGTTTTTTTTCAAGTTTCGGAAGGGGCTGCAGCCCCATCAGCCCACCACTTAAATACGCCCCTTGACACACACACACACATACGGATCGACAGAGATTTTCTAAAAACATGTTTTTTGGATCTCTAAAACGTGCAAATCGGTCAAAAACTGGAATTCGAATAAAATTTCGATCACAATACTTTCTTCTATTAAAGATACAACAAAGTAAAAATACACATAACTTATCGAGATTCATTCTAAAAAATTATTGAAAAAAAATCGGAAAATTTTAGGAAATTGGCTTTGATAAGGGTCATTCTTCTTTAGTTTCATAAGACATAGAATTTGTGAAAAAAAAAAAAATCTTACACTATAAGAAATAGAAAATTAAAACAAAGAAGTGTTTTTCGCCAAGCACGACTCCCGCCAAGAAGCGTCAAATTCATGCCGAAAGCTCTGGCCAATCAGATTGCGAGACACAGTTTGGATGGCAAAACCTAGTTGGGAAAAAAAATTACGCCTTTCGCACGCCGACCTACTATTATTGCAAATGTCACTTACAGAAAAATATCACGAGGATTATTGTTGTAAATAGAGGCACTGAAGGAATTGGTCTGTGGGAGATATATAATCGAAATATATCGAATATCGAAGGTAACAGTTTCTAATTCTAATATTGAAGTGTCTTACAACAAAATAATATGTATGTACAGTTTTTACATGGTTAAAATTTTGACTGTGTTTCTTTCTTAATAAATATAATAATATTACTAGAAAAAGCCGTGCTTTGTTTGGATTCGCGAAGCATTATATCATAAGATAAATATTTCAAAGTAACATTACTTTTTTATATTATTTTTGCATCTTTATTAAGCAAAAACGTTATCTCATGTTTTGGCGCATTTAAATTTTAGAAATGTAAATTCAGCCAAATAACTAAGAATTTCTTCGGAATTTTTTATTTATGGTATAAGGCTGGTATAAATAAAAAATTTTCATGCAGAATTTTACAAAATATTTTTTTTAAATTTAACTAAAAGTTTTAAAGATGTTTTTACATTTTCCAATGGCCAATAACGGCGTTCGTTCTGGCCAATAAGTGTTATTTTTCTCGACATTTTTAAATTACTAATACATTCCAGAAATTATTTATAAACGTAGTTAATATATTTAATTTGATTGAATTAAATTATTCTTCAATCAATTAAAATATTCTCAATTTATTCTTTAATCTTTCATTTCGAATACCAGACTTAAGAAACTTACCAAATTTAGCAAAATATTGACTTTAAATAACAAATATAAGAATTAATTTTACTTGTTTTCGATTCTTTTTGTTGCCACTTTACCAAAATAAATACCTAAATAAATAAACCATAATGTAATTCTTTTGAAATCCGTAAGTATAAACTGCGTAAATAATTTTGGCAGAATAATGAAAATATATTTTATTTAATATATTAATCATGATTCTATCTATAATTACTAACCCCATAGTTTATTTTCCTTCTTAAAATAAAAAGATACGGGTTTAATTTTTTATTTGCAAACGATTTTGGCGGAATAATAAGAATATATTTTAATTAATTAATTAATCATGATTCTATCTATAATTACTAACCCCATGGTTTATTTTCATTCTGAAAATAAAAAGATACGCGTTTAATTTTTTATTTGCAAAAATGTCTCCATAATAGAAAAACATGTAGAATAAATTAATTATTAAAATAATATTTTTTAAAGGTTATTCTGTAAAAAAAAAAAAAAAAAAATAACATTCTGCAAATCTACATATCATAATCTATTCTTATGTTTAATTTCAAGTTAAAATACTGAATAGATTTTTTATAAAGTGTACGACAAAATGTAACTTGAGTGGCCTAGTAGAGGATTCACTTCGCTCATCCTAATAAATTTTATTAATATAATTTGCTTTTAAAAGTCATATTTTTATTTTCTCAATCAACTTTTCATAAAAACGCTTTAGAGGAGTTTACCGAACAATACAGTGGTCAGAAATAAAGAATCAAAGAGCCGAAATTTCCACTTTAGTCGAAAATATATGTTACGTTTGGAGATTATATTTTCATTTTTATCTTAAATATGGAAATGTATCAAAAAAAATTTTTTTCAGGAAAAATTTATTTAGAATATTTATGTTAACATTAATTTTGAGAAGATCTTATTAATATTTTTTTATATTACAATTTAAATGTTTTTAATTGTAGAAATTTCATCTGAGAAACAATCAAAATATATTATTTTTGACAAGAAAATAGAATATCAAATATTAATATAGATAATAACTGAATTCAAATTTCCATGACTGTTCGAAAGATGACAGAAACTTTTTGAGAAAAAAATAGCTATTTTTATTGAGTTTGTTACACACACCTATACACTGTTTCAATATTGCATCTTTAACTGCAGTTGCGATTATTATTTTTATTATTAAATCATAAATTATAAATAATCACTATAAATATATTATACATAATCATTAAATAAATCGCTCTGGTCTTTATAAAAATGTCACGCAAACCAAAGAACGTAATTCCATTATGTATTTTCGTTCAGAAATGTTTTCTCTTTTAACTGTAGAATCTTGACTTTCCAGTCACCGATCCGCTCAACCAAAAAATGGCAAATGTCGAATTCGGATGTTTTTTTTTCTTTTTTTTTTTTAGTAACTCTATAAAAAAAAAAACTGGCGTCTAAATTTTAGGGACTGTACATAGATAAAAAAAAAAATTCTACCTTCGGCTGTCGTCATTTTGCCTCAGAGTTTAGGCCTAGTATTTAAAGGGTTTTCCAGTGCTTGTAACAGAAATATCGCGAAACCAAAAACTGATGAAATCAAATCACACTGAATTCAATGAATTAAATTGCAATTTTACAAAAACGCAAAAATATATTCAAACGTTATTCTACTCACACCATTAAAGTAAATGAATTTTTATACAGCATTAAAAATGCTTTGTGTACCATGAGATGTATTGTTCTCTTAATTCTTTGAAGTAACGGGTAAGCACCTGTAGGGTTAAAAGTTCGCCCCGTCTTTGTCTTATAATTATAAATAAAATGTAACGAATGTAGTTCTGCTACCTGTGAAGATCGTTGTAAATATAACGTTTTCTGATCTAGAAGAAAACCCTTAGGTTTAGCGAAATTCAAGTGTATTCGAAAATTTAGGGAATTCTTTCTCAATTCCAGGGAATTTTCAGATGACCTTTCAAAATCTAGGGGATCAGATATATAAATATTTTTTTATTCTTCTGTGTTTTTCCGAGAATGAACTTCAGAAGGTAATAAATGTAACATTCGGATTTCATTCTCGCTGTATAACAAATGTAAACACAGAAGCGGAGAAACATTCCAAGAAGATTTTGGCGGGAGAAAAAACTTTTTTGGCGCGCTCAATCAGCAATCCGTCACGTGACGGAAGGCAAACTTCCCGGCGTCAAGAAAAGGTTACCAATGTGGAGTCTACTTATGAGAAGTCTGTGGTGTATTCCTCACATATTTCCTTAAAGTAGCGGGTGAGCGGCTGCAACACGGGAGAATGCAACGGGGAGAACCCCGCTGCATATACAAAGTGTATTCATTGTAGTTCTGCTCCCTGTGAACATGGTAGTACCTGCAGCGTTCTCAGATCTCGGAGAATATCCCTAAATTAAAAAAAAAAAAAATCGAAGATTGAAGGAATTTTTTCTCAATTCTAAGGAATTTTCAGAAGACTCTTCATAATCGAGATAGAAAGACATATGCATTTTTTAAATTCTTCTGTGTTTTACCGAGAATTAACTTGAGAAAGTGATAAATGTAACATGTGTGATAAATGAACATGGAAGGAAGAAGTAAAGGATGGGTGTAAATTGTTTTCTAGGAACACTTTTCTTAGCGGGTGGAAGTATATATGGAGGGAGGGGGGGGGGGGGAAGGAAGGATTCGAAAATAATATTTTCGCACCTCCATTTCGTTTCTCGGAATCCTACTATAATGGCTGATGATAAAAACCTATAGCTACAGTTTTTCATTGCTCCGGCTAAGGCCATTGCTTTTTTTCGTCATCCGGCCTCTTGGAATAAAACAGTCATTTGCAGATTTCAGCATCCCGATACGAGTCATTCGAAATTTTTGAAAGTGAAAGCACCCCTTGTAGGGTCCTTCTTTCAGAGAAAATGGAGGAAGAGGATTTGAGGTTAGATCAGGTTTTTATATCTTCCTGGAGTATTTAGAAGTGAAACCAAACAAATCATGCATGTGATTTCTTTTTATTATGAAATATAGAATTCTATACTCCAAGGAACAGTTCCAAATTTCGTCGTAACGGTTCGTTTTCGTTTTTTTAAAAAGAGCAGGAATGCCCACCCCTAAAATGATCTTCATTTAATATTTAAAACAAAATCTGTCATTTTAAGTGGTATAGATAGAATAAATTTAAAAAACTTTTTTTGTGTGTGTTAGGAAGAATTTGACTACAACTGTTTCACTATTTGCATTTGGTGTATTTCGTATGATGAAGCATTTTTTATCCACAACAGCTTTACAACCGACATCTGACGGTTTAAACTGGGAAAAAATTTAAAGCATTACACAATTTCAATTCATCTATTCCTAGGTTCAGGCATTCACATCAGGTGCATAAAAAAAATTCCGAACTATAGGCAAAACAAGAACAAAACAATAAGAATATGACCTTATAAGGGATTTTTATATCCGGGCACACATTAACGATTATTTCCGATTAGTAATTTTAGACTCATTTGTGGCAGAAATTCTGAATTGAAATAAGGCTACGATTATTAGTTCTAAATAGTGACAATCCCTGAATTTCAGCTATTACAATCGTGAATGGCTTGTTTAAAAAAAATTGTAATAATGTAAATATTTCTCATATTCCGGCTAATTTTAATCGAAACATGTGCTACCGGAAGATATAAACCTGTTTTATTTCCTTTTTACTCAATATTTAGAATTCTGAATTCGCATCTCTTCTGCGGTATTACGATTTGGAAAGCGATTTTTGCATTTTTCCATTTCGCCCTAACATATAATTATTCATGCAAATTCCCTGACAGTGGGCGGAGCTAAGGAGACAGCATTATGAATGAATCATTCGGTACACTGGGCCTTTTCCCTTATTTGATTATAACATACTGGATCTACACATGAGACTAACTTTGCAATCTAAAATTTCCTTTATGTGTTTTTAGCTACACTATTTTTGTGATTTCCGCAAATACCGATATTAAATTAACGTTCAACTGACAGTTCGGCTACTTACATCAGAGGTTGGCAACCGTTGATTTCAGGAATCCGTGTGCGTTTAGAACGTCTTTTTCGATCAAAATTTAAAATCCTAATTTTTTTTTTTTTTTTTTTTTTTGAAAAAAAAGTGTACATTTTATGTGTTTTTTCTATATTTCTTACAAATTTTGAAAAACTAAATTGGCAACTGCTTTTTTATTTTTCATAGAAATAGGTATTTTGTATATTTATGTGGAAAAAATTCCATAACTCAATAAATTTTAACTTAACAAACATTTATATTTTATCAATATTTTAAAATTATGTTTAAAATGTATATTCAAAGGAATTCCACTGTTCCACTATTCTTATCCTAATTTACTGAAAAATTTATCAGTTACGCAGTTTTAATTTATATATTATTAAAGATTTTTAGTCATTTTTAATCATTATTTTATTTTATTTTAAGAGCCAACTTCTGTACAAATACGTTTTTATTTTCACCAAGAGCATCTAATTTTTCAGTATATATACCGGGTGATCCAGAAGTTCCGGGAGTTTTCAAATGCTAATAATTAACAAACTATAAACAATAGAAGTATGCGGTTTTCACAGAAATGCTTAGAAACTTATGGGATTTGTATTTTTGATGAAACAGACAAATTATGTTAGTTACACTTTTTGCCAACAGGTGGCGCTAAGATTGACAGTATTATTTTTATGGTATGATATAGCTCGCTAAAAAGAAAGAATTAGTGTCCAAGAGTTACAAATTTTCATTATGACGCCCATAGCTTATAAGTACCGCTGTGAGCCGACGCAAAACAACGTGCACAGTATCCACAAAGGAGAAAGAAATTCCAGATGAAATTTCAAATTTATCGTGATATTACAAGTGTACTGATTCATTATGAGCTGGTGATTTCCACCGAGTATTGCCATCGAATTCTACCTCATTTACGATTGCAACAGACATTTGGGATCTCCTGCTTCTATTACGATCTTTCAATTAGCCTTTTTCTCAAGCCTTTCTTACCATGGCATTTCACATTTCGTATGGCCATCGAATCTTTTTCTGTTTTTACTCCCGTATTGTACGATAAGAACACAGCTCAACATGCAAAGAAAGCATGTCTAAACATGGCAGTTACTCATCAAATTTTGTATCGAAATTCCCTTTCAATGCAATTTCAACCACTTTAAAAAAAGTGATTGAACATAAACCATTCTTAACACGAAATCTCATTAATAGCCTACAAAAGATGTTTCGCAATGAACTCATACTCATGTGTCTATAAAGCATATTTTATAGTTACATCCAGTGTTGTACAGCAGCGCCACCTGTTGCTAAAAATTTTAACTATATACATGTAAAAAAAAATCATGCTAAACAAAATCCCACGTGTTTCTGAGCATATATCTGAAAACCGAACCTTTGTATTGTACATAGTTTCCAAATTATTAACATTTCAAAACTCCCGAAACTTTTGGATCACCCGGTATATATATATATATATATATATATATATATAACAAGTTTAAAAAAGTAACAGACCAGTTCTCTCATATAGAAATCTTTTCCTCACATAAGATAATGACAAAAAGTACATTATTTACTTTGGACGCATAAAGCAAATTAAAACACTTCATATGTTCTCAAACAATTCCTTAATAAAGAATTAAACCACCCATTAATACTTTAGTAGAAAATAAATTATTTTTATAAATGTAAGAGAGGGAATGATGACATCCTAACATTTGCCCAATCTGTCCGTTAAATTATTCTCCAGAGTGGCTGAGATTTTCTTTCTTTCTTTCCTTTTTTTTTTTTTTTTTTTTTTTTTCTTTTTCTTTTCAGACAGGTAAACCCCACATAATCTGCCCTCACGCAATGCGACTGGACACTGTTGACGCCAACAAACTTGACACGTATTTTTGAGAAATACAAGTGTTATAAAGTTTTATAAAATTGTTTTAATTTCGAAAACAAAAACTGTATTTATTCTTTTGACAAATTCTTAATTAATTCTTTTTGATATGCAATGTGTTTTCTGTTTAAATTACCGAATATTGATAGTCCGATGTTCGTCCCAAAAATAATTCTTAACACATTATTTATTAAATATTTGCATTGGGCAGGTGACTGTACTCACTATTGATGGCAGAAAATCAACTTTCGTGGGCGAGGGGTTAGTACATAAAATGAAATCACTCAGTACTCAATAAAGTACATCTAAAATTGTCAATAAATTTATTGAAAATAAAATCTACTCACACCACTAAAATGAAGAAATATCTAAAAACAGTATTAAAGAGCTCATTTCGTTTGCAAGTAGACTTAATCTTTCCATTTAAAGTACGAGTAGGTACCTTCATGGTAATAAATCCTCCTCGTTTCATTATAGCAAAAATAAGGACTGAAGTAGTCCGAAGCGAAATTGCTCTGTTGTGGGCGGAGCATTTCGCGATCAACTCTTTATTTATCTTCTAAATATAAGGCGAGAAAGAGGATTTGATCTCAATAGATTTCAACTATGGCAGCATTGGTTACTTTTTTTCCTAGACTCATGTCAAAAATTAAGGTTACAAACATAAAATTTGTGTGAACTGATGAACTATTTAGTGTGTTGCCACAACGTGTGGCACATACGTATATTGCAACAAGAAAAAATATGTAACAATATGGAAAATTTTTAATTGTGGATTAAGAAACAGGGTGCATCAAAAAGTGTTAAATGATGATTCAGAGACAAAGCATTTATCTCGTTAAAAGTCTGTCTAATATGGAATGTGACCACCTTACACTGTTATACAAGCCTTACAACGAACTCTCATACCGTTTGTGAGAAATTTTATGTTTAAATTCCCTATAACTTGTAAATTGTACTTCTCCCTCCAGCAATATATTACGATACAAAATGTTTGTGTTTATATTTTAGTATTCATGTTAATTGTACTAAGACCAAAATAATTTTTTATATGGTTTTTTTCACACGACATCATTTGGACGTATCTTTATTTCATTTTTCAGCTATATAATGTTTGCAATTTTACCTATTCATTTAAAATTTATGAAATACGTAATTATAACAGTAGCTAGCGAAGGATGAATATATGTACTTTTTATGTTTTCTAAGCCCTTCCTACTATCATTCATGAATTCAAATAATTTAATTTCGCGTCTTCAAACTGTTTTTTCTTAAATAAAGAATAAATCACTAATTTTGATTTATGCTTCATAGTAGTTATTTAAGTAAACAAACAAACAAAAAAAAAAACAAGACTGTTAAATGCAATAAATTTAGCGTTTATCGTTATTCGTTGCTAGTGGAGTTTCGCAACCAGTGGATATTTACGGATATTCATAAAGAATATATACGGAAACATTTAAATTTAAAACTCACACCGTAAATTATATAATTTAATTTATGAAACTAAAATAGCTAATACCGAATGTAGCTAGTTAATAGCGTTTAGCGACAGCAGGATTCCTAATGGTAGGACTAGGACTTAGAATAAAATCTGCAAATCTTGAACTTTCAGATTTATCCCTAAAGAGGGATATTTTCCTCTTTTAGACTGTTGTATTGTGCTGCTATCTATTAATAGAAAATTAAAGCCTTTGTACTTACAGTTATTTAAGATTATTACTCCATTGAATACTGTGACAGACAAAACTGAAATAAATTATCAATGGAGTTTAAGTTAATATGGCTCTTAATTCAACTATTTCTTGAATTTATGTAATAATTATATTTTAATATTTACAAATCACATCCATACTTTCATGTATGATAAGCTAAAGAAAAACATGCTAATTTATTATTTCATATTTATCATATAAATTACAATTTAAATTAAAATAATTAACATAAAAAAATGATTCCGCCCCCCCCCCCCCAAAAAAAAAAAATGTTACAACATCTTAAGATAGTAATAAGGCATTCCCAGAAACGGTTTTCTTAGGGACTGATGAAAACTCTTACTTTAAGTTTTGGCATTTAAATTATTTATAGAGCTTATATTGTTCTCTATTAAAGCGATTCTTGAATTTATGTAGTAATTACATTGCGGAATTTTCAAAATATAGCTACAGTTTTATAACAATATAAACTAAGCATGCTAATTTATTATTATATATTTTATGATATATATTGAATTGAAATAATTGGCATAAGTAATTTACCCCCCCCCCCCCCCCCCACGAAAAAAAAACTTTCATTACAGTTTATTTTAAGAGTTTAAACAAGCAAATATTCCCAGAAATTCTTTTCGTAGCAAAACTTTAAAATTCTTCGACTTTCTAATCAGTGTCAATAAATATTAAGTAACAGATTTCATTTCAGAAGCAATCTTAAAGATAATTAAAAAAACGAAAAGCTGGTTATCGCTGGTTATGATAGAAAAACCTTGATTATCGCATTTTCAATAACCCGCATTATCAGATCGCTATCGATAATTTCCCTAAGCATTTGAGGAAAGAGGGGGAAATATATCTGTTTAGGGATAAATCCCAAGTTTCAAGCTTTGCAGATTTTATTTTAAGTCCTACCATTAGGAATCCTGCTGTCGCTAGACGCTAGTAATGTAGTTCTCTTAGGAGAAGATGAATTCTTGTTATAGTAATCGGCTTATCTAAGCTGATCGCGTCACTAGCGGCTCTTTCGAATAGTGGCTCACTACGAAATGGCATAGTCCATTAATACTGCAGGTGGGGAAATAAGGAAAGGGCAGCTGACATCACTGTGGACGAATTACTGTGGATAAGGGAGAAAAACCTGTCCGCTCTTTAACGACTGACACTGTACGGATGAACTCCGGGAATTTGATTGTTCTAAGTTTGCCATTGCATAAGTAAGAATAATGTGATTGGGCTACGTTGTCAAGATGATTCCTACAATGATCGTTATGACAAAAATTGTAGCGGTAGATTGGTAGAGAGAAGTGTTTGTAAACATGTCCTTTCCTTATAGGAATAGAATAGACTGATGGGAGAATTCAAGTCCAGTCTCCAGTCCCTTACCTGGACTCACTCTGAACCGTGGTCTGATTTCTCCCTATAGTCTAATGGGCGTACCATAAAAGATGTCATGTTTGAAGGGGGGGAGGGAGGGGTTCATGAAATTTTGACAGTTTGTGACAAGGGGAGGGGGAGGGGCTAAGAAGAAATGTGACATTTTGGTTAGAATAAAATCATTAAAATTCAGTAGATTAAATTATGAATTTATTTTAAAATTAAAATATTTTGTGCTCATAAAAAAAAAAAAAGATTTAAAGCCAAATATGTTAAATTCTATTTCAAATCCCGAAATACTAATGTTTTCAATTGCTGTTTCATATTAATAGCTTATTACTTTTTTTTTTCTTTTCTTTTTTCTTTTTTTTTGAATAGCTTATTTTATGCAAAATACGAATAATTTTTATTGTTCAGCTCACAAATGTCATTAAAATGCGCAGTTAAAGTTTAAAAATAAAATTGAAAATGTGATGTAAAACGTAGTGCTTTGTTTATAAACTTTGTTTATGAACTGGAATTATACAGGGTGTTTTTAAATTCATGGTACAAGCTTTAAGGGGTGATAATACACATCAAGACAAAGAATATTAAATAGGAAATTAAGGGACCAAACGTCTTCCGAAGGAGATAGGCGCCATTAAAGTTTAGGGTCCAAAAATTCAAATGATTATAAAAAACTGAAAAATTGGTTGATTCGTTTGCGGTTTTCACTAAAACTATTCTTTATGTCAGTATTGTCTTGAAAATAAATTATAAAGATAAATTTCAAAAAATGCCGATAGAGGGCGCTTTAAACTTTGGAGTGACGAACAACTATTTTTTACCGTTATGTTTTGCATCTCATTAATTTTTGTAGAAGCTTACACAAAAACTTTGAGCTCAAAATCTAAATCGTTGAGAGTGGTTAAGGAGCGGAAACTGAACTGTGGAGGGAGGTTCAAATTTCAAATGATTATAAACAAGTTGGAAATTGCACGTAAAGCGTAGCAAATGAGGTGCGTTCGTTGATAACGAAGTTTTAAAGTATTCAGATCTTGTTGATATAGTAGAGCGTACTTTGGATACAGTATAGTGGTCGAAATCTTTGTGTTCCTGTAAATATGCAGGGAGTAATTTTTATTATACTACATTAACGTATATCTTATTCATAAAATGTGAAATAGTTTAATATAATTAAAACACCCCCCAAACAACGTTTCCCCTATAACATTATTTAGTGGAATACATTTGTGTGGCCTGTAATTCAATAATAAATATTCTTTGCATCACAGATTGTACAAAATGTATTTTTTAATACATATTTCATAGATTCATGTCAATTCTGTTATATTCAAATGAGTGTAACACCATTAAAATGCATTTGAAATTTTCCCCCCATTGACCGTAATGTAACGGAATACTTTTGATTGTCCCTGTAATGGATCAATACATCCGATTTTCATAACATTTGAAATGACTCGACAAAATTATGTAATAAATATACGTTTTAAATTTCAAACGATTAAAATGCATTTGAAACTTTTTTTCCCCCATTGACCGTAATGTAACGGAATCCTTTTGATTGTCCTTGTAATTGATCTATCTATCCGATTTTCATAAAATTTGAAATGACTCGACAAAATTATGTAATAATTATGTATTTTAAATTTCAACCGATTCGGTTGGGTAGTTTTTGCGTTGTTATATGCGGACAGACAGACAGACGAACTGACTGAGCGACAACAATAGGTGCTACGTATTTACATAATTACGAACGCACCTAAAAACGGAAAAATTGGTCGATTCGTTTGCGGTTTTCACTAAAATTATTCTTTATGTCAGTATTACCTTAAAAATAAATTATAAAGATAAAATTTAAAAAAATGCTGATAGAGGGCGCTTTAGACTTTGGAATAACGTACAAATATTTTTTAGCGTTATTTTTTACATCTCATAAATTTTTTTAGAAGCTTCGACATAAACTTAAATTTTGAAATGAAAATCTTAATCGTTGGAAGTGGTTAAGTAGCGCAAACTGAACTGTGTTCAAAGGGGGTGGGGAAGTTCAAATGATTATAAAAAACGGAAAAATTGGGCGATTCGTTTGCGGTTTTCGCTAAAACTATTCTTTATGTCAATATTTCCTTGAAAATAAATTTTAAAGATATGTTTCAAAAACATCCGCCAGAGGGCGGCTTAAACTTTAGAATAAACAAAAATTATTTTTAACAGTTATTTTTTGTATCTAATTAAATGCTTGTAAAAGTTCAAACTTATATTTTGAGCTCAAAATCTGCATCGTTGTGCGTAATTAAGTAGCGGAAAATTGAACTGTGTTCGAGGGGTGGGGAGGATAACATTTCAACTACTGAACACAGTTAGTTTGCGCTTCTTAACCCTCCCATCGATTTTGAATTTGAGCTCAAAATTTAAGTCTAAGCAAGCATTTAATTAGATGCAAAAAATAGAGTAAAAATAGTTGTTGGTGACACTAAAGTTTAAGGCGCCCTCTAACGAAATTTTTTTTAATTTATTTTTAAAATTTATTTTGAAGGAAATATTGACATAAAGAACAGTTTTAGCGAAAACCGCAAACGAATCGACCATATTTTCTGTTTTTTATAATTATTTGAGATTTGAACCTCCCATTGAACACAGCTGAGTTGGCGCTACTTAACCACTCGCAACGATTTAGATTTTCAGCTCAAAATTTAAGTTTATGTCGAAGCTTCTAAAAAAATTTTATGAGATGCAAAAAATAACAGTAAAAAATAGTTGTACGTTACTCCAAAGTCTAAAGCGCCCTCTATCGGCCTTTTTTTGAATTTTATCTTTATAATTTATTTTCAAGATAATACAGACATAAAGAATAATTTTAGTGAAAATCGCAAATCAATTGACCAATTTTTCCGTTTTTTATAATCATTTGAAATTTGAACCTCCCCCATGGTTCAGTTTGCGCTGCTTAACCACGCCCAACTATTTAGATTTTGAGCTCAAAATTTAAGTTTATGTCTAAACTTCTAAAAAAATTAATGAAATGCAAAAAATAATGATAAGAAATAGTTGTTCGTTACTCCAAAGTCTAAAGCGCCCTCTATCGGCATTTTTTGAAATTTATCTTTATAATTTATTTTCAACACAATACTGACATAAAGAATAGTTTTAGTGAAAACCGCAAACGAATCGACCATTTTTTCTGTTTTATATAATCATTTGAATTTTTGGACCCTAAACTTTAATGGCGGCTATCTCCTTCGGAGAACGTTTGGGACCCTTAATGTCCTATTTAATATTGTTTGTCTTGATGTGTACTATCACCCCTTAAAGTTTGTACCATGAATTTAGAAACACTCTGTATATTTACGTAATATAGTGTGACATGTAACAGAAGGGCGTAAAGTGCAATATGACACTTTGTGACAAAGCGGGGGAGGGGAGTCAAAAATATGGAAAAAACGCGAGACATCATTTATGCACGGCCCCCAAGGAGCTTTAATTACGCAACGTTGATATATAAAATAAAAAATAATCCCTGTCGGCTGGGCCTATAGGCGGAGGTAGATTTCGAAGAGTGCTCATTTCAACAAAAAATATATATATGATTAGAGATAAACCCAGTTTAATAACTTTATTTGGCCGTTTATGAAAAATTTTTAATTTCATTTTTCTCCAAAAACTGGTTTTATCAGAATCATCTTAAGAAAACTTCAGCTCAAATGCCCATTTTGACAACATATTTTGAAATAAATTCTGAATTTATTAAAAAATTGACCAAAACAGTACATTATACAGTTCCTAAATAACAAAAAACTGTCAGTTGAATGCATTTGAGAAAAAAATTGAATTTAAAAATGAGTCATAAATTAACCGATCTATTGTTTGAATACATCCTTAATTCTTTAATCATGATTGCTTCGGAAAATTTTGTGCGAAATACTCACTTTGACAGCATTTTTAAAAATATATTCTATCTTTATCAAAAAACTGGCCAATGCGTCACAGTATAAAGTTCCTAAATAAGAGGATCTGTAAATTGGATGCGTTTGAGGGCGAAAATGGATTTTAAAACGAGTCATAAAAACGCAATTTGCTATGTGAAAACTTCCTTAAATTTTCAAATCACGAAGACTTCGGGAAATTCTGTTCAAAATACCCTTTTTGGTAGCCTTTTTCGAAATATATTCTGTCCTTATCAAAAAAACGATCAATGCGTCACATTATATAGTTCCTAAATAAGAGGATCTGTAAATTGGATGCGTTTGAGAGCAAAAATTGATATTAAAACGAGTCAGAAAAAAACGCAATTTCTTATTTGAACACTTCCTTAAATTTTCAATCACGATGATTTCGGAAAATTCTGTTCAAAATACCCTTTTTGGTAGCCTTTTTTTGAAATATATTCCGTCTTTATCAAAAAACTGACCAACGAATCACATTACATAGTTCCTAAATAAGAGGATCTGTAAACTGGATGCGTTTGAGAACAAAAATGGATTTAAAAACGAGTCAGAAAAAAACGCAATTTCTTATTTGAACTTAAATTTTCAGTCCCGATGACTTTGGGAAATTCTGTTCAAAATACCCTTTTTGATATTCTTTTTTTGAAATATATCCTGTCTTTATCAGAAAATTGACCAGTGCGTCACTTTATACAGTTTCTAAATAAGAGGATCTACCATTTGGATGCGTTAAAAATCAAAAATGAATTTAAAAATGAGTCAGAATATAAGCAGTTTGGATTTGAGGTTTTTTTCTCCAACTCCTATTTTTGTTTAATTTCTTTTTGCAATACGAATTGGTCCTATGAAAAACTTGTCAATCTAAAAGTTGTAGATATTTTTGAGAAGATGTAAAATAAATTTAATCAGATTTGATATCGTAAAAATTGACGGAGTTATGGATTTTTCGCTTTTTTCACCGCCCTTTTTCTTTTCGTTTTAAATTTTTTTCATGGGTAAAAGTTGATCCTATCAAAACCTTGTAAATGCAAAAGTTTTAGATAATTTTAAGAACATTTACAAAAAATTTAGTTGGACTTGATATCTTGAAAATTGACGAAGTTATGAGTTTTTTTCTCTCAAAACCCCTGTTTTTTTCGCCCCTTGAGCCCACTTCTAAATTTATCAAAAATCTGTCATGCATAAACTTTTGGCCCATTTTTAAGAAGTAATATAAACTTTAAACCGATTCGATATCTACTTTAATAAAGAAGTTATGGCGTTTTTTCGGTTTTCACAAAAACGCCCCTTATTCCGATCCCCTTGGTCCGATTTTGCCCATTAACGAACTTAGCCGAGATTTTATCCCCTTTGATTTTATGTACCAGTTTGGTGGAGATTGATGAAGAATTATAGAAGTTATCGTGTCCATAAAAAAGTGAGATATATAGATAGATAGATAGATAAACTGGTGCGATTGCAATAGGTAGTATTTCATACGAAATCTACCTAAAAGCAATGAAATCATACAAAAAACTGGCGGAACCAGAGAGAAAAGTAGAGCTCGATCTGAAAAAATGTTACAGTAAAATTTGGGAAATATTTTCAATGTGCGTACAAAAAAAGGGAATCAGATGATCTGTAAAGCTCATGAAATAACCCAAATTTTTGTTAGCTGATAATGTGGACTGAGCTGTACTGGTGCCTTATACTCAGAATTATACTATTATCCACTCAAAATGATTACTGAGAAAAGTAGTCAATATAATATATTGTTCTGTTGTTCCAAATCGGTTAAGCCCCACAACGCTAAAAAAAAAATATATAAACCATGATGTGATAATTAAAATATAACATTAATATAATCAAGTTGTTGAGGAATTGACGTAGATAAGCATGTTTGAACACAAATATTTAGTATATGACTGAATCGTATCTATTCAAGGTTTTGAGTTTACTTGGAGCTTTGATCTTCCAGTTATTAAAACAGCTGGTATGGAATTGTGTTCACACTTTGTACAGAACGAACCGTTCTCATATTTCATTACATCAGCCTGTAACATATAGTTATGAACCCACGAAAAAGTTAAAAATGCCTCTTTTTCCCTGATTGATATTAAAGCACCAGTAAAGCTCAGTCTTCATTTTCAGCTAACAAAAATTTGGGTTATGATCTGATTTATCATCTGATTCCCTTTTTAGGTGCGTTCGTAATTATATAATACGTAGCACCTATAGTGGTCGTTCAGTCCGTCCGTCTGCATATAACAACGCAAAAACTACCCAACCGAATCGTTTGAAATTTAAAATATATAATTATTACATAATTTTGTCGAGTCATTTCAAATTTTATGAAACTCGGATGCATAGATCAATTACAGGGTCAATCAAAAGCATTCCATTACATTACGGTCAATGGGGAAAAAAGTTTCAAGTGCATTTTAATCGTTTGAAATTTAAAATACGCAATTATTACATAATTCTGTCGAGTTATTTCAAATATTTTGATAATCGTGTGCATAGATCAATTACAGGGGCAATCAAAAGTATTCAATTACAATATGGTCAATGGGGAAAAAGTTTCAAATATATTCTATGCGTTTGAAATTTAAAATACATAATTATTACATAATTTTGTCGAGTTATTTCAAATTTTATGAAAATCGGATGCATAGATCAATTACAGTGACAATCAAAAGTATTCCATTACATTACGGTCAATGGGAAAAAATGTTCCAAATGCATTTTAATCGTGTTATACTCATGCGAACTTAATAAAATTTATATGCAACTATAAAGTACATATTATAATATACATCTTACATAATCTGTGGTGCAAAGAACATTTGTTATTGATATACAAGGCCACACAAAAGTATTCCATTACATAATGGTATAGGGAGAACATTGTTTGATGAGCGTTTTGATTGTAATTCACTATTTACAATTTTATGAGATTGATACATGAAAGTAATTTTTTTAAAACTTCGTTATCGTACGAACGCACCTAATTTGCTACGCTTCACGTGCAATTTCCAACTTGTTTTTATATATGCACATTGAAAATATTTCCCAAATTTTACTGTAACATTTTTTCAGATCAAGTTCTACTTTTCTCTCTGGTTCCGCCAGTTTTTTGTATGATGTTAAAGTAGTAGTTTTAACAGATGACTAATAAATTAAATATGTGATTAGTTGCATTTGAAAATATTCTAATGAGAATAGTAAGGATTGTAATTGCTGTTTTTATATGAGGACCCCAGAAGCCAAGGGGTACAAGTGACAAAATTTCGATTTGGAGTAAATTGAGTTTAAAGATAATTCATGTTAAATTGGAACATCCATAACAATTGAGTGGATTGAAATAGGAAACTTCTGCTTGTTGCATTCTAATCTTTGAACTCTCATTTCAATAACTGTTAAAAAATAAAGTACAATTTTCTTTAAATGTTATAATTAATCAATATTTTTTGTTTTTCGAAAAATGTGGTTTGCCTCTATAACTCAGAAAATCATAAGAAAATCACTTATATTTCTTTCCCTGAAATGAAAAAAGCATATTTTTAGGTCGTCTGTGTATTTAGTTTATTTTTTTCAATTTTGTCACTTATACCCCTTGGCTTCTGGGGTCCTCATATGTAATAAGCCTAAAAGTACCTTTTTTTTTTTTTTTTTTCCCTGAGAAAAAAATAGATGGAATGAAAATGCAATAATTTCTAACCCAAATTATTCATTCTGTTTGAATGATAAATAATTAGTAAGTTATTTATCCACACTAAAATGAAAATATTTATCGTGCAAACAAACAATATGTATGAATAATTTTTCTTATCGCATATATACATTTTATAGCATTCTTGTTTATGAAATTTACTTTTTATTTGTCTATGTTAGTTTGAGTAGTTAATAAATTTAAATGAAACTATGTGCATTTGAAAATATTCTAATATGGTTTTTTAAAAAGTCTAAAAAATGCAATTGTTTCTGTGATAAGCCTAAGAGTATCATTTTATTCTGAAGTTTTTTTAATTTCTAAAAAAAAATCTATAATAAGAAGGTTAAATGCTCTTCATTAATAATTTTGTTTTATTTGTTTGATAAATTACCATTTGTTTACATAAAACAAAAAGAATTCCTTACCTTCACAAAAGGCTACTTCATTTATGCATTTCAAAATTTTCATTGTGTAATGTGGCCATCTATGTTTTGATTTTTCCGTTAACTTTGTGCTAATGTCATATTATACATATATATAATTACACATGTGTAATTACGCATAATTATATATATAATATAACACTGGCACAGGGCTAACCAAAAAAGGAAAAAAAAACTCACTATACCATATATTAAAGCTACAATATTCTAATTTATTAAATTTTTTTTAATTAATTTATATTTAAAAAAAAGGGAATTTTAGAGCAGTAATTGATAAGTTTAAATATGAGACAAGATAAGATATGTTAGAAAAGTCTCAACTTTAAAAATAAAATGAAATTTGTAAATGTTTTTTGAGATAAGCCTAAAAATGCAACTATTTTATCTTGCAGTTTTTGTTTTTCTGTCATATTTTAAAAAGTATTGTTATAAAAATGTAAAATGCTTATTATTTCGTTGCATGTGACTTTTAAATTAGCAGTAAATTACCATATATTTACATAAAATAAATAAATAAAATCTTACTTTCAGAAGCTATTTTAATTCTTAAATTTTAAATTGTTTGCCATTTTGTATCCTGACCATGTGTACACACACATGTGACTTTTCTCACTGTGCTATAAGTTACTAAATCTGCAACATCACAATTTGTCAAATTATATTTGTTTTTAATTATAAAGTAAAGTTAAAGTAGTTGTTTTAAGGTAACTAATAATTAAATATGAGATTAGTTGCATTTGAAAATATTCTAATGAGAAGGATAAGGATTGTAAATGATTTTGTTTTATGTGATAAGCCTAAAAGTACCATTTTTTATTTTTGTTTTTTCCTGGAAAAAAAAAAAAAAAAAAATGAATAGAGTGAAATTGCAAAAGGAAATCATTTCAAAACTAAGTTATTCATTCTGTTTGAATGATAAATGATCAGTAAGTTATCATTTATCCACACTAAAATGGAAATATTTATCGTGTAAACAAACAATATGTATGAATAATTTTTCTTATTGCATTATTTTATAACATTCTGCTTTATGAAATTTCATTTATTTTTTATTTGCCTATGTTAGTTTGAGTAGTTAATAAATTTAAATGAGATTATGTGCATTTGAAAATATTCTAGTATGGTTTTTTAAAATATGTATGCATAAAACAAAAAGAATTCCCTACCTTCACAAAATTATCTTCACCTTCATTTATGCATTTCAAAAATTTTATTTATCATTATGTTATGTGACCATGCTTGTGAATGATTTTTCAGTTACCCTTGAGCTAAAGTGTGTGACAATTTGTCAAATTGCATTTATTTTTAATTACCTTATGTTAGGGAAGTAGTTTTAGAATAACTAATAAATTAAATATGAGATTAGTTGCATTTGAAAATAATTTGACTTAAAAAAGGTTAAAATTGTAACTATTTAATATAATGTAATAAGTCTAAAAGTACCATTATACCATTATCTTTTTTTCTTCACAGAAAAAAAAAAAAAAAAAAAAGTAATAATTACTAAGCTAAGTTATTCATTCTATTTGATTGATAAATGAGCAGTAAGTTGTCATGTATATATAATAAAATGAAAATGTTTGTGTATTATTATATACAATAACAGTATGTATGAATAATTTTTCTCACTGTACCCAGAGGTGCCAAGTTTCAATAAAAGTTATCAGTAATCAGAGTTCAGAGAAGGATGGGTGGAGACAGGGGGGGGGGGGACAAATTTTCAAAAGTTAAAATTCTTTTTTTCCACGATCTCTTGGGGAAATGTGTGCATTTTTCGCGATGTTTGAACGAAATTTTCACCTTTTTCGCGATATTTGGACAAAATGTGTACTTTTTCGCGATTTTTTGAGAAAATGTGCGCTTTTTCCGCGATATTTTGACAAAATGTGCGCGTTTTTTGCTATCTTTTGACGAAATGAGCGCATTTTAAGCGATTTTTTGACGAAATGAGCGCGTTTTAATCGATTTTTTCAAAAGCTCTTTCTTTTTTCGCGATCTTTTGGGGAAATTTGCCCTTTTTTTGCGATATTTGGATCAAATTTTCAACTTTTCCGCGATTTTTGGACGAAATGTGTGCATTTTTCACGATTTTTGAATGAAACGTGTGTGTTTTTCGCGATCTTTTGACGCAATGTGTGCTTTTTTTCGCGATTTTTTTTGACGAAATGAGCGCTTTTTAAGCAATTTTTTGATGAAATGTGCGCGTTTTTCGTGATCTTTTGACGAAATAAGCGCGTTTTTTGACGAAATGTGCGCATTTTTCGCGATTTTTTGACGAAATAAGCGCTTTTAAGCGATCTTTTGACGAAATAAGCGTTTTTTAAGCAATCTTTTGACGAAATGAGCGCGTTTTACGCGATCTTTAGATGAAATGTGCGCGTTTTTCGTAATCTTTTAACGAAATTAGCGCGTTTTAAGAGATTTTTTGACGAAATTTGCACGTTTTTTGCGACATTTCGACGAAATGCGCGTATTTTTACTCAATCTTTTCTCTTTTTTCTCGAGATTATATATCAGAATTTGCGTTTTTTCAAGCGATCTTTTCATGAAATTCGCGATTTTTTTATCCGTAATTTTCATCCGATGCCCGTAACGCCGTAACTTTTGTTGAATATCCGTAACAATTACGGACAAATCGTAATACTTGGCACCTCTGCTGTACCGTATAATAAATCTACAGTATTCTGGTTTATGAAATTTTATTAATTTGCCTATGTTATGGAAGTAGTTTGAGTCGAGTGAATAAATGAAAATGAGACTACCTGCTTTTGAAAATGTACTAAAATGGTTTTTAAATGTGTAAGAAATATAACTGTTTCTGTAAGTCCTAAAGTACCACTGTTTTGTTCTGTAGTTTTTTTTTTCTTTCCCTGGAGGAAAAAGTGTGGGTAGTGATGAAAATGCAAAATTTTTATCCTAAACTTTTTATCTATTGACTGATAAACAAGAAGAAAATTATTACAGTAGAACCCCGCAAATCCGGACCCCGTAAATCCGGATCAGTTTGGTCAAGCGATTGAGAAACGATTTAATTAATTTCCATAGCATAAACTTGTTTCATCGTCGTATTCTGAATTTAAAAAAAAAAAAAAACTTTTTTTCTGAAATCTTTTCGGAAGAATACCTTAAGCTTTCTTATTTAAACTACACCCAACGAACTACTTATGCTCAAGCAGATGCGTGACCGTACGGCTCACAAAAGGTATAGAAAACTCCCACAGCAAAAAATAACAAACTTTTTTATTACAAAGTAAACATTTTTACTCTCTGTAAATAATCAATAAGTTAAACATAAAGGTGATTTTCTGTACGTAAGTATTATTTTATTTCATTTTTTTCTAATTCTCCGGATAATCCGGATTGGTTCTGGTCCCAATTAATCCGAATTATCGGGGTTTTACTGTATTTATATTCAACAGAAAATTTTGTTATCTTCACAAACACACTATTTCATTTGTAAATTTCAAGATTTTTGTTTTTCATTATAATAATCTAACAATAAGTGTGAATAACTTTTCTTATTGTGCTTTATGTTAAATCATAGGGGATCCTCTCAGGGAGCACAACCATCATATTTATAATTAAGGATCAATTGTAACCAAATATTTGTACTCTAAATTCAGTTCAAAAATGAAAATGTCTAATTTTTAAGTAATTATAGCATACAAAAATATTATATGTAACCCAAGTTGACTGTTAATGTACCTATGATCAAATTTTTTTTATTTAGATATAAACAAGTTGGAAATTGCACGTGAACGTATCAAATGAGGTGCGTTCATACAATAACGAAGTTTTAAAAATATTCGGATCTTGCTGATATAGTAGAGAGTACTTCGGATACAGTATAGTAGTCGAAATCTTTGTGTTTCTGTAAATATGCAGAAAGTAATTTTTATTACACCTCAGAAACATATATCTTATTCATAAAATGTGAAATAGTTGAATATAATTAAAACACGCCCCAAACAATGTTTCCCCGTATAGCATTATGTAGTGGAATACTTTTGTGTGGTTCTATAATTTAATAATAAAAATTCTTTGCATCACAGATTTCACAGAATGCATATTTTAGTATATATTTCATAGATTCATGCGATTTCTATTATGTTCGAATGAGTGTAACATCATTAAAATGCACTTGAATCTTTTTTCCCATTGACTGTAATGTAACGGAATACCTTTGTTTGTCCCTGTAAATGATCTATGCATCCGACTTTCATACCTTTTGAAATGACTCGATAAAATTACGCAATAATTATATGTATTTTAAATTTCAACGATTAAAATGCATTTGAAACTTTTTTCCCCATTGACCGTAATGTAACGGAATCCTTTTGATTGTCCCTGTAATTGATCTATCCATCCGATTTTCATAAAATTTGAAATGACCCGATAAAATTATGTTATAATTATGTACTTTAAATTTCAAACGATTCGGTCGGGTAGTTTTTGCGTTGTTATATGCGGACGGACAGACAGACAGACAGACGGACGGACGGACGGACGGACTGAGTGACAACAATAGGTGCTACGTATTTACAAAATTACGAACGCGCCTAATAAATTCATTTACAACACAGAATTTTCTAATTACAATCGACTCTCATTAATTCGAAATCGTCAGGACCACAAGAAATGTTCAAATACAGGAAAATATGAAATGAAACTATGCGTAATATGGTACTATTACAAAGGAATTAATGTTAGTGTTTTTTTTTTTTTTTTTTTTTTTTAATTTATTTCATCTGTTATCATTTGAATATGACATATTATTAAATTAGCATCCTCTGTCGCCCTAATGTTTGATTTTTTTCCCCTTAACATTATGTATCTTTGCATAAGTCTCTTAACCCTTTCCGGCACGGGCAAAATATGCGCTAAAATGAGAAATTATCGACTGACACCGGAATTCATAAACGAATTTTTTAAATGTTTTAAATTACTTAATTTAAGCTTTTATTGTAAAAGCAACATTTTGCTAAAATATTACTAGTGCCATTTGCAAGTTTGGAATTTAAACTAGGTATCCCAGACCGGGCACAGTGTGCCGGAAAGGGTTAAAAAGACCCCCACCCCACATAGTGCACACATCCCTGGGCCTATATATATCCCTTGTATTAACTAGCAAAAGCCATGCTTTGTTTGGATTCGCGAAGTATCATGCTATATTTTTTTAATTACTTTGGCATCTTTACTATGCAAAAATGTAATTTTATGTTTCGGCGCATTTTAATTTTAAAATGTATTTCAACCAAATTACTAAGAATTTCCTCAGATTGTTTATTTATGATATAAAACTGGTATTAATAAAAATATTTTCGAAGTAGAATTATACAAAATATTAATTTTATTTGTTTACAATTCTTTTATTGCCACTTCTCAAAAACATAATGTAATTCTTTTAAAATTCATAAATATCGTCTGCTTAAATGATTTCACAAAATAAGAATAAATTGTGTATTTGAATTCCTAACACAGAAAAATACTTTTATAATTGAATGTTAATAAGAGAATTTTCACAAATTTTAATTCATTAAAAATATGCTATAATTTTTCTAAAAAAAGTATTTTATAAATTTTATAAAAGAAATCATAAAACTATGCATAGTTAAAAGGAATGAGCATAGTTTGAAAATCTGAAAGCAGTTTTTGAAATATTTTGTCAGAATAATGAAAATATATTTTATTTATTTAATGATGATTCTAGCTATAATTGCTGACCCCATGATTTAAGTTTTTCTACTGAAAACGTACGTGTTTCACTTTTTATTTGAAAAAATGCGTTCGTAATGGAAAAACATGTAAAATAATTAAAGTAATAATTTTTTGAAAAATATTTCTGTAAAAAAAATAATATTCTGCAAATCTACAGATCATAATTTATATTTGTGTTTAATTTCAAGTCAAAATACTGCATAGTTTTTTTTGTAAAGTGTACGACAAAATGTCATTTGAGTGGCCTAGTAGAGGATTCGCTTCGTTCATCCTAATAATTGATCATCATAAAAACAATACAGTAATTCTGAACTGAAGTCAAAATTGTTATCACCTGTTGATGATTTCTAACTGCTGAAAGTTTAAAATTTCAAACTACAATATCCTTTTAAGTTTTTAATTTTTTTTGTTTATACTATTGTTATGCTCCTAATGAGGGAAAAATTGAGAAGTTTTTTTCATTAGATCTATTTCAGTAATTATCGAGTCTAATATTAGTTTTTTCCCACGCAAAGTAATAACTATCATATTTGGGTACTTCTAGGTTATCCCATCGGCCAATTTCACCAAACTAATAGCCAAATTATGCATGTTGACATAATTTTAATTTTAAATACTGGAAAAACAAATAATTAGTAGAATATTAATAAAAATAGTAATAAAAAGTCGAAATAAAAATCATTTAATGACATTTTAAACACATGAATCGCATTCAATGTCATTGAATGTGATACTGGCATTTCAACTTCTAGTTTGACTATAATTTTTTGGTCGACGGGATAACCCAGAAGTACCCATATTTGTAACTGTTGAAAATCTAAAAGTTCATATAACAAAGATACCATTGGATAATAAGGATTGTAATTTTTTATTAACTCTTATTTCACATTTCCTTTTTTGCTAAAGAATTTTTTTTTTTCTTTATTTCTAGGTGTGGCTTCATCTCACCAAAGTCACATGGCATAAATATCCCAGATCTGGAAGACGTAATTGTTTTAAAGTAGATATGCATTGTCAACATGTTCCTGATAAGAGAATAAAAGACCAAGAAAACTCAGTGTTACAAATTAAAATTGCAGGGTAATATAATTTTTAATTGTTATTTTGTATAGTTTTCTGATAAATATAATTTGATTTACCATATTTACTTCTGTATAATGTGCTGCACTTTTTCCCCTCAAAATTTTTTTGTCTCTAGTTGAATAAAGTGCCGCTGTTTAAAAACATTTTTCTTGTATAGTAAAAATTAATTCATTGTTGCCATTTATTTAATATGAAAAGTAGTTTTAAAAAATCAAAAGAATGCCTTAGTGTTATTTATATCTAAACAGCATTGAGCTAGTCAATCTTTTATTAAATATGCAGCTAACAGTAACTTATTGAATGATTAAAATAGTTACCTTCTGACTAGCTGAATATTCAGTATTTTGCTTAGTATTTGTTATTCGTCCAAAATCAATATATTTTCTTAGAGAAACGTGTAAATGGTATTTTGAATTTAGATTATAAAACTAAATCAAAACTTTTTTGAGTTGAGATTGGAAAGCTATACCAAAACTTAACATATTTTTTAAAGGAAATAAAATTATAATTGTAAGAAAAAAAGTAATAATGTAAATATAAATTTTTTAAACAAACAATGGAATTTCATAATAATGACAAAATTGCAATAATTTCTTTGTAAACTAGTATCATTTACTACTTAAAAACTATACTTATGTTAATAATGGAATGCATAAATTTATTTCATTCCAAACTGCAGACATATTGGCTCAGGTTTTTACATTAGGTCAATTGGTAGTTAAATATGTAACTGAAAAATCATTTCAACAGAGATATATATCATATCTCTGTCAACAATACAACAACAAACAATAGTCGCATTTAATAAAAATTCTTAGGCTGTGGGGTGGGAAAAAATTAAACTTTTAAAAGCAGGTTTTGCTACTTTCTTTTTATTTTGTAATATAAAGTGAAAATGATTTTCATTTAATACAAATAAATGGGAAAAAAATGTTTATTTAATATTCTCTAAGAAAATATAATTTATTTGGGAGAAACAGTCATGAAAAATCAATTTTTCCAACTTTTCCGTTTTTTTCTGAAAAAAAAAAAAAAAAAAACATCTTTTTTCCGCCACTTATATTTTTCCGGAAAATTTACATCTCTAGTCCTGAATATGACTTGGTGGTCTTTAGAAAATGTATGTGTTAAAATTTTTGTGGGTACTCTATCTCAAGAACTAATGCACAATTTTTTTCAAAACTTTAGATTCAGTTAAATATAAACTGAAGCTGATTAGTTTTTGGTATTGTTCAACAAATAAATGATGTTATGCTGTATTTATGATTCTTACAATAGCTCTATCTCAAGACCTAATATTTGGATTTTTATAAAACTTTAGACTCAGTTATATAATTTGGTGCTCATTACTTTAAGTGTAAATCGCTCAACAGTTGACGCTGCTATGCTGCATTATACTTGATTATCGCAATAGCTCTATCTTAAGAACTAAAACACGAATTCTTATCAAACTTCAGATTCAGTTAGTCACTGATAAAGATTTGCTTTGTTTCATTTTTTGTGTAAATTGTCCTACCAGTGGCATGGTTATGCTACATTTTTCAGAATTCACAATAGATATATCTCAGAAACTAATGCATGGACTTTTATCAAACTTCAAATTAAAATAGCTCCTGATAAAAATTGGTCCTGATTTGTTTCTGGTGTACATTACCCAAACAAATAACAAGTGGTTCTGTTATGCAGAATTTAATATTTCTGCAATAGTTCTATCTCAGAAACTAATGTATGGATTTTAAAACTTCAGAGTCAGTCAAAAACTGATATACAGTAGACTCCCTCAAATCCGCAAACCAAAAATCCACAACTCTCTAAAATCCGCACGTATTTTATGGATGTAAACAATGAAACTTTCAGTTCAGATATTGGGACAAAAATTGATTTTTTTAGTTTTGTATCAATTCCATACATTTTTTAATTTGCAATTTTCTTAATACTCTATTTTTGTTTTTTTTCATGAAGGAAGAATAAATTTGTTTGGAAAAATTTCAAAATATTTCTGATATTACTGGTAATTAATCTTCTTACCAAATATTATTTATGCATTAATCAAGATTTTTTGGTTATTAAGCCGGGCTAAACTTGTAAAAAAAAAAATTCCTTATTTTATGATTTTGATATGAATTAGTAATGTACTTTTATGAGGCAAGTTTTCTTGAATAATTTTGAAAAAATACATTTAATCTTTATAATGTATATTTAATCATACATTACTCATAATTAACTTGACCTTTCCTATTGGTACTTTAAACATTTAAAAAATTATCTAAATTTTTATTATTTTAGTTTATTACATATTTTAATATATTATAAGCATTCATTATTGTTCCGATTGCACTCAAATTGCCGATTAAAAAATGTAAACAAAGCAGTGACCAGAAATCTGCAAAATTCTAAAATCTGCTCAATCTCTGGTCCCAAGCTGTGTGGATTTGAGAGAGTCTACTGTATGTTGTTGCTGGCTAGAGTTTGGTGTAAATTATCTAACTGGTGCTACTGCTATGCTGCATTTTCAGGATGTATTAACATGTTTGATATAGTAGAAGGTTTTGGGATTGCCACATCCAACTAGTTTTTTTGCAATCCTGGTTAGGTGTAATATTTACAGAAAATATGTTTTATAAACAGAAATTCATCATATTTGTTTAAATTGTTTGTTGTTATCAGATCTTTGTCTAGTCTATAACAGAATGCTTGAAGAATCCTTTAATGCTATTTACTTAAGCTCTATTTTGACATTTTTAAAGATTGTGTTGAATTTATATTTGTTTTTAAAAACAGGTTTTCCCATGTGGGAAAAACATAGTATTTCCCCAGTACGGTAAATACCAGTTTTTACCATGGTATTTACCAGGGGTGAGAAAAACCTTGCCAACCCTGCTTCACAATTTAAAAATTCAGGCATTACTTTAAAATAACAATAATGATAAATAATGTATAACAGTAAGTAATGTATAAATGATGTATAACATTTATTTATTCATTTATATAATTCACATGTATTACAGTTTACAAATGGATTACTTTTTCTAAACTTCCACGCACATGACAGGGAAGTAGAAAATTGATGTTATTACCTACCGACAAAATAATGTTTAAACATTTACATTTTTTAGAAAATTAGAATACAGTAGAACCCTGCAAATTCGGACCCTGTTAATCCGTTTCTCCGCATAATCCGGATCAAACTAGACAGGTTTTTTTTTTTTCAAAAATTGAGAAGTGATTGGCAAAATTTCAATAACACTAATTCATTTCATTTTCGTATCCTGAATAAAAGTTTTTTTTTCTGAAATATTTTCGGAAGAATACCTTAATTTTTTTTCATTTAAACTCTTTGATGTTACCTTTCAAAGAAACAACAATACATCAGTTAAAAATCTGCTGAGAGTAAGTACTCTCCGAAAGTCATGGAAGATTTTATGGTCCACAAATTGTGATTTCTGGAATAACAAGCAAGCTTGAAACAGAAAGGGGAGAATGAAAGGGAAATTAAATTTGAAGATTCTGTGAGCATGTTAAAAAAATGATGGTTGTTGAGATGATGATCAACCAAAACATATTAGCCATAACAAAGCAACAAATCATTTACAACAATCAACGGTTTATTCAGAACATCAACACACTAACTAGGCTCAAGCGGATGTGTGACCGTCGGCCCGCAAAAGTTATACAAAACTGACACAGCAGAATATTTTATAATTACAAGATATACATTTATATTGCCTGTAAATATAAAGGAGATATTCTGTAAGTATGTTCTCATTCTCTGGATAATCCGGAATGAGTCTGGTCCCAATTAATCCGAATTACCGGGGTTTTACTGTACATTTTTTTTATTTTATTCTTACAAATATATCTGAACTGGAAACTGGCTGTTTATCTAATAATTATTATGTTTTAAAAATAAAATTGTTACTTAAAAAAATATATTGTTGAGGGTTAAATTTTATTTAATTATAAAGCATCAAATTAATAACAAAAGAATAAAAATCACATAACTTTCCCCTGTAGTAAAATTTAGAATTAATCCAATAAATTATTTTGTCAGGCGTTGGAATCGAACCCTAGTCCTCTACCAAAGCTCAGAGCTTTAAATTTGTGGCTTAAACCACTGAGCTAACCAGACTTGCTTCAACTTTTCTCTAACTGGAAGGGCTACTAAATTGAACATCGTGCATGTGCAAATGACTGGATTTCAGGGTTATGATTTTGCCCAGCCCAAAAAACCCAGGAAAAAATCCAACTGGGTTTTTTCAAAATTTCAACTTTAAATTACATATATAATGTATTTATAATACATATATAATATATTGTAATATATTTCTTAATATCAGTTCACCACTCATAAAGTTTATAACCATCACCCCCCACCCCAAAGAAAAGAAATGTCCTAATTATGCCATCACAATTTTTAAAACAAATAATTGTTAGTAAATCTCTATAGCATGTGTAAGTAACAAACAAATTTTTTCCCATTAAAAAAAATACTTTGATGCGTAATCCGTTCTATGTTATTAGAAACTCATAACAAAATACCATATATGCTTAGAATCCTAATTATGTAGACTTACTTGGCTTATTCTATTATTTAGTAATAATAAAAAACACTTTATAAATTATTACTCAATAATCAATTTATCTATTATAATTTTGATTACTGTCATTGATTTATATATAATTGTAATAATCAATTAGCTACTTTAAATTTAGCAATAAGTACATTTTTTCCCCAAGTATTCTGAACCACCTCCAATGACCCCCAAAAACCCTGAAAAATCACAGTGGGTTGGGTTTTTTCTGAAAAAACCCGGGTATTTAACAACCCTGCTGGATTTTGAGTTGATCTTAAAAAATAGCCTACCGTTTCAATATAAATGATAATTTATTTTAATATTAAATAATTTTACCTATTTTATTCATTTTTCAGAGTGAAGGAACAAGGAGATGGCCAGCCATAATAAAATTGAAAGGGTATCATGATCAATCCTCTTCAGTATCGTGATATGAGTTCAGAAACAAGAGAAAAACAGAGTCATGATAACGAGGTTCAATTGTATTAAAGGGTTTTGTTTTATGTATTGGAGAGAAAGAGGATCTTTTCTTTTTTGCTGCTTCTTTTTTTTTTTATGTAAAAAAAATGTTCTCCATGTATATACAGTAGAAGATCTATATAACGCAAACTTAAAAATGCAAGGTTGTGCGTTATATAGAATTTTGCATTATATGGATCACATATCACGCGTCATCAAATTTACCTCATAAATATAGATAAATATGTCTGAAACACATCAAAATACATTAGAATTACCTTTATACTGCATTCCTTATCCAGATTATAAATTTTTCTATTATTGCAATCATTCAACATTTTGTTAAATATACGTTTTAAAAATGGTCCAGATACACCTGGACCCAATTTATTCATTATATTGCTCATTTTCAAAAACATTTATTGTAATAATTTTTTTCCTTTAAAAGTTCTAAATTAAGGAGGTAAAATTGTACTAATGCATTAAATTTAGTTTTCAGACAGTAGCAGTTTTTTACAGTCTTAAAATTCAGGTGCTCCTTCATGGCAAAATTCATTGTTTACATCTGAAAGGTTGTGCGTTATATGGAGAATTGTGTTATATGGAATTGCGTTATAAAGATCTTCTACTGTATTGGATTATTTGCCTGTTTAATTTTGTCCAATAAATTTTATTGTAATCTGACTTCTGTTATACTTGAATTATTGTATTCACAAGGGAAACAATTTTCTATCAGATTATCTGGCCATACGGAAGAGTTTAAAAAAATTTATCAGTACTGACAAAAAATCTGTTAAAAGCCAATCCAGATTACAAATAACTCGACCAAAACATTAACCTCGTCAGACCCCAGGGTTTATGTGATTTTTAAAATTTCATTTGTGGATTTATATTAACAATGTGATTACGAAAAAAGATTGAACAGCCAAAAAAATTTGTTTATGCATATCAAATTTGATGGTAAATCTGGGTTCCAAAAGCACATATTTTGACAATTTAAGATTTTTTAATTCTTTTTGCATTTCAAAAGCAATGAAAATATGAAATAATTATATGTTGAATAATTTTCTATTACTAATGAACTCAACAAAATGATTTCTTAGCGCAAGAAAAATTTTCATTTTTATTTTTTTACTCTTCATACATTTTTGCTGCAATCCATTTTAATATACATACCTCACTAAAAAAACGAATTGCTGTTTTGTTTATTTCTGTTAGGTTCCATTCACAATAATTGTTTTATTTTTAACATTGTTTATATACGTGAGAAAAAATTGTAAAGATGTGTATCTTGTAGGATACATCAGTCCTGAAGAAATTAAGTCGACTAAAAATTTGATTCTTGGAAAAGAATATTATCCTAACCAATCTCTATACATCTAATTATGCTCCATATTTTTAAGATTTCAATAACAGGAAATGACTTTGTTTTAACTTGTGATTTTTTTTTCCCCTTCTCCCTCAACAACCTCAATGTTGCATTTATAAACTAATGCATCCTGAAGTTTAGCTACATTTGGTATAATAAGAGATGTTTGTAGAATTTAAATAAATCATGTACCGGACTATACAATAAAATGGACACATGGTCACCTTTGCAATAGCGATTACCGGAAATAGGAATTCTCTAATTTTAATCACGTTTTTTGCTTGAATAATTCAAGCAAAATATATGGAGTCGTATATATATCTGCACGTAATATATAGGATTGTACAAAATAATTCAAGTACGTTTCTGTCTATTATTAGAAATTGCTAAAGGTGAATTTTATTCTTCGTTATACTTTTTCTAGCTAAATTTTAACATCATATTTAGAATATTTACAAACATACAGATCATATACATAGCTGCAGATTGGGTCAGCGAAGTTATGTATTATGTAAATGTTGGATATATTTTCATTACCTAGGTTTAACACGTGATTTTTCTTTCTTTGATATGGAATTCTGAAATGCATTACAGCATGATTTCTGTAGAACTGGAGTGCGTTACAGTTGTTCTACAGTATGAGTGGTTGCAATTTCATTTTTGCGATTGTCTCATATTATGTAACACATTTCCCTTTTAGTAGTCTGAGTTCTTTAAGTCCCCTATAAAGAAAAACTACTATATTGCCTCCTATAAAATGTATGTTAGTTACATATGTCTTAAATTATTGTTAATGAAACATTTTGTGTAATTAAAGCGTTTATCTTTTATTGATGCTACGTGAACGACGTCACGGGTAATAGCTAGTATACCAATAACCAGAAAATACCCATGGACATAAGGTCGTATTCCACTCTCAGACGAGAAAAAAATATTGCAAACATTCCTTATTATTCTTACTCATTTGTTTCTATTGAAACAGGTGAAGTTTTTACTAAAGTTTTCCATTTCCTTCAATTTTGAAATTACAATAACAGTAAGACCATGAGTTTTTAACTAAATGTGTTTCAAAATATCTGAATTGTAAACAAAATATAAAGATAAATCATATTTCAGCTTTTAATTTACAGATGTAGTTGCCTCATTAATGTTAATCTTATGGCAGATTTTTTTTTTTTTTTAATCTATTTTGCATTTCAATGGTATAAAGAGTTTTTTGGATTTGATAGCTGAGATCAATTTCTACTACAACCATCCCCCCCCCCCTTTTTTTTTTAATTTGAACATTTTTACTTTCAGAACCGGTTTTAAGAGTAAAAATATCCTCTTTCAAAGGTGATGGAAAAAAAAAAAAATTCTGCAAATTATAAAGTAATTAACAATGGGCTTTGAAGAGAATGATCTGAAGCTATCTCATGAAGAAGAAATCATCTAAAAATATCCAAGTTGATACACAATTTTAAAATAAATCGCCGACTTAAAAAAAAAAAATGACCTTTCTCAAAAGCCTTGATTGTATATTGTTCTTACCCCCCCCCCTCCCCTACACACACAATGAACAACTTTAATAAATGTTTAAAAAATATGTGCAGCATGAATTTCAGGTTTTTAATTACAGTAGACTCCCTCAAATCCGCAAACCAGAAATCCGCAACTCTCTAAAATCCGCACATATTTTATGGATGTAAACAATGAAACTTTCAGTTTAGATACTGGGACAAAATTTTACTTTTGTAGTTTTGTATCAATTCCATATATCTTTTAATTTGTAATTTTCTTAATAATACTCTATTCATGTTTTTTTCATGACGGAATAATAATTTTTTTTTTTGGAAAAAATTCAAGATATTGCTGATATGACTGGTAATCACAATCTTCTTACCAAATATATTATGCATTCATTTAAGATTTTTTGGTTATTAACCCTGGCTAAGCTTGAAAAAAAAAAATTCTTATTTTATGATTTTGATGTGAATTAGTAATGTACTTTTATGAGGCTAGTTTTGTTGAATAATTTTCGAAAAATACATTTAATCTTTATAATGAATATTTAATCAAACACTATTGATTATTAACTTGACCTTTGCTATTAGTACTTTAATTATTTTAAAAATTATCTAAATTTTTATTATTTTAGTTTATTACAAATTTTAATATTTTATAATATTGTAATCGTTCATTATAGTTCTGATTACACTATTAATTGCACTCAAATTACTGTTTAAAAAATGTAAACAAAGCAACGACCAGAAATCTGTAAAATTCTAAAATCCGCACAACCTCTGGTCCCAAGCTGTGCGGATTTGAGAGAGTCTACTGTAATTTTATATAACTTTAACATTTTATGTAAAATTGTATAACTGTAGATTGGATGAATAATTCAAAATTTGGTAGAGGTTTAGTAAGAAAATACTACATTAAATATTTAAAATTTTCCAAGACTTTTTGCCGAAACTTTCAAATTCCTTGACCTGTAGCACCCCTGAATATTGAAATGCAAATAAAATTTTACAAAATATCTGGCAAAATGAAAGCAAATAGTAAAAAAAGCTAATGGAATACCAAATATTTTTAACAAGCTAGTAAAATTAAATAGATCCAACTGACGCAATATAAAAAATATCTAAGCTGATAAAGTATAATTTTTAAAGGGTGTGGGCTGGGACAAGAATAATTATAAATATGCTGTTTGAGGCAATAATAGCTTGACAACATATTCTGCATAGAGATTAGCCTGGATTTTTCCAAAGAGCATTTCTCAATTAGCCTATGACATATAAAACTCATTATCTAGGGAGGTAAAAAAAAAATACAAATGCTCCAAAATTTTGTAAACCTTTTTTAAAAACTTGTAATTTCTGAAAATCTTTGAAATTTTTACAAATTTTTATTTTATTATAATATGTTACTTTCCATTATAATGGTGAGAAAACATGAAGCCCCTCTCCCTTACAATATTTTAAAAATATGTATATTTTTGTATAAAGTTTCATCTTAAAATTAATTTATATTATTAAATCAAGGTTTCCACATTCTTTGGAATTTCCAAGGCCTCTAGCACCCCTATTAATGATAAGAAAATTTGCATTTAACTTTTAAAACACAGAATTTGCAATCACTGTCTTTATTCACAGATTTTTAAATATTTTACTGCAGTCATATACTTTGAAAATACTGTGCAAATCCTGCATTATGGTCTCTTTCAAAAAATTGTCAGATCAAAGTTCATTTGTAACATATAATAAATACAAAATAAACTGTTTATAACAATTTATGTAACAACAGATTACTTTTATTTGATTTGGGAGGGCTTGAACTCTTCCTTTTCCCATGCTGTTAAACAATATCTGTTTCTTAACTAGGTTGATGGAATTGTAAAATATGCAAGGGTTTAAAAAGAATACTGTATATTAAACGAGCAAGTGTTTCCCCAATTAGGAATGATATCGTAAACTAGTGGGCTGATTTTAACAAAATTTGCCTCTTTTATTAAATTGAGCACGGGTAAAAGATCTGGCTAAGTCTGGAATTCAAGAAATTTTGTGTTTAAAGGGTGAATCAAACATTGCGTTGAAAGATCTGCTTGCTACAGATCACATTTTTCATGCAATTTGCATCAAACTTGTTTTATATATTAATTCGAGCATGAGGAACTTGACTAGCTAGATTTTCAATTAATAAGGTTCGTTTTGGCTGATTAAAACAAGCTCAGCTTTAAAAATGATACATTTTGAAATAGACTAACGATTCTCATAAAAATTGGCTTCTATACAGATTCGAGCACATGAAATCGATCTGTCTGGGTCGCTAATTTCAGAATATACGTTTTACATAGTTAAAATGGCACTTACTTATTATTACAATTTATTACTATTTGAGTATATTTATTATAGGTTTACCTTTTTTATTTCAATTTTAAATTATCATTGTTAAATAACATTAAAATAGCACTCTGAACATTATTGACATCAATAAAAAAGATTCGCAATTGTAAACCATTTTATCGCTTGAGGCCCAGATAACAGGTCAGTACTTTTTAAAACAATCTAAGGTCTAAAAATGATATTAGAAACTGAAAATATTTCTGATGATTTTTCTAAATAAGCTTAATTTGAATATAAGAAAATCATCCATCTGAGATTCCATTTTTTGAGATTTCATGAGATTGGATTTTTTTTAATAAACATTTTTTAAAAATATTTAAATCGTAAATAATACAATACTATTGCCCATTGATCATCAATGCGATAAATTATCTCCTAGATGGCACCAACAGTCTGCCTTCTGTTATAATCAGAACACAGATGTCATATATGCACATGGTTGCTAATTTGTACCAAAATGGCGTTATTTTGCTTCACATGTTAGTTTTATAAATTGCTTATTTATGCTCTTTTAAATTACATAAATTAATTCTACAGTTATCAATTAAACCATGGTCTATTTATCATAATTTCCAATTCTGATACTACTTGATTATCTTGTCAATAAAAAAACTTTCATCAGTGTATAACGGATGATTGTAAATCACATTCATTTGACAATAAATACATTTGTTTGTAACATCATCACCGAATTTTTAATTAGATTTTTTTATGTGTATTTTTATTAATGTTTTACTAATTTATTCTTATTTATTTATTTTTGGTATTTAAAAACAAAAACTATATCAATTTAAAATATTTGGCAATTTGTATAATTTGGTGAAATTGGTTGACGGAACAGGATAATCAAGTAGTAACTTATTTCTTTTTTAAGGCAATAGAAAATATGTATTAACTGTATTCAAAAAAGAAATTTTTAGCATCAAAAAACAAATTGTGCCAAACCCAGTGTGTATATGAAATTGTACATGAGATAAAGGCCTATCTAAGTTTCAGATATATGATAAAATTTGTTTTAACTGAAATAAAACTGGACATATTGTAATAAACATTGTTAGAATTCAATATGGACGGTATTGACCCTGGCACAAAATTAACAGCAATTTTAAATGGATGAGAATTTTCTGTCGGTTATCACATTGTTGCCAAAATAATTCATGTTTACCTCCAACTATTTAATAATTGGACAACAAATGTTGAACAATAATTAAAATTTTTATTAAGTATGGAGAATAGTAGGATATGCTTGACATGTAAACATCTTCATATAAAAAATTTATTTATAATAATCCCCCATTTCTTGTTTATATAAAGTTTTTTAAATATTTTTTTATGTACTCAAAGAAAAGCATTATATAAAAAAAAATTTGCATTCCCCAGCAGAAAAAATGACACTGTATGTAAAAGTAAATACACTTTTGTACGAATTGAATATTTCCAACTGAGCGAAAAATTGACCAGGCCGGGAATCAAACCCAGATACTTAACTTCTGGGTTCGATTCCCAGCCTGGTCAATTTTTAGCTCAGTTGGAAATATTCAATTCGTATGATTACTTTACCAATCAGTTAGATTGTGTTGAAAATAATAGTATATCTATGTACCCTTCGTCATATGGAATTCCTTTACCTGCTGTCTATTCTGTTGAGCTGTCTAATAGACAGACCAGATGTTATGATCAATAAGGTTATCTGAGTGAAAAATCCCAGCTGTCTATCGCCCATGTAGCTTAACAGGTAAAGCATTGGCCTTGTAAGCCAAGTATTTTTAGCAGCCTATTGACTTGATTCAGATTTATTCGGCAATCCTCAGACGAAATTTGCATTTTTTAGTAGTTTTTTAACTAAATTAGCGTTTATTAACGACCCTTTGACGAAATTCACATTTTTTTCCCAAGATGCATTGTTGAAATTTATATGTTTTACACTATTCTGCGACATTTCGGATTTATTAAGCTATCCTTTAACGAATTTTGCATTCATTAAACGATCCAAAGGTGATTCTCTTCTGTATTTTCCGAAAATGAAAAAAATCGTCATCAATCCAGAAATTTAGATAAAAAACATACTACGAATTTCAACAAATCGTCGCCCAAAAAAATCAATTTCTTAAATCATTCGCAGAAAAATCGCAAATATCGTCAGAGGTTCACGGGAAGAACATGAATTTCGTCAGATAATCATGAAAAAAAACTCAAATTTTGTCTAAAGATCATGAGAGAAAAAAAAACGTGAATTTCAAACAATAGTGAAAGAAAAACACAGATTTTATCAAAGATTGGCGAAAAAACTCATATTTTGAGTAGGGATCGCAGAAAAAATGAAAATATCATAAAAAAAACTATGCAGGAAAACACAAATCACGAAAAAAAATCAGCTATTCCGTCAAAGGATTGCAAAAAATTCGTGAATTTTCTCACAGAATTGCGAAAAATCTGCAACTTTTGTCAAAGTACTGTGAAAATCCACAAATTTCACCAAAAGATCATGAAAAATTCATAATGTTCAATCGAAAACTCTAAAAGTTCAGTAAATACGTCCAAAGATCGCTGAAAATCTGCAAATTACGTCAAAGGGCAGCGGAAAAAATAAGTCAAAAGTAACCCCCCTCCCTTTCTCTCACACAATCTGCTTTAACTTTTCAGAAAATTTGCTGCAAATTTCAAAAAAGTTTTCACTTATAATCACCCCTGAAGACCAGTTTCACATTTTCCCGCTATCCTTTAAAGAAATTAGCATTTTTTTTCTCGATTATCGACAAAATTTGTGTTTTTTTGCACTTGTTTAACAAAATTGGTGTTTTTTTAGGATCTTTAATGAAATTCGCATTTATTTTGAGATTCTCTTATGAAATTCACGTTTTTTTAGGTGGCATTTTGATAAATTTGGATTCATATGCACGGGCGTGCAAAGAGAAAACTGTTCAAAGCAAAGTTTCAAGTGTATGTTATTTTTCTTCTTACAGGCCAAAAATGATGCTGGTAGTAGAAAATCGACGCTCCTAAATTTCTGTGTCCGGGGCAACTGCCCTCTTCTCCCCCCCCCCTTTCTCACGGTGCTGTTTATATGGCAATCTTTCACATTTATTCTGTGATGCTTTCACGAAATTCACATTTATTCTGTGATGCTTTCACAAAATACGTGTTTATTCAGCAATCATTTAAAAAAATTCACGTTTATCACACGATCCTTTCATGAAATTAGTGTTTATTCTGTCATTTTTTTAAAAAAGAAATTCCTGTTTTATCCCGATTTAAGAAAAGTAGAGTTTTTTTTTTTCGCGATTCATTGAGAAAATTGCCGTTTCTATCGCGATAATCGAACAAAATTTTCTGCGTTTTCATTTTGTGTGAATGATTGATGAAATTGATTGTGAAAATATGCAATTCAGCTCGGTTCAAAAGCTATGAAAAATTGGTTATTAGCCAGGAAATTCGGATATAACTATCCAAATTTCTGGGCTGTTTCATAACTTTTAGAATATGAATGCGTTATTTTTTTTGGAAAAATCAAAACTGAATCACTTCGTTCTCGTGATGGAAAATTGCACAAAACTTGTCAATTGATCGCGGGGGAAAAATGCGAAATTTGACAATCTGTTTCAGAAAAATATAGTAAATTCCAAGGCTTTTTCGCAGTAAAAAACTCTTAAAATATGTCATTTAGTCGCAAGAAAATATCACAAAATTTTCAAAAAGATCGTGAGAGTTTATGGTAGTTTTAAAATGCAAAAATTTTTGGAAAACTCTTGATTTTTTTGGGTGGGAGCCTCCTGCCCTGAAATTCAAGTCCTGTGGAGAGGTTACTATTGTTAAAGTCCAGATAATTAGGTAAATGTCTATGGCGAGTAAGAAATTTACTAATATTTGATTTAAAAAAAAAAAAGTGCTTGATGGGAAAAACTAGCATTACTTTGAAGAGAAATATAAAAAAGTAATGAATGCTGCTAAATTATTCATGACAAACTGCATTTAATAGTATGTTGATGCATCTATAAAAAAGAGGAAAAAGAGTTTTGTGAAATTATATTTAAATTCCAAACTAATTTGACTTTGAATATATATTTGAATACAGGGTGTAACCCGGTATACATAGTGTAAAATTTTCCCCAACCTTATAATGCTAGATCGGACCCATTCCGTGATTGCTTACTGTAAAATACCGTTAATCCGCCCCCCCCCCCAAACGAAACAAAAAATCATACAATAGTTAGAGGGGGGCGCTTGGACGGGATTTTTTCGCAATCGTTCAACAAAATTTACAGGAATGAATCATTATAAAATGAATGAATCATAAATTTTGGGTTTTTTTTATTTAAAAACGTAAATTCTGTTGAAAAAATGAGAAATATTAGAAAAGAAAAGCCAAAGCAAGCATGAAATCAATTAAAAAATCTCGAAAAAACGCACATTTCATCAAAGATTCATGATTCATTCACTTCAAAATGATTCATCCCACTCTCAATCGCCTTTGAGAATCGGGAGGGAGGGCGCTTTCTCGGGATTTTTTGAAAATTTCAAATTCTTTATAAAGTGGGAAGGGGCCGTTTGATCGGGAAGGGCAGATTAACGGGATTTTATGGTATGTATTTTGTAAAATGGTACATTAAAAATAAAAAACAAGAAATAACGTTAACAATGCACTAACTGAAATTTACTGAAAAAAGAAAGAGAAAAAATTTATAACAAATGATACAACTTGATACATCTTATATAGGTCTGTCTCTCTGTCCCGATATTATTTTATACAATCTGGCGTGTGATAAAAAGTTCAAATCATCATCGCTGAGATTAAAATCATTTTCTTTCTAAACAATTTGATCACCACTATATTGATATATTGTTGATATATAATGTATTTTGTAAAATGGTGCATTGAAAATAAAAACAAGAAATAACGTTAACAAAGCACTAACTGAAATTTACTGAAAAAAGAAAGAGAAAAAATTTATAATAACAAATGATACAACTTGATACATCTTTATATAGGTCTCTCTGTCCCGATATTATTTTATACACTCTGGCGTGTGATAAAAAGTTCGAATCATCATCGCTTCTGAGATTAAAATCATTTTCCTTCTAAACAATTCGATCACCACTATTTTCTCGCAGTAGGGTTGTTGCTTCATTAGCAGGAACAGGAGTCGTTCCTGGGCTTCTGGTCAGTGGTCAGCTTGATCTGGTCTGGGAAATTGTCGTAGAGTTCCACGTCCGATTCTTGGGCGAGGGCATTCTTGGCCACTGCCTGGAAGGCCTGTTCCACGTTGATCGCCTCTTTGGCGCTGGTTTCAAAGTAAGGGATGTTATTCTTGCTTTGACACCAGCCCTGGGCACGCTTCGTCGCAATCTAAAGAAGAAGAAGAAAAAACAGGAAGAGCTGAGTAACAAGGACTATTTCAGAGATGAGATTGACAAAAAAGTAAAAAGTCTGAAAACTGCACGAACGATATTTGAGCAATACGGTAGGATACGGTTTAAAAAGCAAACTAAGCACTCCTTAGGGTTGCCACATTGAAGATGCGAGAGGAGAAGATGAAAATACAAGGGTTGCCATATTGGAGCATTTATTGCGCCAATAAAAAAGTCGCCTTGGCGAAGGAGAGTAAACTGCATTTCACCCGACAATTGCATCATAAATTTAAAAAAAAAAAAAAAAATACAGGTACACTTCTAAATAGAATATATTTAAAATGTACTTCAAAATTCATCAACATTTCACTTCTTCACTATAAATGTTTGCAGAAGCAAATGAAACAATGAATTTTTAAGTGTACTTTAAATATATTCTAAGTGTGCCATTTAGTAATTTTAGTAGTACATAAGTTTTTAAAAAGTAACCAATATTTCCCCCCAACACTCACCGCTCTGTTTTCCAGATCAATTTTGTTCCCGATGACGACGAAAGGAAAGTTCTCGGGATCTCTCGGCGATGCTTGGATCAGGAACTCGTCTCGCCACGAGTCGAGAGACTTGAAGGTGCTGGGTGCAGTCACATCGTAGCATAGGATACAGGCGTCTGCACCACGGTAGAACGCGACCCCTAGGGACTGGAATCGCTCTTGGCCAGCCGTGTCCCAGATCTGGAAAAGAAAACACACCCATGACACAGGGATGGGGAATTTTCGACCAGCCAGCAAAATACAATAGACAGTTGAAAATAGTTAAGACAAAATTTAAACAACTGAAAAAACAGTTAAGTACTATTGCTACAATGCATTTTCATATTTTTGTTCCATAAAAATAAGAAATATATACAAGAGAAAAAATATTAGTACTATAGGTAGAATTTAGTATAATATTTATCCGCATAGCTTGGGACCAGAGGTTTTGCAGATTTCTGGTCATTGCTTTGTTTACATTTTTTAAAAAGTAATTTGAATGTAATTAATAATGAAATCAAAAGTTTCAAGAATGCTTACAATATGTTAAAATATTAAAATAAGTAATAAACTAAGATAAAAAAAATTTAGATAGTTTTTAAAATGATAAAAATAGAAAAGCAAAGGTCAAATTAATAATCAATACTGTACGATTAAATATTCATTATAAAGATGAAATGTATTTTTCTTAAATTATTCAATGAAACTTGCCTCATAAAGGTACAATATTAATTTACTCAAGATCAGAAAATAATGAAGCTTTATTTCAGGTTTAGCCTGACTTAATAACTAAAAAAGCTTGATTAATGCATAAATATATATTTGGTAAGATTGTGATTACCAATGATATTAGCAATATTTTTCATTAGCTTATTCTTTCTTCATTAAAAAACATGAATTCAATAACCTCAATAAAAATTACAAAAACATATGGCATTGATATAAAATTAAAAAAAAAAAAAAATCAAAATTTGTACCTACATCTGAACTGACTGTTTCATTGTTTACATCCGTAAAATATGTGCGAATTTTAGAGAGTTGTGGATTTTAGGAGTGCGGATTTGAGGGAGTCTACTGTATTATGCTGCAACTACGATACGATGATTAATTTGATTAAATATCGATCATCGCATGTCTAAGAAACGTATTATTTAAACACTGCAGAATTTAAATTGAAAGACATTAAAAAAAAAGAAAGAAGTTGCAAACGATTTTCTCTTCAGAAAGAACGATTTAAAATATACAGTCGACTCTTGTTACTTCGAATCTTCGCTTAATTCGAACTCAATATGAAGCCCCGAAATTTTCAATGGCTGGATAACGTTAAAAATTTTCATTCATCCGAACTTATTTTCTCTTGACTTCGTCTAATTCGAACTAACGAGAATTCCGAATTTTCATTTTTTTTTCTTCTTTCTCACAGATTTCAGATCCTTTGAATAACTTTCTTTCTTTGATTTTTTTGAAAATTGTTCCTTACAAGTATACATATAATCCAATGCATTTGATAGCCACTTTCTTAATGACCTGTCTGTCCATCTGTGATGCTTTAAATTTTTTTTTTTTCATTGTGCTTGTTTCTAATCTTTTAATTAGTTTATGTATTTATGCATTCTAGTTTAATATTAAGTCCTATTCTAATGACAACAGACGAAATAAATTTAAAAAACACTATAACATTAATTTCTTTATAATAGTGCCATAGATATAAGCATGTTTTAATATTTTTCATAATTTGAACATTTCTTGTGGTCTCGAATCCAGTCGACTGTATATATATTTAAAAAATTATTTCACGTCAGCAACATCTTTAATTTCACATCTGAAAAAAAAAAAATGTGTGGATTTCTGGCATTCGCAGATTTAAGGGAGTCAGTCTACTGTAATTAGTATTACTAAAAGCTTGAATGTTCATGAAGCCATATAGTAAAATTACTACATTTAAACAGAATAACAAAAGAATTTGTTAAAATAATACTTCCATTAAAAGATATTGTACTATTAATAGTACACCAGACTTAAAAGGATTAAGTTTAGGAACCAGGGCTGGCAAGTTTCTGCCAGAGTGGTTAAAACTGGCATGGCAGAAACTAGTTTCTGCCAGTACATGGCAAAAACTGGCAGAAACTAAGAATTAATACTAATGCTTTAAATGAGATCTGCATTTGTGAATTTTTATATTTTCATCATTAAATAGAGATAAGCAAATTTTATGAGCAATAGAAAAGTTATGTTTTTTCTTTTATCTAAAGCAACAGAAATAGATTTTAACATTTGTAATAGGGATGCACCGAATATTCGGTATCTATTCAGTATTCAGCCTATTTGGCCATGTTACTGAATATTCGGTTAGGCCGAATACTAAACTATTCGGTTAGGCCAAATACTAAACTATTCGGTTGAGCCGAATATTCGGCTTGGCTGAATATGAAACTATTCAACCTGCCGAATATCAAAAGTATTCGGCCGAATCCAATACTTAATAAAACCTTTTAAAAACTTTTCACTATTTCTACTTTTAACTGTCAATTTTTTAATTTATATTTAAAATAATTAGAAACAAAATCACTTTTAAATAAAATAGAATGTTTTAACATTATTTATTTGCTGTTTGTAAAGTATAACTTAAGAAAATTAACCATGAGAAGGATTAAAATGGTGATTTATTAGGATTCTCCTTAGGAATAAATTACGTGCTCATACAAGTTTCTAAATTTTGTTTAGTAAATAATCTGTTTCTTGCTTTTCCCCAAATAAAAATCCTTTAAAAGAAAAAAAACAACTTTTGAGATTAGTAATAGCTATCAAGGCAGACAATTTTTGTTCATGAAACCATAATCAACTTATTGAGTCATAAGTACATTGTATTTCATCTCACTCTAGGTCAAAACTTGTGTGTTCGTTTATTAAATTAACAATAAATAAGATAACGTATTTTCAACTCACATGCTTTGATTTCTGTAAAATATGATATGATGAGAAGGGCGGAAAATACCACCTCTCATAAGAAAAGAACTATGAGCCAAACATATCTTTATTCAGAATTAAGTTGAAAGTATTTGTACTCTATATTGAAAAAAATCTGCCTTGAGTTACTTAAAAAGGACAATTATCAGACTGTAAAACTTTTCTTCGGTCATTTTTTCATCATTTGATTTTAAAATGTTTGTTTTGATTGGTAGAATATTTTATTAATTAAAGTTTCATAACAGCGCTTCTTAAATAACTCAAGGCAGATTTTTTTCAATACTAAATGCTCTTATAAAAAGCTCTTGTTTATCAAAATGTAAGTTTCTTTTATTAAATATTATGTAAAACTGTTTTAAAAAGTAACATTTTAATACCTTTAAATTTTGAAATTAAAAAAGTATTTGGGAAGCCAAATATTCGGCATTCGGCCGAATAGTTAACTATTCGGCTGGCCAAATATTCAGTATTCGGCCCAACAATTACTATTCGGCTAGCCGAATATTCGGCATTTAGCCAAAATCATTATTCGGTGCATCCCTAATTTGTAACAAGTATTATAAATCATGATATCTATTTTCCAGTTTTAACAAGTGCTATGTCCTTAAGGAGATAGCAGTATGATTTTGAATTATCTGAAAATAATATGGCTGATTCTTCACGAAAGATTCAAAACTATCAAATTCTAATACAAATTTATTTATTTTTTTAATTAAAACTACTTATAATATTTTATTTGTTATTTATCCTGAAAAAATATATATAAGTAATTTAATATTACAGTAGACTCCCTCAAATCCGCACAGCTTGGGACCAGAGGTTGTGCGGATTTTAGAATTTTGCGAATTTCTGATCATTGCATTGTTTACATTTTTTAAACAGTAATTTGAGTACAATTAATAGTGCATTTGGAATTATAATGAATGCTTACAATGTAATAAAATATTAAAATAAGTAATAAACTAAAATAATCAAAATTTAGATAATTTTTAAAATGGTTAAAGTACTAATAGCAAAGGTCAAGTTAATAATCAATAATATGATTAAATATTCATTATAAAGATTAAATGTATTTTTTTTAATTATTCAATGAAATTCATAAAAAAGATTACTCATTCACATCAAAATCATAAAATAAGGAAGTTTTATTTCAAGTTTAGCCAGGCTTAATAACCAAAAAATTCTTGATTAATGCATAAATATATTTGGTAAGAAGATTGTGATTACCAGTAATATCAACAATATCTTGAATTTTCCCCCCCCCCAAAAAAAAACAATTTTAAATTCATAATAAATAAAACCATGAATGGAGCATTATTAAGAAAATTACAAATTAAGAAATATATAGAATTGATACCAAACTAAAAAAATCAAATTTTGTAGCAATATCCAAATTGAAAGTTTCATTGTTTACATCCATAAAATATGTGCGGATTTTAGAGAGTTGTGGATTTCTGGTTTGTGGATTTGAGGGAGTCTACTGTACTAAAAAAGTCTCAGATTATATCATGAAAGAGTTTATGCCGGTTAAAACCGATTATAACCTAGCCCTGTTAGGAAGCATCGGGAGAGAGAGTGTGTATAGGAAGACAGACGGACGTACGTACCTGCATTGTGACGAGCCTGTCGTCGACAGCCACCTGTTTGGTGAGGAAGTCTGCACCGATGGTCGCTTTGTATGCGTTCGAGAATTTCTTATTCACAAACATGTTCATCAGACTTGTCTTGCCCACACTGAAAGAACATATCAAACAATACAACTTCTTTTAAAACACTTTTAAAACAACTCAAATCACATTCTCATAAATTATCATTCATAGGCGTCCATGTATCGAATTCTTTGCGTGGCCCTGTATATACTTTTATCTATATTCTGCAAACATTTCAAAAAGTATATTCCTTCCGGCCGACCGTATATGTTTCCGATGATGGCTGATGGATGGATGTAATACATTATGTTTCTGTTTCAAAAAGCTTAAATAATTGCAAATAAAACTAGTCGTTGGAGGCCACCGTAATACTTACCCATCATGGATAGGCATATGAAAATAAAACATGTGAAAACTATTTATACAATGTATTTCAATTACACAAACAAAATTTAAATGTTGTTAATACACATAGTAATACTCTATTAATGAATTGCTGATGCACCCATTTCAACAAATTATATAAAACGCCAAGAACTACTCAAGAAGTACCAAACTGCGTAAAAGAAACATCCTTATAACTACAAAAATTATTCATCATATTAACTAACAGTTTGCTGCGTCGGATGAAGCGTCTCATTTTCAATTAAAATATGCCTCTGAATTGAAATTTGAATGAAATACAGGGTCATGAAAAATTGAAGAATGTGGAAAACAGGATTACAGATATCTCGACAACTCATAATCCGATCGACTTTGTTTTTTATGCAAAATTTGTGTTTTTTTATTGTCTTTTATATCCACTCCTTAAAATAAAAAAATTCTAAAATTTTTATATACCTTTCATCAGAATGAATTTTTCGAGAATCTGGATAATCGAGGTTGCTGATATTAAATAGGCTTCATCCCATTCTTACATACTAAGTACATACAAAATTTCAAGTCTCTATCTCAATTTGTTCGGGAGATACAGTGTTTATAGACTGACAGACAGACGGCAATTTTTTTTTTCTTTCTAAAAATTATGTTTTTCAAAATCTCCAGTGTCTAAAACATGTAAATCCATCAAAAAAATGTTTCGATGTTTCAGAACGATTACAAGACTTACCCTATACTACAAAGGGCAACTTTGTGACACATGCATTCATTTATTTTTGTTCGGACGATGCACGAAAATAGCAGGTGTTGTTATTCAGAAACTGTCTCATTGCAATCATTCTTTTGTTTTTTAAAAAACACAATAGATTTTTCATAACAAGCCTTCAAAGTGGACACTTTTGAGCCCATTTCCCGACGAAAGCAGAAAAACCGGTCGAAAAGGAGGAGAAAAACGGGTGATTGTGTCATCGAAATAGCTTATAACTCGATAAATAATTTAATGATCGTAAAATGGAAAAATAAGTTCAATTCGAAATCGCTTTCATAGTCAGGCATTAAAATTTTATAATTTTCTGTTAAAAAATGAATTTGTAAATGTGTCAAAACATTTTTCGCTTGTTGAGCGGAGCAGTTAAGAACACCCTTAATCCAGAATATCATTTTCTTGTTTCGAAGGGTGTGACGATCGAATTTACCAAATGTTAATTAAAAATCCCCAAATGATTACGTTTTTTTTTTTTTTTTTAATTTTCTGTTCTTGTATATTTATGCCTTATTATATTTTAGAATGTGTATTTATGGTAAAGATGCAGAATTTGTTCAAGAGAAAGGCCACTTAACAAATATGTCTGAATGATCAAGGGCCACATGAATAACACGACAAGAATAAAGATGAAAATAAGGAATTTTGCTTAATGGCCATTGGCCGGTAGGTTGATTTTTTTGGTACTTCTAGGTTATCCAGTCAACCAGAAAAATGATCGCCAAACTATAAGATTAAATGCCAATAATGGAGGATCGTGAATGTCACATTCAATGACATTAAATACGATTCGCGTGTTTAAAATGTCATCAAGAGGTTTTTATTTCGACTTTTTATTTGTATTTTTATTAATATTCCACTAGTTGCTTGTTTTTTGTTATTTAAAATAAAAATTATGTCAATATGTATAATTTGGCGAAATGGGTCGATGGGATAATAGAGAAGCACCGATTTTTTTTTAATAGTCACTTATTGGCTAGTGAAAATAATTTCTTTAGAAGCCTGTAAGTACATTTATGTCACTAAATATTTAATTAGAAGATACATGCGAGCTTAGAATAAATAAGTAATATATGAATTAGATAAAAATATTTTAATTTGTATTGTTTGGAATAAACTTGATACTAATTTCCACTCTTTAAGTTGACAGCAAAGTTTATGTAGCTAACCACATACATACGTTACACATAAGTCTAACTTTGCTTAAGCACTTTTGTAGCTAACGACATAAATAAACCCCTACTCAACTTCCTTTTTTATGAAGGTGATAAACCATATTAGCGATTTTTCCATGTTTATTCGACGAAATTAGCATTTTTTTTCATTCTTGATCGATGAAGTATACATTTTTCCACGTACAAGCAATGAAATTTGTGATTCTTAACTGACTGATGAATTTTTTTTTTTCTGCTGTAAATTGATGAAATCTGTGATTTTTTTTTTTGTGTGTGATAAACTGATGAAACTTAGGATTATTCTGCAACTGATCAAAGAATTTTGCATTTTTTCCGCACACCATCAAAAAATCTTCAATGTTTCCATGCCCTATCAATGAAATTAACGATTTTTTTGTTCCGAATCAACAAAGTTTTCAGAATAATGTTTTTCTGATCTACAAAATTTGCGATTTTTCTGTTCTCAATCGACAAAATTCACAATTTTTATGTTCCCCATCGACAATATCATCAAACGGTTGGGGGAAGAAAAAAAAGGAATTTTGTTCAGAAATTATTGAAAAAAACGCAAAAAACATTTAAAAAAAGTCATGGAAAATTCGCAAAAAATCCACTAATTTTGCAAAAGATCATTTTAAAAAAACTGCAAATTTCGTCCCCCCCAAAAAAACGCTGCAAAAAAGGGTTGGCAAATTTTTGCCGAAGTGGAAAAAACCGCCCCGGCAAAAATTAGTATTTAAAAAAAGGGTTTTAAAGATTTTATTTCAATTACATGAAGCAAGACCTAAGAGATACTGATAAACTTTTAACATATGAATACCCTGGTCATTGGTTAAATCTTCTGAATGAAGATATATCTCCACAAACAATCACAAAACATGTCATTGAAATGCAAAATTTCTTTTGTGATCACCATGCTTCACATACTTACAAGGAAGGTCTCCATACTGGGCGTAGTTTGAATATTTTGAAGGGAAAAAAAAAAAAAAAAAAATTAAACTATTTATGTTCGTAATAAAGGATCATTCAAATTACAGTAGATAGTCTGAGAAAAAATTAAATATTTTTGAATATTTAGTGTGCAAAAACAAATGCAGCAAGGGATTTAGCGAGCAGTACTTTCAGAGTTTCCCCCCCAGGTTTAAAAAGGGGCAGGGAGCTACTGTACTAAAAAGGGCACTTTTTACATTCTTCAGGGCACTTTTTTGATTTTTAAGGGCACTTTTATAGAGTTGAATTTACAATCTAGCGGTTCAAAAAAAAACCATGAAAAAACAGAAATTTCATCAAATAATCGAGAAAAAAATCCAAAAATTTCATCAAAAAATTGTAAAAAAGAAAAAACAAATTTTGTTAAAAGATCGTGAGAAAACGGCAATTATTGTTAAATGATCGCAAAATAACGGCCTATTTTGTTAAAACATCACAAAAACGGCAGATTTTGCAAAACAAATTGCGCAAAAAACGACAAATTTCGTGAAAAGATCGCGAAAAAAACAGCAAATTTTGTTAATAGATCACAAAAAACGGCTAATTTCATCAAAATATAGCGAAAAACCGGCAATTTTGTCACGTTTAAACACGAAAAAACGCAAATTTCGAAAAAGAGGTGCGAAAAAAATAAAATTGCACATAGTTCGTAACAGGAGTGGAATCACTTCCTCTTTTCTCTCACCTCCGAAATCTGCCGTTTTTCGCGAATCTTGCAGGAAATTAGTCGTTATTTTGCGATTCTTTAACGAAATTAGTCGTTTTTCTGCGATCCTTTGACGAAATTGCGCGTCCTGTGAGATGCTTAAGAGCTAATTTTTACGTTCCATCACCGATTTTTTTGCGGGCGGGCGTCGCACACACGTCCACTGGTGTTCATCGTTGGCTCAACTAAGGGCAACAAGGGCGGTGTTTTTCTTTTAGGGACAAGGAGGGTGCTGTTTTTTAAATGAGGGGCAAGGAGGGCGCTATTTTTCCTATCGAAGGGCAAGAGGGGCGCAGCGCCCTTCTGAAACTGCCTGGGGGAAACTCTCGTACTTTTCTTCGTCAAAGGCAAACGATTTTTAATGTAACTGAAAATTATTAATGAATTTTTATAATGTGTGTATACGGTACTTAGTGAATTTAAATGAGAGATTTCAATTTATGTATTGTATTATATATATTTATATTGCTTGTTGCTCAAGTTGTTTAATTTATCACTAAAAAAAATCAGGATAGATAAGTTTTTATCTTAGGTAGACAAAACCTGGTTAAAACTGTCCCAGCAAAAATAAGTTTTCGCCAAAGTGGTAACAAAAATAGTCAGTCCATTTAAATTTTTCCCCCAAAAAGGAAAAAAACTTAATACTTAGTTGAAAAATCAATATTCTAAATTTATTTTTGAACCCTTATGTAAAATAAGTATAATCACACATTTTATAAAATGTAATGAATTTGTTCTTGGTGTGTAAGAGGGAGGGAGAAAAAAATCCAATTTCTGAATTCCATTTAATTTAATTATATTTTTAATCTGTAACAGACTAGTTTCATCAGATAAATAATTATAAATTAGTACCAAAGACTTTCAGACTAACAAGGAATTTTTTCAATAAATAATTTTCCATTTAATTTAAATATATTTTTAATCTATAAACGGACTAGTTTCATCAGATAAATAATTATACATTAGTATCAAAGACTGTAAAATATTTATAAGACTCATTACATAAAACAAAAGTAGCAAAGTTATAGAAAAAAGCTTTTCATAATTGAAAAATATATATTAATGTCTGACAAAATAATTCACTTTAAAAAAAAAAAAAATAGACCTCAGATTTTTAATTTGATTCTTAAATTTCTAAATATTGGACTGAATCTTACCTATTTTATAAGATTTAAAATTATTTAACTATATTTATTATTAATTATCAAATTAAATAAAAATATTAAATGATGTGTTATTAAATTTAAGTGTTTATTAAAGGGCAAAATTAGCACTAGCCAGTAAATGAGAAAAAGTGGCCAGTGAAAAATTGTCTATCAGCGACCACTTTGTGGCCATTTTTTTTACAAGGAGAGAATACAATTTACTTATATTTCATCAATGATTCTACTTTTTTAGGTTCCAATATATTTATATTAACATATTTATTTGTGCTACTCAGTCTTACATTAATACTTATAGAAATTTTAACTGTTTAATATTTTTAAATGAAAAAGTGGCCACTTGAAAAATTAGTCTTACTGGCCAGTGGCCGCTAAAGATTTGCCCTATAGTGTTTATACCATTATTATCCTTATTAGCTTAAATTTTATTACACATTAGAGACAAAAGAGATTTGCCATTTTTGCCGTTTTTTTCCAGTTTTTGCCACTGTCCTGGCAAAAATGCCAACCCTGCTACAAAATTAAAAATTTCGTCAAAAGATCGCGAAAAATCGGCAAATTTCATCACAGGGCTGCGGAAAAAACAGTGTCTAAACAGGATTTCCCACCATACAAGCCTTTCAGACTGTTAACTGTTGTGAATTTTAGATTCTTTTCGCTCAGAGTCACCCCTGAAGCGATACTTTGACGGTTTTCCCCACGATCCTTTAAAGAAATTTGCGTTTTTTCTCGATCCTTTGACCAAATTTGTGTTTTTTCAGGTGCCTTACACAAAATTAACATTTTTCCCGCGATCTTTTGATGAAATTGGCCATTTTCTGTGGTCAATTTTCAAAATTGATTTTTTTCGGCAACCATGTCACAATTCCCGATATCTGTATGTCCAAATTTCCAATCTGATAACAGATCTTTCATAATTTTTTTTACTTATGAAAATGCATTAATTGTTTTGGGAAAATTTGGAACAGAATCATCTCTTTTTCACAGCGGAAAATGAAAAGAAATTTGTCAATCGGTCGCAGAAAAAAATCAAATTTCAATGATCTTTCATGGTAAAAAACTTTCTTAATGTGTCACTCTGTCATCGAAAATATAAAAAAATTTGCAAAATGGGCGTGGGAGTTGATCACATTTTCAAAAATAAAATTTTTTTTTGGAAAGTGGTGAAATTTTTTGGCCGGAAGCTTCCCGCCCACGTTTTTCTTTTGGGCAGGATCTCAAAATTTTAGGTGTGAATCCCACCCTGTAAGTTTTTTTATTAAACTGTTTGTAATGACTTCAATTTATGCTAAGAAAAGAAGATACTACTGTTATCCAGTCAACCAAAATACTATTGCTGAATTGTAAGATTAAATGCCAATAATGGAAGATCGTGAAGGTCACATTCAATGACATTAAATGCAATGCACATGTTTAAAATGTCATTAAGAGGTTTTTATTAATATTTTACTAAATATTTTTTTTTATTTTATTTTATTTAAAATAAAAACCATGTCAATATGTATAATTTGGCAAAATCAGTCGACGGGATAACAGTAGTACAGATAAGAATATGACAATAGAAAATTTCAATGTACAACCAGTTTAAAATTAAACATGTTACCTTCATACCTGCAAATAGGATAAGCGGGTGTTCAAACTCTTATTTTAGATACAATTTAATAATTTTGCAAAACTGTGAAAGGGCCTCAAAACTATAAATTAGATTTTTGAACAGAATTTCATTTGCATTTTCGGGATAGAAATTCATTGAGTGACCTTGGAATCTTTTCCAGGGCAAACTCAAAATGTTTTAGGAGGCTGAGCCGCCCATAGCTATGGTGCTGGTCAACAATAAGGCGATTCAGATAGAGCTTGGTACAATGCAATGGAATACAAAAAACTGGCACCACTGAAAAGCACCCAATATTGTATATAAACAGCAGACCAGTTTGCAGTAGCATTTAGTGTACTGTCATCAGTGCTAGCGGAGGTAAAATCTGCTCATATATATATATAATATATATATTTTTTAGAGACTGAGGATTGAAGGCAACCAATAAATAATTTTTATGAAAATTTTGACAAAATTGTCAATTGTGAATTTGCTATCCCCCCTCCCCTCTATTGAATTGCTGGAGATATTACATTAGAACCTTTAGTTCATAATTATTTTTTCCCCACTTCTTTTTGACCTTTTTGTCTCTCCTTCGGTCCCTTTCCATGTGCGTTCTCCTATTGGCCATTACTTGCAGTCCTCTGCCATCCTATGGGTTGCCTTCAATCCTTCATCTCTACTGTATATTATATGAGCAGATTTCTACTGCCGCTAGCACTGAGGACGGTATGCTAAATGCTACCGAAACCGATCTGCTGTTTATATACAATATTGGGTGCTTTTCAACGTTGCTAGTTTTTAGCTCACAGGCTATCATAGCCTGTGATACATACAGCCCGTCCGTTCTGTATGTATGTTCGTATGTACGTAACGCGATAACTCATGATAAAAATATCCGATCCACTTGAAATTTTGTATGTAGGTATATCCTGACAAGGCGCTTCCCTGATTAGTTTTTGGAGTTCATTCGATATGTATAAGAGGGGGAACAAGGGGCTCATGCCCCCCGTTAGTTGATATAGATGGGATTTTATAGCAGAATTAAGTTTTCAAAATTTAGATTAGGATCATTCTGATGAGGCGATTCCGTGACTGTTATTAGGTGTTCATTGATTAAGTATAAATAGGGGGAACAGGGGTTCTAATGCCCCCCCCCCTGTTAGTTGATATAAATGGGATTTTCATGCAGAATTAAGTTTTCAAAATTTAGATTAGGATCATTCTGATGAGGCGATTCCGTGACTGTTATTAGGTGTTCATTGAATAAGTATAAATAGGGGGAACAGGGGTTCTAATGCCCCCCCCCCCCCCCGTTAGTTGATATAAATGGGATTTTCATGCAGAATTAATTTTCGTTCAAAATTTAGATTAGGATCATTCTGATGAGGCAATTCCGTGACTGTTATTAGGTGTTCATTGAATAAGTATAAATAAGGGGAACAGGGGTTCTAATGCCCCCCCCTTAATTTATATAAATGGGTTTTTCAAGCAGAATTGTCAGATTTCGTTCAAATCTCTGAATAGTTTTGGAAGTTTAATGGTTAAGTATAAAAGAGGGGGATAACTCCTTTTAAATTATATAAATGCTAAATGGGTTTTTATTAAGAATTATCTCATTTTCTCTGAATTTTGGATATAGATTTTTTATATGGTAAAGCATGTCTTTGATAGTATAGGAGGATCAATGATTAAGTATAAAAAAAGAGGAAAGGGGAGAGCTGTTTCCCTTTCTTAATTTTTTTTCGAACGGAATTAACCCTTGAAAATATAAGGCTTTAATGTACAATTAGTATTTGTAGCCTGTGAGCTCAATGCCATCAGTTTAACTGGGCAGTATTCTTTATTTGTATTCCACAACAATAAGGAGGTTTAGAGACAAAGCGAACTCACCCACTGTCTCCAAGAATGATGACCTTGAGGAGCACTTTTTTCCTAGACGTCATTTTTTTTTAACTGGAATAAAGAAAGAAAAAAACATTTAGTATTAAACAAAAAACAAACAATGAAAGCAAAAGAACGGAAAAAAAAGCATGCATCCAGCACAAGGTATTATGAAACACTTTCTAACAAAAGCATCATGTATCATGCATAATTGGAAAATAATTAGAATTTTTTTTTGGTCCATCCTTGTGTAAAATGTTATAGTAGACTCCCTAAAATCTGCACATATTTTATTGATGTACCGTAAAATCCCGTTAATCCACCCTTCCTGAACAAACAACCCCTCTAAAAATTTGAAATTTTCAAAAAATCCTGAGATAGTGCCCCCCCCCCTCCCCCTCCAAAAAAATTACTGAAAAAAATGGATATTTTTCGGGAAAAAAAAAGGAAATTTTATCTAATGATCTCTGAAAAAACGCTAATTTTGCCAAAAATTAGGAAAAATAACCATAAATTTCTTGAAAAGATCACATAAAAATCATGATTTTCGCCGAAGTATCGCCAAAACGTCCACATTTCGATGAAAGATTGAAGTAAAAACATGAATTATGCTTAAAAAAATCTCTCAAAAACACAAATTATGTCATAAGATTGCAGAATAATCATGAATTTCTCAAAGGATTGCTAAAAAGAAAGCACATTTTGTCAAAAAAAAATTTAGAAAAAAAAAAAGCAAATATGTCGTACCTATAAATAAAAGGTCAAAAAATCGCGAAAAAAAAAATGTCAATACTGTCAAAAAAAAAAAAAAAAAATTGTCAATGGGTCATTCCATATCAAATCAACCAAGCTTACAACCTGACCCTCACAGATATTCATGAAAATTGGTGCACTTGTAGAACATATAAAAATAGTGGTAAATTATTTTTTAAAGATTTTTTGGACCTCCGGTCTTTGATTTATAACTCATCAAAAATTTCAAAAAATGTCAAAAATTTGAAAATTTAAATTTTTTAAACTTTTGTAACTCAGCTCCTAAATAAGGTACAGACTTAATTTTAGTGTCATTTGAAAGCTTTTGAATTGCACTTTAATATGACATATAAGTTGATATGGTAAAATAAAATTTTAAATAATTTAAATTTTTTTAAAAATTTAAAATTTTTAAATTTTAAAAAGTAGTATTTTTAAAAATTTTAAAAAAATATATTTGTTTCAAAATGTGATAATCTACAAGTTCTGAAATTTTCATAGTGGGCCTAAAATGGGTTCATAGGGAAAAATAATTTTAAATGAGCTGAAAACAAGAAAATAATGCATATATTCACTGGTTATATATTCAGTGTATTCTTGAAATCAATTAAAATTTTTGTACAAATTTTTTATTTACAGTTTCAGTTTCTTCTTTAGTTAATAGATTTGATTTTTCATAATAAACCATTTTTACGAACTATATTTCCCCCCCCCCCCCCCCCAAAAAAAAAAAAAAAACTTTAAAAATATTCACGCAATTTATAGTATTTTTTGCTTTATATTATATAAAGCAATTATGGTTTTACTATTAATGAGCTCATTCCTATTAATGAGTTACTATTTACAAACTAACAAGCTATTCACACTAACTGTATATTACAATTTTTTTTTTTTTTTTTTTTTTTTTTTCAAGGAATAATGCCACACAGAAAACAAAGTAAGGGGTTTTGAACTCCCCTTTTATACTTAACCATTGAACAACCAAAACTAATCAGGAATCAGCTTTATCATATAATAAACCTACATTCAAAATTTGAAGCAAGTTGGATAATTCTGCATAAAAGTTCAATTATCTAATTTAAAGGAGGGAATCCCCCGCTCCACCCCCTTTATATTTAACCATTAAATCCCCAAAAATATTCAAGGATTTGCCTTATCAGAAAGAGCCTACATAAAAACACATTTATCTAATTTAAGAAGAGGTGGGGAGGCAATTGTCCCCCTTATTTATCTTAACAAAAGAACCCTCAAAACTAATTAAGGTTGTGTCTTGCCAGAATGAACTTATATCCAAAAATTGAAGCAAATCCGTAAATTCTGCGCAAAAACTCCATTTACCTAAATTAAGGGGGTTACTCCCAACCCCCCCCCTTATTATCCCCCCAAAGGATACCCAAAACTAATCTTCGAGGTGCCTTACCAGAATGATCTTATATCGAAAATTTGAATGAAATCTAATAATTTTGCAAGAAAAACACATTTATTTAAATTAAGGGTGGTCTAATCTCCTCAGTCCTTTCCTTATACTTATCCAGTCAACTCCCAAAAACCATTCAGGGAAGCACCTTATCAAAATAAACTTATATCCAAAATTTGAAGCAAATCTGATATTTTTAACTCTCAGCCTTTGATAGCCTGTGAACTAAAAATTTCGTCTTTCAGGATCATAACTTTTATAATAGCTTCCTAGTTTATTTAACATCATGATTTTTACTATATTAGGAATCGTAATTTTGACTGAATACCGAATATTCGGCATACAGATAAACCGAATACAGAATATTCGTCCAGATAAATACTCCAATATTTTAGGTTTAAAAAATATTTAAAAGTAGTTTTACATCATATTTAACACGAATACCTCCATTTTCACTAACAGGGCCTTTTCACAAGCAAGTCTGCTCTTTGACAGATGAGACAATAAAAAAAAGCAAAATTATACAGGTTTATACCAAAATAAATTATTGATTGTTTTACTTACATTTAATTCTATAGTTGACAAGGAAGTTATTAAATTCTGCTATAGTATTGATTCACATAGAATCACAGATTAGAAATGCATACAAATAAAAAAATAAAAAAAAGTTTACATAAATTTTCAATAATTCTTATAGGTATTTCAATTTCGCATAAGTATTTACATCCCGTTTTGTATAAGTAAACTCTCATTAACTATAACTGTTATTTTTATTTATTTAACCTATGTGTGTGCAAAAAAATATTGATAAGGTTTAATGTATGCATTGTACATTATTATTTCTTATGAGGAAATTAGTCTTGTTTGTTGATTTGTTTGTTTTTCCATAAAGATTAATTTCATCATTTCTTTCATCTCCAGAGAGCTTATCATAGAAACATATCAATCAACTCATATTTTGGAAAACTAAGTTCAACAATTTAATTTATCCTTATAATGTTTATGATGGATCATTTTTTTTATTATTTCATATCAATCGCTATTGTTTTTATTAACTTTGTTCTGTAACTGTAGTAAGCTTGCATCCATTCTTGAGAACATTTTTCATCTCATGGCTCATGATCAAAATTATTCTGAATATAAAACTTATTTTTTTTCTTACAAAACAAGTAGGTTTCGTGAGCATAAAAAAAAATATCTGTTTTTTAAATTATTGATACTACACTAGCTATGTTATCTGTTCTCAATACCCATAGACTTGCAGTTTTGCACAAATTCTATAATCAGCTTTTGAAAAATGTTAATTTCAAAATAGTAAAAACACACTGGAAAAATATCTACTTTAAACAAAAACTGAAACTGTAAATTAAAAAGTTTAACTGATTTCAAGAATACACTGAATATATAACCAGTGAGTATATGCATTATTTTCTTGTTTTCAGCTCACTTAAAATTATTTTTCCCTATGAACCCATTTTAGGCCCACTATGAAAATTTCAGAATTTGTAGATTATCACATTTTGCAACAAATATATTTTTTTCAGATTTTTAAAAATACTACTTTTTAAAATTTAAAAATTTTAAATTTTTAAAAATTTTTAAATTATTTAAAATTTTATTTTATTGTATCAAGTTATATGTCATATTAAAGTACAAATCAAAAGCTTTCAAATGACACTAAATTTAAGGCTGTACCTTAATTAGGAGCTGAGTTACAAAAATTCAAAAAATTTAAATTTTCAAATTTTTGACATTTTTTGAAATTTTTGATGAGCTATAAATCAATGACCCGAGGTCCAAAAAATCTAAAAAAAATAATTTATCACATTTCTTATATATTCTAATAGTGGACCAATTTTCATAGAAATCTGTGGGGGTCAGGTCAGAAAATGTATTTTTTTCAGTTGATTTGACATGGAATGCCCCCAATACTGTCAAAAAAAAAACTCTGAAAAAAGAAATCTTTAAAAAAAAAAAGCAAAAAATCTTGAAAAAATGCACATTTCATCAAAGAATCATGAAAGAAACACTTATCACCATACATTAAAACTAGTCGTTGGGGGCCACCGTAATACTTACCCATCATGGATAGGCATATGAAAATAAAACATGTGAAAACTATTTATACAATGCATTGCAATTCATAAAACAAAATTTAAATATATTGTTAATATGCATAGTAATGCTCTGTGAATGAATTGCTGATGTAACCATTTCGACAAATTATAATATAAAACACCAAACTACTCAAGTAATACCGAACTGCGTAAAAGAAACATCCTTATAACTCCAAAAATAATTATAATATTAACTAACAGTTTACTGCGTTGGATTAAGCTTCTTATTTTCAATTAAAATATACCTCTGAATTGAAATTTTAATGAAATACAGGGTCATGAAAAATCTAAGAATGTGGAAAACAGGATTACAAATATCTCGGCAACTAATAATCCGATCGACTTCGTTCTATATGCAATATGTGTGTTATTTTATTGCCTTTTACGTCCATTCCTTAGAACAAAAACATTCGGAAATTTTTATATATCTTTTATCAGAACGAATTTTTCGAGAGTCCGAAAAAAATAGTTCCGGATAATCGAGGTTGCTGATATTCAATAGGCTTCGTCCCATTCTTACATACTAACTACATACAAAATTTCAAGTCTCTATCTGCATTTGTTCGGGAGATAGAGCGTTTACAGACAGACAGATGGCAAAATTTTTTTTCTAAAAATATATTTTTCGGAATCTCCACTATCTGAAACGTGTAAATCCGTCAAAAAATTTTTTCCGATTTTCAAAACAATTGCAAAATTTAACGTATACTACGTATGATGGGTAAATAAAAAAAACGCAATTCTTTTCAAGCATTGCAAAAAAACTCTGCAAATTCGTCAAATATTGCGATAAAATCCTGCAAATCTTGTCAGCTATCGCAAAAAAATCATGCAGATATCTCGCAAAAAATGCAAATTTTGTGAAACAAATCACGGAAAAATCCTGTGTAAGTGCCTCCCCCCCTCTAATTATTTTACGATTTTTCATCATGTTTTGCTTTCTTTTTTTTAGGGGGGGGGGGATGAACGGTATTTTACAGATGTAAACAATGAAACATTCAGTGCAGATATAAGGACAAAATTTGACTTTTTCAGTTTTGCATCAATTCCATATGTGCTTTAATTCGTAGTTTTTGTTAAAATTATTGATATAATTATTAATGTTAAACGACATTCAATTATCCGCACATAATTTATGGATGTAAAGAATGGAAGATTTATATCAGATATAGAGACAAAATTTGACTTTTTTAGTAATTCTATGTATTTTTTAATTTGTAAATTTCGTTAATAAGACTGAATTCATGTATTTTTCATGAAGGAAGAATAAATTATTTTGGAAAAAAGATCAAGATATCACAGGTCATCAAAATCTTCCTACCCAATATATTTCAGGATTCACGATTTTTTTTAATTTAAAAAAAAAAACCAATTTTTTTTATTTAAATCAGATTTTTTTTTAAAATCTCACACAGTATTATTGTTTTTATATGACTTATTTTAATTTATAAAATATAAATTATACATGCATGTTATAATTATCAATATACAGTAGACTCCAGACCAGATGTTTTGCAGATGTTGGGACCAGATGTTTTGCAGATTTTAGAATTTTGCGGATTTCGGGTCATTGCATTGTTTACATTTTTTAAACAGTGATTTGAATGTAATTAATAATGCAATCACACCTATAATGAATGTTTACAACATAAAATATTAAAATAAAAATTTAGATACTTTTTAAAATATTAAAAATAAAGGTCAAGTTAATAATCAGTAATGTATGATTAAATATTCATTATAAAGATTAAATGTATTTTTCCTAAATTATTCAAATAAAACTTGCCTCATAAAGGTACATTATTAATTCACATCAAAATCATTCAATAAGAAAGTTTTATTTCAGTTTTAGCTAGTCATAGTAACCAAAAAAGCTTGATTAATTCATAAATATTTGGTAAAAAGAATGATATCAGCAATATCTTGAATTTTTTCAGAAGTAAATTTATTCTTCCTTGATGGGAAAAAAAATAAAAATCTGTAATATTAACAAAAATTACAAATTATAATATAGATTGAATTGCTATAAAACTAAAAAGTCAAATTTTATCCCTATATCTGAAATGAATGTTTTATTGTTTACATCTGTAAATTATGTACGGATTTTAGAGAGTTGTGGATTTTAGGGATGCAGATTTGAGGGAGTCTACTGTATCTATATTATAAAGGCCAAACGTATCTGTGCGTTATGCATACATCATTTTACGAATGGCAACACTTTCAAATTTTAAATGAAATTTCGGTATTGCAATTTTTTCCAGTGCAAATTTCTAAACTATTAAACATCGCACATTTTCAGTTTTTACACCATCGTATAGGGAAAAAAAATCTACTTTTAAATGCAATTTATTTGAAAACTGTATCTTAATTTATTTTTGAAATATTAATTTTTTTTGTAGTTTTTAGTACCTCTTTTCTAATTGTGGCAAAAGGAGTACTTCATTTCTTTTAAAAGCAAAGAAAAAAATGGGAAAAAATTGTTGCTGTATCTTTATGTTGCCATTTCCTCATTAAAAGGGAATAAAAGAAGTTTAAATACGTACGTGGTAAATTTTAATTTCATTTACAAAATTTGATTTACACTTAAAAGATTATCAAAAGTTTAATATCTGTTTCAGCTAATAGCATCGAGACTTCAAGTTTTGAATCAAAATGATTAAATTGAAATGCCTTTTTTTTAAAGGTAAATACAGATACGAAGTGTGCATTTGTAAATTTATATATGGTGAAAAGGTACTACTTGGTTATACTGTCGACCAGAAAACTTTCGCCAAATTATAAGATTAAATGCCAATAGTGGATGATTGTGAATGTCACATTCAATGACATTAAAAACAATACACATGTTTAAAACGCCATTAAGTGTTTTTTAATTCTACATTTTATTTTACTTTTATTTATGTTTTGCTAATTTATTTGTTTTTCCGTTATTTAAAATAAAAATTATGTCAACATGTTTAACTTGGCTATTAATTTGGCGATTTTTATAATTTGGCGAAAATAGTCGAAGGGATAACCAAGTAGTACCAGTGAAAATGATGTCTAGGTTATATTTTACGTTGAAGAAATTTCCATGATTGAGTTCAAGTTGAATAAATTTTGCTTTTTCTCTTTTTGAAATACTAGCATAAGAGTCTTATTTGATAACTTTATCATAATAACAGTTCTGTATTATTTTTTACTCCTTACATGCCCGATTAAAGTTTAATTTTAATAATTTTTACAACTGAGTTTTATAGAAATAGTATTTTGTTGAATTTAAGTTAAATATCACTTGTTTAAGAGTTAGACTTACCAATATAAAGTGCATTTTTTACTATAGGGTCATTCCATGTCAAATCACCCAGATTTTTTCAAAAATGACACCCACCTTCACCAATTTTGATAAAATTCAGTGGATTTGTAGATTTTTTAATGCTGATTCCAAAAATATCAATTATATTGAAATTGATCAAACGGTTTGTGAGTTATGAGCTTTTAAATAGCTCCCAAGATGGCAGTTTGCCGCCATTTTGAATAGCACATGTGACAACAAAAAAGTCCATAACTTCTTTCACGTTTAAACTAGAGCTTTCAATTTTTTTTTTTTTTTTTTTTTTTTTTTGTTCAGAATAACATAAATTTTCTTTTAAACAGATTTTTGTAAACCTCATTCTATAAAAATGCTGTCAGAAAATGACTTTTTGTCATTTTTTTAAGTAAAAAAAGGTGCAACTTCAATGGCTAATTTCCCCCAATGTACCCCCTTCAATTTTCATCTAATTGCATAAATAGGCAATTCAAAGTGTGTTTTGATGACTGATAAAAAAAACTTCACAGGTTTTTATTTGAAAAAATAAATTCAATTTTACTGACTTTCGCAATAACAGAAAACACAAGATAATATTTCTTTTATTACCAGAAATATCATTCATATTTACATCTAAATGTTTGATAAGTTTTTAATGTTACATAAATATGTATATTTAATGTGACTAAAAAAGGAGGAATCTCATAGAAATAAAAATAATGGATTCTTGCAAGACATCAAAGTACTTTAATGACAAATTGAAATCTATTGCAGTCTCAGTAAATTATGAGTAAAAAAGAAATGATGTGAAAAGTTCTACAAATAGGTACATTATACAGGGTGTCCCATAAGTAATGGGACAAACTTTAAGGGGAGGTAGGGCACATCATAACGATTCAGAATTACATAGGAACCTATGTCCCCAAACGTCATTTTAACCATGTAAAATTTAACTGTGTTTGGCTATTTTTTGACACATGTGGGCGTGGTTTATGTATGTTAAATTTAAAAAAGATATTCTATGATAATAGTTTGACGAAAAAATTGTGAAGTATAATATCGCTGCATCTATTCGAATATTTAGAGCGCTGATTGTATTAGTAAGAATAATAACCATGAAAATGTAAAATATTAGAATGTAGAAACAACTTATAATAGGCGGAGTTTTAAATAAATCAAAAATACTTAAAGAAAGAGACACAAGACTGAGATCATCTCAAATATTTATTGGTCATAAATATTATACGTACTTTGGTAAGTGACATGTAAGAATGTCATAAAAGGTGTTCAAAGTTTCCACCATTACTAGTGATGCAAGCGTTACAACGTCGGACCATGGACTGGCGGACTCGCTCAAACACACCTGGATTTTCTTTAATATCTGCAGCAGCGCAGGCGATTCTCGCAACCAGATCCATGTCTGTATCAATCGGTGTTGCGTAAACAGCACCTTTCAATGCACCCCACAGAAAGAAATCGATGCTGCTTAAATCAGGAGAGCGTGGTGGCCAGATAACCGGTCCACCACGCCCAATCCATCGATGACCAAACGCCTGATTCAAATGCTGACGAACACATCTTCCATAATGCGGAGGTGCCCCATCATGTTGAAACCACATATCACGTGGTACTGGGTCAAGTAACCTTGGTAGCATCTCTTGCAAAAAAATAAGGTAATCTCTAGATGTCAGAGGCGCTGGCAACAAATAAGGCCCAACTAAGAAGTCGCCAACAATACCAGCCCAAACATTCACTGAAAAACGATGTTGGGCAGCATGTGGTCTCATTCCTTGGGGATTCTCATCAGACCATAAATGCGTATTGTGATGGTTGAATACACCATCTCGAGTGAAATATGCCTCATCCGTAAATAAAACTTTGGATGGGAAATGAGGATCTAGACGACATTGGTCGAGATACCAACTTGCAAAACTTTTACGTGCAGGATAATCTGTAGGAAGCAATGATGGTACTCTTTGCAGATGGTACGGGTGTAATCCTTCAAGTCGCAAAACACGATGAACTGTACTTCGAGATCCTCGTATGGCAGCAGCGATGTTTCGTACGCTGGTACTTGGATTGCTACCAACGATATCCAACACATTTTGTTCCATACTTGGAGTTCGAGACAGTCGTGGCCGTCCCACATTACTCCTATCACCTCGAAGTGAACCATAATTACTTAAATTGTAATGTAAATAAGCAAATATTCGGCGGTCCGGTGCAACTCTCTGTGGAAACCTTTCGCAATATAATCTTTGTGCAGCCCTTGCATTTCCCTCGGCCAAGCCATATATGAAGTGCATATCCGCCAGTTCATTATTGGTGAAACGTTGCATACTCTTCAGCGGGTGGTGACAATTCCAATCAGCGTAATTTCTGCAAGGCTACTGTGGAAAGAAAAGCAAAGTCTAAAGATTAAACGCATTATAAATTTCCTGTCCTACAAATTCTGGAATACAATTTCCGGTGTGGATACTTATTTCTTAAAGTATTTATTCTCGCCTTCCTATGATAACTCCGCCTACTGTACATTTTTAAAATCTTCTATGTTCCGACATTTTAAAATTCTATACTTAATTGTATATTAATACAATCGGTGTGTTAAATACGTCGAGTAGAAGCAGCATTTTCATTTTTTATATTCTTTTTGTTTAACTATTAGCATATAAAATACACTTGTTGAAAATTCGACATTCAAAAGCCACGCCCACATATGTGGAAAAATCGACAAATAAAACTGACTCTTAAAGGATTAAAATGACGTTTGGGAACATGGGTTCCTATGTAATTCTGAATCGTTATGATGTGCCCTACCTCCCCTTAAAGTTTGTCCCATTACTTATGGGACACCCTGTATAACAAAATCATACTTGTACACTCCTGGACAAAAGTATAAACTCAGAAAATTTGTAATTTGTTTAGATCATAATATAAATAAACTTAACTTTAAATTAATAAAATAAAGATGAATATTTTTAATAAGACATCTAAATTTAATATAACTGATAAATAAAATGAAGCTAATAATTTAAATAAGAAAATACATTACTTAAAATAATAACATTATGCGAAACCTGGACAAAATTATAAACTCAAAGTTATGAATTTCTCTATTCTGGCATATTTGATATAAATAAATGCACTTTATGGTAAGAAACTAATAAATGCAGTCATTATGGATTAATACATGTCAATACATCAATATATATTTTAATTTTTCTCATAAAATAACATTATGTCAAACCTGGACAAAATTATAAACTCAAAGCTGTGAATTTCTATTATAAATAAATGCATTTTGTGATAATAAACTTTTAAATAGAGTTATTAAGGATAAATATATTTGAATATATGAAAGCATTTTTAAGATTTTCTTTCAAAAATGATGAGTAATATAGTACAGTCTGAGTATAGTACATGTGTAATCTGAAAACATAAAATTATAGAGTTTAAGAAGTGAACATACTTTTGAATCCTGGTGCAAAGTATTAACGCATACATTCAAAAATGTGTTTAATCGCCATTTTTCTGAATGACTTCGAATATGCAATTTTCCAACTACTCCATAGAGTACTGGTTCCGGGCTGAAAATATAGCCACTTTTAAATCATTTGTGTTTTGATATTGACGTCCATCTCGTTAGACTCTTCTATCCATTGCATGCCAATAATTTTCAATGAAGTTTAGATCAGGGTTGCGGGCTGGCCAATTCAAGACATTTACATGCCAGCGCTGCAGCCACTCTTTTTTATTTTTGGCTGTGTGTATTTCTACATTATCTTGCTGAAATACCCAGTTTACTCCAACGATCAATGGTCCATATGGCAAAAGATTATCTGCCAGCATTAACTCGCAGTCTTCTGCTTTTTTTTTCCATTAAGAAAAGCCAAAGCAGTTTTACTATTCTGAAAAGAACCAGCTCACACCATAACAGATCTTTAATAAAATCATGGAGAGAATTGAAAATATGAATAAATGTCGTTTGCCTTAATACAAATGTGAAAAATACTTTCATTGAATTAGTTTCTTATCACAGAACACATTTATTATTTAGATATTAAATACCAGAGTATAGAAATTCATGCCTTGAGTTCATAATTTTGTCCAGGTCTCACATGTTATTTTATGGGAAAAATTAAAATATGTATTGATATATTGAAATGTATTCATGCATAATGACTCCATTTATTTGTTTTTTATCATAAAATGCAGTTATTTATATGAAATGTGCCAGAATATCGAGATTTGTAACTTTGAGTTTATATTTTTGTCCAGGACTCACATAATGTTATTTTTTTAAAGTTGTGTATTTTCTTATTTAAATTACTTACTCCATTTTATTTATAAGTTATATTAAATTCAGAAGTCTTATTATAAATATTCATCATTATTTTATTAATATAAAGCTAAGCTTATTTATATTATGATGTAAAAAAATTAAAAAATTTCTGAGTTTATAATTTTGACCAGGAGTGTATATAAAACAAAATGTGATAAAATTAAAACTCTTAAATAAAAATTATGGTATTAAAATTATACAAAATAAAATATCACATACACAATAAATATGCTATTAAAAATATATCTGCATCAATAATAATTTAAAGTAAAAATAATTAATATTTTTAAAAATTGCTGACAACAGGCTGATGTAAATTTTTAAGTTAAATACAGTAGACTCCCTCAAATCCACACAGCTTTGAACAAGAAGTTATGCTGATTTTAGAATTTTGCCGATTTCTAGTCATTGCTTTCTTTACATTTTTTTAAACAGGAATTTAAAAGCAATTAATAATGCAATCAAAACTAAAATGAATGCTTTACAATATAGTAATAAAATATTAAAATAAGTAATAAATTAAAATAATAAAAATTTAGATAATTATCAAAGTGATTAAAAAATTAAAAGCAAAGGTCAAGTTAATAATCAACAATATATGATTATATATTCATTATAAACATGAAATATATTTTTCCTAAATTATTCAATGTAGCTTGCCTCATAAAGGTACACTACTAATTCACAACAAAATCGCAAAATAAGGAAGTTTTATTTCAGGTTTAGCCAGATTTATAATTAATAACCAAAAAAAGCTTGATTAATGCATAAATATATTTGGTAAGAAGATTGTGATCACCAATAATATCAGAAAAATCTTGAATTTTTTCAGAATAAATTTATTCTTCCTTCATGAAAAAACATAAATTTAGTACTATTAACAAAATTTACAAATTTAAATAAAATGGAATTCACATAAAATTATAATAGTCAAATTTTGTCCCTGTATCTGAACTGAATGTTTCATTATTTACATCTGTGGATTTTAGGGTTCCAGATTTGAGGAAGTCTACTGTACTTGTTTCATTAACAAAAACTAAATCAAATTTAGATATAAACCTAGTTTAACTATTTTGTCTGGCTGTTTCTAAAATTTAATTTTTCTGTAAGAACTGGTTTTATCAGAATCATGTTAAGGCAGTGTATACAAAAAAATATTTTTGCACCCTCAACAACTCAAAATTTTCTGACACATTTTCAGATTCATTTCTAAAAGTAAAAACATGATACTTGTTGATTTGATTTTTTGCAGAGATTTATAAACAACCTCAAGGCTGCTACAGACAACTATTTTTATATTCTGTGTGCACCACTATTTTTATAATATAAAGTTTGAATTATATATATTATTTTTTGGCAAATGTTATCAAAGCATCTATTACAGATTTCAGCTTTAAGAAAGTGGTGCCAGTTAGAATTAAAAAATAGTCGCCTGTGGCAGCTTTGCAACCTGTGTTTTTATTTTTTGTGTTTCCAGTACTATCGCTTTGGAAAATTCAATTCAAAATATCCATTTTGACAGTGTTTTTTAATACATTATGCCTTATATATAGAACCAGCCGACTGAATGCGTTTGTGAGCAAAAATGGATTTAAAAATGAATCAGAAACTCCAATGCTTTTGCTTTGCCAGACTGTCCCATTCACATAGAAAGCAAAGCGTACCCAGCTTTTTGTGTCAGTAATATTAATATAAATTGGAAGTCACTGCAGATAAACCATTTGTATACCTCATGCTGAATACAATCAGATTGTATTCTAAAAGTCATTAGATAAGTTTGCAAGCATCTACAAGTATACATTTACATTATCTTTGACTATTAGATGATGCTTGTTCTCGGTAATGAATCTTTGAAATCAAATCTGGTTGACTGCAAACAAACTATTTATATTTATGATAGAAGAAAACTAAAAACAGTTGTATAATTAGCATAAAAAATGCATTAAGAGGATTGCATTGGTTCTTAATCATCTGATATCATGCAGACTAGTGTAACTTTTACTTACTGTATTTTTTATTTAAGAGTTTTAATTTTATCACTTTTTTTATGTACAAGTATGATTTTGTTATATAATGTACCTATTTGTAGAACTTTTCACATTTCTTTTTTACTCATAATTTACTGAGACTGCAATAGACTTCAATTTGTCATTAAAGTACTTCAATGTCTTGCAAGAATCCATTATTTTTATTTCTATGTTTTTCTATGAGATTCCCCCCTTTTTTTTAGCCACATTAAATATATATATTTATGTAACATAAAACATTATCAAACATTTAGATGTAAATATGTGTGGTATTTCTGGTAATAAAAGAAATATCAACATTATCTTGTGTTTTCTGTTATTGTGAAAGTCAGTAAAATTGAATTTATTTTCTCAAATAAATACCTGTGAACCGCCCATTAAATTTTTTTTATCAGTCAGCAAAACACACTTTGAGTTGCCTATTTATGCAATTAGGTGAAAATTGATGGGGGTACATTGGGGGAAATCAACCATTGAAGTTGCAACTTTTTTTACTTAAAAAAATGACAAAAAGTCATTTTCTGACAGCATTTTTATAGAATGAGGTTTACAAAAATCTGTTTAAAAGAAAGTTTACTTTATTCTGAACAAAAAAAAAAAAAAAAATTTGGAAGCTCTAGCTTAAACGTGAAAGAAGTTATGGACTTTTCTGTTGTCACATGTGCTATTCAAAACGGCGGCAAATCGGCCATCTTGGGAGCTATTTAAAAGCTCATAAACTCATAAACCGTTTGATCAGTTTCAATATAATTGATATTTTTGGAATCAGCCAGGGTTGGGTTTCTGACGTCAGAAACTAGTTTTTGACATGACAACCGTCAAAAACTGGTTTAAACCGTCAAAAACTGGCTTAAACCATCAAAAACGTGTAATGCGCTTTAAACATTTTAAGAACAAGAAAGAAACATTGAGCAATTTTTTATTTAAAATTAATTATACTGTAATTTAATAATTACAAAAAAATTAAATTACTTTAATTGCAATAAAACATTGCTTTTTAGAATGTTCAAACAGTAGAAAATGATTTTGTACAGTAAATAATCTGGATCAATTTTACCCCACAGCATCTTATAGCACTTAACCAATTTAGCACATTTATTTACACCCAAATGGTTTATGAGTTTAGAGTGTATGAAGCCAAAGTTACAAAATACTCTCTCAATTGGTGCTGAGCTAGCAGAGCTTGATAGCAGAAGCATTGCTAGTTGAGCAAGTTTGGAGGCAGGCCAAATTTTCAGATTTATGACAATTTTTTTTCCTTTTTTTTCTGGAAATGATAATATACAATACAGTAAAAGTGAATTTTTAATATTACATCTAATATTGTATATTTGCGACAGATTTTTAATGTGAAATTTTACAGATCAGTGTAGTATTTGAGGTTTCTGAAGAGGTTTTTGACAAGAGGTTTTAGCCATGACGGTTTAAACCACGGTTTTAACCGGATAAAACCGTACACTGTCAAAAACTTGCCAACCCTGGAATCAGCATTATAAATTCTACAAATTCACTGAATTTTATCAAAATTGGTGATGGTGGGTGCCATGGTCTGGGTGATCTGACATGGAATGACCCTATAACTAATTTTGTAGGTTTATTATAAATCAATGAAACAATTCCTCCTTAAACATTTCCTTTCGTCAAAATTTGACGGGTTCTACCTTGTATAATTAATGTTACACAATTTACATAAATGATTCAAAGGTAAAATTTTAGGCTATGGAAAAATCTTTATTACATAAAATGAATGGAGAAGTATAAATCAGACGTCAAAATTCAATTCAACCTTCAGTATTTTGGTTAAAATAAAAATAACTGCAACACATACAAATTTTAAATAAATTTGAAAGTTAATTGTAAACTAAGTTGTTAAATTTTGTTTCGTTAAATGGCTGGTATACAGAAAAGCAACTTTATGAATCTATTTCTACTTTTTAACGAAAGGCAGAAAACATTCATTCCACTGTAGTAGATGAAGTTATTGCAGTAAAACACTAGTTGATTATGAATTCCATAAGTTTGTGAAGTGTCAGGCTCTTCAATAACTGTAACAAGTACCTTACCTTCCACCATTCTTCATATTTAGATTCAAAAGAAAAAACATTGAATGGTACAGATTTTGATCAAACTTTAATATAATAGACATCACCAAAGCACTCACAGTTTTATTTAATCTCAACTTACAGAATTTTTTCTAAATAATAATAAGTAAATTAATATATTTCTGCTTAGATTTCCATACTGTTGCAAGATTATTTCGAAAGCATTTTCTTCTGAACTTCACATTGTATTTTACTTTGACAAAGATTTGAGCTTTATCTTTCTAAAAGCTGTTTGATTATCTGTATTAAAAACAAAAATAAATTGCATTAATATGTTTGTTTACATCTTAAATTTATTAAAAAATAATTGTAAAGAAAAATTTAAATCAATGATTTTTTTTTAATCGATTTAAATCATGATTAAACTCAGGCTGATTTAAATATACTTTTCTCCGACCTTTGATGAAGCTTGCTATTTTTTCTGCAAATAATTTATGAAAATTATTTGCGATCATTTGTCCAAACTTTCGATATTTTTTTAACGTTCCGAATTTTTGTACTGATGACACTTTTGAAAATTCCGAGCAAAAGGTAAAAGAAACACCACAGCAGAAGCACCGCATCAAGCATATTTCTAACTTTTAAACTCGTATGGGCCGCGGTTCACACATCTGAAAATATGGTACTTTTAAATCTTCAAAAATACTCATTTGGTAAAAGTCTGGCTTGTTTCTTTATACCAAAGATCAGCTGTAATTATGCTTTGAAAGTTATTAAAGAAACACACCGGGTATCTTAAAATGGAGACTTATTTTAAAATCATGTAACTTACAAATGGTGACAACTATTACTTACCCATCATACGTAGTATAGGGTAAGTCTTGCAATCGTTTTGAAAATCGGAAAAACAATTGACGGATTTACAAGTTTCAGACACTGGAGATTCCGAAAAACATTTTTAGAAAAAAAAAAATTGCCGTCCATCCGTGTGTCTGTCTGTCTGTAACCGCTCTATCTCTCGAACAAATTGAGATAGAGATTTGAAATTTTGTATGTAGTTAGTATGTAAGAATGGGACGAAGCCTATTTAATATCAGTAACCTCGATGATCCGGAACTATTTTTTTCAGATTCTCGAAAAATTCGTTCTAATGAAAGGTATATAAAAAATTTTGAATTCTTTTATTTTAAGGAGTGGACGTAAAAGGCAATAAAATAACACAAATTTTGCATAAAAAACAAAGTCGATCGGACTATTAGTTGTTGAGATATTTCTAATCCTATTTTCCACATTCTTTGATTTTTCATGACCCTGTATTTCACTCAAATTTCAATTGAAAGATATCTTTTAATTGGAAATGAGATGCTTAATTCGATGCAAGAAACTGTTAGGGAATATGATTATTATTTTTGGAGTTGTAAGGATGTTTCTTTTACACAATTCAGTGCTACTTGAAAAGTTTGGCGTTTCATACAATTTATCGAAATTTGTTCATCAGCAATTCATTAATAGAACTTGATGTGTTAAAAATACTTAAATATACGTTTATATTGTCTTTTGGAATTGTAATGCATTTTATAAATTGTTTACATATGTTATGTTTTCATATATTATGCTATGCAAATCCATGATGGGTAAGTATTACGATGGCCTCCAACGACTAGTTTTTTTTTAATCTTACAGTAGTGTTGCATAAGATATCAGAATATTTCTTACAGCGGTTCTTGATTTTCCATTTTAATAGCAGCGATACACGTTTCTGCAAGAAAGTCATTAAATAATTTTTATTTAGATTGCAAAAAGAATGAAGCATTTAAACTTCTAGAAGATATTTAAAATGTACTTATTTTAAATAGTTTACATAGCGGATGGTCGAATTTTTACTCTATAAGCAATTACAAAAAATTAGGATATTTTAAAACATATTGGAAAAAAAAAAAATACTGACACAATAAGAGAACAAAGATAGATTTTTCGGTGTTTGACACCGAATCTATTTCGCTTTTCAGTGCTTCATGTCGAATCTGTTTTGCTAGCATTTCTTTTCATTTGGTTAATGTTTTGTTATTCATGAAATCACTAATGTTGGTCAAAAGCCAGACCCCCCCCCCCCCCCCGGGTTGGGCCAATAATGCTCATGTCGGACACAGACCAAACGTTTGGCTTTTATTCTGGGACAAGAGATTTTGGTCAGTGCAGATGAATTTGGATTCTCTTTAGTCCAATCCCGACGATTTTAAATCTGAGCACACCCGAACCCGAAACATTTTGAGCTATCAGAGCCGGAGCTCAGTACTGAAAGTATACAATAGAAGAAAAATTGCATAATATTTATAAAAATACATTCAAGAAATAATTGTAATTTTTAAACTACTTTTTATATAAAAATGCCTGTTAAATAAATTTTTAAATTTAATATTACCCCCCCCCCAAAAAAAAAAATGTTTGGTATAAAATAAAAATTTACTTTCTACATACAAAAATTTTAAAATTTGGTCTCTTTTGATAAAACATGTTAATGAAATGTGTTCCATGAATAAATGTATGTAACTTGTAGAAATTACTGTGATTACCTGTGGAATCGAATAACATTTATTAGTTTTCTATTAAAAGTGCACATTTTTACTATAACAATTTCATTCTCCAAAAATCTTTCGGGATAGGTGTTACCTAAATAAATATTTAAGTAACTTAAATAAAAAATTTTAAAGTTTCGATGCTTTTATAGGAATAGAGGAAACACTGCTCGATTTCTTTCTACAGGAATAATATGGTAATTATATTTACTTACGACTGAAAGTGGCTTCATAAATTGCAGAGTTCACAAAGAAATAATAATGATCACTAAAATTATATGAAGAGCGATTACCACTAGTGTACAATATAAATCTAAAATATTCGCAAACTAAAATTGAAAAAAAATATTCTCTTCGTGTTAGATGTCTAAATAATAATAAAAGAAATAAATGATACAATGCAAAATATCCTCTGCCACAAACAAATATCGAACTAAAGACAAATTCATTATTCCCGCTCTTTCGTTGGTGCTGGAGCGTCGTCGCAATGGCAAAAATAAATCTGTAGATATGACTAATATTTTACTTTTAAAATAGCATTTTAATACTAAAATAGAAAAAACACTTTCTGCTTCCTCTTCATTCTAATCAAAATGGCAATACAGATTTGAAAAGGAATAAGAAATTTTTAATGAAGGGGGGGGGGGGGGGAGAGGTGAGTTCTTTTAACACTTTCTGTTAGTCGATAAATAAAATGTTAAAATTTTCAGAAAAAAATGAGTGAGCCTGAAGACTAGAATCAGGGTTGGGTTTCTGACGTCAGAAACTGGTTTTTGACATGACAAGTGTCAAAAACGTGTAATGCGCTTTAAACATTTTAAGAACAAGAGAGAAAAACATTGAGTAATTTTTTATTTAAAATTAATTATACAGTAATTTAATAATTACAGAGAAATTAAATTACTTTAATTGCAATAAAACATTGGTTTTTTAGAATGTTCAAACGGAAGAAAATGATTTTGTACAGTTAATAATCTGGATCAATTTTACCTCACAGCATCCTATATCACATAACCAATTTAGCACATTTATTTACACCCGAACGGTTTATGAGTTTTGAGTGTATGAAGCCAAAGTTACAAAATACTCAATTGATGCTGAGCTAGCAGAGCTTGATAGCAGAAGCATTGCTAGTTGAACAAGTTTGGAGGCAGAAAATGGAAATTTTCAGATTTATGACAATTTTTCTTCTTTTTTTTTTCCGAAAATGATAATATATAATACAGTAATAGTGAATTTTTAATATTACATCTAATATTGTATATTTTGTGACATATGTTTAATGTGAAATTTTACAGATCAGTGTAGTATTTGAGGTTTCTGACAAGAGGGCACAAACCAAAATGGCCAAAACTACAAATAAATAGCTTTCATTTAAAAAAAATAATTATCAAAATCGGTTGAGTAGAAATTTCAGGGCTGATGACACGACATTTTTTAGCTTGTCTGAAAGAAATAGCATCGGAGGCTAATAAAAAATACTCCATACATTGGTAAGTCTAACTCTTAAAGAAATGCTATTTAACCTAAAGTTAACGAAATACTATTTCTATGAAACTCAGTTGTAGAAATTGTTAAAAATAAACTTTAATCATATACATGTAAATATTAAAACATAATAAAGATTCGTTATTATGATAAAGTTATCAATTAAGGCTCTTATGCCAGTATTCTAAAATGAAAAAAAATAAAGCAAAATTCTTTCTACTTTGACTCAATCACAGAATTCTCCCCCCGTGAAATCTAAACCTGATATCATTTTCTCCATATCCAAATTTACATCTTTCACATCGTTATTGACCTTTTAAAAAAAAAATTGGTATTTTAATTTGATCATTTTGATTCAAAACTTCAAGTCTCTATGCTATTAACTGAAACAAATTCTAAACTATTTATATTTTCTTAAGTATAAAGAAAATTTTGTAAATGAAATCAAAATCCATCTGGTTTTATAACAGAAAATAGATGCAGCACGTAATGGTTAAACATGTCAATATGTATAATTTGGCTATTATTTTGGTGATTTGAATTTGTCGACGGGACAACTAAGCAGTATCATGTTTTTATCAGTTAATAAAAATTTGCAAAAATTTTTTAACAGAACGGACAAATATATAGGTGTTAAAATAGATGTTGCATAAAAATACTTTACTTTTCCTTATCAATTAAAATATTTGTTAAACTGCATGGTATTGGGATGGCCAAAACAAATCGAAAGAAATTACTTACAATGTAAAATATTTCAAATGTCACATTTTGCCTCTAATTAAAAACAAAGTTGACGTATTACAATGACAAGTTTTCACCATAAGCTTCCCGGTTATCTGAAAAATCCTATTGAAACCCAGTTACCTAAAGGTTCCCATTCTTTTTGGATAACTGGAGTTTTACTGTAGTCATAATTATATATATATATATATTTTTTTCACATTATATTAATCTTTCAACAATATTTAACTAATCTCATAGTTACATTTATGAATAAAAATTACAAAATTTTAATCTTAAATAGTAGAAATATGTCAAAACATCCAAAAACTCAGTAATGGACACCCCCTTTCTAAAATTTAAAAAATAAAATTTTGTTAAAGACCATCGGTATATGAAGTTCAAGGTTTTATCCAAACAAAAACATTCAATTTTTGCAAGAAAATAAAGAAGATTAAGCAAACAAAAGCATGTTCATCAAGATTTTCAACAAAAAACAATGAAACTTTATTTTCTGTTACCTAATTGCTTTGATGCCAGATCATAAAGCATGCAAAGGGAAGTTAAAAAAGTAAAAGCTTAAAATTTTCTTGTCATAAACCAAACATCTACCCTGTATTTATTTTATAAATTCCTGTTATCGAAGAAATTTAATGTAAACAAACGTCAGTAGCCAACATTTGTCCACTAAGTTACGACGTATTACATTAACTCTTTGTCAGGCCATCAAAAGCAATTTAGAATAATATTGCACATTCTCATGAATATGTATAACTCAAAATACGCAAGCGAAACTTGAATAGTTTGATCTTTAAACAGGGTAAATCTGATTTAATAAATCTATGAAATTCTATACTTTACTGCAAAACAAAGAACGGTGGTAACTTGAAACTTCGTAGTAGGTATTACACACTTTCAAAAGATCACTTTTCGATTCTGTTTTACTTTTCTGCGAAAATACATTAAATTTCTAATGATTTCAATCAAAACTAAAGTTGCTTAATAAATTTACAATAATTTATACACAGTATACAAATGAAAATAGATGAAACTTTAAACTAATTTTCAAAACTTATAAGAGATTACATCTAGATTATAACATTTCTGTATACCTTTTTTGAAAAGATGCAAGTGACCTAGTAATTAAAAATTGTTACAACAAGAAAAACTTCGATGAAATAATGCCATAACGTAGTCAGCTGTTTATAAAGTTAACGCCTACTAAATCAATCAAGCGCGTAATAACAGAATATAAGAACGAAAATATCATTATCTAGACATTTATGACAAAGAATATACACATCATATTCAATACAAGCATAAATTTAGAAAAAAATAAATACATGTAAATAACAATAAACTAAATTTTGAAAAAAAACTTACTATTTTTTTTACCTAATTTACACAAACGAAGGAAATGCTACAAAAATTAAAACAATTTAAAAACGTACACAAGTACAATCAACAACAAAACAAAATGAACGCGGAGAAACTTTTAGAGAAGTGGTAAAATGATTATTTAAATTCATATGACATTGCACTCAGCTGCTAAAAAATGGCGGACCACAGGTTTAAGTCTGCTATAACGCTATTTACCAAATCACGGGTTACTGATTGTGACGTCATTCATCAACAATGACCTATGCTGCTTCTTACTCATTGAATTTTTCACCGATGATAATATTATGTAATTGTAATATTCTTATCAGTGTTTCCGAATGTTTTATCAAAAGATAAAATGAGGACAAATTAGGTTTAAAATAACTTTTTGCGCACAGTAAAAGCGAGTTAGGAAATATTGATCACAGTTATGAACAAGATTCCCTCTCCTGTTACGGAAATTTCCAAAGCTACCCAGTGTTACTCAAAAAATAAACTGACGAAAATTAGAAGATTCGACGAAGATTTCTTTCATCGGGTTGAAAGAAATCTTCATTCACGAATCATGTGACGGAAACCACAGCTGTGGTTTCCGTCCTGCTTTTAAAGACAATCTATTATCTGACAAATGAGAATACTGGAAAAATGCATATGGAGTGATCTCATTGGTCAGAATATAGATAGCCTTTAAAAACACAGGCAGTTTTTCACAACATTTTTAACAGTGTGTTACAATGGACGCTGTGCATTAATGCAAAATCCTGCAATTTCACTGGCTATCAGAGAACTGATAGCTAGTGAAATTGAACCGAACTCCTTTCCTTGAAAGGAGAAACATGAGAGAAAAATAATTTGTAGCGGCCTCCGTGGCCAAAGGACCACAAGCATTTCTGACGTCAAAGAACGTCATGATGGAGTATAGCTAATCAGCTTCTCCATTTATCCCACAAGCGTTCACCAAAAGCCAATCAAATACCGTAAAGCTTGTGGGAAACATTGCAAGCTCCGCCCAATGCTAGTGGTCACCACACCGCTAGTCGCTTGCGAGAGTAGGAGGGTGCGAGTTTAAATCCCACTGGCTCCATTGCATGCACTCTTTGTGTGGAACTCCCGGTGGTATTTCTCTTGTACTATAAAATTTTCTTCTGCTATCTCGTCCCATTGGTGTAGCTAAGGACGTGTTCAGCACAACTTACCGACTGTAGACAAGTACGAAATACAAATCAAGGCGAAGCGTGACGTCAGCTACAATTCAACAGGATAGTTTTGATAGTTTGATCAGGGCTACACTAAATACCGGGCTTGATCATTCCTTTCATGACGTCACAAAAGGTGGCTGAATGACATCCAGCGATTGATTTAAACAGGGCTCAAGTGACGCACCCATCGTTTTGTACGAATCGCTGGATGTCATTCAGCCACCTTTTGTGACGTCATGAAAGGAATGAGCAAGCCCGGTATCTAGTGTTGCCTTGGTACTGTCCTACAATCGGTCGGTAACATTGGTTACTTTGGTAAGTTGCGCTGAACACGCACTAAAGCATTTTGTTTGGGGAGGATGTGGAGAACGAATTTACCGAATGTTAATTGGCAATCGCAGAATGATTGCGATTTTTGTCTTATTACATTTTAGAATGAGCAATGAGCATGCTCTGTGAAAATAAATATACAGGGTGTTTCAAAAATGACCGGTATATTTGAAAAATCAATAAAAACTAAACGGGCAGCGATAGAAATGCACCGTTTGCATGAGACAACAGTAAATTTTCAGGCGGACAAGCTTTCGAAATTAGTTGCAATTTCAACAACAGATGGCGCTTCAGTCTGGAAAAATCTAAAGTACGATAGTTTCCACCAATAATATGGCGTATCTATGAACAAAATCACCAGAAACTTTTGTAAACGTGTCAGGCGGGATGGCTTCACATGCAGAAGAGATGTGCTGCTTTAGTTGTTCAATTGTTTCTGGGTTGTGGCGGTATACCTGGTCTTTCAAGTCAAAAAATCCTCTGTTCTAAGGATTAAACCATTTTTTTTAAGCAAACTTGTAATCTGTGAACAGCACACGCTTGCGGCAGAAAAAAAGACTTACAGAATGGCGAATTCACAGACTGCGTGTTCTTCTATATTTTCTAAATTGATTGCAGCGCCATCTGTTGGAAATTGTAACTAATTTCGAGAAGTCTGTCTGCCTGAAAACTTACTGTTGTCCCAAGCATATTGCAACAAACGGTGTATTTCTATCGCTGCCCGTTAAATTTTTATTGATTTTTCAAACATACCGGTCATTTTTGAAACACCCTGTACATGTGTGCCAACAAACTGACTCAACTTAATCTAGGTAGAAATTCGAAACAAATTGCTTGAAATTATGCTAAAATGATCACAATTTTCACACATGCGTTATAAATTACTAACTCGCCGAAAATTGTTATTGATTTTTCAAATAGACCGGTCATTTTTGAAACACCCTGTATCTACGGTAGGGATGCACCACCTTTTCAAGAGAAGGGCCACAATTATGTCTGAGTGATCGAGGGCCAGGGCCGTAGTTGGAAATGAACCATAGGGGTGGCTCAAAAGAATGTAGGGGGGGCTCAACATTTTTTTTTCTCTCTCTGACACAAAAGGATAAATGAATGCATATTCACATTGTAGGTACTCTGTTTCTCATTAAACTGTTGTAATAACTTCATTTTAGGCTAAGAAAAGAAGAGGATGATGAAAATTTTGAGTGTATAACGGGTGCAATCTATACATATAATAAAACAGTAGGACCCGGTGTGTCTGTACATTGAAGATAATTGACAAAAATGGAGTCAGGGCGATAAAAGAAAACCAATGAAACACAAAAAAATTTTTTTTGAATTTTTTGTCTGTCTGTCTGTCTGTTTGTTCGAGGTTATCTTCGTAACTACTGAATGGATTTTTATGCGGTTTTCACTAATGAAGAATGCACACTCCCGGGCAGTGTATAGGCTTTGTTTCATCAAAATCGGACAACAGACAAAAAAGTAACAAAAAGAAACAAAAGAAACTATTAGGTGCGCTGCTCACGTTTTTTAGTACATATAAAATCCAATAGATGTCACTGTGCGATTTTAAAACGCGCTATCGTTATGTTTTCGCCAGTCTACTTAAGTATGAGAAAGTTTCAAGCTGGCTGTCGTTCCATGTGGTTTAGTCGGTAGAAAGTCAGTGCGCCATACTGATGGCCCGGGTTCGATTCCCAGCATGGAATTTTTTTTCACTATGTTGGCATTAACGCCTATAAGCAATTAAAAGAATTTGAAATATTGTATTCAAGGCGAATTTTCTCTCTGGGAAAATTTCCTTGCATTAATATGTCAGTGTAATTTTTTTTTCGATTTAATTTTTTTTTTCGAAACTTTGTTTTTCTTAAAAAATTACAGTAAATATTTGATATTTCCCAACGTTTTTTGAATGATCGACTTGCTTTTTTTTTTTTTTTAATGTATGTCTGAACCTTATCTAACTACTTCTTCAAGATTTCTTTAGATAAACCGACCAGCGTAGCGGGCGAAGGCCGCTAGTATTAAATATCATGTTAGTTTGATATGTGCATATAGGATGAGGGAGTGTTGAAACATTTATTTAGATACAATTTAGTAAAAAACTGCAAAACTCTGAAAGGGTCTCAAAACTAAATTAGATTTTTGAACAGAATTTCATTTGAATTTTCGGAACAGAAAATCATTGATTGACCTTGGAATTTTTTCCAGGGGGGGGGGGGGGGGGCTGAGCCGCCCATAGCGCCCCCTTAGCTACGGGCCTGTCGAGGGCCACATCAATAACACGAAGAGAATTCGATTTTAAAGAGGTGATCTGTGACCTATAATGAGATGATAAAAAATTTGTTCTCAAAGGTCCTTTAGGTTCACTTACCCAGCAAAAATATCCAATTTACTTGATAAGGATATATCAACAGTTTTCACGTAACAGATATCGCAAGGATTATTTTCAAGATGTAATAATAATCTTGACTTTTAGGGAGACTACATTTTGTTTCGTTAAAAGTGCTAAAAACCAAACAGTGGCTAATGCTGAGTGAAAAATGTGAGCTTTATGAACGATGGCAAGGGAGGAGATAATCAACAAGATTTTCCTGATCAACAAAACTTCCGATTTTTCCGCTCTCGATCAATGAAATTTGAAATTTTTCTACGACTATCGATAGAATTTGCGCTTTTTTCGAAGCTGATTGAGAAATTTCGCGATTTTTTCACACCTAATCAAGATAATTTACAATTTCTCCGCCCCCGATTGGTGAAATTCGTAATTTTTGCGAAGTCGATTCAAGAAATTCGCAATTTTTGCGAAGTCGATCCAAGAAATTCATAACTTTTGCACATCTTATGGACGAAATTCACGATTTTTCCGAGCCTGAACGATAAAATTTGAGATTTTTCCTCGAATGATCGGAAAATTTGCGATTTTTCTTCGCGTGATCGACAAAATTTGCGATTTTTACGTGCCCAATCAACGAAATCAGCATCTTTTTCCGTACTTGATCGATGAAATACACATTTTTCCGCGTACGAACAATGAAATTCGCGATTCTTAACGGACTGACGAGATTTTTTCTCACGATAAACAGACGAAACTCACGATTGTTCAGTAGCCTCTGCCTCTCAAAGGAATTTTCTATTTTTTCGCACATCATCGACAAAATCTGCGGCTTTTTGTGTCCTATCAACAAAATTAGCGATTTTTTCATTCTCGAATTTACGAAGGCGGTCACCATATTCGCAATTCTTCGTGCCCAATCGATGAAATTAGCGCCTTTTTTCGTACTTGATCGATGGAATTCCTATATTTCCGCGCGATGAAATGCGTGTTTTTTGTGTCGTGGTAAACCGACGAAACTCACGATTGTTCGGCAACCATTCAAAGAATTTTTCAATCTTTCCGTATGTCATCGACAAAATCTGCGGTTTTTCCGTGCCCTATCTACGAAATTAGCGATTTTTTTTCGTTCCGAATCGACAAAATTCGCGAGTTTTTCGCATCCGATCACCCGAATTTACACTTTTTATGAAGCTGTTTAACTATATTAGCGATAATTTCTTTCCGATCGGTGAAATTAGCAATTTTTGAGTGCCTTATCAACGAAATTCGCGATTTTTTCGTTCCGATTGACAAAATTCGCGATATTTTGTTCCGATTGACAAAATTCGCAATTTTTCCAATCCCGATCGACTAAATTCGCGCTTTTAACGAAGCTGATCGACCATATTCGCAATTTTTTCGTTTTCGATCGACGAAATTGGGGATTTTTCCGTGCCTGATCGAGAAAATTGACGATTTTTCCGTGACCTATAAACGAAAGTTAAAATTTTTTCTTTCCAGCTCACAAAATTCGTGCTCATTCGACAAAATTCCCGAATTTTCGGAGACCTATACACAAAATTCGAGACTTTTCGAAGGCCGATAGACAAAACTTGCAATTTTTCCATGTCCGATAGACGATTTTCCCATGCCCGGTCAACAAAATTCCTGTTTTTTTCGCACGGTAAACAAACAAAACAGGCGACTTTTCCACACCCTATGAAATTAACTATTTTCTAAAATAAATTTATATATGACTATGGCGCCATCTATTATCTCTAATTTAAAATAAAAACAAATAAACATACCGAAGTGTCCGGATTACAGAAGTTTCTGGATTATAGATGTCCGGATTAAAGATGTTATACTGTAATTAATTTAATAGACTATCTCAAAATATGCTTTTTTAAAGTTATTTCATTAAAAAATTTATATATATATTACAAATTTAATTTTTTTTCACCAAAATTAACCTTTAGACTGTATTAATTTCCATGTTAAAACTGTTGTTAGCTTTCTTTTTTCAAAAACTAAAACAATATCACTTCACCTTTTTTCATTCACGTATAAAAACATTTCATATTTATTTACTTAGAAGGTGTCACAAATAAAAATTAAATTAAAGAGTTGACATGTTTCGGTTCATTAATAAGAACCGTATTCATAACATATAAAATCAGTAGAAAATTAAATGACACTGGTTATCCAGTGTCATTTAATTTTCTACTGATTTTATATGTTATGAATACGGTTCTTATTAATGAACCGAAACATGTCAACTCTTTAATTTAATTTTTATTTGTGACACCTTCTAAGTAAATAAATATGAAATGTTTTTATACGTGTATTAATTTCCTTTTAACAATATTTCGTATTTAGTTCAACTTATTAAATTAAAATCCTGTTGCTAGATCTAATCTATTAATCGTTATGGAAGCAATATAAATTCTTAATTCTCCTTAAAAACATTTATTCCAATATGCATTAAAAAGAAAAAAAGGCTCTAAATAAAAAATATTCTTAATTAAACTTTATTTCTTAATATTCCAAAAAGAACTCATTTTTTCCCTGTTTTTATCGACCTTTTAAAAGAAAGTCTTATTAAATTTATTCCAAAACCATACTTTTCAAAAAATATCATTATTTTTATTTATTTATTTATTTTCCCCCTTCAACATTTGATATTTGTGCGTATCAATAAAGTCATTTATTTTCTTTTTTTGTTTTAAAATATCGTCTGCAGTATATCGAATTCAGTGTTCAATTATAAATTAGTTAAATAATAATTTTTTTATTTAAAAAATTATCGTCTGAATGGAATTAATCTCGACGATGGACTTGAATTGTGTTTACCTGTGAAAATCATGGTTAGAGATTAGAGAAAGTTCTAGAAGCTTTATATATTTGACTTGAGTGAAGAGGTTCAGAGATGGATGGAATCTTTTATTTGATGTTTTCGGGGTTGAACGATTTAAAAGGTAGACGAATGTTTTTTATGGAAAATTGCTTTGGAAGGAAAGAGCATTTTCCATCTGCATATGATTGCATTTAAATAAATCTTTTGGAGCAGCAATTGTGGAATTTAATGAAGTCTCTACGTTTATTATTTTACTTAATTTTTATCTCTCCTCGACTCCTGTGACATAACATGGGGAAACTTGCAAATAATATTAATCACTCCTATCTCATAATGTCACATATACAGTTGAGTCTCACTATAACGAAACTCCATACATCGAATATCTCTATATAACTAATTTTTAGTAGGAATGGTCCTCTTTTTGCATGATTACATTAAAAACAGTCTCTATATAGCGAAATATCGATCTCCATATAACGATTTTTTTCATAAATTGGTCTTAATTTATTTAGTTTTAAAAAGCTCCAAAATCATATGGAAACAATTTTCAATCACTTATTTTTGATTTAGCATCAGTGCTGAGTTTTTTTTTTTTTTTTTTTTTAATTACTTCTCTCCTTGTTCTTTAAATCCAACGAATTCATTCCCCCTCCCACACACCTTTCCACATCCTTCTCAAAACAGAGTCAATTGGATTGATGCACATGTAAGAGAGGAATCAATGAGAGGCACATAAGAGAGGCCTTCAAATGGAGGAAAATGTTAACTACAATTTTTAATTCCTTGCTATAATTTGAGCCTTTTCTTTGAGAGCCTAACAGTTTAAAAATCAAAACAACAAAAAATTGCAGATTTCTTCGACCGAAATTAATGCAAGCCTTCCTTATTTGATTTTCATTAAGCTTTCAAATAAATGTCTGTTCTCTTTTATGAAACAGCTTAAATAATTAAGAAATAAAATGTTAGGTTAATATTTTCTTTCAAACATTTCAAATTCTTAATTCAAAAGGTAAACTAGTTGGATGTGTCAATCCCAAAACTTTCTTCTATCTCATAAGTACATTTTGATATTTAAAAAAAAAACGTGGTGACACCAAAGTTACCCACTATCGAATTTCCTCGAACATTTGACCTAGCCTAATAAGATTCTGGTATCCGAAAAGCCTAAAACGCAAAATTAAATTAATATTCTGAGAAAATGAGCTTAGTAGTGCCTCATGTTGGGTAATTTATATAATAAAGAATACTGCCCAGTTAAACTGATGGCATTGAGCTCACAGGCTACAAATACTAATTGTACATTAAAGCCTTATATTTTCAAGGGTTAATTCCGTTCGAAAAAAAATTAAGAAGGGGAAACAGCTCTCCCCTATCCTCTTTTTTTATACTTAATCATTGAACCTCCTAAACTAATCAAGATCATGCTTTATCATATAAAAAATCTATATCCAAAATTTAGAGCAAATGAGATAATTCTTAATAAAAACCCATTTAGCATTTATATAATTTAAAAGGAGTTATCCCCCTCTTTTATACTTAACCATTAAACTTCCAAAACTATTCGAGATTTGAACGAAATCTGAAAATTCTGCTTGAAAAATCCATTTATATAAATTAAGGGGGGGGGGAATTAGAACCCCCGTTCCTCCTATTTATACTTATTCAATAACAGTCACGGACTGTTAACACCTAATAACAGTCACGGAATCGCCTCATCAGAATTATCCTAATCTAAATTTTGAACGAAAACTTAATTCTGCATGAAAATCCCATTTATATCAACTAAGGGGAGGGGCATGAGCCCCCCGTTCCCCCTCTTATACATATCGTATGAAATCCAAAAACTAATCAGGGAAGCGCCTTGTCAGAATATACCTACATACAAAATTTCAAGTGGATCGGATATTTTTATCACGAGTTATCGCGTTATGCACGAACGAACATACAGAATGGACGGGCACATAAGCTCTCAGGCTATGATAGCCTGTGAGCTAAAAACCTAATAAGCATCTATTTATGTCAAGATCTAACAGAATCTGAAATTTGATGGAATTTCGTCCATTAGTTCTTGAGATATAACAAAAAATTTGCAAAACGTAGCCCAGCAACACCATATCTTGGACAATTTATGCCAAAACGTAAAAGAGCGTCTAATTATGTTATGGTGTAAAAGAATCTGAAGTTTGATGAAATTCTGTGCATTAGTTCTTGAGATATAGTCAGGTTAATAAAAACATTGTAAAATATAGCACAGCAGCGCCATCAGTTGAAGGATTTATAACAAAACGTAATCATCGTGTAATTATGTTATATGTCAGTTTGTAACAAAATCTGAATTTTGATGAAATTCTGAGCGTTAGTTGTTGAGATATAACTATCGGAAAAATCATGCAAAATGCAGCATAGCTGCACCGGTTGTTGCAAGGTTAATACCAAAATGTAATCAGCGTCTAATTATGTTAGTACGTCTAGTTATGTTACTCTAGTGTAACAGAATCTAAAATTTGATGAAGTTCTCTGCATTATTTCTTGAGATATAGCTATCGCAAAAATAGTGCATAATGTAGCATAGCAGTGCCACCTATAGGGCAGTTCACACCAAAACCTTATCAGTGGCAAGTTATCTCAAGGTATTGCGGAATCTGAAGTTTGGTGAAATTCTGTGCATTAGTTCTTGAGATATAGCTATCATGAAAATCATGAAATACGTGGCATAGCAGCGCCACCTGCTGGCCAATTTACACCAAAACTTAATCAGCATCTATGTATATCAAGGGGTCACAGAATCTGAAGTTTGGTGATATTCTCAATCATTATCAATCGTGCATTAGTTCTTGAGATATAGCAATCTTGAAAATCATGAAAAACATAGTATAGCAGCGCCACCTGCAGGCCAATTTTCACCAAAAACCAATAGGCACTAATTCATATCAAGGTCTAACTGAATATAAAATTTTATTAAAATTCGAGCATTAGTTCTTGAGATAGAGCGCCCACAAATTTTTTGTCACATACAGACAGACAGACTCACAGACAGACATTTTCTAAAAATAATCAAAACGTGTTCAGGACCCTCTAAAACGTATAAATCCGTCGAAAACCGGAAGTCGAAAATTTTCATGAATCCAATACTTTCTTCTTGTAAAGATAGAAGAAAGTAAAAATAATATTTGTTCAAATTTCACACATTAAATACAATTTTTAACATCATTCTCTATACATCGAATTTCTCTATATAACGAATTTTTTACTGGAAAAGTGGATTTCATTATATAGAGACTCACTCGACTGTATGCGCATTTAAATAAAAATTATTATGCATGTTCTGTAGTACAGTTTGTTTTTTACTGTTTATAAAATAAAATAGTTATATTAATAAAAAGTAGATGTTGTATTATGATTTTTCACTTAAAAGATCTTTTTTGGATTACAAATTTCTAAAATTTCTTAGCTGTTTGTTTCACTGTTTACATCTGTAAAGTAACACGAATCATAGAAAATTGAAAATTATATTATCGATCCTTGACTGTATTTCTTTACCTGAAAATAAAAAAAAAGCATATTTCTGGGTCTTCTGTGCACTTTGTTTCTTTTTATTTCAATTTCGTCACCTATACCCCTTGATTTTAAATAATAAATTGCACACACACACACAAAATAAACACATTCCTTACTTTTTTCAGTTTTATTTCAGCATCAACCAAAAAAAAAAAAAAAAAAAAAAAAAACACAAATTACAACATTTGGCGTTATTCACAATGTCAGCAAATTTCACAGTCCTCTGTAAATAAATTAAATTGACTAGATTTGTTTGTTTGTTTTTTGAGGACACCTGTCCTCAGCTGTCTCTCTTAATCCTAACAGTTAAGCACCATGTAGGTCAATGGATCATTCTGATTTTTTTCTTGTTAAGAGTCCAAACACTAGACTTCCAAAATGACCCAGATGATAATGCTAAGGGGCCATTCAAATTAAAAAATCCGTTCCCTAATGCTAATCCTATGGAAGAAAATTATAAAGATATCTCGGTTGCATTTCAATATTTTTAAATGACTTTTTTTGCATTGGGATGGGATCTAAATGCAGTTTTTCGATTTTATTTAGACATTTTTGATGCGGACACTTTCATTTTCGGAACCGGTTTGCTAAAAGAAAGCACCCTCAAATTATACCATCGAAATTTTGCTTAACAAAGTTACTGTTTGTAATGACGTCATTTCATATAATATTCTCACACTCTGATACAATGTCCTTGGTGTCTCGATGAATTCATTGTGACTTTGTTTATACACGCGGACTGTTTTTTTTTTTTTTTTTTTTTTTTTTTTTGTGTTTTCTATTTTCTAATCAATTATCTTCTCTTATGTTCCTTTGATAATGAAAGCATTCAAAAGATCTCAGGTAAAATAAATAAAAAATATCTATATTATTGCAATGCCTTTTAAATAGTTATTTGTATAATTTGATATAACAACAAGCTGTAAATTTTCATCAAAAGACACGAGTATTAATACATTGGTTTTAACTCATGAAAAAAAAAAAAAAAAAAAAAAAAAATCTGCAACCAAAATGGAAAAAATAAAAAACACTGCCTGCATTCAGATCAACCTCAGCAAAACTAACATATGAAAATATTGAAATGTAACCGATATATCTTTATAAATTTCTTACACAGAATTAGCATTAGCGATCGGGTTTTTTCATTTGACTGAAGTAGCCTCTTAAGTCTATGGGGACTTTTTTTTTTAATAAATATCTCGTTTAAATTTCAATATTTTTACATGAATTTTTTTTTTTTTTTTTTTTTTTTTTTGCATAGGATAGCCGAGGACAATCCACAACCAACCTAGTTTTTACTTTTTCAATTTTGCTTATTTTTTTATGTTATGATAGTTTCAATTTCAAAACGAGTTCTAGAAAAAAAAAAAAAAAAAAAAAAAAAATAGATGTGATTATCCTAAAACTTTCTTCTATCTTATGCATGAAAAAAAAAAAAAAAAAAAAAAAATGCAACATAGCAGCTCAAAAGGCTATTGTGAATAATGCAGCATAGCAGTGTCACCTGCTGAGTGATATACAGCAAAAACTAATCGGATCTGGTTTACATCAAGGTCTAACAATAAAAAATTCTGTGCTTTAATTAGTTCTTCAGATCAGAAATGTAGTCAGGGCCGTAGCTAGAAGTGATCTATGGGAGGGGGGGGGGCTTATTTTTTCTCTCTCTCTCTCTTCGACGCAGAAAGATAAATTAGTCCAAATTCACATTGTATGCACTCTGTTTCTTATTAAACTGTTGTAATAACTTCATTTTATGCTAAGATAGGATGATGAACATTTTAAGTGCATAACGGGTGCAAAATTAAACATAATGTCAGCTTACTATGTATAAATAGGATGAGGAAGTGTTGAATTACTTATTTCAGATGCAATTTAGTAATTCTGCAAAACTCTCAAAGGGTCTCAAAACTAGATTTTTGAACAAAATTTCGTTTGGATTTTCGGAGCAGAAATTCATTGAGTGACCTTGGAATCTTTTCTAGGGGGGGGGGGGGACTGAGCCGCCCATAGTGCCCCCTTAGCTACGGCCCTGGTTGGTGCTGAATGGATTTTGGTTTAAATCATCTAACTGGTAGAGCTGCTATGTGGCATTTTTCTTTCATGCATAAAGTAGAAGAAAATTTTGGGATGGTCACATGTTCCCCCCCCCCCCCCCCCAAGAACTGGTTTTGAAATTGAAACTATCATAATATAAAAAATATATAACCAAAATCGAAAAAGTAAAAACTAGCCTCGTTATAGTAGATCATCCTCAACTATTCTACAAAACAAAAAAAAAAAAAAAGAAAAAAAAATGAGCGAGATATTTGAAAAAAAAAAAAAATGCCCCCATAGATGCTTGTGTTACTTTTCCAAAATAGTGGTGATGGGAATTTTTTTCAAAAAAGTAACGAAGAATGCAGCCACCAGCTGTTTTCAACATACAATTAAGCAGCACTCTGTATATTTGTTATAGTCTTTGAAAATAACCTGCGTTGCATTTTAGTTACTTTATTAACATTCTGACTTTCCTGCCCCCCACAACACACTCCCACCTTCGGCAGCATTATCTATGCCTTGCATATTGTAAAGTCTTCTTTCTTTGTTATTTACAATAATTGCCAGCAAGTCTTGTTTGTAGCGATTCAGCACCAAAGTTCTCTTTTCTCTCTTAATTTCAATCAATTGAAAATAAACGGCTGAAAAAAAAATAAAATAAAATAAAATAAAAATTCAATTTGAGAGGAACATTGCCTTGTGCAGATGTCATTTTATTGTTTAAGGTATCTGAACACCTTTGGAAATGATTTTTGTATGATTTTTATAATGATATTTATCTTAAAACTTTATGGAAAAATTTAGCAATTGAAAAGAAACACAGTAAAACCCCGATCTATCGTTTCTGCATCCATCATTTTCCCGCACGGATTGTTTTATAAGGTGCGTTCGTAATTATATAAATACGTAGCACCTCTAGTGGTCATTCAGTCCGTCTGTCTGTCCGCATATAACAACGCAAAAACTACTCAACTGAATCGTTTGAAATTTGAAATACATAATTATTACAAAATTTTGTCGAGTCATTTCAAATTTTATGAAAATTGAATGGATAGATCCATTACAGGGACAATCAAAAGTGTTCTGTTACATTACGGTCAATGGGGGAAAAAGTTTCAAATGCATTTTACACTCATTCGAAATTAATAAAATTGATATGCATCTATAAAGTACATATTATAATATACATTTTACATAATTTGTTGTGCAAAAATTTTTTTTTATTGATTTACAAGGCCACACAAGAGTATTCCATTCCATAATGGCATAGGGAGAACATTGTTTGATGAGTCTTTTAATTGTAATTCACTATTTACAATTTTATGAGATTGATATATGAGAGTAATATTTTAAAAACTTCGTAATAGTATGAATGCACCTCATTTGCTATGCTTTGCGTGCAATTTCCAACTTGTTTCTACGGTCTCTGCTTAAATAATGTTAACGAAACCCACAAGCATCGCTCTTTCAAAAATCGTTTTCCCGCATTCACCGTTGTTAAAATTTTCTCTTCACTGAAATTAAATTGTAACTTGTGCGAATCCGTGTGACATACGAACTGGAATTACTTCTTTTATGCTAAAATAACATGTCTGTGTTGATGACGGCGACAGCGAAGGATGTGTCCATTGAGGACATGTGCTGTCCTAAGCATAGGAGAAATGTGTGACAATGCAAAGAATGTATATTATAAAAGCCAAACGTATCTGTATGTAACATAACACATACGTCATTTTGCGAATGGCAACACTTTCCCATACAATTCGGTATTTCAATTTTCGGTACTGCAAATTTTATATTTTTAAAAATCGCACATTTTCAATTTTTATACTATCGTATAGAGAAAAATATGTTCTTTTAAATGCAATTTGTTTGAAAGCTGTATCTCAATTTATTCTTGACAAATTAATTTTTTTTATAGTTTTTAGAACGAAATTTGTGAATGTGGCAGCAGAAATATGCCATTTTCTCTTAAAATTGATAAAAATCTAAATGTACGCGTGTAAATTTTGAGAAGTTGAAAATTATGACGGGTCTAAATTTCACATGAAATTCTAAGATCGTGTCAATTTTAAATATTTTTTTTTCATACGAATTTATATCGAACATAAGAGCTTTACTTGATAACTTTATCATAATAACTGATCGTTATTATAGTTTACCTTATTACTATATTTTTACATATGCTACTAAAGATTAATTTTAATAATTAGGGCAACTGCGTTTTATAGAATTATTATTTTTTTCTTAATTTTAGCTTTAAATAATATTTGAGAGTTTCAGACTTAAGATCCTCCATCGTAAGATGCATTTTTTACTGTAGCCAATTTTGTAGGTTTATTATAAATCAATGAAGCAGTTCCTTCTTAAACAATTACGTTTGTCCAAATTCGACAGGTTCCACCTTGTTAAAATTGTGGCGAAGAAGCAGGCTGATGAAGCTAAGGCACCAGTGCCAACTCTGTTTCATGCAATTAAATCTGAAACTTTTATATATGCAAATGAAATTACAGAAAATGACCAGAAAAATATTGCATATCTTGAAAATTTATCTTTTAATAATAATTAAAAAAAAAAAAAAAAAAAAAAAAGAACAAAAAGTCAAACAAAATTATTTGTTTTTAAAAATAAATAAGAATTTTCTATAACTTCGATTTATTACTTTAACAATTTAGTAAGTTACAAATCACTATTTATTAGCACATTGCATGCATTAGTAATGCATTGTAACATTGGGTTTTTTTATATTTTTAAGTTAATCCACATTCATTGTCTTTTTGCCCATGAAAAACAATGGATCAAGGTTTTACTGCAATTAAAGAATGACCTCAATTTGAGCCTTTAATTAATTAATTAATGGCTCAAGTTAAAATTTGAGAGGAATACACCCTTGCACAGATTAAGTCGACTAACAAGGAAGGTCTCCATACAGGCATACTCAGAAAAATCTGAAAAAATTACAGAATGTTCTTCTCATATAGTTATATATGTTTATAAAAAAATTTCGGCGGAACCTCTTTATAACATTCGTAAAAAAATAATAAAAATTTCGCTTATTTGACGATTTATCTCCAGTTGGCGAAAAAACGAAATTTTGAAAAATACGCTTTTACACTTCGAATACTTTTTAAAGAAAAAAACTTTCTATGTTCAATTTATTTAAATAAGTTTAGTTTAAGTAATTTTAGTTTTGCATTTTTACTTTACTTTAAGCGTAATTTTATCATATACGTTTATATATGCGACACCAAATCCCGCGTCGCTTTCAGTTTTTCACGCCAATTATTCCAAACTATTTTATTTTTTTACATATCTAATAATGTAATTCCGGCGCTAATTTTCACTGATCCTTTATTACCTACATGAGTAGTTTGATTTGTATTTTTTTCAAAAAATTCTGAGTATGACCCCAATGGAGACATTCCTCGTAAGATTTGCAGAAGTTTGTTTTACATTTCTCTTGTAAAACAAACTTTCTGGATTGACCGAGAACCTTTGTTTGCCAAGAATGTGTTTGACATCCTCTTCTCCAAAGCAATGTTCTATCATACACTTTCATTCTTTTCTTAAAAATCAGCCAAACACGCTCAGCTCAATTGTTAATATTAGTGCACCCACTGACCACGGAGATTTTACAAATTTGGGTGTCCTCTTATTTTTTTCCAAGATGACTAGAAAATACTGATTTTGCAGTTGCGAGTCTGTCACAGTCAATAACTGCAGAATAAAAGGCAACTCACTTTCCTGCCCCCACAACACACTCCCACCTTTAGCTGCATTATCTGTACATCATAAAAGGCAATGTGTACATGAACACAGGCGACTATTTTTACATTCTGTTCACACCAGTATTTTTCTAATGTAAATTTTAATGTATATTTTTCTCGCCAATGTTGGCAATGTGTGTGTTAAAGATTTTCATTAAGAAAAAGTGACGTCAGAAAGAATTAAAAAATAGTCGCCTGTGGCAGCCCTGTGAAAACCCTTTATTTCCTGTTGTTCTTATCGTGCAGGGAGGATACTGTCCTCTTTCACGGAAAGCTGACTAGAAAATGGTTGGCATCGAGGACACTGTCCTCAGCTAGCAGTTTGTTGTGGCTGTCTCGAAACAAAAGACACATTGTCCTCTCCCGTACTGGTCGCGTGACCGGTGACCAGCACTTCGCTGAGGGGGTGGTCAGTGACCGGTACCAGTCCACTGTCCGTAACAGAGGTGAGCGTGGTCTTTGTGGAACCAGTCTCTGCGTTGGTTGGCGCTGTGCCAAAAGGGGCGTGGTTTTGGGTGTCGTCATTGACACTCTCGCTGCTCCCGCTGGTGCTGTTGCCACTCTGGCAACTGTGAAATTCATCCTCGTCGGGAGAAAGTCGCTTAGTCTCTTCACTGGTCAGTACGGAGGCTGTTAGCTGAGCTGCTGCTGAGAAAACAGCCTGGGGAGAGAGGAAAAAATCCACCGATTTAAAAAAAAAAAAAAATTAACACTAAGAGTAGAATTTCTTGTAGAATATATATTAATATTATGATAATAAAATTGAAATCACAAACATAACCTGAAATAAATGAGGAAAAATAATAGAATAATAAAGTGACACATAATCCATAAAATTCTATAATCCCCACAACCTTTGACCCCCACTTGTGCGGATTATAGAACTTTGACTGTTATCCCGTCGACAAGTTTCACCAAATTATACAAATTGCTGAAGTAATAATCAAAGTATATAATACATATTGGCATAATTTTTATTTTAATAACTATAGAACAAAAAACAGTAGAATATTAATAAAAATACAAATAAAAATCACTTGATGACGTTTTAAGTATGTCTATCATATATGAGGAGCCCCAGAAGCCAAGGGGTACAAATGACAAAATGTCGATTTGGAGTAAATTAAGTTTGAAGATAATTGATGTTAAATTGGAACATCCATAACAATTGACTACATTGAAATAGGAAATTTCTGCTTGTTGCATTCTGGTCTTTGAACTCTCATTTCAATAACTGTTAAAAAATAAAGTACAATTTTCTTTAATCGATATTGTTTGTTTTTCAAAAAAAAGTGGTTTGCCTCTATAACTCAGCAAATAATAAGAAAATGACCTACATTTCTTTACCTGAAATGAAAAAAGCATATTTTTAGGTCGTCTGTGTATTTAGTTTATTTTTTTTCAATTTTGTCACTTATACCCCTTGGCTTCTGGGGTCCTCCTATAATGTCATTGAATGGTACATTCACGATCATCTATGTTTCGTATTTAATTTTATAGTTTGGTGATAGTTTTTTGGTTGACAGGATAACTAAGTAGTATTTTTTTTTTTTCAAATATTTATATGAATGTAAAGCAAGTATGTCTTCAGACATCAAAGACTGAAGTTCCCTTTCAAAGCACAGCGTAACAAATAACACTTTTCAATAGCTGCTGCTGCTGTTAGGGTGCTTGCATGCTTCCTTTCCAGACCAACGCATCAGAAACTAGCAAACTTCATCGGCACGATCACTTAAATTGGAATGCAAGATGTGTGTGGAAATTCATAAAAGCATGATGTCATATCAAAGAAAATGAAACGCTCATACCGGGCATGAAACAGACATCAATGCCAAAGCAGGGCCGTAGCTAGAAGTGTACCATAGAGGGGTTGGGGACTCATAGTTTTCTCTCTCTGATGCAAAAAAATAAATTAATGCATATTCACATTATACGTACTATGTTAATACAGTAGACTCCCTCAAATCCGCACAGCTTGGGACCAGAGGTTGTGCAGATTTTAGTATTTTGCGGATTTCTGGTCATTGCTTTGTTTAAATTTTTTTAACCAATCATTTGAGTGCAATCGAAACTATAATGAATGCTTACAATATAATAAAATATTAAAATAAGTAATAAACTAAAATAATAAAATTTAGATAGTTTTTAAAATGATATAAGTACTGATAGCAAAGGTCAAATTAATAATCAATAGTGTATGATTAAATATTCATTATAAAGCTTTGATGTGTTTTTCCAAAATTATTTAACAAAACTTGCCTCATAAAAGTACATTAATTCTCATCAAAATCATAAAATAAGGATTTTTTTTTTTCAAGTTTAGCCAGGCTTAATAACCAAGAATCTTGATTAATGCATAAATATATTTGGTAAGAAGCCTGTGATTACCAGTGATAACAGCAATATCTTGAATTTTTTCCAAAAATTTTATTATTCCTTCATGAAAAAAAACAATATATTATTAAGAAAATTATAAAATAAAAAATACACGGAATTGATGAAAAACTAAAAAAATCAAATTTTCTCATAATATCTGAATTAAAAGTTTTATTGTTTACATCCATAAAATATGTGTGGATTTTAGAGAGTTGCGGATTTCTGGTTTGCAGATTTGAGGGAGTCTACTGTAGTATGTTAACTATGTTTATAGGTACTATGCTACGAAAAGTATAGGATCATGAAAATTTTTAGTGTACAATTGGTATAAAATTAAACATCATTTTACCTTCCTATGAACATTTAGGATGAGGGAGTGTTAAAACACTTATTTTAGATACAATTTAGTAACTCTATAAAACTGTGAAAGGGTCTCAAAACTAGATTAGATTTTTAAACATAATTTCCTTTGAACTTTTGGAACAGAAATTCATTGAATGACCTTGGAATCTTTTCCAGGAGGGGCTCAAAATATTTTAGGGGGGGGGGGGGGGTCTGAGATGTCCATAGCGCCCCCTTAGCTACGGAGCCTGTGCCAAAGTCTGAGAATTGATCTGCAAAACATAAACAACTTAGTGACTTTGATATTGGCAAGAAAGCTGCAATATAACTTTTTGGATGACTCAATAACATATGCAATGAAGAAATACAATGATGCTCCATTTATTTGCCAAAATATCGAGAAAAATTAAGAGAGCCTACCTGCTGCTGCTGTTGTGTTGGTAGCCCCTTCTCGGGTGCATTCTGTACGTAGATGATGCGGTTGAAGGCCCTCCACCGGCGAAACAGCTGCACGTACATCTTGCACTGGACGTACATGAAGACCAGTCCACCGGTGAAACCTAAGTAGAAATGCAAACAAGATATTTACACTCATAATTAAAATACAGTCAAACTCTGTTATAAGCAAAACCTGGCATATAACAAACTTGGTCCCGCCATTTTTTTTTAATGCTACTTTATTCTTTTATACTAAACAATGAAAGGTCATTTACCTTCCTTCGACCAGAACTATGTCACTCCAAAACTTGGACTAAGATTCCAGGTAAGAAATATTGGCCAGATAAGAATAATGTGCCAAATTGATGTCAGAAAAAATGGCGCCAATGTGGTGTGTATACGACCATCATTTATCTTATCATATCTGTGCCATTGTTTTTTACACTGGTTTTAAGCTTCTTGCCTTAAATCATTCTCTATATAACATTACATACATCACTCTCTATATAACGAATTTTTTACTGGAATGATAGATTTCATTATATAGACACTCGACTGTAGAGTCAAACTCCGTTATAGCAATCTTGCATATGACAAACTGAAATTTTGGTCACGCCATTTTTTTTATTGCATTTAATGCTACTTTATTCTTTTATACCAAACAGTGAAAGGTCATCTACCTTCCTTCAACCAGAACTATGTCACTCCAAAACTTGGACTATAGATTCCAGATAAGGAAGGAATGCTGTTTTAGAGTTACAACTATAGTTAACTTGACTGTAAATTTTAACAATTTTTACCAGTCACCATCTCCTCCAAATAAAATCAAAAAACAAGATTTATATGGATTTCGTTATATAGAGACTCGTCTGTAGTTAGAAAAAAAAACTAGTTAGATGTGACCATTTTGAAATTTTCTTCTACCTGCAGTACAAGAAATATCAAGTTAAAAACAAGATATTTACAACAGACTTAACTTGACTGTAAATTAGAATATGGTATCCACGTTTTAAAAATATATATGGTAACTGGTATTTGAAAACGAAGTTTTTGCCAAATTGACGTCCGAAAAAATGGCACCAATGTGGCGTGTATACAACATCTGTGCCATCGTTTTTTACGCTGATTTTAAGCTTCTTGCCTTAAAGCTGTATCATATTTGCATTCTTTTCAACCAGTAAGTATATGTTTTCCTGGCTTCTTTTATAATCGAACTAATACATTCTATGAATTGTTTGTAAACGGCAAACTATTTAAACAATAAGGCACAGATATCATATACGCACCACATTAGCGCTACAAAATGGTGATTTTATGTTGTTTATTTATTAATAAATCTTTTATTTACTTTTTATTTTCTTTTATAAATTGTTTTGTTTTATAGTTATTAATAAAATTTACACACATACTCTCACCACTTACTTGACTGTAAATTAAAATACAGCCGAATATAACGGAACTCCAGACATCAAATTTCTTTCTCTACATAATGAATTCTTAGTAGGAACGGTCCCCTTTTCGCATGATTACATTAAAAACAGTCTCTATAGAGCAAAATATCGATCTCCATATAACGAATTTTTTCATAAATTGCTCTTAATTTACTCAGTTTTAAAAAAGCTTCGAAATCATATGGAACCAATTTTACATCACTTTTTTTTTTATTTATCGTCCAGTGCTGAGGTTTTTTTTTAATATTACTTTTCTCCTTGTTCTTTAAATCCAACGAATTCATCCCACCTCCCACACACCTTTCCACATCCTTCTCAAAACAGAGTCATTTGGATTGATGCACATGTAAGAGAGAAATCAATGAGAGGCACATAAAGAGAGGCCTTCAAATGGAGGAAAATGTTAACTACAATTTTTCCTTCCTTGCTAAAATTTGAGTTTTTTTTTTCTTTTGAGCATGACAATTTTAAAATCAAAACAACAAAAAATTACAGATTTCTTCGTCTGAAATTAATGCAAGTATTCCTTATTTGATTTTCATTGAGCTTTCAAATAAATGTCTGTTCTCTTTTTTGAAACAGCTCTTAAATAATTAAGAAATAAAATATTAGGTTAAAATTTACATTTAAACATTTCAAATTCTTAATTCAAAAGATCAAAAATAATATTTGTTTAAAATTTACGCATTAAATACGATTTTAAACATCATTCTCTATATAGCGAATTTTTTACTGGAACGATAGATTTCATTATATAGACACTCGACTGTACAGTCGAACTCCGTTATAGTAAGCCTGGCATATAACAAACTGAAATTTTGGTCCCACTGTTTTCTTTTTTATTGCATTTAATGCTACTTTATTCTTTTATGCCGAACAGTGAAAGGTCATCTACCTTCCTTCAACCAGAACTATGTCACTCCAAAACTTGGACTAACATTCCAGGTAAGGAAGGAATGCTGTTTTAGAGCCTACAGTACACAGAATACATAAGCCAATAAAAGAACAGTTTCAGATAATGATCACTTATCCAAACTTGACAGAATAGGGTAACATCCCCAGTAATTTGACACATTAAGGATTTGTCTTTAAACTTACTTCTATTTTCATTACCCAGAAATAAAATATTTACTTGCAAATATTTTTAAATCAAAGAGTGCACATCTGTGCATCTATTTTGCTTATTAAAAGCGAAAATATTTGAAAAAGTATTTTTTTTTTTTTAAATATATTTATAAAAAGTTGCTGTAATCACCAGTAATTGGCACTTAGACTTTTACACAATTAAAGTAACCCTTTTCAAATAAACAAAACTGTTGTCAATTAAAATTTATAATGTACTATAAATCAGATAATAATAAATTGAAATGCATGCCTTTCTGAAGCCAGAGAAGAAGCATTTGCAACAAAAATGGCTAATTTGATACAAGCCATAATTGTTTCTCCTTCCTAGGCACTATTGTCATTTAGTAGCATAAATCAAAGTTATAATCTGTAAAGTAAATAAACATAACTGGTACAGGGTCTTGCATTTTTAAAAGATTGGATATAAATCATATTTTAGGACATTTTTGTAGGATGTGCCAATTACTGGGGATGTTACCCTACATAAATAAATTTGAAATGCAGCCCTAGTAGCAAACTAATAGGAAAGAAGAGAAACATGCAAAAACAAGACAGAAATCTTCCAGACTTAACTTGACTGTAAATTAGAATATGGGACATTTTAATGTCGGATTAAAGCGTCTCATTTAAAAAATATCTTTGAATTGAAATTTGAATCAAATACAGAGATTACACATTTCTCGGCAACTCATAATCCGATCGACTTCATTCTTTATGCAAAATTTGTGTTAATTTATTGCCTTCCACGTCCCTTTCTTAAAATAAAACATTTCAAAAATTTTTATACACCTTTCATCAGAATGAATTTTTTGAACGTCCGGAAAAAAATAGTTCCAGATAATCAAGGTTATTGATATTAAATGGGCTTTGTCCCATTCTTACATACTAAGTACATACAAAGTTTCAAGTCTCTCATCTCAATTTGTTCGGGAGATAGAGCGGTTACAGACAGACATGCACACACGCAGACAGACAGAATTTTTTTTTTTTTTTTCTAAAAATATGTTTTTCAGAATCTCTAGTATCTGAAATGTGTAAATCTGTCGAAAAAAAAAAAAAAAAAAAAAAAATTGATTTTGTGATATTTTAGTGCATCTATTCTGAAGGTTCTTGTGAAATCAGTGGTCAGAAGAATATGAGCAATATTTGCTGAGTTATTAAGTGGCGGCTTTTCAAGTTTTCTTTGATGTCGAGCTACCTGTATATATAGAGTTCCGACATTTTACGATTTTGGGCTTAGGCTGCCGTCTTCCATGATCTATGCCATTTTGGTAATATTATTTACTATGGCAACTGCCATTACAGTAAAAACGAATGTAAGTTACCCTATAAAGCATAATTTCCATTATCATTTTATAGGGAATTTTCATCCAGATTGACTCTTTCATCGACAAATCATGTTAGTTTTACATTTGAATATTTTTTAGAGTTATATTACTCAAATGACTGCAGCAAATTGTTCAAAATGTTACCATGGAACAATCTGATACTATAAGGTAATGTTTCAAGTATGTTATTCTGAAATGTAACATTTTAAGTCTAACATAATTTTCACTAAACTTTTCGTTCTTTTTGTAATATTCACACAAAAATATTTTTATCATTAGAAAAGATTTGCAGTGTCTTATTTTGTTTTTTAAATCTTGACTCATAGGATGTGCATTGCATTTTCCTGCACCCAGTTTTAGGTGCGTTCGTAATTATGTAAATACGTAGCACCTATTGTTGTCATTCAGTCTGTCTGTCTGTCTGTCTGCATATAACAATGCAAAAACTACCCAACCGAATAGTGTGAAATTTGAAATACACAATTATTACATAATTTTGTCGAGTCATTTCAAATGTTATGAAAATCGGATGCATAGATCCATTACAGGGACAATCAAAAGTATTCCGTTACATTACGATCAATGGGGAAAAAAGTTCCAAATGCATTTTAATGGTGTTACACTCATTTGAGCATAACAGAATAGGCATGAATCCATGAAATATGTACTAAAAATACATTTTGTACAATCTGTGATGCAGAGAATATTTATTATTAAATTACAGGGCCACACCAATGTATTCCACTACATAATGTTATACGGGGAAACTTTGTTTGAGAGGTGGTTGAATTATATTAAACTACTTCACATTTTATGAATAAGATATATGTTAATGAAGTATAATAAAAATTACTTCCTGCATATTTACAGGAATACTAAGATTTCGACTACTGTACTGTATCCGAAGTACGCTCTACTCTATCAGCAAGATCTGAATATTTTTAAAACTTCGTTATCGTACGAACGCACCTCATTTGCTACGCTTCACGTGCAATTTCCAACTTGTTCATATTTTCATATTTTTGATTGTACGGCTAACACAATGATACACCTACGAGTGAGCTAAAAACTACAGTCGAGTCCCTCTATAACGAAACTCTATCCAGCGAATTTCTCTATTTAACGAATTTTTTGTAGGAACGGTCAATTTTTTTCATGATTACATTAAAAGTAATCTCCATATAGCGAAATATATATCTCCATTTAACGAATTTTTTTCTTCAAAAATGTTCTTTCATGCGTTCAGAAAATGCATCAAATTATTTGTAGAATAACTTTTTTTTTTTGTTGATTTCTGGTTTATATTTCATAGCTATATTCCTCTACCTTATTCCTTATGTCCCCCTCCCCAAAAAACACATTATAAACCTCCCCCCCTCACAAAAAAAACCCATCCTTTTTGCATGGTTACACTTGACTTTGTTTTAGCCAAGATGAGCATAAGTTCTTGGAAAAGATTGAAACATTTACTTGCTACTGAACCGATTTGTGGTAATCACAAAGCACCCTAAAAGATAAAACTATTCCATTGTCGTTTTGAAAATGCTGTTTGTTTCTTGGTCTGGATAATAAGGCAGGAATAAGGAAGGGATGAGGGGGCAATTGCAGAAAAGGTCTTTCTTCTATCTTCAATAGAAGAATGTACAGTAGACTCCCTCAAATCCGCACAGCTTGGGACCAGAGGTTGTGCGGATTTTAGAATTTTGCGGATTTCTGGTCATTGCTTTGTTTACATTTTTTTAAACAGTAATTTGAATGTAATTAATAATGAAATCAAAAGTATAATGAATGCTTACAATATACTAAAATGTTAAAAAAAGTAATAAACTAATAAAAATTTAGATATTTTTAAAAATGATTAAAATACTAAAAGGAAAGGTAAAGTTAATAATCAATAATGTACAATTGAATATTCATTATAAAAGAGGAAATGTGTTTTTTCTTCAATGAAACTTGCCTCATAAAGTTACATGACTAATTCACATCAGGATCATAAAATAACGAAGCTTTATTTTTAGCGAAGCTTTATTTAGCCAGAACTAGAAAAGCTTGATTAATACATAAATATATTTGGTAAGAAGGTTGTGATTACCAATGATATTAGCAATATCTTTATTTTTTTTCAGAAATAAATTATTCTTTCTTCCTGAAAAAACATGAATTCAATAACCTTAACAAAAATTAAAAATTAAAAAATGTATGGAATTGACATAAAACTGAAAAAATTGATTTTCGTACCTACATCTGGACAGAATTTTTCATTTTTTACATCCGTAAAATATGTGCGGATTTTAGAGAGTTGGGGATTTGAGGGAGAATACTGTATTATTGTAAACGAAAAATTTTTTGACGGATTTACAGGTTTTAGGGGTCAGAGATTCCAAAAAAAAACATGTTTTTACAAAATGTCTGTCTGTGTGTGTGTGTATGTCGTCATTCTACTATTAAAAAGTGTATGAAGTTATGCATAGAATTGAATCAAAGTTTTTGTGTAAGTGTATGACTATGGCTAGTTGATCCTCCCTGAATTTGAAAAAAATCTGCCAGAAGGGGGTGCTGCAATCATGATTTTTGTGCCATTTTCAATATCGTACCGACCAAAAGTATGTATAATTATGCATCAAATTGAACCAAATTTTTCGTGTATATGCATGGTTATGGCTAGTTGGTACTCACTGAATATGAAAAAAATCCACAGAAAAGGAGCGCTGCAATAGCGAATTTTATGCCATTTTCAATACTACACCACCTAAAAGTGTGTGAAGTTAGTTCTAGAACTGAACTAAATTTTTTGTATATGATTATTTTTTGGTAAGGCAAGTAAGTCCTCCCTGAATTAAAAAAAAAAAAAAAAAAAAAAAAAAAAAATTTGCCTATTATTCTATTGTCTATCGGCTCGTGCAGAAACGGAAATTCGTTTTTACTTTTATTAATTGACTGAAGCAGAAATTTAAGGTGAAAATCAAAGTTGGTATGATATTGAATTAAAATTATTAAAGCATGAGTAACTATTTTTTAAAAATCTTAAAATGCTCATATGAGATAGAAGAGAGTTTTGGGATTGGCACATCCAACTAATTGCAGCAGGTTTTCATCTACTTAAACTAACTCTTATTACTTTTAGAGTTTAGAATGGATGATTGTTGTTTGTGGTGAATCGGAGCATTTTTTATTGTGAGAGGTTTTTATTGCAAAGAATTGTTACTAAATGTCATCTATGCTGGTGCTATCTTCTACTGCATCCGAATAAAATCGCTTTTAGAATAAGAATAACACCTTCCGATAAAGTAAATAATTCTGAAAAATAAAAGGAAGTGGCGAAAATATTTGAGATTTTATAAAAATTCTATTAGATGGTTCAAAAACTTAATTAAACATCACAAAAACAATTTAAAAATTTAAACATAAATTTTTTTGATGTTCTCTATTCAACAAATTTTTTGACGAATGATGGATTTCGTTATAAAGAGACTCGACTGTAGTTAGAAAAAACAGTCTGTCCGTCTCTCCGTCTGTCTGCATATAACAACACAAAAACCACCCAACCGAATCGTTTGAAATTTAAAATATATAAATATTACATAATTTTCTGGAATCATTTCAAATTTTATGAAAATCGGATGCATAGATCCATTACAGGGACAATCAAAAGGATTCCGTTACATTACGGTCAATGGGGAAAAATGTTTCAAATGCATTTTAATCGTTTGAAATTTTAAATACATAATTTTGTTGAGTCATTTCAAATTTTATCAAAACCGGATGGATAGATCCATTACAGGGACAATCAAAAGGATTCCGTTACATGACGGTCAATGTGAAAAAATGTTTCAAATGTATTTTAATGGTGCTTACACTCATTCGAACGTAATAAAATTGATATGCATCTATAAAGTACATATTGTAATATACATTTTGCATAATCTGTGATGCAAAGAATATTTGTTATTGATTTACAAGGCCACACAAAAGTATTCCATTGCATGATGGTGTAGGGAGAACATTGTTTGGTGCGCATTTTAATTGTAATTATTTACAGTTTTATGAGAGTGATATTTTTAAAACTTTGTTTTTGTACAAACGCACCTAATTTGCTACGCTTCACGTGCAATTTCCAACTTGTTTTGCATAGGATAGCTGAGGATGATCTGCAGCCGGCCTAGTTTTTACTTTTTCGATTTTGGTTTCAGATTTAAAAAAAAAAAAAAAAAAAACTTTAAATTTCAAAACTGGTTCTGAAACTGAAACTATCATAATATAAAAAATATACAAGCAAAATTATTAAGTTAATAGTCACAAGGAAAAAAAAATCCTTTAATATTATGGAAGAGTAGTGATCCATGTGCATAAGCAGAAAATGAATAACCAAAAGAACTTAGTCTTTCTTCGTCAGGAGCAAAAAATACGTGCATTTACTATGAATGGAGCGGCACGACTAAAGTGAAAAGGCAGGAACAGCTAATAGAAAAATAGAAGGCAACAGCCAATCACGGAAGAGCATAATCAAAACATACAATGAAGGAGGGGAAGGAAAAAAAAGGGGGGGGGGAGGAATGTAATAAAAAGAATACTGCCCCGTTAAACTGATGGCATTGAGCTCACAGGCTATGCATACTAATTGCACATTAATGCCTTATATTTTCAAGGGCTATTTCTGATTGAAAAAAAAAAAAAAAAAAAAAAAAAAAAAAAAAAAATCAAAGGAGGGGAAACAGCTCTCCCCTTTTCCATTTTTTATGCTTAATTATTGAACCCCCTAAACGAATCAGGTACATGCTTTATCATATTAAAAAACCTATATCCAAAATTCATAGCAATTCGAATAATTCTTCATAAAAACCGATTTATTTAATTTAAGAGGAGTTATCCCCTCTTTTATACTTAACCATTAAACTTCCAAAACTATTCAGAGATTTGAACGAAATCTGACAATTCTGCTTGAAAAACCCAGGGAGGGGCATTAGAACTTTTCGGGCAGCACGTAATGCTATCGAAGGAATGTTTCGTTAAGAAGTTTATTATTTTCATTTATTTATTTAAGAAAAAAGAAAATTGTGATATTTATAAAGGGCCAGAATTAAGTAACAGTTAAAGTATAAGAGAGCTCACATTGTTGATGATTTTCTTGAAGAAGAGGATAAATTGGACCTCAAGATCTCCGGACCTATTGAACATGTTTGGAATAGTCTAGTCTTATACTTATCGAATGAACTCCAGAAACTAATCAGGGAAGTGCCTTATCAGGATATGCCTATATACAAAATTTCAAGTGAATGGGATACTTTTATTACGAGTGATCATGTTACGCATGTACATACAGAACATAAGCTCTCAGGCTATGATAGCCTGTGAGCTGAAAAGGACAAAAAATATAAATACATTAAGTAAAAGGACAGATTAAAGTGAAAGTGAATACACACACAAATAATAATTAGTAAATAAAAATATACTTGTTTACAGTTATAAACACACATCTAAAATAGTATATATAATCAATACATTTTTTTTTTTTTTTTTTTGTGCCTGACGAAGAAAGACCAAGTTTTTTTGAAAGGCAATTAATTTATTTTATGGTGTTTTTTTTCTCTTGAATTGTGCATAACACCAGTTTCTACTTTATACATTCACTATCATTGTGTTCAAAACATGTAAAGCTGGAAAATACAATGACAGAGTCAAACACTAGTGGTATTCATTTTTAGCTCACAGCCTGTGACCTGTCTGTTCTGTATGTACGTACGTGCGTACGTAATGCAATAACTCAAGTTAAAAATATCGGATCCACTTGAAATTTTGTATATAGGTATATCCTGATAAGGTGCTTCCCTGATTAGTTTTTTGGAGTTCATTCGATATGTATACGAGGGAGAACGGGGGGGCTCATGCCCCTCCCCTTAATTGATATGAATGGGTTTTTCATGCAGAATTAACAGTTTTCATTCAAAATTTATATTAGGATCATTCTGATGAGGCGATTCCGTGACTGTTATTAGGTGTTCATTGAATAAGTATAAATAAGGGGAACGGGGGTTCTAATGCCCCCCCCCCCTTAATTTATATAAATGGGTTTTCCAAGCAGAATTGTCAGATTTCGTTCAAATCTCTGAGTAGTTTTGGAAGTTTAATGGTTAAGTATAAAAGAGGGGAATAACTCCTCTTAAATTATATAAATGGGCTTTTATTAAGAATTATCTCATTTGTTCTGAATTTTGGATATATAGATTTTTTCTATGATAAAGCATGTCCTTGATAGTTTAGGAGGTTCAGTGATTAAGTATAATAAAGGGGAAAGGGGGGAGCTGATCCCCCCTCCTTAATATTTTTTTCCCGAACAGAATTAACCCTTGAAAATATAAGGCTGTTATGTATAATTAGTATGCGTAGCCTGTGAACTCACTGCCATCCGTTTAACTGGGCAGTATTCATTTTATTGGCTTATGCACCCAGAGAGGGATCATTTGATTCCCCCCCCCCTTCTTGCTACTCTATCCAGACTTTTCTCTCACAAGGTCCAGTTTTTGCGAAAATTGTGATTTTTTTTTTTTTTTCGGGGGAAATTCTAGTGAATTTTAAAATAATGAAATCTTCAGGTGTTCTATCCTTCCTCTTTGAAAAAGCTAAGAAATAGGATCTTTAGTGATGTTTGCTAAATGGGTTTATATTAAGAATTATCCGATTTGTTCTGAATTTTGGATATAGATTTTTTCTATGATAAAGCATGTCCTTGATAGTTGATTGGCCAGATTTTATTTTTAAATGACAGAATGTGTCAAAAGTTCAGTTTGAAGGTGAAAAAAAATTCTATTTTAGAGAGAAATAATTTTGTGAAAAGGTCCTGTTTTGGAATAAAATATTTTGTGACCGGGCCTGTTTGGGAATTTAAAAAAAAATTGTGAAGGGTGATAAAATTTTTTATGAAAAGTCCTTTAAGGGGCTACTTCAGTCAAATCAAAAGAGCCATTCACTAATGCTAATCCCATGGAAGAAATTTATATCTCGGTTGCATTTCAATATTTTAAAAAGATTTTTTGCATTGGATAGCTGAGATCGATCTGAATGCATGACGTTAGTTACTTTTTTCATTTTGTTTACAGTTATTTTTTACGAGGACGCTTTCATTTTTGGAACCGGTTTGGAAAGTGAAAGCAACCCCATAAAAAATATCTGCAACCAAAATCGAAAAACTAGAAAACGACCTCCATTCAGATCCATCTGAGTTATCCAATGCAAAAAGAATCGTCTAAAAATATTGAAATGCAACCGAGATATCTTTATAAATTTCTCCCATAGGATTAGCATTAGCGAATGGGTCTTTTCATTTGAGTGAAGTAGCCTCTTTAAAGGCCTCAAATTTTCCTAAACATCTTCCGTGGAATTTTTTCTTGTGTTCAATGACTTTGGGTTTTGTGCTCTTAGCGTCAAGAAGTGCAAAACATTTTGACACATTAACAAATTAATTTGTTAGCGGAGAGATAAAAAATTAGAAGGCCTGACTACCCCAGTAACCAAACAATATTGGACCAATATTGGCATGAAATATTGCTCCATTATTGGGATGTTTACATTTTGCCCTTATTTAGCCAATATTGGTTAAATATTGGAATTTCATTGGAAATATTTCCAATCATATTCCAATATTTAACCAATATTGGCTAAATAAGGGCAAAATGTAAACATCCCAATAATGGAGCAATATTGACATGTTATTGGTAATATTTCCAATGGATGAAATATTGGCGCAACGTTGGACCAATATTTGCTCCTAGCGTATGAAAGAGATTTGAAATCAAACTCAGTTTTTTCATTTTATGATAATTAAATTACCTACCGAGTTATAAGCAATTTCAATCACATGACCACCTACTTTTCTGCTCTAGTCAGGAAATGTGCTCAAAAACGTCCACTTTGCTATGAAATATCTATTGTGTTTTTAGAAAAACTGAACAACAGTACCTTCTAGTTTCTTGCATTTCCAAACAAAAATGGAATAAAACCTATGTCACCCCTTTTTGATTTAAGAACCCTTAATGTTAGGAATTGATAAATTAAATATGTCAGTTTATTCACAGAAAATCGTTTGCAAATTTGCTACTGTGATATTTATTATATTTATAAAACACGACTCGTTGCGATGGCAGCGAAGATGTTTTTTTGTCTGCTTTACTTTTATATTCTTTTCATCTTACAAGATGAGGTAAAAGTTTAGATTTAAAAAAAAAGTTGGCATCGATCTTTCATGGAAAAAAAAGAATATTTTTTACAGAGAATGTTTGTCTTAAGTTTTATTGAAGAATTATGTTATTTTTATGAAAAGGCACACAGAAATGGATATAGGACAAAGGAATTAATGTTATAGTGTTTTTAGGTGTGTTCGTAATTATGTAAATACGTAGCACCTATTGTTGTCGTTCAGTCCGTCCATCTGTCCACATATAACAACGTAAAAACTGCCCAACTGAATCGTTTGAAATTTAAAATACATAATTTTGTCGAGTTATTTCAAATTTTATCAAAATCGGATGCATAGTTCAACTAAAGGGACAATGAAAAGTATTCCGTTACATTACGGTCAATGGGGAAAAAAAGTTTAAAATGCATTTTAATGGTGTTACACTCATTCGAACGTAATGAAATTGATATGCATCTATAAAGTATATATTATAATATACATTTTGCATAATCTGTGGAGCAAAGAATACTTGTTATTGATTTACAAGGCCACACAAAAGTATTCCATTGCATAATGGTATAGGGAGAACATTGTTTGGTGCACATTTTAATTGTAATTATTTACAATTTTATGAGATTGATATTTTTTACACTTCGTTATCGTACGAATGCACCTCATTTGCTACGCTTCACGTGCAATTTCCAACTTGTTTAAGTTTGTTATCATTTATTTTAGCCATTATCATTAGAATATAACTTAATATTAAAGTAATATTACATAAACTAATTGAGGGATTAAAAACAAGCACAAAGAAAGAAAAAAGTTGAAATGTCACTGACAGGGCACTAAGAAAGTGAATATAAAGGTGCAACATTAGGCACAGAAAAAGACGCGGATGATTATGTAAAGTCTATGGGAGTGTTCTTTTCAAATATCAAATAATCAAATATTTTTATTTATTTATTTTTTCACAAGATAGCGGGGAACAATCCACAACCAAATCTAGTTTTAATTTTTTCGACTTTGCTTTTATATTTTACTTACCCATCATACGTAATATAGGGTAAGTCTTGCAATCGTTTTGAACACATCGAAATTTTTCTTTTCACGGATTTACACGTTTTAGATAGTGGAGATTCCGAAAAACATATTTTTAGAAAAAAAATTTGTCGTCCATCTGTCTGTCTGTAAACGCTCTATCTCCCGAACAAATTGAGATAAAGACTTGAAATTTTGTATGTAAGAATGGGACAAAGCCTATTTAATATCAGCAACCTCGATGATCTAGAACTATTTTTTTCGGATCTTCGAAAAATTTGTTCTGATGAAAGGTACATAAAAATTTTCGAATTTTTTTTTCTAAGGAATGGATGCAAAAGGCTATAAAATAACACACATTTTGCATATAGAACGAAGTCGATCGGATTATGAGTTGCCGAGATATTTGCAATCCTGTTTTCCACATTCTTCGATTTTTCATGATCCTGTATTTCATTCAAATTTCAATTCAGAGGTATATTTTAATTGGAAATGAGATGCTTAATCCAACGCAGTTAATTGTGAGTTAATAGAATTATTATTTTTGGAGTTATAAAGATGTTTCTTTTACGCAGTTCGGTACTACTTGAGTAGTTTGGCGTTTTATATAATTTGTCGAAATTGGTACACCAGCAGTTCTTTAATAGAGCATTACTATGTATATTAACAATACTTAAATTTTGTTTGTGTAATTGCAATGCATTGTATAAATAGTTTTCACATGTTTTATTTTCATATACATATCCATGATGGATAAGTATTACGATGGCCCCCAACGATTAGTTTTATATTACGATCAGGGGTCGATTTAGAAAAAGAAAGTTGCATAGCAGCAACTGCCATACAAAGTCAGTTTTGAACAGCAGTTAGACACTTTTGTATAGCAAGTAAAAAATAGCTAACGTAACTTTTAAATCCTGAAAATTTACTTTTTTTTTTTTTTTTTTTTTAAGTGATATTTAACCAAAAGCATAACGCCGTGATTAGCGAGTAACAGTGATTCAGTAATCAATCACAGCGTCAGAGCGGGAACAAATCATGTGTTTACTGGGAAAACTGCGCCCAGCAATGGCGTCTCGCTGTACTTCCATTGTAAATAAACACTTGGGGAGTGTTTGGAGAGTGAAAACTGTCAGCCATTTTTCTTCCTTAACACTCTGAAAATACATAATTCTAATTATATATATTGTAATATTGTAAAATGGCATGGCTTACTATCTTATGTTTTTGTTCCAACTTCCATTTTTTCTTCTTTACCGGCATTCGGCATTTTTCCAATCTTCCGATCTTTTGTTTACTTGTTCAAATCAATCGCTTATCTTTTCCGATCGTCGCTGATGGGTACGTTCATCCTGGTCTTATCGTTCCGTCCGGTCGCATTTCGCAAGCATCGCGAATCGCAACTCGCAAGTGGCTGTCTTGCATTTCTCCCATCGCAAGTCAGGAACGCGTTTGCTCAACTCGGAGGGGCGTATCCAGTTTCGGATTGCCGCTGCTATTTAAACCGGGAGAGATAGATTGTGCGGGGGATTTTGAAGTGATGTTATGTTTCAAGATAGTTGATGTTACCGTCAATATGATATAGTTTCAGAAATGTGTTTTTAACTCATCCAGTTTTAAAGTTTTAAAGTTAACATCTAGTTGCTTGCCGTGTCTCATTTTACCAGCAGTCGTAACCCATTTGTGTTTTAATCAAGTCTTCATGTTCATGTGTGGATATTATTAGCTTCAGTTAAAAACTCTATGTTTTCTAAAAACTTTTCATCGAAATAGTTGATGTGCCATACCATGGGAATTTGTTTTCCAATACGTTGATAGAAGCCGTCCATAAGTGAGTCTGTTTTGTTTTTTCCATTGCTATCCTAGTATTGTTATATGCCATGCCATGCCATTCAATAAGTAATATTATTTCATTACATAGAATGTTTTAATTTAAATACAGATTTGAACTTATTCTCTGTTTACATTTTGCTAGTTATATTTTTCATCCAAGTTTATACATATTTTATTTAAACTTGAATATTATAATTTTTTAACTGAACTTGTTTCTGTTCACGTTATGTCTGTTATATTTTTCACCTGGATTTATACATGCTTTTATTTAAACTTGCACTTATTTTTCATTAATAAACGTTAGCTTTTTTTTACTGAAAAACAGTTTCTTTAATGTCTTACACTACACTGTCACACTGTCACCAATACTTACTCTCTTAGGTCACCGTAGTTGCACTGTTGTAAGCTGCTAAATTTTATGTTGTTTTAGACGGTTCTTGTTACAGAACCGATCACGGGTTATGGGCCGGAAGCGAATACGCTTTTAAACCCTTTACGGCGGCCATAACCTAATTGGTGACATTTCAAAAATTTTTTGACAGTTGTTTGTAGTATGCGGCCATTGGACCTCCGAGTCACTTTAGAGGGGGGGGCCGCAATATAGAATTTTTTTTGAAGGCTATATGTTTTTTTTCTTTCCTATTGACATGAAATACAAAAAGGTTTTTTTTAGGATCACTTATAATAGAAATTTTTGTTGATGTACTATCTGATTACTAAGTACGTTATTTACTAAAAAAAAAAAAAAAAAAAAAAAAAAAAAAAAAAATTTTTTTTTCCTCCTTTTTTTCATGTAATATCTTCTGTTTAATGCATGGCCATGGCTAACATACAGGTATGCATAACAAAACTGAATTCTCACAATTATGGAACTTGGGCAGCTGACGTAAAGTATCTACTATTAGATAAGAATGCGTGGAGCATAGTTAATGGCACTGAAAAGGCTCCTGATGAAAGTGACTCTGTAGCGACAAAGGAATATAAATCCAGAGTCAGGTCTGCACTATCAATTGTATATTTAAATGTCGAAAATGAATTCCGGAGAATCATCGAAAATATCGATGACCCTCATGAAGCCTGGACTAAACTTAAATTGCATTTTCAGCCTGATAACCGGGCACGCCATATGCAATTATTTGGCGAAATTCTTTCCTGTAAGATACAACCTGAAGAGCCCGTTGATATGTTTGCAGCTCGCCTCCAAAGGCTTGCTGACCAACTTGCTGCAATAAATGAGCCAATCAAAGAAACTTACCTTACATTTCAATTGCTTAGATGGCTCCCGAAGAAGTTCGACAACATGGTGCAAGGGATTCTGCGATGGCCAGACGATCAGTTTACGTTCAAAAGTGTTCTTACAGAATTAGTCGCAGAGGAGTCCCGTATCAAACTACGAGAGGACGACAGAGTGGATGCCGTGCAATCTCATTTCTCCAGAGCCCGTTCCTCAAAGAAGTGTTCCTTTAAGCCTAAGTTCAAAGGTCGGTGTCACAAATGTGGACGCAGAGGACATTTACAGAGCCAGTGTAGAGTGCCTGATGTCACCCGCCAGGAATCCTGTCTTAGCTCTAGTTCCAGAAGTTCCATGATGCCTAGAGACTCCTCCAATTCCGGTTCCGTGGTATACAGAGACTCTTCCAGTTCCAGAAATTCCTCTTTGTCCAGAGGTTCCTCCTTTTCCAGAAATTCATCGAAAGACTCTTCCGTATCCAGTCCTGTCCGTGCTCAGTCTGATGGTCATAGATCCAGAAAAGATGTGCCTCGCAACCGACGTCAACGTAAGACAACAGGCCAGGTAAACTACCTCATACAATCTAATCTAAGTAACATAAAATGTGGGGGAGACGCCTGGGTCTTTGACACGGGTGCCTCCCACCATTTCTGTAAAGATAAAAGTTTATATGTTAAGTTCAAACCTTTAAAAAATGAGGAATTGGCTGTTGCAGTTGACGGTGCTACTTTCCCTATCGAGGGCACCGGTTTAGTGGATTTAAAAATAAATGGGGAAATGGTTCGCTTCGGCGACGTCATGTATTGTCCTAGTCTAAGACATAATTTAATTTCAGGTCCCAGACTTGATAAAATGGGTGCCAAGTTCAAAGGAGGTGAAGGAAGGGTCAAGGCATATCGGGATTCTGGCACACTTTTTCGTGCTTTTCTTAAAGATGGCATTTACTGCCTCTATCCAGATCCTAACCATAATAATAGAAATAAAGACCCGAAAATTAACCGTAATCAAAACCCTAAAAAGGTACGTTTCCAAGCCTCAACCGTTCAAAAAGATGATTTTAAACTCTGGCATAGACGCCTTGGGCACATCAGTTCCACATTAATTGAACATACTCTAAAATGTAATGGCGTTAGGGGCTTACCACCCATTAAATGTAAAGACTTTGAATGTGAAACATGTAAAATCAATAAGCACAGACGAACATCATTCCGCCCAATAAACCAAATAAGATCTAAACGACCTTTAGAACTGCTACACACTGATCTGTGGGGTCCGACACAAATAACAGGGCGAAACAGGGAGAAGTATTTCCTAACTATAACAGACGACTTCTCTCGCAAAGTGTCAGTATACCCCTTATGCAGTAAAACACAGGTATTTAAGGTATTTTCTAACCACGTAAAAAGAGCAGAAAGGTTTTTGGGCACCAAAGTAAAAGAAGTCCGTAGCGACAATGGGCGGGAATTCGATAATGAAGCTTTCACCAAATTCTTTGAGGACAATGGCATAAAACACGAATTTACCAATGTGTATTCTCCGGAGCAAAATGGAGTTTCAGAACGTTTAAATCAAACAATAATGGACGGGGCTCGCTCAATACTCAATGAAAGTAAACTCAGTCTCAAATTCTGGCCAGAAGCTGTCTTATACATCGCATACACTCTTAACCGAATATGTCACAAAACCCAGAAAAAAACTCCTTTCGAATATTATTGTGGTAATAAACCATCCATAAGACATTTACGACCTTTTGGTACGGTGGCATATGTGGGGGTACCTAAACAACTAAGAAATTCCAAATTCGATCCAAAGGCTAAAAAGGGTGTTTTAGTGGGTTACGCAATGTCTACAAAAGGCTACAGGGTATGGATTCCCGAAACCAATAAAATAATAGAGACAATAAATGTTAGATTTGGTGACGAATCTGCATCCAGAAGTATCCACAAACACAGTGAACAAGGTCCAAGCTATTCAATAGGCACAAACCCATTTACAACTTCGGAGCAGCGCAACGGAAGCGATCTGGGACCCTCTTACATCCTAAGTTCCGAACCACCTGAAATAGACCCTTTGACTGACCTTCAACCTGACAGATTTACTTCAGAAGCACCACCCACTCAAAGTATTAGACCGAGTACCTCTAAATCTTCCGACTCTGCCTCCTCACACCCATTTGAGGGTGACAGTGACGAGGATGGCGAGGAGTTTACTAGAACTCTCAGGGAAGCTGTCTGGTTCCGTAAGCCTGTAACTAGGCCTGACAAATCGAGAACCGACGTCTACTATTACGAGTTGGGTGAGACACAACGTCTAAGATCACTGAAGGAAGTAAGAGACTACTGTCATTCTAATGGTATAAAATTTGATCCGTCACTGTTCAGTTTTAAAGGAAGCAATAAGTACGAAGGCATTGTAAAGTCCACTCCTAGTCCTAGCTCAAGTCCTAGTTACACACCTCCACACACCTCTTTCTCTGAAACTCATAAAACCAGTTCCTGACTAGAAGACTCCATACCTACCACATACAAACAGGCGTTAAAATCACCTCAGTGGGAACTCTGGAGACAGGCAATGAAGGAAGAGATGGATGTTATAAATAAAAGACAAGTATGGGTATTAACACCTCTACCACCCAACACCGAACCACTAGGCTGCAGATGGGTATTCACCATCAAACGAGACGACAAGGGACGGGTTGCAAGGTATAAAGCGAGACTTGTAGCACAAGGCTACAAACAAGTCAGGGGTGAAACGTACGATGAGACGTTTTCGCCCGTAGTCAACTTCAGTCTAATTCGCTTTTTCTTTGCAGCCCTTGTCTCATGTCTCGGATGGATCCACACTCAGTGTGATGTAAAAGGTGCCTATCTGTATGCCCCTCTTTCTGATAACATCTACATGAAACAACCATCAGGGTTCGAGGTAAAAGGTAAAGAGCATTTAGTCTGCAAACTCCAGAGGGCCCTTTATGGCCTCCACCAGAGTGGACGAGTATGGTTTTATGAATTACATAAGATTTTAATTTCTCTTGGTTTTAAAAAGTTAGAGTGGTGTAATTGCGTCTATTCGTTTTCCAATTATGTTGTTTTATTACTATATGTGGATGACTTTGTAATATTAAGTAACCATCAGAAACATATTAATGAAGTTTTAACCCTTTTAGCAAAACATTTTGACATAAAAATCCTGGGGAGAACACGCAAACTACTTGGTGTTGAATTTGAGGAGGATGGGAATGGCACTGTTTCAATTCATCAAAGGCAATATATTGATGATATTTGTACAAGATTTAAAGAATTCAACTTTCCCATTACATCACTCTCTATAACTAAAGGTACTGTATACTCCAAGTCACAATGTCCTCAAACCGAAGCAGAAACCCAGGAAATGTTACAATATCCATACAGAAGTGTTTTGGGCTGCCTTTCATTTTTAACAAGCAGGACACGTCCTGATATTTCGTACGCTGTAAATATCTTCAGCCAATTCCAGAGCAATCCTGGGATTGTTCACTGGAATGGTCTCCTGAAGCTTTTAGGGTATGTCCAAAGCACAAAACACTATAAACTGAGGTTACCTTGCAACCACATAAACCTAATAACTTACACCGACGCGGATTTCGCCGCTAATAGGGATGACAGGACATCAATGGGGGGACAACTACTAATGTTAGACAAAGCTCCTATCATGTGGAGAGCCTTTAAACAAAAATCTGTCTGTTTGTCTACTATGGAATCAGAATTTGTGGCTTTAACAGAAGCAACTAAAGAGCTTCTATGGTTTAGTAGGATCATAACTGAATGTTATGACAAACATATTTTTACAGGTCCACAAGTTAAACCAACACTTTTAGTAGACAACATGGCCTCCATTGATTTTCTTAAATCTCCCATTGAAAATTACAGAACGAAACACATTGACGTAAAATTATTTTTTGTTAGAGACCTTTTAAACCAAGAGATTTTTAATGTTAAACACGTAGCCAGTAAATCTAATCTCTCAGACATTTTCACTAAACCTTTAACAAAGTTTGATCTTAAAAAGTTTATTGATGTAATTTTTGGTTATAAGTAATTTATATATATACATAATATTTAAATGCTATGAAAAAAAGAAACTCCTCCTCCTTTGAACTGGTGTCAAGCATTAAGATGCTTGTTTAACTTTTTTTATGTTAAACCTTGAAGTTTAGCATTTTTTTTTTAAAACTGAAATTTTTGTATATTTCAGTACTTTTCTTTTGAAGAAAAATGTTTGAATATGTAATTACTCTTGTTATTTCATACTTGTTTCGTATGCATATGTTTCATAATATCATTTCATAGGTGTTGAAAATCAAGTTGTATTTTTTTTTTGCATATGTAAATATGAAAATTTTCTTCTCGTTTTAAGAGTATATATAACAAGTTTTTTTCCATATTTAAATTGGCCAAATCATTTGCAAATGTATATCGTTTCAAAAGCTTAAGCATATTTTTTTATTGTGTTGTCTTTCACGTGAGCGCTCACAGTCATTTAACTATGTCATTAACATAATCATAATTCATAATCGTTATCATGATCATGATCGTTATTGTTCTCATTATTGAAATTTTTCTCATTTGCATAACATGTATCTTTCATATATTGTCAAAGTATTTTCATATTGTAACTCATGTATATGTATTCTTCATATTATCCTGAATTTACGTTTATGTGATAATCATTCTCTTTCAGAATAAATATGCAAATGTATAATTGTTTAAAATTCATTCGAATATTGTTACAAGTCAAGACCAAAGGAAAAATCATCATATTAAATTCTTATGTAAAGGTAACTCGTAGTCACTTGCATGTGACGAGGTAATTGTAATTATCTTTCACGGTTTTTTTCCAGGAAAATGTTATCTTTATAGACTTTTGCTATTGAACTTTTCCGACGTGAAAAAAAAACTTTTCGTTAGAGTTACAATTGTAACTGAACTCTCATGAAATGAAAAAAAATTGTTAATCGAGTTGTTATATATAATTGTTAAAATTGTTATTGTTATTAAATATTGTTATTAACATTGTTGAAAATTGATGTTTTAGATTAACACTGTTGAAGTTATTGAATTTGTTGCATTTATACTTATTAATGTTAAGTTTCTGTTTTGCTGGTAACTATCGAAGTGTGATAGTTTATGTTCTAATGTTTTACATTGTTCTATATATATATATAATTTACAATATCTGTCGATTATCCATTTTATTTTTAAGTACGAGTGTTAAGGGGGGGGGGGCGATTGTCAGCCATTTTTCTTCCTTAACACTCTGAAAATACATAATTCTAATTATATATATTGTAATATTGTAAAATGGCATGGCTTACTATCTTATGTTTTTGTTCCAACTTCCATTTTTTCTTCTTTACCGGCATTCGGCATTTTTCCAATCTTCCGATCTTTTGTTTACTTGTTCAAATCAATCGCTTATCTTTTCCGATCGTCGCTGATGGGTACGTTCATCCTGGTCTTATCGTTCCGTCCGGTCGCATTTCGCAAGCATCGCGAATCGCAACTCGCAAGTGGCTGTCTTGCATTTCTCCCATCGCAAGTCAGGAACGCGTTTGCTCAACTCGGAGGGGCGTATCCAGTTTCGGATTGCCGCTGCTATTTAAACCGGGAGAGATAGATTGTGCGGGGGATTTTGAAGTGATGTTATGTTTCAAGATAGTTGATGTTACCGTCAATATGATATAGTTTCAGAAATGTGTTTTTAACTCATCCAGTTTTAAAGTTTTAAAGTTAACATCTAGTTGCTTGCCGTGTCTTATTTTACCAGCAGTCGTAACCCATTTGTGTTTTAATCAAGTCTTCATGTTCATGTGTGGATATTATTAGCTTCAGTTAAAAACTCTACGTTTTCTAAAAACTTTTCATCGAAATAGTTGATGTGCCATACCATGGGAATTTGTTTTCCAATACGTTGATAGAAGCCGTCCATAAGTGAGTCTGTTTTGTTTTTTCCATTGCTATCCTAGTATTGTTATATGCCATGCCATGCCATTCAATAAGTAATATTATTTCATTACATAGAATGTTTTAATTTAAATACAGATTTGAACTTATTCTCTGTTTACATTTTGCTAGTTATATTTTTCATCCAAGTTTATACATATTTTATTTAAACTTGAATATTATAATTTTTTAACTGAACTTGTTTCTGTTCACGTTATGTCTGTTATATTTTTCACCTGGATTTATACATGCTTTTATTTAAACTTGCACTTATTTTTCATTAATAAACGTTAGCTTTTTTTTACTGAAAAACAGTTTCTTTAATGTCTTACACTACACTGTCACACTGTCACCAATACTTACTCTCTTAGGTCACCGTAGTTGCACTGTTATAAGCTGCTAAATTTTATGTTGTTTTAGACGGTTCTTGTTACAGAACCGATCAATGTATGTCGTGTAAAAACATCTTTAAATTTTAACTATAAGTGTACATGACATAACAAAGGGTGTGGGAAATACGCATCGCAATGATCGCGATTTAATGCATTTCTTGGATCGCGTTTTAGTTAAATTTGAATTGCAAATTGCGATGCGATACCGCTTAAATCGAACCCTTATTAAGATAGTTTCAATTTCAGAATTGGTTTAAACCAGTTTCAAAAGTAATTTTTTTTTAATCTGAAACCAAAATTGAAAAGTAAACACTAGGCCGGTTGTGGATTGTCCTCCGCTATCTTGTGCAAAAAAAAAAAAAAAAAAAAAAAAAAAAAAAAAAAAATCATGAAAAAATATTAAAAATTTGGGCGAGATATTTGGAAAGAACACTACCATAGACTTTACATTATTATCTGTGTCTTTTTTTGTGCCTTAACCTGTTCAGACCTGAGGTACACAAATGTGTGCCTCCATTCTTTTCCTCATAAAAACTAAACTGTTCGAATTTTTTGCATTTTTTCTTTACTTCTATGCAGCTGAATGTTTTTTGCGCTAAAACAAAACCAATAGATGTCAGCACTGATGAATATTTCCTCCTAAAATAAATATTATTTTCATCCGAGTTTTGAAAATGCCTTCAAGACATTGTGGACAAAAAAGTAAGAAATATTCAAGATTATTTAACTTAATTGCTTTACAATAAAAAAATTCGAGAATTTGCTGATCATTTACCTATTTAAAGATCTTAATTTTGTTATTGAGTAAATTTATATTACTGATAGTTAAACTGATGTTTTAAAGGGATTAGTACTTTTATAGCCATATTTGTAAACCTAAATGACTAGTACCCTAAAGTACTGATACAAATGACTCTTTCTGTCATCTACGGTGTCATTTCGATTATGCAAAAGCAAAAAATATATATTTGTGGAGTTATTTTATGCTCAGGTCTGAAGAGGTTAAGTAAGCAAAGAGAGAGTGATAAGAGTTAAGTGGGGACAAGTCCAATATCCTGTGCGCTTTTTTGGCGATAAGCATTTTGATCTCGTTTAAATATTAAACCAGAATTAGTAATATAGGAATAATAATAGTAATATAACAGTAATAATAGCAATAATACTAGAAAATAATAACAATATTAAACTCCCCTTTTTTAAATATTAAATGCATTTTTTTGGCAGTTGTGAGCGAGATTTTAAATATCTTACTACAAGCTTTGGTAAGTTTTTTCCCCCTATATTATTGTATTATTATAATAATGGGGGGTGACTGACAATAGAAAAGTTTATTTATTTAGAATGCTAAAAATTGTGTTATAGCATCGAGGAAAATTTTTCAAGATGGCGGATAAACATCGTTTCTAAATCTTTGTTATTTATAAATAAATGATTTTACGGAATTTTCTATTTTTTAAAAATGGTGCAAAATCATTGATTTATAAATAACAAAGGTTTAGAACCGATGTTTTTCCGCCATCTTGAAAATTTTTTCATGTTGCCAAAACGGCATTTTGGCACAAAGTTTTTTCGCCAAGATTCTCCATCTAGCACAGGATATTGGATTCTTCCCGTTAAGTGAGTAAAGAGAGAGTGAGTGCATACCGATGGCCACCACGACCAGCTTGGTCCAGAAGGGCCACTCGAGCACCCCGTTCCGCATCTCCTCCGCGGTGCGCTCAATCAGCACGTACAGGGACCACACAACGCACGTGATCGCCACAACGTGGAAGGTGATGGAGCACAGCACCTTGCGCTGCTCCACAGGCGACATCTCCAGCTTCTCCCACTGCAAACAAACACAAAACATCAATCACTACGGATGGGTGGGTAGATTAGTTAAGGAGGAAGGGTGGAGTTGCTGGGACAATTTAATGTATATATATATATATATATATAAAGGATTTTAAAATTTGTTTACATTATTACTAATCTATTTTGCACGGGTTATAAATTCCTTGACTGTACAATCAAAGTTCTAAAATTCATACAAGTTAGGGCCAAAGGTTGTGCGAATATTGCAACACACAATCAATAATTCTTTAAAAATCAATTCATGATATATATATATACATTAAAAATAACAATAAAAAATTAAAAATATTAAATAATAGGGTAACATCCCCAGTAATTGGCACATTAAGAATTTATCTTTAAACTTACTTCAATTTTTATTACAAAGAAATAAGATATTTACTTGCAAATATTTTTTAATCAAAGAATGTATATTTGTGCATATATTTTGCCCACTAAAAGCAAAAAAATTTCAAAAAGTATTTTTAAAAAAATATATCTATAAAAAGTTGCTAAAATCACCAGTAATTGGCACCTAGAGCACCAATGTATGACACCTTGTGATCCAGTAATTGGCACAAGTTTGTATTTAAAAAAATTTTACATTTTGCATTGAGTTTAATCGCTTTAAATGAATTTACTGTAGATGAAGATGCCATATTTCAGGTTTTTGAGAGTAAGAAATCAGCATATTAGTCTGAAATGTGAACACTTTAAAACAATACAATATACTTATACTAATACCCAGTAATTGTCATGCTGTCTCCAGTAATTGTCGTATGAAGCTTTAATGGATTCCAGTTACTGATAATATTTCATATTTTCAAATAAAATCAAATGATAAACAAAATTTGTCTATAACTTTAAAAGTACATCCAAAATAAGTGGTTTAATCTCAAATTCCTTGCGAATTCCTTGTAATTGGAATAGGTGCCAATTACTTGGAACTAGCAAATTTGAGGCACCATTAATTGGCATCTATCATTAATTCAGAAATCCAAATATTTGTGTTGAAAATACTTTTACACAATTAAAGTAACCCTTTTTAACTAAACAAAACTGTTGTCAATTAAAATTTAAAATATATTATAAATCAGATAATAATGAATTGAAAATCATGCCTTCCTTAAGCCAAAGAGGAAGCATTTGCAACAAAAATGGCTAATTTCATACAAGCCATAATTGTTTCTCTTTCCTAGGCACTATTGTCATCTAGTAGCATAAATCAAAGTTATAATCTTTAAAGTAAATGAGCATATAACTGGTACAGAAAAAACAGGATGACTGGGTGGGTAGTTGTTAGATTTGTTGGAAAATGTGTGCACATGTGTTAATTTATAGTGTGTATATATGTTGCAGCCAATACCTGAAATTGGCCAATTTCCGAACTGGCCAGCAATGTTAAACAAGTTGAAAATTGCATGTGAAGCGTAGCAAATGAGGTGCGTTCGTACGATAACGGAGTTTTAAAAATATTACTCTCCTATATCAATCTCATAAAATTGTAAATAGTGAATTACAATTAAAATGCTCACCAAACAATGTTCTCCCTATACTATTACGTAATGGAATACTTTTGTGTGGCCTTGTCAATCAATAAGAAATGTTCTTTGCACCACAGATTATGTAAAATGTATATTATCATATGTACTTTATAGTTGCATATCAATTTTGTTAAGTTTGAATGAGTGCAACACCATTAAAATGCATTTGAAACATTTTTCCCCCATTGACCGTAATGTAACGGAATACTTTTGATTGTCTCTGTCATTGATCTATGCATCCGATTTTCATAAAATTTGAAATGACTCGACAAAATTAGGTAATAATTATGTATTTTAAATTTCAAAAGATTCAGTTGGGTAGTTTTTGCAAAGTTATATGCAGACGGACGGACTGAACGACCACTATAGGTGCTACGTATTTACTTACGAAAGCACCTAAAAATGACTGGGCAATTCTAGAATTGGCCAGATGAAATTGGCCAATTCGGGAAATAGATATAAGTACTCGGCTTAATCCTTTCTAACATAGTTGAAAATGTCTATGAATTCAAATAGTCTAGACATCAGCCTGTCTGTGATCTAACTCAAGTAAAGTTTCCAGTTAACTTGTTATTGTCATCGTATTTGGTTTATCAATTTCAATATTGAAAGGGAATTGTGTACTATTTTTGGTTAATTTAGTTGGGTACACAGAAATATTTTGTTTCAATATAATCAATGGAAATCTTTTTTACTGTACATTTTGATGTTACATTATCTTAATTACAAAAAAATTGGTACCTATGCATCATAGTTCGGATGTTGGCCAAGGCTTCCCAGCCAGTTCGCGAATTGGCCGGCCAAAACCCGAAATACGCTATTCCTTTCATGTATTTCGGGTTTTGGCCAGGAAGCTTGGCCAGTTCTAGAATTGGCCAGGCTCCGGGTATTGGCCACAACATATATATAAAGATGCAGTGTAATGGTAATTATTAATTACTTGCTTATGATATGTATAAATCTCTGCAACTTATCCTCTTCAGACCTGATGTATCTTATAGGATGCATATCTTTAAAAAAAATTTTCACGTATATAAATAATGTAAAAAAAAGAGAAATTGGTGTAAATGGAGGCCTAACAGATAGAAGAATTAAACAAAATAGTAATTTGTTTGTTATAGCTCTCTTTTAGTAAGCTACGTGTTATATAAAATTGGCTTGAAGCAAAAATGTACGAAACAAAAATGAAAACTCAAATAATTTTATTGTGTCATCATGTGTGAATCCTTTGTAGAGTCCATTAGTAATGAAAAATTACCAAATATATATTTATTTTATGTTTTTCAGTGTTTTTACAATGCAAAAAAGTAGAATAAAATTAAAAAATCCAAAGAAATTATCAAAAAATTTTTTTTGTCTCTCATCAATTTTTATCAACAAAAAATAAATTCTAATTTTTTTTGCTGATCAATCTTTTTTAGGTATCGGTTTGATAATATAAATCCATAACTGAAATTAAGAAAAGTACATAAATAAACCCTGGGTTCTGAAGAGGATAAGTATGTATAAATATCTCCAGCTTCTCCCACTGTAACACAGAAACAACTCTTTCAAAAATCAATTCATGATATCTATCTACATTAAAAATAACAATAAAAAAAAATATGCAAAAGTATTAAATAATAGGATGACTGGGTGGGTAGATGTTAGATTAGGGAGGAAGGGTGGAGCTGCTGCAAAATTTGTGCACATATGTTAATTTAGTGTATATAAAGGTACAGTGCAATAGTAATTAATAACTTGCTTATGATATGCATGTTGCCTTACCACTCCTTTATAATGCCTAGCAGATTTAATTCACAGTTTAATTTATGGCTAGATAGTTGTCATTTCATTCTCAAACAAATAACTCTTTTAAATACAACAATTCTTTCAAAAATCAATTCATGTATTTATATACATTAATAATAACAAATAAAAATATACGAAATATTAAATAATAGAATGACTGGGTGGGTAGATATTAAGATTAGGGAGGATGGGTGGAGCTGCTGAAAAATTTATGCACATAGGTTAATTTTATGTATGTATATACATACATACATACATACATACATACATACATAGGTGCAGTATAATAGTAATTAGTTATTTGTTTATGATATGCATGTTGCCTTACCACTCCTTTATAATGCCTAGCGGATTTAATTCACTGTTTAATTTATGACTAGAAAATTGTAATTTCATTCTTTAAAATAAATAACCTTCGGTTTATTACATGGAATTTATCATCTTACTAGCACATTATGCATATTTTTAGATGATAGAGTAAGTTATTAATTCTCAAATAGTTCATTAAGATTAAAATGCAATGATAACTTGATATTTAAAACTTATAATGAATATGATTTATTGCACAATAGAGCGAATACTTTATCTTTATTTCCAACATTAGATGGTAGTGCTGAAAAAAATAAATAATCCCTCTTTGAAACACTTTTTGCATGTAATCTTCTTTGATTTTATACTCTAATGATTGAATATTTTATTGATTCATTTTATTCCACAAAAGTAACAATTCTTTTACAACCTTGAAAATCAATCATTATATCGAAAATTTCAATTTTTATAATATTTAATAAATCAATTACAGTAGAAGATCTTTATAACGCAATTCCATATAACGCAATTCTCCATATAACGCACGACCTTTCAGATGTAAACAATGAATTTTGCCATGAAGGAGCACCTGAATTTTAAGACTGTAAAAAATTGCTACTGTCTGAAAACTAAATTTCATGCATTAGTGCAATTTTACCTCCTTAATTTAGAACTTTTAAAGGAAAAAAATTATTATTACAATAAATGTTTTTGAAAATGAGCAATATAATGAATAAATTGGGTCCAGGTGTATCTGGATTATTTTTAAAACATATATTTAACAAAATGTTGAATGATTGCAATAATAGAAAAATTTATAATCTGGATAAGGAATGCAGTATAAAGGTAATTCTAATGTATTTTGATGTGTTTCAGACATATTTGTCTATATTTATGAGGTAAATTTGATGACGCTTGATATGTGATCCATATAATGCAAAATTCTATATAACGCACAACCTTGCGTTTTTAGGTTTGCGTTATATAGATCTTCTACTGTACTTATTATCTATAATTTTTTTTATTTAATAAAATATTTCATTTGGCGACTGTTTTTATTTCTTATTCGCCAAATCGTTCAAAAAGTGAGAGTTTGTTAGCTTGGAGAGAGGATGTTGTGTACTCACTGGTCATGTTATAACTCATAATAACACTCATTTAATGTTAGCTGTTCTGTTTGATAACAGGTGGCAGCACTATGCATTTCTGTGCTGTGTTCTAAAATCAGAACCATGGTGTCATGAATCAGTAGTTGGCTGTTGGATTTTGATGTGTCTAGAGCATAAAAGATGCTCTTGTCTCACATTTTATTTAACTTTGCCCAAAGTTGGCAGGGATTTATTTTTTATTTACTGTAAAATACTGTTAATCCGCCCCCCCAAATGTGACAAAAAATCGATTAGAGGGGGGCGCTTACACGGGATTTTTCCGTGATCGTTTCACAAAATTTGCAGGGATGAATCATGATGAAATGAATGAAATGTGAATCTTTGAATGAATCATGAATTTTGATACTTGAAGCAATACTTGAAAAAACTTGAGTTTTTAATAAAAACATAAATTCTTTTGAAAAAATGCAGAAAAAAGGAGACATTTGTAAAAAAAAAGGCCAAAAAAAACATGAAATCAATTAAAAAATTTCGAAAAAACGCACATTTCATCAAAGATTTATTCTGTTCTCAATCGCCTTTCAGATATTCATGATTTTTCTGCGATCTTTTGACATAATTTGTGTTTTTTTAGAAATTTTTTGACATAATTCGCGTTTTTACTGCAATCTTTCATCGAAATGTGGGTTTTTTGGCGATACTTTGGTGAAATTCATGATTTTTTCGTGATCCTTTCAAGAAATTTGCAGTTATTTTTTGTGATTCTTTGGCAAAAGTAGCGTTTTTTCAATGATTTTTTTGGGAGGGAGGGTGCTTTCTAGGGATTTTTTGAAAATTTCAAATTTTTTATAAAATGGGGAGGGGGCGTTTGATTGGGAAAGGCGGATTAATGGGATTTTACGGTAAATGTGTCCTTTCATATCAGATGAAAGAATTTGTGAAACCAAAAGTAAATATAATTTATAGCAGGGTTGGCACGGTTTAAACCAATTGGTTTAAACCATGGTTTAAACCACGGTTTAAACCAATTGGTTTTTTTCTCAAAAAAACCAATTGGTTTTTTTCGAAAAAATCTAATGATATTTTCTCATTTTTCTTTATAATATAAGACTTACAAATTGTATATAAATATTTCTACTTTTAACACTTTTTTTCAGCAATAAGTATTAGATATAGTGGGCCTAGGTTATTTTTTTTATGTATAGGATGAAAATCACTATGCATTGGTGAACATATTCCATTGCTGTAAAGAAAAATCTTAGAACATGTGAATTGATCAAAGATAAAATAGATTAAAAATATTCAATATTTAGTATAAAATATTTTCATTAAAAAAATGCAGATTATTTAAAGCAATCTATCATAACATGCACAAGCTTTTGAATATGGAGCTACAAAACTTGATGATCTTTAACATTTTGGTAAAATTATAAAAGAAATTTTTTTTTCTTGGGGAGATAATCTTTAAAAATCAAAATATGAAGGTGTATAAGAGAGTATTCAAAAATTGGGTGCTAGTTATAGTATTTTAACAATAACAAACTAATTTTTCCCCCTTTGTTATCCAGGGTTGTTAAATACCTGGGTTTTTTCAGAAAAACCAACCCACTGTGTTTTTTCAGGGTTTTTGGGGTTTTATCAGGGTTTTTTCAGGTTCTGGAAGTTTATTGGAGGTGGTTGAGAATGCTTGAAAAAAAATTTCTTATTACTAAATTTAAAGTAGCTAATTGATTATTACAATTATATGACATATATCAATGACAGTAATCAAAATTGTGATAAATTGATTATTAGTAATAATTTATAAAGTATTTTTTATTATTACTAAATAATAGAATAAGCCAAGTAATTCTACATGTCTACATAATTAAATTAGGATTCTAAGCATATATGGTATTTTGTTATGAGTTTCTATTGTATAACATAGAACGGATTACACATCAAAGTATTTTTTTAATGGGAAAAAATTTGTTACTTACACGTGCTACAGAGATTAATAATTATTTCTTTTAAAAATTGTGATGGTATAATTAGGACATTTCTTTTCTTTGGGGTGGGGGGTGATGGTTATAAACTTTGAGTGGTGTAGTGATATTAAAAAATATATTACAATATATTATATATGTAATATAAATACATTATATATGTAATTTAAAGTTGAAATTTTGAAAAAACCCACCCGGGTTTTTTGGGCTGGGCAAAATCATAACAACCTTGTTGTTATCTGCTAAATCTAATGACTATAAATGTTGATTTCAAATTGTCTCTCAAAAAACAAAACCCCCAAAAAGTATCTTTTTTTTTTTTTTTTTTTTCTTTTTTAATTATGGAAAATATTTACATTCATCAAACTACATCAGATGTTTATTATAAGTAATCAAAAGGTTGTTTATAAAGTTTTTCAAAGTATCAATGTTTCACTGTGTAGAGGAATTTATTGTTTGGACATAAGACTACTACATGTTTACTAATAACTGTTTAAATTAAAATATGATTTTTTTTTTCAATTTTCTACATAATTCACTCTAATTATTTAATTTAAATTATTTTAAAATGAATTTATACTACATATAATCCAACAATGTCTATTTTTATTAATAAATATGCATGTATATGTACTAAAAAAAGGATGTTTTTAAAAAAAACCCGGTTTAAACCAAAAAAACCTGGTTTAAACCAAAAAAACCGGTTTTTTTGGTTTTTTTCAAAAAAACCTGGTTTTTTTCCAACCCTGATTTATAGGAATTAAATATTTCCAATTAAGAAAAAAAATTTCCCAGGCTGATAATTGAACCCAGATACTTGGCTTACAAGGCCAATGCTTTACCGTTTAAGCTAACTGGGGCGGACAACCCATGAGCATTTTTCGCTCAGTTAACCTTGTAGGTCATGACATTTGGTTTGTCATTTAGACAACTCAACAGAATAGACCACAGGTAAAGGAACTACATAGAACGATAAGTATGCAGATAAGTTGCATTTTTTTTAACTCAATGAAACTGATTGGTAAAGTTATCATATTTCTATCTGAGTGAAAAGTAGCCGGCCGGGAATTGAATTGGAATCCCAGTTAGCTTAAGAGGCCTTAAGTATCTGAGTTCGATTCTTGGCCTGGGCAATTTTTTGCTCAGTTGGAACTACCATTTATCCGGAATGGTTGGGGTCAGATGCATTCGGAATAACTGGTTGGGCAGCAACCATTTGGTAAGTTTTATTTAATATATGTGGTTGTGGTATTACTTCTAATCTTAAACTAATTATTAGTTTGGTTTGGTTTATTTTTTGTTGTCCGATTATTTATGCAAGGGATATAGGACCAGGGAGGGGAGTGCCCTTCGTGGGGGGTCTTTCTAAGGGAACCTAACCCGTATTTACGCAAAGTTCGAAGAAAACCACAAAAACTCCGAACGGTTAGGCCGACAGCCGCAATTGGGTTCGAACCCAGCACCTGCCGTCTACCAGTTGAGAGGTCCGTACCTCTCGGCCACTGGTGGGAAATTAATTATTAGATTACTTGAACTAAGAATGAGATGCAAGTAAGATTAAAAAAATAGTTTGGTTTGGTTTATTTTTTGTTGTCCGATTATTTATGCAAGGGATATAGGACCAGGGAGGGGAGTGCCCTTCGTGGGGGGTCTTTCTAAGGGAACCTAACCTGTATTTACGCAAGGTTCGAAGAAAACCACGAAAACTCCGAATGGTTAGGCCGACAGCCGCAATTGGGTTCGAACCCAGCACCTGCTGTCTACCAGTTGAGAGGTCCGTACCTCTCGGCCACTGGTGGGAAATTAATTATTAGATTACTTGAACTAAGAATGAGATGCAAGTAAGATTAAAAAAATAGTTTGGTTTGGTTTATTTTTTGTTGTCCGATTATTTATGCAAGGGATATAGGACCAGGGAGGGGAGTGCCCTTCGTGGGGGGTCTTTCTAAGGGAACCTAACCTGTATTTACGCAAGGTTCGAAGAAAACCACGAAAACTCCGAATGGTTAGGCCGACAGCCGCAATTGGGTTCGAACCCAGCACCTGCTGTCTACCAGTTGAGAGGTCCGTACCTCTCGGCCACTGGTGGGAAATTAATTATTAGATTACTTGAACTAAGAATGAGATGCAAGTAAGATTAAAAAAATAGTTTGGTTTGGTTTATTTTTTGTTGTCCGATTATTTATGCAAGGGATATAGGACCAGGGAGGGGAGTGCCCTTCGTGGGGGGTCTTTCTAAGGGAACCTAACCTGTATTTACGCAAGGTTCGAAGAAAACCACGAAAACTCCGAATGGTTAGGCCGACAGCCGCAATTGGGTTCGAACCCAGCACCTGCTGTCTACCAGTTGAGAGGTCCGTACCTCTCGGCCACTGGTGGGAAATTAATTATTAGATTACTTGAACTAAGAATGAGATGCAAGTAAGATTAAAAAAATAGTTTGGTTTGGTTTATTTTTTGTTGTCCGATTATTTATGCAAGGGATATAGGACCAGGGAGGGGAGTGCCCTTCGTGGGGGGTCTTTCTAAGGGAACCTAACCTGTATTTACGCAAGGTTCGAAGAAAACCACGAAAACTCCGAATGGTTAGGCCGACAGCCGCAATTGGGTTCGAACCCAGCACCTGCTGTCTACCAGTTGAGAGGTCCGTACCTCTCGGCCACTGGTGGGAAATTAATTATTAGATTACTTGAACTAAGAATGAGATGCAAGTAAGATTAAAAAAATAGTTTGGTTTGGTTTATTTTTTGTTGTCCGATTATTTATGCAAGGGATATAGGACCAGGGAGGGGAGTGCCCTTCGTGGGGGGTCTTTCTAAGGGAACCTAACCTGTATTTACGCAAGGTTCGAAGAAAACCACGAAAACTCCGAATGGTTAGGCCGACAGCCGCAATTGGGTTCGAACCCAGCACCTGCTGTCTACCAGTTGAGAGGTCCGTACCTCTCGGCCACTGGTGGGAAATTAATTATTAGATTACTTGAACTAAGAATGAGATGCAAGTAAGATTAAAAAAATAGTTTGGTTTGGTTTATTTTTTGTTGTCCGATTATTTATGCAAGGGATATAGGACCAGGGAGGGGAGTGCCCTTCGTGGGGGGTCTTTCTAAGGGAACCTAACCTGTATTTACGCAAGGTTCGAAGAAAACCACGAAAACTCCGAATGGTTAGGCCGACAGCCGCAATTGGGTTCGAACCCAGCACCTGCTGTCTACCAGTTGAGAGGTCCGTACCTCTCGGCCACTGGTGGGAAATTAATTATTAGATTACTTGAACTAAGAATGAGATGCAAGTAAGATTAAAAAAATAGTTTGGTTTGGTTTATTTTTTGTTGTCCGATTATTTATGCAAGGGATATAGGACCAGGGAGGGGAGTGCCCTTCGTGGGGGGTCTTTCTAAGGGAACCTAACCTGTATTTACGCAAGGTTCGAAGAAAACCACGAAAACTCCGAATGGTTAGGCCGACAGCCGCAATTGGGTTCGAACCCAGCACCTGCCGTCTACCAGTTGAGAGATCTGAACCTCTCAGCCACGATTAAAAAAATAGAACTTGATAGATTGTAATTTATGGGAATGCATTAAGAACAAAAATTCTTGTTTACTCTGCATGAAAATAGAAAACATCCGAAGTATAACTAAATACATTTCCAATCTCAAATACTAGAGATGCAATCATCAAATTATACAATTGTTTCAAGCAATATTTATGTGAAATTAGATGCGCATGACACTTTTTTTTCTGCAAAGATTCCATCATCATAAATTAGAAATATCATTCCGGATAACTGGTTTTCCAGTTAACTGGTTCTGTACTGTATTTAATTTGCATGATAATTTTACCAATCAGTTTGACTGAGTTAAAGAAATGCCATTTAATTATAATTTATTCTTTGTGTCAGTGGCGGATCCAAGGGGGGGGTCATGGGGGTCATGACCCCCCCCTGGAGCTCTTCAAAGAGGGATGTACAGTCTAAGTAAAAAGTGCTAAAACAGGAACGCAAAATTTTTTGGGAGTGATCGACGAAATCTGAAAATTTTCCACGAATGGTCTGCGAAATTTGCGATTTTTCTTCACTTGATTAGCAAAATTCACGATTTTTTCGCCCTCGATCGGTGAAATTCGCGATTTTTTCGAAGCCGATCCACGAAATTCACAATTTTTCCATGCCTAATCGACGAAATTCACGATTTTTTGGGTGTGATCGACGAAATTTGAAAATTTTCCACGAATGGTCTGCGAAATTTGCGATTTTTCTTCACTTGATTGCCAAAATTCATGATTTTTCCGTGCCCAATCCATGAAACTAGCACATTTTTCCGTTCTTGTTCGATGAAATTTCTTCAACCGCTCAAAGATTTTTTAAATTTTTCCGCGCATCATGGACAAAATTAGCGATTTTTTCGTCCCGAATCAACAAAGTTCGCGAGTTTTTTTACCTCAATCGCCCAAATCCGTGCTTTTTACGAAGCCGATCGACCATATTCGCGATAATTTCTTTCACGATCGATGGAATTGTCAATTTTTGTTCGCCATATCAATGTAATTCTCGATTTTTTTCATTCCCGATCGACTGTATTTGCGCTTTTTACGAAACTGATCGACCATATTTGCGACTTTTTCGTTCCCGATCGACAAAATTCGCAATTTTTCCGTGCCCTACCAAAAGCGATTTTGTTGTTCCTGATCGAATAAATTCGGGCTTTTTACGAAAGCCATCGACCATATTCGGGATTTTTCCATGCCCAATCGGCGAGATTCGCGCCTTTATCCGTTCTTGGTCCCTGAAATACCGCACCGAACAATGAAATTCGCGATTCTTAACTGACTGATGAAATCTGCATTTTTTCCCCGTCGTAAATTGATGAAATCTGTAATTTTTTTCTCGCGATAAACTGATAAAACTCGCTATTGTTCTGCAGCCGCTCAAAAAAATTTTCGATTTTTCCGTGCATCATCGACAAAATCTTCGATTTTTCCTTGCCCTATCAACGAAATTAGCGATTTTTTTGTACCGATTCGACAAAATTCGCGAGTTTTTCGTACCCAATCGCCCGTATCGCTCTTTTTACGAAAACAATTGACTACATTCGCGATAATTTCTTTCCTGATTCACAAAATCGGCAACTTTTGCGTTCCATATCAACTCGAAATTCGCGATTTTTTATTCCCAATTAACAAAATTTGCGATTTTTCCGTTCCCGATCGAATAAATTCGCGCTTTTTACGAAGTCGATCGACAAAATTGGGATTTTTTCGTGCCTTATTAAAGAAATTTGCGATTTTTTTCGTTCCAGATCGACAAAATTCGCGATTTTTCTGAGACATACAGACAAAATTAGAGATTTTTCGAAGACCGATAGACAAAACTCGCGATTTTCCAATGTACAGTTGACGATATTCGATTTTTTTCGCGCTCGGTCAACGAAATTCGCGTTTTTTTCGCGCGGTAAACAGACAAAACTGGCGACTTTTCTGCAACCTATGAACAAAATTTGCATTTTTTTCAAGTGTTATAAAAAAATTAGACTTTTTTTCTTTGCCCGATAAACGAAATCTGAGATTTTTCGTGTCCGATCGACAAAATTCGTGATTTTTCCGTGCATAATCGACAAAATTCGCGATTTTTTCATGGCCGATCGGTGAAATTTGCTATTTTTTATCGTAATTCCGTTTTCACAAGATTTACTGTATTTTAAAATTGCTTCATTAAATCATCTGTCAAAAGTTGTGACCCCCCCCTGGAGGTTGGGCTGGATCCGCCCTTGCTTTGTGTTTTGAAGATTTATGGTTGTAAAAATTAAAAACCTAGATAGAGAAAGAAAGTGAGTGGATGTTTAGATTAAGAAGGATGGGTGGAGCAGCTGGAAAAATTTGTAATTTAATGTATATATGTATAAAGGTACAATGTAATAATAATTAATTACTTGTTTATGATATGTATAAATCTCTGCAACTTAAGTATGTATAAACAGCGTTAGAATTCCTAAAAAAAAGTCACTGGTCCCAAGGACCAGTAAGCATGAGAATTTACTAGTCCGCAGACTTCATCACTGGTCCGCTACATAAAATTCTATTACATAATTTTAACACTTAGAGTGGCCTCTCCCGCCCCCCTCCCTGGAAAATAAACCAATCTTACTTTGCATTTATCCAAAATTTTCAGCATAATAAAATGTAAAATTATAATTTGCTAAAAATTAAATAAAATTTTTTTTTCGTGCTTTTTTGTCGAAATTTCTGTTTTTTGCGTTATTTTGACGAAATCTTTTGTTTTTTCGAGATTTATTGAAGAAATATACCGTTTTTCGCGATATTTTTTGACAAAATTTGCCATTATATCGCGATTTTTGGACGAAACTTGCCGTTTTTGCGCGATTTTTTGAAGAAATCTGTCTTTTTTTCGGGTTTCAGGATGAAATTATCCATTTTTTCGCGAATCTTTTGACGATATTTACCGGGAATCAGCCGTTATTTAGCGATTTTTTTAAAAAAAATTTTCGCTTTTTGCGATTTTTTTTACAAATTTTGCCGTTTTATCGCGATTTTCGGACAAAATTTTTCGTTTTTTCACGTTTTTTTGAAGAAATCTGTCTTTTTTTCGCAATTTTTTGAAAAAAATCTGCCGTTTTTCATGATTTTTTTTGACAAAATTTGCCATTTTATCGCTATTTTAGGCGAAATTTGCCTTTTTTTCGCGATCTTTTGAAGAAATCTGCCTTTTTTTCGGGTTTTGGAATGAAATTAGCCATTTTTTCGAGAATTGTTTGACAAAATTTGCCGGAAATTAGTCGTTATTTCGCGATTTTTTAACGAAATTTGCCGTTTTTTCGCGATCCTTTAACGAAATTACGCGTCTTGTGGGACGCTTAAGAGCTATTTTTTTTTGGGTCCTTATCGCCGATTTTTCGCGTAATTTACGCGCTATAGTGCGTCCGCGGCATCGCTGATTAATAAAAAAAATCTTATGTGCGATCGGTTGCGGTTCTCTCAGGGCCTGAAAAAAAGCACTGGTCCTGCGGACCACTAAAATTTTCAAATTAGTGGTCCGATTGAATTATCGGTGGTCTCGGACCAGCGGACCACCAAGGATTTCGAACGCTGATAAATATCTCCAACTTCTCCCACTATAACACAGAAACAACTCTTTCAAAAATTAATTCATGATATTTATCTATCTACATTAAAAAAATAATAAAAAATCAAAAAATTGTAAATCATAGCATGACTGGCTGGGTAGATGTTAGATTAGGAGGGATGTGTGGACATGTGTTAATTTAATGTACATGTATAAAGGTACAGTGTAATAATTAATTATTTCTCAACCTAGAGAAAAAAGAACATGCATGATGAGTTCCAGCTGAACCCCTGAAACTCAAAGGTGGGAGGATCTCGGGATCTGGAAATTATTTCATAGAAAGTGAAGTGGGTGTACCTTCCTGAATGGCTTGATCTTGGTGTGCATGATGAAGTGGAACTTGCAGAGCTCGCAGCACCGGGTGTCCGAACTCTTGATCCACTGCTGCAGGCAAGACTGGTGCACGTAGCGGAGGGAACCCGAGCAGAAGCACGGAGAGATGAGGGGGTAGTCGGGCTCCTCCCCCTCGCAGTGGCATATCCTACACATGTCACCACCCTGCATTAACAACAAATGACATCAGAGATAAAGGGAAAGAAGAATGTGATGGGTGACGCTAGCTGAAAGAGCACAGGTGGAAGACAAAAGTGGTGCCAAAAACAATAAAAGACAGACAGAAAATAATAATCATATATATTAAAACAGTAGCCTACTTCTTTACCAGCAACTCAAATTGGTCTTTGTGTATGCATGAAGTTGAACTTATTAGGCCTTCTAGATAGAGAGAGGTCGAAGCAAGTCTGGTTAGCTCAGTGGTTTAAGGCACGGATTTATAGCTCTGAGCTTTTGTAGAGGACTAGAGTTCGATCCCAACGATCAGCATTTTTTTTTTTTTTTTTTAATAATGATACATTTTACTACATGAGGAAGTTATATGATTGTTATTATTATTATTTTGATGCTTTATAATTAAATAAAATTTAACACTCAACAATGACTTTTTAAGTAACAATTTTATTTTTAAAATATTTCAAGTCATTAAAACATAGTAATTATCAGAAATAAACAGCCAATTTCCAATCCAGGGCTTTAGAGGTAAATTTGCAAGAATAAAATTATTGAAAATCTTTACAAATTGCATTCTTAAAAAAATAAAATAAAATAAACAACAATAAATACAACACACAAATTGTAAAAATGTCGTAAAACTTAATTTAACATCTAGCAATATTTAGTAGGTTAAACTGACAGAACCATGAAACGCTTTGAATCTGTTGGAATCATTCAAATAAATCAAGTTTTCAAAACTTTATTTAGGGGTAACTAATTAATTTTTTAACATGTTTATCGTCAAATCTTGACGGGTACTATCTAGTAATAATTAACAAAAGTTACAATGACTAAGACATCATCAGAGATAAAGGGAAAGAAAGATTTCAAAGAATGCGACTCGTGACGCTAGCTGAAAGAGCACAGGTGGAAGCAAAAGTGGTGCCAAAAACAATAAAAGAGAGAGAGAAAATAATAATAATAAGTACATACCTGTAGTCCGTTGCCAGAAGATGAGACCGTCGAAGGTTGTGAGGAGTGTCGACGGTCCATCCGGGGCAGCGGGGGAGGAGGAGGGGGGGAACACAGGGCGTCCGGAGGAGGCTGAAAGAAAAAATTTAACAAATGACAATGAATATTTGGAAAACAATATTTTCAAAAGACTAACACTTTAAAAGACTTGTAAATAAGTTCTATAACTTAAACTAATAATAATAATAATTATATATGTAATAAAATAAAAAAAAAATTGCGCCATTTTGTTCTCTCTTAACTTCAATTCTAAAATTTGTGGAACATATTTCAATCTTAGTTTCGTAATGTATTAACTTGTAACAGCTAAAATTCTTTTTCTTATTTTATTTATTAATAAATTATTGCTTGCTTTTCAAAAAGGCGAAAAGTATTTCGTAACCTTTTTAATTTCTGGAATATTCCCGGGATTTTAATTTTATTTTTTATTTAACATCGCGTGAGCGGTGTTAATGCGCGTTGTTAAAGGGCTTGTTATTTGCGAGGAAAAATATAGATCCTGCCTGAGGACACACCTCCTTAGACCAATCAGAGCTGTTCATCTTTTGACGTTTAGATTCAAGTTAATCCTAATTGGATTTTTAAATTGATTGACGCAGAGTAGGAGGGAGCTAGTTTGTCGTGAAAATGTTCCTTTTCCATTTTGGCTTTTTAGGAGCGTTAGAAAGCATCTGTCTTTAAAACTAGTAAGACGTTCGTTTGGTTCGTCCGATAAATTGGAATATTTAATGATGTCGATTATTTCATGAAGTTTGGAGTACTCGATGTGTGCAACACTTAATGCTGGAATGACTTCGTTTGCCTTATGACTTATAATAAATATGAATTGCAAAGACTTAGTGGCTTGATTTTTTACGGGGAAATTCCCAATAAAACTCTTTCGTTGCTTGAAAATTTACACTACGGCTACAGAACCTTGAGGCTGATTATTAGATATTAATAAATGTGCTGTATGCAACCCTGGTGATGCACGGGAGCTTGTACGGTGTTGTGGAATCTCGACGTTGTCACTGTTCTCGTTACATATATATAAAATCCCTCCGTGTATAACGATTCCGAAGTCAACCCATCCACGAGAAAAAGAAACTTATTGCGACCAATGACAAATTTCATTGTGAAAAGTTACCTCCGATTTTAAAGGCTATCAATTTCCTGTCGAATGAAAACGTTCCCATAATTGTAATGGAGCGTTCTCATTGGTCAGATTTACAGTGAGAGCTGTAAATGACATCATTACATTTTATTGCGCTTTGAAATCTTTTCCCTATTTCAAACACAATATTCACTGTTAAAAATTTGACCCTTTTGCTGCATCGTCACTTCCCAGCTTTTATCGAATATTTCCCTATTTTGACCCATGAGAATGTTCCATAATACGGAAAAGTAATCATTTTCTGTAAAAGCTGTGTCATGATGATACAGCAAAATGGTCAAATTTTTAACAATGTTTAATTAAGACTTTTTCTTTAAGGAAAGCAAAGGTGTGTTTTAAATATAATATTGTTGGAATTTTATTTTTATATTCAATTTTTTTTTTATTTATTTTTTTATAGTCATGAATGACTCCACTGTCCCATAACGAATCACGATTGTTTACTCTTTATTGTTGACATTTGTTTTCGATCTTATAAAGTGTTTTCTTTTAAGTATTAACTAATGGCATAAAATAGTTAATTAACAAATGTTTTAAAATAGCATTATTAGTGCACGTTTTGCATTATTAGTGCATATTAATTTGCATGTTTTTTGTGAAATAGTTACTGTAATTTTGTAAGTGAAATTCGTTAGCTGCATATTCTATGCCATTATTTTACCCATTCAATTAATAATTTGGCTACCCTCCCACATTTCGTCTGGAAATGGCCAAAATGTTTTATACATTTTGAATATTTTTAAATATTTTTTTGTTGTATTTTCACAATGTATTCTTTTATAATTGATTTTTTGCCTTACTTTATTCTTTTAAAATTTATGCATTTACTATTTGTTCATTACAATCCCTCCCCATCCACCAGATAGTTTTGAATGCAGATTTCTATTGAAATTTTTTTTTTTTTTTTTTGGATTTTCTCAAAACTGTTTAAGCTTAAAGTAGCTGTGATTGACCAATGTTGTAATGTTTTATCATCCTTTTAAAAATGTAAATACGTCATTTTGATGGGCTATCTTCTAGTAACTAATATTGATGATACTTTGTTATACCATCGACCAAAATACTATCACCAGACTCAGTGCCTGATTTACGGCAGGGCCTCCAATTTTCAGGGCCCCCCCCCCCCCCCCAAATGCTGCTGAAAAGTTTTCAACTATTGTCCAAAATCAATACAACTGCTTACAAAATCTGGTGGAATTTTACATTTCATTCTACATTCTACTGCGTTCATATTTTATTTTTACAACGTTGTGTATTTTGGTTGAAACATTTGTATTTAATCACATTATTATAGTGAATACTTTCTTTTATCTTTATCACTTTAAAAATACATTGTATTTTTTATTCTTATTTAATCATGTTCCTGTTCTTGTCAAATTATTTGGGGTTGGTGAGTGGAGTTCATAGGTGGCAGAGTCCCACAATATTTTAAATAACTACAGTTTGGTATTGCGGAATATTTATGATTAGTTGTTGCATACTTTATCATTCCAGACATATAAACTTGCGTAGCAAAAGATAATTATCAATACACAATTAATTGTACTACTTCTACTTATTTAGATTTCATATTTTGAAATAGTTATTTAAAATCCTAAATAACTGATTATCATATTTAATTTTTTAATTTGTATTTAAAAGTGATTCAATCGTGAAGTCAATCGTGGTTATCTTAATAGGTAACTTTTTTTTTGGGGGGGGGGGGGGATCTCAATCTTTTTGTAAGCAACTTTCTAAGGGGCAATGTACCATACAACTTTGCAATGTACCATAACATTGTAAGCATCTGTGCCCAAGGCCCCCAAATTTGTAAATCGGTCCCTGACCAGACTATAAGATTAAGTACCAATAATGGATGAGATCGTGAATGTCCCATCCAACAACATTAAATGCGATACACATGTTTAAAACATCATTAAGTGATTTTTATTTTATTAATATTCTAAAAAATATTTATTTTTTTGCTATTTAAAGTAAAAATTATGTCAATATGTATAACTTGACTATTAGTTTGGCAGGATAACCAAGTAGTACCATAACATTTTTAGGATGATCAACATGTGGTTTACGCCATAACAGAGTCCAATATTACGTACGCCATGGATTAACCTTTTAACTGTCATGCCCGAGATAATCTCGGGCACGCCACTGTTGCTCCTAAATGTCACGCCCGACACTTACTCGGGGTAGATTTTTTTTTTCGTGCATCTAATTGTCAAACCCGAATCTAACTCGGGAGAACTTAATTTGGGCATTTCTCAATAGATGGAAGCACTATAAAGGTGCACTTATGAGTTTATGTCAAAAAAGCACAGGATTTTTTTTTTTTTTTCTTCTTTGTAGTGAAATGGCATCCAATTCCTTGAAACGTACTATAGATGATATAGATTCTTCAACTGAAGATGAAGATTTTGAAGGCATTGATACTGTGACTCAAGTGGAACTGAAGAACTAAGGTAACTAACTGAAGAACTAAGTGGAACAAAGGTATTCTTTTTTATCTATCAATTCTTAGAAAATAATGCTACGCTAAAAACATATTTTATCACTGCAGAGAAGCTGCCGTTCGGAATGACAGCCGCGTTGAGCAAATATTCAGTGGTTAAAAAAACTTAAAATATTTTATGTATGTAATTCAAAATAGTATTTTTTAACTACTAATTGTGTTTTGTATTGTACTAAACATTTCATTTTTGCAATAAAAAAAATTTTACATTTAATGTACTTAAATTATCAAAATAACTTGACAGTTAAAAGGTTAAAAATTAATATTCCTGTACCAATCCCATGCAAATTTTAAACCAAGTTTTAGTTTTGCAATATCCAGTCCAGACTCATATTCATCCAGAGGATGCTGAAGGAAGAAAATAAATAAAGTAGACTCCCTCAAATCCGCACAGCTTGGGACCAGAGGTTTTGCTGATTTTAGAATTTTGCGGATTTCTGGTCATTGCTTTGTTTATATTTCTTTTAAAAGTAATTTGAATGTAATTAATAATGAAATCAAAAGTATAATGAATACCTACAATACATTAAAATGTTAAAAAAATAAGTACTAAACTAAAATAATACAAATTTAGATCATTTTTAAAATGATTTAAATACAAAAAGCAAATGTCAAGTTAATAATCAATAATGTAGAATTAAATATTCATTACAAAGATGAATTTTTTCCCCTAAATTAGTCAATGAAATGTGCCTCATAAAGGTACATTTCTAATTCACATCAGGATCATAAAATAAGAGTTTTATTTCAGGTTTAGCTACACTTAATAACTAAAAATCTTCATTAATACATAAATATATTTGGTAAGACTATGATTACCAATGATATCAGCAACATCTTGATTTTTTCAGAAATAAATTATTCTTTCTTCATGAAAAAATATGAATTCAATAATTTAACAAAAATTACAAATTAAAAAAATATATAGAGTTGATATGAAACTAAAAAAAAGAGTCAAATTTTGCATTTACATCTGAACTGAAAGTTTCATTGTTTACATCTGTAAATTATGTGCGGATTTTAGAGAGTTGTGGATTTGAGGGAGTCTACTGTAAATAAGATGTCAGCACTCTTACAGTATTACTTTTTAGTATTTCATGGCGAAATATAATAAAAAGAACATTGCCCAGTTAAACTGATGGCTCACATACTAATTGTACATAGACGCTGATTAAGTTTTGGTGTAAATTGGACCGCAGGTGGCGCTGCTATACTACGTTTTTCATGATTTTAACGATTGCTATATCTCAAGAACTAATGCACAGAATTTCACCAAACTTCAGATTCCGCAATACCTTGAGATACATTGCCACTGATAAGGTTTTGGTGTGAACTGCCCAACAGGTGGCACTGCTATGCTACATTTTGCACGATTTTTGCGACAGCTATATCTGAAGAACTAATGCCAGAGAACTTGATCAAATTTCAGATTCTGTTACACTAGAATATATAACATAATTAGACGATGATTACATTTTGGCATAAACCTCACAACACATGGTTTAATTGATGTGATTTAAATAGAAGAAAGTTTTGTGATGACCACAACATACTAGTTTTATTGTTATATCACTAGAATGCACATGTGTTAAGATCAGTAATGGCAGTTACTGAAAAATGTGCATAATGACTGTGTGTACTGAAAAACGTGTAAATAAAACTACTAAAAAATTAAGGAATAACATTAAAATTGGGTAATTTTTATCTAAATTGAGCTTTAAATAAAGCTAATCAACAAATTTACATTTTAAATAATTTTTGTGTTACATTACTCGAAATGTAACGTAAGTTACAAAATGTGAATTATTAGCGAATCAAAAAAGGTTTCTTTAAAATAAACCATCAAAAAAAAAAAGAACATACCCCAATGATGAATTATCCTAAACTATCTTCGGCACAGATGTCATATACGCACCACATTTGCACCTGTTTTTCTACCCCCGCCAATTTGGCATTGCACATTTGTGCCAAGGAGCAGACTTGCATAAAACCAAAAACTTTCTGCGCACGTAAATATTAGGTCAAAAACTTTCTGTAAATTAATTAAATTATGCGATATATTATTTTGACATGGATGAAATTTGCATTTTTTATGCAACTCATGGACGTACTTTGCGTTTTTAGAGCGATCTGTTAACGAAATGCGTGTTTTCATAGGCAAAATGAGCGTTTTTTACGCAATTCATGGGCAAAATTAACTTTTTTATGCAATTTGTGGACAAAATTTGCCTTTTTTTAGGATATTCGAGGACGAAATTCATGTTTTTCGCATGGTCTTTGGAAGAATTTCCTGTTATTTATGCGATTCGTGGACGAAATTCACGTTTTTTGTGCGATTCATGAACGAAATTCATTTTTTGGGCTATGTTTTGTCATAACTTACATTTTTTGCACAGTCCTTTGTCGAATTTCACATTTTTCGTGTAAGTCTTAGTCGAAATGTGCATTTTATCCAGATTCTTTGTTAAAATATGCATATTCTCCGGATTCTTTGATGAAATGCTCGTTTTTACGTGATTCTTTGTCGAAATGTGTGTTGTTAATGTAATTCTTTGTTGATATGTGATTTTTTTTATGCGATTTTTTTCGAGATGTTTGACAAAATTCGCATTTTTATCAAGATCTTTTGATGAAATTTGTGGGTTTTTTTTTTTTTTTGCTATCCTTTGACAAAATTTGCGTTTTTTCATGACTCTTCAATGATATTTAGCACTTTTTCCGCTGAACTTTGACTAAATTAGTGTTGATTTCTGTGATATTTTGACAAAATTGGAGGTTTATATTTCTTTAACACTAGACAAATTTGATTTTTTAAGACAACTGTCTGTCAAAATTTGATTTTTGGTGCTCGAAATTTCGGACTGATGAATTTTTAAAGTTTTCTGCATCAAATGTCTTAAATTTTTCGAAAATTCAAAAGTCTGCTTTGCTTTTAATTGTACGTTAACAGTAAATAATTTGTACATAAAATTAGGGGAGTGTTTTTAATTTTTTGATACTTAAAACTTTTTCCTAAAATTTCCTGCACATGCCGTACGCACGTGCGTCTATATTATACAATTCTGCCAAGGAGAAGATCCGTTTTAATAAGTTTATAACAATTGTTAGGACAAATTAAGGATTTCAGTGAAATGTGCTGTTTAAATAATGCAACTGTATTTATTCAACATGGCAATAAGTATTAATATATATGATGTGAGAATTATATTTACTGTTTTGTAACTTATAAAGTTTATCATTTAAAACTGTTTATTTATTGTTTGCTTTTTCATTACTTTCATGTTTATTTACTGCTATTTTTTCAAGTAATTCTTTACAATATTTTTATTATATACTATATCAATAAGTATTTATAGCAAACTATCTTTTATTTCCTTTTTTAAAATACTAGAATCTCTTTCATTTTTTCAGGCTATTTTATTTTCATATTGCAATAAAAAAATCATGTGCTGTTATTGCATGCAATTTGTAACATACAATCAAACACAAAATTTTCACCAAATCGGCGAGGAAAAAAAAAAAAAAGTGCAAATGTGGTGCATATATGACATCTGTGCCCATCTTCATTTCCACTCTAATGCCATAATGTTAATGATAGAACATTTCAAGTAATCAATATTATAAGAAACCGTACCAGGCGGGTTTTTTTTTTTTTTTTAAGTCTACTTCTTTATTAAGTTGAACTTTATATTGAAAATATCTGCCTTGAGTTATTTAAAAAAAAACAATTGTGAGATTTTGAAACATTTGTTTTGATTTGTAGAAGAAACCATGAATTTTAAAATTTTATTATTTAAAAAAGGTTTCATAATTGTGCTTCTTAAATAACTCAAGGCAGATTTTTTTTTTCCAATACTAAATGTACTTATAAAAAGCTCTTGTTTATCAAAATGTAAGTTTGTTTTATTAAATATTATGTAAAGTAATTTTGAAAAGTAACATTTTAATACCTATAAAGTTTGAAATATAAAAGTATTTGGAAAGCTGAATATTCGATATTCGACTGAATAGTTACTATTCAGCTGCTGAATATTCAGTATTTGGCCCCAATATTACTATTTGGCCAGTTGAACATTCAGTATTCAGCCAGCTGAATATTCGGTATTTGGCCCAACAATTACTATTCTGCCAGTTGAACATTCAATATTCAGCCTAACAATTACTACTCGGACAGCTGAATAATTGATATTCAGCACAACAATTAATATTCAGCCAGTTGAGTATTCGTTATTTGGCCCAACAATTACTATTCAGTATTCGGCCCAACAATTACTATTCGTCCAGTTGACTATTCAGTATTTGGCCCAACAATTACTATTTGGTATTTGGCCCAACAATTACTATTCGGCCAGCTGAATATTTGATATTCGGCCAAATAGTTACTATTTAGCTGGCTGAATATTCGGTATTCGGCCCAACAATTACTATTCAGCCAGCCAAATATTTGGTACTCGGTTCACCTGCTAGCCAAACATTTGGCATTTGGCCAAAATCACTATTCAGTGCATCCTTAATTATTAACGAATCAAAAAGAGATTCTTTTTAACAAAACATCCAGAATAGAACTTACCCCAATGATGAACGCATTGATTTATCCTAAACTATCTTCATTTCCATTGTAATGCAGTCATGTTGAAGCATCTTTCAAGTATAATCAATATTACGACAAGCTGAACCAGGTGGGAACGCCGTTCCCAGAAATATTTAGTTTGTTTCTTAAAGAACAAAAATCACGCACGAGCACATTTTTTTTTTTTTTTTTAAATGAAACGATAATTATTTTTATAACAATAATTATCAAGTTTATTGATGAGCCTAGAGAGTTAAATGCTCTTCTTTAGAAAAATCTTTATTGAAAAAGCTAGTTCACTTATATTCATAAGCCGTATAGTGTCACCCTTGAAATATTTTTTTAGAAACCATATTTGAAGTCTTGGTTGTGATCAGGAAGAACAAAAGAAGACAATGCAGCTTTAACGTTCTTTATCAATATAATAATTGTAACTGTTACTTAAAAAAGTCCGTTTTTGGCTAGATGTTTTAAATTTGTTTTTTGCTTACTAGAAACATAGGCGTAGGAACCGGGGGAGCTCCGGCTCCCCCTGGGATTTTTCAGACGGGCTCAGCTCCCTCGAGAGAAATTGAAAAATAAAGTTTACTTTTTCTAGAAAATTCACGGGGAAAGGACGAGTGTTTCCAAACAAAAGATAGTTTTAATAAGATAAGAACAGACAAGCTATCCTTCCGCTCCAGCACAGTAAGAAAAATTGAGTTTTTAGCGAAGCACTTGACCTTACTAATGCATAAAAAAAGATTTAATCAAAAAACTTTTGATTCTCACATACAGATCGAATCCATATTCACGAATACAGCTTCAACCACGCCAGATCTCAAACAAAAGCTTAGAATACATGCTGATGATTTTGATTTGACAATCTTTCTGCAAAATTGACACGTCTACCAACACTAGTCCCGAACGGAACTGACAGAAATACGTTGTCGATCACAATTAAAATGATGTCATCACAGGAATTAGTAAACAATTTTTTTCTAAAGTTATCTTTTAGCAGAATTTATTTTGTTATTCTGATATCATTAGTGACAGCCGAGAGCTTTCAATGCTCTTCAAACACCGAACAACAATGGGTCAATATAGACTCAATCACTAGACGCTATATTGCATATTTATAAAGAAGAAGCCTTTAAAATTGATTTGGAAGAGATTGTAAAGAATTTGTAAGCCAAACAACAGAAAGAAAACTTTAACTTTTGGTAAATGGGAGTCCGGGAGCAGAATTGGCGCAACGCTGCGATGCACGTCGCAGACTCTTGGCAAGGTCTGCAGACTATTTTTCAACTGTCAAAAATTTACGAAAAATAAAAATTTTTCGGTCCTAAATGCAAAAATTCGGACATAAAATGTATCGCGAATTTCTGCAATTAGTCTTGGAAAAGAAATTTTGTCATAGATTGCGAAAAACACGCGAATTCCGTCCAAAGATCGCGAAAAAACGGCAAATTTCGTCAAAAAATCACGAAAAAGGCAAATTTCTTCAACAGATCGCAAAAAAAGCAAGTTTCTTCAAAACATCGCAAAAAACCGGCAAATTTCTTCAAAAGATCACGAAAATACGACAGTTTTCGTCAAAAATCACGAAAAAACGGCAAATTTCTTCAAAAAATAGTGAAAAAACGGCAGTTATCGTGGAAAGATCGCGAAGCAAAGGCGAATTTCTTCAAAAAATCACGAAAAAAAATGGAACATTTCATCAAAAGATCGCGAAAAAACAGCTAAATTCTTCAAGAGATCGCGAAAAGACTGCAGGTTTCGTTAAATATCACGAAAAAACTGCAAATATCTTTACAAAATCACGAAAAATGGCAAATTTCTTCATAAGGTCGCAAAAAACAGGAAATTTCTTCAAAAGATCGCGAAAAAACGGTAGATTTTGTCAAAAGATCATGACAAATCGGCAAATTTCTTGAAAAGATCACGAAAATGGAAAAGTTCTTCAATAGATCGCGAAAAAACGGCAAATTTATTCAAAAGATCGCGAAAAAACAGCAGTTTTCGACAAAAGATAAAAAAAACGTCAAATCTTGACAAAAAAGAGCGAAAAAATGCAAATTTCGTCAAAAGATCGCGAAAAATGACATCTCGTCAAAAGATCATGAAAGCCCCCCAAATTTTTTCAAAGGGGAGCCCCTCCCCCTCTTTCGGACGTATAAGGTGTTGAAAATTCCGAGAACAAAGGCAACTTCTTTTTAAAAGTATACTTTTCTTTTATGTCTATCACAAATACTTGGGAGGTTTGAGTGGATATAATGTAATGCGAGGAATTGGTCTGTAGATTGTTTTTTAAGTTTTTACTTGTGTTGCAGACTGCAGAAAAAAATTCTACTGCTGGGAATGGGAGTGGGAGAAGCCTGAAATTTGAATATTTTATTCGGTATCGTCCATAAATTGTCATCAAGTATATCGAATATAAATTATTTAAACTGGATTAAAAATTCGGTGATCTTTTGATATGCTTCTATTTTATACTCTTGTTTGTGAAAAGTGCAACACAAGGAACCCTCTGAAATGAATGAAATGATCCTCGCCACTAGCTTTTAACAATATGCTCCGCAGGGGCGTGCGAAGTGAAAACTGCTATTAGGGCAAAGTTACAATTTGGTGCTGCTTTCCCCCAACTTCTTCTTTAGACAGGCCAAAAGATGGCGTTGTTAGTATAAATTTGAGGCCTTTTAAAATTCTACGCCCGGGGCGACCGCCCCATTCGCCCCTCCCTACTTTCGCACGGTGCTGATGCTCCAGCTCCCCCTGTTTTTTCAAAGTTCCTACGCCACTGACTAGAAATACGGTCGCTCAACATCTACTCTATGAAAATGTGAGTTCCCACAAATATTTTTTTCCAACTACAGCACTGGCCTGATTCACGGAATGTCGATTATCCAGACCCATTTAAATATTTCTCAATTAAAAAAAGAAATCCATGCTTGTCTTTGACCCAATGTTACCATGGAATGACCCATATCAATGCACATTGTGCTAAGATATCAGTGACATAATATGAATTATTAACAAATCAAAAAGGTAGTGTTCATTCCAGGTCATTTTTGAAGGGTACAGAACTCTGCCCTTTTTCAAATTTACAAAATGTACCCTGCCTTTTTAAAAAGTAGTAAAATGCACCACTTATTTCAGTTAGAGAAATTTTATTTAAAATTTTTGGTACTACTTGGTTCTCCTATTCGACCAAAAAACTATCGCAAAACTATGAAATTAGATGCCAATAATGGATGGTCGTGAATGTCACATTCAATGATATTTAATACGATTCACGTGTTAATGTCATTAAGTGATTTTTATTTCGGCTTTTTATTGGTATTTTTATTAGTATTGTATGAATTATATGTTTTTTCGTTTATTTAAAATAAAAATTATGTATAATTTGGCTATTAGTTTGGTGATTTGTATAATTTGGTGAAAATGGTTGACGGGATAACAGAGAAGTACCAAATTTTCTTTATTCCATAGTATTTCTAAATTTGTGTTCCCAAAAATGATAGAATTTTCCCATTTCTTTAGGAAAAAGAACATGAAACTATTCAATCATGTTTTATTTTAATTGCATTATAAATTTTCATACCATAAAATAGATCAAAATTAATGTGACTTGATTTATTATACCTAAAAATTTTGTATTTTCCCCCCCTTCTATAGGCAACAACAAATTTTTTGTTCCATAAGTGCCGTTCTCTGCTGCAATAGTATATCCTTTTTAGTGAATAGCACCATGCCCTTTTTAGGTGCGTCCGTAATTATGTAAATACGTAGCACCTATTGTTGTCGCTCAGTCTGTCCGCATATAACAATGCAAAAACTACCCAACCGAATCGTTTGAAATTTAAAATACATAATTATAACATAATTTTGTCAAGTCATTTCAATTTTTATGAGAATCGGATGGATAGATCAGTTACAGGGACAATCAAAAGGATTCCGCTATATTACGGTCATTGGGGAAAAAAGTTTCAAATGCATTTTAATCGTTTGAAATTTAAAACATATAATTATTACTTAATTTTGTCGAGTCATTTCAAATGTTATGAAAATCGGATGCATAGATCATTTACAGGGACGATCAAAATTATTCCATTACATTAAGGTCAATGGGAAAAAAGTTTCAAATGCATTTTAATTTTAATGATGTTACAAAGGGTTGGGGTTTTGGACAGGACACGTGGGTTTTACTGTCCAAAACTGTACTAAAGTGTACAAAACTGTACTAAAGTGTCCAAAACCTAAAAAAATCTACATTTCACCACTGCACACTTATTAAACATATGAATAAATATCTCACAATATATTTTACTAACATTCTATTTAATTCTTTGGTAAATGAAAAAAAGTTCAAACTTTTCTAATATCTCTGCAGCATAAAAAGTTCTGTTACTGTTAAATTTGTGCAATAATAATAAGCAATTCTTTATAATACTACATATGTAGTTGAGAGGGGATGCTTTTATTTCCATTTTTGTGAAAGAAAAGGCTACAAAGAAATTTCTTTTAAATAATGTTTCATTCTAAATTATCTTTTCTAGATTATTGGATAATAAAAGAAAACAAATATTTAATTTAAAATCTAGAAGTTATTTTTTTAAATATCAGGGCCGTAACTAGAATCTTGGGGGCCCCGGGACAAACTAGTGAGGCCCCTCGCGCCCGGGGCAAATTGAAATATTGCCCCGGTCGCATTTTTTTCCATGCCGCTGTTTAAACGTACACAGTATGATAAGCCCAAAAATGACTAAAAAACGTAGAAACAACCCTACTCGGAAGACACTTGGCAGCGACGCAATTTTTGCCGATCCCACTGAAGCTAGCATAAGGGAGTAAATACGGACTTCTGATTGGTTGAATAATTTAAAGAGCGTTTTCTTTAGGTTCATTTTTGAGTTTATGTAACTTAATCATCCGTTTCTGTTTAAAAACCTTTTGAAAGGTGAATTTTGATATATTTTTTTCCAGTTTATGTATTTATTAATAGATAAGAAGAAAGATTTCCTAGAATTTTTTAGGTGCTATAATATTTAACAGATCAGAAGCCCTATTTTCTTCCTTACTAGCTTCTGTGGGATCGGCAAACATGCTGGGGCGACATGACACATTCGACTCGACATTCTGCTGTCTGTTCTAGAGCTGCTTTTGCATGCGACGCGTATGGAATATATCGACGGACATGCATAAATATTTACTCTAGCAGTTTGATTTTCTTTTATTACTAACTTTTAGCCAGGTGCTGGGCATTTTATAGGAAGTTAGACTAGAAATTAAAATCTATAAATTTTTAATCATCAGTTTGGGGCCCCTCAGGCTTGGAGGCCCCGGTGGTAGTTACGGCCCTGTTAAATACATATTGTTATTATGAATGTGCAAATACAAAAGCACTAAACAAAATAATTCACTGTAATGTGTTAAAAAGTACCACCATTTTTTTTTTTTTCCTTTCAGGGCAGAATGCTGATGAATCAGTATTAGATCATGTATGGATAACACAGCCTCAAAAATTGACTGACCAATAAAATAAGCATTAACAATTAAGTTTAACAGTTATTTTCAGTAATAACTCTTGGGAATTTTAATACCGTAATTTCGGGTGTATAAGCCGCGGATCAAACAATTCTTTTTGGACCCAGAAATCTTATTCAGTGATTGAAGAAAAATATTTACGTCAATCTAAGTAGTCACATTTCTTTCTTAAAAAATTCTGGGTCGAAAAAGAATTGTTTGATCCGCGGCTTATACACCCGAAATTACGGTAACAGAAATTATTACATATAATTAAATTTAGTATCGTTTTTATGCAATTACATTGTTACATAGGGTAGTTATGTTGTTAATATTTTTGTATTGTAATCATTTTTGTACTGTGTGCCAATTGCACAAACTTTAAGCATTGTTCTAACTAGGACTTCCCTCAGAGGGATTAGTCTGAGCGATATTGCTGAGAATACACATTTAATAACTTGCGATAAGTAAAGAAAATGAGATGTTACCTTTAATTGGTCATTCATTGTGATAAAATATGATGAAAATAAGCATATTGAATCATAGAATTACAAAATCTTATATATCTTGCATATACTATTTTTATAAAAGAAAAGCAAACCATGCATGGATATAAAATTGGAAATATTCAAAATGTTAAAAGTAATACAGAAAATAAAGCACCAAATTTTCCTATATTGGAAATATAACTCTTTGAAATGATGCCATGAACATAACCATAAGCTTCGCACCGATTTGAGAAACTATAAATAACATAAACTATTATGTTTGAAGAGAATGTAGTGTATTTTATGTGGTATGAAATCCGTCCGAATAGTTTATAATGTTGAATATATGTTTTCCACGGATGCAATGAGGTTGTAGATAAGAGTTAAGGAATCCTTTTTTTAAAAAATTTGCCCAAAACGAGCACTTACATCTTATAAGTTACTGTGATGCCAAAGTTATAGTTTCTGACCCCAACAGTATCTTAGAAATTGCAATATTCTCAATAAATTGGGTTTAAAACTTTTTCTAGAAAAAAAAAATGTTTAATTTGTGAAATTAAATTGCCGAATGTTTTAGAAATCGTTCATAACAAGAATATTATATCTTAAAAGTTGCCACCAAAAAAAAAAAAAAAAAAAAAGATTTCAAATGTTTAGTGATATCAACAGCAAAGAATTCTCAATTTTAGAACTTTTTTTGCTCGTGCATTGATGGTGATTATTGTTCCTACGCAAAATATAGTATATTTTGCAGCAAATATGGTTTCCAACATTTTTTGCCCACATTATTTTTTAAATCGGCTAGGTACTCCCAAAGATAACGAAAAAGACACAAACGTTAATGGTTTATAGCATAGAAACACAGAATCAAAAGCTATTTATCTCCTATTATGTACACATAAATTATCTAATTAGTGCTAGCAGATGCATTTTTAAATATACATAGATCAATATAATGCTTCATTTTTCTTTTATTAGTATTTCTTAGTATTCACTTTTCATTTATTTGTATTATTCAGTAAAAAACTCACTTTTTTAAGCCCGAATCACGTCAAACTTTTTATAAAAGCGCCTAAGTCCATATAACAGCGAAGTATTGTGAAGAACATTAAATACAAGGTAGTAAGATACTTAGCCAAACGCAGGTAATAAATCGCCAAATATTGTTCTTTTCGTCCTCTCTCGAAATGCATTTTTTCCGTAGATTTAAAAAACGCGATTTTGAGTCATCTTATTTAAATTCAAATAAATAAATAAGAGGAAGCAATAATAGCATAAGTCAAAACATTTTATTTCAGCATCAAGGAATTGTATCGTAATTACACATGTGGAAAAAAAGCTGCCTTTGGCCAAAAAACGTTGTCTTCACTAAATTTGAATCCGATTAAAAAAAAATACCGTGATTAATTAAAATGTTATAGGCAGAGCTGCCAAGTCTCCGACATTATGGATATCGGTATTTTAATATAGAAAATGTTTTATTAAATTTGAACATTCTGCGGATTTAAAAAATAACTTTTCCTATAAGGAAATTCTGCTGTGCAATAAGCGGGGGCTTGGCATCTCTGTATAGGAATATTTCGTAATCTACTTTTTAACCTTAAAAAAAGCAACGATCATTTTTCGGGTACAAAAAGTATTGCTAATTGTTCCATTTTGCATACAAAGTACTGATTGTAATATTAATACATCTATGGTGATAAATTTCCAATAATTTTTCAAATCCCATTTATTTCATTAAAAATATAAATCTTTTATTCATTTAATTTAAAATAAATGGTTTTTAACTAATTTCATAATACTTTTGAAATATCACTTTTCATTGGCTACTTGTTTAAAACATTTAGAAAATGGTTGATGTTTTCAGTCAAATATAGACTTTGGTCTGTCCGCATTTTATTTTTTTATTATTATTATTTATAATTGGTTGAGAAATATTCATACTTAATCCATAACGTACATAATATATGGCTCTGTTATTACATAAGTCACCTTTTTATTATCATAAAAATTTTGTTTTTACTGATTTTTATTAACTCAAAAGGAAAAATTTTGTGCTTTGAGCAATAGATGTCCGCATTTTATTTATTTATTTATTTTAACAAAATTCTTTGTATTTAGAAGAATTTTTATTTAAATAGGAAATCCAAATGTCGCTATTAATAAAGAAGAAAGTTAGAAAAAAAAGTTATAAAACGAGCAGACGTATACTATAATATATGGAAAAATGACGAATCCAAAAAAGACGTCGTATAAAATATCATCTTTTAAAGCAAAAAAAACGAGGTCTGATTATCGAGCCTGCTGATTACGAAATGTGCATTACATTAAAAAAACTGCAAATATTGATTTTTTTTTTCTTTTGTGCAGTTTTGGCTTCGAAAGGTGCGCTATGTTGCAAAAAGATATAAGCGACTATGAAAACACACTTGATAAACGTTCATGCTCAGTTTTACAAATAAATATGGCACATATATGCCCTATACACACCGAGGTACCTAATTGGTGCCAAATTGGCGTTCAGTTACCTAACATGCTGGTTATCATATAAATGTTACAATAAATTGTTTGTTCTAAAAATATAATCATTTATTGATTGTTATTTCTTTTTTTTAATAACAGAAAATGCTTTGTTTATTCCTTTTTTTTTCATTTTGAAATAAATAAATAACGTGTTATTATAGCATGCTATATATGTATCTGGTAATCAAAACGATTTTTTCGCCTAATTGGCATAAAAAATCTCGACAAACTGGCATAATGGCGACAAAATGGCATTATTTTACCTGAGATGGTAACCCGGCTTTATTTATTTATTGAAGTGAAAACTTCTTTAGCGGCGCTGAGCACTTTTTGTATGGGTAAAAACTTCCAAACTCGCGTCAGGGTCACGTGATGCTGATCGAAAAAGGGTAAGATCGAGGGGAAGGGAGAGGAACTAGTATCTCCCACTCTTTCTACCGTGCCTGAGTGTGCTGCTCCGTTTAGGCGGCACAGGGCGCTTGCGCGAATGTCCGTGTGTGTTTTTTTAAGTTATAATTGTATTTAAGTTTAACAACTTATACTGTTAATAGATGGAATAAAACGTTATGAAAGAAAAAGTATGACATTGTGCATTGATTATGCTGCAGTTTCCAACTACTTTTTTTCATTTTTTTTATTGTATTTAAATAATAACAACATAAATTGATACCAAATGGAATAAAATGTTAAGAAAGAAAAAACATGACATTGCACATCAATTACGCTGCACTTTCCAACCATTTTTTTCAATTCCTTAAATTTTCAATTGTATTTAAAGTTTAACAACTTACATTGTTATCAAATTGAATAAAAAGTTAAGAAAGAAAAGACATGACATTGCTCATCGATTATACTACACTTTTCAACCAATTTTTAAAATTATAATTGTATTTAAAGTTTAACAACATATACTGTTACCAGAAGGAATAAAATGTTAAGAAAGAAAAAATATGACATTGTGCATCAATTATGCTGCACTTTCCAACCACTTTTTTCAGTTTTTTTAATTTTTGATTGTATTTAAATAGTAACAACATAAATTGATACCAAATGGTATAAAAAGTTAAGAAAGAAAAACATGACATTGCACATCGATTATGCTGCACTTTTAAACCTTTTTTTATATATATATATTTTCAATTGTTTTTAAAGTTTAACAACTTATATTGTTATCAAATGGAATAAAATGATAAGAAAGAAAAGACATGATATTGTACATTGATTATGCAGTACTTTCCAACCAATTTTTAAAATTGTAATTGTATTTAAACCTTAACAACTTATACTGTTACCAGAGGGAATAAAATGTTAAGAAAGAAAAAGTATGACATCGCGCATTGATTACATTGCACTTTCCAACCATTTTTCTCTCTTTTTTTTTTAAATTTTTGATTGTATTTAAATAGTAACAACATAAATTGATACCAAATGGAATAAAAAGTTAAGAAAGAAAAAACATGACATTGCACATCAATTATGCTACATTTCAAAACCATTTTTAAAAATTTTAATTGTATTTAAAGTTTAACAAAATATACTGTTACCAGATGGAATAAAAAGTTAAGAAAGAAAAATCATGATATTGTGCATCGATTATGCTGCACTTTCCAACCATTTTTTTAAAAATTGTATTTAAAGTTTAACAACTTATATTGTTTGATTACTATTTAATTTGTTGCAAGTTTCAGAAGATACGGTCGTCCAGCAGCAGGAGTAGCTATTTATAAAAGGTTGTTTGATGTAATGGGCATATATTTCCACAATTCATATGAATGTGCATGTGAGGTACACCAGTATGTTTAGTAGTAATGTTTTTGATATCAGTGATATATGTGTTTGTTGTTGCCACTCTGAAAATGAAAAACTAATTGTATTGGTTGCCATTTATATTTCACCGGATAAGTCTTTAAGTGCAAATGAGAATTTTTGTATGAAAATTTATTTATTTGTTCTAAAGAGGCTTCTGCATTACTTCAAGATAGAATTGGAAAGAGATTTGATGATTTGCCGATGATTTTGAGTAGGGATTTCAACATCAACTTTGTGGATGATGAAAATCTACAATTAATTGAATTTTTAAATAGAAAATTTGATTTAACAATGACCAACCATCGCAATCTTAGCACAGAGAGATAAAAAATTACAATTGATGCAGTCATTACAAGATATTTAAATAGAATTGAATCAAAATTGTTTGCTATATATTTTAGTTACCATAAACCTATAATATCAAATCTAGAATATAATGATAATAATGATGATGATGATGATGGAAGAATTGTTGAAATGGGATGAAAATTCATAAGTTTTATGGGTATTTATTTCAAAGAATACCAACTGACGATATTTCATATTTCATGCATTTGTAAATTTATGTTTTAAGCAACAGATTGCAATTTTTGTATGTAAAATAATATGCATTATTTTTCATGTACAATAGCGCATTAAATGAAAATTGTAATATAATTTTTGTAGCAGTAGTTTATAATAATGAATAAAAACCCCTTCATTTAAAAGTATTTTCTGCACAATAAAACATGTCCAGACGACTAAAAAAATACACACATAATTGTTCAAGTTTTCACTTCTGTCGGCACTCCCGGAGTGCCTTTTTTTTTTTTTTTTATTTGTTTATTTACTTTCATTTCCTTTTTTTAATTATATAAAATATTTCTTTTTATAGTAATTAATTATTATTATTATTTTATTTACTGTAAGTTCTTTTTGAAAATAGAAAATAATTTAAAAATGTGTATGTAAGCGTTATTTGAAAACGGAGTTTTCGCCAAATGGGCTTTGAAAATATTTGCGCCAAATGTGATGCGCTTGTGGTATCTGTGCCGAAAAATTAGTGACCAGAATTGACTTCTGATCGGTTCTGTAACAAGAACCGTCTAAAACAGAGTAAAATTTAGCAGCTTATAACAGTGTAATTACGGTGACCTAAAAGAGTAAGTAATTGGTGACGTTGTGACAGTGTAATATAAGACATTAAAGAAACTGTTTTTCAGTAAAATCAGGCTAACGTTTATTGACGAAAAATAAATGTAAGTTTAAATAAAACATATATAAGTCCAGATGAAAATATAACAGGCATAATTGTGAACGGAAACAAGTTCAGGTAAAATTATTCTAAGTCATGAAATAATATTCAAGGTTAAATGAAAATATGTATAAACTCAGATGAAAATATAACTGGTAAAATGTAAACAGAAAAATGAGCTCAACTCCAAATTTAACTTAAAATCATTCTATGTATTGAAATAATATTACTTATTGAATGGCATGGTCATGGCATATAACAATACTAGGATAGCAATGAAAAAGCAAAACAGACTCACTTATGGACGACAGCTATCGACGTAATAAAGAAATTCCAGCAATACGGCACATCTAATAACTCGATGAAAAGTCTTAAGAAAACAGAGTTTTTAACTGAAGCTAATAATGTCCACACATACATATAATGATTTGATTAAAACAAACACAAATGGGTTACTACTGCTAATGAAATGAAACACCGGCGAAATTGATAAAACCATATTCAAAATCAAATGTCCAGCAATGGGTTTAGCATAATTACTCAACTAGATGTTAACTTTAAAACTTTTAAAACTGTATGAGTTAAAAATACATTTCTGAAACTGTATCATATTGACGTTAACATCAATTGTCTAGAGACATAACATCACTTCAAAATCCACCGCACAATCTATCTCTCCCGGTTTAAATAGCAGCGGCAATCCGAAACTGGATACGCCCCTCCGAGTTGAGCAAACGCGTTCCTGACTTGCGATGGGAGAAATGCAAGACAGCCACTTGCGAGTTGCGATTCGCGATGCTTGCGAATTGCGACCGAACGGAACGATAAAACCTGGATGAACGTACCCATCAGCGACGATCGAAAAGATAAGCGATTGATTTGAACATGTAAACAAAAGATCGGAAGATTGGAAAAATGCCGGCAAAGAAGAAAAATGGAAGTTGGAACAAAAATATAAGATAGTAAGCCATGCCATTTTACAATATTACGATATATATAATTAGAATTATGTATTTTCAGAGTGTTAAGGAAGAAAAATGGCTGACAATCGCCCCCCCCCTTAACACTCGTACTTAAAAATAAAATGGATAATCGACAGATATTGTAAATTATATATATATATAGAACAATGTAAAACATTAGAACATAAACTATCACACTTCGATAGTTACTAGTAAAACAGAAACTTAACATTAACAAGCATAAATGCAACTAATTCAATGACTTCAACAGGGTTAATCAAAACATCAATTTTCCAACAATGTTAATAACAATATTCAACAATAACAACAACTTTAACAATTATATATAACAACTAGATTAACAATTTTTTCATTTCACGAAAGTTTAGTTACAATTGTACCTCTAACGAAAGATTTTTTTTTCCACGTCGGAAAAAGTTCAATAGCAAAAGTCTATAAAAATAACATTTTCCTGAAAAAAAAATCCGTGAAAGATAATTACAATTACCTCGTCACATGCAAGTGACTACGAGTTACCTTTACATAAAAAGAATTTAATATGATGATTTTTCCTTTAGTCTTGACTTGTAACAATATTCAAATGAATTTTAAACAATCATACATTTGCATATTTATCCTGAAAAAGAATGATTATCACATAAACATAAATTCAGGATAATATGAAGAATACGTATACATGAGCTACAATATGATAATACTTTGACAATATATGAAAGACACATGTTATGCAAATGAGAAAATTTCAATAATGAGAATAATAACGATCATGATCGTGATAGTAATTATGAATTATGATTATGATAGTGACATAGTTAAATGATTGTGACTGTGAGCGCTCACATGAAAGACAACACAAAAAAAAATAATAATATGCTTAAGCTTTTGAAACGATATACATTTGCAAATGATTTGGCCAAATTCAATATGAAAAAAACTTGTTATATATACTCTTAAGAAGAGAAGGAAAAAAATTCATATTTACATATGCAATAAAACAAAATACAACTCGATTTTCAACACCTCGGACGGGACCTATGTGACATTTCCATTATACAAAAACAGGGACTTACAGACTTAAAAAGAACGATGCCCGCGACAGGCCTTCCTGTGATCAGAACACTCAAGAAACGCCGCTACCCCCTGCAGACCACTCTGGCTATTTACAAGGGCACCTCACGAGACGTTTTTCGAGGCTGCTCGGGTCCCGGAGGATGAACGATCCTGAGGTCTGACCACATTCCAGCGGGAGTTAAATTGTCCGCGATGTTGGAAATGAGGGTATATCAAAACCTATGAAATGACATTATGAAAACATATGCATATGAAACAAATATGAAATAACAAGAGTATAATTACATATTCAAACATTTTTCTTCAAAAGAAAAGTACTGAAATATACAAAAATTTCAGTTTAAAAAAAATGCTAAACTTCAAGGTTTAACATAAAAAGTTAAACAAGCATCTTAATGCTTGACACCAGTTCAAAGGAGGAGGAGTTTCTTTTTTTTCATAGCATTTAAATATCATGTATATATATAAATTACTTATAACTAAAAATTACATCAATAAATTTTTTTAAGATCAAACTTTGTTAAAGGTTTAGTGAAAATGTCTGAGAGATTAGATTTACTGACTACGTGTTTAACATTAAAAATCTCTTGGTTTAAAAGGTCTCTAACAAAAAATAATTTTACGTCAATGTGTTTCGTTCTGTAATTTTCAATGGGAGATTTAAGAAAATCAATGGACGCCATGTTGTCTACTAAAGGTGTTGGTTTAACGAGTTTCAGAGAAAGAGGTGTGTGGAGGTGTGTAACCAGGACTTGAGCTAGGACTAGGAGTGGACTTTACAATGCCTTGGGACTTATTGCTTCCTTTAAAACTGAACAGTGACGGATCAAATTTTATACCATTAGAATGACAGTAGTCTCTTACTTCCTTCAGTGATCTTAGACGTTGTGTCTCACCCAACTCGTAATAGTAGACGTCGGTTCTCGATTTGTCAGGCCTGGTTACAGGCTTACGGAACCAGATAGCTTCCCTGAGAGTTCTAGAAAAATCCTCGCCATCCTCGTCACTGTCACCCTCAGGTGGGTGTGAGGAGGCAGAGTCGGAAGATTTAGAGGTACTTGGTCTAATACTTTGAGTGGGTGGTGTTTCTGAAGTAAATCTGTCAGGTTGAAGATCAGTCAAAGGGTCTATTTCAGGTGGTTCGGAATTTAGGATATAAGAGGGTCCCAGATCGCTTCCGTTGCGCTGCTCCGAAGTTGTAAATGGGTTTGTGCCTATTGAATAGCTAGGACCTTGTTCACTGTGTTTGGGGATACTTGTGGATACAGATTCGTCACCAAACCTAACATTTATTGTCTCTATTATTTTATTGGTTTCGGGAATCCATACCCTGTAGCCTTTTGTAGACATTGCGTAACCCACTAAGACACCCTTTTTAGCCTTCGGATCGAATTTAGAGTTTCTTTGTTGTTTAGGTACCCCCACATATGCCACCGTACCAAAAGGTCGTAAATGTCTGATGGATGGTTTATTACCACAATAATATTCGAAAGGAGTTTTTTTCTGGGTTTTGTGACATATTCGGTTCAGAGTGTATGCTATGTATAAGACAGCTTCAGGCCAGAATTTGAGACTGAGTTTACTTTCATTGAGTATTGAGCGAGCCCCGTCCATTATTGTTTGATTTAAACGCTCTGAAACTCCATTTTGCTCAGGAGAATATACATTGGTAAACTCATGTTTTATGCCATTGTCTTCAAAGAATTTAGTGAATGCTTCATTATCGAATTCCCGCCCATTGTCGCTACGAACCTCTTTTACTTTGGTACCCAAAAATCTTTCTGCTCTTTTTACGTGGTTAGTAAATACTTTAAACACTTGTGTTTTACTGCATAAGGGGTATACTGACACTTTGCGAGAGAAGTCGTCTGTTATAGTTAGGAAATACTTCTCCCCGTTTCGCCCTGTTATTTGTGTTGGACCCCACAGGTCAGTGTGTAGCAGTTCTAGAGGTCGTTTAGATCTTATCTGGTTTATTGGGCGGAATGATGTTCGTCTGTGTTTATTAATTTTACATGTTTCACATTCAAAATCTTTACATTTAATGGGTGGTAAGCCCCTAACGCCATTACATTTTAGAGTATGTTCCATTAATGTGGAACTGATGTGCCCAAGGCGTCTATGCCAGAGTTTAAAATCATCTTTTTGAACTGTTGAGGCTTGGAAACGTACCTTTTTAGGGTTTTGATTACGGTTAATTTTCGGGTCTTTATTTCTATTTTTATGGTTAGGATCTGGATAGAGGCAGTAAATGCCATCTTTAAGAAAAGCACGAAAAAGTGTGCCAGAATCCCGATATGCCTTGACCCTTCCCTCACCTCCTTTGAACTTGGCACCCATTTTATCAAGTCTGGGACCTGAAATTAAATTATGTCTTAGACTAGGACAATACATGACGTCGCCGAAGCGAACCATTTCCCCATTTATTTTTAAATCCACTAAACCGGTGCCCTCGATAGGGAAAGTAGCACCGTCAACTGCAACAGCCAATTCCTCATTTTTTAAAGGTTTGAACTTAACATATAAACTTTTATCTTTACAGAAATGGTGGGAGGCACCCGTGTCAAAGACCCAGGCGTCTCCCCCACATTTTATGTTACTTAGATTAGATTGTATGAGGTAGTTTACCTGGCCTGTTGTCTTACGTTGACGTCGGTTGCGAGGCACATCTTTTCTGGATCTATGACCATCAGACTGAGCACGGACAGGACTGGATACGGAAGAGTCTTTCGATGAATTTCTGGAAAAGGAGGAACCTCTGGACAAAGAGGAATTTCTGGAACTGGAAGAGTCTCTGTATACCACGGAACCGGAATTGGAGGAGTCTCTAGGCATCATGAAACTTCTGGAACTAGAGCTAAGACAGGATTCCTGGCGGGTGACATCAGGCACTCTACACTGGCTCTGTAAATGTCCTCTGCGTCCACATTTGTGACACCGACCTTTGAACTTAGGCTTAAAGGAACACTTCTTTGAGGAACGGGCTCTGGAGAAATGAGATTGCACGGCATCCACTCTGTCGTCCTCTCGTAGTTTGATACGGGACTCCTCTGCGACTAATTCTGTAAGAACACTTTTGAACGTAAACTGATCGTCTGGCCATCGCAGAATCCCTTGCACCATGTTGTCGAACTTCTTCGGGAGCCATCTAAGCAATTGAAATGTAAGGTAAGTTTCTTTGATTGGCTCATTTATTGCAGCAAGTTGGTCAGCAAGCCTTTGGAGGCGAGCTGCAAACATATCAACGGGCTCTTCAGGTTGTATCTTACAGGAAAGAATTTCGCCAAATAATTGCATATGGCGTGCCCGGTTATCAGGCTGAAAATGCAATTTAAGTTTAGTCCAGGCTTCATGAGGGTCGTCGATATTTTCGATGATTCTCCGGAATTCATTTTCGACATTTAAATATACAATTGATAGTGCAGACCTGACTCTGGATTTATATTCCTTTGTCGCTACAGAGTCACTTTCATCAGGAGCCTTTTCAGTGCCATTAACTATGCTCCACGCATTCTTATCTAATAGTAGATACTTTACGTCAGCTGCCCAAGTTCCATAATTGTGAGAATTCAGTTTTGTTATGCATACCTGTATGTTAGCCATGGCCATGCATTAAACAGAAGATATTACATGAAAAAAGGAGGAAAAAAAATTTTTTTTTTTTTTTTATTTTTTTTAGTAAATAACGTACTTAGTAATCAGATAGTACATCAACAAAAATTTCTATTATAAGTGATCCTAAAAAAAACCTTTTTGTATTTCATGTCAATAGGAAAGAAAAAAAAACATATAGCCTTCAAAAAAAAATTCTATATTGCGGCCCCCCCCTCTAAAGTGACTCGGAGGTCCAATGGCCGCATACTACAAACAACTGTCAAAAATTTTTGAAATGTCACCAATTAGGTTATGGCCGCCGTAAAGGGTTTAAAAGCGTATTCGCTTCCGGCCCATAACCCGTGATCGGTTCTGTAACAAGAACCGTCTAAAACAGAGTAAAATTTAGCAGCTTATAACAGTGTAATTACGGTGACCTAAAAGAGTAAGTAATTGGTGACGTTGTGACAGTGTAATATAAGACATTAAAGAAACTGTTTTTCAGTAAAATCAGGCTAACGTTTATTGACGAAAAATAAATGTAAGTTTAAATAAAACATATATAAGTCCAGATGAAAATATAACAGGCATAATTGTGAACGGAAACAAGTTCAGGTAAAATTATTCTAAGTCATGAAATAATATTCAAGGTTAAATGAAAATATGTATAAACTCAGATGAAAATATAACTGGTAAAATGTAAACAGAAAAATGAGCTCAACTCCAAATTTAACTTAAAATCATTCTATGTATTGAAATAATATTACTTATTGAATGGCATGGTCATGGCATATAACAATACTAGGATAGCAATGAAAAAGCAAAACAGACTCACTTATGGACGACAGCTATCGACGTAATAAAGAAATTCCAGCAATACGGCACATCTAATAACTCGATGAAAAGTCTTAAGAAAACAGAGTTTTTAACTGAAGCTAATAATGTCCACACATACATATAATGATTTGATTAAAACAAACACAAATGGGTTACTACTGCTAATGAAATGAAACACCGGCGAAATTGATAAAACCATATTCAAAATCAAATGTCCAGCAATGGGTTTAGCATAATTACTCAACTAGATGTTAACTTTAAAACTTTTAAAACTGTATGAGTTAAAAATACATTTCTGAAACTGTATCATATTGACGTTAACATCAATTGTCTAGAGACATAACATCACTTCAAAATCCACCGCACAATCTATCTCTCCCGGTTTAAATAGCAGCGGCAATCCGAAACTGGATACGCCCCTCCGAGTTGAGCAAACGCGTTCCTGACTTGCGATGGGAGAAATGCAAGACAGCCACTTGCGAGTTGCGATTCGCGATGCTTGCGAATTGCGACCGAACGGAACGATAAAACCTGGATGAACGTACCCATCAGCGACGATCGAAAAGATAAGCGATTGATTTGAACATGTAAACAAAAGATCGGAAGATTGGAAAAATGCCGGCAAAGAAGAAAAATGGAAGTTGGAACAAAAATATAAGATAGTAAGCCATGCCATTTTACAATATTACGATATATATAATTAGAATTATGTATTTTCAGAGTGTTAAGGAAGAAAAATGGCTGACAACTTCCACACACAAACAAATTATAAGTTAAAAGAAAACATGCAATAAAAATAAAGGGAAAATTATTTCATAAAAGAAACTTTTTATTTAAAAACGTAATCGTTTCTAATTTTCACACGCGAAATATACAAAACATTCTTTTAGCGAACAAAAAATGCTATTAAGAGATTATCACAAAATCTAAAAATGACATTTGACATCAATGAACCACATTTGACACAATGAAAATGACATCAAAATCTCAAATTTTATGACATTTTTTAATATAAAAAAAGAACTTTTATTTTCCTGCATGATTAAATTTTAAAATGTTTTATTGCATTCAATATTTCTGAGTGCGTAAATGATTGCTATTTACTCCATGTACTGATTCGGTTATCTACGAAAATGTCCAGCCGGTGAAAATCACGCGCACCAAATTTCTGTGACGTATGCAAATAAATTGTGCTTTTTTATCAGTTTTTTTAATGTAACTTTTTAACTTTTTGGAATTAATTTTTAAAAGTAGGTGCATTCACCAGATTACCTTCATAGATACCTTCTGGTACAAACAGAATCGAAATCCGACAAGTACTTTTTGAGATTTGCTTGACGAAAGAATTTTTTTGACTTTTAATATCGTTACGTATCTCTGAGTATAAAGACTTCGCTTCGCTCAGACAAAAAATACAATTTTACTATAAAATATAGTTTTGGACAGTACGGTTTAAACCATAGATTTTACCGTGGTTTAAACGATTGTGTCCAAAATCTTGCCAACCCTCGTTACACTCATTCGAACCAGGGTTGGGTTTTTGACGTCAAAAATTGGTTTTTGACATGACAGTGGTAAAAACCGTGTTTTTACCAGTTTATTCCGTCAAAAACCTATCGTTTTCCATTTTCCTCTAATTTATAGTGTGGGTGTAGCATACAATGCATTTCTAAATTGATTTTGCCTTGTTTTTCTTGTTATTATTATTATTCACAACTACATTTGTTAAATTTATTTAAAAAGAAAAACATTTCTTAAATAAGAAAAAATTAAAAATACTGAGTTTAAGAAAACAAAAACATTTTGCATAATCTCCTTTAATATAGATTCTACTAACTGCAATGGATACTAATTTAAATGATAATAATAAGTTATTATAATTATTAAAAACACTCAATTTACATTTTTAATAAAATACATTGAAATCATTTTAGAGATGCAAGAATGCTGTTATATAGTATAACAACAGATGCCAAGCATGGACTGGTCATTGAATAAATTTGAATATTCTTAGATAATATTATAAAAATGCCTATATTATGCATCTCATAAATGCAGTTAAATGCATGGTGATTATTATTTTCACTTCAATAAGCAGAATCTTAATTTTTAAGTTAATAAAATTTTAAACTGTAAGACCTGATATCAAGTGAAAGCTGATAGCCTGACTTAAAATTTAACAGAACAAAACAATATTTAAGAAAAATTGGAATAAAATAATAATTTATACATTTATATACCATAGTTTTTATTTGTAAACTATAACTTATATGAATCTTGCAGACCATTCCAGCTCTTACATTTTTAAATGTAAATTTTTACCGAATAGTCATAAAATATTTTTTAAATGAAAATTTATCAAAGCTATTCTAAAGTCAAACTATTTATGTCCTATGTACATTTTATTTAAAATTATTTAGGTGATAGTTAAACATTTAAAAATGAATTGAAAGAAATAACTTATGGGTTTTAAAATTTCTTCAAAAAGTCTAATTTCTTTTAGACTATACCAAATAGCTTTAGATTATTTTTTAGATCTTTTAACAGAGTACAAGTACAATACATACTAGTATTCTAATGCAATTATTTTTTATTTTTCTTAGATGGATAAACACACTTTAAAGTATTTTTGATGTTGTTTTATATGAAATACATATAAAACAACTTAATACTAAAGATAAGATGAAAATTAATAATAATTATAATGTAAAAACAAATTAAAAAAAATAGGTTTTTGACAGTTTTCGACATTTTTGACAAAGAGGTTTTTGACATGACGGTAAAAACCATGGTAAAATCCGGTAAAAACCGTCATGCGTCAAAAACTTGCCAACCCTGATTCGAACATAATAGAATTGGCATGAATCTATGAAATATATACTAAAATATGCATTCTGCACAATCTGTGATGCAAGGAATTTTCATTATTAAATTACAGGGCCACACAAAAGTATTCCACTACATAATGCTATACGGGGAAACATTGTTTGGGGCGTGTTTTAATTATATTCAACTATTTCACATTTTATGAATAAGATATACGTTTCTGAGGTGTAATAAAAATTACTTCCTGCATATTTACAGGAACACAAAGATTTCGACCACTATACTGTATCCCAAGTATGCTCTACTATATCAGCAAGATCTGAATATTTTTAAAACTTCGTTATCGGACGAACGCACCTCATTTGCTACGTTCACGTGCAATTTCCAACTTGTTGTTTCTAGAGTGAATACTAAAAAAGGGATCTTTTTAACAAAGCATCCAGAAAAAAACTCATCGATTTATCCTAACTTTCTTCATTTCCATCATGAAATGTTTATAATAGAACATTTCAAGTAATCAATATTACGACAAACTGCACCAGATGGGTTTTTTTTGATGATTTTTTTTTAAGCCTAGTTCTTTATTAAGTTATACTTTATATTGAAAATATCTGCTTTGAGTTATTTAAAAAACACAATTATGAGATTGTAAAGTTTTTCTTCCATCATTTTTTCATTATTTCTCTTTGATTTTTGAAAAGTTTGTTTTAATTTGCAGAGGAAACCATGAATTTTAAAATTTTATTAATTAAAAAAAGGTCTCATAATTGTGCTTCTTAAATAACTCAAGGCAGATTTTTTCCCCAATACTAAATGTACTTATAAAAAGCTCATTTATCAAATTGTATGTTTCTTTTACTAAGTACTATGTAAAATTGTTTTAAAACATACATTTTAATATCTTAAAGTTCGAAAGGAAAGTTTGGGAAAGCTGAATATTCGGTATTTGGCCGAGTAGCTACTATATTCTGCTATTAATTATAAATTGAAGTTTTCTTATACGTCCATTAAAAACATTTCAAAATATGCATTAAAATATTTAATTGCTATAAAGGACGTCCAATACTAATAAAAACATTAAAACATCTGAAATAATTTTTACATGTTTCGATTGAATTTACTCAATCATCATCAGAAAAACAAAATACAAATAAACACATAAATACATTAACACAAATAAGGTCATTTTACATCTTTGTGTTTATTTGTATTTTGTTTTTTTGATGATGATTGAGTAAATTCAATCGAAACATGTAAAAATTATTTCAGATCTTTTAATGTTTTTATTAGTATTTGACGTCCTTTATAGCAATTAAATATTTTAATGCATATTTTGAAATATATTCAGCTAGCCGAATATCCGGAATTCGGCCCAACAATTACTATTCGGTACTCGGTCACCTGCTGGCCGAATATTCGGCATTTGGCCAAAACCACTATACGGTGCATACTTTGTTATTAGCGGATCAAAAAAGGGATTTTTTAAAACAAAACATCCAGAAAAGAACTTACCCCAATGGTGAACGCATTGATTTATCCTAAACTATATTTATTTCCATCGTGTAATGCCGTCATGTTTATAATAGAACATTTCAAGTAATCAATATTAGGACAAACCGCACCAGGTGTGTTTTTCTTTTAAGCCTAGTTCACGGAACGTCCGCTATCCGGACCTATTCAAATACATCTCAATTAAAAAAGAATTCCGCGCTTGTCTTTGTTTCCAAATCATTTGTCTAAACAATCTTTATAGGGATAGAAAACCATAAACAAATACGATCGAAAGAGTCGTTCACCGGGGGAAAGAGAGAATCACGGGTTGCTAACGGGAGTTGCGGCAAAAATGACAACAAATCGTCAGCGCCATCTATCGGCGACTAGATCTAACTCTGGGGAAAGATCTTTCCGAACAGATGCCGTTACTTCCCGCGAGCCGTCATTTTGTTTCTCGCTTATTTCTCACAAATTGCTATTATTATTTTGCAATTTTTTTTTTTTTTTTTTTGAGGAAACATAAAATAAATATTTGTAATGCTTATGCATTAAAAAATTTATTTTCACTTTACTTGAATGTTAACAAAATAAATGAATAGGTAAATCAAACGATTTTTACTATTAAAAATTTGCTCTTTCAATCTTTGAATTTCTACTTGTTTGATTTCATAGAATCACAGGCTATCAAAGCCTGGTAGCTTATCTGCCCGTCCGTTCTGTATGTGCGTAACGCGATAACTCATGATAAAAATATCCCACTCACTTGAAATTTTGGATATACACAGAGCCCGATCAAGCTGAAGTTGGGCCCAGGGCCTGTTAAAAAATTGGGCCCCCTACCTACCTATTTTCAGCGACACTTTCACAAAAAAAGACGGTTTATTTGACGAGTTGACAAAGTTGTTTGGATGAAAAGTGCCTAGGTTAAAAGCTTCTAGAAATTTTATTGAATCATTCAGAATATTTAAATTTTACGTTTCATATTTTATAAAACAATATTATTTGAAAAGTATTTGATTAAGGGAAAAAAATCAACCACATAATTTGTGGGCCCCTGAAATTGTTGAGCCCAGGGCCAAGGCCCCGGAGGCCCGTGCATTAATCAGGCCCTGGATATACAGTGGAGCATCGTTTATACGACGCCGAAGGAGCTACCGAAAAACGTCGTATAAACGATAACGACGTATAATCGATTTTCACTTTCAAAACTAGAATCAATTTTGTTTTCAAATAATTTTAATGTTTAACGTGATGATTTGCATGAATTTGTAAATTAAACAAACCAAAATAAACAAATAAATAAAAAAAAAAAAAAAAAAAAAAAAAGGTGGGGGGGGGGAGATAAGTAAGCAATTTAAATATGCGTACCTTTATTTATGTTTCACCGAAAGGTTCCTCATTTGCAGTACATCATTTCCTTTCCATTTAAAATCAAAGATATACAAAACCTGCATGGCCAACTAAAAGTCGAAAATACTAACAGTTAGAAGGATAGTCTATTTGCAACTTAAAACAGGTCGGGAAAGTGACCATCCCCAAAAAAAGAATGACCCCTCCCAGTGTAATCTGTAACACGTAAGCTGATTTTTCAGACTAATCGAACACTAGCCCACATTTTTACAATGTGGAGTGCATTTAAACACGCTCTTTGGCGTCATTCATAGATGCCAACTTCCGTTTGTTCGTAAAATACATAAGAAAAATAAGCAAATACTAACCTATACAAAATCGAAAAATCCACGTATAAACGATTTTGAGCGTCGCATAAAACATATATTTTTACATTAAAATGAATAGGAATGAATCGGGACCACATTAAAACGCAGGGCCGTAAATCCCGGGGGGGGGGTTTGGGGGGGTGCAACACCCCCCCCTAGGAGAAATCAGTCGGAAAATTCCCAGATCTATCGGAAAAAGTATGTTTAGTCGGAAAAAATGGTATTAACCAATAAAATCTTATAAACTGGAAAATCATTCGGAAAATTTCCCGTTCCATCGGAAAAGGCGTATTTAGTTGGAAAAAATAGCATTACGTATTATCCTATAAAAACTTATAAATTGGAAAAACAGAAAAATCAGTCGGAAAAATTCTTGTTTGATTGGAAAAAATGTTCTTAACCTATAAACACTTATAAACTGGAAAATCATTCGGAAATTTTCCCGTTCCATCCGAAAAAGCGTATTTAGTCGGAAAAAATAGTATTACGTAAAAACTTACAAATTGGAAAAAGGAAAAATCAGTCGGAATTCTTGTTTAATCGGAAAAAATGGTATTAACCTACAAAAACTTATAAATTGGAAAAACGAAAGTATCAATCGGAAAATTTCCCGTTACATCAGAAAAGGCATGTTTAGTCGGAAAAAATAGTATTATCCTATGAAAATGTATAAATTGGAAAAACGAATAAGTCAATCGGAAAAAATGGTATTAACCTATAAAAACTTATAAATTAGAAAAACGAAAATATCATTCGGAAAATTTTCCGTTTCAATCCGGAAAGGCATGTTTAGTCGGAAAAAATAGTATTACATATTAACGTATAAATACTTGTAAATTTTTGAATCGGAAAATTTTTTATTCCATCGGAAAAAATGGCATTTACCTATAAAAAAAATTATAAATTGGAAAAACGAAACTATCAATCGGAAGTTTTCTGTTCCACCGGTAAAGGCATCTTTAGTCGGAAAAAATAGTATTACGTATTAACCTATAAAGATTTATAAATTGGAAAAATGGAAAAGTCAGTCGGAAAAATTCTTGTTCGATCGGAAAAAGGTAAATTTAGCCGAAAAAAAGGATATTAATCTATAAATATTTATGAATTGGAGAAATATTTTTGTAGTTTTTAATTAAATAAGAAAAACAAGTTAGACCGAAGAAAACCTATAAAATTCTATTCTCAGTCGGATTTATTTCCGCTTGCAGTTTCTAATAAGAAAAATAAGAAAAAAAAAAACAATTTAGGATGAAGAAAACAAATTTATTCTTAGACGGAACTATTATTAATTAATTTAAATAATTGCTAATTTACTATTTACTTTAATTTAGTAATTAATTAATATAACTTATATTTTATTTTTCTGATAAAACTATTCAGAAAAATGTTGATTTGTCAAATATTGTGTTCTCGGAACCTTCGATATGACGAAAAAAAATATTCTTGTACATTTTCTAGTAATGTTAATTATAACAGTGATATTTGAGTAAAACCTTGATATTCCGATTTTTTTTTTCTGTGTCTTTTGACTTGGATATGGATATACCGAAATCTACTTGTATTTTTTTTACTGTTGGAAAGTTTTTAGTTTAATCTTGAAATTTTAAGATATACTGATCGAAGTGAAGAAACTTCTATTTTTTTTAATCTAAACTTTAAATTTAATTAGAAAAATGTATCACGGAATTTAGGTGGTATACGATGAAAACTCATTTATAGAAATACAAATATTTGGTATTTTTTCATATCAAAATCTGGATATTTTCCATTCTATTCAAATTTTACCTTTAATTGAAAATAATTATAGTCTCATTTTTTCCTACTATCTAAATTTGTGTTTTCTTTTTATTTTAATAAAAAAAAAAATAATAATAATAAAGGCGAAATTGTTTATATTTACTTTTTTACGTAATTTTTGATTGATTTAAAAGATTGTTTAAGAAATTTATATGATACAGAATGAAAATTGAAAATACCCAAATACTTTGAATTTCCATCTCGAAATAATCTGGATATTTTACAGCCTATACAAGTTTACTTCTCTCAGAAGTAATACTTTCGTTAGCTTTTTCCTCAGTCAATTGTATTAAATTTTTTTATTATTTTTATTATTATTATCACATTTTGTTTAGTCAGAAAAATGAGTTGTAACACCAAATTGTTACGCTGCTTTTAAGTTTGTCGTTAGAAAGAATTAAAACTTATATTAAGAAATTCCGTATTTTTGACAATTTTTTGTCTCTGAAATATTCCCCAAGCAAACAGATTTCAATTTTACTTTAATTCAATGCTAAAAAATAGAAAGATAAAACATTGTTTTCTCTTCAACGTAAAGCCTGGGCACCTAAATGACTGGACGTTGAACCTCCCGCCCTATGTGTCAGTTACAAAACAAACTGCGCTTGCGTTAACTCTTTGTTTAAACCGTTAGTATTCTGGCTCATAGTACGAAATCATTCAATTAAAAAGTGTTGATGGGAGAATATTTTGGTATATAGTTACTAGTTCAATATCTTTGTTTTTTTATCAGTTATGCCCCCACCTAATGTAAGAGACAAAAAAGTGCAATGTGGGTTGTGTAATTATATTTTCGATAGTGATTACAGGAACACAATAAACAAAAGCATGCTGATAAAATTTCAGCCGATATACATATACCGTTTTGCATTGTTAGAGCTCTAAAAAATCCTTTTGAAGTAAGCTAGCTATTTTATTACAGAAAATTTTAGATATGTAAAATGTGTAAATAACTGAATTGTTTTCATATTTAAAAATGAATTATTTTATTTTATTTTATTTATTATTTATTTATTTATTTATTTTTTAAGGGGGCAGATAAATTATTTAATAACTTGTAAAAATGTACTGTTATTCGATATATATAAATGTTTTTAACAGTTAGTATCGCAATTCTCTAACTATTTGCTAGTTTTGTTATAAACTGGAGATGACAAGCTAGTTGTTATTTAAATTTCATGAAATTATTATCATTTTTAACTACATTTTTCTTCTTTCAATATATTTGCCTTCTTTTTTGCCAACCATTTTACAATTTGCAATTGCAAGTCAATGTATTTAGTATTGTACACGATGTTAAAATTGTATTATAGATCTTTTTATATTTTATCAATTTTATTTCATCATTATTTAAGAGTAATGTAGTATTTTAATAAATTTTTGCCTACATGGCTTTTCATTTTTATTATCTAGGTTCAACAACTAAGAAAGTTCATTCATTTTTTGAAGTTCAAATGTCAATGTATGTAAAATATTCTATATTTTTAAAACTTTGTTATACTGCAAGTAAAAATAATTTTGTCTCCCTGCATAACAATATTTTTATTATTATTTTATGGATAGATGTTTTTTTTTGTGTGTGTGTATAGATAAGAATCAAAATTTAATCATTTGAAACTTGAAAATAATTTTAGCCTTGGGGGAGGATAAAACAGCGCAACTTTTGACTGTTTAAAGCTAATTGATGATTAAATGGATCTTTAAACCTCTTTTGCAATTTGAAATTTTAAAAAGGCATTTCAACTTTACTGGTACATTTTTTGTGCCTGATGTGCCAGTGTGTGTGTGTGTGTGTGGGGGGGGGGGGGGGGTAGAAGAAAAAGGAACCAGAATTTTACTTTTGGCTTATGCATTTCGTTTATTTGTTTGGTATTTTGCGCATGTTTTCTCAAGGAGTCAGAAAAACTATGTACAATTGCCTTATTTATTAAAAAATTTGGCTATAATTTGAAAACCCTTTGAATTCGCTCCTAAAAGTTTACATACTCTGCTTTAATAATTTATTTGTTATTTATCTATATATTGCATCTAATATATTTATATGATGCAGAGTTTCCCCCAGAGGGTTTCAGGGGGGCGCTCTGCCCCTCCTGCCCTTTAGTTGAAAAAATAGCGCCCTTCTCGCCCCACATCTGAAAAAAACGCAGCCCTCCAGCGATGATCCAAACGCGCTTATACCACGTAAATTACGCAAAAAATCGGCGACGGAACGCAAAAAATGGCCTCATACGCGTCCCGTGGGACGGGTAATTTCGTCAAAAAATCGCTAAAAAAAACGGCACGTTTCGTTAAAAATCGCGAAAAAAAACGACTAATTTCCGGCAAGATTCGCAAAAAAAATGGCTAATTTCGTCACAAAATTTCACAAAACGGCAGATTTCCTCAAAAGATCGTGGAAAAACGACAAATTTCTTCCAAAAATCGCGATAAAACGGAAAATTTTGCCAAATAAGTTGCAAAAAACAGCAATTTTCGTCAAAAAATAGCGATAGAACGGCAGATTTCGTCATGAGATTCGCGAAAAAAAAAACGGCAAATTTCATCCAAAAATTGCAATAAAACGGAAAATTTTGTGAAAAGTTTCGTTTTTTCGCTATATTTTCACGAGATTTGTCGTTTTTTCGCGATTTTTTTAGCAAAATCTGCAAAATATTTTAATTTTTTGATGAAATTTGTTTTTTCACGACTTTTTAAACCGTTAGATTCTAGATTCAACTCTATAAAAGTGCCCTTAAAAATGAAAAAGTGCCCTGAAAAATGTAAAAAGTGCACTGAAAAATGTAAAAAGTGCCCTTTTCAGAACAGTAACGCCCTTCCCTTTTTTAAACCTGGGGGAAACTCTGTATGATGTATCTAATTATATATTTTATCTAATGCTAGTAGAGATAGCTATAAATATATAAAATAGTTTGTCCTGGCAGAGTGATAATCAACGCACATCCCAAACTACTGAATCTAGAACCATGGAAATTGGAGAGAAAGTACTTCTTATGATGTAAGCATGCACTAAGATGGAAATTTTGAAATTACCCCCCTTAAGAGGGACAAGCGGGGGGAGGTAAAAAATTCTGGAACAAATTGCCATATCTCAGCAAACATTTAAGGTAGGAGCGTAAAATTCCAGAAAATAAATCTACTAAAAAAATTATTAAACACATAATCCAGTGATTTTAGAAATCTCAACATAAGGGGTTAAAAGGGGGGAGTCGAAAAATTTAGAGCATTTGGCACATCTCAACAGTCTTTTCAAATAAGAACGTGAAACAGCAGAAAATAAAATTTTTAAAAACTAATTAAATACGTGTTTCAGCGATATTTTAAAATTTCCACCCCCGAGGAGTTTAAATGGGGGTGGAAAATTTCCATACTTTTTTGGCCATATCATAGGAAAGCCCTCAAATCACTCTTTCATATAATAAATCTTTCTCCACCTCCCCCCCCCTCTTATCCTCTATTGGGGACAATTTTCGATCTTTTTGAAATTGTAACTTTTATCATTTTAGACCGGATATTTTTTTTTTTGGGGGGGGGGGGCCCTCTGATAAATATTACTTATAATATATGAAAATGTTATAGTTAGGGGAAGGGAGGACAATTTCCTAAATTTGGAATATATCTCTCTTGTGATATATCGTTGGATTCCTATTTTTCCCTCACGGGCAACCACTTATCTAATTTTAGCCGATACCTTTCATGTGATATATTGCTGGAAAGCCCTTTGACTGCTTATTCGTATTATGCACGACTCGTGTCCCTCTCGTGTGGAACGGTTATTGCATTCCATCAGGAGATCGCCTAATAATGGGGAAAATATATTATATAAGACTAATAATAACATAATATAAGATTATTTGACTATCTCGATACACTAAGTCATAATTATCTTGCGAATTATGATATATATATATATATATATATATATATATATATGTATATTAGTCTTCATGCTGGCCATAGTACTCGGATATTTTCCTTCTTGGAGTCGGAAATTTTTGAGCCGACACCCCCCTACGCGATTAGGGTGGTTTACGCCCCTGTTAAAACGTCGTATAAATGTAAACATCGTACAAGTGATCGTCGTATAAACGATGCTTTACTGTATGTACATTCTGATAAGGCGCTTCCCTGATTAGTATTTGGAGCTCATTCGATATGTATAAGAGGGGGAACGGGGGCTCATGCCCCTCCCCTTAATTTATATAAATGGGTTTTTCGTGGAAGAATAGCAGTTTTCATTTAAAAATTTAGATATAAGATCATTCTGATCAGTATTAGGTCATCATTGAATAAATATAAAGAGGGTCGGGGGGGGGCTCATGTCCCTCCCCTTAATTGGTATAAATGTGTTTTTCATGCAGATTTCAGAATTCTGATTTTTCGAGCGGAATTAACCCTCGCAAATATAAGGCTGTAATGTACAGTTAGTATGCGTAGCCTGTGAGCTCAATGCCATCAGTTTAGCTGGGCAGTATTCTTTTTATTAAATGTATGATTCAATCACTAAATCATTTCAACTGCTTTTTGTAGTTTCAGGTTAAATAATAACCAATAACGTATAAGAAAAAGCAGAGAAACAAAACGGCGGCTCGCAGGAAGATCTAAGCCGATCTCCCCCCCCCCCCTTCATTCAAATCGCTTTTTACTTACCCATCATACGTAGTATAGGGTAAGTCTTGCAATCGTTTTGAATACATCGAAAGAAAAAAAAATTGGCGGATTTACACGTTTCAGACACTGGAGATTCCGAAAAACATATTTTTAGGAAAAAAAAAAAAATTGCCGTCCGTCCGTATGTGTGCTTGTCTGTAAGCGCTCTATCTTCCGAACAAATAGAGATAGAGACTTGAAATTTTGTATGTGCTTAGTATGTAAAAATTGGACGAAGGCTATTTAATATCAGAACCTCTATGATCCAGAATTATTTTTTTCGGACTCTCGAAAAATTCGTTCTGATGAAAGGTATATAAAAATTTTCGAATTTTTTTATTTTAAGGTATGGACGAAAAAGGCAATAAAATAGCACAGATTTTGCATCAAGAACGAAGACGATCGGATTATGAGTTGCTAAGATATTTGTAATCCTGTTTTCCACATTCTTCGGTTTTTCATGACCCTGCATTTCATTCAAATTTCAATTCAAAGATATATTTTAATTGGAAATGAGACGCTCAATCCGAAGCAATAAACTATTAGTGAATATGATTATTACTTTTGGAGCTATAAGGATGTTTCTTTTATGCCATTCAGTGCTACTTGAATAGTTTGGCGTTTTATATAATGTGTCGAAATTTGTTCGTCGGCAACTCATTAATACAGCATTACTATGCACAATAAAAATATAAATACACGTTTAAGTTTTGTTTTGAATTGCAATCCATTTTATAAATAGTTTTTAAATGTTTTATTTTCATATATTATATATGCATATATAGGATGGGTAAGTATTACGGTGGCCCCCAACGATTAGTTTTATTAGCTTACAGGCTATCAACGCCGTGCAAAATGTGTGTGTGTGTGTGTGTGGGGGGGGGGGGTGAAGAGGGCAGTTGCCCCGGGCGCAGAAATTTAGGGGGCGCCAAATTTATATTACCAACGTCATTTTTGGCTGTCACAAGAAAAAGTTGGGGGAGGGGGGGGTGTCAAATTCTAACTTTGCCCCGGGCGCAATTTTGTCTTTGCACGCCCCTGGCCTGAGATCAGGCACGTAAATCCTGGGGGAGTTTTAGAGGGGGAAATGCACCCCCCCCCGGCAAGAAGAAACCTGTCGGAAAATTCCCAGATCGATCAGAAAAGTATGTTTAATCGGAACAAATGGTATTAAATTATAAAAACTTAAAAATTAGATAAACGAAAATATCATTCGAAAAATTTCCCGTTCAATGTTGAATTCAGGGGGTGGCCCGAGGAGGACATTCCCTTCCGGAGCAATAAAATGTCCTTCCCTCCGGAAAATTTGAAATTTTGCATTTTCAATGATCAAAAAGTAAAATCCCCCCTCCCTCCCGGAGAAAAGTGTCTGAATTCAATACTGTTCCCGTTTCATCGTAAAAGGCGTGTTTAGTAGAAAAAAATAACCTCTAAAAAAAAAAAACCCTCTAAATAACGGACACTTCTATTTAACGGACAGTTTGCCAATCCCCATTCCCAAAACATAAATTTTTGTATGTTTAACCTCTGAATAACGGACATTCCGAATAGCGGACACTATTTTCGGCGATAAAGGATGAAAAAGAATTTTTTTTTATCCAGAAAAAAGAGTAAAAAGGCCTCTAAATTTATCAGAGGAATGTGTCACAGTCACAAATATTACGATCAAAGATAAATGTAGAGGGTGGGTTAGTGAAAAATTTTCCGCCCCCCCCCCCTCCTTCAGCATTTCAATGTCCCCCCCGGAAATTTTAAGATTTTATGCTTTTAATAGACAAAATATGCAATCCCTCCTTCCCGCCCGGAATTCTTTAGAGTCCAATAACGTCACATTGAAAAACAAACTACTGTCGAGTCTCTATCTAGCGAAATCCACCGTTCCAGTAAAAAATTCGTTATATAGAGAAATTCGATGTATAGAGAATGATGTTAAAAATCGTATTTATTGTGTGAAATTTGAACAAATATTATTTTTGATCTTTTGAAATGTTTAAAAGTAAATATTAACCTAACGTTTTATTTCTTAATTATTTAAGCTGTTTCAAAAAAAGAGAGCAGACATTTATTTGAAAGCTTAATGAAAATCAAATAAGGAAGATTTACATTAATTTCAGACGAAGAAATCTGTGATTTTTTTGTTGTTTTGATTTTAAAATTGTTACGCTCTGAAAAAACAAAGGCTCAAATTTTAGCAAGGAATGAAAAATTGTAGTTAACATTTTCCTCTATTTGAAGGCCTCTCTTTATGTGCCTCTCATTGATTCCTCTCTTACATGTGCATCAATCCAATTGAATCTATTTTGAGAAGGATGTGGAAAGGTGTGTGGGAGATGGGATAAATTCGTTGGATTTAAAGAACAAGGAGAGAAGTAACTTATATATATATATATATATATATAATTAAAAAAAAAAAAAAAAAAAAAAAAAAAAAAAAAAAAAAAAAAAAACTCAGCACTAACGATAAATCAAAAATAAGTGAGGGAAAATTGATTCCATATGATTTCGAAGCCATTTAAAACTCAGTAAATTAAGACCAATTTGTGAAAAAATTCGTTATATGGAGATCGATATTTCGCTTATAGAGACTGTTTTTAATGTAACCATGCGAAAAGGGAACCGTTCCTACTAAAAATTCGTTATATAGAGAAATTCGATGTATGGAGTTTCGTTATAGAGAGACTCGGCTGTATATGTAATTGCAAGCTTCTTAAGAATGTAATAAAGAGTAGATAAAGGTTTGCACAATTTTAATTTCAGTTTTATTGCTTAAAACCATCATGATAAAAAGTTAATTAAATCCAATTGATTTTTTAAATCATCAGATTTTAAAATATGCACCTTTTATATAAACATATATAAACATATGTTTAAAACCATCATTTTTATTTCCGACGTAACAGAAGTTTTAGAACATGTAAAAGCCAATTAATGAAACATTAAGCATTTCTTAGAGATTATTGAATCTCTCAATAGCGGACAATTCCGGAGGTGTCCGTTATTTAGAGGTTTTATTGTATTACCTGTTCAAGAGTCGTGCGCGGAAATTGAGGGGCGCCAAATTTATATTACCTTCTGTTTTTTCTAATCCTATCTATAAACATATTGAGATATTTTTGGTGAAAAGAAACACACATTCTCAAAATAGCATCTTGCTTGGATTTCAAAAGGGGCTATACATTACTGTTAGATGAATTCAGGAAATTTTGGGTTTTCAATGCTCAAAAAGTGCAATTTCCCTCCCGGAACTCTATCATGTCCCCCCCCCCCGGAACAAAAGTGTCTGAATTCAACATTGGTTAGATACTTTTTTACACGTAAGTTTTCCAGAAACCCTTTTCCAAAGTATAAGCTCTTTTATATTGTTTAATTGTTAAAATGAAACCTTTTAAATTTTAATAACAATTTTAATTTTTCTTAAGAAAGGTGTTATAGTAAAAATAAAATACATTGACATGTTTCGGAACCGTCAAATAAGTTCCATAGTCATAATATAAATAAAACAAAATTTCAAAATATTTCTCGGACAATACAAATAAGGAGGAGATAAAAATATTGTTTAATCAAAGTAAATTATGTTTCATATCTAATTGTAATCGTAAAATCTATTATAAGAGAGTCCATTGAAATTTATACTCGTAATAATCTGGTTTGCAATGATACCGTTTCTTTTATTATTCCTAAGTTATGGTTAGAATTAATGAATAAAATCCTCTGAATGGGATGAACCAAGTTGGAATTTCTTTTGATCATGGTCTAGTTTTATTTAATTTTTTACAATAGCGCGCGTGTTTTTTGGTGTTTTTTATATCTCTTTGTCGCGTGTCATTTGTATTAATCGTGAAATAGTTTGAAAATTTTTATTTTAGTTAAGTTTTAGATCATGGTCTATGTTTTAATTTAATTTTTTTGCAATAGAGCGCGTGTTTTTTTTTGTTATTTATATCTCATTGTCGCGTGTCATTCGTATTGTCCGAGAAATATTTTGAAATTTTGTTTTATTTATATTATGACTATGGAACTTATTTGACGGTTCCGAAACATGTCAATGTATTTTATTTTTACTATAACACCTTTCTTAAGAAAAATTAAAATTGTCATTAAAATGTGTATATAAAAGGTGAATATTTTAAAATCTGATGATTTAATAATCAATTGGATTTAATTAACTTTTTATCATAGAGCGACAACAATAGGTGCTACGTATTTACATAATTACGAACGCACCTAAAAAAAGCAACTAAGATAGAGTATTTGTGTTTTGACACTTTTCAGTTTTGTGACACCTGTCACAAAGAGAAATGGTGATGGAAGTGGGGGAGGTAGGGGCGCCCAATAGAAACTTTGCAATTTCCTTTTCGTGTGAAACGGGGGGAGCCAACTTTGGTCCCCTGTATGAGGGGATGTTGCTGAATGAACTAGGGGGGGGGGGGGTCTGGATCATAGTCCCGGAAGCTGATGCATTTTATTTTACAAATTCAGAGCACTTTAGACTTTTTACCACTTAAAGACGAAATTCGAGATTTTCCTTCGCATGTTCGACGAAATTTGCAATTTTTCTTCGCATGGTCGACAAACTTTGCGATTTTGCGAAGCGTTTAATCGACGTTTGCGAATGCATTTAATCGACAATATTTGCGATTTTTCTGCGCTTGATCGACAAAATTTGCGATTTTTCCGCGCTTGATCAATTGAATTCGCGATTGTTACGAAGCCGATCGATAAAATTTGCGACTTTTTTCGCGCCTGAAAGAAAAAAAATTGCTATTTTTACGAAGCCGATCGACGAAATTTTTTATTTTTCAGCGCCTTATCGACGAAATTCGCGATTTTTACAAAACTAATCGACAAAATTCGCAATTTTTCTGTGCTTGACTAACGAAATTTGCGATTTTTCCGCGCTTGATCGACGAAATTTGTGATTTTTTTTCTCGCCTGACCAAAAAAATTTGCGATTTTTACGAAGCCGATCGACGAAATTCTCGATTTTTCAGCGCCTTATCGACGAAATTCTAGATTTTTTTTCGCATGATCGACAGAATTCGCGATTTCCTATCGCATTATCATCGAAATTCGCAATTTTTCCGTGCTTGATTGACAAAATATGAGATTATTACGCGCTTGGTCGACGAAATTTGCAATTTTTCCATGCTTTATCGACGGAATTCGCGACTTTTACGAGCCTGCTTGAAAAAATTCAGGATCTCTCCACACCCAATCAACAAAATTCGAAACTTTTACGAATCCGATCGACGATATTTGCGATTTTTACAAAGCTGATCGAAGAAATTCGCGATTTTTACTCGCATAATCAATAAAATTCACATTTTTTTCTGCGTCTGATTGACGAAATTCGCGATTTTCCCGCACTTGATCGACGAAATTCGCTTTTTTTACAAAGCTGATCGAAAAAAATTGCGATTTTTACAAAGCTAATCGACGAAATTTGCGATTTTTCCGTTCCAGATCGGCGAGATTCCCGATTTTTCCACGATTAACAAAATTCACAATTTTCAGGAAGCGGATCGACGAAATTCGCGATTTTTCTTCGCATGATCGACAAATTTTTCGATTTTTCAGCACTAGATGAAATTTAGAATTTTTTAGTGCCTGACTGATGTATTTAGCAATTTTTCCATGTGTAATTAACAAAATTCTCAATATTCTCGTCTCGGACAAACGAAATTTGCGATTTTTTTGGAATCCAATCAATAAAATTCGCGTTTTTTTCACCCTTATTTGACGAAATACGCAATTTCCCGCGCCTGATCAAAGAAATTCACGATATTTGTACTAAATCTGACGAAATCTGCATTTTTTTTACTCGACAAGATGAAACTTGAGGTTTCGTCTCTTGATAAATTGACGAAATTCACGTTTTTTCACGTGATAAACCTAGAAAACATGATTTTTTCCCCCAACCGATGAATTTAATTTGCAATTTTTTCGAGCATCATAAACAACTGAAGAAATTTTTCATGCCTGATCAACGAAATGTCCGATTTTTCGCGTCCGACTCACAAAATTCGCGATTTTACCGTGCCTAATCGACAAAACTCGCGATTTTTCTATATCTGATGAACAAAACTTGCGATTTTTCCGAGCCATATCCACGAAGTTAGCTTTTTCCGCCCATGATCAATGAATTTTGCGATATTTCCGTGTCGATCAATGAAATTTGCGAATCTTAAGTGACGAAATTTTATATTTTCCCGCGATAAAGTGATAAAATTTACGATTTTTTCCTGCAACATATGCACAAAAATTGCAATTTTTTCCAGTTGTAAATTAACGAAATTCGCGGGCCACAGGTTGTGCATCCCTAGTTAAACACATAAATTGCAGAAAAATGGGTATGAGACAAAAATTTTAGTTTATTACACGTGAAAATAACAGTTAGCTTAATCATCTCAAACCAAATAAAAGTACCTTAAAAGAAATTTTTAAACAAGTCTAAGAATGCTGCAAATACAAATTAGATTGAAGATAAATTACAGTAAATGAAATTATTCAAGTTTCATCATATTTTCATTTTCTTTCTCCTTTTTCGCTGCTATCTCTGAGAAAAATTAGACTATTTTTACTCTATTTTGCTAAAATTCGCCAGTTTTGGAAATTTGCATTTTTCCTCGCAATCTTTTGCCGAAACTCGCGTTCCCCCCCCCCCCCCCGCGCGATCTTTTGCTGAAATTCGCGTTTTTCCCACTATCTTTTGACAGAATTTCCTTTTTTTCTGCTATTTTTAAACGAATTTAAAAAAAAAATTCCGATTATTTGCGTTTTCATCACTATTTTGTGACGAAATTTACGTCTTTTACGCGATTTTTTTTTTTTTTTTTTTTTTTACTTTTTGCCAAAATTTGCAATTTTCTCATGATTTTTCGACAGAATATGCATTTTTTCTGCGATTCTTTGAAAGAATCTGCTTTTTTCCGCTATTATTTACGAAATTCGTATTTTTTGCGACTTTTTTTGAAAATCCGCGTTTTTCTCTCGATTCGTAGAGAGACTTTGCGTTCACCCCCACTATCTTAGAACGAAATTCGCATTTTTTTGTGATTTTTTTGACAGAATGTGTGTTTTTTACACAACCTTTTGACGAAATTTTCCATGATCTTTTAACGATTTTGTGTTTTTTCCACGATCCTTTCACAAAATTGATTTTTTTTCGCGAGCTTCTGGCGAAACTGGTGTTTTACCGCGATCTTTTGACGAAATTAGCAATTTTTTCCCCGCTATTTTTTGACACTATTCACGTTTACTACTCTAGATATACTAGAATTTTTTAGCATAGCTGTTACGTCAGACCGTGTGTACTTCGTACATTAGAATGTATTTGTGGTTGGCTATGTTGCAGTTAATATATGTATATGTATATATGAGGCTTCTTTAGCAGTTTTTCTTAAATCATTGATTAAATTTGAATTCATTTATTTAAGTTAAAATTTTATTAAGACTTTAATTTGTGTTTAAAACAAAAATGAAATGGCTCTTTGACGTACAATTGTTCGAATAGGCAGACAATTCATACACAGTAATAAATTATCAAATAGCAAAATAAATTATATATCAAAAATAGTTACTAAAAGAATAGTAGCAAAACATAATGTTTAGGCGTATTAACACATAACCCGATCCCAACCAGAAAAAAAAACAGACTATACTCCGATCCAAGCAAGACAAAAATTCCATGAGCATAAACCCGACCCGAACTTAAAAATTCCATTTGAAAAATAACTATGGATTTGTAATCTGACCCCACAAAATAAATCTCACAAAAATATTCAAATGAAGCATACCCCAATCCGATCAAGGAAAAATAATGTTCGTGTATATGCAACCCGACCCGAACCTAAAATTTTTCTCTGAAAAAACCCGAAAAATGACCAGAACGAAACCTGAAAAAATATTCCAAAGAACTATAACGCGATAAGAGCAAGACAAAATAATTTCCGTGAATATAAACCTGACTCGAACCTAAAAAATTCCATTTGAAAAAAGACCTGACATTTTATGCAAACTACATCTGAATCCGATCAAAATATTCGAAAGAGCCATAACCGGATTCGAATAAGAGAAAATAATTTCCGTGGACATGAACCCGATCCGAACCGAAAATTCCATTTGAAAAAAAAATACCTGAAATTTGAATCGAACCAAATATGAACCTGACAAAAACATTCCACAGAACCATACCCGGATCTGAACAAGACAAAAAAATTTCCATGAACATGAACCCAATCCGAACCTAAAAAATGAACTAATTCTGAATCTGTAAAAAATATTCCAGAGAAGCATATCCTTATTCGAACAATGCAGAATAATTTCCATTGATGGCAACCCAACCTGAACCTAAAAATTCCATTAAAAAATCAGAAATCTGAATTGAACGACATCTGAACAACGAAAAAAATATTCCAAAGACCCAAAACCGGATCCGAGCAAGACAAAATAATTTCCCTGGACATGAATCCGACCAGAACCTTAAAAATCAATTAAAAAAAATACCTGAAATCTGAATCGAACCAAATCTGAATCCGACGAAAATATTCCAAATAACTATAACCAGATACGAACAAGACAATATAATTTCCATGGACATAAACCCAATCCAAACCAAAAAATTTGTAAAAAAAAAAAAAAAAAAAAAAAAAAAAAAAAAATCCGGAAATTTGAACCTAAGAAGAATATTTCAGTGAAGTATAACCTCATTGGAACTAGGTAAAATAATTTCCATATTAGTACACCCCAACCCGAACTTAAAAATCCCATTTGAAGGAAAAAAAACCCACGAAATCTGAATTGAACCGAATCTAAATTGAACAAAAATATTCCAAACAACCATAACCGTATCCGAAGAAGGCAAAATAATCCCACCAAAAACATTCTGTAAAAAACTAGCCAAGTCTCGATGGAGCTGCTTGTTTATCTCTAAAAAGTAATGAAATCTAGACAAAGTCGTGCCAAGTCTAAGGTTCCTTACTGCGATTTCTTTATTATTATAGTTAATGTTGTGTGACTTGGCCGTTGAAGGGTACACGTCAATGGGTAGCGGTTCTGACGACAGATTGGTGCAATGGTGTCGTGGAGCACCTGGTTTTGTACCCTTGTGTACCCTTCAACGGCCAAGTCACACAACATTAACTATAATAATAAAGAAATCGCAGTAAGGAACCTTAGACTTGGCACGACTTTGTCTAGATTTCATTACTTTTTAGAGATAAACAAGCAGCTCCATCGAGACTTGGCTAGTTTTTTACAGAATGTTTTTGGTGGGATTTCACTTCTTTTTGTAGAAACGTGGGCATATTGATTTATTTTATTAGATTTTTTTATTTGACACATTTTTTTTTCTTTTTAGGAGTAGTTTTTTTATTATTACAAATCTTTCTTTTCTTTTTTTCCGGTTCTGACTCTTGTGCAGTAGCAACAGTTTTTCGTATTGCCCATTCGCGTTCATTATTTATTCTTTTAGACGGTTTAATTTCTGAAAGATCGACGCGGTTTTTACGCTTAAGCGGGTTGTATTCTGTGATCGCTGAAGCTTCAGCTTTTATACTCTTGAAGTCAACATTTATGAGGTGCACTCCATGAAGATTGGTTACTCGGGAAAGCGTCACGTAGGCTTGCCCACAAGAGAATATGGAGGTGCCAATGTCCATGAGGGCATTTTTTAGACTTAGACCTTGGCTCTTGTGAATTGTTAGGGCATACGCCACACAGATTGGGAATTGTTCTCTGTACACGTATGCCCGGAGTATGATCTCAAATTTTGACTTAATAGGTAATAATTCGTGAATCAAATTGTTAGCGAATTTTACTACCAATTGTTTAGGCTTTGTTTGATCTTCCGGGTCCCACCTCACTATCTGTACAACGCCTATAGACCCATTCACTAAACCTAAACTAACATCAATGTTTATCCTAAGCATTACTTTAGCTCCCTCTTAGCATTATCTAACTGCATACACATATTTCTAGTCGGTATTAAACAAACAGTATCTTCTGGTAAGTCCCTCAAACATTGTGCTATTTCCATTAACCTTCCTTCATTGGGATGCGAAAGCAGAAGTATCAATCGGTTAGACTGGTTGATATCTCTGTCCGATTGAGGCTCAATACGGCTCACAAAATTGATTTAGTTCAAATAACCAATTTTTACTTAACTAATCAATGTAATATGCACTTTCACAGTTTTAAGTAGAATTTTTTCCATTTTATTGAATCCCTTTATTAAATGAAATCTGGTTCAATAAAGTGGCGGAATCTGATGTACGCCGAAACGTTTAAATATTAAGTATGATTTTGATTCATATAAGCGGCAATTGTAGCGATCTTTCTTAGCTCTGGGAGGGGTTTTAACCCCAAAACCACCCTCTTGGCTGCACCACTGCTAATACAGCTAAGACCAGCTGAGGGCTCTTCATTAGATATTTCAGACCTTCAATTTTTGACATCAAATGAAGAGGCCCACCAAGTTGAATATTTTTTGTAAAGGCGGTATGTCGATCTCTAATAGTTTGGTTGGGCTCTTGTGTTTTCTAATCAGGGTCACCAGGTACTCCAGATCTTCGATTATCTTAGTTTTTATAGTTTTCCCTTTATGTGGCCATAAAACCCTAACTCTGTACCAAATTTCAGCTCTCTGAGTTTATGGGAAGTATTGGTTCTATTCTGATGATCATGAGTGAGTGAGTGAGTGAGTGTCATAAATGCGAAACTTTGCTTTCGCTTAACTTCGGAACTAAATGACCTATAGACTTGAAATTTTGGATTTTAAGTATGTGATTATAGCTTACTGGTTGACGAAAATTTCAGCGTTCTGGTCTTATCCAGAGGTTCTCAAATAAGGGCCTAAAAATGCGGCGAAATGGTTCCAGTAAAGGATGGTACGGCAGTGTTTGCTTCGCGCTCGACTTGGCGGGGGCACTGCCGTGCCCCCTGATTTCCATGAACATGAATCTAATCCGAACTAGGGCTCCTATAACTCAGGCTGAATCGTCAAGCATCTTGTTGCCCAGTTACCGTTTGTTGCCCATTGATTGCTATGAGGCGAGAAACGTTTGAATGACTTTATAGTTACAAAACCGTTAAAAATAGACGGTTGTTTAGCAGAAAATTATTCTGACCTGTTCAGGAATGGATTTAGAGTATTTAAATTCCATATAAATGAAAGAAAGGGGAATAATTCGTGTATAAATACTTAAAAGAATAGATCTGGATTGGAGAACTTCGCCAAATATCGCGCCAACCTAATCACTTGTATACAACAAACCGGTTCTTCGAAGCCGGTGAGTGATAAAAGAAATATACTCGCTTCACCATCAAGACGATAAGACGCCAAATCAGGCAACCGTTTTGGCAACTTAATGGAGGCGTGATTCAGCCCGATATATAGGAGCCTTAATCCGAACCTAAAATTCGGATGTTCTACGTAGAGCACCTGGACCTTGTTTGTAAGAGTAGCGTCATGAGATCAAGTACGCATGCTCAGTGGAAGAAAAGTGGAGGATGGAAGAAAACGCGTGCAACCCTGAATTTTATGCTTGGCGCTTCCTCGCCCTTTGGTTATTTTGATCATTGCTATTATTATTATTTTAATGCGCGTTCTTACGAATCGGAAATAGATAAACAAAACAAATTTTCTTCTGTTTTAGAACGAGTCCGGAATATAGTAAATTTTGTTTATTTCCGTTTATGTCCTTATTATGAAAAAAGTTGCACTGTGAAATTCGTAGCTCATTTAATTTTTATTTTAAATTTATTACTTAGAATTTAAAAATAAATATTTATCTATTTAATTTATATTTTCTAAAAGTATAGTGAATGAATTGAAACCATTTATAACATAAAATAATATTTATATATATTATATTGCATTATTTAGGACAATCGGTTTCACTTTAATTTTAAAAATTAAATTTTTATATATTTTGAAATAGGAAAACATGACTTTATAACTTATTTCTCAAAACATTTTAGTTTGTTACAATTTCACTTTTTTGCCTTTATAATTTTATTAATTAATTATTATTTTATTATTATTATTATTAGAATAATAGTAATAATAATAATAATAATAATAATAATAATAATAATAATAATAATAATAAAGATTCTCAAAAGTATTAATGTTTCCAAAACATAAATATTCCATAATGATCAATGAACTCTTTTTGAGTTTTCAAAAAAATTATCTGCTAATAATCTCAATGAAAGTTGTAACAAAATACAGGAAATATATTAAGGACAGAAATCAAATGATAGCTCATTTGACCTTGTCTGTTTATTTTGTTTGTTTGTTTGTTATTTGATTTATCCAATCAGGAATAATTTATAATTTATTGTTACAGCAACTTTTAAGAAAACTTTTAATGGATTAAAATATATGTGTATATTATATACATACACTATTTTTTTGAATTAAAGCGCTTCATAGTTTGATATAGTTCAATGTTATTATTGTTATTAAAACATAAAAATAGAAACTATCGTGCAGTAGAGGGTTAATTTTATAAAAATGAACCTGTATTAAGTTATTTCTAGTAGTTAGATATTTTTATGCTATTAATTAAGTACATGAACAGTATTTTAAACGTAATTTTATTCGATGTTTTTACTAAATTAAAAACTAGGTTTCTTTTTAATTATTAAAATATAGCCCTTGGATTTTGTTAAATATTAAAACTTAATTTCATTGAGAAAAATTGATATAAGAATACATAATATTTTATTAACTAATATAATATATTATAAATAAATAAATTAATTAAATATTAAAACGTAGTTATTTGGAAAGAATCGGTAAAAAAAAGAATAACTAATTAAAAAAAAAAAAAAAAAAAAATCTGAAATAAGTTTATTTTGTAGCAAAATATAGTTATCCAATGTTTTAAAACCTTAAATGTGTACATATAGAACACACCATAAAATATAAAATTTTTGCTGAAAATTTTGAATTTAATTATTTTTCCTATTTTTCTCATTATGAGACCGATATATAAATTTAAACAAGTATGAAAAATCATGCGTTAAGCATAGATTATGAAGCACTTTCCAACATTTAATGAAATCTTTAACAAAACTTTGTTATTTAGGGAAATAATAGTGTATAGCCAAATGTACCCAAATATGTATTCCAGTACATTAGAACAGCCCTGTATTTCATATGTCAGTTCATATAATGGGAAAATTTAGCTTAGCAAGAAAATACCCAGTAGCTTGAAATTTCTTTTTCAGGAATTCATACTATTAGATGGAAACATACTTGAATACTTTTGTTCAGCCCTGTAGTTTACATTGTACCTTTATTACACGTCAGCATTAGGCTAAAATTTATTGTAAACTAAAACACTTTTAAAACAACTGAAATCACACTCTCATAAATCATCATTCATACGCGTCCATGTACCGAATTCTTTGCGTGGCCCTGTATATCCTTTTATCTATATTCTGCAAACATTTCACAGTAAATTGAATGAAGCTCGGCGTAAAAATGCATAGCTTATTTAAGAACCACGTTTAAATAATTTACGCTCATATTCAGTAACGTTGGTGAGCTCTTTATGGGTAGCCCTGTATATCAACTATAACATTTATACACACCATATAATGTGCATATATTTAGCGCATATATAAACGCGTATATCATAATTAAAATGCATTTCATCCCTCCATCAGCCATTATCGGACACATATACGGTACTTCGGAAAAAATATACTATTTGAAATCTTTTGTGTGGCCCTGTAAATGCTATGTTCTTCATATTATGCAAGACAGTAGCGTATAATTTATATTAAGCTTCAGAGACATATATCAATTTTATTATACATGAAAAAGCTTAATATATTTAAAATATGTAATGGGAAACTTTTGATTCGCCCTGTAGATAAACTAATCATGGTAGAAACTTCATTTTCGATAGGACTTGTGCTAGGGTAAATGTCAATAACGTCCTAAAATTTCACGGCAATCCGAGTATATTAACGATTTTTCCCCATAGGCCGTAATGTAATGGGAAACTTTTGATTCGCCCTGTAGATAAACTAATCATGGTAGAAACTTCATTTTCGATAGGACTTGTGCTAGAGTAAACGTCAATAACGTCCTAAAATTTTATGGCAATCGGAGCATATTAACGATTTTCCCCCATAGGCCGTAATGTAATGGGAAACTTTTGATTCTCTCTGTAGATAAACTAATCATGGTAGATACTTCATTTTCAATAGGGTTCGTGCTAATGTAAACCTCAATAACGTCCTAAAATTTCACGGCAATCCGAGTATATTAACGATTTTTCCCCATAGGCCGTAATGTAATGGGAAACTTTTGATTCGCCCTGTAGATAAACTAATCATGGTAGATACTTCATTTTCAATAGGGTTTGTGCTAGGGTAAACATCAATAACGTATAAAAATTTCATAGCAATCCGAGTATATTTACGGGAGTTAGAGCGCGGACAGACGGACAGACGGACAGACAAACCGAATGCATAAGCACTTTTCAACTTTGTTGGAAAGTGCTAAAAATAATAATAATAAAATAAATTTAAAAAAAATCATAAAAAATAGAAAAAATCGTACAGTGAAAGGTTAATTTCATAAAAATGAATACTGTAATAAGTTATCTGTAGAATTAGATATCTTTATATTATTAAATTATTTTTTAAAAAATTAAAAAATTATAAAAATAGAAAAAATTGTACAGTAAAAGGTTAATTTCATAAAAATGAATGCTGAAATAAGTTATCTCTAGTTATTAGATATTATTTAAAATGTAATTTTATTCGATGTTATTACATTAAAATTTATGTTTCTTTTTAATTATCAAAATATAGCTCTTGGATGATATTTAATATTAAAACTTAATTTCATTAAAAAAAAAAAAAAAAAAAAAAAAAAACTAAAGAAATACAATATTTTATTAACTGATAATAAATTATTAATAAATTAATTAAATTAAATATTGAAACTTAGTTTTTTTTTTTTTTTTTGAAAGAATTTATTAAAAAATAGAGTAACTTTTAATAAATCAATAAGGGAAAAAAAGTAAAATGTTTCTTTTTAATTATCAAAATATAGCATTTGGATGATATTTAATATTAAAAGTTAGTTTCATTAAAAAAAATCAATCTAAAAAAATATATTTTATTAACTGGTTGTCTGAGCGAAGCGAAGTCTTTATACTCAGAGATACGTAACGATATTAAAATTCAAAAAAATTCTTTCGTCAAGCAAATCTCAAAAAGTACTTGCCGGATTTTGACTCTGTTTGTACCAATAGGTACCTATGAAGGTAATCTGGTGAATGCACCTACTTTTAAAAATTAATTCCAAATAGTTAAAAAGTTAAATTAAAAAAACTGATAAAAAAGCACAATTTATGTGCATACGTCACAGAAATTTGGTGAGCGTGATTTTCACCGGCTGGACATTTTCGTAGATAACCGAATCAGTACATGGAGTAAATAGTAATCATTTTTGCACTCAGAAATATTGAATGCAATAAAAATCATTTTAAAAGTTAATCATGCAGGAAAATAAAACTGTTATTTTTTATATTAAAAAATGTCATAAAAACTTTGATTTTGAGATTTTGTGATAATCTCTTAACAGCACTTTTTGATCGCTAAAAGAATGTTTTACATATTTCGCGTGTGAAAATTAGAAACAATTATGTTTTTAAATAAAAAGTTTCTTTTATGACATCATTTTCCCTTTATATTTATTTTCATTGCATGTTTTCTTTTAACTTATATTTTGTTTGTGTATGGAAGTCAATTCTGGTCACTAATTTTTCGGCACGGATACCACAAGCGCATCAGATTTGGCGCAATTTTTTTCAAAGCCCATTTGGCGAAAACTCCCTTTTCAAATAACGCTTACATACACATTTTTAAATTATTTTCTATTTTCAAAAAGAACTTACAGTAAATAAAATAATAATAATAATTAATAACTATAAAAAGAAATATTTTATATAATTAAAAGAAGGAAGTGAAAGTAAATAAACATTTTATGAGTAAATAAACAAATAATAAATAAATAAAGCCGGGTTGCCATCTCAGGTAAAATAATGCCATTTTGACGCCAATTATGTACCCTGGCGCATATGTGACATTTTATCCCATTTTTCATCCGTTTCCTGTTGGCATACAACTTTGAAATATGGAGTATGTATGCATACCTGGGAGCAATACTGGAATTAGACATTGATTTTTTTTAATTCGATCCAAAAAGAGGCAACGGGGCTATTTTTTAAAGTTTTATACAATTTATACTGCATAAAGGAGCCACTTACCTATTTCTATATACCAGAAGAAGTAAGTGGTATGTAAAAACAATTATAGTATACATAAATAAAATACTTGAGATAATATACTAGAGATATAAGCACCGTTTTTGGCGAGATTCTTTATGCCAACTAGGCGAAAACATCGTTTTGATTACCAGATGCATATAGCATGCTATAACAACACGTTATTTATTTATTTCAAAATGAAAAAAAAGGAATAAATGAAACATTTCCTGTTATTAAAAAAGATATAACAATCAATAAATTATAATATTTTTAGAACAAACAATTTATTATAACATTTATATGATACCAGCATGTTAGGCAACTAAACGCCATTTTGGCACCAATTAGGTACCTCGGTGTATATAGGGCATATATGTGCCATATTTATTTGTAAAACTGAGCATGAAAGTTTACCAGGTGTGTTTTCATAGGCGCTTATATCTTTTTGCAACATAGCGCACCTTTCGAAGCCAAAACTGCATAAAAGAAAAAATAATCAATATTTGCAGCATTTTTTTTTTTTTTTTTTTTTTTTTTTTTTTAATGTAATGCACATTTTGTAATCAGTAGGCTCGATAATCAGACCTCGTTTTTTTTGCTTTAAAAGATGATATTTCATACGACGTCTTTTTGGGATTCGTCGTTTTTCCATATTTGATAGTATGTGCCTACTCGTTTTGTACCCTTTTTTGTAACTTTCTTCTTTATTAACAGCGACATCTGGATTTCCTATTTAAATAAAAATTCTTCTAAATACAAAGAATTTTGTTAAAATAAATAAATAATAGGAAATGCGGACATCTATTGCTCAAAACACAAAATTTTTCCTATTGAGTTCATAAAAATCAGTAAAAACATAATTTTTATGATAATAAAAAGGTGACTTGTGTAATAACAGAGTCATATATTATGTACGTTATGGATTACGTATGAATATTTCAATGAAAAGTGATATTTAAAAAGTATTATGAAATTAGTTAAAAACCATTTATTTTAAACTAAATTAATAAAAGATTTATATTTTTAATGAAATAAATGGGATTTGAAAAATTATTGGAAATTTATCACCATAGATGTATCAATATTACAATCAGTACCTTGTATGCAAAATGGAACAATTAGCAATACTTTTTGTACCCGAAAAATGGTCGTTGCTTTTTTTAAGGTTAAAAAGTAGATTACGAAATATTCCTATATAGAGATGCCAAACCCTCGCTTATTGCATAGCAGAATTTTCTTATAGGAAAAGTTGTTTTTTAAATCCGCGGAATGTTCCAATTTAATAAAACATTTTCTGTATTAAAATACCGGTACCCAAAATGCCGGAGACTTGGCAGCTCTGCCTATAACATTTTAATTAATCACGTACTTCTTTTAATCGGATTCAAATTTAGTGAAGACAACGTTTTTTGGCCGAAAGCAGCTTTTTTCCACATGTGTAACTACGATACAATTCCTTGATGTTGACTTATGAATGTTTTGACTTATGCTATTATTGCTTTCTCTCATTTATTTATTTGAATTTTAAATAAGATGACTCAAAATCGTGTTTTTTTAATATACGGAAAAAAATGCATTTTGAGAGAGGGCGAAAAGGAAAATATTTGGCGACTTATTACCTGCGTTTGGCTAAGTGTCTTACTACCTTGTATTTAATACTCTTCACAATACTTCGCTGTTATATGGACTTAGGTGCTTTTATAAAAAGTTTGACGTAATTCGGGCTTAAGAAAGTGAGTTTTTTACTGAATAATACAAATAAATGAAAAATGAATACTAAGAAATACTAATAAAAGAAAAATGAAGCATTATATTGATCTATGTATATTTAAAAATCCATCTGCTAGCACTAATTAGATAATTTATGTGCAGGGCTGGGGAAATTTTCCAAATTCTTACCAGCCAAGGATTTATTTCGCCAGCCTGCAAGATGCAACACATGCAGTTGAAAATAGTTATGACAAAATCGCACGCGATTACAGACAAAATTACTATTACTACAATGCATTTTCATAATTCTTTTTTGTATAATATTAAGAAATATATGTAACAAAGGTAAGATTAATATTAGATAGAACTTAGTACCATACTTACACTGTAATAATTTGGAAAGTTAAAATATCTAGATTAAAAAGTGTTTCTGATAATGTGCCTATTGCCTACAGTTTTTCAAAAACTAAAAATGCACTCGCCTTATGAGAAAATCCACTCGCCACTGGCGAGCAAAATGATGTATTTCCCCACCCCTGTTTATGTGTATATAATAGGAGATAAATAGCTTTTGATTCTGTATTTCTATGCTATAAAGCATTAACGTTTGTGTGTTTTTCGTTAGCATTGGGAGTACCTAGCCGATTTAAAAAATAATGTGGGCAAAAAATGTTGGTAACCATCTTTGCTGCAAAATATACTATATTTTGCGTAAGAACAATAATCACCATCAATGCACGAGCAAAAAAAGTTCTAAAATTGAGAATTCTTTGATGTTGATATGACTAAAAATTTAAAATCTTTTTTTTTGGTGGCAACTTTTAAGATATAATATTCTCCTTATGAACGATTTCTAAAACACTCGACAATTTAATTTCACATATTAAAAATTTTTTTTTCTAGAAAAAGTTTTAAACCCAATTTATTGAGAATATTGCAATTTCTAGGATACTGTTGGGGTCAGAAACTATAACTTTGGCATCACAGTAACTTATAAGATGTAAGTGCTCGTTTAGGACAAATTTTTTAAAAAGGATTCCTTAACTCTTATCGACAACCTCATTGCATCCGTGGAAAACAGATATTCAACATTATAAACTATTCGGACGGATTTCACACCATATAAAATACACTCCATTTCTCTTCAAACATAATAGTTTATGTTATTTATAGTTTCTCAAATCGGTGCGAAGCTTCTGTTTATGCTCATGACATCATTTTAAAGAGCTATATTTCCAATATTGGAAAATTTGGTGTTTTATTTTCTGTATTACTTTTAACATTTTGCATATTTCCAATTTTATATCCATGCATGGTTTGCTTTTCTTTTATAAAAATAGTATATGTAACAGGATTTTGTAGTTCTACGATTAGATATGCTTATTTTCATCATTATATTTTATCACAATGAATGACCAATTAAAGGTAACATCTCATTTTCTTTACTTATCGCAAGTTATTAAATGTGTATTCTCAGCAATTTCGCTCAGACTAATCCCTCTGAGGGAAGTCCTAGTAATAAATTATTCAAGAAAATAAGCATAATTTATAATAAATCAATGAAGAAAGAAAAAAAAAGAGAAATCCAGATCGGGGGTTAGAACCCACAACGTTGGGATTACGAGGCCTGTATGCTAACCATTACACCAAGCCATCTGCAAAAACGTCAACGAAACGACTTTTTTAACCTCGAAACTAGTTCATAAAAGAATTTGGCATTTGGCGTTCTTGTATTCCTCGCCAAACCTATTTTGATTACTTATGACGGAAAAAAAGGAAAAAAAGGAAAAAAAAAAATACTTGTGATGCGATTCCACCAAAACAACGCAAGGATATATATGCAATTTAGTCATACCAATAAAAATAATTCAAATTATATGTATATACATAAAATATAACGAGAAAATGATGGGATATTTGCTCGTGCTGGCAGAATGAAAACGAAACTTACGGAAGAAAAAAAATATTTTTGCAGGAAAATTGCGAAATTCGTAGGCAAAATTATATTTATATCCATAATATAAACATTTTTTAACATGAAAATTGATGTTACAAATCGAAAAAAGCATGGAAATATTATGAATGATGAGGATTTTAAAACCTTCTAATTTCATCCCATGTAAAGTCTATGGTAGCGCTGCAGTCGATCGCCGGCGGCGGTTGAAAACACATTTTGTCCAATCAGAATTTATTGCCATCATGTCGCAACTCTTACCGAAGGATGTAGGAACACTAGTTCTACGAAACATAATGCGCTCCGTAGCGGTGGAATGTGAAACTAAGTACTTAGCGCGAGATGGTTAAGATATTTCGTTTATAGTTAGTGTTAAATTAGAACTTGGTTACGGTTAGGTAACAGTAAGGTTGCAATTACGTTCCGGTGACCCTTTTGTTATATTTATTTTCCGGTTAGGTTACAGTTAGGTCATGGTTAAGTTACAGTTAGGTCATGGTTAAGTTACAGTTATGTTAAAGTTAAGTTGCGGTTAGGTTGTGGTTAGATTATAGTAGGTTATGATTAGGTGACGGCCAGGTTACATTTATGGTATATTTAAGTTACAGTTAGGTTACTGTTAAGATACGTTAAGGTTACAGACAAGTTATGATTCTGATACAATTAGGTTACGGTTAGGATTTTGTTCACAAAATGAACATTATGCATGTTTGATAAAAAATATACACCTATATTTGTAAAATGGCTCTGAAATTATAATCTATATATATAAAAGAAAGTCTAAATTTCGTATTAATCACAGCACAAAAAAATCTGCCGAACCTAAAATCTTGAAAATTGGGGTAAAAATACTTCTGATAACATCGAGTGCCACTAAGAAGGGATTTTCGAAAATTCCACCCCTAAGGGGGTTTAAAAAAGGAACGAACTTTTAAAAAATTCCTTAAAAATCGGCTTTTGTAGTTATTTTTCAACTGATTACATGTTTTAGTGTATTTTTTCATGCTGAATCGAATGGTACCAAGCAAATTCTCTTAAGTTCAGCAGTTCGCGAGATACTTAACATTTTCCTGATTTGGCGATGCCTTCGGCGCAAAAAACCTGAAATTTTCAATCCTTATCTATATATATAAAAGAAAGTCTAAATTTCGTATTAATCACAGCACAAAAAAATCTGCCGAACCTAAAATCTTGAAAATTGGGGTAAAAATACTTCTGATAACATCGAGTGCCGCTAAGAAGGGATTTTCGAAAATTCCACCCCTAAGGGGGTTAAAAAAAGGAACGAACTTTTAAAAAATTCCTTAAAAATCGGCTTTTGTAGTTATTTTTCAACTGATTACATGTTTTAGTGTATTTTTTCATGCTGAATCGAATGGTACCAAGCAAATTCTTTTAAGTTCAGTAGTTCGCGAGATACTTAACATTTTCCTGATTTGGCGATGCCTTCGGCGCAAAAAACCTGAAATTTTCAATCCTTATCTTTATATATAAAAATCTTCTGTGCGTGTGTATGTAACTGAACTCCTCCTAAACGACTGGACCGATTTTAATGAAATTTTTCGTGTGTGTTGCGGTGGATTCGAGAATGGTTTGGATTCACATTTCATCGAAATTGGTTCAGAACTCCGCCCTGGTGACCAGACTGGTCTCCAGGTCTTAGGATTTGGTCATTGACTTTTTTGTAAAAGGCTTTTAATAATGTCTACCCTTATATTAAATCAAAATATCTTTCATTTAATGCAAAAAAAAAAAAAAAAAAAAAAAAAAAAGTTATGGAATTCTTCCCCATTTGTAAAGCGCAAAAAAAAAACCATGGCCAAATTACAATTTGGCAAAATTGATAGATGAGATAATCAAGTTAATTATAATATGCAACCATACATTTATAAATACTTAGGTATTTAGGTTCCGTCGACCAATTCCGCCAAATTGTACAAATCGCCATACTAATTGAATCTGACATTCACGATCATCCATTATTGTCATTTAATCTTATAGTTTGGCGATCATTTTATGGTTGACGGGAAAAAAAACAGGTTATTGAATTCTTCCTCATTTGTAAAGCGCAAAGAAAACATCGCCAAATTATAAGATTAAATGCCAATAATGGATGATCGTAAATGTCGCATCCAATGACATTAAATATTATACACCTGTTTAAAACGTCATTAAGTGATTTTTATTTCGGCTTTTTATTTGTATTTTTATCAATATTTTTTCTATTTGTTTGTTTTTTCATTATTTAAAATGAAATTTATGTGAATATGAATAATTTGGCTATGAGATTGGTGATTTGTACAATTTGGCAAAATTGATAGATGGGATAATCAAGTTAATTATAATATGCAACCATACATTTATAAATACTTAGGTATTTAGGTTCCGTCGACCAATTTTGCCAAATTGTACAAATCGCCATACTAACAGTCAAATTTTACATATTGGCATAATTTTTATTTGAAATCAGAAAAAAAAACAATTAATTAGTAGAATATTAATAAAAAATCCAAATAAAAAGTACAAAATAAATCATCTTTATATATATAAATCTTTTGTGCGTATGTCACTGAACTCCTCCTAAACGATTGGACCGATTTTAATGAAATTTTGTGTGTGCGTTCCAGTGGATTCGAGAATGGTTTAGATTCACATTTCATCGAAATTGATTCAGTACTTTTTTAGTAATTAGGCAAAAATTAATAGTTAGTGATTTTTCGCTAATTAAAAGTGTTGAATAAGTTCGATGAATAGAGTGCGGACGGAATGTCCGAGCGGTCTAAGGCGCCAAATTTAAGCTCAGCTTCTTTAAGAAAGAGATCGCGTGTTCGAACCCCACCCCTGAGAAACGTGTATGCTTTACAATAATATTCCCCGTATTATAATTTTGATTAACTGACTTCAGAAAATCGTTAACTTTTAACTAAAAAGAGAAAAAATAACTTTTCTATGAAAAATTGAACCGACTTCAAAATATACTGAAGAGTGAAAAATAATTTCCTTACATAATTGTAATAAGAAATTAAATTAAGAGTGTAGTGTTTATCGTGCATATTACCATATTTACGTACATTTATTTGATTTTCTGGAGTTGGTGCCAAGAAGGACAACGTCTGTCGGTCATCTATAGTCACCGACAAATATTTTTTAATAGTCATTTTTTCTCAACTAGTGGCCCCGTGGCCGGTGTTTAGCGTTAATTTTGCCATTTAACTTCATAACTCTTGAAAATATAGGCGAGAAATTTTATTCTGTGGGCATTTTTTTCTTTCGGAGACACGATATGTACTTAAAATAAGTGAGGTTAATCAGGAAATTTTTCCTATGCCGGATCAATATTCATAGCTTATATATTTTAATCAATAATGAATTTTTTTATTTCATATTATACTGTAAATAATTGTATTCTATTAATGATTGGATTTATTAAAAATAGCAATTATAACATAAAAGAAAATGCAGCTATTAGGATTACAAAATTAATATCACATTTTTGTAAAATTTTGATTGCGATTTAAATTTTAGAATGTTAAATATTTGTTTAACATTACATTTGACAGTGTGCTTTCATGAAACATTTTTGTTATATATTTGTTTTTACTTAATAAATATTTTAAAACATTTTCGCGGGCGTGTTTTTTATTTTTCCAATAAATAGTTTCAAAATTTTTGTATGTATTTTTGTTTGCTAATTTGTTTTTTAAAACAGTGCTCTATTTTTAATGTACAGCACGGGTGTAGTGGAGGGTATACGCCGTATATCTTCTGGATTTTTTCTTTTTAAGAAACACCGTTATACTCTCTTTTTCTCAAGAAAGCTATAATATATATATTCGAGTGTACACTCTCAATTTTGAGCATATACCCTCTGTTTTTTTTTTTTTTTTTTTTTTTTTTTTTTTTTACGATTAAACCACTGATGTACAGTTTTCATTTTGTGCGATAGTCATCAAATTAATCTGCTTCTTTATTTTCGATAATGTGGCCCGTGGCTTTGTGTACAGTACTAAATTTGGCCCGCGGTGGTAGACGAGTTTGACATGCCTGTAGTACAGCATCCTTCGGATACAGTAAAGTAGTCGAAATCTTTGTGTTTCTGTAAACATAAATGTAGTAAATTGTGTTACACCTCAGCAACGTATATTATATTCATAATATGTGAAAAAGTTTAATATAATTAAAACACGCCCCAAACAATGTTTCCCCGTATAGCATTACGTAGAGGAATACTTTTGTGTGGCCCTGCAATTTAATAATAAACATTCTTTGCATCACAGATTGTGCAAAATGTATATTTTAGTATACGTATACTTCATAGATTCATGTTAATCTTATTATCTTCAAATGAGTGTAATACTATTAAAATGCACTTGAAACTTTTTCCCCATTGACCGTAATGTAACGAAATATTTTTTACTGTCCCTGTAAATGATCCATTCATCCGATTTTCATAAAATTTGAAACGACTCGACAAAATCATGTAATAATTATGTATTTTAAATTTCAAACGATTGAAATGAATTTGAAACTTGTTTTCCCCATTGACCGTAATGTAACGGAATCCTCTTGATTGTCCCTGTAATTGATCTATGCATCCGATTTTCATAAAATTTGAAATGACTCGACAAAATTATGTTACAATCATGTATTTTAAATTTCAAACGATTCGGATGGGTCGTTTTTGCGTTGTTATATGCGGACAGACAGACGGAGGGACTGAACGACCACTATAGGTTCTACGTATTTACATAATTACGAACGCACCTAAAAACACCTTTAAGTAAATTACGCTCACATTCATTAACCTTTCCGAGATCTTTTGTGTATATAAAATAGTGTAAAAATTAGCACACAAAACATTGTTTTGGGTCGTGTTTTAATTCTATTTCCCATTTTATGAATATGATACGCATTGCAATAAAAGTTACTAAAAGAACGCACAAAAGATTTTGGCCACTGTATACTGTGCCCACTGTATCAGCAAGATCTGAATATTTTTAAAACTTCGTTATCGGACGAACGCACCTCATTCGCTACGCTTTTCAACTCTTAACGATTGCAAAACTCAAATCCGCAACTCTCTAAAATCCGTACGTAATTTACAGATGTAAACAAAGAAACATTCAGTTAAGATAGACAAGACAAAATTTGACTTTTTTTGTCATATCTATTCCATATATTTTTATTCTGTAATATTATTAAGTCCATGTTTTTTTTTTTTTTTTTTTTTTTTTTTTTTTTTTTTATAAAGGAAGAATAAATTTATTTCTGAAAAAATTCAAAATATTGCTGATATCTGACTGCGTAATCACAATCTTACCAAATATATTTATGCATTAATCAAATTTTTTAGGTGCGTTCGTAATTATGTAAATACGTAGCACCTATTGTTGTGGCTCAGTCCGTCCGTCTTCCTGTCTGTCCGCATATAACAACGCAAAAACTACCAAACCGAATCGTTTGAATTTTAAAATACATAATTATTACAGAATTTTGTCGAGTCCTTTCAAATTTTATGAAAATCGGATGGATAGATCCATTACGGGGACAATCAAAATTATAATGTTACATTACGGTCAATGGGTAAAAATGTTACAAATGCATTTTAATCGTTTGAAAATCAAAATAGGGTAGATGTGCCAGTAATGGACCACCTTCCAGTAATGGGCCACCTCGCACTTTTTGATTTATAAAAAAATAATAAATAACAGTTAAGCTTTTATTATTTTTTTCTGAACTCCACCTTGCATGCTTTATAAGCTGGATTAATTTTTTACAATTTCCGTCAAAACAATTAGGAAGCAGAAAATAAAGTTTCGCAGTTTTTCTGTTTTTCACTGTAAAGCTTAATGAACATGCTAAGAGCTGACTTTACTTACTTAGTTTATATCTTTTTTATTTTTCCGTAAAAATGGAATGTTTTTGTTTGGTTAGCAATATAAAACATTGAATTTAATATACCAATGGCCAATTACAAAATTTTATTTATTTTTAAGATTTTAGGAGGGAAGGTCCATTACTGGATTGCTTTTTTCGTGATTTTCCAGTAATGGACCACCCAAGTGACGAATACAAAATGTGTAATTTCTAGGGATGCACCGAATATTCGGTATTCGGCCTATTCGGCCATGTTACCGAATATTCGGTTAGGCCGAATATTAAACTATTCGGTTGAGCCGAATATTCGGCTTGGCCGAATATGAAACTATTCGGCCTGCCGAATATTCGGTATGGCCGAATATCAAAGTATTCGGCCGAATCCAATACTTAACAAAACCTTTTAAAAACTTTTCATTATTTCTACTTTTAATTGTCAATTTTTTAATTTATATTTAAAATAATTAGAAACAAAATCATATTTAAATAAAATAGAATGTTTTTACATTATTTATTTGCTGTTTGTAAAGTATAACTTAAGAAAATTAACCATGAGAAGGATTAAAATGGTGATTTATTAGGATTCTCCTTAAGAATAAATTATGTGCAGATACAAGTTTCTAAATTTTGTTTAGTAAATAATCTGTTTCTTGCTTTTCCCCAAATAAGAGTCCTTTAAAAGAAAAACAAGTAAGAAAAATCATGCGTTAAGCATAGATTATGAAGCACTTTCCAACACTTAATGAAATCTTTAACAAAACTTTGTTATTTAGGGAAATAATAGTGTATAGCCAAATATACCCAAATATGTATTCCAGTACATTAGAACAGCCCTGTATTTCATATGTCAGTTCATATAATGGGAAAATTTAGCTTAGCAAGAAAATACCCAGTAGCTTGAAATTTCTTTTTCAGCAATTCATACTATTAGAAACATACTTGAATACTTTTGTTCAGCCCTGTAGTTTACATTATACCTTTATTACACGTCAGCATTAGGCTAAAAGTTATTGTAAACTAAAACACTTTTAAAACAACTGAAATCACATTCCCATAAATCATCATTCATAGGCGTCCATGTACCGAATTCTTTGCGTGGACCTGTATATCCTTTTATCTATATTCTGCAAACATTTCTCAGTAAATTGAATGCAGCTCAGAGTAAAAATGCATAGCTTATTTAAAAACCACGTTTAAATAATTTACGCTCATATTCAGTAACGTTGGTGAGCTCTTTTGGGTAGCCCTGTATATGAACTATAACATTTATACACACCATATAATGTGCATATATTTAGTGAAATATAAACGCGAATATCATAATTAAAATGCATTTCATCCCTCCATCAGCCATCATCGGACACACATACGGTACTTCGGAAAGAATATACTATTTGAAATCTTTTGTATGGCCCTGTAAATGCTATGTACTTCATATTATGCAAGACAGTAGCGTATAATTTATATTAAGCTTCAGTGACATATATCAATTTTATTATACATGAAACAGCTTAATATATTTAAAATATGCCACACACAATTCCCCCTTTTACTATTATCTAATGGAATTCTTTTGTGTGGCCCTGTAAATGAATAATAGCTATATTGTCACCTTATATTTTATAGAATGCATATTTTAATATGTTTGACAGGGTATAACATTTTTAAAATTCCTTTGAAGCGATTTTTCCCCATAGGCCGTAATGTAATAGTAAACTTTTGATTCGCCCTGTAGATAAACTAATCATGGTGGAAACTTCATTTTCGATAGGACTTGTGCTAGGTTAAACGTCAATAACGTCCTAAAATTTCATGGCAATCCGAGTATATTAACGGTTTTTCCCCATAGGCCATAATGTAATGGGAAACTTTTGATTCTCTCTGTAGATAAACTAATCATAGTAGATACTTCATTTTCAGTAGGGTTCGTGCTAGGGTAAACCTCAATAACGTCCTAAAATTTCATGGCGATCCGAGTATATTAACGATTTTTCCCCATAGGCCGTAATGTAATGGGAAACTTTTGATTCTCTCGGTAGATAAACTAATCATGGTAGATACTTCATTTTCAATAGGGTTCGTGCTAGGGTAAACCTCAATAACGTATAAAAATTTCTTAGCAATCCGAGTATATTGACGGGAGTTAGAGCGCGGACAGACGGACAGACGGCCATCCGGCCAGACGGACAGACGGCCAGACAAACCGAATGCATAAGCACTTTTCAACTTTGTTGGAAAGTGCTAAAAAAGAAAAACTTTTGAGATTAGTAATAGCTATCCAAGGCAGATAATTTGTATTCATGAAACCATAATCATAATCAACTTATTGAGTCATAAGTACAGCTCATATTCAAAATATTAGAATAATTGCCTTTTTTTTAGAAATTGAAAATATCGTTTGGTAATTTAATGTATTTTAATGAAAATATGCAAACGATATTTTTATTAAGAACTTATTGTTGATTAAACTTACTTGTTATCTTAAATTTAATATCATTTTTGAAAAGATTAATTGCAAAAAAAATTAATTTGAAAAGTCAAAATATTAGAATATTTATTCAAGTGCTTCAAAATATTAGAATATTTCACATTAATTCTCCTTTAATTATTACCAATTCTTAACTGGTGGCATCATTGATTAAACTCAGACTATTTTATTTAAAATCAGTATTCTTTTTTGCAGTTTGTTTCTTTTTCGTCTTAAAATGGGCCGTGTGAGTGATATTCCTGAATCTACTAAACTTCGTATGGTTGATTTGTATCGGCACGGTAAAAATCAATGTTTTATAGCGAATTATTTACATTGTTCGCAATCGAGCGTTAGTAAAATACTAACACAATATTCAAAAATTGGAAAATTTCAAAATAATCGCCGAAATGGTGGCCGAAAACCAAAAACATCTGCTAGAGATGACAGGAAACTGAAGCGTATAGTTAAGAAAAAACGTTTTAAAAGTGTGCGATTCTTGCACCGAAAATGGAAAGAAGAAGGAGTTGAAGTTTCTACATCGACAACATTAAGACGTCTCCATAAATTTAAATTTGAATCTCGTGTACCGAAAACAAAACCTCTCATGACTGCAAGACAAAAGCGTATAAGATTGAATTGGTGTAAATCAAGACGTTTATGGAGCAATGAAGATTGGAAAAATATATTACTTAGTGATGAAAGTATGTTTTGTGTTTCATATGGTAATAAAAGTATTCGAGTTTGGAGAATGAAGCAAGAAGCATTTGATAAAGAATGCCTTAAACGTTCCGTAAAATTTGCTGCTAGTGTCATGGTTTGGGGTTGTATGAGTGCAGAAGGACCTGGAAAGTTATGCATCGTCTACGAAAAGGTTAACTTTCTGATATAACAAGAAATTTTAGAATATTGCATGATTCCATCATCAGAATATTTATTTGAAGATGATTTCATCTTTCAACAAGATTTAGCGTCCCCGCATACCTCGGTGTCAACTAAGAATTGGTTCCGCCAACGCAACATTAAGGTACTTCCTTGGCCACCAAATTCACCAGATCTTAATTCCATCGAAAACTTATGGTGTATAATGAAGAAAAAACTTCAAGAAAATCCTCCTTCAAGTAAAACTGAGTTAGTGGCACGTATAAAGTCTATTTGGGCTAATATTGATAGAAATGTTTGTAAACACCTTGTATATAGTATGCAAGATCGATTGTATGCTGTTATGAAAGCTAAAGGGGATGCTACAAAATATTAACTACCATTTACTTCATATTCATAAGGTAATATTGTTGCGTAAAATAAAATATTCTAATATTTTGAACCAATCTAAATTTTATTCTAATATTCTGGTGTGTTTAAGGAAGCTGTATACCTAATTTATTGTGCTGTATTTTATATTTTATAAATGTGAAAATCTTATCTAAACATTCCAGATTTAATTTATAAGAAATTTAATTGCATTTACTTAGTATAAAAAATAAATAAATGACAAATAATTTTTTCTTATTACTATTTCTCAATTATTCTAATATTTTGAATATGAGCTGTACATTGTATTTCATCTCACTCTAGGTCAGAACTTGTGTGTTCGTTTATTACATTAACGATGAATAAGATAACATAATTTCAACTCACATGCTTTGATATCTGTAAAATATGATATGATGGGAAGGGTGGAAAATACCACCATTCACAAGAAAAGAACTATGAGCCAAACATGCTTTTATTCAGAAGTAAGTTGAAAGTATTTGTACTTTATATTGAAAAAAATCTGCCTTGAGTTATTTAAAAAGGACAATATCAGATTGTAAAATTTTTCTTCGGCCATTTTTTCATTATTTGATTTTAAGATGTTTGTTTTGATTCGTAGAAAATTTTATTAAAGTTTCATAATTGCGCTTCTTAAATAACTCAAGGCAGATTTTTTTCAATACTAAATGTTCTTATAAAAAGCTCTTGATTATCAAAATGTAAATTTCTTTTATTAAATATTATGTAAGAAGTAAAAAGTATTCTTTTAAAAAGTAACATTTTAACACCTTTAAATTTTGAAATTTAAAAAGTATTTGGAAAGCCGAATATTCGGTATTCGGCCGAATAGTTAACTATTCGCCTGGCCGAATATTTGGTATTCGGCCCAACAATTACTATTCGGCTAGCCGAATATTCGGTATTCGGTTCATCTGTCGGCCGAATATTCGGCATTCGGTATTCGGCCAAAATCACTATTCGGTGCATCCCTAGTAATTTCAGTAGAGATAAAATATTTTAACTAATCTAAAAATTTAACTAAACAGCTAAATATTCCTATTTCCTATTAGAATTTAACAAAGGCAATTTCTTTATAAATAGTTGTTTTTAAAAAGTCATCCAAAATTGGTACAAAAAACAAGCAGAACATTTGACAAAATCTAGATGTGCCGTTACAAATGAAGTTTGTTCAGAAATGTAAAATCATATTTTGAAGAAGATATTATTAATATTTTCTTCCGAATTCTAAAGCATACAGAGAGAGTTTTTAATGGAGTTAAAATTGGGTTTCTTTTGTGCTCTTAAAACAGGGAAAATTTTGGGACAAAAATCAGTTAAAGATGCATATTATGTAGTTCCGAATAACGAAAAAGAACAAATCACTGTTATGGGATGTTTTTCAGCAAATAGTGAGATTGTTCCATTGATGATAATATATCCATATAAGCATCTCTAATGCGAAATTGTGGAATCAATCTGTGCCAAATTGATGGGCTATATGATTGTCTGAAAATGGTTGGATAGTGCAAGAACATTTATTATTTTAAATGCATTCTAAAATTCCATATTGAATAGTTTGGACTATCGGAAAGGGATGATAAAATTGAAGATTTGTTATTTATATTTCATATTTGCCCAGCACATCATTTATATAATGATATGAACGAAGACTGGAGACTTTTTTAATGCCTTATTTTATCTAAACTTGATTTCAGTAAAATATCGTCTTTATCTTATAAATCCTTTAAATTTAAATATTTTGTTGTATATCTTTACAATATAAATCCTTTAAATTTAAATATTTTGTTGTATATCTTTACAATATAAATCCTTTAAATTTAAATATTTTGTTGTATATCTTTACAATATAAATCCTTTAACGTTAGTTAATAATAAACAGTTAATAATATGATTAATATTTTGTTTTGTATCCACATTATAAATCCTTGATTATAATAAATTCATAACTTAAATTTAAATATTTTGTTTTATGTTTTTTCGTTATAAATCCTTTAATGTAATGAATTTCTATCTTAAGTTTTAATATTTTGTTTTATTAGTATGCTTTCATTAAGTTCTGGAGCAAAATTAATTGAAAAACCATTATCTGTTATTTTTTGTAGGGTGGCCCATTACTGGAACATAGGCGGTCCATTACTGGAACATAGGTGGTCCATTACTGGGCTTTTGGGTGTTGAGACATAATTCTATTATTTAAAATTAAATTTTTATTTTTATTGGTAAATGTAACTATGGGATTAGTTAAATATTGTTGAAAGATTAATATAATATGAAAAAAAATTGGAATACAATAATTATAACTATTAACAAAAAACTATTTTTTAGAGAAATTCCTTAAGGGGGTCCATTACGGGCACATCTACCCTACATAATTATTACATCATTTCCATTTTTTTGAAAATAGGATGCATAGATCAAATACAGGGACAATCAAAAGGACTCCGTTACATTACAGTCAATGGAAAAAAAAAAAAAGTTTTAAATGCATTTTAATAATATTATACTCATTCGAACATGATAATATTGATATGCATCATAAAGTACATATTATAATATAGATTTTGCATAATCTGCTGTGCAAAGAACTTTTGATTTACAAGGCCACACAAGAGTATTCCATTACATAATGAGAATAGAGAGAACATTGTTTGGTGCGCGTTTTAATTGTAATTAACTATTTACAATTTTATGAGATAAATGTATAAGAGTGATATTTTTAAAACTTCATTATCGTACGAACGCACCTCATTTGCTACGCTTCACGTGAAATTTACAACTTGTTTGCTATTAGGTCTGGCTAAACCTGAAATAAAATTCCTTATTTTATGATTTTGATGTGAATTAGTAATGTACCTTTATGAGGCAAGTTTCATTGAATAATTTAGAAAAAAACACATTTCCTCTTTTATAATGAATATTTAATTGCACATTATTGATTATTAACTTGAACTTATCTTTGCTTTTAATATTTTAAAAACACTTTAAAAATGATCTCAAATTTTTATTATTTCACTTTATTACTTATTTTAATATTTTTATTACATTGTGAACATTCATTATAGTTTTGATTGCATTGTTAATTATATTCAAATGACTAGTAGAACCCCGATAATTCGGATTAATTCGGACCGGACCCAATCCGGATTATCGAAAATCCGGAGAATTAGAAAACTAGTCGTTGAGGGCCACCGTAATACTTACCCATCATGGATAGGTATATGAAAATAAAACATGTGAAAACTATTTATACAATGCATTGCAATCCATAAACAAAATTTAAATATTGTTAATATACATAAGTAATGCTATATTAAAAAGCTGCTGATGTACCCATTTCGACAAATACGCCAAACTACTCAAGTAGTACCGAGCTGCGTAAAAGAAACATCCTTATAACTCCAAAAGTAATAATTCTATTAACTAACAATTAACTGTGTCGGATTAAGCGTCTCATTTCCAATTAAAATATACCTCTGAATTGAAATTTGAATGAAATACAGGGTCATGAAAAATCGAAGAATGTGGAAAACAGGATTACAAATATCTCGGCAACTCATCATCCGATCGACTTCGTTCTATATGCAAAATGTGCGTGATTTTATTGTTTTTTACGGCCATGCTATAGAACAGAAAAATCCGAAAATTTTTATATACCTTTCATCAGAACGAATTTTTCGAGAATCCGAAAAAAATAGTTCCGGAACATCGAGGTTGCTGATATTAAATAGGCTTCTTCCCATTCTTACATACTAACTACATACAAAATTTCAAGTCTCTATCTCAATTTTTTCGGGAGATAAGGCGTTTACAGACAGACGGATGGCAATTTTTTTTTTTTTTTAAATATGTTTTTCGGAATCTCCACTATCTAGAACGTGTAAATCCGTCAAAAAATTTTTTTCGATGTGTTCAAAACTATTGCAAGACTTACCCTATACTACGTATGATGGGTAAGTAAAATTAAATGAAATAAAATAAGACATACTTGCAGAAAATCACCTTTATGTTAAACTTATTGAATATTTACAAAAAATGTTTACTTTGCTTAATTCTTCCAAAAAGATTTCAGAAAAAGTTTTTTTTTAATTCAGAATGCGATGATGCAACAAGTTAATGTTGTAGAAATTTAGAGAATCGCTTCTGAAACTTGAAATTTGAAAAAAAAAAAAAAAAAAAAAAAAAAAAAGACGAAACCGATCCGGATTAACGGGGTCCGAATTAGGCTCTACTGCATTTAACAAGTTGGAAATTGCACGTGAAGCGTAGCAAATGAGGGGCGTTCGTACGATAATGAAGTTTTAAAAATATCAATCTCCTATATCAATCGCATAAAATTGTAAATAGTGAATTACAATTAAAATGCGCACCAAACAATGCTCTCTCTATTCTCATTATGTAATGGAATACTCTTGTGTGGCCTTGTCAATCAGTAATAAATATTCTTTGCACCACAGATTATGCAAAATCTATATTATAATATGTACTTTATGATGCACATCAATATTATTATGTTCGAATGAGTGTAATGTCCTTAAAATGCATTTGAAACTTTTTTTCCATTCACTGTAATGTAACGGAGTACTTTTGATTGTCCCTGTATTTGATCTATGCATCCTATTTAAAAAAAAAAAAAAAAAAAAAAAAAAAAAAAATGGAAATCACTTGACCAAATGATGTAATTTGTATGTAATTGAAATTTCAAACGATTAAGATGCATTTGCAGCATCTTTTCCCATTGACCATAATGTAACGGAATACTTTTGATCGTCCGTGTAATTGAGCTATGCATCAGATTTTGAAATTTTTGAAATAACTCGACAAAATTATGTAATAATGATGTATTTTAAATTTCAAACGATTCGGTTGGATAGTTTTTGAGTTGTTATATGCGGACGGACGGACTGAACGACAACAATAGGTGCTACGTATTTACATAATTACGAACGCACCTAAAAATGTAAACAAAGCAATGACCAGAAATCTGGCAAAATTCTGAAATCCGCGCAACCTCTGGTCCCAAGCTGAGCGGATTTGAGGGAGTCTACTGTACTACCCATGATGGGTAAATAAAACTAGTCGTTGGGGGGCCACCGTAATGCTTACCCACCATACATATGCATATATAATATATGAAAATAAAACATGTGATAACTATTTATAAAATGCATTACATTTCCAAAACAAAATAGAAACGTATACTTAAGTATTTTTAACACATAATCATGCTCTATTAATGAATTTCGATAAATTGTATGAAACGGCAAACTATTCAAGCAGCACTGAATTGCGTAATAGAAACATCCTTATAACTCCAAAAATAATAATCCTATTCACTAACGGTTTCTTGCATCGAACTAAGTATTTCCAATTAAAAGATATCTTTGAATTGAAATTTGAATGAAATACAGGGTCATGAAAAACCGAAGAATGTGGAAAACAGGGTTAGAAATATCTCGGCAACTCATCATCCGATCGACTTCGTTCTTTATGCAAAATTTGTGTTATTTTATTGCCTTTTATATGCACTCCTTAAAATAAAACAATTCGAAAATTTTTATATACTTTTCATCAGAACGAATTTTTCGAGAGTCCGAAAAAAATTGTTCCGGATCATCGAGGTTGCTGATATTCAATAGGCTTCGTCCCATTCTTACATGTTAACTACATACAACATTTCAAGTCTCTATCTCAATTTGTTCGGGAGATAGAGCGTTTACAGACAGGGTCAAGACGGACGTCAAAATTTTTTTCCCTAAAAATATGTTTTTCGGAATCTCCAGTATCTGAAACGTGTAAATCCGTCAAAAATATTTTTTCGATGTATTCAAAACGATTGCAAGACTTACCCTATACTACGTATGATGGGCAAGTAAAAAAAGTGGCAGATGGCTTTATTGTATTTATTAATGTCGTTGCCTCGTATTGGGGGTGAAGGTGAGGGGGATAGAATAGCGCTGGGAAACAAACCCTTTCCACGAAAATCGATTTCATCGAAATGAAAGAAAAAAAAATCGATAACCAACGATATCTCTGTGATTTCGGCCGTTGAAGTATATTTATCAAAACGTATACACTCTCAGAAATTGGCTAAGAGCAGGGTCATAGCTAAAAGTGAATAATTGGGGCTTATTTTTAGGTGCGTTCGTAATTATGTAAATACGTAGCACCTATAGTGGTCGCTCAGTCCGTCCGTCTGTTCGCATATAACAACGCAAACACTACCCAACCGAATCGTTTGAAATTCAAAATACATAATTATTAAAAAATTTTGTCGAATCATTTCAAATGTTATGAAAATCGGATGCATAGATCAATGACAGGGACAATCAAAAGTATTCCGTTACATTACGGTCAATGGGAAAAAAAGTTTCAAATTCATTTTAATGGTGTTACACTCATTCGAACGTAATAAAATTGATATGCATCTATAAAGTAGATATTATAATATACTTTTTGTATAATCTCTGGTGCAAAGAATATTTGTTATTGATTTACAAGGCCACACAAAAGTATTCCATTGCATAATGGTATAGGAAGAACAATGTTTGATGAGCGTTTTAATTGTAATTATTTAAAATTTTAGGAGATTGCTATATGACAGTGTAGAGGTCTGCACGGGCCCGGGCCGGGCCGGCGGAATCGTTTCGAATTTTCTAACGGGCCGGGCCGGCAGATTTATAACAGTTTTTTCAACGGGCCGGGCCGACAAACAAGATAAACGGGCCGGGCCGGCAAAAAAATTGAACGGGCCAGACGGGCCGGGCCGGGCCGGCAAAAAAATTTTCGGGCCTGCCGGCCCGTTTTGAAGATTTCAGCAGAAACGATAAAATATGAGCTATTTTCAACGAAAATGGTTTAACGAGAATAAGTATAAATGTGGCCATATTAGTTTGACAGCATCAATATAAAAATGCACAGTGTATCGGCATCGGAGGATTACAATATGTGTAACCCGTTTTAATATTTTTTTAGCTGACTCATGCCGGTCCGAGATCACGCTTGCATTATTTTTCTACATATAGACTGGCCGGACCGGTACTAGACTTAATTATTGGCAGAAAACATGATTTGTAAAATTATTAACAGCGATAAAGAACTTATGTTAGCTTAGTCTTTGGATATATACTTCTTGATGATTTTTAAATTAATTTCTCAATAATGCGAAAGTTTGACACATTTTCTGATTAATTTTAAATTGTAAAAGTATAAAAGTGATAAACCTAATTATTGAAGGGAATTGGAATCGAATAAAGTTTTTCATTTTTGGTAAATAAAATACTTGTATAACCTTGTTGACATGTAATAGTTTCTCAAATGATTGCAGGTTTTTCTCCCTTCCCTTGCTATTGTTTCGGAAAAACTATTCAAAACGCTAATTATGACAGTATTTTATTTGTTTGCAGTATTCTTAAATTGCTTGTATCAAAAAATGGATAACGCCATTCGATTATATATTTTCTGAATAAAGATTCCTGCTAATCTTATGCGTTTCTGAGAAAAAAAAAAAAAATGAATTTAGAAATGTATCAGAAAGGAGCTTCTTTGAATTTAAGAATGAATTTGGATTTGAAATCTATAATAAAATGATATAGAAATATATTTATAAATCTTCTTTTATTAAACAGCTTCAAAATTAACGATGTTTTTAGCTTTCTTTCTTTTTTCTTTTATTCTAAGCCATATTAATTTTTTGATGAATCTTTATTCGAATGTTGAAAGCCTAAGAATCATTAGCTTAAGTAATCATTAATGCTGTTAATGTGTATTTGCTGTAAAATATACTGTAAAATCATTCCATAGATACGTATGCAGTATTCTTTAAAAATATCTTAGTTACTAGCTGACCCGCCCGGCGTTGCCCGGGTCCGTATTAACAATATTAAACGAACTTGAAATTTGTATGATTTTATCAATAACTGGAAGCATGCAGAAATGCATTGTCTGAAATACGTCGCAGCTGACTTTGTGAAAAATCGGTTTTAAAAACAACAACTAATATTAAGCTCTAGAAATACTTAAAATGAGCAATGAGAAACACGGGAGGGAACATGTATCCAACGATTGCGTTAGTTTCGTGTTAAAGTGTTGATATTTACCCGTAAAAATCACTGTTAAATCACGTAACTAATTATTTTTTTCGCATAGAAATCCCAAGTGAAAAATTTTGAATTTCAAACTAATTATATCATTCTTAAATCCGACTATACCGTGAATGAATCGATACGCGATGATAAAAGATTGGTATATAGTATTATAATTTCAGAGCCATTTAACAAAAGTGTATATTTTTAATCAAAGCATGCGTAATGTTGACTCTGTGGACAAATTCCTAACCGTAAACTTTTGTACCATAACCATAATCTGTCTGTAACCTAACTGCGACTTAACATTACCCTACCGTAACTTAAATATAACATAAATGTAACCTAGCCGTCACTTTGAAATATCAATATAGAAGCATCATTTAAGATTTTGCTTGAAAAGTTAACATTCTTTCGTTAATGTCTTAAAATCGTCTGCACTCTGAAATCTATATTTTAGACTAATATTTGTTATTTAAGTTTTCGCGCATGATTTTAAAAGAATGTTTTCATAAATATATTTTATATATTGACATAGAGTTATTAATATGTTGTTAAATTAAAAACATATTTTCATCTACGTTATAAAGTATTAAAAAGTTCTGAAAAAAAAAGAAAGCTTTTAGTAATACAATTTTTAGTTCAAATCAAATGTTTTCAATATTTTATTTAATTTTATTTTGACATTTAAATTATTTCGAATTTATCAATTTCAATTATTTTAAAAGCAAACATTTTTTAAAAATAAATAATATAATAGAAAAAAGACCATTTTAAAAAATTACTATTTCTTCATAAAATACGCTTCAGCTGTAATTCAATTCTTTCAATTCGTCTTATTAATACAAAATCCCTTCCACATGCTTTTGTTTGGGACATTAATATTTGAGCGATAAATGGTTTAATATTGCAACTCTTTTTTCGGTTTACTTCACCACCACCTATCTTTTTCCTCCATGGTTTGCAACCGCTGTGATAAAAAATCATTATTTAAACTGACAGTTTGCCAGTCTATGAATTTTAAAGGTCTGTTCCAGCTTTTTAAATTATTTATGCGAAAATTTTATGCAACCAACCAACCATAACTAAATGAAGAGAAAAAAAAGAAGAAAAAAGGCGATTTTTTATGAGAGTGATCTTTGGAATTTAATTAATTACTCAGTTAATAAATAGAATTTCGAAATTCTGAAGCTCAGGTGCATCAGGAGAGATATTGGGCTACTCTCATAAAAATTTTGAGCTTCGTACGTCCCATAGATTTTGCTAGCCATTGCAGACACACACACACACACACACACACACACACACACGCAGACAGAGCGATTTGTTATTTTATTAGTATAGATAGATATGATAAAAATCTGATTTTTTTAGAAATCGTAGAAACTGTAACGGGCCAAAACGGGCCGGGCCTGTTTTTGCTGATTTTTGTACGGGCCGGGCCGGGCCGGGCCTAAAATATAAAAATTTAAACGGGCAGGGCCCGGGCCGAACTTTTGATTTTTACAACGGGCCGGGCCTGGAAATTCCGGCCCGTGCAGACCTCTATGACAGTGGTATTTATAAAACTTCGTTATCGTACGAACGCACCTCATTTGCTACGCTTCACGTGCAATTTCCAACTTGTTTAAGTTTGAAAATGTAATCTTCTCACCTTCTAAATTTTTTCCGTTAATTATGAAAAAATAAATCAGTCAAAATATTAACGCATTTGGAAAGTATTTAGAGGGGAAAGTTTCTAAGCAATGATAAATATACACATGCTACGTCGAAGGGGGGGGAAAAAAAAAATCCGTGTTTTAAAATACAGTCGGCTCTCGTTAATTCGAACTCGTCGGGACCACAAGAAATGTTCGAATTATCCGAAGTTCGAATTATGGAAAACATGCTTAATAGGGTACTGTTACAAAGGAATTCATGTTATGGTGTTTTTTTTTTAAACTCATTTCGTCTGTTATCATTAGAAGATGACTTACTATTAAATTCGAATGCCTAAATACATAAACTAATTAAAAGATTAAAAACAAGCTCAATGGAAGAAAAATATAAAGCGTCACTGATGGACAGACGGGGCACTAAGAAAGTGGCTATCAAATGCATCGGATTACATGTACACTTGTTCGGAACAATCACAAAAATCAAAGAAAGAATATTATTCAAAGGATTTGAAGTCCGTGAGAAAAAAAAAAAAAAAAAAAAAAAAAAAAAAAATTAGAAAAATCGGATTTCTCGTGAGTTCGAATTAAACGATGCTAAGCAAAAATGAGTTCAAATTAATGAAAATTTCTAACGTTATTCTGGCATTGAAAATTTCGGGACTTCATGTTGAGTTCGAAATAAGCGAAGGTTCGAATTAACGAGAGTCGACTGTATATTTACAGAAGAAAATATAATTAACAGGGACTCAATTTACGGACAAATGATGTTTGAGATAATAAAAAAAAATAGGTTTCAAAGCAACATTACTGTATACATTCATTGGGCTATCGCTAAGACTTTTTATTAGGGAAGGAGAGGACCTAAAATTGCCAAGTCAAATTTCAATATTTGCCAACTTACCACGATTAGAAAATGAATTATAGCCCTTATTTGTTAAAAGGTTAATAATATTCCCAATTAGTTTTGTAACTTTTGCCAGTTCTATCAAAAATTGAAAATATATTATAAGTTTTATTAAAATTTTAAAGAAAATTTGCCAATTAAGTTTGTGAATTTGCCAAGTGTAACAACATTCACGAATGTTTGGGGGGGAGTGGCTCCCCCCCATCCCCCCCCCCTTAGCGAGACCCCTGTACATTGATTGGGCTGGGAAATGGAAATGTAAAAGAAAAGGTCTAGAATTAATTTTTGGGGGAAATGATACTCAATTACGGGCAGTTCAAGAAAAGCTCAGGCAGAATACTTGAGAAGACTATTCAAGCAATATGCATCGACATTACCATCTGAAAACACTGATCATAATTGTATTGCATCTGTTCTTATAGAGTAAAAAAAGAGCTTTTGTCACATTATGGGATTGATAATTATAGTGTTGTGTTGGAAATATGGAATCAAATCTTCCTCTGAAGTTGCACGCTTTCAAGAATATTGGAATTTCACTGATAGATACAAATACAACCCAGGGGTTTCAATCGATGATGTCGCAAATGGTATACTGTCACAAAATCTGGATATTCAATCAGAGCTGGATTAAGGCTATCCGGGGCTACTGGGAATTTTGCCCCCCCCCCCCCTTACGCTATTGGAAATCTTGAGCCTCTTAGATCACGATATCATCCCCTCCTCAAATACACACACACACCTTTGTTTTGTTTTTTTAATTCTAAAATACAAATCATAGATATTGAATATGTATAATGTTAATCAATTTTTTTTATTATCTTTAATGGTGTTCTTAAATTCGTCTTTTTTCCACGACCTTTTCACAAAATTTGCGCTTTTCTTGTGATCTTTTTCCGAAATTCGCGTTTTTTCTGCGATTCTCTGCCAAAATTAGTGTTTTTTTCAGCGATTTTTTGACGGAATTCGCGTTTTTTCAAGTGATTCTCTGTAGAAATTTAGACTTTTTCCACGTCTCATTGACAAAATTCGCTCTTTTTCGCGATCTTTACAAGAAATTAGCGCTTTTTCTGCCATTCTTTGACGAAATTTGTGTTTTTGTAGATTTCCCAGCAGCAGAATTTTTTTTTCTGCAGCCTGTTTTTTTTAAGTTTTTACTTGTGTTGCAAACCAATCCCTCGCATTACATTATATGCACTCAAATCTCCCAAGTATTTGTGATAAACATAAAAGAAAAGTATACTTGAAAAAAATTGCCTTTGTTCTCAGAATTTTTAACACCATACAAAGTCCGAAACACGATGGGGGGGGGGGGTCCCTTAAACAAAATTTGCCGGTTTTTTACGATCATTTGGCAAAATTTGCATTTTTTTGACCAGATTTGATATTTTTCCCGATTTTTTGACGAAAACTGCTGTTTTTTCGCGATCTTTTGAATAAATTTGCCATTTTTTCGCGATTTTTTGAAAAAATTGGCCGATTTATCGTGATTTTTAAAGAAAGCTATTGTTTTTTTGCTATCTTTTGACGAAAACTGCCGTTTTGTTGCGATCTCTTGAAGAAATGTCATTTTTTTCACGATCTCTTAAAGAAATTTGCCATTTTTTGGCGGCTTTTTTGAAGAAATTTGCTGTTTTTGTGATTTTTTGAAGAAATTTGCAGTTTTTCGTGATTTTTTTAAACAAAAACTGCCGTTTTTTCGCGATCTTTTGAAGAAATCTTACGTTTTTTTTCATGATTTTTTCATAAAATTTGCCGTTTTTTTCGCGTTTTATCGAAGAAATTCGTCGTTGTTTCGTGATTTTTGTTTACGAAAATTGTTATTTTTTTCGCGATCTGTTGAAGAAATTTGCCGTTTTTTCACGATTTTTTGAAAAAATTTGCCGTTTTTTCGTGATTTTTTGACGAAGACTTTTTCGTAATCTTTTGAAGAAATGCCTTTTTTGCGATGTTTTGCAGAAACTTGCCTTTTTTCACGATCTTTTGAAGAAATTTGCCATTTTTCGCGATTTCCTGAAGAAATTTGCCATTTTTCGCATTTTTTTGAAGAAATTTGCCGTTTTTTCATGATTTTTTGAAGAAATTTACAGTTTTCTTCCTGATTTTTTAATGGCAACTGCCGTTTTTTGCGATCTTTTGAAGAAATTCGCCATTTTTTTCACGATTTTTTGAAAAAATTTGCCATTTTTTCGCGGCTTTTTGAAGAAATTTGCCGTTTTTTCATGATTTTTTGAAGAAATTTACAGTTTTCGTGATTTTTTTTAATGGAAACTGCCGTTTTTTGCGATCTTTTGAAGAAATTTGCCCTTTTTTTCGTGATTTTTTAACGAAAACTGCCGTTTTTTCGCGATCTTTTGAAGAATCATGCAGTTTTTCGTGATATTTTAATGAAAACCTCCGTTTTTTGCGATTTTTTGAAGAAATTCGTCATTGTTTCGTGATCTTTTTACGAAAACTGCGATCTTTTGAAGAAATTTGCCATTTCTCAAGATTTTTTAAAAAGAAATTTACAGTTTTTTTCGTGATTTTTTGACGAAAACTGTCCTTTTTAATGATCTTTTGAAGAAACGTGCCTTTTTTGCGATGTTTTGTAGAAACTAGCCATTTTTCGTGATCTTTTGAAGAAATTTGCTGGTTTTTCGCGATTTTTTGACGAAATTAGCCGTTTTTTCGTGATCTTTGGACAAAATTCGCGTGTTTTTCGCGATCTATGACGAAATTGATTTCTTTTCGAAGACTATTTGTCGAAATTCGCTCTACATTTTATGTCCGAATTTTTGGATTTAGGACCGAAATTTTTTAATTTTTGTTAAATATTTAACAGTTGAAAAATAGTCTGCAGATCTTCCCGTGCGTCGCAGCGTTGCGCCGATTCTGCTCCCGGGGCGGATTTCTGTCAAAATTCGCGATTATCGGCAATTTTTTTTTTTTTTAATTCGCGCTTTTTCGCGGTTCTTTGTCAAAATACGCATTTCTTCGGCGGCGACACTTTAACAAAATTGGCCCTTTTGACTAAATTTGCGCTTTTCTAGAAAACTTTTTATAAAATTCGCGTTTTTTCGGCGATTCTTTGACGAAATTCGCATTTTTTAACGGTTCTTTGTCAAAATTCGCTCTTTTTACACGATCTTTTGACTAAATTTGAGCTTTTTCTCACGAACTTTTCAAGAATTTCTCACTTTTTTGCCACACTTTGATAAAATTTACGTTTTTTGTCGAGATTATTTCTCAAAGTTTGCGTCTTTTGGTAAACCTTTGACGAAATTCGGGATTTTTCGAGGTTCTTTGTCAAATTTCATATTTTTAGCGATCCTTTGACAAAATTCGCTTTTTTCCGCGATCTTTAGACTAAATTTGCGCTTTTTCCCGCGAACAGTTCAAGAAATTCTCACGTTTTCTGCCACACTTTGACAAAATTTACGCTTTTTTCGCGATTCTTTCTCAAAATGTGCGGTTTTTTTGGCGAACTTTTTACGAAATTCGCGATTTTCCGAGGTTCTTTGTCAAAATTCACGTTTTTTCACGATCATTTGACAAAATTCGCTTTTCCCGCGATCTTTTGGCTAAATTTGCGCTTTTCCCGCGAACTTACCAAGCAATTCGCGCTTTTTCTGCCATTGACAAAATTCGTGGTTTTTTGTCAAAATCCTCGTTTTTTTCACAACCCTTTGGCGAAATTTGCGTTTTTCCGCGATCCTCTGTCGAAATTCAATTCCCCCCCCCCCCGATGCTTTGCAAATTTCGCTCTTTTTCCACGGCCTTTTGACGTAATTAACGCTTCTTCCACGACCTGTTGAAGATAATTGCGCTTTCTCTCGATCTAGATTAAATTCGTTCCTTTTTGACGAAATTCGCACTTTTTAACGCAACCCTTTTCATTTCGTTTTCATGGCCACTTTTGTTAAACCTGGAAATTTGCGGAGATACAGACAGCAATGACGTCAAATGGCAATTCAATTTAAGGCTGCGAGCGAGCAGCACTAGTTTTTATTACACTAAAAGAGCAATCAATCAATCTTTGTTTAAGAGGGGAACAAAGTTGAAACCTCTTTAAATGATTTTTGAGGGACTGACCCTACCAAATTGACAAAGGAAGGGGGAACTTTTATCTACCTTATCTTCAGTCGTAAAGCTGTCAACTGATTTCGAGTTCGATTCCTCTCTTGAAGTTCAGATTCAGTGCACTAGAAGTGCAATTTATACATCAAAGCGCCGACACGAAAGATCAAAGATAGCGCAAGAAGTTAGCGCTATGTGCGTGGACCTTTAATTTAAAAAAAAAAAAAAAATAAAAAAAAAAAAATAAATAAACGTACCGTTGTAGATTATCCTTTCTTGATGATGATATAACATCACAGATTCATATAATTGTAATTTAAGAAATTACCCCAACCATTTGAAAAATGTTTCACTCGATACATTCATCTATCATTTTAAGCTAAATACCAGTTGTTTTATTGTGTATTATCCGTGCCACTGCTATAAATGACTTTATACATGCTGCAATTTGAAGGTACGGTTCGTTTAAGTTATATCACTCTATTGTCGCCAAGCATAAAAGTTGGCGACGAAAGAAACATTTCAAACTATTTAACATTGTTGGTGCAAAAGTAATCATTATTAAAATACAGCTTTGGCATATACTGTTATACTTGTAAGACTTTGGCATATATTGTTTGATTTTACAGAGCAGAATTTTGGTGATGGAGGTTTTAAACCAAAATCGATCGCAGCAGATGCATCTGTGAATGGGTCCATCAGACATCGAATCAAAAAAGTTTTTTCCCAGTTTTTCCCAAGCCGATTGCTTTTTAGTTTTCTTTTTAGGTGGTGGAAAATCAAGAGTAATAGCTATAACATTTTCCGGCTTGTTAGAATCACTATTGGCACTCAAATTTTCCTGGTTAGAACCGACCGATAGTAAAACGCCATGGCTAGTGGATTGGTCGCCCTGGCGACATGATGTTTTACAATTAATCGGTTCGGCATTAAATTGCTTCCTTTTTCGTGATCGCCTTTCAACACGTAATTGGTTTTCAGCGGCTCAATAATCTTTTGATTTTATCATTTTCTGCATTGAAAGACGTTTTTGCGCCAAACCAAATACAGTATTACTCAGTTATCCCGTCGACCAATTTCGCCAAATGATACGAATCGCCAAACTAATAAGCAACTTATACATGTTGACTGTGTTTAATATCATTGAATGCGATATTCACGTTCATTCATTTCTTTGGCTTCGGCTTTTTCCGTATCTGTTAATTTCCGTCTACCCATTTTTAAATTTGTTAGTTTTCTCCTTTATTACAATGATTTTAACCATTTTAATTTACTATTCAAATAAAAATTCTTCTAAAAGTAAAGAATTTAATTTAAATTCAAATAAAAACTCTTCTAAAAGTAAAGAAATTAATTTAAATTCAAAAGTGACCACATCATTCAAAAGTGGTAACATCATTCAAAAGTGGTAACATCATCGGGTCCATTCTCCCGAAAACAACAACCATTTTTCAAATGGTTAAAAAAAAAAAACGGCGATTTTGCACAGTTCTTGTAATAGAGCTCATCAGTGTGACGTCACAGACAACTCAACCCCGCATTTCCATGGTAATTGGGTCAATACAAACCGAAAGAGTTTAGAGTTTGTTAGAAATGCACGATATACCTTCAAAAAAAGTCTTTCAATATGAAATCAGATACCGTTCAAAGGCTGATTATTGAATTGCTGAAGTTTTAAAAGCGATCCGCAAGTGTTTGGGCCGAATTGTAACTTGTTTAAATCAGTTTCAGGATTGAATTTTTAGCTTCACGATAAAACAACATATTTCATCTCAATCTTTTTTTTAACTCTGTGGTTTGTTTTGAACCAATTTCTGGGGTTGTGACGTCACCACTGATGAGCTCTATTGTTTTAAAAGAAACTTTCGTTCAACTTAAGCCTCTGCTTAGGGCCCCTGACTGGTCCTTAATCCGGCTATGCATTTAATGCTTAGTTTAAAGACTACAAAGGAGGAAGAAGGTGTGCATGTTTTCACAGTCAGTATAGACATCGCTGCCCTCAAACTTCATTTGCCTCCTATAATGATCTGTTGTTGCTAAAATTTTTACTTTAATACATTCAATTATTACATAATTTCTTGTGGTATTTATCAGAAGGACTTGTTGGATTAGCTACAAACAAACCTAAAATTGATGTTTAGTATCGGAACATTGGCAGACTTGTAGAAAATAAAAAACTTTCTGCGCACGTAATATAGGGTCAAAAACTTTCTGCAAATTAGTTTAATGTTGGGCGTAATTCGCGTTTTTGCGAAAAATTCATCGACGTAATTCGTGTTTTTAAAGTGATTCAAGGATTTAATTTGCAATTTTTGATCGATTCAGGGACGTAATTCGCCTATTTTAGGCAATTTATGGCTGTAATTCGCTATTTTTAAGCGATTTATGGACGCAATTTGCGTTTTTTGAGCTTTCTTCCGACGAAATTTGCGTTTTTTATGCCATTAATGAACGCGCGTTTGTTACGCAATTTATGGATGAAATTTACGTTTTTAGTGTGGTCTTTGGATGAAATTCGCATTTTTTACTCAGCCTTTGGACGATATTCACGTTTTTCGAGTAGTATTTTGTCGAAATGTTGGGGCTTTTTACACGATTATTTGTTGAAATGCACCTTTTTTTACGAAATTCTTTGTCAAAATGCAGTCATCCCTTGTTTTTTAAACAATTTTTTGTTAAAATTTGCGATTTTTTTAGGTCTTTTGACGCCATTTGCGTTAACAGTAAATAATTCGTTCATAAAATTGAGGGAATATTTTTATTTTTTGGTACAAAAAAAAAGTTACAAAAATAAAAATTGTTTCTTTCTTAAAATTTTCTGCAAACTTCATAAAATTTTCTGCGCACTGCGTGCGTCTATATTATACGACTCTGAACATTGGTACCAGGGCCGTAGCTAAGGGGGCGCTATGGGCGGCTCAGCCCCCCCCCCCTAAAATATTTTGAGCTCCCCCTGGAAAAGTTCCAAGGTCACTAAATGTTCCGAAAATCTAAATGAAATTCTGTTCAAAAATCTAATTTAGTTTTGAGAGACCCTTTCACAGTTTTGCAGAGTTACTAAATTGTATCTAAAATACATGTTTCAACACTCCCTCATCCTATTGGTACATAGGAAGCTAACAGGATATTTTGCACCCGTTATACATTCAAAATTTTCATCATCCTATACTTTTCTTAGCATAAAATGAAGTTATTACAACAGTTTAATGAGAAACAGAGTACCTACAATGTGAATATGCACTCATTTATCTTTCTGCATTAGAGGGAGAACAAAAAAATATAAGCCCCCCCCCCCTATATTCCCCTGAGCCCCCCCTATCGTACACTTCTAGCTACGGCCCTGATTGGTACGCTTGTTTTGAATTGCTAATCTGAGTGCCAACAAAATACAGAAATTTATCATTCTTAGACGCATTCGTCAGTGGCGCAGCCAAGGGGGTGGTTTTGGGGTTAAAACCTCTCCCAGAGCTAAAAAAAGATCGCTGTAATTGCCGCTTATATGAATCAAAACCAAACTTAATATTTAAACGCCTTACTGTACTTCGGAATCTGCCGTTTTGTTGAATCAAATTTCATTTATAAACTGATTCATTTAAACAGCAAAAATCCTACTTAAAATTGTGAAAGTGCATGTTGTAATGTTTTTTTTTTTTTTTTTTTTTTTTTTTTTTAAGGATAAGTTAGGTAAAAATTGATTACTTGAACTAAATCACTTTTCTGAGACACATTATGCTAAAAGAATGATGATTTCCTGCCACACAGATGCTCTTTGAGTTTAAGTATTATACCGTAATTTCGGGTGTATAAGCCGCGGATCAAACAATTCTTTTTGGACCCAGAAATCTTCTTTAATGATTGAAGACAAATATTTATGGCGATCTAACTAGTTATATTTGTTTCTTAAAAAAATCTGGGTCGAAAAAGAATTGTTTGATCTGCGGCTTATGCACCCGAAATTACGTTACATTGAATAATCTAATTAGTACTGATTCTATTAACCGGTGATTCAAATAACCGGCAAATACCTTTATCAGAAACTCACCCCCCCCCCCCCCCTAGAACTGAATTCTGACTGCGCCACTGGCATCTATACTAATAAAAGAACAAAACGCTTTGTCTGTCTGTCTGCGATGGCTAGCAAAATCTATGGGACGTACGAAGCTCAAAATTTTTATGAGAGTAGCCCAATATCTCTCCTGATGCACCTGAAGCTCAGAATTTCAAAATTCTATTTATTAACTGAGTTATTAATTAAATTCCAAAGCTCACTCTCATAAAAAAACGCCTTTTTTTCGTTTTTTTTTTTTTTTTTTTCATTTTATTTTCTTATGGTTGGTTGGTTGCATATAATTTTCACAGAAATAATTAAAAAAGCTGGGACAGACCTTTAAAATTCATAGACTGGCAAACTGTCAGTTTAATTTTTTTTTTTTTTTTTTTTTAAATCACAGCTGCTGTACGCCATGGAGGAAAAAGATAGGTGTAGGTGAAGTAATCCGAAAAAAAGGTTTGTATGAAAACATTTATCGCTGAAATTTTAATGTCTCAAACAAAAGCACGAGGAAGGAATTTTGTATTAATAAGACGAATTGAAAGAAATGAATTACAGCTGAAGCATATTTTACAAAGAAATAGTAATTTATTAAAATGTTTTTTTTTTTCTATTATATTATTTATTATAATAAATGTTTGCTTTTAAAATAATTGAAATTGGAAAATTAGAAACAATTAAATGTCAAAATAAAATTAAATAAAATATTGAAAACCTTTGATTTGAACTAAAAATTGTATTATTAAAAGTCTTCCTTTTTTTCAGAACTTTTTAATGCTTCATAACTTAGATGAAAAATGTTTATGATTTAACAACATATTAAATATCCCATGTCAATATATAAAACATTCTTTTAAAATCATGCATGAAAACTTAACAAATTTTAATCTAAAATCTAGATTTCAGAGTGCAGACGATTTTAAGACATTAACGAAAGAATGTTAACTTTTCAAGCAAAATTTTAAATGATGCTTCTATATTGATTTTTCAAAGTCATATGATAAAAATAATCAAATAATTCTTGCCTATGATTGATCTATTTGTATCTTTTATGCATTCCGATCGCGTATTACAGCCAATAATGGCACAAAACATTATTTTTTAAAAGAAATTTTAGTCATCTATTCAATAACAGTTTAGAAGGTAAAAAACAAAAACAAAGAAATGCGGGTTTAAACCAGTTTTGAATTGATCGGAGTGTGAAAGCACATGGTTTTGTTGGTGCTTATTTGGACTTAATGTAGCGGATTTTAGAGTAACATTTTTGGCGTCAACCCAAGACATTATACTGCCACTCTATTAATTTCTTTTTATTGTATGGTTGTATGCAGATTTTTGGCATTTCAAACATTAGAATGTATGAGTCATTAGCTGAGTTGCAGTAAAAAAATTGCACAACACTTTTCTAGGAGTTTATTTTTTTAATCATTGATTAAATTTAAATGTGTTCTATTCAATTTAAAATTGCAATATAGCTTTAGTTTGTTTTTAAAACAAAAATAAAATACCTGTTGGGGTACAATTGTTTGAATCCGTAAACGATTCATATACCATAATAAATTATCAAATAGTAAAGTAAATTATTTAACAGAAATAGCCATAAAAAGAACAGTAGCAAATCTGATTATAACCTTAATGTTTAGACTAATTTAAACATAACCCGATCCCAACCAGAAAAAAAACAGACCACACTCCGATCCGTGATAGACAAAATTTCCGTGGGTATAAACCCGACCTAAACCTAAAAATTCTCTTTGAAAAAAAAACTATGGATTTGATAACTGACACGAACCAAATCTGAATCCCGCAAAAATGTTCAAATGAAGCATAACCCGATCCAAATAAGGAAAAATAATTTTCGTGGGCATGAAACCTCACCCGAACCTAAATATTTTCTTTAAAAAAACCCCGAACTATGACCCGAACGAAATCTGAAACCGATAAAAATATTCCAGAGAACTATAACTCGATCCCAGCAAGAGAAAATACTTTCCGTGGTCATAAACCCGACTCAAACCTAAAAAATTCCATTTGAAAAATCCTGAACTTTGACCCAGACCACATCTAAATCTGACCAAAATATTCGAAAGAACCATAACTGGATTTGAGTAACGCAAAATAATTTCTGTGGACATGAACCCGATACGAACCTAAAACTTCCATTCGAAAAAAATACCTGAAATTTGAATCGAACCAAATCTGAATCTAACAAAGCTATTTCAAAGAAATGCGACCGGATCCAAACAAGACAAAATATTCCCATGGACATGAACCCAAAAAATTTCTTTGAAAAAATCGCGAAATCTGAACTGAACGAAATCTGAACTTGGCAAAAATATTCCACTGAAGCATGTCCTTATTCGAACAAGACAGAATAATCAGAGGCCTCGCTAAGAGGGGGGACAGGGGGGGAGCCTCCCCCCCCCAAACATTCGAAAATGTTGTTACACTTGGCAAATTTAATGAAAAATTTTAATAAAAACTGTAACACATTTCCTATTTTCGATAGAATTTGCAAAAGTTACAACTCTAATTGGGAATATCATTAAACTTTTTTACAAATAAGAACTGTATTTCATTGTCTAAGTATGGTAACTTGGCAAAATTATAAAACGAGTTGGCAAATATAAAAATTTGACTTGGCAATTTAAGGATTTCTCCCCCACGAATAAAAAGTCTTAGCAATGGCCCTGAGAATCATTTCCGTGAACACGTAAGAAGAATATCCTGCTTATTGGGATATTCGGGGAGCGTGCTTTAACAAACCACTCGTGAAGGGCCTTTTCCATGTCGTTAAACTTGGTGGGTTTTATTTTCTTGTTCTTTGTTCCTCCGACCAGTGCTTGGTTAACGATGGCATTCCTATTCTTTAACAAAGCCCTTAAAGTTGACTCAGGGATGCCTTTTTCTTTGATGAACACAGACTTATTTGAGACGGCTTGGGCATCGTATTGATTTATAATTTGTAACTTATCAGTGATGGAGTGAGCCTTTCGTTTAATATGTTTTGTTCCTTCAGGGCCGTAGCTAAGGGGGCGCTATGGGCGGCTCAGCCCCCCCCCCCCCCTGGAAAAAGTTCCAAGGTCACTAAATGTTCCGAAAATTCAAATGAAATTCTGTTCAAAAATCTAATTTCGTTTTGAGACCCTTTCACAGTTTTGCAGAGTTACTAAATTGTATCTAAAATACGTGTTTCAACACTCCCTCATCCTATTGGTACATATGAAGATAACAGGATGTTTAATTTTGCACCCGTTATACATTCAAAATTTTCATCCTCATATACTTTTCTTAGCATAAAATGAAGTTATTACAACAGTTTAATGAGAAACATAGTATCTACAATGTGAATATGCACTCATTTATCTTTCTGCATTAGAGAGAGAACAAAAAAATATGAGCCCCCCCTCCCTACATTCTCTTGAGCCCCCCCTATTGTACACTTCTAGCTACGGCTCTGTGTTCCTTCCGCCATAATTTAGACTACATTACAAAAGTATAGATGGATATCGTCAGGGGTGGGGAATTTTTCAAAAATCTTACCAGCCAAGGATTTGTTTCACCAGCCTGCAAGATACAACACGCACACAGTTGAAAACAGTTATGACAAAATCATACAAGAAATTACTATTACTACAATACATTTTCATAATTCTTTTTTCCTACCAAATTAAGAAATATATGCAACTGAGATAAGCTTAATATATGATAGAACTTAGAACCATACTTGCATTATAATAAATTGGAAAGTTAAAATATCTAGATTGAAAAAGTGTCTATTGCCAACTGTTTTTCAAAAATGAAAAATGCACTCGCTTTGACAGAAAATCCACTCGACACTGGTGAGCAAAATTATGTATTTCCCCACCCCTGGATATCGTAGACTAGATAATACTAGGAGAGACAAGTGACTCTCTTCTTTTAAAAATATCTCAGCACTTATGAAACAGCAATTGGAAAGATTAACCTGCGATAGTGGCGCATGCTCCATCTATCGGTTATACCGCTCTAATTTAAGGCTCACATCATTTCTTAAGAGGCTACTTCACGCAAATGAAAAGACCCATTCGCTAATGTTAATCCTATGGGAGAAATTTATAAAAATATCTCGGTTGCATTTCAATATTTTTAGATGATTCTTTTTGCATCGGATAACTCAGATTGATCTGAATGGAGGTCGTTTTTTATTTTTTCGATTTTGGTTGCAGATATTTTTTATGGGGTTGCTTTCGCTTTCCAAACCGGTTCCAAAAATGAAAGCGTCCTTGAAAAAATAACTGTAAACAAAACGGAAAAAAGTAACTAACGTCATGCATACAGATCAATCTCAGATATCCAAAGCCAAAAAATCATTTAAAGATATTGAAATGCAAGCGAGATATCTGTATAAATTTCTTCCATAGGATTAGCATTAGTCTTTTCATTTGCGTGAAGTAGCCCCTTAACTATGGAGAAAAGTTCTTTTCACTTTTGCTTTTTATAAAAGTAGCTGACTCACGCAGCCTGCACCCGCGATGAATAAACCTTACATGAGCTTCAAATTTGTAAGATTTTATAAATTTAATTCCGCGTTTTTGTCTACATTTTAATTTTTACATGACGAAAATCGCAAAAAAAGTACTGAATTGATGTTACATTCTACTTTGCGTAATTTGATTTTTTTCAGCCTATGCGTATAGAAAGCGAGCGAAAGTACCACAAAACACTCAGGTTCTTACCATGGAACAAAGAATATAAACGGGAAGGAAAACCGGCGAGCCGAGAATTCTGGGACAAGTGTGACCCTGAACTGCCGGCAACCTTGGCGATAACTTGGCATGTGTTTTACCTCTCGCCGCAGAAATCAGCACATAAGACATCGAGCCAAATAAGCGATAAATGCGCCAAACAGTTGCCATTCCTCACGGAATGCTGGGATATGGGTGAACCTCACAGAAATCCGGTGGCATCGACGATCACCCTGCTCCTTATGGGAAAGAGGCTTCCTTTATCTTTCCCGTTTATATTCCTTCTTCCATGGTTCTTACCAGGGGTGTAGTCGTAAAAATAACAGAGACTATACGCTCTAAGCAGAGGGTATACCCTAGAGTATGTATACTATAAGCTTTTTGGAGGAACAGAGGGCATACGGCAGGGTTTGAAAAAACCCAACCCACTGGGCCCAGTAGTCTAAAACCCGGATTTTTTCGGGCTTTTTTTAAAAAAAACGGGTTTTTTCGGGTTTTATCAAAATTTTTTTAGAGAACTCTTCACATTTCTAATTTTCACATCCATAGTACTTAAATTTTTCATTTATCAGTGAAGCAAAGGTATAATTTTGCATTAAGTATACATTAACAATAAAAATAAATATATAAATTTATTTAAAAAGATTATTTTGTATCTCATAGAACTAGATTACTGGAAGAATGATATATTAAATCAAGTGCAACTGAATTTCTATTTATAAATCTTAAGTTAAACAGACTAATTTATGCAATTTCTTTCATTTACTTCAATAGAAATCAGTTTAAAGCAGCAACATTTATGTAAATATTTTTATTTTTGTGAAGAAAAAAATAGAATTCACACATATATATGCATATATATATTTATATACTACAATTTAAGCAACATTTATATTGCAATAGTATTAAATTGGATTATCTAAAAGTCAATGTCAGTCATATCTATAAAGTTAGATCGTAAATGGCAATACACTTTTACTAGTTTAGTTTTGCTTTTGTATGCCATCTGTAAGCAATCTTTTAAAGTATCTGGATACATTTTAGATTGGATTTTATTAGGGTTTTTTGGATATTATCAAGGTTATTTATGTTGGTTATGTTGTTAGAAATATGGTTCAGAATGTTTGAAAACAAGGTACTTATACTACTAAATACAATTTAAAATAACTAATTGATTACAAAAAGTTTATGAGGTTAAAGGTTATGACAATAATAAACATTATAATTTGCTTTTACAAAAATTAATTATTAGTAATAATTTTAACAATGAAATTTTTAAAGTACTATACTAAAACTTTTTCACTCTTTATTTATTTATTATTTTTTTTTATAACAGAATTTTCAGCAAAACATGACTGGCAAATTCCTTGACTTTCCATGACCAAATCTCAAAAAATTCAATGACTTTCCTAAACCAAATCTAGAAAAATTCTCTGACCAAACGAGCATACAGCAAAATTTGATACTTATTTTCACAATCAAATTAGCAATTTTTAGCCAAAATTAGCAATTTTTTTCAGCAATCATACTTCAATCTTTTTTTTTTTGTTTCTTGTTTTTCCCCAATTGTTTAATGAATTTTGTGTAATTTTTCATTTTTTCACTCAAATGTTTTCCATGACTTTTTTAGAAATTATTTGTAAATTCCCTGTATGTTTTGAGATTTTCCTGACTCTCCATGATGCTGGGAACCCTGTATAATCTGTCACCATTTTTGTGTTGAAAATTACTGTATAAACTTTCATTGAACATTGAAGCAGGATAATAAATGTTGCGATTAATCTTAAAAGCTCTAACAATACAAGCAATCAGGATGGGGATCACATTTCAAGCACCATCATTAGGTATACATTAAGATTTAAAAGCACTTGGATGCATTTTAAAATATATAGCCATGAAAATCTTCCTTATTTACAAACTAATTTATTTTATAATCATTTTATCAATACTTAGAAATTCTTTTAAATATGGTTAGTTTGAAATATATTTAAATTGGCATTTATCTTTCCATCCTCATATCTTAGATTAAATAATGATACAGCTGTGAAAACACAAGAAAATTTGAAAAAACCCACAAATGGGTTTTTGATGTGTTTTTTCAAGTGGGCCTGCCCGGAAAAACCTGGGCGGGTTTTTTTCGGGCTGGGCCCACTTTGGCGAACCCTGGTATACGGTGCTCCTTTAAAAAATCCAGAAGGTATACGGCGTATACCCCCCACTACATCCCTAGTTTTTACTGATTTCAAAAAGTTTTGTATCAATTATTTTTTACTTTACATATTCTTAACTTGCGGCTCATGATAGAACGAAATGCATAAATTAAAAAACCCTAAATGCTAAATTTTTTAAAAATTTGAATTTCCATTAAAATTTTACACTTTGGTTTTATATATTTTCCAAATGAAAACATGTGTTTTTCAAAGCAGACATGCCTTTAACTTTTGCACAACGCTAATCTCGTCTCGCCTATGAGATTTCATTGGGAGAATTTTGATTGGGCAGTTGTATATGAATACTATTACTACTAATTGAAGCACACTAAAACACACTTTTAAAATAATAAAACTTTTGGACTGTATCTTCAAATATATCTTTAATAACACTCTAAAATTAGCGAACACTCTGGTCGCCATTCTATTCACAAACTATAAGTAGCGAGCACTCTGGTCGCCATTCTTTTCACACACTCTCTACAACAACATTTTTCTTTACTCAGTTCACTTCACATTTCAACCAAAGGGAGTTCACGACGCCCTCTTATGGAACTTATAAATTATCAATTTTCAACAATAAACAGCAGTCTTAAGCTAGCTTTGGATCGGGATCCAAATTCAGTCAGCGTGTGGTTTTGAGGGAAAAAATGTTCATTTTAAATAATTGTTGCATAAAGAATAAGTTGAATAATTGTTGTAATGAAATGCTTGGTAAAATACTTCATCTTAAAAACTCATAGGTTTAGAGCTAAGTTCATGCGCGTATTAAAGGTAGGTTGTTCTGTCTAGGGACTGATAAAATTTCGTGTATTAAACGGGGTTTGCGTAAGATAGGAGTATTTCAAGGGACCAAAGAAAACTCGTGTATTACATTCGTGTATTTCACGTATTGACTGCATTAGACTTATTACTTTTATTTTCATATTATACTGATTATAGAATTCAAATGCTGTCATAAGATGCATAATCCACACTATTCCATAATCCACACATCCTTTGGCCCCAGCTTGTGCGGATTATGGATCTTTGACTGCATCAGAAATTTTGGATGTGAGCAGTGGTAACCATCCCCCAAAACTCCAATGATGCAAATCCCTCCCTCCCCCCCCCCCCCCCAAAAAAATCTTCATACTTCAACATTGACTCCCCCCCCCCTTTACGGGGGGGGGGGGGGAAGTCAATGTTGTAAACTATATGATTGTAAACTATACGATGTATATACGATTGTAAACTATATACTACTTACAATCTTACTGGAGATTCAAGAGATAGCGAGTTGAGCATAGTGAAATGAATTCTTATTGCCCTTATCTGGAATTTAAAGAAAGAAAACACAGGAACATTTCTGAAAATTCAATGTTGAAAAATTTTAAAAGTGATATTAAAAGAATCAAGATTTACAAAAGATAGCGAGTTGGGTATAGCAGAATCAGTTCTTATTGCCCTTATCTAGAATTTAAAGAAAGAAAACACAGGAACATTTCTGGAAATTAAATGTTGAAAAAATTTACTAAAAAAAAAAACAAGATTTTTTTACACTTAAAAAAAGAAAATATTAAGAATTTATCCCCCCCCCCCCAAAAAAAAAATGTACTTTTTCTCAAATTCCCCCCCCCCCCCAAAACTAAATTGTATGACACATCTTGCGTCACCAAACCCATCTCTGGGCACCTCTGGATGTGAGTACAATCTTCAACATATTCTAACCTTTATGTGGTCCAGCTCAGCATGCATTCATGGGCAGATAATGTCCGCAGTGCCAGATTTATGGGCCCCCCGAATGCTGCAACAATTATTGTCTAAAATCTGTGTAGTTTTAATATCCAATGGAATTTTACATTTCACTCTACATTCTAATTATATGTACAGTAGACTCCCTTAAATCCGCACAGCTTGGGACCAGAGGTTTTGCGGATTTCTGGTCATTGCTTTGTTTACATTTTTTTAAAAATAATAAGGAAAATTTAGGAATGTAATTAATAATGAAATCAAAAGTATAATGAATGCATACAATATACTAAAATATTAAAATAAATAATAAACTAAGATAATAAAAATGTAGATATTTTTAAAAATGATTAAAATACTAAAAGGAAAGATCAAGTTAATAATCAATAATGTACAATTAAATACTCATTATAAAAGACGAAATGTGTTTTTCCTAAATTATTCAATGAAACTTGCATCATAAAGGTACATATCTAATTCACATCAGGATCATAAAATAATGAAACTTTATTTCCAGTTTAGCCAGACTTAATAACCAAAAAAGCTTGATTAATACATAAATATATTTGGTAAGATTGTGATTACCAATGATATTAGCAATATCTTTATTTTTTTCAGAAATAAATTATTCTTTCTTCATGAAAAAACATGAATTCAATAACCTTAACAAAAATTATAAATTAAAAAATGTATGGAATCAATATAAAACTGAAAAAATCAATTTTTGCACCAACATCTGAACTGAATGTTTCATTGTTTACATGCGTAAAATATGTGCGGATTTTAGAGAGTTGCAGATTTTAGGAGTGCGGATTTGAGGGAGTCTACTGTATTTTTATAATATTGCATATTTTGTCGAAAAACATCCATTTATTACTTTATTAAAGTGAATACTTTTATTGCTTTAAAAATAAATTATATTTTTAATTCTTGTTCTATCCTTTTCCTGTTATTATCAGATTATTAGAGTGTTCATGAATTTAGATTACAGGCTGTTGATACAGTAGACTCCCTCAAATCTGCACACCTCTGAACCAGAGGTTGTGTGGATTTTAGAATTTTGCCAATTTCTGGTCATTGCTTTGTTTACATTTTTTAAGCAGCAATTTGGGTGGAATTAATAGTGCAATCGGAACTATAATGAATGCTTACATTATAATAAAATATTAAAATAAGTAATAAACTAAAGTAATAAAAATTTAGATAATTTTTAAAATGATTAAAGTACTAATAGCAAAGGTCAAATTAATAACTAATAGTGTATGATTAAATATTCATTATAAAGATTAGATGTATTTTATTCAAAATTATTCAACAAAACTTGCCTCATAAAAGTACATTACTCATTCACATCAAAATCATAAAATAAGGGTTTTTTTTTTCAAGTTTAGCCAGGCTTAATAACCAAAAAATTTTGATTAATGCATAAATATATTTGGTAAGAAGATTGTGATTACCAGTAATATCAGAACTATCTTGAATTTTTTCTAAAAAAATTTATTTATCCTATATGAAAAAACATGAATAGAATATTATTAAGAAAATTACAAATTAAATAATGTATTAAATTAATACAAAACTAAAAAAAATCAAATTTTGTCCCAATATCGAAATTGAAAGTTTCATTGTTTACATCCATAAAATATGTGTGGATTTTAGAGAGTTGCAGATTTCTGGTTTGCAGATTTGAGGGAGTCTACTGTATTCTAAATAGTTGTAGTTTGATGTTTTCGAAAATTTATTACTAATTTAGTTGAGTTGCATATTTTATCAATACAGATCTATAGACTTACATAGAAAAAGATAATTAGCACCACACAATTTTATTATAAAACGGGGACTCATTTAAATTTCTTAACTGTAAAATAATTAATTCAAAAGTAAGTTATTGTTTATCATATTCAATGGGTCTTTTAAAGTCAATAATAACTACTTTAGTAACTACAGAACACTCCCTTAAATCCGCACAGCTTGGGACCACAGGTTTGGTGGATTTCTGGTCATTGTTTTGTTTACATTTTTTAAACAGTAATTTGAATGTAATTAACAATACAATAAAATATTAAAATAAGTAATAAGCTAAAATAATAAAATTTAGATAATTTTTAACATGATTAAAATATTTATTATACAGGTGAAATGTAATCTTTTCTAAATTATTCAATGCAACTTGCCTCATAAAGGTATATGACATCCAAATAATAAAATGAGGAAGTTTTATTTCAGGTTTAGCCACACTTAATAACCAAAAATGTTTGAGGTTAATAATACATAAATACATTTAGTAAAAAGATTGTGATCACCAGTGCTATCAGCAATATCTGTAATTTTTTTTTCAAAATAAATTTAATCTTCCTTCATGAAAACACATGAATTCAGTGATATTAATGAAAAATTCAAATTAAAACATATGGAATGAATATAAAAATAAAAAAGTGAAATTTTGTCCCTGTATTTGAACTGAATGTTTCATTGTTTACTTTTGTAAATTCAGGGTTGGCACGATTTAAACCAATTGGTTTTAACCATGGTTTAAACCACGGTTTAAACCAACTGGTTTTTTTCTCAAAAAAAAAAAAAAAAAACAATTGGTTTTTTTGGAAGAAACCAAATTACATTTTCTCTTTTTTCTTTATAATTTACGTGTTTCAGATTATTGGATATAAATATTTTCTACTTTTAACATTTTATTTCAGTAATAAGCATTAGATATAGTGGGTTTAGGTCTTTTGTTTATGGATAGAATTAACTAATTAGTTAAAAAAAAATAAATAAATAAAAATTGTTTTTTAGAAGAAATCTAATAACATTTTTTTTCCTTCATAATTTACATGTTTCAGATTATTGGATATAAATAATTTCTACTTTAACATTTTATTACAGCAATAAGCATTAGATGTAGTGGATTTAAATCCTATTTTTATGCATGGGATTAAAATCAGTACACATTGGTGAGCATATCTAAAAAAACTTCAGACATGTGAATTGATGAAAGACAAAATAGATTCAATATTTAGTATAAAATATTTCATTTTATGCAGATTATTTAAACATAACACAATGATCTTTTAAGAGTTTGCCCAATCTGTAAAAGAAAATACTTCTTGATTGGAGAGATTATCTTGAAGAATTAAAAAGTCAAATAAGAGCATTCAAAGCCTGGTTGCTAGTTATAGCATTTTAATAATGATTTTTTTCCCTCTGCTATCTGCTGAATCTAATGACAAAAAATGTTAACTTCAAATTGTCACTCAAAGAAAAAAAAAAATCCTAAGAAGTATTTGTAATTTATTACTTGAATGATTGTGGAAAAGAATATTTATCAAACTACATCCAAATGTTTATAACCGTATTTTCGGGCGTAAGCGCCGCGGCGCATACGAGTTTAAGAGTTAAAATTATGCTTACTACGGCGCTTCTGCCGGGGCGGCGGATACGATATATTTTTTTCCCCTTGCAGCGATATTCATTACAGAGGTGATTCTGATCGGAATTTTTATGAAAATTGTGAAAAGTCAATCATCAGGAAGAAAATGTGTAGCATAAAAAATATCACGAGTTTCGACAAATGACAGCCTAATTTCTGTCAATCATTTGCAGAAAAAGCAAGAATTTTATCAAAGGATCGGCTTAAAAAAACACGACTTATATCAAAAGTTCGCGGGAAAAGCGCGAATATGTAAAAAGAAAAAATGTGCATTTCATGAAAGGATTACTTGAAAAACTACAATTTTATTATCGTAAAATCCCGTTAATCCGCCCTGCCCAATCAAACGCTAGTCCCCACTATTAAAAAAAACGCTAATTTCGCCAAAGAATCACGAAAAATAATCGCAAACTTATTGAAAGGATCTAAAAAAAATATGATGAATTTCGCCGAAGTATAGCTAAAAAACCCACATTTCGACGAAAGAGTGCAGTAAAAACTCGAAATATGTCAAAAAATCTATAAAAAACACAAATTATGTCAAAAGATTGAGCAAAAATCATGAATTTCTCAAATGACCGCCAAAAAGAAAGCCCAAAAGAATTGTCAAAAAAGTTGTTAGAAAAAATGCAAATAATGTCGTATATATAAATAAACGGTAAAAAAACGAAAAGAAACGTAAATTTCGGCGAAAAAACTCAGAAAAAAGGAGAAATTTGAAAAAAAAAGTATGAAATCTATTAAAAAATCTCGAAATAACGAACATTTCATCAGATTCATGACTCATTCATTTCATCATGATTCATATCGTCGGTATAAATAATGATGAAATGAATGGATCATGAATCTTTGATGAAATGTGTGTTTTTTCGAGATTTTTTTAATGGATTTCATTCTTTTTATGCTTTTTTTTACAAATTTCTCCTTTTTTCTGCGCTTTTTTGACAGAATTTACATTTTTTTTTTTTTTTTTTTTTTTTTTTTAACGCAGTTTTTTTTTTAAGTATCAAATTTCATTGTTCATTCAAATATTCATGATTTCTTCAATTCATCATTTGCTCATCCCATAAAAAACGCAAATTTTTTCAAGTATTGTGAAAAAAAACTCTGCAAATTCGTCAAATATTGCTATAAAACCCTGCAAACTTCGTTACAAACTATAAAAAACGTATTAAAAATCGCGAAATAAAGGCTGCACGAATTCAAATTCAATTTTATCAAAATATACTACATTTAAAATTGGATTTATATTACAAATGTTAAAAAAACGCGAAAAAAACACTGAATATAAAGCAATTTTTAACATTTTGATGTATTTTCGTAAGTGCGGCACATACTGCGGTGCGGCGCTTCTGATGAATATTTGTTTTATTTTAATGCATTTTTGGAGGTGCGGCGCTTACGGTGTGTGCGGCGCATACGCCCGAAAATACGGTATTAGTAATCAAAAGATTAGTTATAAAGATTTTCAGAGTATCAATGGTTCACTGTGTAGAACAATTAAATCTTTGAATATAAGACTGTTTGCTAAAACTATTTAAATTAAAATATGATTTTTTTTTTCAATTTTCTATATAAATGCACTGTAATTACTTAATTTAAACTATTTTCAAATTAAGTTGCACTGCTTATAAACCAATAAGGTCTATTTTTATCAATAAATATGCACATATATGTAATAAGAAAGGATGTTTTAAAAAAACCCGCTTTAAACCAAAAAAACCTAATTTAAACCGAAAAAACCATTTTTTTTTGCTTTTTTTTCCAACCCTGTGTAAATTTTGTGCAGATTTTAAAGAGTTGCAGATTTGAGGGAGTCTACTGTAATTCAAAAGTAAGTTATTGTTTATTATATTCAATTGTTTAATGGGTCTTTTAAAGTCAATAATAACTACAGTAGAACCCCGCAAATCCGGATCGATTTGGTCGTTTTTTTTACTAAGCTTGAGAAACATTTTTGCTGATTTCTATAACACTAACTTGTTTCATCGTCATATTTTGAATAAAAAAAAACTTTTTCTGAAATCTTTTCGACTTTTTTATTACAAAGTAAACATTTTTCTGTCTGTAAATATTCAATAAGTTTAACATAAAAGTGATTTTGTGTAAGTATGCTTTATTTTCTTTCATCTTTTCCTAAGTCTCCGGATTGGGTCTGGTCCCAATTAATCCGAATTATGAGGGTTTTACTGGACTTTAGTAACTATGTTGTACATTTTTTTAATCAAAATCATTTGTGTTGGGTGGCCCCGTAAAGATCTGTGCCCAGGGCCCCCAAATTTGTAAATTAGTCCCTGCATAAAGATTGAGAGAGATGTCACAATATTTTTCTGACGCCAGTTTGGCAAAAACTTTGTTATTAAATATCAGTTACATATCTATCTTTTAATTATTTTCTAGGAAATAATATTCAACTACAAAAGTTTAATTTATAACAATAGAACAAAACAATTTATATCGATTTATAAAAGAAAATACAGTAGACTCCCTCAAATCCGCACAGGTTGGGACCAATGGTTTTGCGGATTTTAGAATTTTGCAGATTTCTGGTCATTGCTTTGTTTACATTTAAAAAAAAAATAATTTGAATTTAATTAATAATGAAATCAAAAGTATAATGAATGCATACAATATACTAAAATATTAAAAAAAGTAATAAACTAAAATAATAAAAATTTAGATATTTTTTAAAATGATTAAAATACTAAAAGGAAAGGTAAAGTTAATAATCAATAATGTACAATTAAATATTCATTATAAAAGAGGAAATTTGTTTTTCCTAAATAATTCAACGAAACCTGCCTCATTAAAGGTACATTACTAATTCACATCAATATTATAAAATAATGAATTTTTATTTCAGGTTTAGCCAGACTTAATAAGTAAGAAAGCTTGATTAATACATAACTATATTTGGTAAGATTGTGATTAACAACGATATTAGCAATATTTTTATTTTTTCAGAAATAAATTATTCTTTCTTCGTGAAAAAACATGAATTCAATAACCTTAACCAAAAATTATAAATTAAAAAAATGTATGGAATTGATATAAAACTGAAAAAATCAATTTTTGCACCTACATCTGAACTGAATGTTTCATTGTTTACATCCGTAAAATATGTGCGGATTTTAGGGAATCTACTGTATATAGCAAATAAACAACAATGACTGGGTTACCCTATGAGGCATAAAATCGCCATTTTGTTGCACTCGTGCGAATGGGGTGCGTATACGACATCTGTGCCGAGTTGTGACCCCCCCCCCTGTTAACAAAAATGACTCATGAGCCCTCTGACAGATCTGCAAAGTTCAAATAAATGAACATTTTTAACATTAATAAATAGCAGGTAGAACCCGTCAAATTTCGACTAAAGGAACCATTTCATTGATATATAATAAATCTACTTAATTAGTCACAATAAAAAACACACCTTATGTTCGTAAGTCTAACTCTTAAACAAATGATATTTAAACTAAAGATAACAAAATACTACAGTAGACTCCCTCAAATCCGCAAACCAGAAATCTGCAACTCTCTAAAATCCGCACATATTTTATGGATGTAAACAATGAAACTTTCAGTTTGGATATTGGGACAAAATTTGATTTTTTTTTAGTTTTGTATAAATTCCATTTTTTTTTTTTTTTTTTCTTTGTAATTTTCTTAAAAATACTCTATTCATGTGTCTTTCATGAAGGAAGAATGATTTTTTTTTTTTGAAAAAAAAATTAAGATATTGTTGATATTACTGGTAATCACAATCTTTTTTACCAAATATATTTATGCATTAATCAAGATTTTTTGGTTATTAAGCCTGGCTAAATTTGAAAAAAATCCTTATTTTATGATTTTGATGTGAATGAGTAATGCAATTTTATGAAGCAAGTTTTGTTGAATAATTTTGTAAAAATACATTTAGTCTTTTTAATGTATATTTAATCATACACTATTGATTATTAACTTGACCTTTGCTATTAGTATTTTAATCATTTTAAAAATTATCTAAATTTTTATTATTTTGGTTTATTACTTATTTTAATATTTTATTATATTGTAAGCATTCATTATGGTTACGATTGCACCATTAATTGCACTCAGATTACTGTTTAAAAAATGTAAACAAAGCAATGACCAGAAATCTGCAAAAATTCTAAAATCCGCACAACCTCTGGTCCCAAGCTGTGCGGATTTGAGGGAGTCTACTGTATTTTTATAAAACTCAGTTGTAAAAATTAATTAAAACGAGGTGGAACCCGTCGAAATAAAATGATGTTTCAGAAGGAGCTGTTTCATTCATTTATAATAAATCAATAAAATTAGTTACATTAAAAAAGTGCATCTTTATATTAATCTGTCTAACTTTCAAACAAATATTATTTTAAGCTAAAAGTAACAAAATATTATTTCTGTAAAACTCTGTTGTCCAAATTATTAAAATTAAATTTTATATTGCATAGGTAATCAGTAAATTATAATAAAGATCAGTTTATGATGAAGTTATCGATTGAGGCTCTTATGTTTGATATAAATGCGAATGAAAAAAAAAAAAAAAAAAGATATACAGTAGACTCCCTCAAATCCGCATAGCTTGGGATCAGAGGTTTTGCGGATTTTAGAATTTTGCACATTTCTGGTCTTTGCTTTGTTTGCATTTTTAAAAAGTAATTTGAGTGTAATTAATAATGAAATCATAAGTATATGAATGCTTACACTATGCTAAAATATTAAAATAAATAATAAACTAAAATAATAAAAAATTAGAAAAATATTAAAAGCAAAAGTCAAATTAATAATCAATAATGCACAATTAAATATACATTATAAATATGAAATGTATTTATCCTAAATTATTCAATGAAATTTGCCTTATAAAGATACATTACTAATTCACATCAAGATCATAAAATAATGAAGCTTTATTTCAGGTTTAGCCAAACTAAATAACTAAAAAATCTTGATTAATACATAAATATATATGGTAAGATTGGGATTACCAACGATATCAGCAATATCTTTATTTTTTCAGAAATAAATTATTCTTTCTTCATGAACAAAACATGAATGCAATAACCTTAACAAAAATTACAAATTAAAAAATATATGGAATTGATATAAAACTAAAAAAGTCAAATTTTTCACTTATATCTGAACTGAATGTTTCATTGTTTACATCAGTAAAATATGCGTGGATTTTAGAGAGTTGCGGATTTTAGGAGTGTGGATTTGGGGGAGTCTACTGTATATTCTAAATTGACACGATCACAGACGATATATTTCACACAGTATTTGCATTTTAATTTGTATTTATTCATTTTTTCTTTCAATTTTAGGAGAAAATGAACTGTTGCCACTGTTACAAAATTGGTACTAAAAACTATATAAAAAAAATTAATATCTCAAAAATAAATTGAAATACAGCTTTGAAACAAATTGCATTTAAAAGCATATTTTTTTCTCTATACAACGGTGTAAAAATTTAAAATATGTCTTGTTTAGAAGTATCATATTTGCAGTAGCGAAAATTACAAAACTGAAATTGCAAAGGAAAGTGTTGCCATTCACAAAATGACGTATGATTATATAGATTAAACTTAATCGATATGTAAACAATCGATATGTAAACGATAAGTAACAATAAAGATCATGTATTATTATTAAGTTATCAATTACATGCGGTATTCCAAAATGTAAAATAGCACAATGTACTCCACTTTGATTCAATCAGAAATTTTTGCCCCATGACATCTAAATTCGTCATTATTTTTACCACTTCAAAATTTACATAAGCACCTCTCTTATCCGTGTTCACGTTTAAAAAAATGGTATTTTAATTTGATCATTTCAAAATCATTGTAATTCAAAACTTGAAATCTCGATTACTATTAGCTATAAACAGATGCTAATTTACTTATATTCTTTGAAGTGTAAATGAAAATTTCTGAAATAAAATGCATGCAATAAATACGATATACAATATTCCTGTGATGTCAGAGTGTAAAAAAAAAGGGCTGTATTGAGTTTAAAGAAAATTTTTAATAAACTAAAAATCTTTTAAGTAATAAATAAAAACGAGCTAAAACAATTTTTTTTCACTTTAAAGAAAAAAGTGGCAACAAAAAGATACATTAATTTCCTTTTTTCAGCTTTTGTCATTTTCATTTTAATAAGAATGGAGTATGTCTGTTGCCAAAATTCAAAAACGACATAAAAAACTACAAAAAAATTAACTCAAAAACAAATAAAGACACAGTTTTCAAACAAATCGCATTAAAAAGTAAATTTTTTTCCTATACAATGATATAAAAACTGAAACTGTGTGGTATTTATAAGTTAAACAATTTGCATAAGAAAAAAGTGCAAAACTTAAATTTCATTTCAAATTTTAAAGTGTTGCCATTCACAAAATGACGTAATGTGTTATGCTCAGATACGTTTGGCCTTTATAATATAGATATACAGGACAGTTGCACCATAAAATTTAACTAATAGGAATGTATTTATTAAAATGCAACACATTGCTCAGTGGTGCACAAAACAAGAATTTTAATATACATTTGTACAATTAAAATAAAATAAAACTATCAACGTTTTGTGCCGTGTTCAGGAAAATACGATAACGGAAGGATCAACGATTTGCATTTTGATCGAGAGATAATATTTCTAATAAATTAAAATCTAAATGAATTAAAAGTTTTAAAATGTTGCCACTTACACGTGAGTAAAAATTAAAATACTGCAACAAAATAAATAACGAAAATCATAGTTCTGTGCAATAACCCAGTTCAAGGTAAAATAAGAGAATCTATCGAAATCATTGCATGAGAAAATAAACCATGTAATGATAATTTATCCTACAATATACCAAAAATGTGGCATAACATCATAAAATCTTAAAATTTTAATTTCGTTGCAATATTTTAATTTTTACTCACGTGTAAGTGGCAACATTTTAAAACTTTTAATTCATTTAGATTTTAATTTATTAGAAATATTATCTCTTGATCAAAATGCAAACTTAGTCCTTCCGTTATCATATTTTCCTGAAGGCGGCGTGAAACGTTGATAGTTTTATTTTATTTTATTTGTACAAATGTATATTAAAATTCTTGTTTTGTGCACCACTGAGCAATGTGTTGCATTTTAATAAATACATTCTCATTAATTTTTAACATTATTCTGCCATTGAAAATTTCAGGACTTCATGTTTAGTTTTCGAAAGATTCAATTTATCTGATTTTGAATACTGAGTAACATTTGAATAAACAATTTTATATTACAGAAAATTAAAAACGAATATTATAGACATCTTTCGATTCCAATCTAATAAGCAGACTTGTATAAAAACAAAACTTTCTGCGCACCTAATATTGGGTCAAAAACTTTCTACAAATTAATGTTAGGTGTAATTCGCTTTTTTTTTTTTTTTTTTTATAATACTTGTTCGTAATTCGCGCTTTTTATGCCATTCATGAGCTTAATTCTCATTTGATATGCGATTTATGAACGTAGTTCGCATTTTTGACAGATTTATGAACGTAATTCGCGTTTATTAAGCGATTCATGGATGTAATTTACATTTTTTACACGTTTTACGAATGTAATTTGTGGTTTTTGAACAATTTATGGCCGTGATTCGCGTTTTTATGCGATTCATGAACGTAATTCGCGTTTATTACGCGATCCCTCCTTAGCGCAGACTTGCAATGTCAAATGTGGTGAGTATATGACATTTGTGCCTGCTTTTAATTTTTTGTTACACACCTCTCTAAGTTATATAAAGTTGTTTATTCAAATATTTATATAAAGGGTTAAGTTTTTAAAATCTTGTGATTTAAAATATACAGAACGCTTTCTGCATATTAACAACAAACACACAAAATTTTATTCTTTTTTTTTTTTTTAATAACAAAGATATCGTCTGCCTTTTCGTTACCAGAACAATGAACAGAATTTTTGCAAGTTCATGGAGGCTACAAATTAACTTTTTTATGCTGAGTAACAATTTGTTGGGGGAAAAACTTAACAAGAACTGTCTTAAAGCAGGGATGTGTTATTTTTGGCGCAACTCACCTTGGGGGCTGCATCAGGGCTGCTGATGTTCTGCTTTTTCTCTGCTTGTTTCTGCTTTCCCTCGGCCGGAGTGACCCGGATCTGTTGCAGAGGCATGATCAGCATCAATCCCGATCCTGATCCTAGGCATCATCACATAGCACAACACAACAAAACACGGGTGTAAAATCCACAAAAACAAACGTCGTAATCCAACAATGTCGCCGCACACAACACAACACAAACAAAAACAGTTTCACTTTCGGCTTCCTTCTGCTTCCATCGACAGCTGTGGGGTGCCCATGCGCAAGGAGACAATCAGCTGACTGCATGACGTCGATGAAGCGAGAGACCGCAGAGACATCTGCCCGCGAGATTGGCTGTGTTCAGCTGTTACGCGCGCTGCACGCGCACGCTAGGAGCCACGGACATGGAGTGGATAATTATACTTGGTGGGATGTGCGTTCAGTCCTCGCTACTGTGCCACCAGTTACTGTAACTGTTCGCTCAGTAACAGATGGAGAACAGATCAAGGATGTAATTACTTGTAGTGCCAATTATAAAGATAATCTGTTACAAATGAAAGTGAGCTGGCTGGTCGAATGGTCAGAGTGCTGAGCTTAAACCCAGACGATGCGGGTTCGAAACCTGCGCGGGCCAAAAGTTGGGTTGTGTTTTTTTTTTTTTTTTGGTTGCTTTTTATTAATAAATAAGACATTTTTATTAAAGGTAAATTTTATATTAATAATACAGAAGCACATGTATTTCTATTATAATAATAAAATACTTATTTAAATATGAGAAAATGAGATTTTTGCGGAGAAAGTTTTAATATTCCAAATTTAGAATATTAAAAGGATAATTAGAACGATATTAATATCGTTCCAAAGTGATTTATATATATATTAAGAAAATGAAAAAAAAAGTTTTCTGCGAAAATATCCGTATACGCATAAAATAATTATTAATGTTCTTCTTCTTCTCTTTTTTTTTTTTGAAAATTTTAGAAGTGATTTTTTATTGAGATTAGGATGCAAATATAATGCATGCGTGGATATTCTACGGTGTTAAAATCAAAATGGAAAATATTATAAAAGCAAAATGTAAAAGATATACATTTTTTTAAATTAAGAATATCTGCATACATATATTTTAAAGAAGTGAAATATTTGGAGTTTGCCTTCTAGTTTTATAATGAATAAAGTATGATTAGAATGTTTATAATTTTTCTATTAAAAGTATAAATAAGTGTTTTGCTTATACTAACATAATTTCGGATGTCGTTTGTTTTTCATATTTTATGACATATTTTGGCCTGTTATCCACACGGTATTAAAATATACAATCATTAAATAAGAAATATATACATACTAAAACTTCTTCTGAAAAATTATCTAACTAACAATGCAAATTCCATTGAAATCAATCCAGTATTGTAGATTACAAATCAATCTTGTAATATGTGGATACAGGGCCATCGCTAAGACTTTTTATTGGTGGGGGAGAAAACCTTAATATTGTCAAGTCAAATTTTTATATTCGCCAACTCGTTTTATAATTTTGCCAAGTTAACGCACTTTGAAAATGTAATACAATTCTTATTTGTAAAAAAATTAATAATATTTCCAATTAGAGTTGTAACTTTTGCAAATTCTATCAAAAATAGAAAATGTATTGCAGTTTTTATTAAAATTTTAATTAAATTTGACATAAAAGTTTTAAATTTGCAAAGTGTAACAACATTTGTCAATGTTTTGGGAGGGTACCCCCCCCCCCCTTAGCTAGTCCCCCTTGTGGATATCTCAACCTTGGTTTATCAACAGCATTCCATTAATTACAACAATAGAATCAACAGTATTCTATTATTTAATACGAAAAGTATAAAGCAACTGATAAATGATTTTTAAATAAATAAAAATAAAATTATTAAAAAAATTAAATCACCAATTGTTAAATTGTATCAGTCAACCTACCAACTTTGACAACAAACAACATGCAACCAATAAGAGATAAGCACAAAACGCACAATCACGTGATCAAATCGCCCATCATTTTTTTTGCGTCGCGCGCGTCAAGGTTTGAGCAGAGTTGATTGTCATTTTTTAAATGCTAATCGGGCTTAATTACATGAAATAGGTCACGTGATACTTTTCCGGAATACTTTTAATTTTATTTGAGTGGTCACAGGTATGTATTTCTGTTACGAAAATCATATTTTGAAAGGATAAAGAGATATGGTATTTGTATTTACCAATTCTGAACCATAAAAATAATACAATAATTGAATAAGTTTAAAATTCTCTTCTTCGATAGCACCTACTCCAAGCAGAATCTTCTGAGCGCGCGCGCACAAAAAAAGCCGCTTTTGAACACGGCCATTTTAAGATAATCCTGTTTTAGGCTTAACCTGTATTCTCATTGGCTGTTATCAATCACGGGAAAAGTGGAAGCACCGTCTTTGTTCTCCTAAAGATTTTCCACTTTTCCTACCAAGTAAAATACCTTCCCGCCAAGAAATGTCTCTTTGACGCAAGCTCTGACCAATCAAGATGGCAAAACCCCGTTGGGGAAAAAAATATGCTCTTGCTCTCCAGTACAAACAAAATCAAAATCGGACATTTTTTTTTTTTTTTTTTTTTTTTTTTTTTTTTTTTTTGTCAGATTTGCTAGACGCGTTTGCCAAAACAGCGAAAAGAATTTTTAGATTGAGGAGCTTTCTTCTCTCCGACTAATCTCCATGGCTACTATGTACCACACGACACAAGCATAACAAAACTTTTTAAGCCTAAACAACAAATCCAAGTTGGAAAATGGATGTAGGTCGCGGATAATTCGGAAACGAAGAGACATGTTTTAGGGGATTCCTTGAAATAAATTATGCGAAGAAAACATCCTATCGAAAACAACTGTGATAACTTCTGGTTGCCTTTTTTTTCTTTTTTTTTTTTACTTGATGACAACTGGTAAAATTTTTTAGTTCTATATATGACAACATTCCTGTCGACTTAATCGGAGTGTAAGTATGTAGCCGTATTTTCTTTTCCTGATTTCGTTGTAATTTATAGTAATAATTTCTTGAATATTTATGAAATATTTATGTGTCCGTTGTCTGATTTTTGAATTATCTATGGAAATTATGGTAGATTGATAATGTATGCGCTTCAATATAAAATTCCAATTCTTCATGACTGGAATGAAAATTCAGAATTGTCAGTCGTAGATAATATTAAAAAATCATTAATTCAATTTATTTACATTTTGAAGTAAAGGAATATAGTATCGATGTTATAATAATATACAGTTGGCTCCCTCAAATCTGCAGCTCTCTAAAATCTGCACATTATTTACAAGTGTAAACAATCAAACATTCAGTTCAGATATAGGAACAAAATTTGAATTTTTAGATTTATATCAATTCCATTACATATTTTAATTTGTAATTTTTATAAATATTACTGTATGCATGTTTTTTCCCAAAGGAATTTTTATTTGAAAAAATAAATCAAGATATTGCTGATATTATTGGCTTGTTTTTAATACTTTAAATGTTTTAAAAATGATCAAGTTTTACGTTATTTTAGTTTATTACTTATTTTAATATTTTACTACATAGTAAGCATTCATTATAGTTTTGATTGCATTATATATTGCATTCAAATTACTTTTTAAAAAATATAAACAAAGCAATGACCAGAAATCCACAAAATTCTAAAATCCGCATAACCTCTGGTCCCAAGCTGTGCGGATTTGAGGGAGTCTACTGTACTATCCTTTAAAAATGCTTCCATGTCGACAATTTTGCATGCATTTTATTTAAAAAAATGAAATTGGGCATGTCCCATTCCTCCCTACTTCCCTGTCTTGTGTTTAACTTCTTGTATGAATGAAAAAAGCTGCCTTTATTCTTAGTTTAAATCAAGGATAATATAGGGTAGAATGTTCTACCTTGGGGGTATTGACCATTTCCAATAAATTATTGGCAACAGTGATCTAAGTAAATATTTTCGGTACTACTTGGTTATCGATCAATTTCGCCATGTTATACAAATCACTTAACTAATAGCCAAATTATACATACTGACATAATTTTTATTTTAAACAACGGAAAAAACAAATAATTGGTAGAATCTTATTAAAATTACAAATAAAAATAGCTTAATGACGTTTTAAATATGTGTATCAAATTTAATCAATGATGTTGCTGGACTTGAAAAATCCTGGTTCCCCGGGACCCAGGATTTCTAAAATTCTGGGTCCTTTTTTTTACAAAAGCGGGTCCCCACTAATAATAAGTCATATTTTTAGATACAAAAAGGAACAGGTGCCTTAGCGTTCGGCCCCGTAAATTTGGCGATTTTTTTTCGCGCCAAAAAGCCGTTTCCAAAAATTATCGCCAAACTGAAATTGCGGGAGAAACCCGTTTTCAAATATAGCGATCACTTTCAAAACTCCTGAAAAAATGCATTTTTGTAAATAAAAAAATGAATAATTTGCACTATGTCAGGGGGGCTCTGCCCCCCTGAACCCCCCGTTTTTTTTTTCAGGAGAAAAAATTTAAAATGTTTAAGTGATCGCTATATTTGAAAACGAATTTCATTGTCGATTCAGAATTGCGATCATTTTGAAAACGATTTTTTAGCAGTACAAATAAGCACAAAATTAAAACAAAAAGTAGTACTTACATTTTGTAAATTTCTTTTTATGAAAAAAAACGGAAAGAGGGTTACAACGACAAAAAAAATATATATAAATAAAAGGAGCGAAATAATTTAAATTCCAAAGAAAATAATTTTAAAAATACCTATATACAGGGTGCATGTGAAAATTACAAAAATAAAAATACAATTACAAAAAAGATGAATAAAAATTTTAAACCAAAACATAATAATTTATATAAACAAATAGTTGATTTAAAAAAAAAAACACTGGCAGCAAATTAAAAAAATATAAAAAAAGGGGAATTTCTAATCGGATTCCGAGGATCCATCGACCGCCCCTCCCTGAACAATATCCCAATCTTTCCAATCTATATCTCGTACAATTTCGAGAAAACGCGTGAAAGGATCCACTTTTTGTGCATCACAAATACACCTAAACATAAACCATGCGATATATCCTCCAAAATCTCCTTGACGGTTGTATTCCGGTAAAGAGGCCTTGAAATGACGCCACATGGACTCAACAGTATTAGTATGAGCTCCGGTCTTTGGATCCTTGAAATGGATTGAGTGAATAACCCTCAAATGATCATAATCCCTTTCAGACAGCCGGTCGTAACCCTTCCAGCAATCCGAAATGACTTGAGTTCCAGGCTTGATCCATTGTTCAATCAGACCTAAAAGAGTTTCCGCTGTTCTGTCGTGGACAGCAACAATAAAACAGCGGCCCGATACGCGCTCTACACCGCCGAAAACCCATTGCCCCTCCACAAAATGCCCACGGTTAAATTTCCGTTTCCCAATTTTCGACTCATCTACCTCTATGATCTGACCCTCTCCCCCAATCTTTTCCGTATTGTTGACAATATAATCAACTAATACGTCGGTGCAATACCTACGCCAGTCGGCCATGGCATGTTTATGAACACCGAGGTCTCGATGTATGGTTTCAACGCTGGAACCCATGAAAAATTCGAAGACCATCTCAATAAGAATCTGAATTGGGAGTTTGCTGCCACTAAAAAAAGAATTATATCTAATTGACCTGGTGGTCTTGCAGCGCTTATCTCCCCATTTATTGCCACAGTACCACTGTCTGCGGTCGACGCGATGCTTGCAGCTAATAATTTTCATTGCCGATCCGCAGTTTTGGCAGGTCATACTGGTGTGAATTAGAGACGAGTCGTCCAAAAAATCCAAAAAAAGCTCCATGCACCCAAATAAAAAATAAAAAAAAGGCCGATTTGGCAAAGGGGAGCAACCCAATCTAGCTTTAAAAGGATCCGAATCATTCGCTCGTCGTTGTAACTCCTGCTTGTATAATAGGATAACTTTAGCCATCGGCTCTTTATTCTCCTCCTTCCTTGGAATTGCAGTGGATGGAAATTTTTCGGCCATCGTAAAAAGTGAAATTAAATGCAGAAAAATGAAACACGAAAATTAAATTAAATGAAAAAAACAACGAACCAGCTCCAAGGCAGTGTCCTTCTCTGATGGCAAGAGATGAGAGAAATGATGAGAGCGGGAAAACGCCGTTACATATTTCAACTTTAAATATTCAAACTGAATTTCAAAATTAAATTGCGCAGAGGTAATTAAAAACGAAAACAGCGCAATACGTAATTAAGTTACATCACCGGCGCAGAGATGACACCTCCCACTTGCGCTCCGCGAGAGCTGATTATAGGGTTGCCAAATTAGGGCATTTGGCAGCATTTTCACATGGTTACCAGAATTCCGGGTTCCTCGCCAAACTTGGCGAGATTTTTTTTTCCATTAAATCTGGCCGAACGCAAAAGCACCTTAGCCTACAAAAATTTAACTTGTTCATTTGCAAAAGAAAAATGAGATGCAATAATTATTTTAATAATAAATAATTAAAACCAAAATTAATTAATTAAGTGGAATTTTCTTTATTTTTTTTAGAAATAAATGTGCAAGATACAAATTCAATTATAAAATAATGCTTATTTGAGTGTAGAAGATAACAACAAGTATCACCATTGTTTGCATTTCCTTTAAAAAGAGGACTGATTTATTAAAAAAGACATTGCTACTTACGTGTTAATGCCCCTGCAGCAGAAGTTGTGCTAATGCGCCAATAAAGAGCATTCTTGTTCGTGCTTTTTTTGTTTTTGTTCAGTTTTTGATGGCAATTAAAAAAAATTTTTTTGCTTATTTTTTGCACTTTTTTTGTGCATGTGCGAACAGCAAGATTGCTCTTGATTGACACATTAGAGCAACTTCTGCTGCGGTGACATTAATACATAAGTACCAATGTCTTTTTTAATAAATCAGTCCTCTTTTTAAAGGAAATGCAAACAATGGTGATACTTGTTGTTATATTAGCGTAAGTGCCAAGACATTTTTATTAAAAAAAAAGAATATTTTTGTTGAGTGAAGGGGTACTTTTTGTTTAATGACTGGATGCTTTCAGGAGTCAAATTCACTCAGGAAGTTTTGGTGCAGTCAAAAACTGATTTTGAAGCAGGAAAATTAATTTTTGGAACAGAAAAATTTCACTCCTGCCATTAACTTTTTTTTTTTCCACGCACCTTTGATGAAATTTGCATTTTTTTGCAATCTTTTGACGAAATCTGTCGTTTTTTCATGATTTTTTGAGAAATATTGCATTTTTTCACAAACTTTTTTTTACAAAATTTTCCGTTTTATCGCGATCTTTTGACAAAATCGTCAGTTTTTCACAATCTTTTGATGTTTTTTGTGAATCTTTTGACAAAATCTGCTATTTTATCACAAGTGTTGGACTAATTTTTTTTTTTTTTTTGTGATCTTTTGAGAAAAAACTGCCGTTTTTTCAGGCTATTTTGACGAAATTAGATAATTTTTTCGCAAATCTTTTTCAAAATTTATCAGAAATTATTTATTATTTCGCGATTTTTTTAACAAAATAAGCCGTTTTGTTATGATCTTTTCACGAAATTGCAGTTTTTCGCAATCTTTTGACGAAAATCGTCGTTTTTTGTGAATCTTTTGACAAGATCTGCCATTTTATGGCAATTTTTCAACTAAACTTGTTGGGGTTTTTTTTTTTTTCGATCTTTTGGTGAAATTTGGCCATTTTTTTGCGAATCTTTTGACAAAATGTATCGGATATAGCGTATTTTATGCTCCCACAGCATCGCTGTTTAATGCCATTGAATGTGACATTCACGATTAGCCGTAAGTGGCATTTAATTTTATAGTTTGGTGAATATTTTTTGGTCGATGGGATAACCAAGAAATACCACATTTTCTCCCTTTCTAATTTCATTTTTTAACCATGTACACACCTAAGTATTTTCACAATCGATGCTGAATTCATGATTCTTCGTTCTTGTTCGTATTCATTATTTGATTCTTAATTTGCAGGAAAAGCTGTTGATGAAAATGATGTCTGTAAATAGCAATAAAAGAAAAGGTCGCCTGAATCCAAGCAGGTATATAGTTTTTTTTTTACTTTCTATTACACTGTAGACTCTCTCCTCATATTTATAAATGTATTAAAAATAGCTTAATCCAAATTTAATATAAGTTAGCTGCAAATTAACTTTTAAAAAAATAAAAGCTAGTTTTTTTTTTAAAGTGGCTAATATATATAAAAAAAAAAGCTGGGTGGGTTTTTTTTTTTTGGCTTGTCTAAAAGCTGGCAACCCTGTAGTCATATTCGGACTACATTGCCACGCTTGCAAAAAAATGGCAATGATATGTGACTCACATGGTTATTGTTATTTATTTATTAATAAACTATTTGTTTACTTTTATTAATATTTTTTTAATGATGTAATTTTTTTAATATTTTATTTCCTTTTTAAAGAAATAAAAATTAGTTTAAAAAAAAATATATATATATAACTGGTATTTGAAAACAAAGTTTTTGCCAAATGGCATTAGAAAAATAACGCACCAATGTGATGTGTATATGCCATCTGTGCTGATAAATCAAGAACTCGGTATTTTTATGCTAGCCTGGTGCAGATAATAAATCGCTAAATATTGTACCCGTGGCAGTTTTTCGTATTTTGTTAATTATTTAAAATGTAATAGTACAATCCTTTAACTCATTTCATTTATAATACATAACTTTAATTTAAAACTGAAAAGTTTAAAATTCATGACTTTTACTTTTTTTTTTTTTTTTTTGTAAAGTAAAAAGAACAGAAAAAAAAAATTGGTACTACTAGGTTATCCGTTGACGAAAGAATTATCGCCAAAGATTAAATGCCAAAAATGGAGGATCGTGACTGTCACATTCAATGACATTATATACGATACATGTGCTTAAAATGTCATTAAGTGATTTTTATTTCCTCTTTTTATTTGTATTTTTATTAATATTCTTCTAATTTTATGTTTTTTCGTTGTTTAAAATAAAAATTATGTCGATATGCATAATTTGGCTGTGAGTTTGGCGATTTGTATAATTTGGCGAAATTGGTCGGCTGAATAACAGAGTAGTACCAAAAAATTAGCTAAAAATAATGATATTTTGAAGTTCCATAGTTGCAGCAAAGGAACAAAACGTAAATAAATCCGATTTATCGCAGCCTAAATCTTACCAGAGGACTTCTGCACAGTAACCCTCGCATTAACTTATAAGCTGTGTTTCTTTTGGATGTTGCAATTAAACAATTAACAAATAATATTTATTTTTTGTGCTACATATGTTAGCGTAATATGCAGGGGTGGGGAATTTTCGAAAAATTTCACCAGCCAGGGATTTATTTTGCCAGCCAGCAAAATACAATATACAGTTGAAAATAGTTAAGACAAAATTTAAACAACTGAAAAAACAGTTAAGTACTATTGCTACAGTGCATTTTCATAATTTTGTTCAATAAAAATAAGAAATATATACAAGAGAAAAAATATTAGTACTATAGCGTAGAATTTAGTATAATGATTATATTACAAAAGTTTCAAAATATAGGGAACTAATAAAGATAAATAAATAAATAAAGATCTTTACAGTTTGAAAAAATATATTAAAACTTCACTCGACCTGATGGAAAATTTACTGGCCAGTGGTGAGTACAATGATGTAATTCCCCAGCCCTGGTAAATATGTATATAAGATTAGATTTAAAAATTGTTTTACAAATATCTGTGTCATATTGTATCAGTTTTTGTTTATTGAATTTTAATTATTTATTTATTTCTTTTTTCTAGCAACAAAATAGGAAAATCTAAATTTTATCCTACTGACAAAAACATGTCTGTAAGTTTCATCCAATTTTCTTCTTTTGTCATAATTATTTTGTTTATTGTGTACTGTTAAGAGAAAACTGTTTCTTTTTGTTCTTTTAAATACAGGCGACTCTCATAAATTCGAAATCGGATAAATTGGAGCTTCACTTAATTTGAACTAAACATGAAGTCGCGAAATTTTCAATGGCAGAATAACATTAAAATTCTTTATTTATTCAAATTCATTTTCTCTGAACTTTTTTTTAATTCGAACTCATGAAAATTCCGACTTTTAGGTGTGTTTGTAATTATGTAAATACGTAGCACCTATTTTTTTTTCGCTCAGTCTGTCCGCATATAACAACGCAAAAACTACCCAATTGAATCGTTTGAAATTTAAAATACAAAATTATTACATAATTTTGTCATGTCATTTCAAATGTTATGAAAATCGTATGCATAGATCATTTACAGGGACAATCAAAAGGATTCCATTACATTACGGTCAATGGAGAAAAAGTTTCGAATGCATTTTAATAGTGTTACACTCATTCGAACATAATAGAATTGGCATGAATCTATGAAGTATATACTAAAATATGCATTCTGTACAATCTGCGATGCAAAGAACATTTATTATTAAATTACAGTGCCACACAAAAGTATTCCACTACATAATGCTATATGGGGAAACATTGTTTGGGACGTGTTTTAATTATATTCAACAATTTCACATTTTATGAATAAGATATACGTTGCTGATGTGTAATAAAAATTACTTCCTGCATATTTACAGAAACGTAAAGATTTCGACTACTATACTGTGTCCGAAGTACGCTCTACTATATCAGCAAGATCTGAATATTTTTAAAACTTCATTATCGTACGAACACACCTCATTTGCTATGTTCACGTGCAATTTCCAACTTGTTCATTTTGGTATTACTCTGTTATCTCGTTGACCAAAATACTATCGCCAAATTATAAGATTAAATGCCAATAATGGAGGATCATGAATGTCCCATTCAATGACATTCAATACGATACACGTGTTTGAAACGTCATTGAGTTTTATTTGTATTTTTATCAATATTCTACTAATTGTTTATTTTTTTGTTATTTAAAACAAAAATTATGTCAATAGGTGTAATTTGGCTATTAGTTTGGCGATTTGTATAATTTAGTGAAATTGATCGATGGGATAATCAAGTAGCAACTTTTAAGTTTATTATTTATAATTGTTTAAATATTGTTTTTTTTTCCATTAAATTCATGTTTATTTACTGTTATTTTTTATTTTAATTCTTTAAATTATTTAATTACATACTATATCAATAATTATTTATATCAAGCTATCATTTATTTATTTTTATTTCCTTTTTTAATATATTAGAATCTTTTTCATTTTTTTCGCGTTATTTTATTTTTATATCGCAATAAAAAAAAATCACATGCTATTATTGCATGCAAAAGCAAAATTTTTGCCAAATTGGGGGGGGGGGGAGAAACATGTGCAAATTAGGTGTGTATATGACATCTGTGCTAGTTGATGTATTTATCTATATATTTAAAAGACCTGGCTGTTTTTTTAGTCATCAGTCCTGAGCTTTCCACTGGCCTGATTTTGATAATTATTTTTTTAAATGAAAGCTGTTTATGTGTAGATGTGCCCATTCTGGCTAATTTTTAATTTATTTCCATTTTTATATTTTATTATTAATTTTAAAAGCTTTTTTGTGACGTTTCTTCAAAACAGTGGCAGCAGGTTAAGCTTTTCTCACTATAATAAAAATTTATTTTGCTTTATTACTTTCCACCAATCAGGAGCTTGATCTCACGGTGAATGTGTAATCGCATTTCAAAGGAAAAAAAATAATGGTTTTCGTAAAATTTAATTCTAATAAAATGATTGCAAATAATTATTTACTAACCGCGGTACAATACACAGATTATTTACTGAGTAATATTATTAAGTATTATGTAAATAAAATAACAGAAAATAAACTTTAATAAAATATAATATCTAAAGTGAAATTTTGTCGATGGAGAAAATGTCGTCATTCAGAAATCAGATAAATTTGTTCCATGAATATAATATACATTGTTATAGCTGTGTGTCAGTGATGATGTCATATTCCAGGGCCGTAGCCAGAGGGGGGCCAGGTCGGGCAAAGCCCGACCTGGAAAAAGTTTTGCCCGACCTAGCGCAAAACTCTACATTAAATTTCTAAGAAAACAAAGGAAAAAAACATTAAATTTATATTTTTTCCAGTTTTTAGTCAAAATGAAATTCGACATTTCGGTCACTCAGAATCCGATAATTTTATCACTCAGTATTTCCTTTTAAAAAGCTTATTTGTAATACAACAATGAAATTTCCGTTTTTCTTCCTTCATGCCAATTTTCTCCCTCTACCCCTAAATTTAGTTTTTAGTCTGGAAACAGCAAAAAAGCTTTTTTCTTTCTCTCTTTAACAGACCTCTGTCAAAAATTGAGGCGTTCTGGATTCCCCGCTTTTTCGCTTTGTAGGAATTATTCCACACCGCTCCAAATTGAACAAATCTGGATTAGCTTATTAGCTAAAAATTCGTCTCTTTGTACAACTGTCACCATACGAAATTTATCGTTAGAAGGCTAGCTGAAACCAGGGGATTCTGAAATTACGGTGAACTAGTTTACAATATTGTTTCCTTTACAGTTAGTCGTCTGTTTCATGTAAATTTGATCTGATTACAATAAATAGCAAATGTCATGCATTAGGACTTTTCTCTCTCTTTTGTTATGCTTACTTGTTTGCTTTGGAAGAGGGTCCTTTTAAAAACCCAATACGCTTTTTGATGTCTTTTTTTCTTTTCACCATTCATGAACATATAAAAGAATAATAAAAATATGTGAAGCCAATGAACAAATACAAAAATTATAGGTGTTATTCACCATAAAGAAATGTAATTACTATGAAAAATTATCATTTATCAATATAACTCCCATCAAATTTCGCATTTATATATTTCGTATTTAAATAATATAAATTTAAATTTCAAATAAGAAATTTACAGAATTATTTTTTTAATATACATGTATGTTACTTTTTTCATTCTTTTGTGAGATTTTAAAAGTAGCAATTAGCGAAGGAATTATTACCATGTTGCATATATTTCGCTTTAAATGAATTTTATATGGCGTAATATAAATAATTTTTATCTTAAAGTACAAACATCTTCAAGGAATGACATAATATCAATCAATAATAAAGTAAAGAAGAAAAGGAAAAATGCAACTATATAATTTAATTAACATTAACTTTGATTTTATGATAAAATATTTTTTCTTTCATAAAATGTTACTATTTAATTTTCTTTAAAAGGGATGCAAGCACAAATATCCATACAATATGGTACAAGTAGGTTAAAAAAAACTCATACATTTTCCTGCATAATAAATAAATAAATAAATAAAAATCAGCTAATTAACAGCATAACAAATTAAATCCTTCATGAACATTGACTCCAGGTAGTTGGGAGTATGGGAGTACATAGAAATAAAAGAACCTTTAGAAATCGCTGTAGAATTTTTTACAAGGGATACTCCCCTTCCCCATGTGAAAATATAAAGTATATAATAATAGACCTGTCCCTTCATTTCTTCGATTCTCTCCCATTTCACTAAAATTTTAAAAAGTTGGTGCTTCTGAGATAAAACAATTATTATTTCAAATTTAAATAATACAATATGTTAGGTTACTCAAACAATTTTACAAATCGAAATTTATTACTTACTGACACATTCATAAAGTCATTTTTATTCTTAAATTCAAAAATGTTACAGGTGTTTTTGTTAAGAGACGAAGAATGGTATTTCTGCACTTTTTCTTAAAAGTAAAACAATTTTCAGAGTAGTCGTCTAAGTTGCCATTGTAAGCCAGTTTTTGCAAGGAGACAGTTTGATAAAAACCATCATAAGATAAATATCAATTTAAACTCAAAGTGTAATGTATTTATTGAAAACTGAAAAATAATAATTCCAAATCACTTAAGTAATTGGCTGTTATTTATTGTTAAATACGATGGTGCAAATTTGTAAAAGAAATTCGTATATTCGGCCCTGAAAAATAGAGACGTTTCATTGAAATACTGGGTCGTTCGGAAAGTCGTGTTCGTTTGGGAAAATTAATTAGTACTGAAAAAATCTATCATTTAATTATTAGATATTTTTTCCGATATCTAATATATAGTAAGTAATGTCCGGTACGAACTGATAATCCCAAACAGACACCACTTTCCGAAAGACCCAATATATGATTAGAGATGCATATACTTTTGTTCCATGAACAGAAATAAACACTGTTGCGTTTTGTGCTTAAAAGTATTCTCAAATATAAAATGTTGTTTAATATATATGTGTCCAATGTATGTGTGTGCGTGCCAGGGTTCGCCCAAGTGGGCCCCCAGCCTGAAAAAACCCATTTGTGGGTTTTTTCACAACTGTATCATTATTTAATCTAAGGTATGAGAATGCAAAGATAAATGCTAATTTAAATAAAGTTCAAAAGAACCAGATTTAAAGGAATTTGAGTATTGATAAAATCACTAAAAAAAGCAGAAAATAGCTTGTAAAGAAGGAAGATTTTTATTCCTGTATTTTAAAATGCATTCAAGTACTTTAAATCTTAATGTATACCTAAAAGTGGCATTTGAAACTTGAACCCCATCTTGATTGCTTGCATTGCATTGTTATAGTTTTAAAGATTAATCATTCCATTTGTTATCAAGCTTCAATGCTTAATGAAAGTGTTAAAAGTAATTTTCAACACAATGACAGATTATATATATATATATATATCAAAAAGAGTAAAGAGTGTAAAAAATAAGTTTCCTCATGGATTTTGTCAGTTTTTTTTTTTTTTTTTTACATTCAGCATGGACTATTTCTACTTCAATCGAACAATACCTTTCTACATTTGATCTGGTTTGGAACAAATTGCATAATCATTTAGGAGTTTATTAAGCAGCAAAGCTAGTAAAAGTGCATTTCCATTTGTGCTCTGAATTTACAAATCTAATACTGTTGCTTATATATAGTAGATTTTGCTCAAATTTTCAAAAATATTATTATAAATACCCTTAATTGACTGATTTTTGATTAAAGTGAATGAAAGAAACTATATAAATTTACAATAAGCAGAATTATTGGGATTTTCCCCAACCCACAAGGCTTTTCTGAAAAAACCCAAATGGGTTTTTTCAAAATTTCAACTTTAAATTACATAAGGCAATATATTTCTTAATGTCAGTGCACCACTTGTAAAGTTTAACACCCCCCCCCCCTCTTCCCCTCCAAGGGAAAAAAAAGTCTTAATTCTCCCAATGACAATTTTTAAAACAAGTAATTGTAACTTAATTTTCTATAAGTATGTGTAGCTATCACAAACACTAAAACTATTTTTTTCTATTTAAAAAAATAAATAAATAAATAAACATAAAAATAAATATGTTTATGATTTCTGATTGAAGTAAATGGAAGAAATTGTATAAATTATTAGTCGTTTAACTTATGTAAGGTTTATATAAAGAAATTCAGTTGTACTTGGCATAATATATCATTCTTACAGTAATCTAGTCCCATGAGATACAAAATAATCTTTTTAAATATACTTTTTTTTCCCTTTTTATATATATATTTTTTATTGTTAATCCATACTAAATGCAAAATTATACCCTTGTTTCACTGATAAATGAAAAATTTAGGTATTATGCATATGAAAATTAGGAGTTTGAAGAGTTCGCTAAAAATTTTTAATAAAACCCGAAAAAACCCGGGTTTTAGACTACTGGGCCCAGCGGGTTGGGCTTTAAAAAAAAAAAAAACGGGTTTTTTCAAACCCTGGTGCGTGCGTATGAAAACTGCTTTTCTCTCTTCTACATATTTGAGTTGTCCGAACTCTGCATTATTAAATATTAAAAATAAATGTATAATACATTAAATCATTTATTTATGGAATTAATTTCATTTTTTATTAAATGTCACACTTTGAAATATAAGGGATTTTTGAATAAATACCTTCAAGGATGATAGTAAACTAAAATTAAGTTTAAAATGCTTGATTTGATAACCTTTTAAAAACCATCCTGTGTTTTTATGGAATTTTTGAAAGTGTTGTTTGATTTTAATGTTACAACAAAAGTTTGCTCTACAGCAAAATTGTTAACTTCTGTTACAGAACTGCAATTTGTCCTCTTACAAACAGGTACAAGAGGAAAGTTTTAATTCGTGTTATTGTATTAAGAATTTGTGGTATAATTTATCGTAGTCTTAACAATATTTTCATAAATTTTGTGTCAATTTAATATTTTTTCATAAAAATACATTGAAAAAGTTTATGAAAATACAGTGTTTTTAAGCTTTTTTTTACGTTTCCTATAATTTACATTTTTTCAAAATTTTACAGAATAACAGATAATAAAATAGGCATTAGAGTTTAAAAGATTTAATCTATTGTAAAAATTAGAACTCTGAATTTGACGCCCCTTGCAAGGTTTTTTTCCTTCATTTTATCGCATTTGTAATTAAGATTATACAATTTTAAACTAGCTTCCTAGAGATTTGACCGCTAACAAATTGCCTGTTTAAGGATCCCCAAAGCAGCCGAATTGTATAAGACTCTTTGGTACTATGCTATTCAGTGACTTTCTTTCATTCACTGGAACACATACCGTCTGTGGTCTGAAATTGTGCTTTTTCCTTTGAAATATTTTTTAAAGAGCTTAAGGGATTATTTTTCTAAATAAAAAAATACTGTGAAATGTTTTCTAAAGGTTGGTTTTTGACAATTTTACAAAGAGACGAATGGCAAATTGGATCTAGAGAGCCAATTTGCCATCCCTGTGATTGTGCGGCCCTTTGTTTGTACCGAGCCGAACCGCTCAGGAAATTTTTTAATTACCTGACAGCGAGTTTAAGAAGTAAATAGAAACTCATGAAACCTCGCTTAAACACTTTGCATAGCTAAACACCCAGCTGCAGAATTTTTTTCTGTAGTCTGCAACAAAAGTAAAAGCTTAAAAAAACAATCTGCAGACCAATACCTCGCATTACATTATATGCACTCAAACCTCCCAAATATTTGTGACAGACATAAAAGAAAAATATACTTTTCACTCTTAAAACTGTGCCTCTGATATAAGAGGTACATTCGGAAATTTTTTGTCTGTGAATATTAAGAGGCACATGGTGCCCTTGAAATTAAGAGGCACACTATTAAAAGTGTGCATGCGTATTTTCCACCGCGCTGCTTATCACTTTGACAGGGAATTTTCAAAGGTGCACAAATGGAACTTTGTGCCGGTGACCAATTTTAAAGGCACAAATCGAACTTAGTGCCTCTGACACTTTCGAATCGGTGACTCTTATTTTGTCTTGACTTGACGTTTTTCTGGAAAATTAGATGCACTTTTTCTATGTGCCTCTCACATCAAAATAATAGAAGGCACGATATGCTTGTGCCTTTTATATAAGAGGTACAGTTTTAAGAGTGTTAAAAAGAAGTTGCCTTTATTCTCAGAATTTTTAACACTTCATACATTGTCCGAAAGAGGGTGCTCCCCTACAAGTGCTCCCCTTTGACAAAAATTGAGGATTTTTCACGATCTTTTGACGAAATGTCATTTTTTGCGATCTTTTGACGAAATTTGTATTTTTTCGCGTTTTTTACAAGATTTGACTATTTTTCCAATCTTTTGACGAAAACTGCTATTTTTCGCGATCTTTTGAAAAAAATTGTCATTTTTTCGCGATCTCTTGAAGAAATTTGCCGTCTTTTTCCGCGACCCTTTGAAGAAATTTCCCGTCTTTTTTCGCGACACTTTGAAGAAATTTGCAGTTTTTTCGTGATTTTTTAACAAAAACTGCCTTTTTCGGGATCTTTTGAAGAAATGTTCCGTTTTTTCGTGATTTTTTGATGAAATTTGCCGTGTTTTCGCGATTTTTTGAAGAAATTTGCTCTTGTTTCGTGATCTTTTTACGAAAACTACAGTTTTCTTGCAATCTTTTAACGAAAACTTCCGTTTTTTGCTATCTTTTGAAGAAATTTGCCGTTTTTTTCACGATATTTTGAAGAAATTTTCCGTTTTTTGTGATTTTTTGACGAAAAGTGCCGTTTTTTTGTGATCGTTTAAAGAAATTTTCCGGGTTTTTTTGCGACTTTTTGAAGAAATTTGCCGTTTTTTCGTGATTTTTTTTTATGAAAACTGCCGCTTTTCGTGATCTTTTGAAGAGATTTGCCTTTTTATGCAATGTTTTGAAGAAACTTGCCGTTTTTTCGTGATCTTTGCACGAGATTCGTGTGTTTTTCGCCATCTATGACGAAATTGATTTATTTTCGAAGACTATTTGTTGAAATTTGCGATACATTTTATATCCTAATTTTTGGATTTAGGACCGAAATTTTTTAATTTTTGCTACATTTTTAACATAGTTAAAAAATAGTCTGCAGACATTCCCAAGAGTCTGTGACGTGCGTTGCATTGCAGCGTTGCGCCGATTCTGCTTCCGAGGTTAAACAATTTTGATTTTTAACAGCTATTTAGTCTTTGGTCACAGAGTGAAAAAGGGCGGTTAACTTTTTCATTGTTATGTATTTGGAGAATGTTAGTGCATGCGAAACATTGTACAAATTTTGTGAAAAAAATTTTGAACAAAATTGTGCATTCAGCAAATTGTACTTAAAAGTATTCTTAATATAAACAAACATAGTACATGTATACATTTAAATTATTTAATTAAAAAATAGCAATTTATTTGCACTAAACTAAAAATATGTATTTAACATTTTTTTCTGTGCTTCTGAAGAAACTTTAAAAATTTCACTCTGGCTTTAGAAATTCCTCATATTTTAAGTGAAAAAAATCCATAAAATCGCAGTACATGTGTTTGAAGAACTACGCATAAAAGATTAACAAAAAGTGGAAAAATAATCTGCCACCCCTGGAAAAACGTTTGCCCTACCTGGCAATATGGTCTAGCTACGGGCCTGTCATATTCACTGACTTTTATTCCTGCATCTAAATAAACTGAACTTCTATTTATTTAAAGGTCCGTGGTGTGCACAAATGAAAATATTTCTATAAACTGCGCCATTTCTATTTAATTATAATGAATATTTTATGAAACGAAAAAATTATTAAATAACTACACAAATCACGCTTTTATTTTGGAAAAGCTGAATATTTCTGATGGTGTAAAGAAACAAAAAAAAAAAGAATAAAATCTGTGATTTGCCGGTATTACAATATTTCCATTTTATATAATATCAAAAATTAACTAAAATCATTTCGTTGCATTAAGTTATTATTAAGATGAGCGAAGCGAATCCTCTACTAGGCCACTCAAGTTACACTTTGTCGTACACTTTATAAAAAAACTATTCATTATTTTAACTTGAAATTAAACATCAAAATAAATTATGATTCGTAGATTTGTAGAATGTTATTTTTTTAACAACATAACCTTTAAAAAATATTATTTTAATATTTAATTTATTCTACATGTTTTTCTATTACGGACGCATTTTTGCAAATAAAAAATTGAACACGTATCTTTTTATTTTCAGAAGGAAAATAAACCATGGGGTTAGTAATTATAGGTAGAATTATGATTAATTAATTACATAAATAACATTTTCATGATTCTGCCAAAATCGTTTGCAAATAAAAAACTGAACCCGCATCTTTTTATTTTAAGAAGGAAAATAAACCATGGGGTTAGTAATTATAGATAGAATCATGATTAATATATTAAATAAAATATATTTTCATTATTCTACCAAAATTTTTTACGCAGTTTATACTTACAGATTTTAAAAGAATCATATTATGATTTATTTATTAAGGTATTTACTTTGGTAAAATGGCAACAAAAGAATCGTAAACAAGTAAAATTAATTCTTATATTTGGTAATTAAAGTGAATATTTTGTTAAATTTGGTAAGTTTCTTAAGTTTGGTATTCGAAATGAAAATTTGAAGAATAATTTAAGAATATTTTAATCAATTGAAGATTGATTAAGTTAATTCAACCAAATTAAATACATTAACTATGTTTATAAATAATTTCTGGAATGTATTAGTAATTAAAAATGCCGAAAAAAAGAACACTTACTTGCCAGAACGAACGCCATTACGGGCCATTGGAAAATGTAAAAATAACTTTAAATCTTTTAGTTACAAATTTTAAAAATATTTTGTAAAGTTCTGCTTCGAAAATATTTTTATTTATATCAGCCCTATATCAAAAATAAAAAACTGATAGGAAATTCTTAGTTATTTGGCTGAATTTACATTTCTAAAATTTAAATGCGCCAAAACATGAGATAACGTTTTTGCTTAATAAAGATGCAAAAATAATATAAAAAAATGTTACTTTCAAATATTTATGTTATGAAATAATGCTTCACGAATCCAAACAAAGCACGGCTTTTGCTAGTTTAAAATAAAAATAAATAAAATATTTTCTGCATATCAGCAACAAACACAAATATTTTACTCTTTTTAATAACAAAGCTAACTTTTTCTTTTCGTTGCCATAATAATAAAATTAATTTTGGCAAGTTGATGGAAGCGACAAACCAATAAATAAATTTATTACAAGTGCTGTAAATGTGTAGTGAGTAACATAATAATTTATGAGTTATTTTCTCTCAGTATCTTAATACGTATATAAGTTTGGTTTATTTTATGATGGCCAATTATCTACTCAAGCAACTTGCGGTTCTTTCTCTGGGGAACTAACCCGTATTTAAGCAAAGTTCAACGAAAACTCCGAATGGTTAGGCTCGAACCCAGCCCCTGCCGTCTACTAGTTAGAACTAGTTACAACTAGATAGAACATTGTGTGTATAAAACTGATATATATTCTTTTCCGTTGAATTTCGGCGGGTGCAGCTAATATCTTTTAATTCAATATTAAATCATGTTCTAATGGTAGTGGCCAAAATAAATTTGAAAAATACCCTACATTAATTCATATTACATCTTCACATCTACATTAAATCCTCCTCTCATACTTTACGTACATTCGAACATTTTCCCGACGATTTCAAAATTTGTTCACTCTCCTGTTAAATATTTTCTGTAAAAAAAAAAATATTTGTACTTTTTCAGCAATTAGGCACAGGACATAAATTTTGTTAATATACAGGGAAATGCAAAAGTATTCTTTTACATTTGTTTGGGGGTGCATTTTACGAAATGGATATACATTCCAGAGGATTTCTACAAGTTAATTCAGCCTGTATAATAGAAAGCAGATAGTATTTACAGGGACACACAAAAAGCATTGCATACGAAGTACTGTGTATTTTTAAAACTTTATTATAGTACAAATACACCTCATTTGCTGCGTCTTCTAACTTGTTAACCATTACAGTACTACGTATATCAGTTGCTTCTGTACTTTTTATGTAGTAACACAATAATAGTGCATGTGTTTTTAATGGAGTATTATTCTGTTTTAAGGAATCTTTTGGTATTATTTGCATGTGGTATATGCCTATGCATTTGCTATAGGGCTTCATTTATGTTTAGGCATTTCTTATTAATAATAATTATTATTTGCTTCATTCTCTTTGCGCCATTTGAGATTCTTTTTATTCAGTCTTTTTAATTTAAAATAAAAGTTACTTTCCTGAAAGAATCATACCGAATAAAGCACAAAAACTATTAGAAAGTTGTAAAATAAGTTAAATCTTTTCATTATACAATATTTCTAAGAATTCTTCCTTAGCCTATTGTCATATGAATATTAATTAAATACAGGGCTCGAAAAATAGCGTTCCCGGGATCCTGGGAAACCCAGAAATCATTTCTGGTAACGTATATTTTTTCATTCAAGTTCCCCATCGGGAACCTAACAAATCGACGTTTCTGAAAGCGATGACCTGGATGTGTTATAAAGTGTGATTTATGCAAAAAATCAGAGATGGGACTCAAAAATAGCTGTTAAACAGCCATGGGATGCGTAATTTCGCCAAAATGCTACAGAAAAAGCCTGGTTTTCATCAAAGGATCACGGGAAAAATGCAAATTTCATCAAAAAATCGCGAAAAAATGGTAAATTTCCTAAAAAAAATTGTGAAAAAAACCCTCAGAAATTTTCATCAAAAAGTTGCGAAAAAACAGCAAATTTCGTCAAAAAATCACAAAAAAGTGGTAAATGTCGTTTAAAAAATATTGAAAACAACAGGTTTCGTCAAACATTGCGATAAAATGGCAGGTTTCATTAAAATATTGGGATAAAATGGCAAACTTTGTCAAAAAATCACAAAAAATGAACATTTTGTCAAAAAATCATGAAAAAACGGCAGATTTTGTCAAAAGATCGCAAAAAAATGGCAAATTTCGTCAAAATGCACATACATAAATTTTTCTGGGAATCTATGTTTTTCATCTGGGAAGGTTCCTCGCTGGGAACCTTAAAATTTTTTGAATTTTCAAGCCCTGATTAGTTGTGTAAAACAACAACATTCGTTCTGTTTCTGACAATGAAACACTCATTAATCTAAAATGTATACATCATTTTATGAATGGAAACACTTTTTGATGAAATTTCACTTTTGCAATTTTTTAAACATTGCACACCTTTAATCCTTACACCGTTGAATAGAGAACAAAAATGTACAGTAGAACCCCGCAAATTCGGACCCCGATTCTAAGGATAATCCGGATCGGTTTGGTCCTTTTTTTTTTTCTGAGTTTGAGAAGCGATTGGCTAATTTCCACAACATTAACTTGTTTCATCGTTGTATTCTGAATTTAAAAAAAAAAAAACCTTTTTCTGAAATCTTTTCGGAAGAATTAAGCAAAGTAAAAATTTTTACTGTCTGTAAATATTCAAAACGTTTAACATAAAGGTGATTTTCTGCAAGTATGTCTTATTTTATTTCATTTTTTTTAAATTCTCCGGACAATCCGGATTGGGTCTGGTGCCAGTTAATCCGAATTATCGGGGTTTTACTGTACTTTTAAATGAAATTTGTTTGAAAACTGTATCTATATTTGTTTTTGAGGTGTTAATTTTTTTTATGATAAAAAGTTAATTAAATTAATTAAATTAAAGTTAATTAAATAAGTTAATTAAAAGTTAAAAGATTTTTTAAATCATCAGATTTTAAAACATTCACCTTTTATATAAACATTTTAATAAAAATTTTAATTTTTCTTAAGAAAGGTGTTATAATAAAAATAAAATATATTGACATGTTTCGGAACCGTCAAATAAGTTCCATAGTCATAATATAAATAAAACAAAGTTTCAAAATATTTCTCGGTCAATACAAATGACACGCGACAATGAGATATAAAAACACCAAAAAAAAAAAAAAAAAAAATGCACTCTAATGTAAAAAAAATTTAAAATAGACCATGATCTAAAAGAAATTCGATTCAAGCCCTCACGAGGAATTTATTCATTAATTCTAACCATAACTTAGGAATAAAGAAGAAACGGTATCATTGCAAACCAGATTTATACGCTTATAAATTTCAATGGGCTCTCTTATAATAGATTTACGATTAGAATTAGATATGAAACATAATTTACTTTGATTAAACAATATTTTTATCTCTGCATTTAAATATGTTCTTGATAAGGCAGTGTTAGTATGTCCAAATTTAATATCAGATTAAATTTATTCATTTTTTTATTAAATCATTGTATCATTAATATATCTCGCTAAGTTTCTTAAATGACAAAATTGCTTTTTTATTGTGTTTTTGACGTCAGATCAGGGCTCGAAATGGAAAATTTCACGAACCGGAACGCTATTTCAAAATTACAATGGAAAATTTCACGAACCGGAACGCTGTTTTTCAAAAAAAATTTTGATAATTTTTTTTTCAAAGTATAGCTAAATTTATTTTTAACTTGACAAAATCAATTTTTAAAGGTTACATTGAACAGAATATGCTATATACATGTAAAATAATATGTTTGCGATGCAAAAAACGCCGATTTTTTTTCCCTTTTGCCGGAAAACAGCATGCGGAATGTAAACGGTCCGTGTCTTCAGTAAGGCCAAAATTTCGCCTGCTTCCATCTCCATTGTATCAAAAAATTAATTTTTAAAAGTCTGTATGTGGAGACTCACCTTTATTCAGCGATTTAAGTTTAAAAAGGTTGGTTTTTTTACTTTGCCGGTAACAACATACGGCATGTAAACAATTCCATCTCCGTTATAACAAAAGATTAAAATAAAAAAGTTTAAATATGTGTGTGGACTATCATATTTATTTAGTAACTAAAGTTTAAGATTAGATTTAAGTTCATTGAAAGGAACAGAAGTGCTGAATATAAACAAAAAGATAAAAGATTAAATTATATTTCACACGCAATATGTAGTGCAATTTCTGCACATGTTTTATCAGAGTGCAAAGTATTTCCCATTGATATTCCATTTAATCTCTGCAAATCAAAGTCAACTGGAAGATCGACAAATGGTCTTTGTTGTTTCACAATTTTATACACAGTCCTAAAAAGCTTTTCTCTATTCGAAAATTGCGGTTTGTTCATATTTTCAATGTGGTTATCAATTTCTTTTTTAGCTGATTTTTCCAAAATTTCTGCATCTTTTTTATGTGCATCAATGTTTTTGTGTTCGTATATCTTTTTTTTCAAACTGGATTGTACGGAGCCTGCCTGTTCTATCACTTGGCGTGATAGAAAAATTTTGCCATACTTACGAAATTCTTAAATTTCTATCACTAAGTACTCCTAAATCTTTTACTTTTCTGCAGATTAAACAACCTAATCCACCATTGTCTACAATTAAGCAAGTATTATTATCTTTCAATCGTTTTAGTTTTTCTTCTCTCAAAAAGTCAGGCAATTTAACGTTTTCACATGGTACATTTTCTTCTGAATTCAATTTCTGCTTTTTGGCTGGTGGAGTAACTTCATCTGTTTTGCAATCATTTTTGCTACTTGTTCCAAAGTTTCCCCCAGGTTTTAAAATTGGCAAGGCGCTGTTGTTCTGAAAAGAGCAGTTTTTACATTTTTCAGGGCACTTTTATAGAGTTAAACCTAGAATCTAGCGGTTCAAATAACGTGAAAAAGCAGAAAATGCGTCAAAAAATCGAGAAAAAAAAAAAAATTCGCCAAAAAATTGAACAAAAAGAAAAAAATGATAAATTTTGCTAAAAGATTGCGAAAAAACGGTCGATTTTGTTAAAAGATCGCAAAAAGCAGCAGATGTTGTAAAAAGCTCGCACAAAACTGGCAAATTCTCTAAAAAACGACAAATTTCGTGAAATCGCAAAAAAAACAATTATTGTTAAAAGTTCGCGGAAAAACGGCAATTTTTGTTTAAAGATTGCGAAAAAACGGCCGATTTTGTTAAAAGATTGTTAAAGGGCGAGCCTGATTTATTGAAAAAGATATAAAAAAAAGAATACTTTTGTTGAATACAGGGTTCTGTTTGTTTCATAAACGGGTGCTTTCAGGATTCACATTTAGAAAGTTTTGGACAATCAAAAGATGATTCTGAACAGGGGGGAGGGGAGAGAGAAGGAGGAGGTCGCCTCGGGCAGGGAAATTTAGGGGGGGGGGGGCAAATTCATACCACAAACGACATTTTTGAGCTGTCACAAGAAAAAGTTGGGAGAGGGAGAGGCCTCAAATTCTAATTATGCCCCGGGTGCAATTTTCTCTTCACACGCCTTGATTGTAAAGCTGTAAAAATCCGCTTTTTGAGCATTAAAAACACAATTTTGAAGCAGGAAAATTAGTTTTTAGAACAGAAAAATTCACTTCTGGCATTAAAATTTTTTTTGTGTGTGTCTCTTTGACGAAATTTGCATTTTTCGCCACCTTTTGACGAAATCTGCCGTCTTTTCGGGATATTTTGACAAATTTTGCGTTTTTTTCGCGAATTTTTGGCAAAATTAGCCGTTTTTCGCAAATATTTTGACAGAATTTTCCATTTAATTGCGATTTTCCAGAAATCTTTTGATAAAACCTGCCGTTTTATTGCGATTTTTGGACGAAATTAACCATTTTTTCACGAATTTTACCGGAAATTAGTCGTTATTTCGCGATTTTTTAAGTGAAATTTGACTTTTTTACGCAACTTTTTGACGAAATTACACGTTCTGTGGGACGCGTAAGAGCCATTTTTTGGACGATATTTAGCATAATTTCACGAACCGGAACGATATTTAGCACAATTTCACGAACCGGAACGATATTTTACATAATTTCATGAACCGGAACATCGTTCCGGTTTGCTCCGGTACATTTCGAGCCCTGCGTCAGATGCACATTTTTCTCTACAGTTTGCATAAAACTTGATCGTAAAAGTCTAATCTAAATGATGTCATTATATATATATATATATATATAAACGTGTGTTTAAAGTTTTAAAACTTGAATATATTTTGTAGAAGTGCATCGTTTTCACTCCAGTTACTTTCAAAAATTCTTCATACTTGAAAATGCTTCACTTTTAAAAATAAAATAATTGAAACCATACTCTCATTGAATCCAATGTTAAAAAGTTAGCCCGTCTTTATGGAAAAAATAGTAACATGCGTCATCAGATTAGAAGTGTTTGTCCAAAATACAGCAATTTTATAATATTACAGAACTTGGTGATTCTCTACAAGTTGAATTTTCTTTTCCGAGTTAGACAATTAGTTAGTTAATAATGCTAAGATGGCAGCTCTAAGATGCAGCTCTCCACATTTCTGTCCAAAAGCTTCTCAACTGTAATAAAATTGTATTGTTATTCTACTGTAATTTTATCAAAATAACATAATTTGTTTAATGTAATATTTTATAATTTTCTATTAAACTTACTGGAACAGGCGATTTTTTTAGCTCTGTTTTGTAACCTGTAATTTTAACAAAGGAAAATGCAAAACAAAATTATTTAATTTTTCTTTCTTTTTGGAATAATTATATTTTACTTACCCATCTATGTAGTATAGGGTAAGTCTTGCAATCGTTTTGAAAAATCAAAAAAAAAAAAATTTTGACGGATTTACACGTTTTAGATAGTAGAGATTCCGAAAAACATATTTTTAGAAAAAATTTTTTGCCGTCCATCTGTCAGTCTGTCTGTCTGTAAACGCTCTATCTCCCGAACAAATTGAGATAGAGACTTGAAATTTTTTATGTACGAATGTAAGTATGTAAGAATGGGACGAAGCCTATTTAATATCAGCAACCTCGATTATCCAGAACTATTTTTTTCAGACTCTCGAAAAATTTGTTCTGATGAAAGGTATATAAAAATTTTCAATTTTTTTTTGTTCTAAGGAATGGATGTAAAAGTCATTAAAATAACACACATTTTGCATATAAAACGAAATCGATCGGATTATGAATTGCCGAGATATTTGTAATCCTGTTTTCCACATTCTTCGATTTTTCGTGACCCTGTATTTCATTCAAATTTCAATTCAGAGGTATATTTTAATTGGAAATGAGACGCTTAATCTGACGCAATTAATTGTTAGTTAATAGAATTATTATTTTTGGAGTTATAAGGATGTTTCTTTTACGCAGTTCGGTACTACTTGAGTAGTTTGGCGCTTTATATAATTTGTCGAAATGGGTACATCAGCAATTCATTAATAGAGTATTACTATGTGTATTAACAATAAATTTAAATTTTGTTTATAAATTGCAATGCATTGTTTAAATAGTTTTCACATGTTTTATTTTCATATGCATATCCATGATGGGTAAGTATTATGGTGGCCCCCCAACGACTAGTTTTTTATGAAAGTCATTTTTCACTTTATGTATAGCACCATTTTTATTTTCAAAATATGTTTTAAGAAAAGGAAAAAAAAAAATTTCATTTTTCTATTTTCATAGAGAATTGATCCGAAATGAAAAAAGAAAGATGTAAATGACAAAATGAGATTTCATAATTCATCAATATCTAAGGTTTAAAATGAAATAGAATATTTGGTTTGGCATCATATATAAAATTCAAGATACGCGTGTTACTATAGCCGACTATATACTACCGGCCGAGCCATTTCACGAAAAAGTGAAGCTGGATTCAGCTTCAAACCCTGAATCATTTCATTGGTCAACGTGACACAAACTCTACCCAAATTAGCATTGAGTAAGCTGCTTTTTGTTCGGTGCACATGGCTCGGCACATGGTCATTGTTTTGGTGCAGGGTTTGCACGATTGGTCAGAATAACTTGGGCAAGGTATCAGAGTCCTCTGGCAAGAGACTTCATACATTAATCTCAAATAGACGGGCCTTATAGATGTAGTGGACCATGCATGTTACATGGAAAATGCAGCATCTTCTTTGTACGTTGAAGTGATGTCAGGCAATGATTGTGTAGTTTAGTTTATAAAACAAATTTTAAATTATTCATAGAGTTAACTTTAGAACAAATTTTCTGAAATTTGTTCTAAAGGACTTTTTAAGAAATGCTGTCATTTCTTTACATCTGCATTTTACTTTATTTGCAACATACCACCTATCTATTATATAACGAAGAAATGTGTCTGTGCGCAACACTGACGTCATTTTGTGAATGGTAAGATTTCCTGATGAAATGACTTTCTGAAATCTTCTTTGCTGCAATTTTTTAATCTTTTAACCATCGCACATTTTCAGTTTTTATTCCTTTCTATAGGAAAATAAATGTACTTTCAAATTCAATTTGGTTGAAAACTGTATCTCATTTGACTCACTTATTACGACATTATGTTTTACAAGCATTTTATTTTAACCTCTATCAGTATCACCATTAAGAAATACCAATATACAATTTTCACATAAGTCTATAAATATTGTACCAGATAGTTTTTCATAATGAAATTAAAGTTGCATGAATAAATAAGTAAAAGAATGGTGGAAAACATTGATAAAATTATTAAAAAAACTGAAATTTAACATGTAATCTAAAAATTTAAATTATTACGAAATAAGAAGATAATACTTTCAAATGAAAATTGTTTGAAAACTGTATTTCAGTTTACTGATTGGCTGTGGTTTAAAATAAAATCAGGTGTGAATTATTTTTAAGTTTATCTCTACCGCGTGAAACTCAATTGTGAAAGATTAATCTATTTGCCCTTAAAACAATGTAAAGAATTAGGGATTTCTTTCTGGCTAATATACTATAGCAAAATTTAAATTTCCTCGATAAATCATTAAACAAAATAATATAAATAATTACATTTTTAACAGACATGTGATTGAAATGCGTGCTTGAAGCATTGAAATGATCAGAAACAAAAATGTTGCCGAAAGTTATAAAATCTTCGGCTGATAATTTCTGATATGCGTCTAATACGGAAGTAGGATTTTTGACAAATTCAAAGTTTTATTTCATTTCATAATTGATATTTTCCGTTTAACCCTTTAAGCGACGTGTTTTTCCGTCATGTAATATTTTAATCCAAAGGCTGATTTAACACAAGGGTCATATTAATGTTAATTTTTTAAATATTGTAAGATAAAAAAAAAATATGTAAAGTTATCAAAATCTTCATACCAATACTTTTCACAAATATTATTTTATAAATTAAACATGAATGAAAAAAATCTGCACGAAGCTTAAAGGATTAAAAATGCTTTTTTAGTATAAAAAGTACATTATATGTAGGAAATTTATTAGTTTTAAATTTAAAAAAATGGTTTTTATCTTTACTATATTACCCGGGAAGCCCGGGTTTGATCTACTAGTTTTTTTTAATGAAAAAAAAAAAAAAAAAATTCGGGACCAAAAAAGTTAACATGTGGGATGTTATTCGGTACTTAAAATATAGAACAGAGATGTTACAGTCGCATTTTATTGTAGACGACACAACACATATCACATTATATACAAATCGCAAGACGAGCGCAACTCAATCAATTGACTATTCATAAAAATTACTTAGCACAAAGAACATCTCTAAGAGAGATGTATATCAAACACACATCCCAATCTTACATCTTAACTCAAAACTAAACTACTTCACTTTATTTCATGTCTTTTTAGAAAGGAAGGCAAAATATCTGAGGATATTTTGCCGAAGGTGGCAATAGCACCACCTATAGATACTATAATTTAGGGAAGGCAGTCATCCTGTTACAAAAATACTTTTTAGCTCACAGGCTATCATAGCCTGAGAGCTTATGTGCCCGCCCGTTCTGTATGTATGTTTGTTCGTGCATAACGCGATAACTCATGATAAAAATATCCGATCCATTTGAAATTTTGTATATAGTTATATCCTGATAAGGCGCTTCCCTGATTAGTTTTTGGAGTTCATTCGATATGTATAAGAGGGGAAACGGGGGGCTCATGCCCCTCACCTTAATTGATATAAATGAGTTTTTCATGTAGAAAATAGTTTTCATTCAAAATTTAGATATAGGATCATTCTGAAAAGGCGATTCGGTGACTGTTATTAGGTATTCATTGAATAAGTATAAACAGGGGGAACAGAAGTAATAATGCCCCTCCCCTTAATTTATATAAATGAGTTTTTTCTTGCAGAATTGTCAGCTTTCGTTCAAATCTCTGAATAGTTTTGGAAGTTTAATGGTTAAGTATAAAAGAGGGGGATAACTCCTTTTAAATTATATAAATGCTAAATGGGTTTATATTAAGAATTATCTCATTTGCTCTGAATTTTGGATATAGATTTTTTATATGATAAAGCATGTCTTTGATAGTATAGGAGGTTCAATGATTAAATATAAAAAAAGAGGAAAGGGGAGAGCTGTTTCCCCTTTTTAATTTGTTTTTCGAATGGAATTAACCCTTGAAAATACAAGGGTGTAATGTACAATTAGTATTTGTAGCCTGTGAGCTCAATGCCATCAATTTAACTGGGCAATATTCTTTTTATTTATTTTCCAGTTCATTTGCTTTTCCTTTTTGACTTCTTCCGATTTCACGCCTGTTCCATACCTTTAATGTAGTTACTGTTCTATTAGAATGTGATTGTTATTAAAGAATGTGTTTATAATAATTTGTTTTTCTTTTTTTCCAGTGTGATGGTATTTATGGAAATTCTAAACTCATGTACACGGCAGCCTCTTTGCTGGTGAGTATCTTTTTTGTTGGCAGTAATTGCCAGGAGGTGAATCAATTTTGAAGTGGAATTTATGCAGGAATGCCACTTTTCTGACAAATGGCGAATTTCAATTTTTTTTTAAAATTATCTGCGATTTTTGTTAAGCAATTGCGGAATAAGATTGTGAAGTAAAATAACGATTTTCGTCAGATGATCACAAAATAAAACAACAATTTTTGTCGAACCATCACGATATAAAACAGCGATTTTCGCTATTCACTCGTGGATTAATCGTAGAATAATCTATTGCTGATTACTTAAGGGTGTTCTACAATCAAAAAGGGCAACTTTGTGACCTATGCTTTAATTTATTTTTGTTCGGAAATGTATGAAAATAGCAGGGGTTGTTACTCAGAAACTGTCTAATTGCACTCAGTTTTTTGTTTTTTTAAAAACACAATAGATCTTTCATAACAAGCCTTCAAAGTTGACATTTTTGAGCATATTTCCTGACGAAAGCAGAAAAATGGATGATCACATGATCGAAATAGCTCAGAAGTGGATAGGTAATTTAATCAGGCATGAAAGAGCTCCTCCTGAAGGAGGAATTCCACCTTTTTTAAAGCAGTTTTGGACATTCTCTGGATTAATGCTAAAATGTAAAGAAAATTTTAGAAGGGCTGAAAATTTTTGTAATCTGACATTTTGTCTATTCAAATCCTTGGAGTGAAAAAGAGACATAAAATGAAAGGTGAGTTTATATCATACAAGCATAAGGAAGTCATGTAAATAAAGATGTTCAAAATGTCTTTCAAGAATGAATTTTTTTTTTTCTTTTTTTTAGGCTTTAAAAATTTAAAGTGAAAGGAAGTTTTTTGGAATAGAATATTTTGTGCTATTTATACAATACTTTACGATAATTTCTGGGATATCTTTTCTGAGATGCACAGTGGCGTGAGAATTTAAGGGGTGCCAAATTTATACTACCAACTCATTTTTGGCCTGTCACAAAAAAAAAAAAAAAAAAAACAGGACTGGGGGCACCAAATCAGTACTTTGCCCTGGATGAACTTTTTTCTTTGCACGCTCCCGGAGATGTATGTCTGAAGTAAAGAATAGTTTTAATACTTTCTAAGTTATTAAAATCAAAACCAGTAATATGTGTAGTTACAATTAATTTGATTATATATGTAGCTATTAACATGACACTTAAATTATACCTGTTTGGAGCGACTGTAATAGATGAAGAAAATTTTCCACCTTTTTTCTCATTTCCTGTTTAATGATCATAAAATGGAAAAGTGAGTTTTATTCAAAATCGCTTCCATTGTCAGGCATTGCAATGTGTATATCTTTTCTGTTAAAAAATGAATGTGACAAAATGTTTTGCGCTTATTCAGTTGAGAACAACAACCTTAAATTGATTTTAAATTCCTCACTGCATCTGTTGTTAAACCTTAACTGATGCAAAATACGTGAATTAAAGAAAAAATATTTTTATTTACTAATTATAAGTTTTTATGAACAATGAATTAACAGAATATTTCAAACTGTTTGGCAAATGTGCATCTAGAAAGACTTCTGTTAATCCCCCCCCCCCCCCCACACACACACACACACAAAAAAGTTTTTATTTCTTTTTTTTTTCTTTTTTTTTTTTTTTTTGAATAGTTGGTTATACATTTAATTCTTTATTTAATTTATTATAAACAATATAGTTTACAAAATTCACACATAAATATTGTGAAAAATGTAAATTTTATTTATGCATAATTTCCTCTTTTTTTTTTTTTTTTCTGAGTCGCAAATTTCATTGAAAAGGTCATGTAAAAAAGTGTGATTTTTGTTAAATGGTCATGTAAAAATGTCAATTTCGTTAAAAAAAAAAAAATGTGAATTTTGTCAAAAATCTCTTCTTTTGCTGAGTCTGTAACATGTCTGTTTGTGTGAGTTTCAAAAAATCCAATCGTTATTTGTATTATTGTGTGAATCTCATACTTTCTCATTCTACATCTACAAACATAGATTAAATAAATGAATGTTTTTTTTTTTTTTTTTTTTTTTAAGTCTAATTTATTTTTTCCTTTCTTTTCTGCAGGGTTGTGTGGTCCAGATCCAGGTACAAAACGGAGCTATTTTTGAAGGTGTTTTACGAACTTTCTCTCATCAGGTAAGATTCAAAACATTTCTAGGGCTGGAAAATACAGGGTTATAGCTAAAAGAGTCATCAGATTTCTGTAATGTAATGTAATGTAACTGGCTTACAACGAGGTAATAAACCGAAGGTATACAAGATTGACGTTTATACTATAGATACAGTCGACTTTTGTTAATTCGAAATCGGATAATTTGAATCTTCGCTTAATTTGAACTAAACATGAAGCCTTGAAATATGATGGCAGAATAACGTTAAAAATTTTCATTAAATCAAACTCTTTTTATCTTGACTTCGTTTAATTCGAGCTAATGAGAATTCCGATTTTTCATTTTTCTTTTCTTCCTCATGGATTTCAGATCCTTTGAATAACTTTCTTTCTTTGATTTTTGTGAGAATCGTTCCGAACGCGTATACATAAAATTTCATGCAATCCACTTTCTCAGTGCCCCGTCTGTCCATCAGTGACGCTTCCAATTTTTCTACCATCGTGCTTGTTTCTAATCTTTTAATTAGTTTATGTTTTTATGCATTTTAATTTAATATTAAGTAGGGATGCACCGAATAGTGATTTTGGCCGAATACCGAATGCCGAATATTCGGCCGACAGGTGAACCGAATACCGAATATTCGGCTAGCCGAATAGTAATTGTTGGGCCGAATACCGAATATTCGGCCAGCCGAATAGTTAACTATTCGGCCGAATACCGAATATTCGGCTTTCCAAATTCTTTTTATATTTTAAAATTTAAAGGTATTGAAATGTTACTTTTTAAAACAGTTTTACATAATATTTAATAAAAGAAACTTACATTTTGATAAACAAGAGCTTTTTATAAGAACATTTAGTATTGAAAAAAAATCTGCCTTGAGTTATTTAAGAAGCACAATTATGAAACTTTAATAAAATTTTCTACGAATCAAAACAAACATTTTAAAATCAAGTAATGAAAAAATGGCCGAAGAAAAATTTTACAGTCTGATAATTGTCCTTTTTAAATAACTCAAGGCAAATTTTTTTCAATATAAAGTACAAATACTTTCAACTTAATTTGAATAAAGGCATGTTTGGCTCATAGTTCTTTTCTTGTGAATGGTGGTATTTTCCACCCTTCCCATCATATCATATTTTACAGAAATCAAAGCATGTGAGTTGAAAATATGTTATCTTATTTATTGTTAATATAATAAACGAATACACAAGTTTTGACCTAGAGTGAGATGAAATACAATGTACTTATGACTCAATAAGTTGATTATGATTATGGTTTCATGAACAAAAATTGTCTGCCTTGATAGCTATTACCAATCTCAAAAGTTTTTTTTTTTCTTTTAAAGGACTTTCATTTGGGGGAAAGCAAGAAACAGATTATTTACTAAACAAATTTTAGAAACTTGTATCAGCACATAATTTATTCCTAAGGAGAATCCTAATAAATCACCATTTTAATCCTTCTCATGTTTAATTTTCTTAAGTTATACTTTACAAACAGCAAACAAATAATGTAAAAACATTCTATTTTATTTAAAAATGATTTTGTTTCTAATTGTTTTAAATATAAATTAAAAAATTGACAGTTAAAAGTAGAAATAGTGAAAAGTTTTTATTAAGTATTAAATGGCCGAATACTATAGCCGAATACTTTGATATTCGGCCATACCAAATATTCGGCAGGCCGAATAATTTCATATTCGGCCAAGCCGAATATTCGGCTCAACCGAATAGTTTAATATTCAGCCTAACCGAATATTCGGTAACATGGCCGAATAGGCCGAATACCGAATAGATACCGAATATTCGGTGCATCCCTAATATTAAGTCATATTCTAGTGATAACAGACGAAATAAATTTAAAAAACACTATAACATCAATTTCTTTGTAATAGTATACCACATTAAGCATGTTTTCATTTCACTTCCATAATTCGAACTTTGGATAATTCAACATTTCTTCTGGTCCTGAGAGCGCGAATTAACAATTTTTTTTAACGATTTGATGCCAAGGTGATAGTTCTCAAAATTTTCTAAATAGTTGGTCCATTAATGATTTTTTTTTTTCTCTTGATTACAGCAAATAGAGCACTTTTATTTTTCATATTAGCTGATTGGTCCAGCATTGCCCAGGTCTGTGATAATAATATTAAAGGAACCTGAAATTTGTAATTTTGTCTTTAACTCAAAATACGCGGCAATTGACTGTGTGAAAAATTGGTTAAAAAAAATGAACAAATAATATTTAGCGGTAAAAATATTGAAAAGGTCTGCAATGGGAGGAATTAATTGGAATTTTGAAAATCTGAACATCAGGTACTAAAGGTTAAAATTCACGGTTGCCACCGGCCACAGGGCGACTAAATGTAAAAAATTGGCGACTTAATGTTATGCATCTGATCGCCAAAATGGCGATCAATCACTTCCGAAAATTAAAAAAAAAATCAGGACATAAAATATATCGCGAATTTCGAAAAATGATCTCCGAAAATAACCAATTTCGCCAATCGTTTGAAGAACAATCGCTAATATCGTCAAAGGATCGCGGGAAAACGCGAATTTAATCAAAAGATTTTGACAAATTTCAGTAAAAAAATCGCGGGAAAAAGTAAATTTCGTCAAGAAATGATAAAAATACGGCAAATTTCATCAAAATATCGATAAAAATACGGCAAATTTCATCAAAATATCGATAAAAATACGGCAAATTTCATCAAAATATCGATAAAAATACGGCAAATTTCATCAAAATATCGATGAAAATACTGCAAATTTCATCAAAATATTGAAAATACGGCAAATTTCATCAAAATATCGAGGAAAATACGGGAAATTTTATCAAAATATCGATGAAAATATGGGAAATTTTATCAAAATATTGAAAATACGGCAAATTACATCAAAATATCGATGAAAATACGGCAAATTTCATCAAAATATCGCGAACATATGACAAATTTTATCAAAATATCGCGAAAATACGACAAATTTCATCAAAATATGGCGAAGAAACGGCAAGCTTCTTCAAAAAAATCGCTGATCTCGTCTAAAGATCGTGAAAAAAGTCAGATCTCGTCAAAAAATCGCGAAAAACGTTATTCTTTGTCAATCATTGCGAAAAATAACAAATTTCGTCAAAAGATCGCGAAAAAAACGGCAGATTTTGTCAAAAGATCGCGAAAAAACGGCAGATCTCTTCAAAAAAACAGCAAATTTCTTCCAAAAATCGCGAAGAAACGATTAATTTCATCCAAAAATTGTGAAGATACTATAAATTTTTTCAAAAAATCGCGAAATCCATTAAAAATCACAACTTTGAACAAAGTTATGATTTTCTATATACATAAAATAATTAACTATTTAATATTTTGATTAGAATTCCATGAAACCAAATTCCATATTTGGGCAAAATAATGTTAGTGTTGTGCAAAATGGTACATATTGACAGGTAGCGAGGTAACTATTCCTTTACACCAATCCAACTATGAAAATGCAGTTTATTTATTATAGAAAATGCTATAAAACATTTTAAGGGAACACCAGTACCTTTGAAACCATCTCTTCAATTTTGAATACTACTGTAATATATGCGTATATGTAATATACTGTAATATTTTTTTTTCTTTATATAAAAAAAAATGAAAGAAATTAAGAAAAATCTCAATTTAAATAATTTTTAAAAAATAACTATAAACTTGAATGTTAAATCCACATATAAAAATATTAAATACACCATGGAGAACAATTAAATCAAACCTCTATCTCAATTAGCAAAAAAACCCTTGAAATTTTTTCAAACAAGCAAATAATAAAATCATGAACAGGGAGAAAAATCAATTTAAAGTTTTTATTTAATTGAATCATTGTGCTGGATTTATTAACATAATTTGCAATATCTCACAATATAGGGCTTGAAAAATAGCGATCTCGGGGAACCCAGAACAGAAATCCTTTCTGGGTACATATATTTTTTTTTTCATTCAGGTTCCCGGTCGGGAACCTAACAAATCGCCATAGCCGCAATGGCAATTTCGTCAAAGAATCGCTGATAGTAATTAGTGGCCACTAAGTTGACAATAGTGGCTACTAAACATTCAGCCTCTACTGGCCACTGGCTACTAATACAAATGTTGAATTTTAACCTTTATCAGGTACATAGATACTTTCAAGACACCTTTGAGCCTTCAAAAGAATTTTACTGCTAATTCATTAGTTTTATGGTTTTTGCCTTTTTTACATGCAATTTAAAAATAGACAAGGCCATGATGCATACAAAAAAATCAATGCTGAATGACCAAAAAATCAGAAAAATCTTTGAAAATTGCACTGAAAATCGCTGAAATTGAAAAATCACAGCAAACAAAATTTAATAGATTAGGCTAAAAGTTTGAAAAGGCTGAAAAGTTTAGGCTGAAAGTTTCTTTTTATCAATGTAAAAAAATGGCCACAAAATGAGAAAAATACCACTAAAAATCAGATTAAAAATTCGTGCCATAGATTTTGATAGCCATCGAACAAAAACACACAGAGGAAGCATTTTGTTATCTTAGTAGTGCAGATTACTGTGGATATTCAAAACAATTCTTTTACTGCTAATTCATTAGTTTTATGATGTTTTTTGCCTTTTTTACATGCAATGTAAAAATAGATAAGGCCATGATGCATTCAAAAAACTGTAATATTAACAGCATTGACAAACAATAAATGCTGAATGCTCAAAAAATCGTTAAAAATCACAATAAAAATTGCTGAAATTAAAAAATCACAGCAAACAAAATTTAATAAATTAAATTTTGTTTAAAAATTTGTTTTGTTTTGTGTTTAATTGTGTGGCTGAAATTTTGAAACAACTTTCTTTTTATTTATATTATTAAATTTACTACATTGGGTTAGCATAACGCTCACAAACATGCACACAAAAAGAGCATTTTGTTATTAGCTCATAGGCTGTCAAAGCCTAAGAGCTTATGGGCCTGCCCATTCTGTATGTATGTACGTACGTACGTAACCCAATAACTCGTGATAAAAATATCCGATTTACATGAAATTTTGGATGTAGGCTTAATATGATAAGACACTTCCCTGATTAGTTTTGAGAGTTCATTCGATAAGTATAAGAAGGGGAACGGGGGGGGGGGGGCTGTTGCCCCTCCCCTAAATTTATATATTCCTGCAGAATTAGTAGATTTAGTTCAAATCTTAGATGTAGGATCATTCTAATGCGGTGCCTTTGTGATTAGTATTGGGTGTTCATTGGATAAGTTTAAAGAGGGGGAATGAGGGTGGGGAATCCCCCTGTCATAATTTAGGTTTTACACCCAAAATTTATCTATTTGCTTCAATATTTGTATAAAGGTTTATTCAGAATTGGCTTTTCCCTGATTTGTTTTAGCAATTCACTGGATAAGTATAAAAGGGAGGTTAGGGGAAACTACCCCTCATAATTTATGTAAATGTTTTTTCATAAAGAATTAACCGATTTCTTTCAGTTTTTGTATACAGGTTCATAGTAGTAAGAAGCTTCGCTCATTTATTGTAATATTCTTTTGTTAATTATAAAGGAGGGTACTGGCGTATTACCTCCCCCTTAAGTTAGCTAAATAGAGTTTTATGCAGAGTTATCTGATTTGCTTTAAATTTTGGATGTAGGTTTTTTCTGATAAGTTGAATTTCTGAACAGTTTTGGATGTTTAATGATTAATTATAAAGGAAGGAACGAGGGGAAAATGTTTCTTAAATTACATAAATGAGTTTTTATGTGGAATTATTCGACTTGCTTCGAATTTTGGGGCTTTAATGATAAGTATAAAGAGAGAAAATTGGGGTGGGGGGGGGGTACCTCCTTCCTTATTTTATTTTTTTTTTTTCGAAGGGCATTATTACCATAAAATGGGGTGAATGGGAACAGTGGGGTAAGAAAATAGTCTTTAATTTTAAATGCCCCTATCACAGATAACCACTCTGAAAGATACTACATAAAAGTTATGCATTCATCAGTTTCTTCCTCTTTTGTTAAATTAAGCTTTTGCATTCATTATATTGGCTCCATCCCGATGATCTGTTAGTAGCATTTCCTTGTGTTATTTCAATTCTTCTGATTCCATCAAATTTCTCCAAATCTTAACAAAAGATGACAGTGTGGTTGTATATTTTTGCAGCTCATCAAGAGCTGAAGATAGCTGCTTTTTAAAATTCAAAAACTCCTTCCCTCAAATACCACTATGTTATATCATTAATTTTTGTAAATGCTTGCTTGATTTGTTTTAAACTTTAAACATACGATAAAAATTTGTAAAAAAGAATGCTCTGTCAAATACTGCTATTTTTTGTAATAATTTCTTGCCTTAAAATGCCACTTTCTCAACTTATATGACTTCGGGTAGGTTGTTTAACAGAGTTTTGTTCAGAAATATTTTTGTTAAGAATATAGTGCACTGTGCACAGTATGCCTGCTATACAATGCTGTATGCAGCTGGAACCTAGTTCAGCAAGGCAATTGCGTATCAATTACAGATTTATTTAAAAGGAAGAATCCTTCTGTGCATATGCAGAGAAGGTGTTGTAGGCAGCTGAGACATGGTTTGAGATCTGCATTTAAATTAGAGATTTGTTTAAAAGAAGGGGCCCAATAGTAGTGCATGTTTTCAACCTGGTATACGGTGGTATAGGCAGCAGAGATTCGACTTGAAGTTTGTTCGCTTTGAGATTTACGTATAAAAGGACCAGCCCCGCTAGCAGGCAAAGCCAGCTAGTTTAATTATCATAGTTACTAATTATTATAGTTAGTACAAAAATAAAATTAATTATTCATTGTGATAACTAAAATATATTTAAAAGTGATAAGAACTCATCACTGAAAATAGTATTAAGTTAACTATAATGGTACTGGTATTATTAGTATTAGTAATAGTCAATAATAATAGTATTAATAACAATTAACATGAATTATTAATGGTATGAAAATTGTTTTATATCAGTTAATAAACTTATATTAGCTTTAAGTTTTCTATTAATTGTAGTATTAATACTAATATCACTTAATAACTCATATTAATACAAATATTAGTATTAATACTAACTTCAGAATACAATAAATTTAATAACTGATATTATAAATAATATTAATTAGTAATAAATAGATCAGATGTAATTAAAATATGCAACCTAATGAGTATATTTTTAAACAAATGCACACATACAGTATTAAATATACAGAAGAATAACTAAAACCCACAAAAACCCGGGTTTTTGCCAACCCTGGTTAAAAGTACCCACAGCGTTCGTTCTGTGCTCACTGCGTCATAAAAACTGAATCTCATTAACAGCTACTGAACATGCTTTCTCAAGGTCTCAACAAAATATAGCGAGAGGGGAAAGCTCTTTGTTAACTAGATACAGAGAATTATAACGAAATAAAATTTTGGGGTGTGTTCTTTGTACCCAGTGTGCTTGTCAAGGGTTAAACTAAATCGTTTTGTGATGTATTATATTGTTGCACTGTTTCTCAAACTTTTGAACTTATTTGCATCATCTACGAAACTTGCCCGCCTACCAATGACCATGAAAGGGTTGTGCAAATACCGGTATAAAACAAACTCACTGATAAAACAAACGAAAATTTTGGCCCTGTCATTTTCATATTGTATTTAATGCTAATTTTTCCTTTTATAGCAAATCTCTCATCAACAAACATATATATTTTTTTTTTTTCTCGACTCTTAATTTTATAAGAGAATACGAATATGTGTGTCGGCTAGTAAAACATGGTGCAAATTAACATTTTTTTTAAAGGGTTGATCTCAATTTGTTCGGATTATCTGCACTGTGCTGTATTTCTATTTGTCTTTAATTTTTAGGTGTGTTCGTAATTATGTAAATACGTAGCTTCAATAGTTGTCGTTCAATCTGTCCTTCGGCATAGAACAACTCAAAAACCACCCAACTGAATCATTTGAAATTTAAAACATATTATTATTACATAATTTTGGCGAGTCATTTCAAATTTTATGAAAATCGGATGGATAGTTTAATTACAGGGACAATCAAAAGTACAGTCAAAGTTCTATAATCCGCTTAAGTTGGGGGCCAAAGGTTGTACAGATTGTGGAGTATTATGGATTATAGATAATAAGAAATTTTATTATTCCTAGGCAGCATTTTAATTCTACAATCAGTATAATATGAAATCTAATAATTAATTTAATCTGCTATCTCAAAAAGTGCCTTTTTTATGTTTTTTTAATTAAAAAATTGATACATATATGTGCATTTAAATAAAAATAATTACATATTCCTTAGTACTGTACTATTAATAAAATAAAAGAGTTATATCTAACAAAAGTATATGTTCTATTATGATTTTTTTTTTCAATTTCTTTATTATTTGTTTAAAAAAAAAATCATTTTTAAATCACAAATTTACAAGTTAAAGTGTATTTTTCACTGTTTACATTCTTAAGGTAATGCAAATTATAGAAAATTGCGGATTATTGATCCTTGACTGTATTGGTCAATAGGAGGAAAGTACATTTTAATGATGTTACACTCTTTTGAATAGAATAGAATTGACATTTTTCCCAACTGTTCCAGCTTGAAGACACCCACAGAGTCAATTCGAAATCTGTTCCAGAGTCGAAGGGCATCAGCCTGACGGATATAGAGTGTTATGGATTATGCGCCATTTTATTGTACCTAGACAGCATTGTATTTTTATAATCAAGTACAATAAGGAAAGATAAATATGAAATCTAATAATTTAATTGGCTATCTCAAAAAAAAAAAAAATGCCTTTTTTAAGTTATTTTAATAAAAAAATTAGTATATATATATATATATATATATATACAAGTGCATTTAAATAAAAATAATAACATAAGTGTTCCGTAACACAGCTTGTTTTTAACTGCTAATAAAATAAGTGTTATATTAATAAAAAGTAAATGATTTATAATCCGCTTTTATTTGTTTTAAATTTTTATTATTTTAAATTTGTTTTAAATATTAAAAGTTTGTTTTAAATTTTTAATATTTTAAATTTGTTAATTTTTTTTCTTTTATTTGTTTAAAAAAAATTATTTTTGGATCATGAATTTGTAAATTTTTTGAATTGTATATTTCACTATTTACATTCGTAAAGTAACACGAATTACAGAAAATTGTGGATTATCGATCCTTGAATGTACTTAAATGCCCCCTTATAGCATCTTTTTCTTCTCTTCTTAATTACAGGAAATAGGACACCTTTATTTTTCACATCCACAGTGTATCTTTTTCCAACTTTTTTCAGCTGGACGTTGTTCTTGAGACAGCCCACAGAGTGAATTCGAAATCTGTTCCAGATTCGAAGGGGATCAGCCCGACTGTGAGCAACCTGATTGCTTCGTACCCTTTCGAAGGGGGAATCTTCGATAAGCTCATCTTCAAGCTCAGTGACATCATCCTCATGGTGGCAACCACCGTCGACATGGACTACGCCCTCAAAGGTATTTGAACCCCCCCCCCCCTTTTTAGGTGTGTTTGTAATTATGTAAATACGTAGCACCTATTGTTGTCGCTCAGTCCGTCTGCCTGTCGGTCCGCATATAACAACGCAAAAACTACCCATCCAAATCGTTTGAAATTTAAAATACATAATTATAACATAATTTTGTCGAGTCATTTCAAATGTTATGAAAATCAGATGCATAGATCAATTACAGGGACAATCAAAAGGATTCCGTTACATTATGGTCAATGGGGAAAAAAGTTTCAAATGCATTTTAATCGTTTGAAATTTAAAACATATAATTATTACGTAATTTTGTCGAGTCATTTCAAATGTTATGAAAATCAGATGCATAGATCAATTACAGGGACAATCAAAAGGATTCCGTTACATTACGGTCAATGGGGAAAAAAGTTTCAAATGCATTTTAATCGTTTGAAATTTAAAACATATAATTATTACGTAATTTTGTCGAGTCATTTCAAATGTTATGAAAATCAGATGCATAGATCAATTACAGGGACAATCAAAAGGATTCCGTTACATTACGGTCAATGGGGAAAAAAGTTTCAAATGCATTTTAATCGTTTGAAATTTAAAACATATAATTATTACGTAATTTTGTCGAGTCATTTCAAATGTTATGAAAATCAGATGCATAGATCAATTACAGGGACAATCAAAAGGATTCCGTTACATTACGGTCAATGGGGAAAAAAGTTTCAAATGCATTTTAATCGTTTGAAATTTAAAACATATAATTATTACGTAATTTTGTCGAGTCATTTCAAATGTTATGAAAATCAGATGCATAGATCAATTACAGGGACAATCAAAAGGATTCCGTTACATTACGGTCAATGGGGAAAAAAGTTTCAAATGCATTTTAATCGTTTGAAATTTAAAACATATAATTATTACGTAATTTTGTCGAGTCATTTCAAATGTTATGAAAATCAGATGCATAGATCAATTACAGGGACAATCAAAAGGATTCCGTTACATTACGGTCAATGGGGAAAAAGTTTCAAATGCATTTTAATGATGTTACACTCATTCGAACATAATAGAATTGGCATGAATCTATGAAGTATGTACTAAAATATGCATTCCATACAATCTGTGATACAAATAATTTTTATTATTAAATTACAGGGCCACACAAAAGTATTCCACTACATAATGCTGTACGGGGAAACATTATTTGGGGCGTGTTTTAATTATATTCAACAGTTTCACATTTTATGAATAAGATATACGTTGCTGAGGTGTAATAAAAATTACTTCCTGCATATTTACAGAAACACAAAGATTTTGACTACTATACTGTATCCAAAGTACACTCTACTATATCAGCACAATCTGAATATTTTTAAAACTTCGTTATCGGACGAACGCACCTCATTTGCTACGTTCTCGTGCAGTTTCCAACTTGTTTTTTTTACTCTTGAATTTCTCTCTAGAATTCTGTAAAAGAGAATAAATGCAGGGTGAGTCATAAATATCGAAACAATAGGCTATCTCCTTAAATATTGCCCCTTGACCCACACTTCCAATTGCAAAAAAGGTGGATTTTTTGATAAGTTGCAACTCCACGAGAGGTCTATTTTAAAAAATATGAAAATTAAATTTTTATACGGCCTCCAGAGGATAAAACTTCCAATCAGAAAATTTTTCTTTATCCATTCTTGAATTGAAGAAAAAAAAAAATTCATCTCAATATCTACAAATCCCTGAAAGACATTAAAATCCAAAAAATTCCAAAATTCGTGACTTACACCACTTTAGCATACCTCTGAGTGCAGTGATATCAGTTCATTTGAAGTTCAATTTAGGGATTGACCATAAATTTATGCATTATTAAATGTCGATCCAAAACAATACTTTAACTTTTAGATATAAAATAAAAGTGTATAATTTTTTGCTTTAAACTTCCTTGAAATATGCTAGATGTCTGCAATATCTCGAGCTTGGCACCAACCTCATAAATGGCACGACCCATTGACCAGAGGGTCTTATTAAACACTTATTAAATTAAGTGATATAAACTCTCATTAAAAGTATCTTAAAAACTTATTGCCACGGGCAATAAGTTTAGTAAAAATAGTAATAGCGAAAAAGAAACTTCCATTAACGAAATCATTGGAAATATATTTTAATAAATTATTTACAAATATTTTCAAAATTTATGATGGTTTTAAACCTATTTTTACTTTCATCTACTTTTACAAGAAGAAAGTATTGGATTCAGGAAAATTTTGAAATCCATTTTTCGACGGATTCACACGTTTTAGGGCTCAGAAATTCCGAAATACATGTTTTTACAAAAAGTCTATCTGTGAGTGACTGTACAATGAAAAAAATTTGAAATCGAAGTGATGTAGTTATTAGTTAGTTTAAACATGAAATATTATGTTAGACTATTTTATGTTTTTCACTTCAGTTAGGATGAGATATGTTACTTTATTTCAATTTCTTTCCAACAGACACTTTTACGGATACGGCGATCAGCAAATTCAATGGTCAGGTGAAAGAGAGAGAACTGGAACCGTGGGAAGATGTCGCGAGCGATTCAGAAGGAACCAGCGTGGGACTCAGCATAGAGGATGACGAGGGAACGGTAAGCTGCCTTTTTTTTTTTTTTTTTTTCCTTTTCGTTACAAAATGTAAACAAGTAAGAAAAATCATGCGTTAAGCATAGATTATGAAGCACTTTCCAACACTTAATGAAATCTTTAACAAAACTTTGCTATTCAGGGAAATAATAGTGTATAGCCAAATATACCCGAATATGTATTCCAGTACATTAGAACAGCCCTGTATTTCATATGTCAGTTCATATAATGGGAAAACTTAGCTTAGCAAGAAAATACCCAGTAGCTTGAAATTTCTTTTTCAGCAATTCATACTATTAGATGAAAAGATACTTGAATACTTTTGTTCAGCTCTCTAGTTTACATTGTACCTTTATTACACGTCAGCATTAGGGTAAAAGTTATTGTAAACTAAAACACTTTTAAAACAACTGAAATCACATTCTCATAAATCATCATTCATAGGCGTCCATGTACCGAATCCTTTGCGTGGCCCTGTATATCCCTTTATCTATATTCTGCAAACATTCCTCAGTAAATTGAATGCAGCTCAGCGTAAAAATGCATAGCTTATTTAAGAACCACGTTTAAATAATTTACACTCATATTCAGTAACGTTGGTGAGCTCTTTTGGGTAGCCCTGTATATCAATTGTAACATTTATATACACCATATAATGTGCATATATTTAGCCAGGGTTGGAAAAAAACAGGTTTTTTTTAAACCCCCCCCCCCCAAAAAAAACGGTTTTTTTTTGGTTTAAACCGGGTTTTTTTAAAACATCCTTTTTTATTACATATACATGCATATTTATTAATAAAAATAGACATTGTTGAATCATAAGTAGTATAAAATCATTTGAAAATAATTTAAATCAAATAATTATAGTTAATTATGTAGAAAATTTAAAAAAATCATATTTTAATTTAAATAGATATTAGTAAAGTTATATGTTCAAACTTCAAACAATAAGCTACTCTACACAGTGAAACATTGGTGCTTTGAAAATGTTTATATATAATCTTTTTATTACTTATAATAAACATTTATGTAGTTTGATGAATATAATTCTTTTCTACAATTAAAAAAAATAAAAAAATAAATTTGAGATTGTTCTTGGGGGTTTTGTGTTTTGAGAGACAATTTAAAATCAACATTTATGGTCATTGGATTTAGCAGATAACTGAGGGTAAAAATAATTTGTTATTATTAAAATGCAATAACTAGCCCCCAATTTTTGAATACTCATTCAACTTCATATTTTGATCTCCCCGATAGAAAAAAAAATTTCTTTTATACTTTCACCAAAATCTTAAAGATTATCCAGTTATGTAGCTCCATATTCAAAAGCATTGTGCAGATTGCTTTAAATAATCTGCATTTTTTAAATGAAAATATTTTATACTAAATGTGGAATATTTTTAATCCATTTTATCTTTGATCAGTTCACATATTCTAAGATTTTTCTTTAGAGCAATGGAATATGTTCACCAATGCATACTGAATTCCATCCTATACATAAAAAATAACCTAGAATCACTATATTTAATACTTTTTGCTGAAATAAAGTGTTAAACGTAGAAAATATTTATATCCAATAATTTGTAAGTCTTAAATTGCGAAGAAAAACGAGAAAATATCATTAGATTTTTTAGAAAAAAAACCCAATTGGTTTAAACCATGCCAACTCTGTATTTAGCGAAATATTATAAACGCGAATATCATAATTAAAATGCATTTCATCCCTCCCACCCATCATCGGTCACATATATGGTACTTCGGAAAGAATATACTGTTTGAAATCTTTTGTGTGGCCCTGTAAATGCTATGTTCTTCATATTATGCAAGACAGTAGCGTATAGTTTATATTAAGCTTCAGTGACATATATCAATTTTATTATACATGAAAAAGCTTAATATATTTAAAATATGTCACACACAATTCCCCCTTTTACCATTATCTAATGGAATTCTTTTGTGTGGCCCTGTAAATGAATAATAGCTACATTTTCCCCTTATATTTTATAGAATGCATATTTTAATATGTTTGACAGGGTGTAACATCTTTAAAATTTCTTTGAAACGATTTTTCCCTGTAGGCTGTAATGTAATAGGAAACTTTTGGTTCGCCCTGTAGATAAACTAATCATGGTAGATACTTCATTTTCAATAGGGTTCGTGCTAGGGTAAACCTCAATAATGTATAAAAATTTCATAGCAATCCGAGTATATTTATGGGAGTTAGAGCGCGGACAGACGGCCAGACAAACCGAATGCATAAGCACTTTTCAACTTTGTTGGAAAGTGCTAAAAAGCTACCTATTGCAGCCATTTGGAAAATTTTATATATAACCATTATACAGGATGTTTATAAAGTTCCGGACCCATTTTGATGTGTAATAACTCATAAAATAATAAAAATAGATTAACATAAATTGTTAGATAAAATCAAAAATTTGCATGACCTTTGTCAGTGAACTTCCACGTGTGCACGGAGAATAGTCAATTTCATGCCAGGCATCCACAGAGGCTATTGCGGTTGTAATTCTGGCTTTGAAGTCATCAATGTTCGACACTCTCCTCCTGTAAACATTGTCCTTTTATAAATATCCCTCAAGGAAAAAGGAATTGGACCTCCTTGTAATTAATAAGCAGATGATATTTAGAAAAGTACAGACTGGAAAATGAAATTAACTCCATGCACAGACGATATTTACAAAAGCATACTTGCCAAGTTCTACACATTAGCTGTAAAATTTACACATTTTGTAATTTTTTTTTTTTTTCCAAGATCCATTTCATTCAAATTATTTTCTATATACTTTTAAGAAGATTGTGATATCAGCAATATCATCAATTTTTTCCTCCTTCATGAAAAAACATGAATTCAGTTATATATTAACAAAAATTGCAAATTAAAACATATATGGGATTGATGTGAAGCTAAAAAAAGTCTAATTTTGTCCGTATATCTGAATGAATGTTTCATTGTTGACATCCATAAATTATGTGTCGATTTTAGAGAGCCACGGATTTGAGGGAGTCTACTGTAGAGTATAAAAAGAATGTAATATATTTAAAACACTGACACCTGACTAGCCAAAAAGTATCAGAAATCAAATTAAAAAAAACAATTTTCCAATAATTTGTTCTTTTTTTTCAGAACAGTTGGGATGGCAACGCTATATTTATCACAAATACCGAGAAATTAAATTACGACAGCTCCCTTTATGACTACACAGTACTGGTCAAATGCAGTGTTATTTATATATATATATATACACTATATTGCCATTGATTATGGGACACTTGCGATTTTAGACATTTTACTAAATATCTAGAAAAATACATGAGGAATCATCTCGAAACTCTTAGTGTATAAATATAATAGTATACGCCATACATCTCCGTGAAGAATTTTTACCGAAACTCCATAGGGGACCGTCAACAAATTAAAAAAGAATGAATATCTTTTGAATAACCCTGTCAAAACTAATGTAGCAAAAGCGCTCAAACTCTAGATTTTGATTGAATGCCTTATTGTAATACACTGTGTTCATTTTTATGCAAATAGCATGCATACTCGCAGAGTAATTAAGGTTTTTATAAAAATGGCCCCAAATTTTTCTAAGTTTTTCAATTATAATTTTCAGAGTTCTTAATATAAAATAATTTTTTTTTTCAGAAAATATGACAAACAACATTGCACACAGTACCCTGTAATCAGAATTTAAAAATAATAACAATTGTATGAAAAATGAGTAGGTTTACTAAATAATTTTTTACTGCGCATGCGTCAAAGATATCAAAATTTCATTTGCATATTATGTTAGCTAAATGTATAGAGCAACTTTTGTAAAAGTCTCAAAATTATAGCTTGAAAATTCTGAATGTAATCGTCTATAGAAAAAGGACAAAATCCGTTGTTTCCAAAATGAAGCAAAAAAATGAGGGATTTTATCCAAAAGTAGTCGTAATATCCCGTATTGTGTATTCTATATAGACACTAATCAATGAATATATGGATACAACCCCTCTTGTTTTTGCTTCATTTTGAGAATAACGGATTTTCAACTTATTCAATTGACGATTATTTTCAAAATTTTCAAGTTATGATTTTGTGACTTTCACAAAAGTTGCTCTATACATTTAGCTAACATAATATGCAAATGAAATTTTGATATCGTTGACGCATGCACAGTAAAAAATTATTTAGTAAACCAACTCATTTTGTATACAATTTTCATTATTTTTTAATTCTGATTACAGGGTACTGTGTGCAATGTTGTTTGTCATATTTTCTGAAAAAAATATTATTTTATATTAAGAACTCTGAAAATTATAAGGAAAAAACTTGGAAAAATTTGGGACCATTTTTATAAAAACCGTAATTACTCTGCGAGTATGCATGCTATTTGCATAAAAATGAACACAGTGTATTACAATAAGGCATTCAACCATAATCTAGAGTTTGAGCGCTTTTGCTACATTAGTTTTGACAGGGTTATTCAAAAGATATTCATTCTTTTTTAATTTGTTGACGGTTCCCTATGGAGTTTCGGTAAAAAATCTTCACGGAGATGTATGACGTATACTATTATATTTATACACTAACAGTTTCGAGATGATACCTCATGTATTTTTCTAGATATTTAGTAAAATGTCTAAAATCGCAAGTGTCCCATAATCAATGGCAATATAGTGTATAAATGTATATTTATGTATATATATATTATTGGATCCGTAGATCAATTGCAGGGACAATCAAAAGTTTTCTGTTACATTATGGTCAATGGGGGAAACATGTTTCAAATGCAATTTAATGGTGTTAGACTCATTCAAACATAATAAAACTGATATGCATTTGTAAAGTACGTATTAATAATGTACATCTTGCAGAAACTGTGGTTCAAAGAACATTTGTTATTGATTTACAAGGTCACACAAAAGTATTCCACTTCATAATGCTATATGGGGAAACATTGTTTAGGACATGTTTAAACTGTTATTGAACTATTTCACATTTTATGAATAGGATGTACGTTGCTGAGGTGCAATAGGAATGACTATTCCTGTCAGGGTTTAAAAAAACCAGGTTTTTTTGAAAAACCCCAAAAAAACCGGTTTTTTTGGTTTAAACCAGGTTTTTTTAAAACCTCCATTCTTATTGCATATAAATTGCATATTAACTATTAACTGATAAAATTAAGACTTTGTTGGATTATAAGTAGTGTTACTTCATTTTAAAATAATTTAAATTAAATAATTGCAGTGAATTTATGTAGAAAATTGAAGAAATTCATATTTGAATTTGAACAGTGTTATAGAAAATACTTTTATGTTCAAAGAATAAACTGCTTGACATGGTGAAACATTGATAGTCTGTAAATCTTTATAAACAATCTTTTGATTACTAATAATAAATATTTGAATATAGTTTGATAACTATAATATTCTTTTCCATAGTTATTCAAATATAAATTTCAAATATTTCTTGGGATTTTGATTTTTGAGTAAAAATTGTAGTTTCAGTTAGGTGGAGACTTACCAAATAGCTTTAGCACAACAAGCCCCACCTAATGTTATTAATTGCGTTAAATAATCTGCATTTTTTTTATTTTAAATATTGAATATTTTAAATCTATTTTATCTTTGATCAATTCACATGTCTGAAGCTTTTTTCTTTAGAGCAATAGATATGTTCATGAACACATACCGATTTTAATTTATACATAAAAAAATGACCTAAATTCACTGTATCTAATGCTTATTGCTGAAGTAAAGTGTTAAAAATAGAAATTATTTATATCCAATAATCTGAAACATGTAAATTATAAAGTTAAACGAGAAAATGACATTAGATTTCCTCTAAAAAAACCAATTGGTTTTTTTGAGAAAAAAACCAGTTGGTTTAAACCATGGTTAAAACCAATTGGTTTAAACCGTGCCAACCCTGATTCCTGTATATTTTACAGGAACACAAAAAAAGATTTCAAAATTCTGTGTCTGATGTACTGTCTACTATAACAGCAGGATCTAAAACATCGTTATCGTATGAATGTCCCTCACTTTATGTGCATTTTCCAGGGTTGCAAAAAAGCCAGGCCGGTTGGCTTTTATTGATTTTAGCCGGCTTTTTTTGGCCAAAATTGGCATTTATAGACTGAAGCCTTTTAATTATAAGCTACATATTTTTAAGTGTCTTTTAACTAATTTTAATGATGTTTAATTTACTTTGTGTTTAATAAATATATTTATTAAAATGAAAACTTGGGATTTTAATTATGAGAAATTAGGTTATAACCCAATTTTTCAATAATGAAGACATTAATACTAGAATGACACATTGATGGAGTTGCTAGTGGTTTATAGTCAGAATCTCAAATCTGTCAGCTAAATTATAAAATGGCCATATTCTAAGTGCTTTTTCTGATTTACATTGACCTTTAATCTTACCCTCATTTTTCCATTTTCACTGCTTTATAAAATTAAAGAGGACTACAGTTACTTAGATAACATGGTTTATTACTTAACTAATTTTAAGAGTTATTAAAATGTCCTATACAAATACTTAAAATCATACATATAAAAAAAACACAATTTCTCACTATTGAAAATAGTATTTCGAGTTATAAACTCTCCTCAAATACTGAATCCTTCCTAATTTCTTTTTCAACATTGTTCATTTTATGACGTAATCTTTACATATTGACCTGTAAGAATGTTTCCATGAAGTGTTTCATTTTGTTATAATTCAATTCTTAAGAACGTGTAATATAAGTAGAACTATGAAATATAGAAGTTTAAAACACATTTTTTGAGTATATTTTCTTTTTTCCAAGATTTATATTTTTCAGACATAATGCCTTCACATAGCGGTTATAAAGACTTATTTATTTGAAAATTAAATAGAAATTTATAACTTTTTTAGTAGTAAATAATTAAAAATAAATCAATCCAAATTTAATATGGATTCAATACAAATTAACACTTTAAAAATAAAAGCCGGCTTTTTTCAATTTTAGCTGGCTTTTTTAAAGTGGATAAAACCAAAAAAAGCCGGCCGGCAACCCTGTGCATTTTCCAACTTGTTACTTTCTTGCTTATGTTTGTTCTTTCTTGTTCCAGAACGGTTGGGATGCCAACGATATGTTTCGCACGAATGCAGAGAAATACGGTGTGAAATCCAGTTACGACAACTCGATGATTGACTACACGGTACCTTTGACGAAAAAAGACACGGAGGAGTGGAAGCTTCAGGAGGCGAAGGCGCTGAGGATCGCCCACGAGATAGAGAACACGAATGCGTACCAGTCGAGGATACAGTTGGAGAATGGTGACGAGGAGGAGAGGTTCAGCGCTGTCCTGCGAACAACTGAAGAGACCCCGTCCAAGTAAGTTACGAGGGCATGAGATTCTTCCATGGATCCACAGTTTTCCACTTTTTTGTCATTTTCCCCGTTCCCGATGCTTTATATCTGATCGGTTCTGAAGCCAGAACCGTTCTAAAATGGTCTAAAATTAAGCAGAGGTGAAAGTTTGGTGACCCTGAAATAAATGTTGGCAATATGTGTTAGTGTTATATTTAATAGTCAGTAAAGAAACATTTAATTGGTTTAAATAAGTCTAACGTTTATTTGAAAAAAAAAACTGAAAGCATATTTAAATAAAAATATATGTATATATACAAATGATAAATAATATCTGATAAAATTGACCAAAACGTAATTCAATATTATATTACCTTCAAAATTAAAGTCACTATTTAATACACTAATACACTTAATTAATTAGCATGACACAAAAGATAAATAAAGACCAGTACAGGTTGCAAAAAGAAAATTACAGCGACATTACTGGGGAATTGCCAACCTCCTAATTCACTCTTCTATTATTGATGAACAAATGGACACTGCCGATATTTCCATATAAGATAACTAAAGTTCCATGTCATTATGATGATTCATCAAAAAAACACTAAGATAACATTCCACAACAACTAGCAAGATTCATTACTTAAAATAAAACTATCTTTCATAAAAGCCTGTTAAACGGCATAATTAAAAAGGATTACAATGTCTTCTAGACAAAACATCTCCAAACTACCCCGTCAAAACAACAACACATCCTTTAAATACACCCGCTAGACATCGGAAAAGTGCAACGCCCCTTTGCGTCCGCCGGAGTTGAGTGAAAGTGATCCTGTCTTGCGAAAAGGAAATGCCACTATTAGCAAGTTGTGATTTGCGATGATTGCAAATCGCGATTGGATGGAGAGGAAAAACGACCGTAAACGCACACGTGGACATTCGTAATTGGTCAAACAATCGAATCGAAAGTAAACGAATAAGTAACTGATTTGAAAGATAGAATAGGCCATGGAACAGGAAAACAAATAAAAATATCGGAAAATCCGAAAAACCGGCAATTAAGAAAGATAAAGATTGGAATAAAAATAAAACCTGTAAGTCATGCTATATTAATATATTACAATATATATATGCTTATTGAGTGTTAAGGTAACTGGTATGGCTAACAATCTCTTCAAAGATTGTGGGAAAAAAAAACAAGGTTTTTAACAAAACATCACAAAAGAAAGCTATTTCCGTCAAAATATTGCAGAATATAAACACGATTTTTGCTGAAAGATCGCAAAAATAGCTACTTTTGTCAAAATATCGTGAAAAAATGCTTTTTTCATCAAAATATCGCAAGACAAACACGGTTTTCAACGAAAATCGCAAGAAAAACGTGGTTATCGACAAGACATCGCAAGCAATACGCAATTCCGTCGAAAGATCGAGGGAAAAAAAGGATTTTTTTTTCACCAAAAGATCGAGGAAAAAACACTATTTTGTCGAAAGATCGCGAAAGAATGCTATTTTCGTCAACATATCACAAAAAAACATGATTTTCATTGAAATATCACAAAAAAAAACTCTGTTTTCGTCAAAACATCGTGAGAAAAAAAGCGGATTCCTTCAAAATATCACAAGGTAAACGCAGATTTTGTCATAAGATCGTGAGGAAAACGCGCATTCTGTCATAAGATTGCCAGAAAAACGTGGATTCCGTCAAAAGATTGTGAAAAAAATGCGAGTTGCATCAAAACATCGCAAAAAAACAGTGATTTTCATCAAAAGATCGTGAAAAAAAAATGCGATTTTCGACAAAAGATTGCAAGTAAACAGTGATTTTCGGCAAAAAATCGCGAGAAAACCACGATCTTCGACAAAAGATCGCGGAAAAAATGCAAATTTCATGACAGAATTTCAGAAAATTTGCTGTAATTTAAGGTTGTTCTCAACTGCTCCGCTCAACAAGCGAAAAAACGTTTTGACACAAAGTCATTTTTTAATGAAAAGTTATAAAATTGGAATGCCTGACTATGGAAGTGATTTTGAATCAAACTGAATTTCCCATTTTATGATAATTAAATTACCTATCCAGTTCCAAACTATTTTGATGACACGAACGGGTGAAAAAGATCTCCTGCTTTTCGGCCGTTTTTTCTAATTTCATTGAGAAATGTGCTCATCTTTGTATGCTTGTTATGAAAAATCTATCGTGTTTAAAAAAAAAAAAAAAAGAGTGCAATTTGACAGTTTCTGAATAACAACACCTGCTTTTTTCATGCATTTCTGAACAGAAATAGATGAAAGCATGTGTCACAAAGTTGCCCCTTTTTGATTTAAGAAGAATGTTTTAGAAAGCTGATGTTTAAGATTAGTTGAATGCCTGCCCCGATACACCAGGCCATTACAATCCTAACTGCATAAGTTTTTCCTTCTAGGTATGTCTTGCCCCAGAAAAGGCGCAATGTTTCCGGACCCAGGAGGCAACAACACAACCCGGCCGTGTCTTCTTCGAGCAGCCGGGTGTACTCTGCCTCCATTCCGAATCCTCTCCTCGAAGAACCGGCCTCTCTTCCAGTCGCCTCAACCGGTTGTCCGAAGATGGGAGCCGCCACACCCAAAAGTCCTGTAATTGGAAACGGTAATCTCCATTACATCTTATTTGATGAGAAAAAACAGAAATTTTGAAGGCAAAGTGTTTCAGGTAGATTTCGTATGGAATACTACCTATTGCGGTCACTCCTATGTTGAAATTTCTGAAAAATGTTTGCAAATCTATGCTGATGATGACCTCTAGACCCCAAAAGTACCATTAGTAAGAAAGTTTATACTACTAAGAATGTATTTATTAAAAATACAACACATTGCTCAGTGGTGCACAAAACAAGAATTTTAATATAACATTTGTACAATTAAAATAAAATAAAACTATCAACGTTTCGCACCGTCTTCAGGAAAATATGATAATGGAAGGACTAAATATTATCTCTCGATCAAGATGCAAACTTAGTCCTTCCGTTATCATATTTTCCTGAAGACGGTGCGAAACGTTGATATTTTTATTTTATTTTAATTGTACAAATGTACATTAAAATTCTTGTTTTGTGCACCACTGAGCAATGTGTTGTATTTTTAATAAATACATTCTTATTAGTTAAATTTTATGGTGCAACTGTCCTGTATACAGGGTGATTCATAAAAGATGGGCAGAACTTTAAGGGGTTATAGTACACTTAAAGACAAATAATATTAAATAGGAGACTAAGGGTCCCAGACGTATTCCCAAGGAGACAGGGGGCATTAAAGTTTAGGGTCCGAAATTTCAAATGATTATAAAAAATGGAAAAATTGGTCGATTCGTTTGCGGTTTTTGCAAAAAATTTTCTTTATGCCAGTATTTTCTTGAAATAAAATTTTAAAGTTCAATTTCAAAAAATGCCGATAGGGGGCGCTTTAGACTTTGGAGTAACAAACAACTATTTTTTAACGTTATTTTTTGTATTTCTTTAAATGATTTCGAAAGCTTAGACTTAAATTTTGATCTAAAAATCTGAGTCCTAACGAGTAGTTAAGTAGCGTAAACTGAAATTTGAAACCCTTCTCCCCCCCAGAACAAAAATCAGTTATTCCCGATCTTTGTGTCGTAGATTAGGCTCTAACTACTGCCGCGTTTTGCTAAAATTATTCTTTATGTCAGTATTTTCTTAAATAAATTTTAAAGAAAATTTTCAAAAAATTCCGATAGAGGGCGCTTTAGACTTTGGAGTAACGAACAACTATTTTATACCGTTACTTTTTGTGTCTCATTAAATGCTTTCTAAAGCTTAGACTTAAATTTTCTGCCCAAAATCTGAATCGTTAGACGTGGTTAAGTTTCTGGGGAGAGGGGTTTGAAATTTCTACTCCTGAGCACAGTTCAGTTTACCATGTCCACACATTGTGTGCTGTGATACGAGGTAAAAAGACACAAATTAGGATTATGTTACCAAAGCATATTTATTAACATGTAATTACAATAAATGTTCAAAATTGTGACCACCAGAGGTCATGCACGCAGAACAACGGCGAAGAATGGAACGGCGAACATTCGCAAAAACATCAGGCTTTTCGAGCACTTCCCCTACAGCGGCGGAAAGTCTGGCGACCAGTTCCTCGGGGGATTCAGTGGGTGTCTCATACATAAGAGCCTTCAATTGTCCCCAAAAAAAGAAATCGAGGGGTGAAAGATCTGGCGAGCGAGCAGGCCAAGCAACAGGACCACCTCGACCAATCCATCTGTTCGGAAATGTGATGTCCAGATAGTTGCGGACGTCTCGTACGTAATGGGCTGGCGCTCTATCGTGCTGGAACCACATGACCTGCCGGATGCGTGGAGGAACAACGTTTAACAGGTCTGGCATCGCATGTTGCAGAAATGTGAGGTATATGTTTTACCGCTGAGGCGTTCAGGAAGAAGGTACGGTCCGATTAGGTGGTCTCCAAAGATTCCTGCCCAAACATTGATGGAAAAGCGTCTCTGATGAGCATGTGATACGTAGCATGTGGATTGACATCAGCCCATACATGTGCATTGTGTGTGTTAAATGTACCTTCACGTGTAAAGGTACATTCATCGGTGAAAAGCACAGTTCGTCCAAAATGTGGATTTAGCGCGTTCTGCTGCAGAAACCAGCAGGCGAATTCAATACGATTTGGATAATCCCCTGGAGACAGTTTCTGGACTCGTTGCACATGAAACGGGAGCAAATGTTCATCCTTCAGTACACTCCAAGTCATGGACTGTGAGGTATCCACCTGCCTAGCCACTGTTCGTGTACTTGTACTTGGCTGCGCCGCTACTACATCCAGAATGGCTTCTGCAACAACTACTGATTCGTCCTTTTTTGCACGACCTGCATTCGACCGGGAAGCGAGAAATGATCCCGTCTCACACAACTGTCTGTGCAAGCGCTCGAAAGTTTTGCGGTTAGGCAACCGCCTGTTGGGAAATCGCTCTCCGTACATTCGTTGTGCCTCTGCACCATTTCCATCTGCCGCTCCGTAAATTAAATGCATCTCAGCCTTTTCCTTATTCGTGAAGGGCACCATCTTCCGATTCATTACTAGAGCGACTTACACTTGACTCACCGTTCAGTGGTTTTTATGCCTGAATCGTGTCGAAATTTTGCATACGTGTTCTTCTTCTTCCCCATTTGACATTTGCATACTTTCTGTCTCCTTCTTCACCTGGTGACTAGCGTCAGGAATGGAGCTTTAACGTTTGCATGAGCGACGTTTCCAACTGTGCCAGTGCCTTTATGAGTGAATTCCGACTATGCAGTCCTTGACGAAAGTTGTATTTTTGCCTCGTATCACAGCACAGAATCGTTGGGCATGCTTAAGTAGTGCAAACTGAACTATGTTCAGAAGTTGAAATTTGACCCCCCTCCCCTCGCTACTGAACCACGCTCAGTGATTCAGATTTTGAGCTGAAAATTTAAGTTTAAGTCTAAGCTTTAGAAAGCATTTAATGAGACACAAAAAATAACGGTATAAAATAGTTGTTCGTTACTCCAAAGTCTAAAGCGCCCTCTATCGGAATTTTTTTAAATTTTTCTTTAAAATTTATTTTCAAGAAAATACTGACATAAAGAATAATTTTAGCAAAACGCGGCAGTAGTTAGAGCCTAACCTACGACACAAAGATCGGGAATAACTGATTTTTGTTCTGGGGGGAGAAGGGTTTCAAATTTCAGTTTACGCTACTTAACTACTCGTTAGGACTCAGATTTTTAGATCAAAATTTAAGTCTAAGCTTTCGAAATCATTTAAAGAAATACAAAAAATAACGTTAAAAAATAGTTGTTTGTTACTCCAAAGTCTAAAGCGCCCCCTATCGGCATTTTTTGAAATTGAACTTTAAAATTTTATTTCAAGAAAATACTGGCATAAAGAAAATTTTTTGCAAAAACCGCAAACGAATCGACCAATTTTTCCATTTTTTATAATCATTTGAAATTTCGGACCCTAAACTTTAATGCCCCCTGTCTCCTTGGGAATATGTCTGGGACCCTTAGTCTCCTATTTAATATTATTTGTCTTTAAGTGTACTATAACCCCTTAAAGTTCTGCCCATCTTTTATGAATCACCCTGTATATTTATGAAGTTTATACTATATCTAAATATACATCTCACCTTCTTCTGGACACAATAACTTCTATAATTCTGCCCCAATCTTTTCCAAATTGATGCATAAATCAAGGGATATAAAATCTCGGCTGAGTTCGTTAATGGGCAAAATCAGAACAAGGGGGTGGAAATAGGGAGGGTTTTTGTGAAAACCAGTAAAACGCCATAACTTCTTAATTAAAATAGATATAAAATTGGTTTAAAATTTATATTATTTCTAAAAAATGGGCCAAAAGTTTATGCATGACAGATTTTTGATAAAGTTAAAAGTGGGATCAAGGGGCGAAAAAAAATAGAGGTTTTGGAAATAATCTGATTATATCTTATGGTACTACTTGGTTATCTCATCAACCATAAATCTATCGCCAAATTACAAGATTAAACGCCATGGCTTTAGGGGCACCCTTTTCAAATATCTTGCTCAAATTTTAATATTTTTTACATGTTTTTTTTCATAGGATAGCAGACGGCGATCTACAATCGGGCTAGTTTTTACTTTTTGGAGTTTGGTTATACATTTATTATATTATCACAGTTTCAAATTCAGAATTGGTTTCAAAAGTCAAAGTAATTTTTTTTTAACTCTGAAACCAAAATGAAAAAAGTAAAAACTAGCCCTGTTGTAGACCGTCTTCAGTTTTCTCTTTAAAAAAATAAAAGAGACTTAACATTATAATGTGGGCTGTTAAAAGAAATGTATTTACGGAAAATGAATGGAAAGTTTATATCCCAAATGAAATAAATGCAACTCAAATAATGGTGATGGAACAATATCTGGTAATTTATCTCAATGGTTATCCTGTCGACCAAAAAACTATCTAGATTAAATGTTTGTAAATGTCACATTAGACACAAAATATGTATTTAAAACGTCATCAAGTGATTTTTAATCCAACTTTTTATTTGTATTGTTATTAAAATTTATGTCAATGTGAATAATTTGCATAATTTGGGGAAATAGATTGACTGTAAGCAAATTTTTCATAAACAATTATAAAAAGTATATCTTATTTGTACTAAAGATTGGAATTCTTAAGGGTGTTCTTAATTGCTCTGCTCAACAAGAGTTTTGACTCAGTTACAATTTTTTTTTTTTTTTTTTTTACAGAAAGATATCAAATGGAAAGGCCTAACTTAGTTTTCCATTTTTAGGTGTGTTCGTAATTATGTAAATACGTAGCACCTATAGTGGTCGTTCAGTCCCTCTGTCTATCTGTCCGCATATAATAACGCAAAAACTACCCAACAGAATCTTTTGAAATTTAAAATATATAATTATTACATTATTTTGTCGAGTCATTTCAAATTTTATGAGAATCGGATGGATAGATCCATTACAGGGATGATCAAAAGTGTTTTGTTGCATTACAGTCAATGGGGAAAAATGTTTGAAATGCATTTTAATCGCTTGAAATTTAAACTACATACCTATTACATCATTTGGTCAAGTTATTTCCATTTTTTTAAAAATAGGATGCATAGATCAAATACAGGGACAATCAAAAGTACCCCGTTACGTTACAGTCAATGAAAAAAAAAGTTTCAAATGCATTTTAATGGTGTTACACTCATTCGAACATAATAATATTGATATGCATCATAAAGTACATATTATAATATGCATTTTGTATAATCTGTGGTGCAAAGAACTTTTGTTATTGATTTACAAGGCCACACAAAAGTATTCCATTATATAATGAGTGGTTATAGAGAGAACATTGTTTGTTGTGCATTTTAATTGTAATTAACTATTTATAATTTTATGAGAGTGATATTTCTAAAACTTCGTTAGCGTACGAATGCACCTCATTTGCTATGCTTCACATGCAATTACCAACTTGTATGATAATTAAATTACCTACCGAGTTACAAGCATTTTGATCACATGATCACCCATTTTTCTCCTGCTTTTCTGCTCTCGTCGGGAAATGTGCTCAAAAACATCCACTTTGAAGCCTTGTTATGAAACATCTATTGCGTTTGTAAATAACAGAGAACTGAGACAGTTTCTGAACAACAAACACCTTCTACTTTCTTGCATTTACAATCAAAAACAAATTTAAACTTATATCACAAAGCTGCCATTTTTGGTCCCCTTAAGAAAAAACAAGTTGGAAATTGCACGTGAAGCGTAGCAAATGAGGTGCGTTCATCCGATAACGAAGTTTTAAAAATATTCAGATCTTGCTGATACAGTAGAGCGTACTCCGGATACAGTATAGTGGTCGAAATCTTTGTGTTTCTGTAAATATGCAGGAAGTAATTTTTATTGCACCTCAGCAACGTATATCTTATTCATAAAATGTGAAGTAGTTGAATATAATTAAAACACGCCCCAAACAATGTTTCCCCGTATAGCATTATGTAGTGGAATACTTTTGTGTGGCCCTGTAATTTAACAATAAAAATTCTTTGCATCACAGATTGTACTGAATGCATATTTTAGTATATATTTCATAGATTCAAGCCAATTCTATTATGTTCGAATGAGTGTAACATCATTAAAATGCATTTGAAACATTTTTTTCCCCATTGACCGTAATGTAACGGAATACTTTTGATTGTCCCTGTAATGGATCTATGCGTCTAATTTTCATAACATTTGAAATGACTCGACAAAATTATGTAATGATTATCTATTTCAAATTTCATACGATTCGGTTGGGTAGTTTTTGCATTGTTATATGCAGACGGACGGACTGAGTGACAACAATAGGTGGTACGTATTTACATATATACGAATGCACCTAAAAAAGCATTTGTGAATTTTGATTTGGTGAAAATGATCTCGGGTTTAGATTTCACAGGAAAAAAAAAAAAAAAATTCTATGATTAAATCAAAATGGAATATTTCCTTTCCATTTTGGAATTCCAAACATAAGATGAGTATATCATAATAACAGATCTTTATTATTTTTTACTGCTTACATGCACAATTCAAGTTTAATGTTAACGATTTCTACTACTGAGTTTTATAGAAGTAGCATTTTGGTTAAATATCGTTTGTTTAAAAATTAGACTTACCAATGTATGATGCATTTTCTACTGAAACTGATTTTGTAGGTTTATTATAGATCAGTGAAAGAGTTCTTTTTAAAACAATTTCTTTCGTCGAAATTCGACGGGTTCTACCTTATTACTGATAAAAGAGAAGAGTATGTTAAAAGACTTGTGCATTGATGCGTAGCCTTTTTCAGATGTTCCATCAGTCGGTGAAAGTGGCGCACCATCACTAGAATATTCGAATGTCCCCGAGGTTGTTCCCCCCTCCAAGCACGTCTACTCCACACAGACGTTGCCACCCAGGATAGAGAGGAGGAGGGAGAACGAAAAGAAATTCTCCAAACACAAAGGTAACACTCACAATAACATCTGATTCCAATTGTCTCTCTTTTTAACACGCTTTTATTAGCTTCACCTGTATATATGTAACGGAATCTTCGAATGTTATTTTCGTCCACTTTAAGACATCAGATTGAACTGAAACTTTTTAAAAACCGATGACAATTGAATAATTTGAAGAGTTGCCACTGAAAAGGATCAAATTTAAAAAAGCGCCAGATAAACTGATCGAAAGCAATTTGAGAAATTAGAGCCCAGTTTTCCATACTTTTGATTGTACAACACATACAGTGATAGACCTACTTTTTGTGCTTATACTTCTGGCAGATTGGATTACCACAAAATAAAAGGATGTAGGGTCAGGACTCGATTATGACCAATTGGTTCAAAGATAAGTTAGGAAGCCGCTTTTGAATCATTGTGTTATGGAGCCCCTTACTTATTAGGTTAAACCTCTAATTATATTTTACCAGAGTAACAATAAAGAATACTGCCCAGTTAAACTAATGGCATTGAGCTCACAGGCTATAAATACTAATTGTACATTGTACTTTCAAGGGTTAATTCCGTTCGAAAAAAAAAAAATTAAGAAGGGGAAACAGCTCTCCCCTTTCTCTTTTTTTATACTTAATCATTGAACCTCCTATACTATCAAAGACATGCAGGGCTTGAAATTCAATTTTTCGAAGGAGGGGAGTCTCCCTACCAACATTTATAAATGGAGGGGGAGTTTGGCTGTTTGGGAGGGAGAAAAAGTGTTTTAAACCCACCATTATTTTATGTGTTATTTAAAGAATTACCAGAATACAGACATAAAAAAAATATCACTGAAGCAATTTTTATCAACAACTCCGAAATGTGTAAAAAAACTTTTATACTGTCTAGTTTTTACTGGTGGTAAATTGCCTCCCGGTGCTAATTATTTTTGCCACAGGTCTAAGTATTGTTTTAATAATAATTAATAAAACTTCTTATTAATTTAATAAATTTATATTTTTAATTTATAACTAATTGTTATAACCAATGTTATTTTTCTGTATATTAAATGTGCAAGATACAAATTTAATCATAAAATAATACTTATTTGAGTTTAGAAAATAAGAAATATCACTATTGTTTGCATTTCTTTAAAAAAGGGGCAAGTCAAATTCATCGAAAAAGACTTTCTTAAAAAATGAATACTTTGTTGAGTAAAGGGATACTTTTTGTTTAATGAATGGCTGCTTTTAGGAATTGCACTCATTCAGAAAGATTTGGAGCTATCAGAAAGTGATCTTAGAGCAGCAAAGAAAAAAATATATATTGAAGCAGGAAAATTAGTTTGTTGAACAATATTATTTTTGGGGGGAGGAAGAGGGGAGAGGTTTTCTTTGACAAAAGTTGCATTTTTCACTATCTTTGGATGAAATATGTCTTTTTTTACGATCTTTTCACGAAATCTGCCGTTTCTTTCGGGATTTTTTGATGAAATTTTCCGTTTTTTCCTGAATTTTCTGAGGAAATTTGCCGTTATTTCCCAATCTTTTGATGAAATCTGATGTTTTATTGCAATTTTTTTTACGAAAGTTGCCGTTTGTCGCGATTTTTGGCCGAAATTTGACGTTTTTTCGGGACTTTTTTGACGAAAACTGCCGTTTTACAGAATTTTGGGACGAAATTAAGCATTCTTTCGTGAATCTTTTGACGAAATTTGCCGGAAATTAGTCGTTTATTTGCGATCTTATAACAATATTTGCCGTAAATTAGTTGTTTTTTTGCGATCTTTTAACAATATTTGCCATTTTTTAGCAAACTTTTACGAAATCACGCGTCTTGTGAAACGTGTAATAGCTGTTTCTTTTGTGTGTCATCTCCGATCCTTTACATAATTTACGCGCAATAGCGTGTCCACAGCATCACTGTTTCATAATTTTTAAAATTGAATGCGTTATTTTTTTTGTGAGGGGGGGGGAGGATTCTGAACAGAATCACCTCTATTTCGCCGCGGAAAATAGAACAAAACTCGTCAATCGATTGCAGGGAAAAAAAATGTGAATTTTGTCAGTCAGTCGCGGAAAAAATCGTGATTTTCAATGATTTTTTGCTGTAAAAAAACTCGCAAAATGTATGGATTACTTGCACAAAATTATCATAAAATTCGCAAAACGGTCATGGAAGTTGATCATAGTTTCAAAATGCAAAATTTTTTGGGCGGGAGCCTCCCGTCCACGTTATTTTTTTGGGCGGGATTTCAAAATTTTGGGCGTGAATCCCGCTATGAAATTCAAGCCCTGACATGCTTTATCAGATAAAAAATCTACATCCAAAATTCAGAGCAAATCGGATAATTCTTAATAAAAACCCATTTAGCATTTATATAATTTAAAAAGGAGTTACCCCCCTCTTTTATACTTAACCATTAAACTTCCAAAACTATTCAGAGATTTGAACGAAATCTGATTATTCTGCATGATTGTATGCATATACATAAATTAAGGGGGGGGGGCATTAGAACCCCCATTCCCCCTATTTATACTTATTCAATGAACACCTAATAACAGTCACAGAATCGCCTCATCAGAATGATCCTAATCTAAATTATGAACGAAAACTTAATTCTGCATGAAAATCCCATTTATATCCATTAAGGGGAGGGGCATGAGCCCCCTGTTCCCCCTCTTATAGATATCGAATGAACTCCAAATACTAATCAGGGAAGTGCCTTGTCAGGATATACCTACATACAAAATTTCAAGTGGATGGGATATTTTTATCATGAGTTATCGCGCTACGTACGAACGTACATACAGAACGGACGGGCACATAAGCTCTCAGGCTATGATAGCCTGTGAGCTAAAAACTTGGAAATCTTATTTTTTCACAAATAAGCAAATTTCCTACATCAATCATGCTTCTTGGAAAATGAAAGATAAACAAGTAAAAAATACTCGCCGTAAAATGATGAATCAAAAATTTTCTTCATCTTGTTTATTGTAATAAAATAAGGGTACTTCTAGGTTATCCCATCGATCCATTTCACCAAATTATACAAATCGCCAAACTAATAGCCAAATTATACATGTTGACATAATTTTCATTTTAAATAACGAAAAAACAAACAATTAGTAGAATATTAATAAAAATCACTTAATGACATTTTAAGCACGTGAATCGAATTGAATGTGACATTCATGATCCTCCATTACTGGCATGGCGATGATTTTTTGGTTGACGGGTTAACCTAGAAGTACCCAAAATAAGATATCCTTGGGAACACAGCTTGGTTCTTGTTATATCAACACATGAATCCAATCTCAGCCAAGAAGGAGCCCTCGTTCTTGTAAACAAAGTACTTTTCATAAAACGTTTTAAACACAGCTATTATAAGTTTTGCGGAACTTATTAAACATTGAACACATTGTGAAATATGTCTAAACTTATCGAAAAACTTTTAAATAGAACGTTAAATAACGAAAAGACATCTTTGACACACTACTCGACCTGTTCACTCACCAAAAACATGAAAACTGTCCCTTTAAATTAGAACGAAAACCTATTGGCCAGTCACAAACGACTATGCAATTTGCATAAGTCAGACGATGATTAACATTTTACATTAAACTTTTTTTTATTCTTCACTTAAATTTATTAAATAGTAAGAAAAATTTAGAAAAACTACTTTAAATATGAAAATGACTTTTAAAAAATGCTTTTATTACTTAGTTAAATCAAAATAATATTTGTAGCTTAAAATGAACTTTAATACAAGCGAATGCGATCGCAAGTAATAATTGCTGAATACGCTCCATAACTGAGTGCGACTGAAAACAACTCAACCGTGCGGATGAGAAACATAAACGCCGATATGGTGGGGAATCTGTAAACAAGAACAGCAGGTTCCAGGTTGGCTTTACAAATGATATTTGTAAAATTAAAATAAAAATGCATGGGAAAACTTTTCCCCACACATTGCAATGTTGTTCAACTCATAGGTGAATGCATTACCCTATTTTCAAACCTTGTATAGAAGAAAACTGTTTGTTCATTCAAATCTAAATTAAATTTCTTAATTAAAGAAAAATACATTTTTTTTTTCCTTTTAGAACAGAACAAATTTTTCTTAAATATAATTTTAACAATTTGTTGTATTACTTGAAGTTGAATTTAACAACTTCAACAACATGAAATTGAAAAAAAGAAAGTAAATATTTTAATGTAGTGATTTGGAGGCTCCTTAAGGTCATGGGCAAAGTCCTAATTTGGCTCTCAATTCCTAAAGGGAAAGTTTGGTTAAAATTCGTTTGTTCTGTTTATTCAACAAAATTTCAATATGTTAATCTCTGTGCTTCAATTAACTTCAGGTATATTTGACTTTTAACAAACTGTAAATAATCTTCAATTTTCTTTTTGATTTAAAGCAGCATCTATACCTTTATTATTAGTTAATTTTTTTTTAAAATACTTTATAAATTAGCAATAGAAAATAACAACCACATGTGTGTTCAGTTATATTTCATTTTACTGTTTGAGTAACTGTTGAAATCTGTCAAAATTATACAAGTTTGACTAAGTTGTGTAAATAGACATTATTTTTCTTCCCCCCTTTTTTTTTTCCTGGTTCTCACTTTCATGCCTGTCTCCTTTTTTTCAGGCCGAACAGATGAAATAGAAGAATTTAAGAAATTTAGTACAAATTTTAAAGTAAGTTCTACTCCTTCCTCATCTGCTGTCAAATAATTGTTTCCCCCCCGACTTCAGTCCAGAAAACAAAACTTACTAACTTTTTGCATATTAAACTGTATCTAAAATAAGTGTTTCAACACTCCCTTGGTACATAGGAAGCTAACATGATGTTAAATTTTGATTATCTACATGAGGGTATACAGGAAAACATTGTTTGGGGCACAACTCATCTGCTGTGCCAGTAATTGGTTTTTTCTTGAGTTTTTCTCCCACTTCAGTGCTGTTAAATAGCCGCTTCATTTTATGGGAACAGGGTTGGCATTTTTGCCAGGACAGTGTCAAAAACTGGAAAAAAAAAACAGGGCAAATTCTTATTTGTCTCTAATGCATACTAAAATTTATAAGCTAACAAAGATAATAATGGTATAAACAATTAAATTTAATTGCATATCATTTAATAAATATAATTAAATAATTTTATAAATATTTATAAAATTGGCAGGATTCAATCCAATGCTAAGGAATTTAAGAACCATATTAAAAATTTGATGTCTAATTTTTTTTTCTTAAATAAATTATTTTGTCAGATATTTTTTTAATTATCAAAAGGTTTCATTTAATTTTGTATTATATAATGAGTTTTGAAAATGTGTAAATATTTAAGTTTTGGGTGCTAATTTACAATTATTTATCTAATGAAACTAATCTGTTTCAGATTTAAAAAAAAAAGTAATTAAATTAAATAGAAATTTATATATTGAAAAAGATTCTCTGTTATTGTCTTGTTTAGGAATTATATATTTTTTTCCCCCTACTTCTTATACAACAAGAAAAGGACGAAAGCTTACGTTCATTACATTTCATAAAATGCATAATTGTACTTATTTAACATTAGAATTCAAAAGTAAATTTAGAATATTGATTTTTTAACTAAATATTAAGTTTCTTTCTATTTTCATAATTTTTTTTTTCCTTTTTGGGGAAAAATTTAAATGGACAACCTATTTTTGCCAGGATCCAGGTTTTTTCCACTCATGGCGAAAACCTGGAGAAGGGAAATTTCAATATTTTTTTCCTAAAACCTGGAAAAGTCACAACACTCTCATTTGTGTGTCAGAGTTTTATCAATGTGCAGCCAGAATCTTCCTTCCTTTATAAAAAATTTCTCCATTGCAGATTATAAAACTTTTTCCAGCATTTATTTTCATGTAACAATAAGTAATTTTCACAAGCTTCCATCTCCCCTTGTTGAAAATAAATTTTAACTAGACAACGATTTTGGGATAGAGGCAATAAAATGAATATTTGTGAATTCAGTGCACCAATATTTTGTAGCAATTATAAATTACGAAAGAGCAAGATTGTTGGAAGGGGGAATTTAATTCACATTATTAGCAACTCTATTCAAGAAATTTTATTGTTTATTGAGTAACATAACATTTTTTTTTTTTTTTTATCCTCAGCATGTACAATACAATGGAATTTCGTTGAGTCAGGGAATTTGATTCTCCGATCTACTCATCAGCAACCCTGAATGAGTTAAAAATTATCCATATTTAGTAAGCGATATATTACAATACAGTGTGGAATTAGTTATCCGGAATTATATTTTTAATAGATTGATGTTAGAATCTTTTTAGAAAAAAGTGTCATGCGCAATCAGTTTGACATATACATTGCTTGAAACAATTTTATAGTTTGATAACAGCATCTAGTATTTGAAGCATATTAAAGATTAATAAATAATATTATAGATGTTCTCATTTTTATGCCAAGAAAACAGAAGAATTTTTGTTTCCAAGGAGTTCCCATAAATTGATCTTACTTGCATTGGATTCTTGGTTCAAGTAATATAATTTATCATATTATCAATTTAAAATTAGAAGCAATATATTCCATAAAACTTATCAAATGGATGCTGCTTTAATGCCCAACCAGTTAACCGGAATACATCTGACCCCAACCATTCCAGATAAATGGTTCTGTACTGTATTAAAATTCTGATGTCTTCGGATCAGTAAACTCTCATACTTTTTAGGTGCGTTCGTAATTACATAGCACCTACAGTTATCGTTCAGTCAGTCTGTCTGTCCATCCGTCCGCATATAACAATGCAAAAACTACCCAACCAAATTGTTTGAAATTTAAAATAAATAATTATAACGTAATTTTGTCGAGTCATTTCAAATTTTAGGAAAATTGGATGCATAGATCAATTAGAGGGACAATCAAAAAGATTCCATTACATTATGGTCAATGGGGGAAAATGTTTCAAATGCATTTTAATCGTTTGAAATTTAAAATACATACTTATTACATAATTTTGTCCAGTCATCTCAAATTTTTTTGAAAATAGGATGCATAGATCAAATACAGGGACTATCAAAAGTACTCCATTACATTACAGTGAATGGGAAAAAAGTTTCAAATGCATTTTAAGGGTATTACACTCATTCGAACATAACAATATCGATATGCATCTATAAAGTACATATTATAATATAGATTTTGCATAATTTGTTGTGCAAAGAACTTTTGTTATATTGATTTACAAGGCCACACAAAAGTATTCCATTACATAATGAGTATAGGGCAAACATTGTTTGTTGCGCATTTTAATTGTAGTTAACTATTTACAATTTTATGAGATTGATATTTTTAAAACTTTGTTATCGTACGAACGCACCTCATTTGCTACGCTTCACATGCAATTTCCAACTTCTTTCTATCAATCAGGCATAAAAGAGCTCTTCCTAAATGTGGAATTCCACCTTTCCAAAGCAATTTTCTGGATTGATGCAAAGAAAATCTTAGAAGTATATTTGAGAGGGAGGGCGATTGTAAAATTTAATAAAATATTTCATTTATACAAATCCTTGGAGATTGTTTCTGAAGAGCCAGGCAATCTGTTATGCATCTATTTGTTTTGTAAGCTTCAATAAACGTTAAAAGTTTAAAAGAAAAGAGTTGAAAGGTAAAATAAAACGTATTTACTGTCATAGATGCATATGTGTTTTTCACCATCTCCCGAGCACAACTTGTTTACATGTCCGAGAGCCGATGTTTTTCAATCTGAGCCGGCAGCAGTGATTTAGCGATCGCGTCACTCGCCGTGATCGTCATACCGCGTAGCCGATGGCATCTCGGATATGTGTTTTCAAGTGAATTGCAATGTTTTTGAAGAGAGCATTGGCAACAGACTTATGCAAAACAAGTTCTGCTAAATTTGCATAAAAGGATTGTTATGTGATGGCTCTTCCCCTTTTTCTTGAGCAAATTTCATCATCTAAACTTCTAATCATTTTTAAGTTTACGGCAAAGTGATGTCCTTGTTTGTCATCTCTAAATATCGTCATTAATAAAAGTGTTTGTTATTTAGAACTGTTGTAATAATTTAAGTCTTCTGCAAATCCACTGCTCGATCCATTTTAATGACCGACACAATCAAAGGTGAGCTTCCTCTATAAGCATGAGAAAGTCACGTAAATTAAATAATGGGGAGGTGTATAAGGTTTCTTTTTTGGAATGGAATTTTTTGCTTATTTTACAACCCTTATGAGTCATTCAAGTGTTGTATTTTTGGAAATGTATTTCTGGAACAAGAGTCAATTTGAAGTGCATATATTTAGCACGGAGATTTTTTTTTTAAAAAGGGGGGAGGCTAATATCTTATACTGTCAAATCATCCAAATTAATATTTATTTTGAAAAATTAATCAATGTTATCAAAATTAATCAAGTTGTCATCAGATATATTTGGATTTACACCTTTAGCAGATTGCCGTCAATTTTCTTTTTTAATTTAATTAATGTTTTTAAAATAATTTCAAAGTTACAAAAAGTAAATAACAGTAATAGGCACAGTTATAGTTTATTTTATTGTATAACTGTTAAAAAGGGTCTAAATTATAAAAATTTTGAGCTATTGTCTGGATAAAAAAACTTTTTTTTTTTTTCTATTTCCCACTTTCATGCCTGTATAAGTTAATGCACAATTCTTCTTTCAGTTAAGCGAAGATGTTCAGGAAGCCGTTGAGCCTTTGGAATGTGCGGTGGAGGCACTCGAGAGGACTCGCATCGAAGACCCATCAGCGACGAGCAATGTCGTCAAATTCTCCACCCTCAACCCAAACGCAAAAGAGTTCGTTTTCAATCCCAATGCAAAGACTTTCACCCCTGTGAGTACTCATTTATTACAGTTGAAAATCCGGGACTGCGGCGATTCCGGATTTTGGAGGTTTTTTTAAAAATCTTTTTTTTATGGCTATATAATAACAAACAAAAAATGCAATTTTTTCTCCCAGTGCAAACAAATAACAATTCTTCCGATACTACCTTTTTTAAAGTTTTAGTGACTTTTATTTTTATTTATTTATTTGAAATTTCACTATATCATTTCATAAATAAGCCACAGTAATATATATATATATATACCGTTAATCCGCCCCTCCTCCCAAACGTGATGAAAAATCGCATAATAGTTAGAGGGGGGCGCTTACACGGGAGTTTTTTGCAATCATTCAACAAAATTTACAGGAATGAGTCATGATGAAATGAATGAATCGTTCAATGAATCATGAATTTTGATACTTGAAAAAATTTGGGTTTAAAAAAAACGTAAATTCTGTCGAAAAAGCACAGAAAAAAGGAGAAATTTGAAAAAAAAAAAAAAAAAAAAGCCAAAACAAGCATGAAATTAATTAAAAAATCTCGAAAAATCACACATTTCATCAAAGATTCATGATTCATTCATTTCAGCATGATTCATCCGTTTTCAGCAATTTTTTTGAGAGGGAGGGTGTTTTCTCGGAATTTTTTGAAAATTTCAAATTTTTTATAAAGTGGGGCGTTTGGTCGGGAAGGACGGATTAACGGGATTTTACGGTAGTTATCAGAGTTTAACTGCAATTGATGAAAATTACAGCTATGTCTTATTTTAAAAATTAATAAAACTGAAATCAGAAAAATGTCCGTATTTTAGAGATTTCCGGAATTTGGAGGTCCGGATTTTCGAGGTTCAACTGTACTTTTAATCCATATATACAGGCTGTTTATAAAGTCATTTTGATGTTTAATTTCTCATAAAATAATAAAGATAGATTAACCTCTTCAGACCTGAGGTAAACAAATGTGTACCTCCATTCTTTTCCTCATAAAAACTAAACTATTCGAATTTTTTGCATTTTTATTTTACTTCTATACAGCTGAATGCTTTTTGTTTTGAAATAAAACCAATAATTATCGGCACTGATGAATATTACCTGATAAAAAAAAAATTATTTTCATCCGAGTTTCGAAAGTACCCTCAAGACATTGTGGCCAAAAAAGTTTTAGGTATGCTGACTCTATTTCGCTAGCGTTTTAATATATAAGATATGGGCATAGATGTCACATAGGCACTACATTAATGCGATTTTTTTTTTTTCTGACACCAATTTGGCAAAACTTCTTTTCAAATACTAGTTACATATATAATTTTTAATAATTTCGTATTATTTTAAAATTTGTTGTTGTAATTGGTAAAATTACAATTTTGTTTTTTTTCTTTTCTTTCCAAAAGCGATTTTTCTTTTTTCTCTATGAAAAAGAGAAAAAGAATTTAAAATGTGCGGTGCTTAGAAATTTAAAAATTTGCAGTATCAAAAATTGTATAACTTAAATTTAAATAGGAATATTAATTTTTAATCCATGGTGTACATAGTATAGGATTGTGTTTAACATGTAAACCACATTTTTGTCACCCTAAAAATTACGTTTATTATTATTATTTTGAAGTCTTTAAAAGTTTAGTCTTTGAAAATATAATTTTCCAAATAGTCATTGTAATTTGTTAAATTAAATTTTTTTTCTTTTACTTTTTTTTAATGATATAAATTTATAATTATTAAGTAAACATTTTTTACACATTTAAAAAGTGTCTATTAAGAAAATTAAGTTCCCTGGAAAATTAAAATTCAGTTCCAGAAATAATGATAGTCTATCACTTATTGAATAGTCTGATCAAAAGGAAAAAAAAAAAAAAATGCCCATTTTAAACAGTTGTCTGTCTATGTTGGAAATATTGATCGGTTCTGTAACAAGAACCGTCTAAAACAAAATAAAATTTAGCAGTTTATAATAGTGCAACTTCGGTGACCTAAGAGAGTAAGTATTGGTGACATTGTGACAGTGTAGTGTAAGACATTCATTAAAGAAACTGTTTTTCAGTGAAATAAGACTAACGTTTATTAACGAAAAAATAAGTGCAAGTTTAAATAAAACATATATAAATCCAGGTGAAAAATATAACAGGCATAACGTAAACAGAAACAAGTTCAGTTCCAGATTTATATTAAAGTTATTCTATGTCATGAAATAATATTCAAGTTTAAATAAAAATATGTATAAACTTAGATGAAAAATATAACTGGTAAAATGTAAACAGAAAATAAGTTCAATTCCATATTTAAATTAAAACCATTCTATATAATGAAATAATATTACTTATTAAATGGCATGGCATGGCATATAACAATATTAGGATAGCACTGAAAACAAAACGGACTCACTTATGGATGACAGCTATCGACGTACTGAAAAATTCCAATGATACGGCACACCAACTATTTCGATGAAAAGTCTTAAAAACATATAGAGTTTTTTTAACTGAAGATAATAATGTCCACAAATGAATATGAAGACTTAATTAAAAACACAAATGGATTATGACTGCTGGTAAAATGACAAACGGGCGAAGTTGAAAAACCATTTTCACAATTAAATGTCCAGCAACGGATTTGGCCTAATTAAACACAAGTTTGTTAACTTTAAAAACTGGATGAATCTAAAAGACATTTCTGAAACTATATCATATTGACTTCAATATTGCTAGCTCATAACATCGCTTCAAAATCCCCAGCACAACATATCTCAGCCGGTTTAAATAGCAGCGGCAATTCGAAACTGGATACGCCCCTCCGAGTTGAGCAAGCGAGCTCCTGACTTGCGATGGAAGAAATGCAAGACAGCCACTTACGAGTTGCGATCCGCGATGCTTGCGGATTGCGATCGAACGGAACGATAAAACCAGGATGAACACACCCATCAGCGACGATCGGAAAAACAAAAGATAAGCAATTGATTTGAACATGTAAACAAAAGATCGGAAGATTGGAAAATGCCGGCAAAGAAGAAAAATGGAAGTTGGAACAAAATATAAGATAGTAAGCCATGCCATTTTACAATATTACGATATATATAATTAGAATTATGTATTTTAGAGTGTTAAGGAAGAAAAAATGGCTGACAAATATGAGTTAATTTAAGTTTATTTTTAGTTTCCAACTATTTCTTTAATATTTTTAATCCCCATTTAATCTTTTTGTCCACGTCTGCAGAGAACGGCACGTTATCATTTTACCGCGATGTCATGTTTATGTTTTTTTTCAGCTCATGTGCAGAGTTGAGTTGCTGCGCGCTTGCATTTCAGGAAGGAAGACTTGAGTTTTCAGAATCTATAGGTGGCGCTAGCGGATCATGACGTATTTTTCAGTTTGTGACATTTGCAGTACTGTGATTCGTTCGAATCAGGTGACTGTTTGTTTTGCGGTACATTATGCAAATATCTTACCTTTTGATTTCATATATATAATTGTAAATCTTTTCAGACAGTTATGCTTGCTTGTTTTGCTCTTTAGCCTGCATCGTTCATTCTATGAACGTCTATTATGTTTTGAGATATGTTTTAGCTCCAGCAGAGCCCTTTAAATTATATCATGCTTTTAATTTAAATAAATTTGTTGTATTTCCTTTTAAGAAGACTTTTGTCATATTTTTCACGCACCATCTCAATCTCAATTTAAGACCTCACTTTTTAATTTGGGTGAAAAGAATATCTTTATAAAACATATAGAAACATACATCTATAAGCTACTGTTTTTTTTTTTTTTTATCATTGGTCTAGGGATAATTAATGTTTAATGCACACTCTTTTGGATCGTCCTAAAAATGATGTTTATTATTAATTATTAATTCAAGTCTATTTATAAGTCTTTTTACAAATTTCAGTCTTTGAAAATATCCTTTTACAAATAGTCACCGTAATTTGTTAACTTACAATTTTTTCTTCTTTTTCCAGCGTTCCATGTCTGTGGTCACTCCCCCTGTGCAGCCTCCCCCTCTTCCTCCGGTGCAGGAGCAGGTGGCCCCTTCTCCCCAGATGCTGCCCCCTCAACAGCCCCCCCTCTTCACAGCCGTGCCTGCCCCCCAGTACCACCTGGTGCAAGGGACTCCTGTCAGCGTTGCCATCACCTCACCTTTTGCATCCACAAACTCCTTGCCTCAGCCTCCACCGAGGTTCAGGAAAAGTGAGTGTTTTAGTCTCTTTTTAACTTAACTTTCAAGCTATCTGTTAATATATACACAATAATATATATATAATATATAAAATAATTATATAATGTAATATTATATATATAATAGTACAAGTGCCAACTGTTGTCTCTTTCTAACTTAATCAAACTACACTCGACTCTCATTAATTCAAAATCGGATAATTCGAATCTTCACTTCATTCGAACTCAATGAGAAGTCCCGAAATTTTCAATGGCAGAATAACGTTAAACTTTTTCAATAATTCAAACTCATTTTTACTTAGCATCGTTTAATTCGAACTCACGAGAATTCCGATTTTTCATTCTTCCTTTCTTTCTCACAGATTTCAGATCATTAGAATAACTTTCTTTATTTGATTTTCGTGAAAATTGTTCCGAATGCATATACCTATATTCCCATGCATTTTCTAAGTGCCCCGTCTGTCCGTCAGTGACTCTTCAAATTTTTCTTCCAGTCTGCTTGTTTCTAATCCTTTAATTAGTAGGGATGGGACGAATATTCGGCCACTATTCGGTATTCAGCCTATTTGGCCCTTTTGCCAAATATTTGGTTGGCCAAATATTTAAGGCTTGTTGACCGAATACTTCAGCCAAATACCTGTAGCCAAATATTTAGAGATAGGTCACCGAATATTGCTAAAATCTGGCTGAATAGTGAAGGATATCGTACTAAATAAATTTAAGATTTAAAGAATTTCATTTTTTGCATTTTTTTTTTTCTCTAATTAAATTGGCTACGTCATTCTCATTCTTATCTTTCAAAGTATACAGTTATTTGATTACTAAAAAATATAGAGCCTTTTTGTATTTCCTATAAAAGTGAGTGATATTTCAGAAAACACTGCCCAAGTTGGAGATTTAATTGTATGGGAAATGTCTTTATTAGGGAATGATATGATATTTTACAGTTCAAGATATAAAAACATCTATAGAAAAAAAAAGAAAAACACTGCCTTTGACTACATATATATTTAAACTACAAGCTATAAATATTATAGCTATAAATATTTAAACATAAATTCTAAATACTGAATAATTTTTTTTTATCCTGTAGTTTCCACTTTTAAATAATTATTTGCATAATTACTGTATATACTCGCGTATAAGTCGACCCCCTAACTTATGTTGTTAAAAATTAGAAAAAATTGAAAACCCGCATATAAGTCAACCCCCCTCCAAAAGGGGGAACCGTTTGACTTTTCCCCGAAAAGGATATTGACTCGGATTCGTTCCTAAATGAAATGACTCCGAAAAGGACGAATTCCTCGTACTCGTTCCGAAATGAAACGACTTTGAAAAGATTCGATTCCTTGGAAACCTTCTGAAAAAGACGGACTCCTCTGAATCGTTCTGAAAAGAACGAATCCTCGGACTCGTTCCGAAATGAAATAACTCTGAAAAGGAATGATCCATCAGATTCGTTCCAAAATGTGTCATCCAAAAAATTATGCTTAATGTCATAAATCGGAATCGGGGAATGATGAAGAAAAATCGTATTCATTCCGTTTTTTCTTGGACTCGTTCCTTTTTTCATTCCATTTTTCTCGGATTCGTTCCTTTTTTCAGAACAACTTCGAATGACTCATTCCTTTTGGTGAACGATTCCTTACATTGGGCGATTTTGCCCATCTCCTTTTTTTTAGGTGCTAGCAAACTGTTTTCCGACATTTTTTTTATAGATTTCTTTTAGGTCTCGCGTATAAGTCAACCCCCCCCACTTTGAAGTTGTTTTTTTGTCTAAAATTTCTCGACTTATATGCGAGTATATACGGTACTGACTTAAGCATGTAACATTATTATGTATATATTTTTAATTTACATCTTCCTTCATTCATGTTGTCATCAATTTCTGTTTATCCTTTTAATGCTTGTTGAATAAATGGAATATTGAAGTTGAATATTGTATGCGCAGGTTCAAATGTCAAAGATTTTGTTAACATTAGTATTCTACTTTAAGCATAACCTTTTGCTTTAATGCAATTTCTAATTTAAAGCTTGGCAACTGATTTCAGAACCGTCTCGTTCTTACGAATTTGCTTATCATTAAGGATACAAACTCTAAATGATCAAATTTACTTTATTAACGGTTATTTCAGAAAATATCTTCTTGTGAGTTCTGAGAGAAAGAGATTAAGAGTATCATTGATTTTGAATGCAAGAAAGGATAAAAGTATCATTTGACAGTAAAAGTGAAGTACACTCTTCATATTTTAATGGAAATATCTTACCATCCTGACTTACAGAAAATCAATTTGATGTTTGTGCACATGATATCTTAATGTACATTAGGATAAAAAAATATAATGCAATTTCATAATTTTTTTGTGTTAAAATAAGTGTTTCAAATTTAAAAATACATTTAAAAGCACATTTAAGAGTAATAATTATTAATGAGCTTCTAGTTTTTAAATGATATATAATCAAAATTTATTTTCTTTATTGGAAAAAAAGTTGGTATTCGGCTATTTGGCCAAACCACTATTCATCCCATCCCTATTAATTAGTTTATGTATTTATACATTCTAATTTTGTTACAGATTCTGTTAATATGTACAGACATCAAAGAGGATTTCCACCTCTTTTAAAATAATTTTGGACATGTTGTGGATCGATGCAAGGAAAATTTTGGAAGGAGAGGGGGGGCTAAAATTAATAATTGGACGTTTTGTGTACTCAAATCCTTGGGTTTGTTATTGAATGGATGTGCAAAAGAGATATACAATGAATTGGAAGCTTGTACCATTATAAGCATATCTGAAAGTTGTTTAAATGAAGTTCTTTCAGGAAGGAAATTGGTTTTCAAGCTTTAGAAATTCAAAGTGAACTTTTTTGGAATAAACAAATGGACTATTTATTGAGTAATTTCTATTGATATTTTTTTTTTCAGAGTTGTATTTTTGAAGTAAATAATCAATTTATCATAGATATATTATCTAGCTGTTGAAAAAAAAGCGAGGAAGGCCAATTCAGAACAATATTTGTTTTGGAAAAGTAATGACTGTTCTTCACATAAGTTGGTCAGATGTACACATATACCAGGTGTCCCAAAAATGATTGAGGGATTTTAAAATTCAATAACTTGCAAACAGTGACAGCTATTTAAAAAATTTTTTGCAGGAGGGTTATGTACAATGTCAGGAGTTTTTTTTTAACACAATTTTTTATTTTAGTTTGCATCTCAAACAATAGGTGGCGCTGACGGCAATTGAAGGACAGGTGATCAGTTCTGAGTGAAGCGCCGACAGTTTTTTATGACAAACAGCATTCCAATACAAGATGGGGGGGGGGGGGGAAATAGTTTCAAGTGCCTTTTAATGACATTACACTCTTTTGAACATAATGCAATTCATAAGCATCAATGAAATATATACTAAATAACATATATATTCTGTAATGCAAGGAATATTTTTTTTTATTTATTTACAGGGTCGCTCAAAAGTATTCTGTTACGGAGAGAAACATCATTTAGAGTGTGTTTCACTGTTAATATTACATTGATGTGGTTCGATTCCTGTAAAGTAGAAAGAATTGAGTATTTACAGGGACATGCAAAAGATTTCAGGCATGAAAGACATCCTCCTAAAGGAGGAATTCCGCTCCTTTTTTTAATGCAATTTTGGAAGGGAACAGTTTGGCCAACATTCCTCCCGTCAAAGATGAGCTTTTACTACAAATATCTGAACGTCATGTAAACGAAGTTTTTTTAAAGTATCTTTAAAAAAGGGAAATTTCTGTAATTTTCTTTCTTAAATACAGTTCTAGCTGTGCAACACTTTTGGGTATATTTTTGGAGTAAACATCAGTTTGAATACATATATTTAAAATGAAGATTAAAAGGTTAAAATTTCAAACAGACAAACCATTCACTCTATAATATTTATTTTGAAAAAATTAATCATTGTACTTCTTACAAGTTCATCAGATATATTTGGATTTATACCTTTGAAAACTTGTCTTCAAGTTTCTTTTTTGATTTCAATACTTATATTGTTAATGTAAAAAGAAAAATTTTCTAAGTTACAGCGGAAAAAAACAACAACAATTATGTATACCAGGGCTGTCCAACGCGGCGCCCGCGGGCGCCATGGCGCCCTTTGAAGATATTTTTGGCGCCCTTTTGAAGACTTTCTGTTATTATATTTTTTAGAAGTAAAATTCTATTATAAAGAAATTTTCATCAAAATTATTTTTATTTCTATGAGAGATATTTTCAAAACTTGCGAAAACACTGAAAACCAGAAACATACTTTGAAAATGTAATCATGCAAATTTTCATGATTTCTAGTTACTGTTTATAAAGTGCAATTATGATGGTTAAATTTGGTAATAATTGGAAATAGCTATTTTTAATATTTAAGAAGTAACAGAAAACTAAAACTTTTTCATTTCCCAGCGCACCATTCCTTTGAAGATACATATGTACATGTGTGAATTTTATTTTATTTTATTTTTTTACCTTGCTGCTGTCACACTGGCCTGGTTGTTTTATACCAGGGATAAAGGAGCTTCTCCTTGAGTTTTGAAATTTTAGGTTTTTTTTCTTTTCAATTTGCTTAGGAAAATTAATAAAACAATGCAAAATGATTTCCATTGATGAAAGCATTTCCAGACTATCTCTCTGGAACTAGCTATATGAATTGGTCACTGCCGTGCTTGATTTTCTTTTCGTACTTTTTATAAAACGGGATTCACGCCTTCAAAATATGTCAAAACGTATTTTAGCGTCCTAAAAGAAGCCTAGGAATGTCTTTATCTCCATATTTATTCATTTTTATTTTTTGTTATTATTTTTATTATAGGCATGCTTAACGTTTTTGGTACTTACCCTACAATTATTTTTGAGATAGACCTTACATAGAAGAATGTATAATTTAAATTAAATACATGTAACTTTAGAACCGTAGGTGCCTTTTGTGTACTACCTTAAGATTCATTCCCACATCGTTGAGATGTGTATGTATACTGATACTGTACAATAATATTATCACATGTTTTTAATCATATGAAAAATGGCGCCCTTCACTGCGTACCAAGAGCTGAGATGCGCCCCTGCTTACTGAAAGGTTGGACAGCCCTGATGTATACAATTATATTTCAATTAACTGTGTAAATAACTGTTAAAACATATCTAGATTTTACAAGTTTGGCCCTATTGTATAAACAGAAAAAAAATTCCACCTTTTTTCCTATTTCACACTTTCATGCTTGATTGTATCTGAATTAACTTGATTATTGTAGGAACACACCTCATTTGCTATGCCTGAGATGCAATTTCCAACTTGTTTTATTATTTTAAGGAGTGCTCGTAAAAGACAATAAAATAATACACATTTTGCATAATGAACGAAGTCTATCAGATTATTAGTTGCCGAGATATTTATAATCCTGTTTTCCCACACACTTTGATTTTTCACTAGCCTGTATTTCATTCAAATATCAATTCAAAGATTGATTTTGATTGGAAATGAGACGCTTAATCCTATGCAGTAAATTGTTTGTTAATACAATTATTATTTTTGGAGTTATAAGGATTTTTCTTTTATGCGACTCAATACTGCTTGAGTAGTTTGTCAAAATGGATTCATCATCCATTCATGAATAGCGCATGACTATGTATATTAACAATATTTAAACATATGTTTAAATTTTCCGTTGGAATTGCAATGCATTTTTTTAAATAATCTCCACATGTTTTATTTTCATATTTAATGCGATGCATATCCATGGTGGCCCCCAACAACTAGTTGTGTTGTTGAGTCTATTTTTAACCAACTTCAAGGAGTAGGTTATGATTTCGACCCGTATGTTCACGCATAATTTCTGTAAATATGAACCGATTCTGATAATTCTTTTTTTGTTCGAAAGTATAAGATACCCATGTGGTCCCATTTCAATTTCATTAAATTCTGATGATTAGAACTTTTATAAAATAAAAACTTTAAAAATTAAAATTCATTTTGAAGCAATCGTTCAATTAAAAGCGTTCATTCATTTCAATAAAATAGATTCAAACATTATAAAATACAATTTCGTTTCACGTTTCATCATAGACAAAATGCATCACTAGAATTAAAATAAAATAAATAAACATGGATAACAGACTTAACAATAACAAAAAAAATATGAAAAATGGGATGCTACCACAAGAAACTATTACTCTTATAGAGATACGAAATCTTTTTTTCTTCCAAGTACGAAATCTAGACTGAACAAAGGTCTAGATAGATTTTGCGAAGTTAGTGAAAGCATATTGACGTTAGTTTGTTCTAGCCATTTGGCGTTAACGCATATGAATGCATAGTTTTAAATATGCTTATGATTTGATAAAAAAAAATAATGATTTATCGCAAATTATCTTTCATTGTTGCAACCTTTTTCAAATCATAAGCATATTAAAACTATACATTCATATGAGTTAGTGCCAAATTGTCACCAAGCTTCATTCTTTTTTTTAAGTCGGTTTTTTTTTTTTTTTTTTTTTTTTTTTTTAAGCATATTTTATTAATCGGTTTTGTTTTCTCTTCCCCAGCTGCAGGTCAGCCCCTGTTAGCTCCACCCACCCCTCCGCAGCTGACAGTGCAGTACTCCTCCGCTCCTCCACCAGGAATGCTCCACGCTCAGCCGACTCTTTCCGGATACCATCCTCAGGTGAGTACAGGTCCTCTTCTGAATCCTTTTCCAAAGAGTCGTCATAATTTGTTAAATTACTGTCAAATTTCTACAGTCACAGCAAAAAAAAAAAAAAAAAAAAAAAAAAAAAAAAAAAAATGCATTTTAGACATTTTGTTGAATATCTAGAAATATAGAATGAGAGGCTGTATACAAATATAGTAATACGTGCAATATTGCGTAGCCACTAATCAATGGAATATAGACACAACCCCTCATCCTTTTGTTTCATTTTGGGAATATTGGATTTTGATCTTTTTTTTTTTCAACGATAATTTGCCGAATTTTCAAACTATGATTTTGAATTTTTCATGAAAGTTGCTCTATACATTTAACTAACATAATAATATTAATACTATGAAATTTGCCAATATCTTCTCAAACTTAACAATCAACTAGACCAATCTGGATTATCCGGAGATCCGTATTAGCGGGCTTCTACTGTACACTTCTACTAAATATTTTTTTTTAATAGAAATTACATCAACCTGTATAATTTGGCTGTTAGTTTGGCAATTTGTATAATTTGGCAAAATTGGTGGATGTAGTAGTTAAGTACCAAATCCTTTGTAAAAAATATTAAAATGTAACCAATATGCCTTTTATTTTCAGTTGTTTTGACTGATTCTTTTCTCTTTTTTTGTTTTTGAAAATAAATTTTCAGACAATTTTTTTTTTTTTTTTTTTTTTATCGTCCCGTATGGCCGGTTTAATTTTTTTGTCAACCCAACCCATTAGAAAATTTGAAACGATTCCGGGCTGGGTATGGACCTGTGCAGACCTTTACAACAGGGGGAGTTGATGACCATAGCTCATAGGGGACAGAAGCCAACCTAGTATTGAAAATAAACGTGTCTCAACGAGACACTATTTACTTAATGTTTTTAGGGTTTTGTTTATTTGATGAAACCCTATTCGTTTCTGTCCATACACAAAAACTGTACAAGTCAGAGCGTTCAAAATTTGCGTACTTACCGCTGAATACCTCTTACTTGTCACACAAGAAATGGTAAAATTTTGAAAAAGGCTATTATTTTAATAAAAATATTTATCTTAACGTCATCCGTTCATTTTTTGTTGATTTAAAAATTGTTATGTATCTAACAGAAATTAAATCATGTGAAAAACGTGTATTTGTTTTTATTCCAGAATTGTTTTAACTTGATTCTCGATCTTGTTTGTTTTTCAATGCACCTTCACTCAATACTTTTTTGTTAATTCTTTTTCTTTCTCTTTTTTTGTTTGCAGATGAATTTTGTGGTTGGACCCAGGGTGGTGTCCCCACAGCCCCCGGGGGTCACCCATTCGGTGTCTTACTGTGATACTTCCCACATGCCCCCCACCACACACCTGATCAGTAAGTAGCGACAAAACTTATTAATAAAAGTTATTTATATACTGTATTTACTCGTGCATAGGGCGCACCCCTACTTTACAAGTAAAAATGCCGATTTCTTAAAATCTCGTACAGAAGGCACATTCATAAATTTGATATGCTAATGAAGAATGACCAAATGAATTTCAGTATAAAAGAAAAAAAAAGTCAAAACAAACATTACACCAGACCAGAAAACAAGACGAAAATGCATTTTTAGACTTCGGGTTGTAAGAGGGGAATGAGTGACGGTACAGAGAATTGCTAATCAGCGTTTAGATAATGTCACTAGCTCTGCTGTATAAAAAAGTGCAAGGAATGAAATAAATATGCAGTAATACTTCAATTAAGTAACAATTTCCGAATTTTAGTATCTTCTTTGAATAATTTCTTGTTTCACATGTCTATCGTTCGACGGCATCCAATGGTAAAAAATTATTCCGTGTATAAGGCGCACCTAGGAGTTTTGCCCTAATTTTTTGGGAAAAAAGTGTGCCTTATACATGAGTAAATACGGTATCTATGTACATTAGACTCCCTCACATCCGCAGATTTCTGGTCATTGCTTTGTTCACATTGTTTAAACAATAATTTGAATACAATTAATAATGAAATCAAAACTATAATGAATGCTTACAGTATAATAACACATTAAAATAAAGTAATAAACTAAACTAATCAAAATGATTGAAATGTGTGTATGTTGAGCAATGGTCAAGTTAATAATCATTAATGTATGATTAAATATAAAGGTCAAATCTATCTGTGCATAACGCATACGTCAAATCGCATCATTTTTTGATGAAATTTTTCGCTACTGCAAATATTTAAACTTCTAGACATTTTCAATCTTTACACTGTTGTATAAGGAAATGCAATTTGTTTTTGTAGTTTTTAATTCAATTATTCTGGAGTTGGCAACTTGAGTATTCCATTTCTGTGCAAAGTCAAAAGAAGGAATATGGAGAGATTGCTGGGAGTGATGCAAAAAATGTAATCCTGAAATTTGCTACATTAAGCCCAAACTCAACCGCAAAAAAGAAGTAAACTTTTAATACTACAGTTTTTAGTTTATAATAAAAACACTATATTAGAATAAGCACATCATTTTCATTGACAGAAAAAATGCACAGCGGATGTCAAAGGATGTCAAGTGCATCGTATTGCAAACTGTTTTTTGCTGTATACTGCATCTTTCCCCCCTAGAAAATAGCTGATTACCCTATATTTTTGTTCCGAATTTTTTCATTGCAATTTTAAAACTAGTCGTTGGGGGACCACCGTAACACTTACCCATCATGGATTTACATAATATAAAATAGGAACATAAAGTTGAAAGAGCACAGGTGGAAGAGAAAAGTGTTGCCAAAATAATAAGAGAGAGAAAAAACAATAGAAATACTAACGAAAATAAATAAAGTAAATAATGCATTAAAAATAAAACAAAAAAGTAATAAATATATTAAAATAATATGTATATAAACCACGAGTAATTTCAATGCAGGAGAAAGGGAGAGGAGATGATGAGAGATCATTGACAAGAGTATTAGAGTTTTTATAAAATAAGCTTTGTGAACATTTTAAGTGAGAAGGAATAATTTATTTTATTTTTTTTCCTTTAGTGTCGTCCCAGGTTCCAGGTGCTTCCACCACCCTGCACCAGGCTGGATCCAACCACCACCACCACCCTCCCCAGTGCCAGACGCCGGTCCTACACCCCTCCCCCTCTCCAGTGCACCAGGTACGATGGAATTAATAATTACAGCTCCTCTTGGTGGTGAAATCGACCACAGCATCGGATGAAGGTCGAAATTTTTTGTAACAGACACAGAACACAAATAAAAAAACAAACACAACTTTTAAGGCCCCAAACTAAGCACATAAAAAGACCCGGATGGTAATGTAAAGTCCATGGGGACGTTCTTTTCAAATAATCTCGCTCAAATTTTAATATTTTGACATGTTTTTTTTTTCATAGGATAGCAGAGGACGATCGACTCTACCAGCGTTGTTTTTACTTTTTCAATGTTGGTTTCAGATTTTAAAAAAAACTTTAAAACTCAAAACTGGTTTAAACCGATCCTGAAATTAAAACTATCCTAATATAAAAAATATGTAAGCAAAATCGAAAAAATAAAATCTAGGCTGGTTATAGACCCTCCTCAGCTATCCTATGCAAAAAAAGAAAAAAAAAGTAAAAATATTTAAAATTTGAGCAAGATTATTTGAAAAGAACGCCTCCCCCCCATGGACTTGACATTATAATCGTGGTCATTTTCTGTGCCTCAACTGTAAAGATGAAACAACCCTTTCTATTCACCATCTGAACGAGTAAAGAATTCTGTGAATTCCGAAATTGAATTCCTCCTGCAGTGATGCATTGAATGAGTGCATCTGGAAATATCACTGGCAAGGAGAGGACACAAGGAAATAACTAATCCTAATTTTGTCTGTGAAAAAAAGAATGGCCTGGACGGGATTTGAACCCACCGACAATGGAAAAGTGAGAAAAGTAAATGTCTGGTGTCTAGCCAACTGTACAATCCAGCCCTCACAAAGGAGTTCAATTTGTTTAATTATATATTTTGTTTGGGGGTTGTTTTTTAAGGCCCCCCCCCTAAATATTGCACTTTATCCTTGTGATATGTTTATATACTAACTATACTCTATGAATACCCAAAGGCTCGCTGGATTCGGTGACACAAGCCTCGTAAGTGTCCTCTCCTTGTGAGTATTTCTGCTGTGATTTTGGTCCAGTTTTTTTGAATTATTCTCTCCCCCACCCCCCCTGACACAAAGAGTGGTTTGGTTAATTCAGGGACTTGTGCTGGATTGAGTGCACTTTCATCCCCGCACAACTCACAACAATGAATGAGCAGCCCCTACTTGCAGCAATCCCTTGCATTGTTGCTGATAGCCTCGACCACAAATAGCATCAAAATTCTCTACCTATGTCCTGCTCCATTGCACGAAGCTCTGCAACTACGTAGAGTGTCAAAATTCTTTACTTACAACCCGAATGCCTTGGACTCTAAATAGAAAAAAAAAAAAAAAAGACAAATAGTCCAAGAGCTGACCCCATAAAACCCTTAGTCATCGAGCACAAGAAAAAATTCCTTTAATATTATGGGATAGTCATAGGTGAATCTAATGATTCCTGTTTGCCAGAAGTGAAGTGGTGCATATGTCAAAAATGAATACCACTAGTGGTTCACTCGTAGTTCTATCATTGTGTTTGTAGGAAAACAAGCCAAAAATGGATACCACTGGTGGTTGACTGGTACGTTTAACATTGTGTTTGCCGTACATGCAAAAGCGTGAAAACACAATGCTAAACCTTCGATTCAACCACGAGTGGTATTCATTTTTGGCTTAGGCACCATTTAGCTTCTGGCAGACATGGATCATCGGATTCCTCTATTACTACTGACGGCCATTTAAAATGGACCGAGCAGAGTATTTGCAGTGGTTTTGTGGAAGGCTTAATTGACAACAACAATTTTACATGACCAAAACTTTTATTATTAACCGAGATGAACTATTTACAGATGTAAATAACATTACGACATCACTTTGCCGTAAACTTAAAAGAACTAAAAATAAAGATGAATTAAGTTACATAATTATGTGCTTAAGCAACATTCGAAAAGAAAAATTGAGATAGAGCAACAAGCCATTGCAATACAAACTATTTATACAAGATTCTGAAGAACCTGTTTTGCATATATCTGTTGCCACTGTAAATACAAACTTTTTTCAACAATACATCGAGATTTATCTGCAACACATACCCAAGACGCTATTGGCCGCGCGGTATGACGTCAAAAATCACTGCCGTTCACGGCAAGTGACGCGATCGCTAAAATCACTGTTACTCGGCTGTTACGCAGTAACATTACTCAGCAAAAGCAGATCGGAAAAGCCAGCTCTCGGATATTGTAAACAAACGTGCTCGGGAGATGACGAAAAACCATACATGCATCTAACTAAGTAAATACGTTTTATTTCTACTTTAAAACTCGTTTCTTTTAAACTTTTAATGCTTATTTAAATTTAAGAAACGTATAGATGCGTAACAAACGGCCTCCTTTTTCGTCATGTCCAGAGCATTACAAAAATTCTGGAAAAATTACAAAAATGCAAAAATTACAAATATCAAAAATTTCAAAAATTCAGAACTTCAAAAAGTTCAATAAAATTAAATTACATTTTAATATTCAAAAAACAACAGTCTGGTCAATGTCAGGTCATATAAGACTTTATTGGCAAGGCATTGACCAGAGTGATTACATTGTAAGAAAAATTATAACCCCCCCCTTAAAACTTTAAATATCAAAAATCCTTTTACAAAATTTCAACAACTGCTCTCTAATCTGGGGTTTTGTAAAACTGTCAGCCAAGTTAAATTTACTAGCAATATATTTAAGTTTAAAGACCTGATCATATACTAAATTTCTAAGGAAATGATATTTTATATGGATATGTTTAGTTTTTTGATTTTCAAAAGGAGAATTCGAAAAGGCTATTGCTGCTTGGTTATCACAGAATAGTGTGCAATCTTTCAAGTTTAAATTTAGAACCTCATTTTGTAAAACATTTTTGACCCAGATTAATTCTTTAGCAGCTTCAGTTAAACTGACGTATTCGGCCTCCATAGTTGAAAGACTTATACATTTCTGTTTAAAAGTCTTCCACGAAATGGGCGTTTCATCTAGAAACAAAATATAGCCACCTATGGAAACTCGATCGTCTCTGTTTGCAGCAAAGTCTGAGTCTGAATAGCATGAAAGATTTAACTCACTAATTCTGGATAACTCAAGTTTATAATGTTTAGTATATTTAAGATAACCTAACAATTTTAATAAACTATTCCAATGAGAGATTCCAGGGTTTGATTGAAATTGGGATAACAAATTAACTGCATACATGATATCTGGTCTAGTCCTTCCAGCTATAAAAGATAAACAGCCTATAAGATTTCTGTAAGGAAGCTTAGACATCATTTCAATATCTTCCTTAGTGGAAGGCGAGTCTTGCTTCGACAAAACTAAACCCTTGGGCATAGGTAAAGTACTAACAGGAAATTTAAATTCTGAAAACATTTCACAAACTTTTTCAATGTATGAAGTTTGGTGTATAAAAAGATGATTTCCTATTTCTTCAAACTCTATACCCAATAGCTTTTTAGTTGACCCCAAAATTTTTAAGTTAAAATGTTTTTGCAGTAATTCTATCCCAAAATCTAAATCATCTTTAGTTTTACCAAAAAGAACTATGTCGTCAACATAAAGCAAAAGAACTAATCTGGTCTGAAACATGTATACACAATTGCACCAATCTAGTTTTTGAAAATCAAGTTTGGATAAAACATCATCCATCTCGAAAAACCATTGTCTTCCACTCTGGTGGAGACCATAAATGGCTTTATTTAACTTACAAATTTTATCTTTATCTTTAACAAAACCTTCAGGTTGGTGCATGTATACAGTCTCATCCAGATTAGCATAAAGGTAAGCATTGTTGACATCTACCTGGACATTTCTCCACTTAAACAGACATGAAAATATGGCAAAGAACAACCTAATTATTGTAAAACTGACAACCGGGCTAAAAACTTCTTCGTAATTTTCCCCCTTTATTTGATTAAACCCCTTCGCTACCAATCTTGCCTTATACCTTACAATTTCATTTTTCTCGTTTCTTTTAACGGTAAATACCCAGCGGTTTCCCAAAACTTTAGCATCTTTTGGTGGTGTCACAAGATCCCATACTTTTCGTTCATACATGATGTTGATTTCATGGTTCATTGCGTCCCTCCAATTTGATGCTTCTGGGCTTTTAATGGCTTGATTGTAGCTTTGAGGAATTTTTATTTCAGTTAAATTTGCTTCATTTACATTTAAATTTAAAACTTTACCGGATTCTTTATTTTTAGAACTAAAATCAAATAAATTTTTATCACATTCTATTTTATTTTCTTTACAATATTTAATTAATTCATTAAAAGATCTAATTCTTGTGTTGGTTCCTTCTATGCCATAGTAAATGTCTGTTTGATTTCCGGTTTTTCGGGGTACTGCTTTACGGGTCCATGGAATTGATGCACAAGGTTTTAAAATTTCCTGCTCCGAAACTTCTGGATCTTTTACTTTAACAGTCTCACTCCCCAATTGAGATGTATTTTCAGGTTCATAAAAAATATCTCCGTCTTCTGGAAGATCAAAAAGTGAAAAGTTAAATTTTTGTTCTTTAAATTTTGAAACTACATCAACCCCCCTTTTTTTTCATCAAATCTTACATTAATGGTTTCTACAATTTTATTTTCATCAATTAACCAAATTCTATAGCCCTTCGTTGATTGAGCATACCCGCACATGATCCCCAGTTTAGCTCGCATATCAAGCTTCCTTCTAATCTGTTTGGGCACTCCAACGTACGCTAAACATCCGAATTTCTTTAAATGAGAAACCGAGGGTTTTTTACCAGAATACATCTCAAAAGGGGTGATTTCTGACTGTTTGTGACATACCCTATTCCATACGTAAGAAAAACACATTAAGGCTTCCGCCCAAAATTTTTGAGATAAGCCGCTAGCATTGAGAAGAGTCTTAACACCATCCAAAGCAGTTAAATTAAAACGCTCCGCAACTCCGTTCATTTCAGGACTGTACGGGTTCGTCTTTTCATGAAAAATACCCTGCTTTTCTAAAAAAGAATCAAATTCTCTGTTACAAAATTCTAAACCCCCATCCGTTCTGATTGAAATTATTTTCTTGTTTAGGTACCTTTCGGCCCTACTTTGAAATTTTAAAAAAGTTTGAAAAACATCAGACTTTTTCTTGATGGGGTATACTGTAACAAAACGAGAAAAATCATCAATGATGGTGAAAAAATAACGACTCCCCCCATGCGACGTTACTTGTAAAGGGCCACATAGATCCATATGTAAAAGTTCGAGAGCAGTTTTTGATTTAATTTTACCTATAGCTTTAAACGATGTTCTTTTAGACTTAGCGAGTTTACAGGAGATACAATCCTCGGCTAACTTAGACAATAAAGGCAAACCTACGACACTTTCATTTTTAGAAGTGTTAATTAAATATTCATTGTTTACATGACAAAATCTTTCATGCCAAAGTTCATTTAAATTTAATTTTTCAACTTGATTTGCAGAAATGTTAGCCGAGTTGCTTTCTCCTTTACATTTGTAGCTAAAAGGTTTTAAAAAGTACAAATCATTTTTTCTAACAGCATAAAACAAAAAATTCCATTCCTTGTCATAAACAATTACCCTGCCCTTACTGCCCACAAAGTTTACACCCAATTTTTCAAGCTTGCTGCCCGACAACAGATTTCTACGTAAATTAGGATTATACAAAACATTTTTAAGGATAATTTGATTGAAGCCACCATCTTTACACTTTACAAAAAAATTTACTGTACCCCTTCCCTGAACAGGGCTTTCTTTTTCTCCTACAGCAAGTGACATCTGCATATTTGATACTGGCTCAAAATCTAAAAATAAATTTTTGTCATTACAAAAATGAGCAGTCGCTGCGGTATCAAAAACCCAGCTATTACTTTTACAAAAATCAGATGTATTTGCTTCAAAAATATTTGGAGAAATTTCAATTAAACTTGCTTCATGTTCAGAGAAGGTGCATTTTACATTATTATACTTTAATTCAACATTACTAGATTCTGAAAATTTACTTTTATATTGAGAATTTTTAGATTTAAGTTTACAGTTCGAAATTAAATGACCATAAGATTTACAAAAATAACAAGGACCTATTGATTTATTCTGTTTAAAATTTTTAGTTTTAGAAAATTTACTTGAATTTACATTATCAGAATTAAAAGATTTACTTGGATTACTTAAATTTACATTACTATTGTCAGACTAAACATTTACTTTGATTTACATTACAATTAGCAAACTTTGAAAATTTACCTGATTTACATTTCACTTCTCCAGAAAAAGCAGCATTTTGAAAGTCTCTAGTGGCTAGCTTCAATCTATTCTCCTCCAGCAGAAGCTCAGCTTCAATCTTATCAGGTACAAAATCTTTATCAGGCCACCTGTAGATTGCTTGCACTGTTGACTGAAATTCTTCTGGAAGACTTCTTATCATTTGATAACCAATGTATAGTGGTTGCAGATCATGACCAACTTCGTGAAGCCGCTCGGTTGCTTGTTTCACTTTACACAAAAATAGTCCAAGATTTTCACCTTGCACATATCTCAGGCTAAAAAAATCGTCTAACAGTTGAATAACTCGAGCTCGGGTGGTTGGTTCAAAATGATCTTTTAGAATCTTCCATGCAACTGCTCCATTAGTAGTACCGGCAATCAGGGGCTTGAACTCTGGGCTCAGGGTCTGATAAATTATTGTGTATGCACGGGCTTTGCGCAAACTCAGATCATTTCTTTCCCTCCAAGTTAGTGGTTCAGTCACAGGAACTGTTGTCGCCGCATCCTCCTTTCCCGGAACTCTGCTTTCCTTTGATGGCTCTACACTTTCACCAGCTTCTGCATCCGGACCTTCTATAAATTGCCACGCTCCATAGTGGAGCAAAAGGACTTTCACTTCTATTTTCCAACTCTCCCAATTTGAAGAGGTCAAAAGGGTGACATTCGTCAGCTCCATTTCAAAATCTCGGCCTCCTTCACAGCAATCGGGGAAACTTTCAAAAAGAAAACGGAAAAAGTCCAAAAGGAACACAAAGTCCAAAAAGAGAAAACAGTCCTTGCAGATTTATCACCGGTGAAGTAGAAGGAAATCACATCAAAACAGGTAAACAGCAAAACTTGAAAACTCCATCGAAATTTCCAGGAACGGAAAAAACATCGGCACGACGTCACTTGTCAACAAACATCGTTGAAGAAAACATCGACGCAAAAATCTTCACTTCCACAAGGGCTCTGGGCCCATAACCCTGACGGCCATTTAAAATGGACCGAGCAGAGTATTTGCAGTGGTTTTGTGGAAGGCTTAATTGACAACAACAATTTTACATGACCAAAACTTTTATTATTAACCGAGATGAACTATTTACAGATGTAAATAACATTACGACATCACTTTGCCGTAAACTTAAAAGAACTAAAAATAAAGATGAATTAAGTTACATAATTATGTGCTTAAGCAACATTCGAAAAGAAAAATTGAGATAGAGCAACAAGCCATCGCAATACAAACTATTTATACAAGATTCTGAAGAACCTGTTTTGCATATATCTGTTGCCACTGTAAATACAAACTCTTTTCAACAATACATCGAGATTTATCTGTAACACATACCCGAGACGCTATTGGCCGCGCGGTATGACGTCAAAAATCACTGCCGTTCACGGCAAGTGACGCGATCGCTAAAATCACTGTTACTCGGCTGTTACGCAGTAACATTACTCAGCAAAAGCAGATCGGAAAAGCCAGCTCTCGGATATTGTAAACAAACGTGCTCGGGAGATGACGAAAAACCATACATGCATCTAACTAAGTAAATACGTTTTATTTCTACTTTAAAACTCGTTTCTTTTAAACTTTTAATGCTTATTTAAATTTAAGAAACGTATAGATGCGTAACAACTACTCTTCCATAATATTAAAGGATTTTTTACTTGTGCTCGCTGACTTAGGGTTTTGTGGGGTCGGCTCTTGGACTAAAATTGAAACTAGACAAATTTAAGAGAGAAAGAAAACAAATTAAAAATGGTTAGTGGATGGGTGGGGCGATTGCCTCCTGCCTACATCCTGAATATTATTTGTAGGTTTTGACTTTTATCCAATCTGTGTTCGTACTCCACACCACCACCAACTCTTTCTCTGAAGTGTGATCACAAATTGATTTTGGAATTTAGAATAAAAAATGTCTGACTGTCTCCCCCACAGGTGCCTCCTCCCCCTCCACACTCCCAGACTCCGACGGCCATCGTGTATCCGCACCACCTCCACCAGGCGGCCACCGGTCATCATCCCTCCACTCAACCGGTCACACTGCAGCACGGTGCCTTCCCAACCGGACCGTTCGTGCTGCACCACCCTTCACACCACCTCCACATGCACCCGTTCCACCACTCCCAAACGGGTGCCATGATGACCCTCGTACCGACAAGTGCCGCCAACACCACACCTCAACACTACCTGCAGCAGCCATGACGGTTACAGTAAGTAGCACCCCCTTTTTTATATATATTCAAATTTCAATTCCCTCTCCTTCCCCATCCGTACACACGAATGGGGGACGCTGCTTCCAAATGTAATTTGAAAAATGATTCAAAGAAGAAGGTCAGAGGCGATTTGTTTTTGTTGCATGTTTAGAAGTACTAGAAATATAAAGAAGAATGAAAAAAGAATCCATTATGGGGCCCACTTATCATAGACATGAAATCAGGCTCACTTTTTTAGCTGACGATTTAGAATCTGAGCCTACCCAAATCCAGATATATAAAAATACTTATGTAATAATATTATATTATTGTTATATAATGTATAATAATTTTATTTATTACTTTTCATTACTATTAACCCTTCATATTGATTAAAATGACTTGAACTGGAATGAGCAGTTTTTAAGAAAAAAGTTCCTCCCTACGTGCAACAGCGATGATGGTTTCAGTAAGTAGCCCCCTCCCCTTTTTGAAATATTCACAATTCAGTTCCTTCCCCTTCCCCATTCATATACAGTACCGGACCTCAAATCCGGACTGGTCGGGACAGCGATCGTCCCGGATTTCGGAATTTTCCAGATTTTAGGTCCTCAACCAAAACAATAGTTAAACAGATATGGTACATGCCCCTGATAAAATTTTGCATGCCGTTAAGCAAACTATTTCGCGTATCGCCTACTTAGGCTTAGCGTAAATAAAGCCAAATAGACGAATTACAAAATAAGAATAATAAATAAAAATAAGGATAAGAAATATTTTTAAATACTACTGCATATTCTTAAAAATATTAAAACGTCTTTTGGAAAATGAAAATGCGTTATTGCTCGCGAGAGCCGAGTTAGGCCTAGGAATCGATATCTCGAATCGCCGTGTTAGGTATAAGTAAACAGAGAAAAACAGATTACAAAAACAATCTAAAATAAGGATAAACAATTTTTTTAATACGGCACATCACATTTATTAGCAACATAAAAAACATTTTTTAGAAAATGAAAATCCTCTAGAGCCGCATTAGGCCTAGGAGTTTTATAACGAATTAGACTCAATGAAAATAAACAGAGAAACATAAATTAAAAAAAAAATAATTTATAAGAAATCTAAGGTTGAGGTAGCATTAATATAAATAAAATAAACATTTATGAAAAAATAATAAAACGTATTTCAATGATCTGCTTTCATAAATATATCAGATATTTTCAATTGTTTCATTTTTTTTTTTTTTTTTTTTGGTTTTTCGCGCTGCAACATTTTATGCAATTTATAAAGTTGCATGATTTGGGCCTCATTAATGAAACTTTTTGTTTCCAAACCACGAATCAACTCTTTTGTGAGATCGATGCATTTATCGATAGGAATTTCATCAATATTTTCTTCGATCTCCTCCTCCTCATCATCACTGGCATTTTCGGCCATTTCTGGGTGCAACACCATATCACAAATCTCTCTATTTGTCAGTTCATTGACTATTGGTCCATCTTTATCAATATTTAAGCAATCTGTTATAGCTTCTTCATCTAACAGCTGCATCTTCCCATTAGTAGCTTCTTTAGCGTATTCTAACAGCTCATCGATCATCAACTTTTCTGCAGACACAGAAAATCCACGAAAATCGTTGTTTTTATCGGCAGTATCATCATTTTCCAAGAAAATAAGGCAGGGCCATAATTTATGCCATGCGTGACTTAATGTTTCTTTTGATACACTGTGCCAAGCACTTGCTGCTCTCCACAAAGCGTCTTTCACATTAAAGTCCTTTTGAAAGGCAGTAACGCCAAGACCACTGTTACATGCATCTAACATTTTTCGCATAAATTCAGTTTTGTAACTGCACTTCAATGACCGTATAACGCCTTGATCCATTGGTTGTATCACCGATGTGCAGTTCGGTGGCAAAAACTCTATAAGCACATTTTCTTTAGAATGAATATCTGCAGTTGTATGTGCAGAGCAATTGTCTAAAATCAGAGCAATCTTGCATTGTTCGGGCAAACCTACACTTCAGCAGTGATTCCGAGCTTCTGGCACGAAATGTTTTTTAAACCACTCTTCGAAAATTTCGGCAGTCATCCATGCTCGCTGATTTGCCATATAATGAACAGGTTAAACTTTTACGCCATTTAATGCTCTTGGATGTCGGCTCTTTCCGATAACTAACAGTTTGCACTTATGCGTGCCAGCAGCATTTGCACACGTCATAATTGTTAGACGTTCTTTGAAGTCTTTATAGCCCGATGCAGATTTCTCGTTATTCAATATATAAGTTTTTCTGGGAATGTATCGCCAGAATAACGAGCTTTCATCAGCATTGTACACTTGCTCGGGTGTCAAATTTTCTTTGTCGATAAATTCTTGAAAATCATCAACGTACGATTCGGCAGCTTCGACATCTGCAGAACTTTTTTCGCCTGAAGCTTTCACCAAACGCAAACCATGGCGAATTCTAAACTTGTTATACCACCCCGATGAATATTCACACGGAGTGGCGATTTCCAATTCTTCGTGGAAAATTTTCGCTTGGTGTACAATCATGTTTCGGTCCAAAGGCACATTTTCCATCCTCCTTTGTCGTATCCATTCCATTAACACCTTGTCAACATTGGGCATTTCGATGAATGCAAAGTTTTTCTTTTTGCCATATTTTCTGGCACATCACTTTCGGAAAAGACTTTCAAAATCTCTGATCGCTGCTTTTTTAAATCGTATATAGTAGATTTTCCTATCCCGTACTCATCGCATACATTTTTTACGGGGGTTCGTTGGTCCAGTTTTTTTAGAACTTTAACTTTGTCACTTATAGCAAGTGAACAATGTTTTCTTTTTGATGACATAATTCACCACACAAACAAATAAAAAATAATATTAAAATATCAAAATCGCTTCTAAAAATAAATATTTGCTGACAACTTTTAGAAAAGAATAGCACGTGCGTATCGCTAGAATTGAGAATATGCACAGTACAGTATTATATGAACTCTGTAGTGTTGCCAGATAAAAAACTACCATTTGCGCCCAAGTTTGTTCTGAAACTGTAGCAACGATTTTCCAGTGATAGGGTTTCTTGCCCACGTTCTTTCCTTTATTAAAAAAAAAAAAACTTATCTCCGTTGCTAATTGACGAATTTCTTTCAAATTTTCAGCATGTTACAATAATAGCAAATTAGACCGTGGTACAAATTTTTATTAAAATATAATTAGTTATTCGAAAATTAGGATACCCCTTAAAAACGGCCACTATAGAGAAAAAAAAGGAAGCGAAGAAAAACAAGATATCCATCTGCCATATGTTTTGCTTATTCACTTGTTTATTTAACTGTACGAAGTAGAAAATCAATGTTATCAGAATGAGATCATTAACTTTCAATGGATTAGTTTGTTTTGTTATGCAGAAATAAACCTTGTATGGATTCCCCCCCCCCCTTTTGAAATAAGGAACAAATATTAAATGTTAAAAAAAATGTTAAAAAAATTTAAAGTGGAGGAGAAGGTGTAGTAAAATATGTTTACATATAAATATTATAAGTGTATTGTAATCCCCTTTTAAAAATAATTCTCCCTTGTGGTTATTTATTTTTGGGGGGTGCAATTTCTGTTTTAATGAAGAGTAATTAGTAAATTTGGATTAAAAGTAATGTAAAAACAAAACATTGCAATAAAATTAATGAATTGAGTCCAATTGCTTAGTTTAGAATGACTTGGAACTGTATTATGCACGCACATTGCGCCATCTATGGATAGTTTTTAGAATTTTTTAATCAGAGATCGTCGCGGAATTTCAGATTTCGTTATTCGTTCCGGATTTGAGGTCCGGTACTGTACACACTATACATGAAATTGGGCTTACTGTTTGGAGCCCAAGCCATTCCATTGGAGAATAAAATTATTCAATGAAACTTGCCTCATAAAGGTTCATTACTAATTCATATCAAGATCATGAAATAATGAAGCTTTATTTCAGGTTTAGCCAGACTTAATAACTAAAACAGCTTGATTAATACATAAATATGTATAGTAAGATTGTGATTACCCATGATATCAGCAATTTTTTCAGAAATAAATTATTCTTTCTTCATGAAAAAAACATGAATTCAATAACCTTAACAAAATTTACAAATTAAAAAATATATGGAATTGATATAAAACTAAAAAAGTCAAAATTTGCACCTACATCTGAATTGAATATTTCATTGTTTACATTCGTAAAATATGTGCAGATTTTAGAGAGTTGCGGATTTGAGGGAGTCTACTGTATCTAAATTAGAATTTATGGAGTTAAGATTTCTCTTCTATTGATATCCAAGATGTGAAAACAAGTTATACATACAGTATACTTGAATAAGATTGCAATGATTAGATAGGGGCCCCTTAATTTATCTTTGCCCAATTAGTCATAATCGGGCCCTGTCTAATGCCATCAGAGCCCAAGCCTCAAAGTGTACAATACAAAAAAAATAATAATAATAATAATAATTCAAATAGTTGTTCTTAATTCCCCTCCACATACACACATATTTGAATACTAAAATGAGGATCTGCTTCTAAATGTATTATTGAAAAATGATTTGATTGATTAAAAACGATTTGTTTTCATTGCAAAAACATGTTACGTAATTACTGATGGGACTCTGCATTTTCTTTCTTTTTGCGAATAGCCTATTGGGAATATGCGCGAAGTCTCTCTCTATAAACAAAAACTGCACAACTTAGCTTTTTCTCATGTTTTATGTATTTCCAAATCTGATTTCCGTTTCCTTTCCAGCGTAGCTGACATCAGTGGCCACTGCAAATGAGAACTCGAAGAGGAGATGTGTTTTAAACCGAACTGCATTTAACTTATTACGAGAGATGTTGTACAAATGACACACACAAATGACGAAGAAATTAATTCAGAAAATGGACTGACACATGACTGACGACGTTTCAAGATACGAATAAAAGTGCTTGTAGAAAATTCTAAATAAATTGTTTTACTATTTTAATACATTTGTTTCTCATTTATTTGAGGGAGTCTACTGTATATATATACTTTTTACTTATCTCTTCATATGTAGTATAGGATAAATCTTGCAATTGTTTCAAAAATCGGAAAAAAAAATTGGCAGATTTACACATTTCAGATACAGGAGATTTCGAAAAACATATTTTTAGAAAAAAAAATTTTGCTGTCTGTCTGTAAACGCTCTATCTCCTGAACAAATTGGGATAGAGACTTGAAATTTTGTATGTGCTTAGAATGTAAGAATGGGACGAAGCCTATTTAATATCAGCAACCTCGATGATCCAGAACTAATTTTTTTTTCGGACTCTAGAAAATTTCGTTTTGATGAAAGGTATATAAAAATTTTCGATTTTTTTTTTTTCTTTTAAATTTAAGGTGTGGATGTAAAAGGCAATAAAATAATACAAATTTTGCATATAGAACAAACTCGATCGGATTATGATTTGGCGAGATATTTGTAATTCTGTTTTCTTTGATTTTTCATGACCCTGTATTTCATTCATATTTCAATTCAAAGCTATGTTTTAACTGAAAATGAGATGCCTCATCTGACACAGCAAACTGTTAGTTAATAGGATTATTGTTTTTGGAGTTATAAGGGTGTTTCTTTTATGCAATTCCGTAGTACTTGATTAGCTTGGCATTTTATATACGAAGATTATTAGACGTCAATGGATCTTTCAGGTTTCAGAAGGGAAAGAAATACGGTGCATCTTCTTTTTTTTTTATGTTGATGTGTATCGAGGCGTGGGGGGGTGTGTATGCTTCTGGTTTAGGGACTGGTGTACTTACTTCGACATCTCGTAGAGAAGTCGAAATAAGGGCATGAAAGAGTTCCTTTTTTTAAAGCAATTTTGGTCTTTCTCTGGATTGGTTCAAAAGTGCAAAGAAATTTTTTGGAAGAATAATTGGGGGGGGGGGGGTAAAAATTTAATAATTGGACATTTTGCCTTCTTATTCTCCCTTGGAGTTTGTTCTTGAATTGTTGCACAAAATAGACAGAAACTGAAAAATGAACTTCTATGTATAAGCATCTGATAAAACTATTGTAAATGAAATTGTTCTGAATGTTTTCCTAGAAGGAAATCTTTATTAGACTTTGAAAATTCAAAATGAAAGGAAATTTCTTTTTGGAATAAATATTTTATGCTATTTATACAGCACTTTTGGGTAATTTCTGTGATACTTTTTTTGATTTCTATTTCTGAAGCAAAGATCAATTTAACAATGAGATTTTCTTTCTTTCTTTTTTAAAAAAAGGGGGAATTTAACAGCTGAATTATTCAGAATAATATTTGTTTTGGAAAATTAATGATTGCACTTCACGTAAGTGGATTTGATATATTTGATACATCCTTTAGCATTATTAAAACTTTCTAAGTAAGAAAAAAGCACTCATACATGTAGTTACATTTAATTTTATTCTCTGTTAAAATGACACTTAAATTATAAGAGTTTAGCACCATTGTACTGATGGGAAAAAATTTCCTCCTTTTTTGTCATTTCCCACTTTCATGCCTGACCGTGGGAAATAAGTTCTTCACAAATCAGGGATGGGAACTGCAAAAAAGCAAAAAGACTGAAAATACGCGTGAACGAAAAATTGCACCATATTGTATTCACACGCGCGAATGAAAAATTACACCACAAGTAAGGGGGTACTTTTTGTTTAACGAATAGATGTTATCAGAAGTTACATTCACTGAGAAAGAATTGGAACAATCAAAAAAAGATTGTGAAGCAGGAAAATCTGTTTTTGAAGCAGCAAAAAGAATAATTTGGATGCAGGAAAGTTAGTTTTTGGAACAGAAAAATTCTATCCACCAGTCATTAACTTTCTTTTCTTGTCCATTTGACGAAAATTGCGTTTTAAAGCGATTTTCGACAAAATTTGCCATTTTTTCGCGATTTTTTGGCGAAATTTGCCGTTTTTCGCGATCTTTTGACGAAATGTGCCGGTTTTTCGCTATATTTTGACGAAAGTTACCGTTTTATCACGATTTTTTGATGAAATTTGTCGTTTTTTCGCGATTTTTTGGACGAAATTTGTCGTTTTTTTCGCGATTTTTTGAGGAAATCTGCCTTTTTTTCGGAATTTTGTAACAAAATTAGCCATTTTTTCGCGAATCTTTTGACGAAATTTGCGGGAAATTATTCGTTATTTCACGATTGGGTGATTCTGGATGAAATTTTTTTTTCGGAAATCGGCGGCGAGTGGGGGGATGGGGGGGGGGGTGAGTCCCCTCTCTCCAACGATCTTCGGACAAAATCGACACTTTCCCGCTATCTTCAGACGAAATCAGCAATATTTTAGCAAAATCGGCGATTTATTGCGATCTTTGCCGAAATCGGTGGTTTTTCCACGATCTTTTGACGAAATCGGCGTTTTTTCCGTGATCTTTTGACAAAATATTTTTAAGCGATCTTTTATCGAAAACGGCGTTTTTTCCCGCGATCTTTTAACGAAATCGGCGTTATATCCGGAGTGTTTAGACGAAATCGGCGCTTTCCCGCGGTCTTCAGAAGAAATCAGCGTTTTATCTGCGATATTTGGTGAAATTGCCGTTTTTTCCGCGATCAGCATAGGAAATTTGCGTTTTTTATCGATCTTTTGTCAAAGTTTGTTTACAAAAACATTAACGAAATCGTCGTTTTTCCACGAAATATTGACGAAATGTATGCTATTTCGACGATCCTTTCACGAAATTTGCATTTCTACGTAATTGTTTTTTCCGCGCGCAAAACCGTACAAGTTGGCAACTATGCGGAACTGATAACCCAATTTCAAATTTTCGGAAGAGGATGCCTTAAATTTTCGGAAATTTCGGACGAGAATCACCCCTGTCCGATTTTTTAGTGAAATTTTATTTTTTGCGATTCGTCGACGAAATGTATCGTTTTTTGATAAAATTTACCGTTTTTCGCGTATGTTTCGACAAAATTTTCCGTTTTATCACGATTTTTGGACAAAACTTGTCATTTTTTCGGGATTTTGTAACAAAATTAGCCATTTTTTCGCGAATTTTTTGACTAAATATGCCGGAAATTATTCGTTATTTCGCGATTTTTTAACGAAATTTGCCTTTTTTGCGATTCTTTGACGAAAATTACGCGTTCCGCGGGGCGCGTAAGCTCCATTTTTTTAGCATCCCGTCGCCGATTTTTTGTGTATTTTACGCGCTATAGCGCGTCCGCGGCATCCCTGTTACATATTTCTGAAATCCGCGGAAAAAAGCGGAATTTTCGGGGTGAAAAATCTGAAACTTATCAAAATAACAAAAAAGCGGAAATCCGCGGAATTTCTTAAAATACCAAAAAAGCGGAAAATTCCCATCCCTGACAAATGGAGGAAAACCCAGTGAGTAAGATCAATATGCAATTTTTATATCTTTTTTGTATTACCGAATGAATATCTCTGTCTAGTGCACAAGTGCCAATTTTATGTATATTATGAATTCGTTTTATACAGAGTAGAGAAACAGATGTGAATTGTGATTGGATGACTATTTTAACTATTATGCTGTGTGTGAGTTAACAGTGGAGCAATTTTCTGATTTAATCAAAAAAAGAAAGAAAATCAATAAAATTTGATTTGTTCAATAAATCTGTTGTTATATATATATTAACTCTGTCTGCATCCTTAAACCTTTGAATATTAAGATTATATAACATGAGAAAATAATAATTTTTTTCTCTTCATGAATTGAATACAAGTTTTAAATCATAATGTTTTTTTTTTTTTTATTACTATTATTTATATTTCATTTTCCCTCTCTGATTTTTATCAATCTTTAATGTCTCTTTTATAGTGCCTTCTTAAGAAGGGGGATTTCAGGTTAATTCAAAATCATAATCACTATATTATTTTAACTTAAAAAAAGAGAGAGAGAAAATAAATAATGCATGCAAATGAACTCACAACTACTATTGAATTTAGAGATCAGCTGTTGTTCACTCTCAGAGGATAATATGTTTAATTGGCTATTTCCTTTAATTAGTATTTCCAAATATTCATATTATCTATAACCTTTGCAAAGAAAAAACATTTCTAGTGCATTACATGTTAAAACTTGTCTCCTCTCTCTTGATGGTTTCATATACTTGGGAAATTCAATGGTATTCATAAAATAGCTAACCGAAAGTTTAGTACTGAAAGTAATGAATTTGAAGTAAGATTTCTTAAACTGTCACATGCACAAACATTATTGGGTTTCTACTCTGAGCTCACTTCTCATAGGTTGCTGCTATTATTACTGTCTGTAGAAACACTTATGTTCGGCCTTTACATGTACTCAATTTTGGAATTCTCAGAAATCATTTTGTGTATGGATTAAGATTTAAAATCCCAACGGCTGTGTTTGTTTCGATTTCAAATTCTGAGCATTGAGGAGACCAGAAGCCAAGGGGTACAAGTGACAAAATGTCGATTAGGAGTAAATTGAGTTTAAAGATAATTGATGTATTGACTAAATTGAAATAGGAAACATCTGCTTGTTGCATTCTAATCTTTGAACTCTCATTTCAATAACTGTTTAAAAAAAATAGAGTACAATTTTCTTTAAATGTATAATTACAGTCGATATTGTTTGTTTTCCGAAAAAAGTGGTTTATCTCTATAACTCCCCAAATAATCAGAAAATCACTTATATTTCTCTTCTGAAATCATTTTGTGTATGGATTAAGATTTAAAATCCCAAACGGCTGTGTTTGTTTTGATTTCAAATTCTGAGCATATATATACAACATATGATTATCCTTCTTTTAATCAATCTGTACTGATCTCCTAGTGGAAAGTTTACGTTGTCTTAAAAATTAATAACTCTCTAATTTATAGTTTATAATTATTGCCAATGACTTTCTGGTCATAGTTTCATTAATGGTGATTTAATTAGTAATTGTGTAGATTAATGGGCCTCTTCCCGCTATAGCCAAAAAAGATCCATCATTCCTAAGTACTCACACTGTTGATTAGGGTGGAGCGAAAAAAAATTTTTTTTTGAAACTCAAAAATGGGTAGGTGCCAAAAGTTGCCTTTATATTAGTACATTAACTGCGTGAAATTTTACCGCTGAAAAAAATGGCTTGAGTCTGCGCTTTTGCTCCAAAAATCGAAATTTTGAGTAAAATTTGTCATTTTTTGACATTTTTTCAGGAAAATTAAAAAATTCCTACAGAGCTGGTGTTAAAGTGTTGCTTAGACCTTTATATTTATCTGCTTAACATATTTAAACTATAAAACAATATCTGTAGTCTGTATAATTGGAACAAATCTGACAACTTTTTGTGAAAAATCAGCGTTAACCTCTCTATTGGAGCATACAACGAAATGTTCTTTTGAATGCATTTCTTACCTAGCTGCTTTCAAAACTACTGTGTATATAACTCATAGAGGTGGTTGCATTATCTCACCCGTCCCAACCACCCAATCATCTAGGCCCAGTGTTTTATTTATATATTGAATTGTTACTTTTTTCCCGAAGACGAGTATAAGTTTTCTATATATCAAAGTAATTTATCTCTTCTTTGTATTCACTGACTTTGGATGATTTGGATCATGCTGGTGTGGCCTGCTGCACGTATATTTTTATACCATGTATAACAGAAAAGAAGCTGAGTAATGTATTGCGTATGTTCTTAATTGAACCTATTCAGCAGTCTATTATCTTCATTAAAATTTCTGGCAATTAGTACATTATGATTGGAAGTTCTGTTATCACAACATTCTTTCAATCAATTACATTTTATAAGCAATGATTTGCCTAATAACTGATTGTATGAATTCAATTTCTAGTATGTCATCATTTATTGAACCTATTACATTGAATATATGCTGAGAAGCTAGCTGTTTAATATTATGACGATCGTCACAAAGGATTGCAAACAAAATTTGCGTGTAAAACAACAATATTTCTAAACAAGTTTTAGCATGCTTTATGTCGTTTCCTGTCTTGTTCCGTAGTCTAGTAATTTCTAATAAGATTTTAGATCTATTATTCAGGTGTGTTGTACATTTGGTATAAAACATCCCGCGGTATAAACTTGGATTATACATTTTGTGAGTGAACATATAGACGCTGATTGCCAATCTGTGCTTATATAAAGTGGAAAATTTTATTAACTTTATGAGCTGTCTTTTGTGTGAGATGTTTTCTAAATTCCTATTCCCTATTCTTTCTGTGAAATAGCTTTCCTTATGAATTAACTTTGCAATCTCCGACAGAAATTTCTAGTCTGTTCTGAGTATCTTTTTCTCAATTTGAGAAAATAATTTTTCAAAATTATTCTCTATTTTATATTAAAAAAAAATTGCAATAGGAAGTGAATAGTACGTAGACAAAAATTTTCCTTCTTGATCCAGTGAATCCATGTAGCTTAGAACGTTTTATATCGACTTCTCTAATAATTGACGCAGAGGAAATTCACTGGAGTGGAAGTAGCGAATGACTATACACAATTCTAAGCTTACCCCATGCAAAATGGTTTACAGTGACAAATAAAATTCTCCTAATTTTAAATGAGCACTTATAGTCGATTAGAATCCGTACATTCCCTCATAAAGTACTATGCATTATAACCTTATGGCCAGGACATTTCACCATCAAATGTTGCACATTCATAAAAAGGGGATCTAAAAGTTAATAGGAAATTACCTGGATACGAAAACACTTAGAAAACGGCATAAAACTAATGCAAAGAAAAGGTTATTTACAACAGCGGTTGCTTTAAACATGGAGAACAAATTTTCATTGCAATTCTCTCTGACGATAACCATCACATTAAACAGCTCGCTTCTCAACATATAAAAAATGCAAAAGTAGAATAAATGATGGCATACTTATAGTTGAAATATCTGAAATCATCTTTGAAGCAAATCATTACGTAAAAAAAATACAATTGACTGAAAAAATGTTGTGGTAACAGAACTTCCAATCACTATTCATCAAGTGAATGTAAGTTTGATAAATATAATACATGGCCGAATGTATTATATTTATCACCTGGCTGGGTGGTTGAGACGGGTGAGATAATGCAACCACCTCTATGAGTTATATACACAGTAGTTTTAAAAGCAGCTTGGTAAGAAATGCATTTAAAACAACATTTCGTTGTATGCTCCAATAGAGAGGTTAACGCTGATTTTTCACAAAAAGTGAGCGGGGAATATTATAAAAGATCCCTTTAATAATATTCCCGTACATTACTCTGCTTGTCATTTTTTTGTATAAACTGTAAAAATATACATGAAGATAGTTACAGCAGCATGTGGATGCAAAGAACAGATGAACAAGGTGGGAGCATCGAAAACATGCCAACTTTTTATAAAGAAAATCACAAATCGATGTATAAATAAAACACTGTACTAAGATGATCGAATAGTTGGGTCGGGTGGTATAGGAAATATAGCCACCTCCAAGGCGCATGTCCAAGGTAGTTTTGAAAACAAGAGCTGTATTAAAAACAACAATTCGTTGTATGACCCAATAGAATGGTAATGCTGTTTTCTTACTAAAAATTGTCTGTTTTGCTCCAGCTATAGGGAATAAACATATTATTTTATAGTTTAAATATGTTAAGCAGATAAATATAAAGGTCTAAGCAACACTTTTAAATACTAACCAGCTCTGTAGAAATTTTTTAATTTTTTTGAAAAAATGACAAATTTTACCCAAAATTTCGATTTTTGGAGCAAAAGCGCAGACTCAAGCCATTTTTTTTCAGCGGTAAAATTTCACACAGTTGATGTACTAGTATAAAGGCAACTTTTGGCACCTACCCGTTTTTGATTTTCAAAAAAAAAATTTTTTTTCGCTCCACCCTACTGCACATGCACAAGAAAGAAATTTTTATCCATGTATTAAAACTAAACTAGTTGGATGTGCCAATCCCAAAACTTTTTTCTATCACATACGTACATTTTAATATTAAAAAAAAATTGTTACTCATTTTAATGCTTTAATAATTTTAATTCAATACCATACCAACTTTGATTTCTATCCTAAATTTCTGCTTCAATCAATTAATTGGAGTAAAAACGAATTTCCGTCTCTGCACGAGCCGATGAACAATAGAATGATAGGCAGATTTTTTTTTCAAATTCAGGGAGGACCTACTTGCCTTACCAAAAAATAATCATATAAAAAAAATTTAGTTCAGTTCTAGAACTAACTTCATACACCTTTATGCAGTACGACATTGAAAATGGCATACAATTCGCTATTGCAGCGCCCCTTTCCGGTGGATTTTTTTCAGATTCAGGGCGATCCAACTAACCATAGCCACACACTTACCCAAAAAATTTCGTTTAATTCGATGCATAACTTCATGTACTTTTGGTCGGTACAAGGGCGGCGCCAGAGGGGGGACCGGGGGGGCATATGTCAAAATTCAGTGTCGTCGGGGAAAATATTTTGACTTTTGGATTTCGATCTCGTCAAATTGAGTCAAAATATAAAGCTTTTTGTAACTTAGATGGACTAAACTAAGTCTTTTGGGTAAGAGTCGGTTTCTGAAAGAATGTTGATTCTTGCAGATTGAGTTTAGATAAACCCGATCTTTCAAAAAAGAAAATAAATAAAATAAAATAAAATCCAAATTTCTTAAAATAAAAATCTACAAAGATGATGTAGATTTACTACACGGGATGATACATGAATGACTCTGTAAATGTTTATTTTTTAATAAAAAAAGACAAATTTATACAGAAGTTTTGTCTGTGCTGTCTTGGATGAAATACTGCATCAGGTCGAGCAAGCTGAACCTGACACGACTCGCAGTCTTGATCGGATCGTTTTGAGCCTAATCTTTTGTCGTTGTGGGTCGGATTCCGGTTGACTAACTTTATTTGTTTCATGTTCGGGTTGAATGTTGACACTTAGGTTCTTGGTTCAAGATTAATCGATATCTTGAAAGAATTTACAAAATTTATTTTAAGGTGAAAAACTATATGTTGAATGTTAATGATTTTATGTATGCTGATTTTTTACTTAAAACTGATACTGGAGGTATAGTTGTCGATATATTTTTACATAATTGCATTACAGTATGGATATATTTTTTCATCAGTTACAATTGGGGTCTAGTTGAGATTGGAATATTTGGGTTCAGATCGAAATGTGGAGAAATCGGGCTCAGATCGCATTTCGGGTAGAGTCGGGCATTTTCTTGGGAAATTAAACCCAACTCGACTGCGATTTGAGTCGAATCTGGCTAAAGTTAATATTTTTTTCGGAGAGAATCGGACTGACTTTTATTTTTCGAGTCGGTTTAATTTTAATTGTTTTAGTGTATGGGCCCGTTTCTACCTCATTTCTCAAAAAAATCGCCGAAATGTATTTTTAAATGTAAAATTATATTTGAATGTCAACGAGTGCATATACAGATACATTAATTTTTCTACGTAAAAAATATAATTGATATTGGAGTTATTATAGTAGACTATTTTTCATTATTGCTTTACAAAATGGAATTTTCTTTTTCAATTTTCTTTTTTATTTCGAGGATTGAGTTTGTATTGAATACTTTTAGGTCGAAGTTTGTCGAGTTCGGGTCTTCTACTTTTTAAAAACTGATTCAGGTTGAATGGATATAGAATTAACTAGTTCAAGCCGGGCATAATCCAATCCGCGGGGGATTCTATGCTTGCAAAGTAATTCGTGAATTGAACTATTTTTCCCTTGATTATATATTGTTAAAACAGAAAAATTTGCTTTAAATTTTGCTTTCATGCGTTTTAATTTTGCCATTTCTACCCCCCCCCCCCTTCCCGCAAAAATACAGAAAAAACACCAATTACTTGAAATACTCACACCTAAAGCAACATATTCGTCAAATTATATGGGTATTCTGGCAACTGTGCTGCTTAGTACATCTTCGTACCGAAACGGAATTTATAGATCTCTTTTCTATACTAATATTATAAAGAGGAAAGATTTGATTGTTTGTTTGTTTGTTTGAATTGAATAGGCTCCGAAACTACTTGACGGTTTTGAAAAATTCTTTCACCGTTGGAAAGCTACACTATTTCCGGTGAACATAGGCTAATTTTTAATTGATTTATTCAAATATTTTCCTTAATAATTCAAAATTTCATTATTTTTCATACAGAATCAATTAAAATTTTTCCGATAAAAAATAACCATTTTCTTTCCCGTTGCCAAAAAAATCAAAATATGGAAAATAATTTCTCCTCGGCAATTAATTTTTAGTTGAACAGTATCCACGTGAAAAATTAAAAAAAAAAAAAAAAAAAAAAAAAAAAAAAAAAAATCAAAGGAAAATAAATATGACGTCATTTATTATATTATCGGAAGTTTTGTTTGCACAGATATCATATACACACCGAAGTAACTAATGGACACTAAATTAATGTTATTTTGTCTGGCATGGCAACCCGAGTATTGTTATTTAATTATTAATAAAATGTTTTTTTATTTCCTTTCTCTTCTTTAAAATTATGTAAACTGTTTTGTTCTATACTTATTATTTAAATACTAATTGTTATTATTTTTTAAATAATTTAAATATATATATGAAACTGGTATTCGAAAACGATTTTTCCGCCAAATTAGTCAAAAATTATCGATCATATAATTATCGATCTTTTAGATCATAAATCCGATTACAGAAAATTAGTCAGATTATTTAATTAGAAGTTATTAAATTTATGTTTTTTTATTATGAAACAGATGAAGAAAAGAAAATTTACTATTGCTGCCCGACTGGAGAATTAACCTTGATGTTATTTTAAAAAACTATTGAAATGGCGAATTTTTAATTATTTGTTTACGTTTTTTTTGTTTATATTATTGCAAACATTTTTCCACTTTTATACACGCATCACCTTGGCGTGATTTTTTTTTATGATGCCAATTTGGAGAACACTGCGTTTTCAAATACCAATTACATTTATATTACTCTCAGTGGCGTAGCTAGCGGGGGGCGGAGGGGGCGGTCCGCCCCGGGTGTCACCCTCTAAGGGGTGACACCCGATCTTTTTTTGCAAGTAATCTTAAAAGTTCTGGAAAAGAATTTTGAATTAAAATTAAACTTCTTGCACATGACGTAATAGAGTTCCTTTTCTTTTCTTAGTGAATATGAAATTTTATACAGATTGGTGTGTCTAAATAAGATATATGCATTAGGGAACAAAAACCAACCTATCCGACGAGTGGGTAGCTAATGCAAAAAATGAAAGAATTTTCTTCTATATGTAACCATCACATTGACAAATGCGGACTATGGGTTGGGTAATAAATCACTCCTGTTTTTTTTTTTTTTTTTTTTTTTTTTGGGGGGGGGGGGGGGTGGGGTGGGGGGGGTGACACCATTGTGGCTGGGGGGGGGGGGACACCGCCCCGGGTGTCACCCATCCTAGCAACGCCACTGATACTCTTATTTATTTTCTATTATTTTAAAAAGGAAATAATAATAATAAACTAAGTCAATAAATAATTATGGAACAAAAGAATTTATATAATTTTAAAAGAGAAAAGAAAAATAATGAAATAATTTACTCAAAAATAATCAACTATTACCGGATTACCACGTGAGGCATAAAATCGCAATTTGCTGCAATCGCGCCAACGGGATGCGTAGATGACACCTGCCCTACATATTATTGGCAATATTATTGTTTATACAATTTGTTTATATAATTTTGTAATACTTGATAATCCCATCGACCATTTGACATTAAATTTGTTATACGTAATTGTTACTTCATCAACCAATTTTAATTCGATGTTTATTTGTATTTCTATTAACATTTTACTGATATACCATTGATGTAAGATCCACACTTGGCAGAATGCCCAGCAGATTCCATTCAGACTTTAGGGGGAATAGCCTATGAGGCCGAAATTACTTCTACGTAGTTTTCATTTTTATTCTGAGTAAAACTTTATTTTAAATTAAATAGATTGTTCTCCTTCTATCTATTCTCGGAATAAGCCTTTCCAAAGTATATATTTCCCCTACATTTTCGTGAATTTTAATAAAAGCATGTCTGTTTTTTTTTTTTTTTTTTTTTTTTTTTTTTTTTTTTTTTTTTTTTACATTTATATTTATGGCTAAAACGCAGATTTAACGATTGCTTGGCATCTGATTTAGCGGCTATTCGAGAAATTCGCCAATTCTAACAACTTAAATATTCAGGGAACATGTATGTCATATACTCACTGGGATTTACTTGGCGCCAAAATGGCGTTATTTTGCCTAATATGGTAACCCTGATATTGTTGTTTATATTTTGATAAACTGTTTATTTACATTAAATTATCTTTTTTCAAATTATATAAAATGTCTTTTATTCTACAGTTATTAGTTTTTTAAAATTTAATATATTTAAAAAATGTTTTATTTATTGTTATTTTTTTAAATAACAGAAAAATAATTTAAAAATGTATATGTAAGTAGTATTCGAAAATGAGGTTTTCGCCAAATTGACGTTGGAAAAAAAATGTACTAAACTCTGATTATATATGATATCTGAGCCATATTCATATCCAATACATGCAAATAATATAAATAAATAATATACACAATATTATAAAGAAATAATTTTAAAAAATCGCCAATCTAGGAAGTTTTAAAATCACGCCATGCAGCCGCTATTTCTAAAAAGATTAAGTTACGCTATATTGCGAGGGAAAAGTTATTAAGCTAAGTTTAATAATCACACCTTTAAATAATCTTTTTTATTATATTTGACTTTTTATAACGTATTTTAATGTAACAAAATTACAATATAATATTTAAAAACAGATAATTCAATGACAGCAACAAAAAGGTATTCGCCAAAAAAATTCGACATATCTAGGGTATTTAATAAACAAACTCATCTCGAGATGGTATGAATCTACCCATTTTCGACATGGACTCGCTCTTTTCGCCCATGCGCAGTTCTGTCCAGGTTCCTATCAAACGTGGTCCATCAGCAGTAATTTATTGATTCTTTGGTTATTTAAAATAAAAATCATGTCCATTTGTATAATTTGGCGAAATTGATCGACGGAATAATCAAGTAGTCGAACAAAAAACTATCGTCAAGCTATAACATTAAATGCCAATAATGGGTGATCGTAAATTTCACATTTATTTGGGGACAAACATGAAATAAGTCTGGTACATTTGTAACAATATCGTTTCTAGCACTTCTAATGTTTGACACTAAAAATCATAATGGAATCGATTACAGAAGGTAGAAAGATGCAAACTAAAGACTTATTTTTCTACAAAATTTATCATCAAGATTATTCTGATTTAACGGCTACATGTTAGCAACTGTTTTATAAAAGGAAGAGGCAGTGAAACTGATGTAATTTTAATGTTATTCAAATAATACAGCTTTAAAACATACTTTTTATGCTTCATTGTTCTACTAAATATATAAGTGAAACACCCTTCTTCGTCTGCCACCCCCCACGGAGGGCATCCTTTCCTTAGGGCCTATATCCCACGTGTAGATAAATGGCCGTCATAAATACAAACAAACAAAAACTTTTCTTTATCTGTCAATAATTCTTTACATTTTTTACTCTATGTATTCTTGCTGGAACAGATTAAGGTAGATAGGAAACTACAGTAGACCTACTAGAAGAGGACGTTTATTAAAAAATGTAACATGAAATGACATTGTATGTAGGCTACCAGAACTACACATAGTGCAAGTTCAGATGTCGGGATTTTAAGAACTAAGAAATGATAATGTACAATCCGAAAGTTAATAGAGTTTGATAATCAATCTCACTAATCATTGCAATGCCCTCTAATGTAATAGTGTGATGACTCGAGAACATTTTGATTCCTGTTGTCATAACGGTCTCATGGTCATACGAAACTCTACTATAAATGATAAAATAAAAGAGATGGTGCTTAATTGCCCAAATTTTCGCCAAGACTTACAATAGTACAATATTGCAATGGCGTTGGCAATGATTTTCAGCAATACGGAAGAACATTCCAGGGTGGTCTATACTGCTTTAAAATAAAATTTTTAAATCACCATTTTTTTTTTTTTTTGAGTCAAGGTTCGTTTGGAAATATGGACCAGCGAAGCGGGCATAGCCTGCTAGTACATAAATATACGTAAAAACCAGAAATCTAAGATCAAAATTTTCGAAAAAATGTCCAATCAGAAGGCAGAAATCGATTAAAATAATAGTAAAGTCTCTTCAAATCATAGGGATATTTCGGCACTGTTGCGACTAAATCAGGGCGAGAAATTTTGGCCCCGCAGGACCTTCTAACCCGCGGTTAGACCTCCTATATAACCCGTGGTTCGGATCAGTGATATATTTTTAATTGCGGGTCGCTTTTCGCCGATATTAAAATAACGCACTTTTAGATTTCCAACTATTTTACAAGTTTTCATTTCATTTACATTTATCTTTTGTTTTTAATTTGGGAATTTTGTATTTGAGTTTTTGTTTCAGATTTAAATTTTGTATCTTATAAAAATTTGAAACATCGCATTTTCTGCATTCGATCAATATATACTCTAATACAAAATGGAAAGTGAAGATGTCTTTCCCATTGTTTTTACTACTATAGCTAATTATCTGCTTTAATTTACACATTTTTTCGAAAATATAGAAAATTCATCAATCTAATACTAAAGCTACCTGAAATCCTCCATTATCTAAAGTTGCATTTTTTTTTAATCAAAGGACTGTTCAGTTTACTGAGCAGAAACGCATTGCTTTAGATTTTTCTATTAGAATTAGCACTTATTTTTCTCTATTTTCTCTTAAAATAATGAAAAGTGCGTGAACCGAATTTCAAATTTCTTTTAAAATTCTACAATCAAAATACTAAAATTTTATCAAGTAATAGAAAAATCCCTTCCAATAACATGTGCGTTCCGGTAACTTATTGTCTGTATATTTTATTTTTGGCGAAATGTTTTTTGAGAGTGTATAGAATAATAATTACATTTTCTCAAAAATGACAAATTTAGAAAATAATGAAGAAAGTAAAATACGATATTTATAAAATAATATAAGGTACATATTTCAAAAATTGTAGTTCGACTATTTACTGTCACTCCATGCAAATAAAGAAAACTAATATTTATTTCAGCAAAGTGTTCAGATGGAACGAAAAAAGATATTGAAAAAACTTCAATTTTTTACAAATTTTGTTCTTAGCAAGTATGCTGTTCCTTTATACTTGTATTCTTACTTAGATTTCAATCTACCATGTTTATACCGCAGAAAGCAGCTGCAATTATCTAAAAGGAAATACATGCCTGTCTGTTTTCACTAGTTTTCAAAATCTGTTGAGCAAGTTAATATAAAACAAACTTTTTGACTACTGAAATGATAAAGTGATTGATGAATAATGTTATTTAGCTTCACAGACGTATTCTTGCTTAATGGATGTTAATCTTAATGTTACGATAGAAATTAAAAAAGAAAAGAAAAAGAAAACACCTGTAATTGTGATAGACCGGAAGGATATTTCAGAGTTACATAAATGCAGTACTCTGTTTTCGACAATTGTCCATTGACCAGAGATATAAGAAGTTAAATGTTTTCCCTGATCTAGTATTTTTATTTTAAAATATCGAAATAAGATTTTTTAAATTGTTATTCGTCTGTTTAGTGCTTTTTTTTTCTTTACAAGATTTATATAATTAATCAGACAGTAACCGTAAAAACAATACTACAATGAATTTTTAAAGAAAGAATATGACTATGAAAAAATGGAATTTATGGCTCTGCAAATTTTGCATTATAATTATCATTTCTTCTAATTATAAATATTTCATGAATTCCTTCTTTTTTAAGAAGATATCAACTTTAATTTGTCTCTGCTGTATATAGAAAGTTTCAAGACTTTTTTAAGAGTAAGTCCAAATGATTTCTTATTTATTTGTGTTTATATGTGATTTGATATTTTTACCCGAGTGTTTTAATTTTAAAACTGCTTAGAATTCGTACTTTTGATGATAATAATAATTTAACTAAAGTTAACAATTATGGAAATTTTATATTTATATTTTTCCATTTAGCAATACATAGAGTACAGCTTCGATTACCCTGACCGGTCGGGACCTCGGCCGATCTGGTTAATGAAAAATACGGAAAAAAGTTGAAATCCCTGTCGGCTTGGCCTACAGGCGGAGGTAGATTTCGAAGTTAAATGCTCATTTCAAGAACAACAACGAAAAAAAAAAAAAAAAAAAAAAAGATAAACCCAGTTTAACAACTTTGGTCGCTACTGAAAAATTTTTAATTTCATTTTTCTGTAAGAACTGGTTTTATCAGGATCATCTTAAGAGAAATTCGGATCAAATACCCATTTTGCCAACATATTTCGAAATATATTTTGACTTTATAAAAAAATCGACCAATACGGTACATTATATAGTTCCTAAATAACAAAACTGTCAATTGAATGCGTTTAATGGTAAAATTAAATTTAAAAATGAGTTATCAAGAAACCAATTTGTTACTTGAATACATCTTCAATTCTTTAATCATAATCACTTTGGGTAATTTTGTGCAAAATATCCACTTTGCCAGCTTTTAAAAAATATATTCACCTTTATCAAATAACCGAACAATACGGCACATTACACAGTTCCTAAATAAGAGAACCTATCAACTGTGTACGTTTGAGAGCAAAACCGAATTTAAAAATGAGTCAGAGAAAACGCAATTTGTTATTTGAATACTTCAATTTTTCAATCACGAACGCTTTGGGAAACTCTGTTCAAAATACCCATTTTCGCAGCCTTTTTTGAAATATATTCTGCCTTTATCAAAAAACTGGCCAATACGTCACATTATATAGTTCCTAAATAAGAGGCACTGTAAATTGAATGCGTTTGAGAGCAAAAATGGATTTAAAAATGAGTCAGAAAAAACGCAATTTGTTATTTGAATACTTTCTCAATTTTCAATCACGATCACTTCTGGAAATTCTGTTCAAAGTACCCTTTTTTCAGCTTTTTTTAAAAAATGCTCTGCTTTTATCAAAAATCTGGGCAATACGTCACATTATATACTTCCTAAATAAGAGGATCTGCCATTTGGATGCGTTTAAAATCAAAAATGAATTTAAAAATGAGTCAGAATATAAGCAGTATGTATTTGATCTATTTTTTCCAACTCCTATTTTTGTTTAATTTATTTTTGCTATAAGAATTGGTCATATGAAAAACTTGTCAATGTAAAAGATGTAGATATTAATGAGATGGTGTAAATTAAATTTAATTAAATATGATAGTTTAAGAATTGTCGAAGTTATGGATTTTTGACTTTTTTCACTTTCCTTTTGGTTTTCGTTTTTAATTTTTTTAATAGGTAAGAAATAGTCCTATCAAAAACTTGTAAGTACAAAAGTTTTAGATAATTTTGAGAACAATTCTAAAAAAATTAGTTGGATTTGATATCTTGATGATTGACGAAGTTATGATTTTTTTTTTTTCAAAAGCCATGTTTTTTTTTCACCCCTTGAGCCCATTTTTAACTTTACCAAAAATCTATCATGCATAAACTTTTGATTCAAAATGAATATAATGATACATGAGAAAAGAATATAATACATCAAGAATTGCTATGACGGCAACTTGACTATAACTCTCTCTCTTTCTTTTTTTTTTTTTGTTCCTATGCGATTTCGTTTTAGAAGATTTTACTGTGTGGCATTTTTCTGATTTTTTAAGTCTCCAATACATGAAATAAGGATTAAAGATAACTAAAACATATACATGCAAATAGATATTCATTAAAAATAAGTAAATATTGCCGCCTAGAACACTTCTAAAAAAGGCAAAAATTCATATATTGTAAAAATAAAATCTGATTGGGCAGTTTTTTTTTTTTGGGGGGGGGGGGGTTAATATTAAATATGTATATATATATACAGTGGAACCTCGATCCATCGTTTTTCAAGGGGTCAGGGGGAAAAAACGATGAATGCGGGAAAACGATGAATGCGGGTTAACTTCAAAACACGAAAAAACACCATGTTTATGCATTACAAATAGAAGTAATGCATACAGTATGCTAATTTGTTGCTTACTGAATTGTAAACGAAATAAATTGAAGTTATAGAAAATTGATATTTATTTAATAAAATCCAAAATTTTGTTTGACTTTTCGTTCATTATTATTTTGTTTTAATCAAAAAACAAATTTCCAATGTATACAATATTTTTCTGGTAATTTTCTGTCATTTCATATGTATATATAAAAATTCGCACAGTTTCAAATGCGTTAACTGCATTAGTCAGACTTGCACTGCTTTATCAGCATGAACTTTATCCTGTTCGCCATTATTTTCATTTTTTGATTTATAGCGCATTTCTCCTATGTTTAAGACACCACATGTCGCAACATCTTAATCAATGAAAACATATTCCCATCCTCTACTATATGCCATCATTCTACATCTGCATTATTGTCACCATTATCAATAGAAACTGCAAAAATGAGATATTTTAGTGTAAAAGAAGTAATTCCAGTTTGTGTGGATTCGCATGAATTTCAATTTCGTTTCGATGAGGAGAAAAAATTTTACAACGATGAATGCGGGAAATTGACTTTCTGAAGAACGATGAATGCGGGTTTCGTTAACATTATTTAAATATAATCTGTGCAGGGACCGTAGAAATAAAACGATCAATGCGGGAAAACGATGGATGCGGGAACGATAGATCGGGGTTTTACTGTATATGTATGTGTATTTCCCAGACCGTATAATCAGGCCAACTTTTTAGCTCACAGGCTATCATAGCCTGAGAGCTTATGTGCCCGTCCGTTCTGTATGTATGTGCGTTCGTGCGTAACGCGATAACTCATGATAAAAATATCGGATCCACTTGAAATTTTGTATATAGGTATATCCTGATAAGGCGCTTCCCTGATTAGTTTTTGGAGTTCATTCGATGTGTATAAGAGGGGGAACAGGGGGCTCATGCCCCTCCCCTTAATGGATATAAATGAGTTTTTCATGCAGAATTAAGTTTTTGTCCAAAATTTAGATATAGGATCATTCTGATGAGGCGATTCCGTGACTGTTATTATGTGTTCATTGAATAAGTATAAACAGGGGGAACGGGGGGCTCATGCCCCCCTCTTAATTGATATAAATGGGTTTTTCATGCAGAATTAACAGTTTTTGTCCAAAATTTAGATATAGGATCATTCTGATGAGGCGATTCCGTGACTGTTATTATGTGTTCATTGAATAAGTATAAACAGGGGGAACGGGGGGCTCATGCCCCCCCACTTAATTGATATAAATGGGTTTTTCATGCAGAATTAACAGTTTTTGTCCAAAATTTAGATATAGGATCATTCTGATGAGGCAATTCCGTGACTGTTATTATGTGTTCATTGAATAAGTATAAACAGGGGGAACGGGGGGCTCATGCCCCTTCCCTTAATTGATATAAACGGGATTTTCATGCAGAATTAACAGTTTTCGTTCAAAATGTAGATATAAAATCATTCTGATGAGGCGAGTCCGTGGCTGTTATTAGGTGTTCATTGAATAAGTATAAACAGGGGGAACGAGGGTTCTAATGCCCCTCCCCTTAACTTGCATAAATGGATTTTTCAATCAGAATTGTCAGATTTCGTTCAGATCTCTGAATAGTTTTGGAAGTTTTTAATATGATAAAGCATGTACTTGATAGTTTAGGAAGTTCAATGATTAAGTATAAAAAAGGAGAAAGGGGAAAGCTGTTTCCCCTTCTTAATTTTTTTTTTTTTTTTTCGAACGGAATAAATGAAAATACAAGGCTGTAATGTACAATTAGTATGCGTAGCCTGTGAGCTCAATGCCATCAGTTTAACTGGGCAATATTCTTTTTATTAAATTTTATGCCGACCGGACCTTTAATCTATTTAGTATAAACCGGGTCGGGCATGGGCCTAACCCTAAATTTTTGCCCACGCAGTTTTTGAGGCCCCAGATCAGTACCCGGGGACCTGTAGCATATATTATGAACTTGGCCCCCCTGTCGGGGATACAGTGCCACCCCGTCGGGTAAATTCTGGCGCCGCCCTTGGGTCGGTACAGTATTGAAAATGGCACAAAAATCGCGATTACAGCGCCTCCTTTCAGCAGAATATTTCAAAATTGAAGGAGGACCTGCTTGCCACAGCCAAAAACATTCACAAAAAATTTGGTTCAATTCTATGCATAACTTCATACACTTTTTGATGGTAGAATGGCGACATACACACAGACAGACACACGGACAGACAGATATTTTGTAAAAACATGTTTTTTGGAATCTTTGGCTCCTAAAAAACGTGTAAATCCGTCGAAAACCGGAAGTCGCAAAAAAAATTTCGATTACAATACTTTCTTCTATTGAAGGTGGAAGAAAGTAAAAATAATGATTATGACTACAAAAATTAAATTTGAGTCATTTAAAAACTAAAATCTTTAATTTATGACTAAAGTAAACAGGTGCTGTAATTTTTTGTAATGGATTTTTGAAAGAAATGTGTTATATTTTATAAATATAGTGGGTGGAACCCGTCAAAATTCGACTAAAGAAAATCTTTAAAAAAGAACTGTTCTATTTATTTATAATAAATTTGCAAAACTACTTACAGTAAAAATACATCTTATATCGATCCGTCTAACTCTCAAGCAAATATTACTTTAAGCTAAAAAACAGAATACTATAAAACTCAATTATTCAAATTATTAAACGAAATAAAACCGAAATTCACTGGATTTTATGACAGACGATGTTTTAAAAACAGTATACGCATTTTTAATTTCTATATATATATATATATATATATATATATATTCAATTTTCAGAGAAAATGGAGTACTTCTTTTGCCTCAGTTACAAAATTGGTATTAAAAATTATATAAAAAAATAATATCACAAAATTTAATTGAGGCACAGCTTTGAAACAAATTGCATTTAAAAAGTACATTTTTTTTAAAAATCTATTTGACGATGTAAAAATCTAAAATGTACAATGTTTAGAAATGTTAAATTTACAGTAGTGAAAATTTCAAAACCAAAATCACAGGTCAAAGAGTTGCGCATTTTAATTTCTTTTTTTATTTTAAAGAGAAAATGGAGTGGTTCTGTTGCCATAATTACAAAATTGATACTAAAAGCTATAAAAAATTAATATGTCAAGAATAAATTGAGGTACAGCTTTGAAACAAATTGCATTTAAAAGTAAATTTTCTTTCTCAATACGACGTTATAAAAATTTAAAATGTGCGATGCTTAGAAGTGTAAAATTTGCAGTAGGGAAAATTGCAAAACCAGGCGGAAAGTGTTGCCATTCGCAAACTGACGTATGCGTTACGCACAGATACGTTTGACCTTTATAATATAGATAGATGGATACTATGAAAAGTGTTAGGTGAGACAAAAGGGGAGAGAGGTGACTCACAGAAGAATACGGCGAGGAACTCTTGCTCCTCGATCAGCATGAAGAGTATATCCCGGTTCGCATTTTCAGAAAGAATCACGTTTTGAGCACCTTATCGCTAGAACAACGATTGACGCGGAGTTGAAGTCAATGCTACGCACCCTTTCTTGTTTGTGACGTCAAACGCCTAGCGAATAGCAACCCTTCCTTCTGCAAAGAGATCGCGCTGATTGTTCGTTTTTCTGTAAATGTTATCAAGCAAAGACTATAATATGAGGAAATGTTATTCACTGTTGTTTACAGTTACAACATAGTTTAAAACAAAGAGCTTTTTCAGATTAAAATGTTTTAAATGTCACAGAACATCTAAACATAGTTTTTTTTTCCTCAATTCAAAAATATTATTTCCTTAACTCGCTATGTTCGAAGAAATTGAGAAGTTAATTAAAAACAGTAGTAAAGATTCTCTTGTAATAAATGTAATTCTATTAATCATATGTTTTATGACACATTTGAACTTACAAGGAAGGTCTCCATAAGGGCATACTCAGAAAAATCTGAAAAAATTACAGAATGTTCATCTCATATAGTTATATATGTTTATAAAAAAAATTTCGGCGGAACCTCCTTATAACGTCCGTAAAAAAATAATAAAAATTTCGTTTATTTGGCGATTTATCTCCGGTTGGCGAAAAAACGAAATTTTGAAAAATACGCTTTTACGCTTCGAATACTTTTTAAAGAAAAAACTTTCGATGTTCAATTTATTTAAATAAGTTTAGTTTTGCATTTTTACTTTAAGTGTAATTTTGTCATATACGTTTATATGTACTTATAACAAAATGAAATTAATATATTTTATCATTTAAAACACAATTTAAATTGATTAAAATTGTTCCAAATGGAAAAATACACTGTTAAAAAACTGCTGCATTTTGTTGCAAAGCACTCCCTTGCTTGCAACTTGCTTGTATAGAAAACGGTTACTTGTCCGTGAAATGGAGCTTTCTCATTGGTTGGAATAGAGATATTATATACAAGCGGTGGAGTGCGTTGCAAGAAAATGCAGCAGATTTTTAACAGTGTATGACACGGTCAATTCACCGTGCTATGGAGCATTCTCATTGGTCAGAAGAGAGATATTCTATAAAAGTAGTGGAGTGACGTTGCAGTAAATGCTGCAGATTTTTAACAGTGAAGTCAATTAAAATCAATTTTCAGATTCGTTAAAATCGTCTGCTTTTGGCGAGGAAATGCACTGTCCGCCAAATCCCGCGTCGCTTTCAGCTTTTCACGCCAATTATTCCAAACTATTTTTTTTTTTTTTTTACATATCTAATAATGTAATTCCGCCGCTAATTTTCACTGATCCTTTATTACCTACATGAGTAGTTTAATTCGTATTTTTTTCAAAAAATTCTGAGTAGGCCCCCAATGGAGACCTTCCTTGTTAGTTTGTTTTGTGTTTGGCGATGCAGCTAGCTGAATGTTCTCGCTTTCGCCCACTCGCCAAGGCTGGTGCTCAAAACGTGATTCTTTCTGAAAAGCTCCCGGTTCACGTTCTCGATCTATTTCTTCTGCTTCGTCAGCCACTCCAGAACACCCTGGCTGTTCATCAGGTCGCCTGAAAAAACAGATCAGCATTTAACCCTTTAAAATCTGACCTACAGGTGGAAAAAGAAAAAACGATTTCCTGTTTTTGTGGGCCTTAATATGCCACACTACTGATTGAAAAAGGCCCGGATGATAATGTAAAGTTCTTTTCAACGTTCTCACTCAAATTTTAAGATTTTTTTTTTTTTTTTTTCATAGGATAGCTGAAAACGATCTGCAACCGGCCTAGTTTTTATTTTTTCGATTTTGGTGTCATATTTAAAAAAAAAAAAACTAACTTTCAGAACCGGTGTGAACTGGTTATGAAATTGAAACTATCCTAATGTAAAAAGAATAAACCAAAATCGAAAAAGTAAAAAACTAGGCCGTCTGGGGATCGTCCTCAGCTATCCTATGGAAAAAAATCACACCATATTATTAAAATTTGAGCAAGGTATTTTAAAAGAACGCTCCCATAGACTTTACATTATCATACGGGTCTTTTTCAATCAGTAGTGTGGGCTCTTAAAGCCAAGCCTGCAACCACACAATTATGTAGATCCTTTCTTCACAAAGTCAAGTATTATTATTGTCAAATATTTTTTTCAATCAAATATGATTCTAATAATTTGGTTTAAACACCAAGACTTTTAATTTCTATCCAAAATCTCTAAAGTTTAAATCTTCCAAGGTCTTAAAGGCTTAAATAATGATAAAAAATGTCAAGCAATACAAGAAAAGTAACTAAATAGTGACTAAAAATTAATCAAAAATATTGACATTGCTTTTCCTTAGGCACAATTTTTTCTGTTGTGTTACCTCTTGTAAGCCCTTTGAAGACGTTGTTCTTATGTGACACTATTAAAAATCGGCACCAAACTTAAACCGTTTTAAAAGATAACGGCTATTTAAGACTTAATAAGCTTGTAACGGTTACTGGAATGTTACCTATGTTTGTATTCTACAGTATTCACTGCTGCTTCACTCGGTCAAATGCATTAATATTAACCTGAACAGTCTTTACGCAGTTAAAACAAAAACAGGAGCACATTTGTTTTGTCAGCTTCCTCGCAATTTCAATTTTGTGCATACAATGTCTACCTAACCCTTTCGGTTCATGTAATAATACATGTCTTTTAATGTGGTGTTATTTTGGTTTAAAAAAAATACTTTTGATAAAATGCAAAATTGATTTTGCAAAATGACACGAACAAATGAAGAACATTTATTGAGACAATGTAATTGTCCAAATAAAAAATATAATTATATTAATCCTCATATGAACCATATTGTATCCTATTAAGTACTTAATTTAAACACAAAGAAAACATTCTAAAACAACTGTTATAAATATAATATTATATGTTGCTTTTTTACTCGACATGCACGAGGAACAAAATGACAAGAACGGAACAGATTTCTTTATAGAAATAATACATATCATTTGGGGTTTATTAATTTTAAAGCAACATAGTTTACATAGGTTTAAGTCTGTTGAGAGTACAAAACTTGTCATACCTTCAAAATTTCAGATTTTTAATTCTGCTTTCGAGTTATGCTGAAAGATTTAACCATCTTCCATTGTATATGGTGCCGTATACTAAACCAAACGTTGTTCATATGATTTAGATTTATGGCAAATCAAGTCTTCTTTATCTTCAAGTCACTTTTTGTGACTTTTTCTGAGTGAATTTCGGTATGGGCTTACTGAAAATTTTGTAAAAGTCGGCAATTTTTTCACTCATGTTCAGCAAATGCCATTCTAACATGCAATCAAGGTTATGTCTATTTTGTTTATTCAATTAGAAAACTAATTATAAGCATATCTGTTGAGGCCCAAACCATTAGGCAGTTTCCATTGAATTCATGCATGGAAACAACCATCTGGAATATTGAAATTAAACTTCTTTTCAGCACTGAAGATAATTTTTGGCCGATTCAAGTATTTCTCTACAAGTAGACATAGTCTAAGATCCGGCTGCAGAATCAGTGTACCCATCGAGTGTTTGTTGAAAACCAAATTTTTACACATATTTATGATTAGGAGAATTTATATCTACTAGGTTGCCTATCAAAATGTGGCCGCTAGTATTTTTAATTAAATTATTAATAATTCATAATCCGTAAGAAATTTCACTGACTTGTTTTTTCAATAAAATGTCGTCTACTTTACGGCAACATCTATAAAGACTCTGAAAAATCATGGTTGCCTTTGCGCACCTGGCCGCACCTCTTCGCAGCCAGGTAGACACAGGTATGATTTTGTTACATTTATACACCCACAACGTACATTCATAATTTATATATCAAATTAAAGCTAATTTTTTTCTATTTATTATTATATACGGTTGCCTAATTAAATCTGGCCGCAAATAAGGGTTGCTGGCTGTTAAATATAGTAAATATTAAAAGTAGAGTGAAAGAGAGCTAGCGCGTAACACCAGTAGTCAGACGAGGATAGCGATTGCCAGCTGTCGGACGGTTTAAAGCCATTGCGCATGCGTCAGATGCTAGTGTTCTCAACGGATCAGTTGCGACTTTTATTCTAACAAGGAAGGTCTCCATACGGGCATACTCAGAAAAATCTGAAAAAAAATACAGAATGTTCTTCTCATATAGTTATATACGTTTATAAAAAAAAATTTCGGCGGAACCTCCTTATAACGTCCGTAAAAAAATAATAAAATTTTCGTTTATTTGGCGATTTATCTCCGGTTGGCGAAAAAACGAAATTTTGAAAATATGCTTTTACGCTTCGAATTAGCGTTGCAAAGGTTAGAAAAAAGCCGGTTTAAACCCGGGAATAAACCGGGATTTTAGAAATAAACCTGGAAAAAACCCGGAATTTTTAGGAATAATTCGGTTTTTTGGGAATAAACCCGGGAATAAACCTAGTCTATTGGAAATAAACCCGGGAATAAACCGACTTTTTGCAATTCTACTTCGAATACTTTTTAAAGAAAAAACTTTCTATGTTCAATTTATTTAAATAAGTTTAGTTTAAGTAATTTTAGTTTTGCATTTTTACTTTACTTTAAGTGTAATTTTGTCATATACGTTTATATGTACTTATAACAAAATGAAACTAATATATTTTATCATTTAAAACACAATTTACATTGATTAAAATTGTTCAAAATTGAAAAATACACTGTTAAAAATCTGCTGCATTTTGTTGCAACGCACTCCCTTGCTTGTATAGAAAACGGTTACTTGGCCGTGAAATGGAGCTTTCTCATTGGTTGGAATAGAGATATTATATACAAGCGATGGAGTGCGTTGCAACAAAATGCAGCAGATTTTTAACAGTGTATGAAACAAACGATTCTGCAGCGTCACTCCACCGCTTTTATAGAAAACGGTCAATTCAGCGTGCTATGGAGAATTCTCATTGGTCAGAAGAGAGATATTCTATAAAAGTAGTGGAGTGACGTTGCAGTAAATGCTGCAGATTTTTAACAGTGAAGTCAATTAAAATCAATTTTCAGATTTGTTAAATTCGTCTGCTTTTGGCGAGATTATTCCAAAATATTTACTATATTTAACAGCCAGCAACCCTTATTTGCGGCCAGATTTAATTAGGCAACCGTATATAATAATAAACAGAAAAAAATTAGCTTTAATTTGATATATAAATTATGAATGTACGTTGTGGGTGTATAAATGTAACAAAATCATACCTGTGTATACCTGGCTGCAAAGAAGTGCGGCCAGGTGCGCAACGGCAACCATGATTTTTCAGAGTCTTTATAGATGTTGCCGTAAAGTAGACGACATTTTATTGAAAAAACAAGTCAGTGAAATTTCTTACGGATTATGAATTATTAATAATTTAATTAAAAATACTAGCGGCCACATTTTGATAGGCAACCTGGTAGATATAAAATCTCCTAATCTATACTAATATTATAAAGAGGAAGGATTTGATTGTTTGTTTGTTTGAATTGAATAGGCTCCGAAACTACTTGACGATTTTGAAAAATTCTTTCACCGTTGGAAAGCTACACTATTTCCGGTAAACATAGGCTAATTTTTAATTGATTTATTCAAATATTTTCCTTAATAATTCAAAATTTCATTATTTTTCATACAGAATCAATTAAATTTTTTCCGATAAAAAATAACCATTTTCTTTCCCGTTGCCAAAAAAATCAAAATATGGAAAATAAGTTCTCCTCGGCAATTAATTTTTAGTTGAACAGTATCCACGTGAAAAATTAAAATAAAAAAAATTCAAAGGAAAATAAATATGACGTCATTTATTATATTATCGGAAGTTTTGTTTGCACAGATATCATATACACACCGATGTAACTAATGGACACTAAATTAATGTTATTTTGTCTGGCATGGCAACCCGACTATTGTTATTTAATCCTTACTAATATTATAAATCGGAAAGTGAGTTTGTTTGTTTGTTTGTTCCGCTTTCACGCCGTAACTACTGAACCGATTGCTTTGAAATTTTGCAGACGTAAAGTTAGAAGTCCGGATTAAATAATAGGGTAATTTTTATTTATTTTATTCAAATATTTTCCTTAATAATTCAAAATTTAATTATTTTTCATACAAAATCAATAGGCATTTTTCAGATAAAATTTAACCATTTTCCTTTCCTGTTGCCAAGAAAATAAAATATTGGAATAATAATTTTTCAGCGGCAATGAATTTTTAATAGAAAACTTCCACGCGAAAAACTATAATAAAATAATTAAAAAGAAAATAAATAATACGTCATGTTTGAAATAAAAATAAAAGGTGTATTTTTTATAATACATTTAACAAGGATATTTGTTTAGTTAACGGGAATTTTTGTGTAAAATATGGTGACATAAATTAAACGTAAAAAGAATGAAAAAGAATTATATTTTTAATAAAATGGTTCACTCATGAAAATGTGACGTCATAGTTGAAATTAAACAGGTACTTTATAGCAGTCGTTAAAAATACAAGGGGTATGAATATCAGTAGCTAATGGAGCGAGATAAATAATGACGTCATATTTAAAATGAATCAGAAATATTTTTTACTTATACTAATTAATAAGTTATAAGTTACATACAAATGAATATTTTTATTCAAAACTCATAATTATCAATGGAAGAAATTTTTTGTGGGGAAAAGGTGGAAAATAAAATCACTGATTAATATATTTTTGGCTCGATTTTTTAACACTTTCGAACAAAGTTGAAAAGTTATTATGCTTTCGGTTTGTCTGTCTGTCTGGTCGCTTTCCAACTTTCGTAAATATACTCCGATTTCCATGAAATTTTTGGACATTATTAACGTTTACCTAGCACGAATACCTATTGAAAATGAAGTTTCTACCATGATTAGTTTATTTACAGGGATAGTCAAAAAATTTCCTTATATTACGGCATTATGGGAAAAAATCGTTTTAATTAAATTTAACGATGTTACAGCCTGTAGAACATATTCAAATTTATATGCATTTACAAAGTGCAATAAAATATGCATTTTGTAAAGTATGTAGTGAAAAGGGCACTTACTATTCATTTACAGGGTCAGACAGAAGAATTCCATTGCATAGGAATAAAGGAAGGAACAGTTTCCGAAATATTTTAATTATAGTAAACGATTTCATGTATAATCAAATTGATATATGTTGCTGAGGCTTAATGTAAATTATTTCATGCATAATACGAAGTGCATAGCATTTACAGGGACACACAAAAGATTTCAAATATTATATATTCTATCCGAAGTACTCTATATCATGGATGATGATTGTTGCATGGATGAAATGCATTTTGAATTATGATATGTGCTTTTAAGTTTCGCTAAATGTATGCATATTAAATGGAGAGTATTAATGGTAATAGTATAAATAGTTAAATTTAGATATACAGGGTTACACAAAAGATCTCAGAAAGGTTACTGAATATGAGCGTAATTTACTTAAAGGTGGTTTTTAAATAAAATATGCATTTTTATTTTGAACTGCATTTAGTAAACTAAGAAATGTTTGTAGTATATATATAAAATGATAAACAGGGTCCAGCAAAGAACTGGATACAAGGTTGTCTTCGGATGATAATTTCTGAAAATGTACTTTAGGTAGTAATCTATACTAATATTATAAAGAGGAAAGATTTGATTGTTTGTTTGTTTGTTTGTTTGTTTGAATTGAATAGGCTCCGAAACTACTTGACGGATTTGAAAAATTCTTTCACCGTTGGAAAGCTACACAATTTCCGGTGAACATAGGCTAATTTTTAATTGATTTATTCAAATATTTTCCTTAATAGTTCAAAATTTTATTATTTTTCATACAGAATCAATTAACATTTTTCCGATAAAAAATAACCATTTTTCTTTCACGTTGCCAATAAAATCAAAATCTGGGATAATAATATCTCCTCGGCAATTGATTTTCAATTGAACAGTATCCACGTGAAAAATTAAAATAAAAATAATATATAAGACGCTATATAAGACGCACAAATATCGGTTACGTTAATAAGAGGTTCTCTGCGAAAAATGGCGACATAATTAGAAGTAAAGTGAACGAGAAAGAATTAAATTATTATTAAAATATTTGATTTGGAAAAATATGATGTCATAATTTAAATAACATAGGAATTTTCAAATATTTGTTAAAAGAACAAGAGGCATGGATATATGTAACTAATAAAAATCAGTAAATAATGATGTCACATCTATACCCAATATTATAAAGAGGAAAGATTTGATTGTTTGTTTGTTTGACTTGAATGGGCTCCGAAACTACCTGACGGATTTGAAAAATTCTTTCACCGTTGGAAAGCTACACTATTTCCGGTAAACATAGGCTATATTACATTTAAAAAAAGGGGGGGATAATTACTAAAATGCCAATAATGTAACCCAAGGTGTAGAAAAATGACCGTAAAAAATCCGGTACTTCTCTATTATCCCGCCGACCAATTTTGCCAAATTATACAAATCGCCAAACTAATAGCCAAATTTTACATATTGACATAATTTTTATTTTAAATAACGAAAAAACAAATAATTAGTGGAATATTAATAAAAATTCAGATAAAAAAACGAAATTAATATCACTTAATGACATTTTAAACACGTGAATTCACGATTATCCATAATTGGCATTTAATCTTATAGTTTGGCGATAATTTTTTGGTCGATGGGATAACCTAGAAGTACCAAAAATCCTTACATCGCGTGCGCTGCGAATACTATTGATTATAAAACAAAATAATGTACTACGACTTTGCAGAACGTATAATTATCTAAAAAAAAATGGCGCGACAGCATGTGTCTAACTGTTATGTCTAAAGTCACAATAAGTGTTTTTGGCACAGATGTCATATACGCGCCACATTGGGCATATGCTTTTTCCCCCCCGCCAATTTGGCATCGCACATGTGTGCCAAGGAGAAAGATCCGTTTAATAAGTTTATAACAGTTGTTAGGGGAATAAAATGAAAAAAGTTAAAAGATTTCAGTGAAATGGGCTGATTAAATAATATAAATGCATGCATTCAATCTATATATATAAAAGAAAGTCTGGATTTCGTATTAATCACAGCACAAAAAAATCTACCGGACCCATAATCTTGAAAATTGGGGAAAAAATACTTATAGCACCGAGTGCCGCTAAGAAGGGATTTTCGAAAATTACACCCCTAAAGGGGGTAAAAAAAAGAACGAACTTTTAAAAAATTCCTTAAAAATCGGCTTATGTAATTATTTATCAACTGATAACATATTTTAATGTATTTTTCCATGCTGAATCGAATGGTACCAAGCAAATTCTTTTAAATCCAGTAGTTCGTGAGATATTTCCCATTTTCCTAATTTGGCGATGTCTTCGGCGCAAAAACCTGAAATTTTCAATCCTTATCTATATATATAAAAGAAAGTCTGGATTTCATATTAATCACAGCACAGAAAAATCTACTGGACCCATAATCTTGAAAATTGGGGAAAAAATACTTATAGCACCGAGTGCCGCTAAGAAGGGATTTTCGAAAATTCCACCCCTAAAGGGGGTAAAAAAAAGAACGAACTTTTAAAAAATTCCTTAAAAATCGGCTTATGTAATTATTTATCAACTGATAACATATTTTAATGTATTTTTCCATGCTGAATCGAATGGTACCAAGCAAATTCTTTTAAATCCATTATTTCGTGAGATACTTCACATTTTCCTAATTTGGCGATGTCTTCCGTGCAAAAACCTGAAATTTTAAATCCTTCTATATAGATCAGATTTTGTAGTCAATTCAATTGATACCATTTTGTAGACGATTCAATTGGTACCATATTTTAGTGTGTTTTGCCATGCTGAATCGAATGGTACCAAGCAAATTCTTTTAAATCCAGTTGTTTGTGAGATACTTCACATTTTTCTAATTTGGCGATATCTTCTGCGCAAAAAGCTGAAATTTTCAATCTTTATATATAAAAGAAAGTCTGGGATTTTTTTTTTATTAATAATCGTACAAAAAAATCTATTGAACCTACACTTTGGAAGTGAGTTCTATAATCAGGTTAACATGATTATGTAAGCTATATTTAATTGTCTCAATATATATAAAACACAAAGTAAAATTTCATTCCGGCCTCTTATAAATCAAGTTCTACTAGATAGATTTTAATAGAACTTACATTGTTAGCTGGATAATTTTTCAGAAATTTTGTAACAATTGTAATATAGCATTCATCTTTAGATGAATACTTATGGAGATATTTTAAATCAGATGAACCCAATTACAAAAGGTTGGCTTTATTTTAAAGGTTCCACTGAATGAATTTTTATGTGATTAAAACTGTTAACATGTTGAGCGCTACGTTATTCGTTGGTGACTAACTTTGAACTTTCTGTTTAGATGACTGCCTTTTCTCCGATGACATACAGAATAAAATACAATATAAAACTAAAAATTACTATGATATAAAAATTTCGTTTGATTTAAAGTTTCTTTAAAAAAAAAACTGACCAGCGTAGCGGGCGAAGGCTGCTAGTCATAAATATGTGTAAAAATTTGGTTTTCAGCAAACACTCGATGGGTACACTGATTCTGCAGCCGGATCTCGTACTAACAGTGGGCTTTTCTATTACTAGATGTTAAGTACGAACATTGACATGGTTTTATTTTTTTAAGAACTTACGGCATTTCTATTTATCTTCGTATGATCAATACTGATGTTGGCTTCTATATCCGACTTCCAAATACGTTTGCTGTCATTATTTTACTTGAAACCATACGAATAATCAAACTTTTGCATCCTTTTGAAGTATTTTTTCGCCTCTCTGTAAATTTTGTAGTAACATATTTATTTACTACAAAATTAAAAAGACAAGAAATTAAAAACGGGAGTTTTTAAAAGTTTAATTTCATCCGCATCAGTTCTTTTAAATTACATTCCGATCTTGCTATAAGCTAGAATTTAGCCTTTTTGGCAATCAAAAATCATTTTTATTCACCCAGTAATCCAAATGTTTTGAGACCTAAACTAATCTCTCTTAATCGCGTACTTAAACGGTATGCAAAAATATCCGCCAATCGCGTTCAGTAGTTTTAGAAATATCGATTGCGTTATTTTTATCATTTTGCCAAAATATATACTTTTAAAAAACTAAAAAACATGTATTCGAACTCGTCGGGACCACAATAAATGTTCGAATTATGGAAAATATGAAATGGAAACATGCTTAATAGGGTACTATTACAAAGGAATTAATGTCATAGTGTTTTTTTAATTTATTTCGTCTGTTATCATTAGAATATAACTCACTATTAAATTAGAATGTATAAATACATAAACTAATTAAAAGATTAGAAATAAACACAATGGAAGAAAAATTTAAAGCTTCACTGATGGACAGAAGGGGCAATAAGAAAGTGGTTATCAAATGCATGGGATTATATGTATGCTTGTTCGAAACAATTTTCACATAAATCAAAGAAAGAAAGTTATTCAAATGATCTGAAATCCGTGAGAAAGAAGCGAAAACGAAAAATCGGAATTCTCGTGAGTTCGAATTAAACGAAGTCGAGAGAAAATGAGTTCGAATTAATGAAAATTTTTAACGTTATTCTGCCATTGAAAATTTCGAGACTTCATGTTGAGTTCGAAATAAGCGAAGATTCGAATTAACGAAAGTCGACTGTATATTTACAGAAGAAAACATAATTAACAGGGACTCAATTTACGGACAAATGATGTTTGAGATAATTAAAAAAAAAAATTAGGTTTCAAAGCAACATTACTGTATACATTCATTGGGCTGGGAAATTGAAGTGGAAAAGAAAAGGTCTAGTATTAATTTTTGGGGAAAATGATACTCAATTACGGGCAGTTCAAGAAAAGCTCAGGCAGAATACTTGAGAAGACTATTCAAGCAATATGCATCGACATTACCATCTGAAAACACTGATTATAATTGTATTGTATCTGTTCTTATAGAGTAATAAAAAGAATATTGCCCAGTTAAACTGATGGCATTGCGCTCACAGGCTACGCATATTAATTGTACATTACAGCCTTGTATTTTCGTTAATTCCGTTCGAAAAAAAAAATTAAGAAGGGGAAACAGCTCTCCCCTTTCTCCTTTTTTATACTTAATCATTGAACCTCCTAAACTATCAAGGACATGCTTTATCATATAAAAAATCTATATCCAAAATTCAGAGCAAATCGGATAATTCTTAATAAAAACCCATTTAGCATTTATATAATTTAAGAGGAGTTGTCCCCTTTTTTTATACTTAACCATCAAACTTCCAAAACTACTCAGAGATTTGAACGAAATCTGACAATTCTGCTTGAAAAATCCATTTATACAAGTTAAGGGGGGGGGGCATTAGAACCCCTGTTTATACTTATTCAATGAACACCTAAAAACAGTCACGGAATCGCCTCATCAGAATGATCCTATACCTAAATTTTGAACGAAAACTCTTAATTCTGCATGAAAATCCCGTTTATATCAATTAAGGGGAGGGGCATGAGTCCCCCGTTCCTCCTCTTATACATATCGAATGAGCTCCAAAAATTAATCAGGGAAGCGCCTTATCAGGATATACCTATATACAAAATTTCAAGTGGATCGGATATTTTTTATCATGAGTTATCGCGTTACGCACATACATACAGAACGGACGGGCACATAAGCTCTTAGGCTATGATAGCCTGTGAGCTAAAAAAGAGCTTTTGTCCGATTATGGGATCGATAATTATAGTGTTGTGTTGGAAATATGGAATCAAATCTTCATCTGAAATTGCACGCTTTCAAGAATATTGGAATTTCGCTGATAGATACAAATACAACCCAGGGGTTTCAATCGATGATGTCGCAAATGGTATACTGTCACAAAATCTGGATATTCAATCAGAGCTGGATTAAGCACTTCTGGGACCCGGGGCTACTGGGAATTTTGCCCCCCCCCCCCCTTTCGCGATCTATGACGAAATTGATTTCTTTTCGAAGACTATTTGTCGAAATTCGCTCTACATTTTATGTCCGAATTTTTGGACTTAGGACCGAATTTTTTTAATTTTTGCTAAATATTTAACAGTTGAAAAATAGTCTGCAGATCTTCCCGTGCGTCGCAGCGTTGCGCCGATTCTGCTCCCGGGGCGGATTTCTGTCAAAATTCGCGTTTATCGGCAATTTTTTCAAAAAATTCGCGCTTTTTCGCGGTTCTTTGTCAAAATACGCGTTTCTCCGGCGGCGACACTTTAACAAAATTGGCTCTTTTGACTAAATTTGCGCTTTTCTAGCAAACTTTTTATAAAATTCGCGTTTTTTCGACGATTCTTTGACGAAATTCGCATTTTTAGCGGTTCTTTGTCAAAACACGCGTTTCTTCGGCGGCGACACTTTAACAAAATTGGCTCTTTTGACTAAATTTGCGCTTTTCTAGCAAACTTTTTATAAAATTCGCGTTTTTTCGGCGATTTTTTGACGAAATTCGCATTTTTAGCGGTTCTTTGTCAAAATTCGCTCTTTTTACACGATCTTTTGACTAAATTTGCGCTTTTTCTCACGAACTTTTCTGACAAAATTTCGGGACCTCATGTTGAGTTCGAATGAAGCGAAGATTCGAATTATCCGATTTCGAATTAACGAGAGTCGACTGTATATAATTTTTGTAAACAATTACTTTAATATTAATTGCAAAACCGTGTATTTAAATTTAATACAAAGGTTTAAGCATCTTCATAGAAACACGAACTGATTTCTTTGTTTTTGTATCGTTCCTATCACATTTTGCACCCCGCTACATGCGTCTACTACATTTCTGTTTACGCATTTCTTAATAATAATTATTATTTGTTTCATTCTCTTTTCGATTCTTTTTATTTTAAACCTATATTTCACTCTTTAAATTTAAAATAAAAGTTACTGTCTTGTAAGTGTCACGTGTCATAAAGCACAAGCAATATTAGAAAACCGTAATATAAGTTAAATCTTACTGTAATGCAATATTTTCTAAACATCTCCAACAATTCTTCCTTAGCCTATTATCGTATGAATATTATTTGAATAGTACGCAAAACAACAACATTCTTTACAATGAAATATTTGTTAAACACATATCGAGCAAAACTATAAAACCCGGAAGAGTTGTATGATCTATGTCAGCCGGAAGGGAAGGGATGCCTAAACCAAAAATAAATAACCACTAGTGGTTCACTCGTAGGTTTATCACTGTGTTTTCCTGCACCCAGTTTTCAACCTTTGTTCGTATTGTTGTACACAATGATGAACCTACGAGTGAACCACTAGTGGTTATTTATTTTTGGATTATGCATCCCGTCTTTCAGACATGGATCATTTGATTTAGTAGTTGCTACTCACCCATACAATAAAGGTTTTTTTCCTTGTGTTCGATGGCATAGGTTTTTGTGCATCGGCTCTTGGACTAATATAGACAGTATTCATGTTATTAAGGGGTCAGGTACCCTTTGAACCAAAAAAATATGTGAAAAATATTACCTCTGTAACAATTGCAGTCACTCTGTATCTAATTGACTTTTAACTATAAAATTGAAAACACATACTAAGAAGGATTTATTTTATTAGTTATATTTGTCAAAAAAGTATACACATATGTAATGATTTTTAAATTATTTTTAAAAATAATACAATTTTTATGAAAGAATAATTCTTGTATGCCTTGCGCGCACGATTTTTCAAATTTGAATGGCTAAAACAAACTATGATTTTTTTTATGAGTAGAGATATAATATGTTTTCAAAATGACCTACGATGAAAAAAAAATAAAATTTATAGATCGAGAGAAAAAAATTATTTAAAAAAAAAAAATTTGAAATATCGAGATATTTTTAGCTCACAGGCTATCATAGCCTGAGAGCTTATGTGCCCGTCCGTTCTGTATGTATGTTCGTACGTAACGCGATAACTCATGATAAAAATATCGGATCCACTTGAAATTTTGTATATAGGTATATCCTGATAAGGCGCTTCCCTGATTAGTTTTTGGAGTTCATTCGATATGTATAAGAGGGGGAACGGGGGGGCTCATGCCCCTCCCCTTAATGGATATAAATGGGTTTTTCATGCAGAATTAACAGTTTTTGTCCAAAATTTAGATATAGGATCATTCTGATGAGGCGAATACGTGACTGTTATTATGTGTTCATTGAATAAGTATAAACAGGGGGAATGGGGGGCTCATGCCCCCCCTTAATTAATATAAACAGGATTTTCATGCAGAATTAACGATTTTCGTTCAAAATTTAGATATAGGATCATTCGGATGAGGCGATACCGTGGCTGTTATTAGGTGTTCATTGAATAAGTATAAACAGGGGGAACGGGGGGCTCATGCCCCTCCCTTTAATTGATATAAACGGGATTTTCATGCAGAATTAACAGTTTTCGTTCAAAATTTAGGTATAGGATCATTCTGATGAGGCGATTACGTGACTGTTATTATGTGTTCATTGAATAAGTATAAACAGGGGGAACGGGGGGCTCATGCCCCCCCCCCCCCTTAATTGATATAAACGGGATTTTCATGCAGAATTAACGATTTTCGTTCAAAATTTAGATATAGGATCATTCGGATGAGGCGATACCGTGGCTTTTATTAGGTGTTCATTGAATAAGTATAAACAGGGGGAACGGGGGTTCTAATGCCCCTCCCCTTAACTTGCATAAATGGATTTTTCAGTCAGAATTGTCAGATTTCGTTCAAATCTCTGAATAGTTTTGGAAGTTTAATGGTTAAGTATAAAAGAGGGGAATAACTCCTCTTAAATTATATAAATGCTAAATGGGTTTTTATTAAGAATTATCCGATTTGCTCTGAATTTTGGATATAGATTTTTTAATATGATAAAGCATGTACTTGATAGTTTAGGAAGTTCAATGATTAAGTATAAAAAAGGAGAAAGGGGAGAGCTGTTTCCCCTTCTTAATTTTTTTTTTTCGAACGGAATTAACGAAAATACAAGGCTGTAATGTACAATTAGTATGCGTAGCCTGTGAGCTCAATGCCATCAGTTTAACTGGGCAATATTCTTTTTATTTACATAAAAGTAGTCGTGAATTCTAAATTTCTAATTTGAGGAACATAATAATAGGTCATTTTGTGCTTGTATACGTTTAATACATTCAGCGAAACTTTGTGAAATTCTACGCAGCCGTTTTCCAGAAATCGTGCGCGCAATAATCAAAATCGCTGTTCTGAGAAAATTGACGCTAAAGTTTAAATATACCATTGGTCGTATAGGAAAAGCGCAAAGTTTTTTAAACATAACTCTTTTTCTAATGCGAATTTTTGAATGCGATTTGTTTTCAAATGTTCCCAAAGAATCATATTTAATTATAAGCTATTTTTTCAAAAATAGATTTTTGGATTCTTGAAAGGGTACCTGACCCCTTAACGTAAAAGTACCTTTTTAAAAACTTAAAAAAAAAAAAATCGGACTCGAAAGGAATATCATGCCAGAAGCTCTCACCCGTTTAGATGGAAGTAGATGAGGGTGGGGACGCCGAGAAGGAGGAAAACCAGTACTACTAGTACCAGCCGTTAATAATTATCGCCTATTCGGATCAATCGCATACCTCTTATTGGTTGAAATGTTGAAGGTTGAAGAAAACAAAAATATCGCGGCTAGCGAAGACTGTTTTGGTACTGCAGAAAAAAAGTTGCCGGACATTGTTGTTTGCTATCACACTGGGTGTTGTGCGCGAAAATTTGGAGAAAATCAAGTGTTGGCTCCGAAGTTGCTCGAAAAGCTGGTGAATCTGATAGCAGCTTTTACTAGTATAATAATACATGAAGAATTTACCCGTGTAGATGCTGGGCATGCCGTGCTCGAGGTTAGACGAATATACCTGCGTAATAGTTTTTGATTTCTACTTCTCTAATATATGGAATCCTATAAAATACCGAGAGGTCGTCAACACTAATGGGATTAGTTTTGGTACTTAAGAGCATTTTTAACTTTGGGGGGAGGACTTCCCGATCAAACACCATTCAAAACTTTTTAAAAGATTTTTTACATATTGATAGTATTTTCGTTTTAGAATAAATGTTCCATTAAGATTCAGCGGCAGAATACAGGACATTTGGGATTAATTATGTTTCATTTAAATATAGGAAAATTCTTTCACGGGTGCTTATTGCATGGTCTCTGGACAGCAAGTGCCTTGAAATTTCTCATCTCCCTAGGGTTACCAGTTAAAAAGAGCCATGTGTTATAATTAAATTAACACGATAAAGCTATATCTAGCTACCCTGTCAAACCCGTGATTATTAGTCATATCCAAATTGAGGAGCGATTTATTAAAAAACTAATTAATAAAGTGCGTGTCAAAAGTTTAAACACAATAGCAATTTTAAAATAAAACTTTAAATATTACCTTTAATTTCAATATCTGTCTTGTATATGTTAACAATATCTATTTTTACACCATATATACCATACATTTAAATTAACTTTTAAATTTTATTTCAAACCATGGAGTTTAAGAATAGAAGAAAAATGACCGTGTCAAAAGTTTAAGCACAAAATCGTTTTTGTGCAAATTTTACAGTCTGGCGTAAACGGTTGCGCACGCAAACAATTTCTGGGTATATACAAAGCAGTCCGCTGTTTTTTTTTTTGAGTTAGTACAAAATGCCCAAGTCGAAGGAATTTTCAGAGGAGGAGATGATAAAAATTTGGAGTATGAGAGCAAAATGTAATTCTGTTTCTGAAATTGCAAGTGCATTAAAAAGGTCTAAACGAGGTATTCATAAAATTTTGGCTCGTGATAATGATTTTAAACGAAAATTTCGTTCAGAAAGGCCGCGAGTGACTAGTTTGAACGAAGATAGCCGCATCAGAAATTTGGCTTCAACTGGTAATTACTCCCTTTCGGAAATAAAATATGCAGTTGCAGAACAAATGTCGAAAAAAAAAACTGTTTATAGAAGAGTTTTGGAATTCAAATACATCAAATACCGTAAAATGGCTCGATTACCGTGTCTCAAATGACACCATGAAGAAGCTAGATTACAATGGGAGCTTCTGGCTTCTGACTCTTTACAACTTGTTTTATTTTAAGAACAATTTTTACTCTAAATCAAAATTAAATTGCTAAAGCTGTATAGCAAAAATGTACGTTTTTACCGGTAATGCTCTATAAAAACATTCATCTTTAAATCTCAAAATTAACATCTTTTTTTGTTTGCTTAAATAAACTAGTTGCATGTGCCAATCCAAAACTTTCTTCTAAATCATACGTACATTTTAATATTTCAAAAATAAATTGCACATGTTAACACTTTATTATCGTTAATTCAATGCAATACGATTTTCATCTTAAATTTCTGCTTCTGTCAATTAATCGGAGTAAAAACGAGTTAATGAACTCTTTTCCCTTATTCCGTTATCATCAGATGTTTGCAAAGAGCCGGATTAGCAGGACGCGAGTTCTGTCATTGCACAATAAAAATACGAAAAATTGAGAAAATGATGCAAAAAGCGCTATGAAAATGCTCCTTTACCACGAAATATTCAAGAAAGATCTGCTGGTCATATCCAAAAACATACAGAAATAAATATAGTTTTAAAAAACTAAAAACCACGCTTTTTAAGTATATCAAACAAAAAAGTAAAAAATAATTCGTACTATAAGCTGAAAACGAAAATAGATGAAAAATACTATATTACTATAAAATCATTGTTATTATAGAAATCAATTAATAAGCAATAAATAAAATTATCGTGGAAAAAAAAGCGTGGGGTGCTCCATCTACCATGCTCCATCTATCAGTTCTTAAGAAGCACCCCACGCTTTTTTTCCACGATAATTTTTTTTATTGCTTATTAATTGATTTCTATAATAACAATGATGTTATAGTAATATAGTATTTTTCATCTATTTCGTACGAATTATTTTTCACTTTTTTGTTTGATATACTTAAAAAGCGTGGTTTTTAGTTTTTATAAACTATATTTATTTTTCACTTTTTAGTTTGATTACTTTAAAAGCGTGGTTTTTAGTTTTTTAAACTATATTTATATTTAATACAAAAACCAAATTAATCGGTTGGATAGTTTCAGAGTAATTGGTGAACATATATATGTATAAAAAATACATACGCGTCGAATTGATAACTTCCTCTTCCTTTTCTGAAACCGGTTAAAAATAAAAATTGTAATACGGAATTTTTTTTTTAATTTTACATAGATGTAAATAATATCAGGAGTGCGGTTCGAACCCACAATTTCTTTCGAAAAATAGAGCTTCAATCCTGCGCCTTAGACCGCTCGGTCATGCTGTCTACACTCCGTTTAGTGAACGTATTCAACATTTTTAATTAGCGAAAAATCACTAATTTTATTAGTTTTTGCCTAATTACTAAAAAAGTACTGAACCAATTTCGACGAAACTGAAGTGCTGCCAATTCGAGAGCATCGTCTTTCATTTAACACCAAAACCAAGTTAATCGATTGCATGGTTTCGGAGTAATCGGTGAACATACATAAAATAAGGAGAGTCACAAACTCACAAACATACAGGTGAAGTTAATAAGAGCGTGGTTAAAAAAACCCATTTGCTTTAAACCATGGTTTTAACCACGGTTTAAACCAAACAACCCTGTACTTGACATTAATTAAACTAGATCTGATCAGTTAGAGCTTAATGTAAGTAAAGACAGGTTTGCCTTTCTGTTTCCAGGGTTCTGTCGAGACTTTTTTCGCAGGGTCCTGTTTTTGTGAAATTGTGAAGTTTTTCATATATTTGTGAAAATTCTAATAATAATTTTATGAATTTTAAATCATTGAAGCCTTTATGTTCTATCTTTCATATATGAAAAAGCCAAGTTTTATGATCATTGGTGAGTTCAACTGTTTATTTACAGACCAGATTTTATTTTTAAATGATTAAATTTGTGAAAAGTTCAGTTTGAAGGTTTGAAAGTTATATAAAAGCTCTATTTAAGAGAGAAATAACTTTATGAAAGGTCACGTTTCAGGATAAAATATTTTGTGAAGGGTCCTGTTTGAGTATAAAAATTTTTTTGAAGGATCCTGTTTGGGGATAAATTATTTCAGGATTATTGAGGATAAAAAATTTTAGGTCCTTTAAGGACCTAAAATTTTCCTAAACATATTCTTGGTTTCACTTTTTAATTGATAGCCAAGTGTGACAAATCTTTTTGGCTCTCATATTGTTTTAATTTCTATACCACCTCCTTCTTAATGGTTATTTTTTAAGATTGCTGTTTTAGCTTAACATGGATGTATGTTTCGCAAGTATTAACTCACTTAGATACTTCACATCCAATCTTATGATTAGTAACAGCCAGGGTTGGCAAATTTTTGCCGTAGGATCTTGCCACTGTAAAAACCAAGGAAAAAAACTGCTTTGGCAAAAATTAGTATTTTAAAAGAGAGTTTTAAAGATTTTACTTTAATTAAATGGGGCAAGAACTAAGAGATACTGATAAACTTATAACATATGGATACTCTGCTCATTGATTAAATCTTCTAAATGAAGATATATCTCCACAAACAATTGCAAAACATATCACTGAAATGCAAAATTTCTTTTCTTTAATTCGTTAATTTTTCCTTTTCTTTCAGATAGAAGAAATGATACTTCTGAAGATGCTTTAAATAATGACCCCTCAACTCCAATCAGGTATAAAGATGGAAGCAGTAATGCAATATCATCACCAATTGGTGATTTAACTGACATTCATCTTAAGTTTTTTAAAAATATGCATTAAAATATTTAATTGCTATAAAGGACGTCAAATACTAATAAAAACATTAAAAGATCTTAATAATTTTTACATGTTTCGATTGAATTTACTCAATCATCATCAGAAAAACAAAATACAAATAAACACAAAGATGGAAAATGACAATAAGCTATTACAAATGAAATTAAAAAAAAATTTAAAAATAAAAATCATGCGCGTTATATTTTAATTATGTATCATGTTGCTTAATTTTTAAATTATTTAACAATTCAATCCAAATATTTGGGATTATAAGACTTAAAGAAGGTGCTTATAAGAATTATTATATTGGCATGACTCAAAGAAAATTCAAAGTAAGATGTAAAGAACATGAGGAGATTGGTGCCGGTTGTTTTTGATCTGAGGATCTCGTGATCAGGAAGCGAGAGCTTTAGCGTCAAGCAAAAGGCCATGCCAGTTGCTTTCCGCTAGTAACTCTCTTTATACTGATCGAGATCGTTACAAACACAAAGCAGACATAAAATTTAATAGAGGTAAAACCGCATTATCAAGGCTAAATCAAATAAAATACATAGATATTTTGTTTAATGAAAGTAGATTAATTTATAGGTCAGATTTTTATTTGCAACTTTTTATTAGAGAGAGTATTGAAATTTACGTCAGAAGCTCAACGGTCTGCAATGATTCCTTGTCATTTTAAATCCCAAATATTTGGATTGAATTGTTAAATAATTTAAAAATTAAGCAACGTGATACATAATTAAAACATAACGCGCGTGATTTTTATTTAATTTTTTTTTATTTCATTTGTAGTAGTTTATTGTCATTTTCCATCTTTGTGTTTATTTGTATTTTGTTTTTTCTGATGATGATTGAATAAATTCAATCGAAACATGTAAAAATTATTAAGATCTTTTAATGTTTTTATTAGTATTTGACGTCCTATTAAATATTTTAATGCATATTTTTGAAATGTTTTTAATGGACGTATAAGTAAAATTCTATTTATAATTAATTCATCTTAAGATCGTGAATTCTTCATCTGGAAACTCAAAGACTGAAACCCGAAATTGAAGAAAGCTCACATCTGAAGCGAGCTAGTCTAATTCAACCTTTATCGAACTGGATTAGAGTGAGACAAATCCACAGAGTTCCAATTAGACGATTATTTATATGTAAATCCTAATGACATTGTAAAAGCAACTGCGAGATCCAACAACATGCGATATTCTATTCTCAATAGGAAAGTTGTAGTGACAAGAGTTGATGTACCAAATAGAACGGCCGCTTAAAGAGGTAATGGGTATGGGGGAAATATTGCAGTTTATTTTGACAATAATTAATACAGTTGCTGTTGAGTAAAAGAATAAAAAACATCAATTAAATATTGTTATGGTCATTTTATAGATCGTTTAACTGGTTAATTATTTTCCGTTCAATAAATTAAAAATAGCGGACTCACACCACTATTATTTAAATAAAATATTCGTAAAATTTAGTCTAAACATTTCCATCTTTCAATAGTATGAAAATTTTCTTTACAATAATAGTGGTGTCAAAAAACTTTAAATGATGAAATAATCAAATCCTTCTTGCCCGAACGGCCTTCGGGCAAACCAGTTAAAAGAAATTATTCACCGATACAGATTTTCACATCCAAAACTCTTGTTAATCATTGGAAAAATGAAGAAAAGTGATTACTCAATACAAAAAAATAAAAAGGGAGCTAGGATGCCATTAAATAAGTATTTATTTGACCATATCTTTAGATCGCAAGCAAATGCGGAGAATTTTTTTTTTTATCACAAAAGAGTTGTTATGAATACAGATTATTTCCGTAAAATAAACATATTTTTCCTGGAATTCTGGTTGGCAGTTTATTTTTCTGTAAGATCAACACTTTTATTTATTGTTACAGAGTACAGTTATCCAAATGTGGTTAGATGCCGACATATTACGATTTCAAAAGTCATATTGATTAATTTTAGCTACTCATAAAATGTATGTGTACCATAGATATGCTTTTTAAACTACATTTATTATAGAAAACGTCACATATTTTGAAATTTGAAAATAATTTTAAAGAAATAATTCTAAAGAGAAAAAAGTATTAGACATGGCGACAATAAAAATCATATCATTTTATGTATATAATTTGTGTTTCTACGTAAATACAGGCAAAATCTATCGAAATAACATAAATTATGAAATAAATATGGATTATTTCCAAAAAAATAAACAAATTATTTCCAAGAAAATTCCCAAATCTTTTTTAAAAGCCAAAGGCTCATAATTATTATTATTATTATTATTATTATTATTATTATTATTATTACTTGTCTTTGTCCATAAGTGGCAAGAAAATGAAAAATTGCTGCTACTACCTTCCGACAAAATTATGTTTAAATATTTACATTTTTTAGACAATTAGAATACATTTTTTTTTAATATTTACATTTTTTAGACAATTAGAATACATTTTTTTTTAATATTTACATTTTTTAGACAATTAGAATACATTTTTTTTTAATATTTACATTTTTTAGACAATTAGAATACATTTTTTTTTAATATTTACATTTTTTAGACAATTAGAATACATTTTTTTAAATATATGCTAGATGTTAAATTAAATTTTACGACATTTTTACAATTTTTATTTGTGTGTGTTGTATTTTTTTCTTTTTATCATTATTATAATTTAAAGAATGCGATTTATGAAGATTTTCAATAATTTTATTTTGACAAACATATCTATCTCTAAAGCCCTGGACTGGAAATTGGCTGTTTATATCTAATAATTACTATATTTTAATTACTTGATACATTTTAAAAATAAAATTATTACTTAAAATACATTGTTGAGTGTTAAATTATATTTAATTATAAAGCATTAAAATAATAATGATAACAAAAGAATGAAAATCCTATAACTTTCCCACGTAGTAAAAAACATCATTATTCAAATACATTATACCGAGCGTTCGGATCGAAGCATAGTCCTCTACAAAAGCTCAGAACTTCAAATTCGTGCCTTAAACAACAGACTCGCCTCTCACTGGAATGGCTCATAAATTCAACATCACGCATGCGCAAATGTCTGAATTGAGTTGTTCTTAAAGAATTAGCCTACCGTTTTAATATATATTGTTGTAGCGTATATAGGGTTCTTTTGATCTTATGGTTAGACAACTTCAAACTCTTGTCTCTTAGAAAAGTAGAAAATAATTTACAGGTCTTCAGAACAACAGAGTCTTTGAAACTCACAACTATTGCTAGATATTCAAAAATAACTGTTAAAATCTATCGTACAAGTACAGATATAGGTCCCAGAGACTCTTTATACAACGTCTCAACACTAAATAACATTCAAAACAACGTAGATAAAACTCAAGCGAACTTGCTTAACAATCGCCTAGTTGTTCACTCAATGACTGACTGATAAATAATAACAACAACAGCTCGTATTGCTCTTCTTATATAGGCTCGCAGCATGCGCTGGAAATTTCCACAGGCTTCTCGAATATTCCAGAAAACCATGGAATAACTCTCAATGTATCAGCATATCTAAAGGGGGTTACCACAGAGGGGTAAGGTTTACCATCGCCAACTTGGCGATTTATCGCCAAATTTGGCGACCAAAATTTGTCGTCAAAAGTGACGCCAACTTGGCGATATCTCTAATATTTCGCCAATCTGCCATAGACATTCACTGAAAAATAACAGACAAGTTTGCTTGATAACAGAGACAGTGTAAACAAAAACTAATATTAGTAAAGGAATGGAGCTTAATAAGATTATTTTACAGTACAAACACTAACTATTTACAAAATTCGCAACAATATGATAGGTAAAACTTTTAAGTACCAGTTTGTTTATTTTGAGCTGGGAGATGGTTATTGCAAAAGATGAAATTTATTGTCCATCTCTATAACTGTGCTATAAATTTAAAAAAATATATATATTTGTCGTGTTAAATTTAAAATTTTCGCAACTGAAATGAATTTGAAAAATCCGTACAGTTTTTGTGAAAAGAAAACATTTGTTTGCATTTGTGTTTGAATTTTAATATTGTTATTATTATATTGTAATTTTTCTTCTAAAAACTCTGTTTTTATATTTAAGATAATTATGGGCAAACAAAATCTTTTATTTAAAAATTAATAATTTGTAAATTACACAATTAAAAAAAAACATACTTCAGAAAATTGTGATTAAGTTGCTTAGTATTTTTACTATATTTAAATTGCTTGACCTAATATAATTTCAAAATGTTAAAAATATATTCTCAATCCTTTTTCAATATTTCTTAATATAAAAGTAATAAAATGATATCTGAAAAAGAATCCAAATAATTATTTTTGAATACAAAAAATAATGAATAAATTTTGAATAAATAAATAAAATATTCAAAATTGTTCTAATTGCAAATTTTAACGTGCTTACAGGTATGATTTTAGTTGTTTATTAAAGGTGGTGAGATTTTGTCTTAATAAGCATACGTGTTAAAATATAATAATACAGAGAGTTAGTATCCTGAGACTGATGTTACTTTTCTTCTTTTGTTCTAAAAATATGAGTAACTCAAAATCATGATGCTTAACTGAAGCAAATAGTGCATGAGATTTTTGTTATAAATGCTTTTCCTAACAAATGTCACATTTTCTGTTATTTAATAAAGGGATAAATGAGTATGTACTACATAAAAATATATACAAATAGATGTAAATAAATCAATACAAATTTTTAACACAATAAGGGCCATTTGATTAATTCTAAAGCGATATTCAGTATTAATTGTTGCTTTTATTCAAACTAGGGAATCCAAATCGACTTTTTCAAGATATAGAATGTAGGTGTAACTTTCTCTCTCTCTCTCTCTCTCTCTCTCTCTCTCTCTCTATATATATATATATATATATATATATATATATATATGGAGACTCTTCTTCTTAAAGTTCTTTTGAACACATAAGTAAATAAACTCGGAGGTAAATTAAATTCTGACACCGTTTTTAAACTTTTAAATGACTTATATTAAACGTTAATATTTACAAAAAAGATATTTACATATTAATATTTACAATTCGAACATTCAAAAGGAAACTTTAATTAAAACATCTTAATCGCGTCATCTTAATCAACATTCTTCTAAAGTCAACACCAACTCTCCCAACATTCCATCCAACGCTCTCTTCCGTTCATTTCTTTTTTCTTCGGCTTTTCGTCTGAATGGAATTTTTTCAGAAAATCGTCTGCTTTCTAAAGACCTTTTCTATCAGAGTTGCGATATGAAGAACCTTACAAGACATGATACTTGGCTGTTGGAGAAAGAATCGCTCCCACATATATATATATATATATATATATATATTACAAATTTAAATTTTTTTCGCCAAAGTTAACCTTTATACTATATTAATTTCCTTATAACAATATTCCGTACTTACTTCAACTTATTAAATTAAAATCTTGTTTCTAGATCTAATCTATTAATCTTTATGGAGACGATATAAATTCTTAATTCGCCTTAAAAAAACATTTATTCCAATACGCGTAAATTTAAACGATGGCTCTAAATTAAAAAATATTCTTAATTAAACTTTATTCCTTAATATTCCAAATAAAACTCATTTTTTCAATGTTTTTATCAACCCTTTTTAAGAAAGTCTTATTAAATTTATTCCAAAACCATACCTTTCAAAAAATATCATTATTTTTATTTATCTATTTATTTATTTTCCCTCCTTCAACATTCGAAATGTGTGCATAACAATAAATTCATTTCTTTTCTTTTTCTCTTAAAATTAATCGTCTGCAAAAAGATCGTTTGCACAGGATATTTGAAATTCTGAGTCGATTATAAATTAGTTAAATAATATTTTTTTTAAAATAAAATTATCATCTGTGGAATACAATCTCAACTCTGGGCATGAGTTATGCTTACATGGAAAAATGATGGTTCGAGAGTAGAGAATTTTCTAGAACTTTCTTTTTTGATTTAAGAAAGAAAGCCTCGAGGTGAAAAAGAAGTTTTCTTCGATGAGTACGACTTACGGTTAGTTGAAGTAAATGATGGAATATTCTTTTGGATATTTCGGTTAAAGATAGTTTGCAAAAGGAGACTTTTCCTCTCTCATGACTACAGTTTAATAAAGTAACTTGCAGCAGCCAATGAATAATGTGTTGGATCCTCTACATTTATGTAATTATTTTGACTTCTGTGCAGTGGAACGGGGACCCTGGCTCCTAACTTTAAATTGTCACAGTCTTTTATTTAGCCGACAAGATAAATAATGCCTGTGCTAGTGCCTTTTTCGGATTTTGAAAGAAATTTGCTATGGAACGAAGTGATGATAAAACCTATGGATCGCTGAAGAATTTTCCCGCCATGGTTGAGAGTATTAAACAGCTTTCTGTGCGAAAGACTTCTTCGAAATATCCCGTGAATTTCTGAGGCCTGATATTCCACCTTTTGCATTTTATATGTCACCGATGACTCTGACCGATAATCAATCATACTCATAATGACCATTTTTTAGGTGCGTTCGTAATTATGTAAATACGTAGCACCTATTGTTGTCGCTCAGTCCGTCTGTCCGTCCGCATATAACAACGCAAAAACTATCCAACTGAATCGTTTGAAATTTAAAATATATAATTATTACATAATTTTGTCGAGTCATTCAAATTTTATGAAAATCGGATGGATAGATCCATTACAGGGACAATCAAAAGGATTCCGTTACATTACGTCAATGGGGAAAAAAAGTTTCAAATGCATTTTAATCGTTTGAAATTTAAAACGTTTAATTATTACATAATTTTTTCGAGTCATCTCAAATGTTATGAAAATCGGATGCATTGATCAGTTACAGCGACAATCAAAAGTATTCCGTTACATTACGATCAATGGGAAAAAAATGTTTCAAATGCATTTTAATGGTGTTACACTCATTTGAACATAATATAATTGACATGAATCTTTGAAGTATGTACTAAAATCTACATTCTGTACAATCTTGGAAGCAGAGAATATTTATTATTAAATTACAGGGCCACACAAATGTATTCCACTAAATAGTGTTATACGGGAAAACATTGTTTGGATCGTGTTTTAATCATATTAAACTACTTCACATTTTATGAATAAGATATACGTTAATGAAGTATAATAAAAATTACTCCCTGCATGTTTACAGGAACACAAAGATTTCGACCACTATACTGTATCCAAGGTACGCTCTACTATATCAGCAAGATCTGAATATTTTAAAACTTATAGTATGAACGCACCTCATTTGCTACGCTTCACGTGCAATTTCCAACTTGTTTTAAAATTAAGGATTTCAAAGTTGCCAGTATGCGAAAGATATTTGATGAGGAATTTAATGAAGAATGGATTTTATTGAAGAGTTTTCGTGAACTGTAAGTTATTTTATTAAATGTTTTGATTATTATTTTTATTCTTTTTATGATTGATGAAAAGTATTTATTATGTATTTATTCATTTATTTATTATTTTATTGATGAGAATAATTTGAAGTTAATTTATTAATTTACTAATTTACTAATTTATTTATTTATTATTGTATGTTATGGGTCTGATATATTAATTTTGAAAAATTATGTAATCGATAGAAATTATTAACTTTGAAATTTATTGCGAATGATTTTACGATCAGGATCTAATAAGGAAAATAGAAGTGCTTCATTTATTCTAATGAGGAGACAGGAAGTATCTTGTCCTGTCTGATAAAAATAGATAAAATAGTGACGAAAATTGCACATTTTGTCGCTACAAAATGTTCTGTAATGTTCGCTAAATGTTTGATTTACCATGAAAAAGGAAAATGAGAAAGGAATTTGTAAAAAAGTAGTTTAAAAAATAGATGAAGCAAGAATTTTATTTAGATTACAAATGAACAAATTTTCTGAAAAGCAACATATCTACCAAAAATATGCCGGTTACAGTAAAGTAATTTTCAAGGCTTGAAAATCTTGAAAACTTTTTCACAGCTAAATGGTAATTATCCATCACTAATGCCAGACATAGATGTAGATGATAATCAGAATGATGACTGCACAGATAGTCCCCGATATTATCGACGCTGTGTCGCATTTCTCTCCAGAATCACTGAAAATATATTTCAATTAAAATTATGGCTGAAAATAATCTAACAAGGAAGTTCTCCATACGGGCATACACAGAAAATTCTGAAAAAATTACAGAATGTTTTTCTCATGTGGATATATATGTTTGTAAAAAAAAAAAAAAAAAAAAAAAAAAAAAAAAAAAAAAAAAAAAAAATTTGGCGGAACCCTGATAGAACGTTCGTAAAAAAATAATGAACGTTTCTTTTATTTGGCGATTTATCATCGGTTGGCGACAAAATAAAATTTCAAAAAATAATCTTTTTATGTCAAATTCTTTTTAAGATAAAAATGCTTTATGTTGAACTTGTTTAAAGAAATTTTATTTACATAACGTTAGTTTTATCAGCTTTAGTTTGTTTTAACTATATTTTTGTCATAATGTGTATAGAATGACAATTAACTGTGAAAATTTATGGCTTAAAACAAAATTTAAATTAATTAACATTCTTTCAATCTCTGAATTAACTCCAATCTAATTGAGCTCTGTCGATTCAATTTTGTTGCTATGGAAACAAAAACTTCTCCGACATTGAAATACATTACAGCATTCTTCATCTGGCTTTTATTTTGTCATACGCTTAAATGCATGAAAAAATATTTTTCAATGTGAAAAAATATTTTTTATATAAGAAATTATTTTTTAAGTGCCTGCAAAAGGAACAGAAATATGTAACACAAAATATATCTGTGTGTCATTGTTCAAATTTATTAAATACTCTAAAAATTAATTGAAGAGAAGTTTTCAGGTGCATTAAAATCGTTTGCTTTTGGCGAGGGAAAAGGCTTCTCGCCAAATCGCGTGACGCTTTCGTCTTTTCGCGCCAAATACTCAAAATTATTATTATTATATATATATTTTTTTTTTACAGAGTTTCTTCTGTAATTCCGCCGCTAAATTTGACTGATCCTTTATTATATACATGAGTAGTTTAATTGGTATTTTTTTTTCAAAAAATTCTGAGTATGCCCAGTATGGAGACCTTCCTTGTAAGTGTTACAGGATTTCCGTAATATAACAAGTTTCTTTTCGAACATACACTGTTAACACTAATGGTGACAAACCAGTTGCATTTGGCGCCCAGGGGTAAAAAGGTGTTACCATTTGGGCTTGAAAATGTATTTGGGGTGCCATTTGATCTCTGACTGGGTTATTCAGGCTAATTAAAGTGCCGCGCAATGCATACCGTTGGAAGATTTTCACCCCTTAGTCATTTGCGTATGCTCTTTGACGTGTATCCTTGCCCTTCAACTCAGGGTTTGCCCAAGTGGGCCCAGCCCGAAAAAACCCATGATAAAACCCATTGTGGGTTTTTTCAAATTTTTTCATGATATTATATTTGTATCATTATTTAATCTAAGGTATTAATGCAAAGATAAATGCCAATTTAAATATATTTCAAAAGAACAAGATTTGAAAGGAATTTCTAAGCATTGATAAAATGACCAAAAAAGATAAATTAGCTGTAAAGAAGGGGAAAAAATAGTTTTCAACTGATTTCTTATTTGCAATTAATGAAAGAAACTATATAAATTTAGCATATTTAACTTAAAGCAGGGTTGTTATGATTTTTCCCAACTCAAAAAACTAACTGATTTTTCCAAAATTTCAACTTTAAGTTATGTAAGGTTAATTTCGTAATATCATTATTAAGATCTTGATACTGATATTAAGATATATTTCTTAATAACAATACACCACTTGTAAAGTTTCTCTCCCCACCACAAAAGGGAAAAAAATGTCTTAATTCTCCCAATGACAAATTTTAAAAGAAATAATTCTAACAATTTTTTGTTTATCACAAACACAAAAACAAACTTTTTGCTATTAACAAAAAAAAAAAAAAAAAAAAAAAAAAAAACATATATAATCTATTCCATGCTATATTTTACAGTTGAAACTCATAAGAAAAAGTAGTTACTAATTCTGATTTAGCATTAGTATAATATAGTATTTTAATGATAACTTCATTCGTAAAATTATTAGTAGTAATAATTTTTTGTAAAAGCAAAGTGTCATTTTGATTGCCATTGATTTATATATTTTTGTAATTACTTCAAATTGTATTTAGTAATAAATATATTTTTTTCAGACATTCTGAACCTTTTTCGTTAACACAAAAAACCTATTTACAGCTGGTTTAAAATATCCTTAATACAAGAAACTAGTCATATCAGACACAAATATACCTTTTAAATTAACTTGATTTTTTAATGCATACATTTTGTTAATTCTTTCTTAATGCAAAATTACATCATCTGATGTATGAAGAATTTAGTTATTACGTATATGAAAATTAGAAATGTAAAGTGTTTAAAAAAAGAAACTCAATAAAACCCCGAAAAAGCCCGGGTTTTTTCAGAAAAACCCGAAAAAACCCGGGTTTTAGACTAGTGGGCCCAGTGGGTTGGGCTTTTTCAAAAAAAGAAACGGGTTTTTTCGAACCCTGCTTCAACTCGCTGTCACTGGTGGATCAAAACAGCAATTTCTCCCTACGATGACTATCACCGCTATACGCTATCCCAATTTCGTTTAGAAGTTCGGATGGCTAACTTTTGGCGAGCCTTTTTTTTTTTTTTTGTATAAAGCAACCTTTTGAATTTCAGGACATTTGAGGGAGACTTTGAAGGTGAGATCGATAACCGAACGTTTAGAGCACTGATCTTGTCATCCGACGTTGTGTGTTCGAATCCTTCGAGGGCCCAAAGTCGGTTTGTAATATTTTTTAATTTTTTTTTATTATTGGGATCACGGGTGCCATATTTTCACCCTAATTAAAGGTGCCATTCTGACTCACCAGCCTTTCACCCCTAAAAGGTGTCACCATTGGTTTTAAAGAGTACATTTATTACATACATTAAGATAAATGAAAACATTATTGTAAATGATAATACCTAATTTGAAATGTTTGGGCTTGTCTTAAAATCTAATTTGAAAACCGCGAAATCATAAAATAAATATACACTCCTTGTCAAAAACATATAAACGTTTGGCTGTCTGTTCTTGTTCTAACTCTCGTGGGAATTTTAGGATTTTTTTTTTTTAAGTTTACACTAGTACGAAGCTTATTTCGCATTTAACAGTTTTTCATGCTCGGGCCCTATTTTTAACTGTCACCTGGCCCCTTTTGAGTCCCCTACTATAGCTCCCTTAAAAATCTCTCTCTTTTTCTTTATTTTTATTGTAACAACTTTTTAGTTTCTCCAATTACTATATGAATGACAAAAAATTGATTGAGAGTTTAAAGTTGGGTCCGAGACACAAAAATATTCAAATTTTCTAAGAAAATTTTTTTGCATGAAAAATTTCTCTTTTTAGGCACGTTCGTAATTATGTAAATACGTAGCACCTATAGTGGTCGTTCAGTCCGTCCGTCTGTCTGTCCGCATATAACAACGCAAAAACTACCCAGCCGAATCGTTTGAAATTCAAAATACATAATTATTGCATAATTTTGTCGAGTCATTTCAAATTTTATCAAAATCGGATGAATAGATCAATTACAGGGGCAATCAAAAGCATTCCGTTACATTACGGTCAATGGGGAAAAAAGTTTTAAATGCATTTTAATCGTTTTAAATTTAAAACATATAATTATTACATAATTTTGTCGAGTTATTTCTAATTTTTTTGATAATCGGGCGCATATATCAATTACAGGGGCAATCAAAAGTATTCAATTACATTATGGTCAATGGGGAAAAAGTTTCAAACGTATTTTATACTTTTGAAATTTAAAATACATAATTATTACATAATTTTGTCGAGTTATTTCAAATTTGATTAAATCGGATGCATAGATCAATTACAGGGACCATCAAAATTATTCCGTTACATTACGATCAATGGGGAAAAATGTTTCAAATGCATTTTAATGGTGTTACACTCATTCGAACATAATAAAATTTATATGCATCTATTAACTATTAATTTTGCCTAATATCTGGTGCAAAGAACATTTGTTATTGATTTACGAGGCCACGCAAAAGTCTTCCATTACTTAATGGTATAGGGAGAACATTGTTTGATGAGTGTTTTAATTGTAATTCACTGTTTACAATTTTATGAGACTGATATATGAGAGTAATATTTTTAAAAGTTCGCTATCGTACGAACGCACCTCATTTGCTACGCTTCACGTGCAATTTCCAACTTGTTAAAGTTTTTACTTTTGTGTACCAACGAGCATGATTATGTAATTTTAACAAAAGCATTCTTAGTGGTTATGTTTTATGATGTAATTGTCCAGTATACCTTTCTATATAATAAAGGCCAAACGTATCTGTGCGTAACGCATACGTCATGTTTTGAATGGCAACACTTTCCGATGAAATTTCGGTTTTGCAATTTTCGCTATTGTAAATTTTTAAACTTCTAGACATTGCACGTTTTCAATCTTTATACCATCGTTTAGAGAAAAAAATGCTCTTTTAAATGCCGTTTGTTAGAAAACTGTATCTCAATTTGTTTTTGAGATATTAATTTTTTTGTAGTTTTTGGTTCTATTTCTCTAATGGTGGCAACTTGAGTATCGCATTTATGTGGGAAAAAGAGAAAAAATAGCTGTAGAGTAAAAAAGAAAAAAAAATAGAGATGCAGTTTAATGGCTGGAGGTGACGACAAAAATGTAACTCTAAAATTCGCTGCATTGCATCAAATACAACGGCGTGCTTTCACACACACACAAAAAAAAAAAAAAAAAAAAAAAAACTTTTAGCGATGCAATTTTAATTCATAATGCAATGAAGTGCTATTTTATAATGCTAAAATATATTCAGATCTTTTTCATTTAGAGAAAAAATTATATTAAAAAATTCGGTCTCTGTTCCATGTGATTGTTTTGTTTGGGTCGAATGAGAGACTTATATTGGAAGAATAACGCCCATCAAACCGTTTTAATCGCCTACTGCACCTCCATCTATCTCTTTTCTCCACGGAAAATAACAGATCACTGTATATTTTAGTTGTCATTTTTTCATAGCAACTGAAAAAAATAGTAATTAAAAACCTGTTATGTCAATATATCGTCGGCTATAAAACCCGGTGAATGTTGTTGGTTTTATTTCGTTTTTATCTATGAATTTAGTGACTTTTAGTTCGTTAGTAAACTTACTTTACAAAAGATACATCAATTAACGTTTAGAAAAATGTATTTTAAAGAATATCTGGGTGTCATATTTTCTTAGTTGTTTTTAAAAACTGAGAATGCAGTTTTATTCTTTGGCGAAATCTTTGGCTAATAACTGCTATCTTGCGTCTAATACGCGGGGCCGTAGTGAACAATAGGGAGGGCCCAAGAGAATGTAGGGGGGCTCATGGTTTTTTTTTTCTTTCTCTCTGACGCAGAAAGATAAATTAGTGCATATGCATATTGTAGGTTCTCTGTTTCTTATTAAACTGGTAAAATGACTTCATTTTATGCTTAGAAAAGTATATGATGATGAAGTTTTGGGTATATAACTGATGCAAAATTAAACATCATGTTAGCCGCATATGTACAAATAGGATGAGGGAGTGTTGAAACACTTATTTTAGATACAATTTAGTAACTCTGCAAAACTGTGAAAGGGTCTCAAAACTAAATTAGATTTTTAAACAATATTTCATTTGAATTTTCGGAACAGAAATTCATTGTGTGACCTTGGAATCTTATCCAGGAGGGGGAGGGGGGGGCTCAAAATATTTTAGGGGGGCTGAGCCGCCCATAGCGCCCTTTTAGCTACGGCCCTGCTAATACGGAAGTACCGATAATTTTTAAAGCTGTATATGATTACATAAATAATATGTTTCATATAAAATTGCTCTTTGGAATTAGTTGGCAGTTTAAAAAGCGTATTAAGCAGAAAAAAATTATTAGACTTTCCAATTTTAAATTTTAAAAAAAGTTTTTCACCTTTACTTTGTGACCCGGGAACCCCGGGTTCGGTGTACTAGTATTTATAAACGCCACAAGTATCTGTGCTTAATGTATACGTTATTTTATGAATGGCATAACTTTCCCATGCAATTTCGGTTTTGCAATTTTCGTTACTGCAAATTTTACATTTCTAAACATGCCCGATTTTAAATTTTTACACCGTTTTATCGAGAAAAAAATATATTATTTGATGCAATTTGTTTTAAAGCTGTATCTCAATTTATTTTTGAGATATTAAATTTTATAGTTTTTGGTATTAATTTTGTAACTGTGGCAACAGAATCATTTCATTTCCTCCTAAAATTGAAAGACAAAATGAATAAATAGAAATTAAAAAGCGTATACTGTGTGAAATATATCGTCTATGATCGTGTCAATTTGGAATATATATCTTTTTTTTTTATTACTTACCCATCATACGTAGTATAGGATAAGTCTTACAATCGTTTTGAAAATAGAAAAAAATTTTTTTGACGGATTTACACGTTTCAGACGAGATTCCGAAAAACATGTTTTTAGAAAAAAAAATTTACCGTCCGTCCGTCTGTGTGTCTGTCTCTCTGTAACCGCTCTATCTCTCAAACAAATTGAGATAGAGACTTGAAATTTTGTATGTGCTTAGTATGTAAGAATAGGACGAAGCCTATTTCATATCAGTAACCTCGATTATCCGGAACTATTTTTTTCGGACTCTCGAAAAATTCGCTCTGATGAAAGGTATATAAAAATTTTCGAATTTTTTTATTTTAAGGAGTGGACGTAAAAGGCAATAAATTAACACAAATTCTGCATAAAAAACGAAGTCGATCGGATAATTAGTTGTCGAGATATTTCTAATCCCTTTATTCACATTCTTTGATTTTTCATGACCCTGTATTTCATTCAAATTTCAACTCAAAGGTATCTTTTAATTGGAAATCAGACACTTAATTCGATGCAAGAAACCGTTAGTGAATATGATAATTATTTTTAGAGTTATAAGGATGTTTCTTTTATGCAATTCAGAATAGTTTGGCGTTTCATACAATTTATCGAAATTGGTTCATCAGAAATTCATTAATAGAGCATGATGATGTGTTAAAAATACTTAAATATACATTTATATTTTGTTTTTGGAATTGTAATGCATTTTATAAATTGTTTACATATGTTATGTTTTCATATATTATGTTATGCATATCCATGATGGGTAAGTATCACGATGGCCTCCAACGTCTAGTTATTATTCGCATTTATATCAAACATATAACCCGCAATTGATAACTTCATCACATAAACTCATATTTATCATAATTTACTGATTACCTATCCAATATAAAGTTTAATTTTAACAATTACTACAACTGAGTTTTGTAGAAGTAGTATTTTGTTAGTTACTTACCCAAAATACGTTGTATAGGGCAGGGCTTAATTTCTAACAAAAAAAGTACAGGAGCTCTAATATTTTGTAGTATAGTAACTACCGAAGCATATTTCTCCATCTTTTTCCCGTAGACCTTTTGCATTTCATACATTATTTGCAGAGCTGTAGAAGAAAACGGCTCTAATTTGACTTTAAAAAAAAAAAAATATTTCAAAAATTACAAATTTAGACCTAATTCATAGATTAGTATGAATCCTCTTAGTATGTATAATTTTAAATAATTAGTAAGAATTTTTAGAAAGAGGAGAAATTTTAAAATAATCAATGATTTTTTCCGCTTGCTCATATTTCAATTTAAAACTTAACAATAAATAAAACAAAACTTAACATTAAATAAGCAAAAATAACAATAAATTAGAAAACTACAAAATTAATCCGAAAAATAACTTGCACAAATCGACCGCGTGTAAATAAAAACGTGAGCAGTAGATACGGTTATAGTTTATTCTGGCGGTATTCAGTTTTTTGTCACCGCCGTTCGGAAACCATTGAGTCAATACTTGGGGAAGGACACTAGAGGCTCCTAGATATGCGATACGTTACTACGCTAAGGGGCCGTCCATTAATCATGTGATGTTCTTTTTGGCATTTTTAACCCCCCTCCCCCTTGGTGATACATGGTGAGGTTCAAGACTACCCCCCCCCCTCTACCCTATATCACGTGTATTTTTTAGTACCTACAAAAAATCTTAATTTTTTTAGAATATTTATTATAAAATACAGGTTCAAGTATCATCAAATTTTATTATAGAACATAAAAAAACTGCAATGATAACCTTAAGAGGTAAACAGAAAGGTTGCAAGTTGTTTTGGACTGACATAAAAATAATGAAAGAAATTCTTTTTGAGCTACACTAGGTTTTTTTTTTCCCTTCTTATACTCTGCAAATAGGTCTTTATACCGATCACCTATTTTAGACATTGTTTTAATGCAAAACATAGAAGGTTAAACAATTTACACATGCATTCAGTGCCAAAACAACAGAATAACTGACACTGACAAGCTGAGTCCGGCAGGCGTTTGTCGCGGCTCGCGGGAACTTCACTTCGTTCGTTGCCTGGCAATGGTGAATCAAGGTCACTACAAGACGCTTTTGACTTTGTACGCGTTTGACGAAAAAATAAATACACGAAACGCCGCTTTTCGGTTCAGTATCGCGCGTTTGTCGAAAAAATAAATACTCGTGATTTATTACTACACCCCCTCCCCCCTTGTTATGTTTCGTGATTTTTTTATGGACCCCCCCTCCCCTCTCGAGCATCACATGATTAATGGACGGCCCCTAATACGTCACAAACGTCGTTTTGGGAGGCAATAACGCGACGTTTTAAGAAATGGGAGGAAAAGGAAAACATAATTTAGGCTTCAGCTTTTCGGAAGCGCTGTTCTGAGGGCTCCGGAGCGCAATATTTATGAGCTCCGGTGAATTCTGAAAATATTTAAATAGCCACCAAAAACAAAAAAGTAGCGGAGCTGAGCTCCGGTGAGCTCCGGCGCAAATTAAGCACTGGTATAGGGTAAGTCTTGCAATCGTTTTGAAAATCGAAAAGAAAATTTTGACGTATTTACACGTTTTAGATAGTGGAGATTCAGAAAAACATATTTTTAGAAAAAAAAATTTGCCGTCCGTCTGTCTGTCTGTAAACGCTCTATCTCCCGAACAAATTGAGATAGAGACTTGAAATTTTGCATGTAGTTAGTATGTAAGAATGGGACGAAGCCTATTTAATATCAGCAACCTCGATGATCCGGAACTATTTTTTTCGGACTCTCGAAAAATTCGTTCCGATGAAAGGTATATAAAAATTTTCGATTTTTTTTGTTCTAAGGAATGGATGTTGTTCCATGTAGGCAGACGATACCGTGCTACCTAATTTAAAATGTCAGTGTTGAGAAACTGAAGAGAAGTGAAGTGTTTTTTCTGTTTTTATTCTAAAGTTGTTTTTGAGATAAGTGCAGACGATAACGCAGCAGTGAGCTGCGAGTGAGTGTTATTCCTTTAATAAAGTGTTTTTTAAAGAACCAGTGCATATATATATATGTGTGTAGTAGGGTGGAGCGAAAAAAATTTTTTTTTGAAAATCAAAAACGGGTAGGTGCCAAAAGTTGCCTTTATACTAGAGGTCTGCACGGGCCCGGGCTTGGCCCGTGGCCCGTACCCGGCCCGGCCCGGCGGAATCGTTTCGAATTTTCTAACGGGCCGGGCCGGCAGATTTAGAATAGTTTTTCAACGGGCCGGGCCGGGCCGACAAACAACAAAAACGGGCCGGGCCGGGCCGGCAAAAAAATTGAACGGGCCAGACGGGCCGGGCCGGGCCGATAAAAAAATTTTCGAACGATAAAATATGAGTTATTTTCAACGAAAATGGTTTTAACGAGAATAAGTATAAATGTGGCCATACTAGTTTGACAGCATCAATATAAAAATGCACAGTGTATCGGCATCGAAGAATTACATTATGTGTAACCCGTTTTAATATTTTTTTAGCTGACTCATGCCGGTCCGAGATCACGCTTGCATTATTTTTCTGCATATAGACTGCAGGACTGGTACTAGATTTAATTATTGGCAGAAAACATGATTTGTAAAATTATTAACAGCGATAAAGAACTTATGTTAGCTTAGTCTTGGGATATATACTTCTTGATGATTTTTAAATTAATTTCTCAATAATGCGAAAGTTTGACACATTTTCTGATTAATTTTAAATTGTAAAAGTATAAAAGTGATAAGCCTAACTATTGAAGGGATTTGGAATCGAATAGCGTTTTTCATTTTTGGTAAATAAAATACTTGTATAATCTTGTTGAGATATAATAGTTTCTCAAATGATTGCAGGTTTTTCTCCCTTCCCTTGCTATTGCTTCCTGAAATTCTATTCAAAACGCTAATTATGACAGTATTTTATTTGTTTGCAGTATTCTTAAATTGCTTGTATCAAAAAATGGATAACGCCATTCGATTATATAGTTTCTGAATAAAGATATCTGCTAATCTTATGCGTTTCCGAGAAAAAAAAATGAATTTAGAAATATATCAGAAAGGAGCTTCTTTGAATTTAAGAATGAATTTGGATTTGAAATCTATAATAAAATAATATAGAAATATACTTATAAATCTTCTTTTATTAAACAGCTTCAAAATTAACGATGTTTTTAGCTTTCTTTCTTTTTTCTTTTATTCTAAGCCATATTAATTTTTTAATGAATTTTTATTCGAATGTTGAAAGCCTAAGAATCTAAGTAATCATTAATGTTGTTAATGTGTATTTGCTGTAAAATATACTGTAAAATCATTCCATAGATATGTATGCAGTATTCTTTAAAGGAATCTTAGTTATATAATAAAAATCTGAATTTTTTAGAAAGCGTAGAAATTGTAACGGGCCAAAACGGGCCGGGCCTGTTTTTGCTGATTTTTGTACGGGCCGGGCCGGGCCTAAAATGTAAAAATTTAAACGGGCCGGGCCGGGCCCGGGCCGAACTTTTGAGTTTTACAACGGGCCGGGCCGGGCCGAAATAACTTTCCTACGGGCCGGGCCGGGCCTGGAAATTCCGGCCCGTGCAGACCTCTACTTTATACTAGTACATCAACTGCGTGAAATTTTACCGCTGAAAAAAAATGGCTTGAGTCTGCGCTTTTGCTCCAAAAATCCAAATTTTGGATAAAATTTGTCATTTTTTGACATTTTTTCAAAAAAATTGAAAAAATCCTACAGAGCTGGTTAGTATTTAAAAGTGTTGCTTAGACCTTTATATTTATCTGCTTAACATATTTAAACTATAAAACAATATGTTTATTCCCTATAGCTGGAGCAAAACAGTCAACTTTTAGTAAGAAAACAGTATTAACACTCTATTGGGTCATACAACGAATTGTTGTTTTTAATACAGCTCTTATTTTCAAAACTACCTTGGACATGCGTCGTGGAGGTAGCTATATTTCCTATACCACCCGGCCCAACTATTCGATCATCTTAGTACATTGTTTTATTTATACATTGATTTGTGATTTTCTTTATAAAAATTTGGCATGTTTTCGATGCTTCCACCTTGTTTATCTGTTCTTTGCATCCACATGCTGCTGTAACTATCTTCATGTATATTTTTGCAGTTTATACAAAAAAATGACGAGCACAGTAATGTACGGGAATATTATTAAAGGGATCTATTCGGCCATCTATTATATTTATCAAACTTACATTCAGTTGATGAATAGTGATTGGAAGTTCTGTTACCACAACATTTTTTCAGTCAATTGTATTTTTTTTACGTAATGATTTGCTTCAAAGATGATTTCAGATATTTCAACTATAAGTATGCCATCATTTATTCTACTTTTGCATTTTTTATATGTTGAGAAGCGAGCTGTTTAATGTGATGGTGATCTTCAGAGAGAACTGCAATGAAAATTTCTTCTCCATGTGTAAAGCAACCGCTGTTGTAAATAACCTTTTTTTTTGCATTAGTTTTATGCCGTTTTCTAAGTGTTTTCGTATCCAGGTAATTTCCTATTAACTTTTAGATCCCCTTTTTATGAAAGAACAACATTTGATGGTGAAATGTCCTGGGCATAAACTTATAATGCATAGCACTTTATGAGGGAATGTACGGATTCTAATCGACTATAAGTGTTCATTTAAAATTAGGAGAATTTTATTTGTCACTGTGAACAATTTTGCATGGAGTAAGCTTAGAATTGTGCATAATATTGAATCATTCGCTACTTCAACACCAGTGAATTTCCTCTGCGTCAATTATTAGAGAAGTCGATATAAAACGTTCTAAGCTACATGGATTCACTGGATCAATAAGGAAAATCTTTGTCTATGTACTATTCACTTCCTATTGCATTTTATATATATATATATATAATAGAGAATAATTTTGAAAAATTATTTTCTCAAATTGAGAAAAAGATACTCAGAACAGACTAGGAATTTCTGTCGGAGATTGCAAAGCTAATTCATAAGGAAAGCTATTTCTCAGAAAGAATGGGGAATAGGAATTTAGAAAACATCTCACACAAAAGACAGCTCATAAAGTTAATAAAATTTTCCGCTTTATATAAGCACAGATTGGCAATCAGCGTCTATATGTTCACTCACAAAATGTATAATCCAAGTTTATACCGCGGGATATTTTATACCAAATGTACAACACACCTGAATAATAGATCTAAAATCTTATTAGAAATTACTAGAATACGGAACAACACAGGAAACGACATAAAGCATGCTAAAACTTCTTTAGAAATATCGTTGTTTTACACGCAAATTTTGTTTGCAATCCTCTGTGACGATCGTCATAATATTAAACAGCTAGCATCTCAACATATATTCAATGTAATAGGTTCAATAAATGATGGCATACTAGAAATTGAATTCATACAATCAATTACTAGGCAAATCATTGCATATAAAATGTAATTGATTGAAAGAATGTTGTGATAACAGAACTTCCAATCATAATGTACTAATTGCATGAAATTTTAATGAAGATAATAGACTGCTGAATAGGTTCAATTAAGAACATATCCAGATACATTACTCAGCTTCTCTTCTGTTATACATGGTATAAAAATATACGTGAAGCAGGTCACACAAGCGTGATCCAAATCATCCAAAGTCAGTGAATACAAAGAAGAGATAAATTACTTTGATATATAGAAAATTTATACTCGTCTTCGGGAAAAAAATAACAATTCAATACATAAATAAAACACTGGGCCTAGATGATTGGGAGGTTGAGACGGGTGGGATAATGCAACCACCTCTATGAGTTATATATACAGTAGTTTTGAAAGCAGTTAGGTAAGAAATGCATTCAAAACAACATTTCGTTGTATGCTCCAAGAGAGAGGTTAACTCTGATTTTTCGCAAAAAGTTGTCAGATTTGCTCCAATTATACAGACTACAGATATTGTTTTATAGTTTAAATATGTTAAGCAGATAAATATAAAGGTCTAAGCAACACTTTTAAATACTAACCAGCTCTGTAAGAAGTTTTTAATTTTTTTGAAAAAATGTCAAAAAATGACAAATTTTACCCAAAATTTCGATTTTTGGAGCAAAAGCGCAGACTCAAGCCATTTTTTTTCAGCGGTAAAATTTCACGCAGTTGATGTACTAGTGTAAAGGCAACTTTTGGCACCTACCCGTTTTTGATTTTCAAAAGAAAATTTTTTTTCGCTCCACCCTAGTGTGTAGTGTGTGCATAATAATTAACATGGACCGCCGAGCCGTAAGGTGAAAATAATTATTTATGAGAGTGAAAAATCATGGAATTTGAACGATGTGCTGATGTGATATTAAGAATTCTATTATAGATCTGTCAACGTTCAACATGAGAATCTTCGAATAATTTCGTGCTCGAACAAGTGAAATATTGTGTTTAAGATGATCAATTTAAGAATTATAATGAGTCTTCCTCGGAATTTCGCAGCAATTTGAGTGAGGTAAGAGCAATTTTTTAGTTTATTTTCATTAAATTATGTCTGTTATTGATAATCTAAATAAATACGAGCTTAAGCTTGTAGTTGAGGAATTGGGTTTAACTGCTCCTGAAAGTAGTAAAATTATTGATTTAAGAAATATTATAGAGAATAGTGAATATTACTCAAATGAGCAGTTATTAAAAAGCATCGTTAATTCGGTTGTTGAGGAGTATAAATCACGAACAGAAACTGAGAAAACAAAATTAGAATTAGAAAAAATTAAATTAGCGCAATTAGAAAAAGAGTTAGAATTAGCAAATATTCGTAAAGAGCCATCCCAAAATTCGGAATTTGAAAAAATTAAACTAGCTCAGTTAGAGAAAGAATTAGAAATAGCCAAATTGCGTAAAGAATCTCGGGAAAATTTGCCGTCCGTAACAGAAAAATCGGAAACAGAAATAGGGAACAATAACTTGGAAAGTTTTATTAAAAGTATTAAAACTTTAACTATTCCTTTACCAACGAGAGCTGAGTCATTTAATCTTTTTTTTCAATCTCTTGAGAAAGCGTTTCGAACTAAAAATGTACCTGAAGAGTTTATGGCCGAAATTCTGTTAAATATTCTCGGCGAAAAAGCGAGCAATTTAATGATCTATTTATCAGAGGAAGAGTTGATTAGTTATGATAAATTGAAAAATATAGTGTTAAGGGAATTTCAACCTACTGCACAAGAATGTTTAAACAATTTCAAGAGTGCAAAAAAATTACCGTCGGAAAGTTACGTTCAATTTGCAGCTAGGCTGAGTTCAATTTTTCAGTATTACTGTAATTTGCGTGAGGTAAATGATTTTAAATCATTATGCGATCTGATTGTTTCAGATAAAGTTTTCAGCTCTTTAGATCGCGAATTAATGAATCATATCGCAATTAAACAATCAGAGTCATATTTTAAACCACAGCAACTAGGAAGAGAATGCGATATTTTTTGTCGATTAAAAATAAATCTAAAGGTGAATCAAATGTGTATTCGAGAAACACGATAAATGAAAATAAACGTATAGCGACAAATAAATTTCAAAATCGGCCTCAAAGGAGCGCTTCAAGTATATTTTTTTCGGAAACAAAAAATGTCAAATGTGTCTTGTGTAAATCTAATGAATATCACGGTTTACATTCTTGTCCGCAATTCAAAAAACTGTCCATTAAAGATAGAGTAGAAGTTGTGAAATTAAATAAAGCATGTTTCAAATGTTTAAATTATAATTGCTGCGCACAGAAATGTAAGTCTAAAAATTGTGCTAGATGTAAACTACCGCATTCTGAGCTAATACATTTTCCTAGAGAAGAAAAGGAATTAAATAATCAAAATAAAAATGTTGGTCATGTGTTTCAATCGGCTGCAGGAATAAAAAATTCACAACCCGAGGAAATCCTTTCCTACCCTCCGAGTCAGACTGTCGCCTCTAGTTTTGTGAAAAATAAAACAAAATCCGTTTTATTAAGTACGACGCGTATCCTCATTAAAGATAAGTTTTCGGAATGGCAGGAAGTTAGATGCTTACTAGATGTCGGTTCACAAGCATGTTTGATTACTTCACAGTGTGCTAATCGATTGCAGCTTAGAATTAATAAAACGAATACTTTAATTTCATGTTTGGATGACACTTCTATGACAATAAAAGGCTGCGTAAATACAAAAATCGCGAATAGAGATAAAAGGTTTGAAAGAGAATTGACTATGCTAGTAGTAAGGCAAATTACAGATTTAATTCAGCAACAAGTGGTTAACATAAATGTTGAAGTACCAGATTTAACTATATTAGCAGATTATAGATTTAATTTCCCTGATAAAATTGATATGTTGTTGGGGGCAGAAGTATTTTATGAGTTATTAAGACCGGGACAAATATATTCTCAGAGTTCAAATTTACTTTTGAAAAATACCGTATTTGGGTATGTGGCTAGTGGATGCATAGAGCAGGAAAGTGATGTAAAAGTTCATCGTGGGCTAATTCGGGAGGAACATTTAAACCAAACATTAAAAAAAGTTTTGGGAAGGTGAAAACGTCGAAGTAGAGTTATCAAAAAGTAAGGAATTTGAGATATGTGAGCAGCATTTTGCGCGTACGCATTGGAGAAATGAGGAAGGGAGATACGTGGCGAAAATGCCTTTAAAGGAAAATCCTTCATGTTTAGGCCAATCTAGGGAGCTTGCTCCTAAAAAACTCAAATCGCTGTGGACTCGCTTATCAAAAGATAAGAAATACTTAAAATTGTATAAAGATTTTTTAAATGAATATGAAATTTTGGGGCATATGAAACAGGTTAAAGAAGTGAAAGAACCTGACGTCGTGTATTATGCTCCACATCATGGTATTTTCAGACCAGAAAAGTCCACCACAAAACTGAGAGTTGTATTTAACTGTTCTGCCACAACAACAAATGGCAGATCACTTAATTCATTGCAATATAATGGCGGTGTTATTCAGAATGATTTATTCATGATAATGGTTAGTTTTCGAGAGCATACTTATGCACTGACTGCGGATATTCAAATGATGTATCGAATGATCAATATTGATCCTAGTCAGCACGCATTGCAGAGAATTTTGTGGAACGATAATTTCGAGGAAGAGCCATACAATGGTTATTACAATTACGATATTATTATACAATTACGAGTATGTTTGAACTACAGACCGTTACATACGGTACGGTTAGTGCGCCTTATTTAGCAATGAAAACTCTCAACCAGCTATCGATTGATGAAGGAGATAATTATCCGATGGCAGCATCGGTTCTTCGAGAAAATATTTACATGGATGATATTTTGTGCGGTGCACCTACGCTTGAAGAAGCCAAAGAGTTGCAGCGGCAGCTCATAGCGATTATGCATAAAGCAGGTATGAGACTCCATAAGTGGTTATAAAAATATTTCGCTCGAGATAAAAATCTTTCGCTGACATATGAAGAAGGGTACAAATTTGAAAATGAAATTGAAACTAAAACGTTAGGGGTTTCGTGGAAGCCAAGAGATGATTGTTTCACTTTTCGAGTTAAGGTGGAATTGAGCAATTCCTACACAAAGCGAGAAGTATTGTCAACAATCGCGAGACTATTTGATCCTCTGGGACTTCTTGGTCCAGTTATATCTAAAGCCAAAATACTAATGCAAAAATTGTGGAGAATCAATATTGATTGGGATGACGAGCTTCCTGAATCAGAGTTTCATGAGTGGCATCAATTTCTTATGTCATTTAAATGTGTAAATAATATAAAAATTTGTAGACGTATTATAATTGAAAACCCAGAAATTATAGAAATACACGGGTTTGCTGACGCCTCAGAACGTTGCTATGGGGCAGCAGTTTATTGCAAATCCAGTGATTCCTTAGGAAATGTGATGGTGAATTTAATCGCTAGCAAGTCGCGAGTTACACCGATAAAGAGTCTAACTATTCCAAGATTGGAATTATGTGCAGCAGTGTTGCTAACCAAACTGGTAAACAGAGTATTATCATCCATGAAAGTAATAGTGACTAATGTTTTCCTTTGGTCAGATTCAATGATTGTGTTAGCATGGATTCAAAAAGAACCTATCGACCTTAAGCAATTTGTTCAAAATCGAGTGGCTAACATACAAGAAAACTCTAGTGCTGAAAAGTGGCATCATATTTGCTCAGAAGAAAATCCTGCTGACAAACTTTCCAGAGGTATGGATTCTGACAAACTTGCAAACTGTGAATTGTGGTGGAAGGGACCTTCATTTCTTCAGAACAATGATTATCCTCAACGTACAATAACCATACCAGAAACAAATCATGAGTTCAATAAAGAGCTCAAATTTAATGTTATAAGTTGTAATATCACCGAGAATTGTTTTGTATATAACTTGATTAATCTTAGTAATAATTATTTAACGATTGTGCGTATTCTTAGTTATATTTTCAGATTTGTGATGAATACAAGAAACCCTCTTTATAAGTGTAATGGACCCTTGAGTATGTCAGAACTGGAGCTTGCAGAGAGACATTTAGTTAAATCAATACAAAATAATGAATTCAGTGCAGACATACATAGCCTTCAGACTAAAGGATCGGTAAGTCCGAGTAGCAAGTTAAAAGGCCTCAACCCTTACTTAGATGAATTTGGAATTTTAAGGGTTGGTGGCAGGTTAAATAATAGTAATTTAAATTTTTCAAAAAAGGCACCCTGCGATTTTACCAAAGAGTAATAAATTTACTGTAATTGTTATAAATTATTATCATAAGAAATATTTGCATGTTGGTGCGTCAACTTTACTATCCTTAGTAAGAAATAAATTTTGGCCAATAAATGGTCGTGCAATGTGTCGAAAGGTGGTTCATCAGTGCATTCCATGTTTTAAAGCTAAACCAGTTATTGCAAATCAATTGATGGGCGATTTGCCCAGGGATAGAGTCCAATTAGACTATTGTTTTAATATTTCGGGTGTTGATCTGTGTGGGCCATTTATGATCAAAGTTGGTTATGCACGTAGGACCATCTTACAAAAAATTTATGTCTGTATTTTTGTTTGTTTTGTATTTAAGGCTATACACATAGAAATTGTTTCAGATTTAACTTCCGAATCATTTATTGCGGCACTGAAAAGATTCATAGCACGCAGAGGTAAATGTGCCAAATTGTATTCTGATACTGCAAAAAATTTTATTGGGGCAGATAAAACACTTAGGGTCTTTTATGAATTAGTAAGAAAACCTGATGAGAAATTAGCAGCATATTTGTCTAGTGAAGGCATTGAGTGGAAATTTATTCCCCCTAGATCACCCAATTTCGGGGGTCTTTGGGAGGCCGCAATAAAATCCTTTAAATTTCATTTTAAGAGAATTGTGGGAGGTGCTAATCTCACTTATGAGAAATTTCTTACAGTAGTGATACAAATAGAGGGAATATTAAATTCGAGGCCTTTGAGTCCATTATCAGATGACTCAGATGATTTTGAAGTCCTAACTCCAGCTCATTTTCTTATAAACAGACCATTAAATGTCATTATTGAGCCTGATTTAACCAATATAAGAGAAAATCGCCTCAAAAAATGGCAAAGAATAACTAAAATTGTACAACTTTTTTGGCGCAAATGGCACCATAATTATTTGAGTGAATTACAACAGAGGGGTAAGTGGAGATTTGAAAAGGATAATGTAAAAATAGGAGATCTAGTGTTGTTAGTAGAGGAAAATATATCAAGCAATAAGTGGCCTTTAGGCAGAATTATTGAAGTATATTACGGTAACGATAAGAAAATTCGCGTAGTTCAGGTAAAAACTCAGAATGGAATTTTTAAAAGATCGATTAGTAAAATATGTATTTTACCTATGCCTGAAACCCATAGTACTTAAAAAAAAAAAAAAAAAAAAAAAAAAAAATATATATATGTATATATAAATATGTGTGAGTGATGTATTGTTTTTTTTTTCAATTTTATATTTAAGTAACATATATAGTGACCTTTTGTATTTATTTGTGTAATTAGTGTACTTAGTAAAAAAAAAAGAGTTATTATTGAATGTGAAACATGTCAATGGGGGCCGGTATGTAGGCAGACGATACCGTGCTACCTAAATTAAAATGTCAGTGTTGAGAAACTGAAGAGAAGTAAAGTGTTTTTTCTGTTTTTATTCTAAAGTTGTTTTTGAGATAAGTGCAGACGATAACGCAGCAGTGAGCTGCGAGTGAGTGTTATTCCTTTAATAAAGTGTTTTTTAAAGAACCAGTGCATATATATATATGTGTGTGTGTAGTGTGTGCATAATAATTACCAAATGTAAAAGGCAATAAGGTAACACACATTTTGCATACAGAACGAAGTCGATCAGATTATTATTTGCCGAGATATTTGTAATCCTGTTTTCTACATTCTTCGATTTTTCATGACCCTGTATTTCATTCAAATTTCAACTCAGAGGTATATTTTAATTAGAAATGAGACGCTTCATCCGACGCAATTAATTGTTAGTGAATAGAGTTATTATTTTTGGAGTTATAAGGATGTTTCTTTTACGCAGTTCGGTACTACTTGAATAATACTTGAGTAGTTTGGCGTTTTATATAACTAGTACACCGAACCCGGGGTTCCCGGGTTACAGAGTAAAGGTGAAAACTTTTTTTAAAATTAAAATTGAAAAGTCTAATAAATTTTTCCTACGTAATATGCTTTTTAAACTGCCAACTAATTCCAAACAGCAATTTTACATGAAAAATATTAATTATGTTATCATATTAAGCTTTGAAAATTATCGATACTTCCGTATTAGACGCAAGAACGAAGTTATTAGCCAAAGATATTGCCAAAGAATAAAATTGCATTATTTCTGTTTATAAAATCAACTCAGAAAATATGACACACAGATATTCTTTAAAATACATTTTTGTAAAGATTAATTGATGTATTTTTTGTAAATTAAGTTTGCAGCGAACTAAAAGTTATTAAATTGATAGGAAAAAACGAAATAAAACCAACAACATTCACTGGGTTGTATAGCCGACGATATTTTGACATAACACGTTTTTAATTACTATTTTTTTCGGTTGCTATGAAAAAATGGCAACTAAAATATACAGTGATCTGTTATTTTTCACGTAGAAAAGAGATAAATGGAGGTGAAGTATGCAATTAAAACGGTTTCATGGGCGCTGTTCTTCCAATTTAAGTCTCTTATTCGGGCCAAACAAAACAATCTCTAAGAAAAGAGACCGAATCCTTTAACATCATTTTGTCTCTAAATGAAAAATAAATAATTATTATATTTTAGCATTCTAAAATAGTATTTCATTGTATTATGAATTAAAACTGTATCGCTAAAAGTTTTCCTTTTTTGCGAAAGCACGTGTTTGTGTTTCATGCAATGCAGCGAATTTTAGAGATGCTTTTTTGGCGTCTACTCCAGCCACCAAATCGCATCTCTAATCATCTTCTTTTTAGCTCACAGGCTATCATAGCCTGAGAGCTTATGTGCCCGTCCGTTCTGTATGTATGTGCGTATGTGCGTAACGCGATAACTCATGATAAAAATATCGGATCCACTTGAAATTTTGTATATAGGTATATCCTGATAAGGCGCTTCCCTGATTAGTTTTTGGAGTTCATTCGATATGTATAAGAGGGGGAACGGGGGGCTCATGCCCCCCGTTAGTTGATATAAATGGGATTTTCATGCAGAATTAAGTTTTCAAAATTTAGATTAGGATCATTCTGATGAGGCGATTCCGTGACTGTTATTAGGTGTTCATTGAATAAGTATAAATAGGGGGAACAGGGGTTCTAATCCCCCCCCGTTAGTTGATATAAATGGGATTTTCATGCAGAATTAAGTTTTCGTTCAAAATTTAGATTAGGATCATTCTGATGAGGCGATTCCGTGACTGCTATTAGGTGTTCATTGAATAAGTATAAATAGGGGGAACAGGGGTTCTAATCCCCCCCCCCCGTTAGTTGATATAAATGGGATTTTCATGCAGAATTAAGTTTTCGTTCAAAATTTAGATTAGGATCATTCTGATGAGGCGATTCCGTGACTGCTATTAGGTGTTCATCGAATAAGTATAAATAGGGGCAACAGGGGTTTTAATGCCTCCCCCCCCTCTTAATTTATATAAATAGGTTTTTCAAGCAGAATTTTCAGATTTCGTTCAAATCTCTGAATCGTTTTGAAGTTTAATGGTTAAGTATAAAAGAAGGGGATAACTCCTTTTAAATTATATAAATGCTAAATGGGTTTTTATTAAGAATTTTCTAATTTGCTCTGAATTTTGGATATAGATTTTTTAATATGATAAAGCATGTCTTTGATAGTATAGGAGGTTCAATGATTAAGTATAAAAAAAGAGGAAAGGGGAGAGCTGTTTCCCCTTCTTAATTTTTTTTTCGAACGGAATTAACCCTTGAAAATATAAGGCTTTAATGTACAATTAGTATTTGTAGCCTGTGAGCTCAATGCCATCAGTTTAACTGGGCAGTATTCTTTTTTTTTTTTTTTTTTTTCACTCTATGGATATTTTTCCTTTTTTTCCCCACACAATGCGATACTTAAGTTGCCACCATTAGAGAAAATGAACTAAAAACTATAAAAAAATTAATATCTCAAAAACAAATTGAGATAAAGTTTTCTAACAAACTGCATTTAAACGTGCATATTTTTCTCCATACGATGGTATAAATGTCGAAAACGTGCTATGTCTAGAAGTTTAAAATTTTATAATAGCGAAAATTGCAAAATTAAAATTCCATCGAAAAGTGTTGCCATTCGCAAAATGACGTATGCGTTACGCACAGATACGTTTGGCCTTTATTATATAGATTTGTCGAAATGGGTACATCAGCAGTTCTTTAATGGAGCATTACTATGTACATATTAACAGTATATTTAAATTTTTTTTGTGTAATTGCAATGCATTGTAATGAATAGTTTTCACATGTGTTACACCTATCCATGATGGGTATGGGTCCCCAACGACCAGTTTTAGATTAAAAAATATCGTTTGTTTAAGACTTACCAATAAAAGGAGAATTTTTTATTGTAATTAATCTTGTAGATTTTTTTATAAATGAATGAAACATTTTCTTTCGTCGAATTTCGGCGGGTTCCACCTCGTGTTTATAACGTATATAATTTAAATGTCAGTCCGGGATATATTTACGTGAGTTACACCACGAAAAGACAGACAGATCGAAATCATAAACACTTATGTTAGAAAATGTTAAGGCCCCACACAAAAGAGCCGAATGATAATGTTAAGTCTGTGGGGGGCATTCTTTTAAAATTTTTTACTTACCCATCATGTTACCATGTGTTCAAACGATACGGGTAATCGTTTTGAACACATCGAAAAAAAAAATTTTTGACGGATTTACACGTTTTAGATAGTGGAGATTCCGAAAAACATTTTTAGAAAAAAAAAAAAAATTGCCGTCCGTCTGGCTGTCTGTAAACGCTCTATCTCCCGAAAAAATTGAGATAGAGACTTGAAATTTTGTATGTAGTTAGTATGTAAGAATGGGACGAAGCCTATTTCATATCAGCAACCTCGATGATCCGGAACTATTTTTTTCGGACTCTCGAAAAATTCGTTCTGATGAAAGGTACATAAAAATTTTCGAATTTTTTTGTTTTCAGGAATGGACGTAAAAGGCAATAAAATAACACACATTTTACATATAGAACGAAGTCGATCGGATGATGAGTTGCCGAGATATTTGTAATCCTCTTTTCCACGTTCTTCGATTTTTCATGACCCTGTATATCATTCAAATTTCAATTCAGAAGTATATTTCAATTGGAAATGAGACGCTTCATCCGACGCAATTAATTGTTAGTTAATAGAGTTATTATTTTTGGAGTTATAAGGATGTTTCTTTTACGCAGTTCGGTACTACTTGGGTAGTTTGGCGTTTCATATAATTTGTCGAAATGGGTACATCAGCAGTTCTTTAATAGAGCGTTACTATGTATATTAACAAAATTTAAATTTTGTTTATGAATTCCAATGCATTGTATAAATAGTTTCACATGTTTTTTTTTTTTTCATATACGTATCCATGATGGGTAAGTATTACGGTGGCCCCCAACGACTAGTTTTTTTTTTTATTTTTATATGATTTCTTTTTGCTTGGGACAGCTGAGGACAATCTACAGTCGGGCTATTTTTTTTTTCTTTTCAGTTTCGGTTTAAGCTTTAAGAAAAAAAAAAAAAATACTTTAACTTTCGAAACCGGTTAGAACCGTTTCTGAAATTGAAATGACCATAATATAAAACATATGTAACCAAAATTTAAAAAAATAAAACCTAGCTCGGTTGCAAATCATTCTTAGCTATTCTATGCAAAAAGAAATCATGCAAAAAATATTAAAGTTTTAGAGAAATATTTACAAAGAACTCTCCCACAGACTTAAGAGCACACACTAGTCACTCGGTAAAAGCCGAACGCTAATGATAAGACTATGGGAGCGTTCTTTTCAAATATCTCGCTCAAATTTTAATACTTTTACATGATTTTTTTTTTTTTTGCATAGGATAGCTGAGGACGCTCCACAACCGGCCTAGTTTTTACTTTTTCAATTTTTGTTTCAGATTAAAAAAAAAAAAAAAAAAAACTTTCAAAACCGGTTTAAACCGGTTCTGAAAAAAAGTTTCAAATGCATTTTAATCGTTTGAAATCTAAAATACATAATTATTACATAATTTTGTCGAGTTATTTCAATTTTTTTGATAATCGGGTGCATAGATCAATTACAGGGACAATCAAAAGTATTCCATGACATTATGGTCAATGGGGGAAAGTTTCAAACGTATTTTATACGTTTGAAATTTAAAATACATAATTATTACATAATTTTGTCGAGTTATTTCTAATTTTATGAAAATCGGATGCATAGATCACTTACAGGGACAGTCAAAAGTATTCCGTTACATTACGGTCAATGGGGAAAAATGTTTCAAATGCAATTTAATGGTGTTACACTCATTCGAACTTAGTAAAATTTATATGGAACTATAAAGCACATAAGATAAGATGCATTTTACATAATTTGTGGAACAAAGAGCATTTGTTATTTATTTACAAGGCCACACAAAAGTATTCCATTACATAATGGTTTAGGGAGAACATTGTTTAATGAGCGTTTAAATTGTAATTCACAATTTACAATTTTATGAGACTGATATATGAGAGTAATAGTTTTAAAATTTCGTTATAGTACGAACGCACCTCATTTGCTATGCTTCACGTGCAATTTCCAACTTGTTTTAATTTATTTCGTCTCTTTTCATTAGAATTATGACTTAATATTTAACTAGAATGTATAAATACATAAACTAATTAAAAGGTTAGAAACAAGCACAGTGAAAGAAAAATTTAAAGCTTCAGTGATGGACAGACGGGGCACTGAGAAAGCTGATACCAAATGCATGGGATACTTACTTATTCGGAACACTTTTCACAAAAATCAAAGAAAGAAAGTGATTCAAGTGATATGAAATCCGTGAGAAAGAAAAGAAAAATGAAAAATCGAACGAAGTCAAAAGTTCGCATTAATAAAAATCTTTAATGTTTCTCTGCCATTGAAAATTTCGGGACTTCTTGTTGAGTTCGAATTAAGCGAAGATTCGAATTATCCGACTTCGAATTAACGAGAATCAACTGTATATCTTTTATTTTATCTGTTTAAAAAGATATGACAATCCCCATCCTTATATATATTATCATATGAAAAACTGGTGGAACCAGAGATAAAAGTAGAGCTCGATCTAAAAAATGTTACATTTTAAATTCGCAAACAGTTTCAGTCTAAAAAAATGCGTAGAAAAGTAATGGAGCCAGATTATCTGTAAAGCTCATGAAATTACCCAAATTTTTGTTGATAGCTGAAAATGTGGACTGAGCTTTACTGGTGCTTTAAAATTAATCAAGGATAAAGTGACATTTTTTACACATTCTACATTGAAATCATACATAACCAGTTTGAAAACTTGGGTTCATAACTATAGGTTACTGGGTGATTTGGTGAAGAACGAGAACCTGACGAATCATTCAATACAAAATGTGGACCAAATTCTATTCCAAAGGTCTTTCATAAATTGAAGTTTAAAGATCCAAGTATATCCGAAACCTGATCATTTACGATTTAACAGTATACTAAATATTTGTATTCATATACAAAATAGTTATCTACATCAATTCCTCAACAACCTGATTATATTAATATTATACTTTAATTACCGTAATTTCGGGTGTATAAGCCGCGGGTCAAACAATTCTTTTTGGACCCAGACATCTTATTTAGTGATCGAAGACAAATATTTACGGAGATCTAAGTAGTTATATTTGTTTCTTAAAAAATTCTGGGTCGAAAAAGAATTGTTTGATCTGCGACTTATACACACGAAATTTGGGTATTACTTCATGAATTATATTTGTTTAGCGTTGTGCAGCTGAGCTTCACATAATACTACACTCGATTTACTACTTTGACTAGTAATGCCATTTTGCGTGGATAATTTGATTCTGAAAAAAAAAGGCACCAGTAAAGCTCAGTCCACATTTTCAGCTATCAACAAAAATTTGGGTAATTTCATGAGCTTTACAGATAATCTGGTTCCATTACTTTTCTACGCATTTTTTTAGACTGAAACTGTTTGCTAATTTAAAATGTAACATTTTTTAGATCGAGCTCTACTTTTATCTCTGGTTCCACCAGTTTTTCATATGATTTCACAACTTTTTCAGATCCTTTTAGAAACTTTATCAACTAACTTCAACTAATGAATCAACCACTCCAATTGACCAAATAATAATCTATTTCAACAGGCCCAACCAATTGCTCCAAGCAAAAACCATCCAACCTAACCAACCAATGACTTCAATCAACCTGCCTAATCAATTGCCAAAATCAGAAACTAAAGCAACCGTTGATCCGCCAGTGTCAAAAGTTTTGGTGACCTCATACTTATTGTTAACCCCAAGATTAAGACCTCGTACTGTATTCTAACAAGCGCTGGCCTCCAAACAAGTCCTTAGTCTAAGCTTTATATATAGTCTGATTTCTTGAACTTTTCTGTTATGTCTATGCTTCGCTGGCTTAAAAGCCTACGGAACATTCTATGTCAACTCTCAAACACCCCAAAAAACCGTGGGTCAGGAACAGTTATAAGGGATGGGTTAAAATTTTATATAAACTGTTAAAAGTGAAATTTTCTATGTTTAGGCTATAATGGGGGTTTAAATTAAAAAAAAAAATGTCTAAAAATGACTCGTGCAGAAAGAAGATAAATAGTTACTGAAAATGCTATACAATACTGTATAAATTATAAATATATTATAAAATATATAAGATCAACAATACATTATAAAATATATAAAATCAACAATACATTATAAAATTCCACAATTTAAATACAAATGTGAAATTGTTTTTTATATGCAAAAATACTTTTCAGTACTTAGGATATAATTACCAAATGGCATGGGGCGGGGCATATAGTAATGCTGTCACATATTAAATTCAATATAAGAAGAGGGCATGTGTTCAAGCAAACGCTTACTTCACCAATCTAACAATTACTCTTTTCCTTTAGAAATCAATGCAGCAATATTCATGGTTATGTTGACAAATCGTACAACAGAGCTGTTATTTGTATATCAACGTTTGTGCTGTAGATTCACAATAAATTTTCTTCAAATGACATTAGCTGACTTTATATTGACAAGTAAAAATATACCCCACCACTCAACAGATGCATTAGCTTAAACAGAGAGTCCATGTCTGATATTCGTAATACAGGAGGAAAAATAAAATGCCATTGGTCATATTGTCAATAAAATGTCAAAACAAAAAATGTGACTTCAAAAAAACCTTTGCTTGAAAAAGCAAGTATTATAATGGAGAATACTACATATTCCTTTACGTTCCTGTACCTAAGCACCATGTATCAAATATTATTAAAAATAGACATTAAAATTATCATTAAAAGACATCGAAGGTGAATCAAATCTTTGCTTTATTTTTCAAGTAATAAACCTATTAGATAGAAGCGTAGCATTTGAAAATACACTATTGTATTCCAGTGTATTCCAAAGTCTAGATGCATTCTTTAAAAGCACTATGTGGTAAAATTGAAACTTTTTATGCTGTGAAGAGAGGTTTTCATAGGACATTTAAGCTTTTTGATATGGAACTGTGCTTTATTTTTATTATGTTTGTCAGAAATCTTTAAATTTGATAATGAGTTTTTAAACATATTTGGTTGTAAATTTTTTGCAAGATTTTGCTCTGCGACCCTTCGACCCGTATTTATAAATGCAAGAATTTTTTTTGTAATAATATTGGCGGTCTATCATTAAATTTGTACAATTTCTTTGGCGCTTTATTGTTTTTTCCTCTTGCCTTTTATTATATTTTATACATTTGGCTCGAGACTACAGCTTAATCATATACCGCCGGTACCATTTGGATTTAAAGTGGGAAAATTCCAAGAAATTTTTCCTTTGCAAGTACTTATCAGAAGCTAAAAGCTTTTCCTCATTTTTTTCCTGCCATTTTTTCTTTGAAGCACGGTGTTTTTCTCTCTTCTGTTTTTTCCAAACTCTATAATATACAAAACGATCTTCTTTGTTTTTTTCTTGCCATTTCCTAAATTTCCATTTCTTAGCTCTCTCTTTACTGGGCGTCTTATAAGTTATAACTTTTTACCATTTAGTTAATAATTACGATAATTGCTTCATAATATATTTCAAAATACTATCTGTTTAAGCATAACAAAAAAATGTATTGATTTAGACAATAACATTCCCTCGAATATCAACATTTTTAAAAATATCATGTCAACTTCATCGTAAAATATGCCACACTTATCGTTTTATGTTTCAAAAAAAAAAAAAAAAAAAAAAAAAAAAAAAAAAAAATGAACACATGGAGTAACGAAAAAAAATCTTTATTGTAAGAGGTTTCATCTTTTAATAAAACAATTTATTTATCGAAATGTGACTTTACTTAAAATGCTATTGCACGTAAAAATTGCAAGCGACGAAAATCGCCTGCGTTTTTTCATTGGCTGTTCGAGAAGAGTCTTTACCATCATTTGGATTTCCAAGCATTTGATTGGCTCTCACTGGCGACTCGCTTCGTTCCAGGCATAGTATTTACTGAAAATTTATTTCGTATGACTCAAATATAAAACTTCAGTTTTACAGATGATAGAATTAAGGATTAATTTCAGAAAATTATGAGTTTCCACTCAGAATGAAACATTTTTAGAAAGGGGGCAATATAAAATGACGTCACACCTAGGAAACTATTTTTTTACTATATTTTTCCTTACTTATCCCTTTGTAATTGAAAAATCTGTATTATAGTAGCTGTTTTGACTTCAAAAACATTCAAATGAAGGTCAATTTTTTTAAACATACATTTAGTTACAATTTATATATATATTTATTATAAATGCGTTTTTTTATGTTACGAATGACGTCAATTCCAAAAATGTAAAAATATATCAATAGAATCTGAATTTTTATTGACCTATAAAAAAAAAAAAAAAAAAAAAAAAAAAAAAAAAAAAAAAAAAAGAACACGTGTTGTCATTTCTTTTTTTAATTATTGTGTTGATTTTTACTTGATGGCAACTCGAAAAAAAAAATGATTGAATTAACAATTGAAAAGGATAGATTTCTATATAACTTTAAATTATGGAAGGTATAGCGTTATTTAAATTTTAAATGGGTGCCATTTCTTTAATTTTTGATATTTTTTTACCGGACCTACAAAAGGCACATCCCTACATTAAAAGCTTTCGAACAAGTTATCACCCGTCGCTGAATGTTTCCTGGTTCGGGTGATAATTGAGTTGTTTCTCTTTTTTTCTTGTTTCACGAGCAAAAAGTGCCAAAACAGGGGTCCTGGATCTCCGAAACTAATTGGTGGATCTAGATGAAATTTTGTATACTTTGAGATCTAGATTAGGACACTTCCCCTTTTCAATTTCGTCGCAATCCGATGATTAGTTCCAAAGTTATTAACAGGCAAACTTTGGACTTTAACATTAGAGATGCAGCTGAGCTCTACTATACAGCACTATCGTGCTGTATGATAAATGTGAAAGTGTGTCCGAAAATTGGAATGAACTTGACTTCAAAACGGATGGATTAATGTCTTTGAATTTTTGTATATAGGTAAATTATTGGCCTGAAATGAACATAGGCTAATTTTTATTTAGTTTATTCAAATATTTTTCTTAATAATTCAATATTTCACTATTTTTCATACAGAATAAATTGAAAATTTTTCCATAATATTTAATTATCTTTCTTTTTTCGTTGCCAAAAAATAAAAAAACCGGAATAATTATTTCTCTTCTGTAATTAATTTTCAACTGAAAGATTTTCACGTGATAAAACAAAATGAATTAAATAAATGGACCCTATTCTGTTTTTCGGTTCGAGATTAAAAACCGCAATTTCACCAATTGTGACGTCAGAGGAATACTGTTTTTCTTCTTATATCACGCAAACGATTATATAAAATTTATTTTACACTTAGAAGACTTTACAAGAATATAACTTCACACTTTACAGGAATATAAATATTTTAGTAGTTTTTCCAGATATTAATCCATAATCAAAATGAACCTTTTTCTTTCTTTCGGTTCGAGGCTATAAAATTCAACTTTTTACCAATTGTGACGTCAGAGGAATACTTTCCATTAAGAATTTTAAAAATATCAATGTAACGTCATATATGAAACAAAGTATAAGTTTTCAAGTTTTCATTTTTAATAACACAATGTAATTTAGAGTAAGTGCTAAAAAGAGACGACTGTGACGTCACATTTTGAAAATAAAATAAATACCTCTGATGCTGCAATGAAATGAGATTGAATTATGATATCAAAAGATATTTTTTAAAGAAAATTAAGTTTATCGTCTGAGCGTGGTTAATATTTAATTTTAAAATGAAATAAGTTTTTTTAAAGGTTAAATATTAAACGACTAGAAAATATTAATAATTTATACATATCGTAAATGACGTAATGATCAATGAAAAAACTTTTTATCATTTTTAGAAAGTAAGAAAAGCTCAACTAATCAAAAAAAAATATTTGTGTGTGTTAATTCTGAAAATTGTTCAATTCTTCAAATATAAATAAATATTACTTTAAAAATGCACTTTCGGGCTTAAAATCTAAAGATTTAATGTAATTGTGAGAAAATACATTCCCTCAGTCAATACTCAATTTGGCATAATGTGCTCAAAGTGTACTGGAAACAGGTTTGTAAATGGATATTAATTGCACATTTTTTTTAGCTCTTAAAAAGTAAAAATATGTCGTCACTTTTAAGAATGTTTTTTATAATAAATTTCTATAAATTTTTACGGTATGCAGAGATTATATGTACAAATTATACAAAAATGCCACCTAAAACAGTTTTGTAGTATATTTTTCCTAACACTGTTTTTTTTTTCGTTTTACGGAAACTACCCGCTTTTTGACACTTTCTAACATGGTCTAAAAGTGTTTACGACTTCAACCTGTCTGTATACCGGATGCGGAGTGCCTGGGGTCTGCCGTCTGTCTGTCCGTTTTTCAACTTGGGTAAATATAGTGGAATTCATACGAAAATAACATACGTTATTGAGATTTACCATAGCATATGCGGCATTGAAAATGGACCAGGTAGCAATTAGAGCTGAATCACGGGAGCACTCAAAAGGAAACTTTACATTATGGTCTAAGGCGAAAAAATCATTTGTGGTGTATTTTGATAATGTTACGTAATTTTAAATGTAATGAAATTTACATGCATTTTTAAGGTTCAGAAAAACATGGTTACTATCGAATATGTTAAATGTAGTACTTATAGTGTGCGTACAGGGAGCTCAAAAGTATTTCAATATATTATGGTCTGTGAAGAAAAACCATTTGCAACGTATTTTAATAATGTTATTTTATTAAGGTTATTTTTATAATATTGAAATTGATATCAGGTTCTGAAGTGCACTAAAATAGAATTTCTGTAGAAAATGGAGTGAAAAGATTTAACATTCACTTACAAGATTGCAGAAAAATGTTCGGTAATATAATAGTCTACGGAGAAAAAAAATATTCCCAGCGTATTTTAATTGCGTTGCGCTATTTCAAACATGATAAAATTAATATACTTAGATAATCAATACAATGATAAATACTGAAATTTACTACAATAAGCTTGCAGGTAAGTATCACTTGCATCACATTTGTTGTTCATTTACAGAGACGCATAAAAGATTTTGGGCCTGTGTCCAGATCTCAGATATTGTATCCAAAGTATGGTCTATTAGAAAAGATTGCTGAAGAGCTTTTTCAATTATCATATGTATTTGGAAAACTAATGCATCCTGAAGTTCAGCTACATTTGATATAATAAGAGATGTTTGTAGAATTTAAATAAATCATGTATCGGACTATACAATAAACTGGATTGGTCACCAGTGCAACAGCGATTCCCGGAAATATGAATTCAATAATTTGAATCGGGTTTTTTGCTTGAATAATTTAAGCTAAATATGCGATCGTATACATATTTGCACGTAATATACAGGACTGTAAAAAAGAATTCAAGTAAGTTTCTGTCTATAATTAGAAATTGCTAAAGATGAATTTTAATATTCGTTATACTTTTTCTCACTAAGCAAAATTTTAACATTGTATTTAGAATCTTTACAAACGCATAGATCATATCAAGTTATGCATTATGGAAATGTTGGATATTTTTTTTATTACCTAGGTTTAACACATGATTTTTCTTTCTTTGATATGGAATTCTGAAATGCACTATAACATGATTTCTGTACAATTGGGGTGCGTTACAGTTGTTCTACAGTATAAGTGGTTACAATTTCATTTTCGCGATGGTTCATATTATCTAACACATTTTTCTTTTATTTGACTGAGTTCTTTAAGTCCCCTATAAAAAAACTACTGCATAGCCTTCTATCAGATAAATGTTATATATATTTTAAATTATTGTTAATGAACCGTTTTGTTTAATTAAAGCGTTTATCTTTTTTTTAATGCTACGTGAACGACGTCACGGGTAATAATATTTAAAAAGAATTTTTTTAATCTCCTTCTAGATTAATATGCGAACGGAATATCCAGAAATATTTAAATTAGTTTCGAAATCCTTTATGAAATTCAACACTTCATGCTTATGAGAACATGCTTTTTTTACTTTACTACTTTTGAAAGGCAAGTGTACCGAGGAAAACTGCGTGTTAATATATGTTCCACCACCCGTCCCTCATAGCATGCATAGTCACAGTGACGTCACATTGTGACTAAGATGTGACTTTCTAAAAATTTTTTCACAGTTCGTCACAATGTTAATGTCAAAGTAGTCACAAATGACACACTTTTCACAAATTGGTCACATTGTGACGTCAAAAAGTGGTCACAGTGTGACGTCACAAAAAAGTTCTAAAACGGCCATAACGACTTCACATTTTAGTCACTGCGACTTCACATCGACGTCACGTGAGGTCAGATCGACAATCGATGGTCACAAAGTCACAATGTGACTTCACAGCGACGTTGCAGTGACGTCACCATGTCTTACGGGGTAAAGCATGGTGACGTCACAGCAACGTCCTTGTGAAGTCACATTGTGACTTTGTGACCACCGATTGTCGATGTGAAGTCACAGTGACTAAAATGTGAAGTCGTTATGGCCGTTTTAGAGCTTTTTTGGGACGTTTCACAAAGTAATCACAATGTGACAAATTTGTGAAAAATGTGTCATTTGTGACTCATTTGACATTAACATTGTGACGAAACTATGACAAAAGCGACAATATTTAAATTGCCAGAAACATGTTTTTTAAAGTAAATAACATGTTTTGAAGACTTTTTTTTATAATTTTCTAAAGATTTATTAAAAAGTCACATCTTAGTCACAATGTGATGTTACTGAGTGGTGGCATTTTGGTCATAGATTTGATGTGGCGAAAGTGACTCACAGTGATGTCACTGTGACCATGCATGCTATGAGGGTAGCAAAGTTATGTTTTCACAATAATTAGACGCATTTTTAACTATCTTTGAACTTTGTGCATTGTTTTAACGACTATTCATTTACACACATTGAGATTACCGATTCTTGTTTTTGTTCATAACGTATCTTGCTTACGGAAATTAGCATTTTTAGTAGTACAAGGTAAATCGTCAAATTTTGACGAAAGAAAATGTTTAAGAAGGAACTATTTCATTAACTTATAATAAACCTACAAAATTAGTTATAGTAAAAAAATGCATTTTATATTAGTACGTCTAACTCTTAAACAAACGATATTTATCGTCGAATTAACAAAACACTATTTCTATAAAACGCAGCTGTAGAAATTGTTAAAATTAAACTTGAATCGTATATGTAAGCAGTAAAAAAATAATAAAGATATGTTATTATGATAAAGTTATCAATTAACGTTCTTATGCTAGTATTTCAAAATGACGAAAAGCGAAATTTATTCAACTTTGACTCAATCATAGATTTTTTTTCCCCGTGAAATGTAAGCCCGGCATCATTTTCACCATATCAAAATTTACAAATGTACATTTCACATCTGTATTCACATTTCAAAATAATTGGCATTTTAATTTGATCATTTTGATTCAAAACTTGAAATCTCAATGGCTATTAGCTGAAATAGATATTAAACTGTTGATATTCTTTTACGTGTAAATCAAATTTTGTAAATAAAATCAAAATTCACCGGGTTTTATAACAGAAGATATTTAAATTTCTATTTTTTCCCTTTTAATGAGAAAATGGCAACATAAAAATACAGCACTCAATTTTTTACCTTTTTCCCATGGAGGAAGAATATACTGGAGTTGAACTATAATGATTTGGGTGATGCCAAAAATGTAACCCTACATTAAGTCACATTAAGTCCAAACAAAACCACGTGCTTTGATTCGCCTATGAATTCAAATCGGTTAAAATCCGTATTTGGTTGCTCTTGTTTTTTATCGTCGAATTTTTTATTAGACAGCGCTTCACAGGTAAAAATTTCTTTGATTATTTAATTATATGTGTTTTAAATATCAAAATAGAAAATCTTTTAACATTTTTCTTGAAAAGATAACATTATTTTGCTAATATCTGAAAATCGTTTGCAATCAGAAATCTGTATTTTAGATTAATATTTATTACTTATGTTTTCATACATGATTTTAAAAGAATGTTTTCATTATTATATTTTAAATATTATTTAAATGCAATTATTAATATGTAACAAAACAAATTTCTTTTTATATATTCATCTTGATTTTTTTTTTATCCCTGAATTATTTATTTAGAATAAATCTATTTGTAATATCGAAACCCTGTATTTATGCTTCATTTTTCGTATTTGAATGCGATTAATCTTAAAATATGTGTAATTTATTTTTTAATAATTTTAAAAACATGATAAGAATCGAAATTTTTACTGTGTGAAAATCAGCTCATTTATTTTACAGCTCTCAAATTTTATTATGCTTTATATCTGTTGTTTTTAGGTGCTTTCGTAATTATGTAAATACGTAGCACCTATAGTTGTCGTTCAGTACATCCGTCTGTCTGTCCATTCGCATATAACAACGCAAAAACTACCCAACCGAATAGTTTGAAGTTTAAAATACATAATTAATACATAATTTTGTCAAGTTATTTCAAATTTAAGATCGATCAATTATGCATAGATGAATTACAGGGACAATCAAAAGTATCCCGTTACATTACGGTCAAGGGGGGTTTCAAAGGCATTTTAATCATTTGAAATTTAAAACAAATAATTATTACATAATTTTGTCGTGTCATTTTAAATTTTATAGAAATTGGATGCATAAATCAATTACAGGAACAACAAAAAATATTCCATGACATTACGGGTCAATGGGAAAAAAAGTTTCAAATGCATTTTAATGGTGTTAAACTAATTCAAACATAATAAAACTGACATGAACCTATGAAGTATATATATACTAAAATATACATTCTGTACAATCTGTGATGCAAAGAATATTTGTTTTTAAATTACAGGAGCACACAAAAGTATTCCATTACATAAAGCTATTCGGAGAAACATTGTTTGTGGGACGTGTTTTAATTACATTAAACTATTTAGCATTTTATGAATATGATAAACGTTGCTGAGGTGTAATAAAAATTACTTCCTGTATATTTACAGGAACACAAAAATTTCTACTGCTATAATGTAACCGAAGTACTGTCTACTATATCAGCAAGATCTGAATATTTTAAAAACTTCGTTATCGTACGAACGCACCTCATTTGTTACGCTTCACGTGTAATTTCCAACTTGTTTATTAATTGTTTCTCAAAATTTTTTATTGATAATGCTGTTATTTTGAAGAAGTAAAATTTTTATATTTGTCAAAAATTGTTCTTATTAATGTAAAGCATGATTATATGCTAACAATATTTGTTTTAAAACTTGTTTTGGAATTTTTTAATAACGTTGTAAGTATTGAAATTAGCTCTGTTTCAGTCGGAATACTGTTTATGTGTCGGATTCGAATTCAAATATTAGCGGTTCAGATCGATAAAAAAACATTTATGTTGGATTCCGATTTGAATAGAATTTTCGTGTTCAGGTAAAATACACAACCCGACTCATTCAAGGATCTAGTCTCGCTGCAAATTTAACATACATTTTTATTTGTGCAGCTTTAAGCGTTGAGCAAATAAGCAAAATTATAATATCACTTTTTTTATAATGTTGCAATATTATAATTTTTCAACATTACAGTTTAAGCAACATTATATCATTTTAAACACTCTTACTTTCCTTTGCGTGAAATTTTTATTATCGAGAGAAAAGCTAAACTGAATTGCCACCATTTTTAAGAAATATCGTAAAAAGCATTTAAAATTAAAAATAAAATATAAAAATGGAAATAACTTAAAAAATAACTAAAATGGGCACAACTACAAATAAATAGCTTTCATTTAAAAAAATAATTATCAACATCAGTTCAATAGAAAATTCAGGGCTGATGACACGACATTTTTTAGCTTGTCTGAAAGAAAGAGCATTGGAGGCTAATAATAATAACAGTAAAAAAAGGAAATATTAAGAATTTAAAAATCCCCCCCCCAAAAAAAATTATTTTTTCTCAAAATCCCCCCCTCCCCCCCCAAAAAAAATTGTATGATGCATTTTGCGTCATCAAACCCCTCTTCTGGGCACCCCTGCCTTTATTACACGAAAGTATTTTGCTAAAATTAATTATATAAAAAAATAAATAAAAAATGTTAATCAAACAACAATACTCTTTAAACTATTTAAATCATATTTCCAGAAATTATCATCCTTAAACAAACCTGTATCCAGTTCTTTGCGTGACCTTGTATATCATTTAATCTATATTCTACAAACATTTCACGATAAACTAAATGCGAATCGACGTAAAAATGCAAAACTTTTTTAAAAACAAACCTTTAAGTAAATTACGCTCACATTTAGTAACTTTTCCGAGTTCTTTTGAGTAACCCTGTATATCTTAAATGTGTAACTATTATAGCATTTATGCACACCTATAATATGAATACATTTAGTGACACTTAAAAGCGCATATCATAATTAAAAATGCCTTTTATCCATGGAACAGTTACCATGCGTAATATACAGTACTTCGAATAGAATATGCTTTTTGAAGTCTTTTGTGTGTCCCTGTAAATGCTATGCACTTCGTATTATGCGTGAAATAACTCATATTAAGTCACAGCGACGTATATCAATTTGATTACACATGATACCGTTTACCATCGTTAAAATATGTCGCAAACAATTTCCTCCTTTATTATCATGTATTAAAATTATTTTGTGTGGACCTGTAAATGAATAACTATTCTTTTAGCTGCATATTTTAGTGTGCTTTTCGTAGATGCAAATAAATGTGAATACGTTTGTCCGACCGCAACATGCTTAAAATTAATTTGAAACGATTTTTCCCCATTGGCCCTAATATAATCGAAAACTTTTGACTGTCCCTGTAAATGAACTAATCGTGGTAGAAACTTAATTTTTAATAGAGTTTGTGCTTGTGTAAACTTCAATAATATGGTAAAATTTCTTTGTATTCCGAGTATATTTATGAGAGTTAGAGCGCGGACAGACGGACAGACAAAACGAATGCATAAACATTTTTCAATTTTGTTGAAAAGTGTTAATAAAAATTACTGCAAAAAGAAAACTTTTAATAATACAATTTTTAGTTCGTATCAAACGTTTTCAATTTCTTATTTAATTTTAATTTTAAATTTAATAATAATAATGACATTTAATAATAATAATAATAATAATAATTTCCCAATTTCAATTACTTAAAAAGTAAACATTTCTTTTAATGTATAATAATAGAACAAAGACCATTTTAAAAATTTCCTATTTCTTCTTAAAAAATGCTTTAGCTGTAATTAATTTCTTTCAATCCGTCTTATTAATACAAAATCCCTTCCTTTTTTGGAAGCTTTCCAATTTTCCACGTGCTTTTGTTTGGTACACTAAAATTTGAGCGATAAATGGATTCACATTGTAAACCTTTTTTAAGGCTTAGTTCACCTCCACCTATCTTCTTCCTCCATGCCTTTTTCCCTTTGCTTTAAATAGAAATGGAGTACTCCTGTTGCCACGATTAGAAAAGACGTATTAAAAGCTACAAAAAAATTAATATTTCAAAAACAAATTAAGATACAGCTTTCAAACAAATTTCATTTAAAAGTACATTTTTTTCTGTACACGATGGTGTAGAAATTGAAAATGTGCGATATTAAGAAGTTTAAAAACTTTTAGTAGCAAAAATTGCAATACCAAAATTCATTTCAAATTTGAAAGTGTTGCCATTCGCAAAATGACGTATGCGTTACGCACAGATACGTTTGGCCTTTATAATATAGATAGGATCCTCCGAGCTTATAGAACTCGTGCAAAAATTGTCATGCTGATATATCTTGGGTGGGTCGCGATTTTGTTTTCCTGAAAGGTGGGTTTGCAAAATTCTTTTTTGCCAAGCACTGGGTCGCGTACCAAGAAAGTTTGGGTACGCTGAGATAGATTACATTAGAGTCCCACTAATTCGGACTCTGTTAATCCCGATTGGTTTTGTCATTTTTAGGTGCGTTCGTAGTTATACGTAGCACCTATTGTTGTCGTTCAGTCCGTCCGTCTGTCTGTCCGTCCGTCCGTCCGCATATAAAAACGCAAAAACAACCCAACCGAATCTTTTGAAAATTAAATTATATAATTATTACATAATTTTTTCGAGTCATTTCAAATTTTATGAGAATCGGATGGATAGATCCATTACAGGGGCGATCAAAAGTATTCCGTTACATTACGCTCAATGGGGAAAAATGTTTCAAATGCATTTTAATCGTTTGAATTTTGAAATACATACTTATTACATAATTTTATCATGTCATTTCAAATTTTTTGAAAATAGGATGCATAGATTAAATACAGGGACAATCAAAAGTACTCCGTTACATTAGCGTCAATGGAAAAAAAAACCTTTCAAATGCATTTTAATGATATTACGCTCATTCGAACATAACAATATTGATATGCATCATACATATTATACTACATATGTATGATATGTATATACTACATATTATAATATAGATTTTGCATAATCTGTTGTGCAAAGAATATTTGTTATTGATTTACAAGGACACACAAAAGTATTCCATTACAGAACTTCATTATGATACGAACGCACCTCATTTGCTACGCTTCACGTGCAATTTCCAACTTGTTTTTTTCAAGTTTGAGAAGCGGCTGGTCGTACGCCTTGCAAAAGGTATAGAAAACTGGCACAACAAAAATTTACATTTTTTTTTTTTTTTTTTTTTTTTTTACATAGAAAACATTTTTACTGTCTGTAAATATTTAATAAGTTTATCATAAAAATAATTTCCTGCAAGTTTTATTTTATTTCATTTTATTCTATTTCTCCGGATAATCTGTATTTTCGATAATCCGGATTGGGTCTGATCCGAATTATCGGGGCTTTACTGTATGTAACTCTCAAAGTTGTTTTGCGTTTTTCTATGATTTCACTTGTTGCATAACATAAATATTTTAACTACTAAGAATGTATTTATTAAAATATAACACATTGCTCAGTGGTGCACAAAACAGGAATTTTAATATGCATTTGTATAATTAAAATAAAATAAAACTTTCAACGTTTCGCGCCCTCTTCTGCGGGCGTCTTCAGGAAAATATGACAATGGAAGGACTAAGTTTGCATTTTGATCGAGAGATAAAATTTCAAATAAACTAACACCTAAATGAATTAAAAGTTTAAAAATGTTGCCACTTACACGTGAGTAAAAATTAAAATATTGCAATGAAATAAAATTTTTTAAGATTTTATTATGTTATGCCACATTTTTGGTATATTGTAGGATAAATTATCATTACACGGTTTATTTTCTCGTGCTATGATTTCGATCGATTCTATTATTTTACCTTGAACTAGGCTATTGCACGGAACTATAATTTTGGCCTCATCAAAGTTAATACGGCAACCCTTGTTCACCAAGTAGAAGCGAGAAAGGGCAGTATTCTGTTTATATTGTTTTATATCTCTGCGATGTTCTTTTATTCTAATTGAAAGTTTCCGCGTAGTGTAGACTTTTTTTAAATATTTTACATAACGAAATACTTACGATCTATTTGAGCAGCCAGGATCACTACGAGAAGATGATCTCGAAAGTGAAGATAATGTCGAAAGTAAATTCAAAAATCCACCGGCGGAGTGGCTGACAGAATCTGAGGAAGAGGGATTATAATAGCCGCTGGATGAGGAGCCGACAGTACCTGAGGAAGAGGGATTATAATAACCGCTGGATGCATCGCAACCGTACGATGACATTTTATAACCAAAATACCAGGTAATAGTTTCGTTAAAATATGTTTCAGTAAAAAAAAAAAAAAAAAAAAAAAAAAAAAAAAAATATGCAATTCTTTGTATTTGTCTTTTCCAGTTTATGGTAAAAAGATTTGTTATCAGCATAATTTCAAATAAAAAAAATCGAGAAATATTGAAGTGATAAGCGTTCTGATAAAATGTTGTCGCATATCCATTGTTATTCTAAAAGGTAAATTCTATTTTATCTTTAAAAAAAAAAAAAAATAATCACAAAATTTAAGTAACCACTGAATGGTGACCGTGTGAATTTGGTCAAAAACGCTTTAGGATTTTAATTTGACTCTTGAGATATTTTAACCCGGGAGAACTCGCTAGTGAGAATTTCTCTCACGTGCCCAATTGCTTTTCTTTTACTTTATATTCACTTAATATCAACTTTTTTTGTTTGGTTTAGTACTTTTATTCACTAAAGAGGTGAAATAAAAATGCGAAATCGCATTTTGAAATTTTATTAAAATGAAAAATGTTTTAAATAATAGTCTTAAAAAAGATACGATTGAGAAAGAAAATCACATGTAGCGAGTTCTCTCGGGTTAAATAATTGTAAATTGAAGGAGAGAGTGCGGTGTTGTGGGATACTTTTTACAAAAGTTAAAAAAAAAAAAAAAAAAAAAAAAAAAAAAAAATTGTAATTTAAGAAATTACCCCAACCATTTGAAAAATGTTTCACTCGATACATTCATCTATCATTTTAAGCTAAATACCAGTTGTTTTATTGTGTATTATCCGTGCCACTGCTATAAATGACTTTATACATGCTGCAATTTGAAGGTACGGTTCGTTTAAGTTATATCACTCTATTGTCGCCAAGCATAAAAGTTGGCGACGAAAGAAACATTTCAAACTATTTAACATTGTTGGTACAAAAGTAATCATTATTAAAATACAGCTTTGGCATATACTGTTATACTTGTAAGACTTTGGCATATATTGTTTGATTTTACAGAGCAGAATTTTGGTGATGGAGGTTTTAAACCAAAATCGATCGCAGCACATGCATCTGTGAATGGGTCCATCAGACATCGAATCAAAAAAGTTTTTTCCCAGTTTTTCCCAAGCCGATTGCTTTTTAGTTTTCTTTTTAGGTGGTGGAAAATCAAGAGTAATAGCTATAACATTTTCCGGCTTGTTAGAATCACTATTGGCACTCAAATTTTCCTGGTTAGAACCGACCGATAGTAAAACGCCATGGCTAGTGGATTGGTCGCCCTGGCGACATGATGTTTTACAATTAATCGGTTCGGCATTAAATTGCTTCCTTTTTCGTGATCGCCTTTCAACACGTAATTGGTTTTCAGCGGCTCAATAATCTTTTGATTTTATCATTTTCTGCATTGAAAGACGTTTTTGCGCCAAACCAAATACAGTATTACTCAGTTATCCCGTCGACCAATTTCGCCAAATGATACGAATCGCCAAACTAATAAGCAACTTATACATGTTGACTAAATTTTTATTTTAAATAGCAAAAGAAGAAATAAAAATCACTTTATGATTGTTTAAGTACGCGTATTGTGTTTAATATCATTGAATGCGATATTCACGTTCATTCATTTCTTTGGCTTCGGCTTTTTCCGTATCTGTTAATTTCCGTCTACCCATTTTTAAATTTGTTAGTTTTCTCCTTTATTACAATGATTTTAACCATTTTAATTTACTATTCAAATAAAAATTCTTCTAAAAGTAAAGAATTTAATTTAAATTCAAATAAAAATTCTTCTAAAAATAAAGAATTTAATTTAAATTCAAAAGTGGTAACATCATTCAAAAGTGGTAACATCATTCAAAAGTGGTAACATCATCGGGTCCATTCTCCCGAAAACAACAACCATTTTTCAAATGGTTAAAAATTGTAATTTAAGAAATTACCCCAACCATTTGAAAAATGTTTCACTCGATACATTCATCTATCATTTTAAGCTAAATACCAGTTGTTTTATTGTGTATTATCCGTGCCACTGCTATAAATGACTTTATACATGCTGCAATTTGAAGGTACGGTTCGTTTAAGTTATATCACTCTATTGTCGCCAAGCATAAAAGTTGGCGACGAAAGAAACATTTCAAACTATTTAACATTGTTGGTGCAAAAGTAATCATTATTAAAATACAGCTTTGGCATATACTGTTATACTTGTAAGACTTTGGCATATATTGTTTGATTTTACAGAGCAGAATTTTGGTGATGGAGGTTTTAAACCAAAATCGATCGCAGCACATGCATCTGTGAATGGGTCCATCAGACATCGAATCAAAAAAGTTTTTTCCCAGTTTTTCCCAAGCCGATTGCTTTTTAGTTTTCTTTTTAGGTGGTGGAAAATCAAGAGTAATAGCTATAACATTTTCCGGCTTGTTAGAATCACTATTGGCACTCAAATTTTCCTGGTTAGAACCGACCGATAGTAAAACGCCATGGCTAGTGGATTGGTCGCCCTGGCGACATGATGTTTTACAATTAATCGGTTCGGCATTAAATTGCTTCCTTTTTCGTGATCGCCTTTCAACACGTAATTGGTTTTCAGCGGCTCAATAATCTTTTGATTTTATCATTTTCTGCATTGAAAGACGTTTTTGCGCCAAACCAAATACAGTATTACTCAGTTATCCCGTCGACCAATTTCGCCAAATGATACGAATCGCCAAACTAATAAGCAACTTATACATGTTGACTAAATTTTTATTTTAAATAGCAAAAGAAGAAATAAAAATCACTTTATGATTGTTTAAGTACGCGTATTGTGTTTAATATCATTGAATGCGATATTCATGTTCATTCATTTCTTTGGCTTCGGCTTTTTCCGTATCTGTTAATTTCCGTCTACCCATTTTTAAATTTGTTAGTTTTCTCCTTTATTACAATGATTTTAACCATTTTAATTTACTATTCAAATAAAAATTCTTCTAAAAGTAAAGAATTTAATTTAAATTCAAATAAAAACTCTTCTAAAAGTAAAGAAATTAATTTAAATTCAAAAGTGACCACATCATTCAAAAGTGGTAACATCATTCAAAAGTGGTAACATCATCGGGTCCATTCTCCCGAAAACAACAACCATTTTTCAAATGGTTAAAAAACATAACCTTCAATGTGTGACATTTCTGAAAAAGTATAATCAATGAAACAGATAAACATGCCATCCGATATTTGTAAATACAGATAACCTTTTAAAATAGAGCAAATAAATTTAAAACATATATAAAAATATTATTCTAAAAAATCAGCAAATAAACCCGTTTATTAGGTAACAAGTATGAAAAATCATGCGTTAAGCATAGATTATGAAACGATTTCGAACACTTCTTGAAATCTTAAACAAAACTTTGTTATTTAGAGAAATAAGGTGCTACTGTACATGAATATTAAGGTATGTATCAGTACATCAATACAAAATGCATAATAATTCATGCATAAAGGTTAAATTTACACAAAGCCTCAAAATGTCTTTCTCGTAAGATGTGATGTATATTAAAAAGGCCAAACATATCTGTGCGTAACGTATACGTCATTTTGCGCATGGCAACACTTTCAAATTTTAAATGAATTTCGGAATTGCAATTTTTGCTACTAAAAGTTTTTAAACTTCTTAATGTCGCACATTTTCAATTTTTACACCATCGTGTACAGAAAAAAATGTACTTTTAAATGAAATTTGTTTGAAAGCTGTATCTTAATTTGTTTTAAAAATATAAATTTTTTTGTAGCTTTTAATACTTCTTTTCTAAGCGTGGCAACAGAAGTACTCGATTTCTATTTAAAGCAAAGGAAAAAAGGAAAACAAAAATTGAGTGCTGTATCTTTATGTTGCCATTTTCTCATTAAAAGGGGAAAAATAGAAATTTAAATATCTTTTTTTAGCTCACAGGCTATCATAGCCTGAGAGCTTATGTGTCCGTCCGTTCTGTATGTACGTTCGTACGTTCGTATGTTCGTTCGTGCGTAACGCGATAACTCATGATAAAATTATCGGATCCACTTGAGATTTTGTATATAGGTATATTCTGATAAGGCGCTTCCCTGATTAGTTTTTGGAGTTCATTCTATATGTATAAGAGGGGGAACGGGGGGATCATTCCCCTCCTCTTAATTGATATAAACGAGATTTTCATGCAGAATTAACAGTTTTCGTTCAAAATTTAGATTTAGGATCATTCTGATGAGGTGATTCCGTTACTGTTATTAGGTGTTCATTGAATAAGTATAAAGAGGGGGAACGGGGGGCTCATGCCCCCGCCCCCTTAATTGATATAAACGACATTTTCATGCAGAATTAACAGTTTTCGTTCAAAATTTAGATATAGGATCATTCAGATGAGGTGATTCCGTGACTGTTATTAAGTGTTCATTGAATAAGTATAAACAGGGGGAACGGGGGGGCTCATGCCCCCCCTTAATTGACATAAACGGGATTTTCTTGCAGAATTAACAGTTTTCGTTCTAAATTTAGATATAGGATCATTCTGATGAGGCGAGTGCGTGGCTGTTATTAGGTGTTCATTGAATAAGTATAAACAGGGGGAACGGGGGTTCTAATGCCCCTCCCCTTAACTTGTATAAATGGATTTTTCAATCAGAATTGTCAGATTTCGTTCAAATCTCTGAATAATTTTGGAAGTTTAATGGTTAAGTATAAAAGAGGGGAATAACTCCTCTTAAATTATATAAATGCTAAATGGGTTTTTATTAAGAATTATCCGATTTGCTCTGAATTTTGGAAATAAATTTTTTAATATGATAAAGCATGTACTTGAGAGTTTAGGAGGTTCATTGATTAAGTATAAAAAAGGAGAAAGGGGAGAGCTGTTTCCCCTTCTTAATTTTGTTTTCGAACGGAATTAACGAAAATACAAGGCTGTAATGTACAACTAGTATGAGTAGCCTGTGAGCTCAATGCCATCAGTTTAACTGGGCAATATTCTTTTTATTATAAATCCCAGTGAATTTTGACTTCATTTACAAATTTTGAGTTACCCGTAAAATAATATCAACAGTTTAATATCTATTTCAGCTAATAGCATTGAGACTTCAAGTTATGAATCAAAATTATCAAATTAAAATGCCAATATTTTTGAAAAGTGAATACAGATATGAAATGTACATTTGTAAATTTTGATATGGTGAAAATGATGCCGGGTGTAGATTTCACGGAAAAAAAATTCTATGATTGAGTCAAAGTTGAATAAATTTTGCTTTTTATCAATTTGGAATACTAGCATAAGAACCTTAATTAATAATTTTTTCATAAAAAATATCTTTATTTTTGTTTACTGATTACGATTAAAGTTCAATTTTAACAATTTCTACAACTGCGTTTTATAGAAATAGTATTTTGTTAATTTGACGATAAAGAGTTAGACGTACCAATATAAAATGCATTTTTTACTATAATCAATTTTGTAGGTTTATTGTAAGTTAATGAAACAGTTCCTTCTCAAACATTTTCTTTCGTCAAAATTTGACGGGTTCTACCTTGTATTTTTAAAAATCCCTAATGACGAATCGTTGTCCAATAATCACACATCGAATATCAGGTGCCGGCATAAAAATGGTTATATTTAATATGTAGAATTTAATATCCACCAAGCATGGGTTTCCGGGCGAATATTTTTAAAGAGATTAATTTACATATTTTTGATTTAATTTATGAATATATACATATATTATGAATATAACATATATATTATTTATGGTACTAGGCATAATAAATGTATCCACAATTCTTACTATATTTAAGATAATTTGTAAGATCTTTAAGATAATTTCAACTATTTTTACTTTATTTTCTACGGAAATGGAGTACTTCAGTTGCCAACTTCAAAGAAAAAATGGTAAAAACTACAAAAAATTAATATCTGCAAAATAATTTGATTTGCTATTTTCAAGCGAATTGCATTTAAAAGCACATTTTTCCTATGCGATGGTATAAAACTGAAAATGTGCGAGAAGTTTGAAATGTTGCAGTAGATATTATCCGTATTTAACCATTATTTTACTCCTGGCATAAATAATGGTAAGTTATTTTTCATAGACGAAACTTTAATTGCTAGCCGAATGAAATAGTATATCGGGGGCTAATAAAGAAAGAGTATGCTTTCAAACAGTTTCGTCAATCAGTCTTCTTACAACATTTTTGCTACAGAGATCATTGCGGGAATCATCATGGTGGCTTAGACGAATCTTATGGTTGAGGAGTTAATTGTAGACCAGTGAGAACATAGATGACTTATTTGCAGACCAATCAGATCGCATTTACAGTACGCATCTTAAAAAGGACAAGAATCGCAAAGTAATCTTACCCAAAAAAACGTCAGCTGTCTTATCCTTACTGATTAAAAATAATTCATCTAAATATATGAAGGGCAGAACTTTCAGCTGATAAATAAGAAACGCAGACCTAACCACAGCGATCAATGCGACCCGTTACGTGACGTCACCATATGACCGATTTCTAACCTGTTGGCTCACTGTACTCCCTTGGTATTGTTTACTAGTAGCGCCATCTATATTACGTTCTTATAATTATTCTTTTATTGTTGTTGTCATGAATGTTTATGTAACCAATCACGTGATCTAAGTAACGAAGACATTTTTTGGGTTAGGTCGTTCCCTTACCAGTCACTTCGTTTACTTCAGCTGAACGACATTGGTAGCGCACCGATTAGCAGCACTGAACGGTTTTGTAACTAAATCCATCCTACCAGAACGTAACAGATGACTCCGCTGAAAGCGCTCGATGAATTCGATAAAATAGATCAGTTTCAACCACGTGATCACCTGTCCCCCAAGTTTTATCCGAAAAATCATACTCAACAATTTAAAGCCCGTATTTTTGAGCCAACCTATCATAATCAGCCAAATTCGGGTGGCAAACAAAATACACATCTGGTTACTAAGGTGGTATCTAGTGTGTGACGTCAGCTGAAACTAGTCTATGACAATGCGGGCATATAGGACCTAATTTTCAAAGTAGAAAAGCTCTTGAAAAAGAGACATGAGGGGGTCCTCCGTGGCCGAGTGGTCAGAAAGACACCACGCTTCCCATCGTTTGCGAGTGTATCGTTTGCGAGATTGTATTTCCTTCGTATTGTAAAATTTCCTTGTGCCATCTCGTCCCTGTATATTAACGGTGACTTATAAGTAGACTTTAATGTCGAGCACACAAGTCAGATGTATGTGTTCAACAAATGAATAAAATAAAAATAAAGAAACATCAGGAAAACCTCGTCGCTCCAATGGCGTGATCAGTAGAGATAGCTACTGCCACGCCCAGGGGTCGGGCTCGAATCTTGGTAAGATATGGATGTTTGTGCTATTTTTTTTAGTGACATATCTATATTATAAAGGCCAAACGTATCTGTGCGTAACGCATACGTCACTTTGTGAACGGCAACACTTTCCCATTCAATTCCGGTTTTGCAATATTTGTTACTGCAAATTTTGTGCTTTTAGACATCGCACATTTAAAATTTTTACACCAGAGTATAGAGAAAAAAATTTACTTTTAAATGCAATTTGTTTGGAAGCTGTATCTTAATTTGTTTCTGAGATATTAATTTTTTAGAATTTTTAGTACCAGTTTTGTAATTGTGGCAACAGAATCACTCCATTATCTCCTGAAATTAAGAAAAAAATAGGAGAGATTAAAAATGGGAGAATTTAAAATGCGTTTACTTTGTCCAAACATATCGTCTGTTATAAATTTCGATTTTATTTCGTTTTGATTCATCAATTAAATGGCTTCAAGTTTTGAGTTAAAGTGATTTTAAAATGATCAAATTAAAATACCATTTTTTTTAAACGTGGCGAATATGGATTCGAGAAGTGCGTGTGCAAATTTTGATGGGATCATTGATGACGGGTTTTAATTTCACGTGAAACTCTATGATTGTATCAATTTGCATTTCCTTCGTATTTATACCAAACATACAAGCCTCTATTGATAACTTCATAATAATTTATCTTTATTATATTTTACTGATTACATGTGCAATTAAAGTTTAATTTTAAAAATTTTGACAACAAAGTTTTATAGTATTTTGTTAATTTTAGCCTAAAATAATATTTGTTGGAGAGTTAGATTGATCTGAGATATATTTATATATGAGATGTATTTTTTAAATTTGTTTGAGTGTTAGATAGATCAATATGAGATGCATTTTTTACTGTAAATAATTTTGTAAATTTATTATAAATCAATGAAATGAATACTTCTTTATTAAACATTTTCTTTCGTCGAATTTCGACGGGTTCCACCTCGTATATGTAATGGATAAAAAAATTTTTACCGACTTGTCGTGGTTTCTGTGTGTATTGCGGATCATTCGAGTGTTGCTATAGCCCCCAAAGCAATCCCGTACCAAAGCAAAGATGAGACATGCAAGTTACCTGATCCCGAATAAATCGGCACCAGAATTTGTAGTGATGGGCAGGTTGTTGGGAACTGTTTTTGTTCCAGCACTTCTTGGATTTGTTCCGCCCACTGATGAACTCTAAAACAGAAACGATTTCGCATCGCTGCAGCACACAAATCATTTCCACATCATTAAACAGCAACGATTTCTTAACAACGTAGCCAGCGGGAGGTTTATAAAATACCATCGTCTCAATTAATCATAAATTCTGTAATTACATCAAGCGAAAGTTCCGAAAAATTTGTATCTATCTATAACCGCCCTCTGGCTCTAAAATTATTGTTCAGTTTAACCCCTTAGTGACGGGAGACTTTTATGACATTTTTAATGCTTTGTCACATGTTTTTAATACACAGATTGGTGACTTATTAGATTTAAAAAAAAAAAAAAATGCCCCGACTAAATAAGTCAAATTTTACAGTAAACTTTTACTGATGGGGATAAACAAGGATTATTAAGCCCTTGTACACGTTCGCAAGGGGTTTAGAGATAAGCTAATTAAAACGAGCCAATATAAATACATAGGTGACGAAATCACGGAATCTGAACAAGCAATCAGGTATAGGGGAAGATGGGGATACTTGAGCCATTTTTTGAATTTTAATTTTTTTAAATTTTTTATATTTTTTTAGAATAAAATAAAATATTGAAAATGAAAATTTGATATTTTTCCTTCCACTAAAAACCACTTTCAATAAATTTTGAACTATTTTTCTATGTATAATAAATGTTTATTTTTTGTTTTACATCATGGCTCAAGTATCCCCATGGCGGGGATACTTGAGCCATAGTGAAGGGATACTTGAGCCACTACGGAAAAATACCTACAAAAATAATTTTTTTCACTTTATTTTTGCACAAACATTTTACAGAATGATAAATTATGAAACGTAAAGTCTTTCAAAATCAATTGAGAAAATAAAGCTAGTAATACGATCATTTTTTGTCGTTAAAACTGGTTGTCGAAGGATAATTGAACTTCAGTTATAACGATGGTAGAAACATCCTCAGTTCAGAGCCATTTAAATTTGGAATCTGCAATTCTTCGGGCACATTTCATTTTTTAAAATATTAAGCACTTATCCAACAAATATTTTTACAGTTTTCTTTCTGGCATATTTTATTAGTAACCAATCATCAATAGAAAGTTTTCTTTCACATCATCACCATTATTGATAGAATTTTCCTCTAATGATATTGTCTAACTCATGCTTTTAGTTTAGTAGCTGTCGGAATTTAAGCCAGATTTATCATTCTACTATTTCAAACACTTTTTTGATTTCACAGGAAAAGATTTTGTCTTCCTCTTTGGCTCCATGTAGGTAAGTTTGAACTGGGATTTTTGTTGCTTTTCTTGTTTTTGTGCGCTCTTTTTACCAATTTTTCTTCAATTTCCTTAGTTAAAAAAAGTTACAGCAAAAGAGGTTACGATTTCAATATAAAATACTAATCTTAATATGTTATATTAAAAAATAAATATTTTAATATGTTGAACCTAACTAATTAAAGTATTAGAGATTATAGCCTGTAAAACCGTTTTAAAAAGTTATTTTCATTTAATGAAAGTTAAATTGAAAACTATGTTTACATTTATCTAGACAGGCTATTTTGTTAGTCAAATCGAAAAATAAAATAGACATTTTCATTTAAAAAATATACATTTTTAAACATTTTTAGGTCGTTATTTTTTTAAGAAAAAAAAAAAATGAAAAATTATTCTTCCTTTTCTCCAGAAAAATATCTATTAGTGAATATAAGGATGGAATTTTATTTTTTGTTTGTTTCACCCATGTTTAATTTCTAGTGGGGATGGTTAAGACATGGCTCAAGTATCCCCACTCTCATTGGCTCAAGTATCCCCACTATCACTATTTTTGTTTTCAAGAGTTTTACTAAATAAAGCATGCAGCAATTAGAACTATTTTAGACTCAAAATACAATTGAAATTATGCTTATTGAATGTATGCATATAGTTGAAACTTTAAACAAAACTTTGATTACAAAAAAACAAAAAAACCATGCAATCAAATATTTACTTCAGATAGGGAAAAGACAACTATTAATCACTATACTTTCAAAATGGTACCAAGATGTGTGATTTCTTTTTTACATGTTCAGAACTATAAATATGTTATCATATTGTCAGTTTTAGAAAGAAAAATTAACCAACTGTAGAGATAATAGGGGTGGCTCAAGTATCCCCTATGCTCAAGTATCCCCACTCTCCCCTAATTGTAATATTCATTTCTGTTTTAAGCTGTTTAATCATTATGATTAATTTACTCATTAAACCTAACATTAGGCGCGCGGGTGTCACCCATGATATTTGAAATATTTGAATTTTTCATTCCCTTGCTCTTCTTCATAATTGTATTGTTCGGAAAGAGTTGTAACTTTTAAACGTGATTTTTTAATGTGTATTTTGTTGTTTTAGAATATTGCTTTTTATTTGAAGTATCACTGTGTTTACCTGTACCATCAAAGGTAGGAAATAATTGTATGGGAAACATGATGATAAACTTACGACTGAGTATTCATTTTTAGCTGATACACTCAGACATGGATCATTAGATTCCCCTATTACTTCCCCTTCCATAAATTAAAGGTTTTTTTTTCTTGTTCTCGATACCTTAGGTCTTTGTGCTGTCGGCTCTCGGGCTATTACCTGCCATTTTAATGTACGTTATGAGTTCCGTAACAAGAAAAGTGAATCTCACCTCCTTGCAAAGACTGTAATTTGAAATGGTTGAAGCGGTGATGATAACACGGCCTCTGTTTTGAGCTACAAGTCCTCGGAAAGATCGTACGCTTCCTAACAGATCGGCAGCTGATTCGCGAGACCATCCCTCGTGACACGACGGGTTGGAACAACAGCCTGGAAATCCAAAACGAAATAAAATAAATATTAATTACAACTAATAGTGTCCAAGAAACACTTAGTAAAAATTTAAAAATATTTTCAGACTTAAAGGGGAGTTTTCACTCACTGGAAAACTCCATCTGCGTAATGTTAAACCAATGGGCAAGTTCATTTCGAATTAATCGTTTGAATCTGAATATTTAAAAAAAATGTGCATGGATAACTGAGCTCTATCTTTAGTGTGACTGATTTTTACTTTTTCGATTTTGTTTGCTGATTTTTCTTATAAATGTACTTTCAGTTTCAAAACCTGTTCCGAAAGTGAAAGTACCTTTTTAAAAAAAAATTGAAAAAAAAAAAAGTCATACTAAAGATCAAGCTGAACCATTCCATGAAAAAAAAAAGTTGAATTCTTTTTTAATTTAAACGAGAAATTCGAAATTAACCTAACCATTAGTTTAAATTTACGGAGCGAGAGTTTTGAAGTGAGTGAAGACTTCCCTTAACGGCAACAGGAGTCTGAGATATCACAGATGAATGGATCCTCCAAATGATTTGAATGTTAAATAGACTCACGTAATCAAGAAAAGCTCCACTGTCACGGATGTCAAATCACTTCTTTGACATTTTCGGGAGTGACGACTGTTCCCAGCCCTTTCAGGAAATACACGACTTTTCGTTGTAGGTTCCCAGCTGTGAGGCATATGACCAACGAACCTCCACTTCCGCACTCAGAGACTAGGGAAAGTTCCGAGTCGGGATCATCCAGAAATTTGGTTGTCATCCGTATTCGAGCTTCTTCGGCTTCAACTAATTTGGTCCATTTCTCTTCCGATACTCTCAGAAGGTTCTGAACCAAGCCACCTGTTTAGTCTAAACGGACATCAAGAGCTTCTTCTGATGTCATCCTATAAACAAGTAAGAAAAATCATGCGTTAAGCATAGATTATGAAACACTTTCCAACACTTCCTGAAATCTTTAACAAAAATTCGTTATTTAGCGAAATAATACTACTGCCTATTGCCAAATATGTATTGAAATACTTTTGAGCAGCCCTGTATTTGATCTGTCGGTAATATACATAATATATAATGGGAAATTTAGTTTAGCAAGAAAATACATAGCAGGTTGAAATTTCTCTTTCAGCAATTTACTCTAATAGATGGAAGCATACTTGAATGCTTTTTTTTTCAGCCCTGTAGTTTAATTGGTATCTTTATTGCACGCCAGTACTTTATTTTTAATTTATAATCTTAATTTATTTTAAACTAAAACACTCTTAAAACTACTGAAATAAAATTCTCAGAAATTACAATTCATAGGCGTCCATGTATCCAATTCCTTGTGTGGTACTGTATATCATTTTATTTGTATTCTACAAACAACTGTATGCAGTATAAACTGAATGCAGTTCAGCGTAAAAATGCATAACTTATTTAGAAACCACCTTTTATGCATTCGTAAATGCATTTAAATTTTAATATGTTTGACAGGGCTTTAAAATTCTGGGCTGTTCAGCTTTAAAATTCATTTGAAACGTATTTTTCCAACAGGCCGTAATGTAATGGGAAAATTTTGATTGTCTCCGTAAATAAACTTATCAAGCTAGAAACTTCTTTTGAAATGGGGTTCATGCCAAGGTCACGTCAATACCGTCCAATATTTTCGGCACAATCCGATTATATTTACGGGAGTTAGAGCGCGGACAGACGACCAGACTTTTCAACTTTGTTGGAAAGTGTTAAAAAGAGAAAAAAAGGTGCTTTAAGAATGTCCTTAAGGCAGCTTCCAAATTCTCCACGCTAATGTTAAATCAATGGGCATTTGATGCATTCAAAGAATCTTCCCAGGAAATTAATATTTTTAATTTTCTGTGTTCTCTTCTTAAAGAATGCTATTTTTTCATGTTTCTAAAATCTACGCCTAATTTTATTTAAAGTGTCTCCCAGTTCGTCAGTTTTCAAAACATAAAACACTAAATGTTAAGTACATTCTAAAAAATAAAATAATACTTAAATAATGCTAAAATTTATGCTTAACACTAGAACCGCGGGAAAATTCATTAAAGATTTATAAAAAAATATTTCTCACCGGAATTTTTATTTAAAACAATTTAAGTTGTTTATTGAAAATATTTTTGCTCAGCATATATTTAGCTTACTTTATTAAGAGTTTTCTGGTTCTCTCCATATGATACGGGACAAAATGACCCGTCGCCGCGGTTCTAGTGTTAAGGGGCAATTTCTGTCAAATGAAAAGACCCGTTCGCTAATGCAAATCCCATGGGAAAAAATATAAACATATCTCGGTTGCATTTCAATATTTTTAAATGATTTTTTTTTTTTTTTGCATTGGATGGTTGAGATGGATCTGAATGGAGGCCGTTTTTTACTTTTTGATTTTGGTTGCAGATATTTTTTATGAGGGTGCTTTCGCTTTTCAAACCGGTTCTGAAAATGAAAGCTTGCTCATAAAAAAATACTTTTAAACAAAATCCAAAAAGTAAAATACGGCTTGCATACAGATCGCTCTCAGCTATCCAATAAAAAAATCATTTAAAAATATTGAAATGCAACCGAGATATCTTTGTCAATTTCTTCCATAGGATTATTATTAGCGAACGAGTTTTTTCATTCGAATGAAGTATCCTCTTAATTTAATATTTTTGTGTTAAAAAACGACAAACTTACAAAGAAGATGTATAAAATTGAAACTGGTGTTATAGACAATTGAAATGAAAAAACTTATTAAACACCATAAAATATGTTAACTGCGCAAGGCCTTTCGAAAGAACTTAGTCTTTCTTCGTCAGGCGCAAAAAAGACGTGCGTCCACAATGAATGTAGCGGCACGACTTATGGTGTTTAATAAGTTTTTTCATTTCAATTTACAAAGAAGAACCGAAAAAATTATATAGAAAAATATTGTTACGAATTTTGTAAATAGTTAGTGTTTGTACTGTAAAATAATGTAAATAATCTTATTAAGCTCCATTCCTTTACTAATATTATGTTACATTGTCTCTGTTATCAAGCAAACTTGTCCATTATTTTCAGTGTATGTCTACGGCAGATTGGCGAAATAATGAAGATATCGCCAAGTTGGCGTCACTTTTGGCGACTAATTTTGGTCGCCAAATTTGGCGATATATCGCCAAGTTGGCGACAAACTTGGCGATTGTTGGCGATGGTAACCCTTCCCTCTTAATGGTAACCCCCCTTAGATATACTGATACATTGTTTGTTGTTCCGTGGTTTTCCAGGTTTTTCTAGAAATTTCTAGCACATGCTACGAGACTATATATAAGAAGAGAAGCGATGCGAGCTGTTGTTGTTATTATTTACCAGTCAGTCATAGAGTGAACTTCTAGGTTTAAGCAAGTTTGCTTGATGTATTGTGTTAGAATTCGAAAATAGGGTTAGTTTAAAAATTACTTACTAACCATGCAAGTCTTCATTTGCGGGTTGCATCTATGCGATGCGCGGAGCTTTGAATTAAAATCGAAAATCATCTGTTGAGATAAACTTATTCTAAGTTCAAATTCATCTAAAAGTCCATATATTATAAAAAATGTAGTTTAATTCCATCTAAAAGGCACATTCCTTCATTACATTCAGAGAACTCAATCGTTCTCACACACTTGTCAAAGTTCTTCGAAAGATAATAAATAAAATCAGACGATATTTTCATTTTCTTAATTTACGCGTTCAATTAGTTTCACTTCATTTCATTTTACAACATCCTCCCCCCTTTGAAACTTGGGGAGAGTTTCAAATACATAACAATTATTATTAAAAAGATCCAACCTCTTTGGAGCTTTTACACATCTTCCAGAAGAGGTATATTTCTTAAGTATGACACTATCAGGAGAAGACACATTTTCATGATCATCATGCTCACTGGAACTAGTTTTCTCTTCACCCGACGGTTTGGATGCAATTTCAATTATTTCATTCGAATATATTTCCAAAGGAAAGATGCGCTGCACCGGACGTAAAACCGTGCCGTGCTGAGTTTTCAACTTAACACCACGAACTTTACCATCCCGTCCTGGAATTAAATGAATCACCTTTGCTAAAGGCCAAAATAAACGTTTTTTGTTATCATCCCCAACTAAGACTATTTCTCCCACTCGCGGTTCACGTGTATATTTTTCAGTATGTTTTTGAACTAATTCGCTGAGGTATTCTTTTCTAAAACGTTGCCTAAAATCGGTAAGAAGTTTAGCTCTGTAATTCAACCTTCTCCTTAAACTTTGAGAATCTAATTCGATAATATCCGAATTGCTGAAACTTCGGTTTTCAGTAAGAAACATAGCGGGTGTGAGAGGTACTAGCTCCAGTGGGTCCTCTGAGATATAGGTTAGAGGTCTGCAGTTAATCACAGATTCACAATCACATATAAGTGTATTCAATTCTTCATAAGTCAATACAGATCTACCTAAAGTACGTACTAACAATTCTTTTACAATGCGAACTAACCTTTCCCACCAGCCTCCCCACCAAGCTGCGGTGGGAGGTATAAATTTCCAAACAATTTTATGCGTCATGGCTTCTTTTAAAATTTTATCCCAATTTAATTTTGAAAGTTCATTGGAAGCCCCCCTAAAGTTTGTTCCATTATCACAATAAATAGTGCTGGGCCTACCGCGTCTAGCTATAAAACGTCTAAGTGCTAGCAGGAAAGCATCAGAAGATAGCGAATTGACTAGTTCAAGGTGAATCGCGCGATAAACGGCACAAGTAAACAATGCTATCCAAACTTTCTCGCCATTTTTTAGAAATAACGACCCGGCTAAGTCTACTCCAATAATTTCAAAGACAGCACAATCTGTAACGCGATCTGGTGGCAAAGGTGTTGGTTCGCTTGACAAAGACTTTACCTTAAAACGTTTACATGCAATACAGTCGTACAATACATTTTTAATAGTTCTTCTAGCTCTAATTATCCAAAATCTTTCTCTTATTAAAGATTGCATTGTTCTTATACCTGCATGACAATTCTTTTGGTGTACTGATCTAATCAATAATTTAGTAAATTCACATTTGCCTGGTAACAATATTGGATACAAAAATGATTCTCGGTCATTTCTTTCAGTTATTTTAGTTTTAACTCTTAAAATTCCATTATCATCTGTGAATGTTACAATATCATTTAATGACCTTTTATTATAGAAATAACAGCTCTGAACTAAACGGATTAGATATTTTTCAGAATTTTCAATTTCATTTTGAGTAAGATTAGAATATTTACACTTATTAGAAACATTTCGGCAATTATTTACAAATCTCAGAATCCAAGCAAATATTCTTATCATCTTATCATAATTAGATATATTATCTAAGAGCCAAAGGGGTGTGTCTTTAGCTAGATCAATATTCGTAATTTCGATCTTTTTTCTTTCTAAATCAACATTTTTTGGCTGACAGTCAATCGCGCCAATTGGCCAACATTCAGGATTTTCTTTTAACCACTTAGGACCTTCCCACCATCGCGAATCAAGCATTTTCTGCGGAGAACATCCACGTGAAAGTATATCAGCTATATTCAAATTTCCTGGAACGTGCTTCCATGACTCTATATTGGACATCTGTCGAATTTCTTTGACTCTGTTGCTCACGAAAACCGACCAATTCCCATGTTCCTTTATCCACCAAATTGCGGTAGTAGAATCTGACCAGAATGTGATTTTCAGACCTGGCATATTTATTGCCTTGATGATAGAACTCGCAAGTCGAGTACCTATACAACAAGCCATTAACTCTAAACGCGGCATGCTCAAAGTTTTGAGAGGAGCAACCCTAGACTTCGCTCTAACAAGCGTAACCTTGACATCGGAATCAATTATTGATCTAGCGAAGACACATGCTGCATATGCCCCTTTACTCGCATCAACAAAAACATGAAGTTCAGATGAAGCATTAATTTCTAAGTATCGAGGTATAGCTACTTCTTTTAAAACATCAATATTCTTCAACCATTTCAAAAAAGCACTCACAATGTTACAAGGTAATTCTCGATCCCATGGAATTTTCTGTTTCCATGAGTCTTGTAGCAATAATTTTGGAAGCAATGTAGCAGGAGAGAATAAACCGATAGGATCAAAAATCTTTTGCACAATGCTCAAAATTAATCTCTTAGTAATTTTCCTTTCACACGTTAATGTTTCTAAATCTAAACAACATTTCAAAGAATCATTATCTAAATTCCAAATAATCCCCAAAACTGAAGTATCCCCAGAATATTTATCAACATTCTTGCAAGCTACATTGCTTTCAAAACAACGCAAATTGAAACACCCTTTAGACATTAATAACTTTGCATTTTCAATAAACATTTCAGCTTCATTAATGTTAGAAACACCTGATACACAATTATCTACATAAAATGAACACTTTAATTTTTCAGCAGTTTCCTTATATTCAGGAGGACTATTTTCTAAAAGATGCATTATAGATGCACTTAGTAAATAAGAGCTAGAAGAGACGCCAAATACAACTCTACAATGTCTATAAATCAATTGTCCTTCATTACATGGGAAATAGAATCTAAGAAAATCTCTATCTTTAGGCATAACAGATAACATTAAATAAGCCTTTTCTATATCTGCAGTTATACCGATAGGATACATTCTAAAACGATCAAGAATATCAGGTATTAATTCTATAAGATTGATGCCTTTATACAAACATTCATTTAACGAGGGTTTCCCTTTCTCAGAAGCAGATGCATCAAATACAGGGCGTATTTTTGTGGTTTCCTTATCTAACCTGATAACGGGCCTATGCGGTAAATAATGACATTTATTACTTAATTCATTTTCTGGAACACGTTCAATAATATTCATTTTTTCCCAATTCTTAAATACTTCCTGATATTCATCGAAAAATCCCCCACATTTCAATTTATTGATCATTTTTTCATATCTCTTCCGAGCTAAAACTTTATTGTCGGGCAAGTTTTTAAAATTACACTTCCATGGAAGCCCTACTTCATATCTGCCATCGGGAAGAATTTTCATTTTTTCCTTAAAATCGTTTAAATCAAAGTTTTCCCGTTTTTCAAAACTCTGAATGGGGTCAGAAATTCCTATGGTTTCAAGTTCCCATAATTCATTCAAAGGAATATTTCTAACGTGCATAGACAATGTTGTCAAAACGTTATGTTTCTTGCCACACATTTGTTTCCCCATTACTGTCCAACCGAGCTTGGTTTCTATGGCAGTCAAATCGCAATTTAATTGAATTAAATTTCCTGTCAATAATTTTCCTATCATATCAGCCCCCACCAAAAGATCAATTTCAGACTCCTTACAAAAATCATCAGATAGATTTATTTTATTTCTTTTTAATTCATTTAATATTCTATAATCTTTAATTTTAGGTACAAATCCGCAAATCCTTTTTTCGGAAAATGCCTCAAAACAAAACGCATTATTTCCATCTAATTCACTGATTTCTACCGAAAACACATCATGTTTTTTAGGTTCCGTTTCATCCCCCCCGAACAGCGCGTGAATAATTATTTCTTTTCTTATAGGATGCATTTTCAGTGATTTCGTTATTCTCTCGCTTACGTAACTACTTTGGCTCGCTGAATCCAGCAGTGCGCGTACGACTTTTTGGCGACCTTGCGATCGAATGCGCACGCCAAGCGTTTGCATGTACACAACTTTATTTCTACTACAATTAGAAAGAGAATTTTCAGATTTTAAAGTATCATCTTGATTATTATTTATATTTTGTTCTGGACACATTATTTCAAAATGTGGTTTATGGCAATAATTACATTTTAATTTATTTTTAATATTACAATTCTTACTCAGATGACCAGCCTTTTGCAAACAAGTGAAACAAATCCCCTTTTTTAACAAAATCTTTTGTTTATCAGTTAAAGACATTTTTTGAGCCCCAAAACATTTATTAGAGGGGTGAAACCTATCACAGAATATGCAATTGTTTTTCTTACCTTTATTTTCTATACTCACCAATGCAGAGGCGGTGGCTGGATCAGGTTTGCTAATAATTTCAGATAAAATGTTCTTTTTTCTAACAATAGAATCAAAACCTTTTCTTGCTAAAAACACCATTTCATCTCCTTGAACTTCTTGGCGTAGAAAGTCCATCAGATTTTTTAAAGTCCTGGAATTTTCACTGGAATATGTATCGTGATTTCGACTTCTTTCCCAGGTCAAAAGAACTTCTTCAGGCAGGCAGCTCTCAACCAAGGGCATGAGAAAGTCTCCATACTTTTCTTGAGTTCTTCCCAAACTTTCTAAGGCACGAAGTTTGCTTTCTAATTCATCGTATAAAGAGGCTAAGTCAACTTTCATTTTAGGCGCAGTGGCATTTTTCATTACGAGGGTTAATAATTCCCTAACGTAAATTTGCACAAGAAGATCATCTCGTCCAAACCTCTGTTTTAATTGATCGATAGCCTTCGGATAATTTTCCGCGGTACCTGGATAACTTGATATTAAACGCTCCGCTTTTGATTTCGGTTCCATACATTGGAATAGGTACTGCATCTTGTCTTCAGCGGCAATAGAATCGTCTTCGTGTATTTTCTTGAACTGGCTCCAAAACGATAAAAATTCCTTTGGTTCGCCGTTAAACTTTTTCAGCTCGATCTCCGGTAATTTAAATTTGCGTTTTACTTCTTCGCCAGGAGATGAAGAAACCTGTATCTTTTCATCAATACGTGCACATATTTCTATATATTTTTCTCGATATTCTTCTGCACTTTCAAAATCTTCGGTAAACAATTTTTCGTCCTTATCTTGTAACAATATTTCCGAAATTTTACTTTGACAAGTGTCCATCCGTTGAAATTTATCAAACAGTTGAGTTTTCAGAATAGAAAGTTCTTTAATTTCACATATTTCTTTAGTTAATTCAGTTTCAATTTTCTTAAACGTGAGAGTAAAAGCAGCTCTCAGTCCTTTTCTCTGAGTTTTCAAACTACTCAGATCCATTTTTTCATTAAAAATTAATTGAAATTCAAAACTACTGTCCCGCCGAGGGTACCAGTATGTTAGAATTCGAAAATAGGGTTAGTTTAAAAATTACTTACTAACCATGCAAGTCTTCATTTGCGGGTTGCATCTATGCGATGCGCGGAGCTTTGAATTAAAATCGAAAATCATCTGTTGAGATAAACTTATTCTAAGTTCAAATTCATCTAAAAGTCCATATATTATAAAAAATGTAGTTTAATTCCATCTAAAAGGCACATTCCTTCATTACATTCAGAGAACTCAATCGTTCTCACACACTTGTCAAAGTTCTTCGAAAGATAATAAATAAAATCAGACGATATTTTCATTTTCTTAATTTACGCGTTCAATTAGTTTCACTTCATTTCATTTTACAACATATTGAGTTTTATCTACGTTGTTTTGAATGTGATATAGTGTTGAGACATTGTATAAAGAGTCTCTGCGACCTATATTTGTATTTGTTCGATAGATTTAAACAGTTATTTTGGAATATCTTGTAATATTTGTGAGTTTCGAAGACTCTGTTGTTCTGAAGATCTGTAAATAAATTATTTTGTACTTTTCTAAGAGAAAAGAGTTTGAAGTTGTCTAACCATAAGATCGAAAGAACCCTATAAACGCTGTAACATTTGGTGTCAGGAGTCGGGATCTTATGGCGAAAACAAGAACAATGGACGGTCAACTGAAAGAACTGTTAGAAGCTATTAATGGAATAAAGGCAGAATTGACGAGAGGCCAAGAAGAGTTGGCGGTAAAGATGAATAAAGGCCAAGAAGAGTTGGCGGAAAAAATGAATAAAAACGAAGAAAGAATGGAACAGTTGACAAATAAAATTGATAAAGGCCAAGAAGAGTTGGCAGAAAAAATGAATAAAGGCCAAGAAGAGTTGGCGGAAAAGATGAATAAAGGCCAAGAGGAGTTGGCGGAAAAGATGAATAAAGGCCAAGAAGAGTTGGCGAAAAAAAATGAATAAAAACGAAGAAAGAATGGAACAGTTGACAAATAAAATTGACAAATGCCAAGAAGATGTGACTGAAAAGATTAATAAAGGCCAAGAAGAAATGAAGAAAACTTTAGAAGAAAAGTTCTCGTCGGTAGAGAGAAGAATAGGCTCGGTAGAAGAGAAAATGGCGGAAGAAGAAGAGAAAATTCAGAATGAAGTTTGTAACTTTGAAGAGAAAATCAGTAACGTTGAAGAGAAAATCCGTAACGTTGAAGAAAAAATACTAGGTGAAGTAGATGAAAAGCTAAATAAAAAAGTACAAGATCTTGAGAAGAAACTTTCAGCTTCTAGTGGTAATTATGAAGAATTTAGGAATCTGCCTGCTTCTCCCGTGTATATTAAGCTGTCGACATACGATGGAAAGAGTTCCTGGCAAGTTTACAAGACCCAATTCACTATTGTAGCTGAAGCGAACAAATGGAGTGACGAGGTGAAAGCTTGTCAACTGGCAGCATCTTTAAGAGGAGAAGCCGCCGACGTGCTGCAAACATTGCCCGATATGACGCAACTCAATTTTGAGACTCTAAGTTGTGCACTTGAAATGAGATTCGGCGAAAAATTCTTCAAGGATTATACGAGAATACAAATGAAGAGCCGCCATCAAAAATCGAGTGAAACCCTTCAAGAGTTTGCCTCGGAAATTGAACGGCTTGCAAATTTAGCATTCATTGACTGTCCAACAAATGTACGGGAAATGCTCTCGCTGCAATATTTTGTAGACGGAATAAAAGATCCAGAAGTGCAGAGAGCGGTACGAATGGCAGATGTACAGGATTTAAAGGCTGCATTACTATATGCCTTAAAGTTGGAAGCAGCTACACAAGCCAGCCGAAGAGATCGTCATTCAGCCCGAGGGGCAACGATGAACAAAAGCTCAGACACTGAAAGCGACGTCTTGAAAGAAATTAGGAAATTAAATCAAGAGATTGAAGCTTTAAAATATGGAAGAACAAGCTCAAGAAGACAGAATCTCACGTGCTGGCGATGCGGTGATACAGGACATCTCCGAAGAAATTGCCCCAGAATCCACGAACGTGAGATAAATTCAAACAGTCAGCAGGGAAACTAAATTTTGGCCATCTCGCGGGGCGGAGGTTGCCAGAGAATGAAAAGCCCCACCTGAAGATCCTCCAGATATCAAAAATGAGCGGCGGTGATAACGAATTATATGTGATAGGCTTTATTAACGGAATTCAGTGCCGTATGATTGTCGATACAGGAGCCAATGTGACAATAATAAGAGAAGATTTGGCTCGAAAATTGAAATGTAAACTCATCTGGACTCCACCATGCGTTACCCTGCAAACTGTGACGGGCGACAAGATTGGCATATATGGAAAGGTCAATTTAACTATCAACTTTGGAGGAACGAAATATTACCATACGGCATATGTGGCTGACATAACAGATCCTTGCTTAATCGGACTAGATTTTCTGAAGAAGTTTGACTTCAGACTTGATTTCAAAAATAACAAAATGATCTCAAAATTTGAAGAAATAAGTCTTTTTGGATTAAATAACGAAATTGAATGTAAACAAATAGTAATAGCCAAAGAAGACATTAATCTAGATCCAAGAACAGAATTTTTAGTTCCAGCTGAAATTAAAAATGAAACTAATTACCGATTTGGCCATATAGATTATCCAGTAGACAATAGTACACAAGCAGGAGTATTGGTGGCTTCTTCTGTAGTAGACCTCTCGAAAAAGACCATTCCAGTCAGAATTGCTAACATCAGTGATAAGACGAGGACTATCAAGAAAGGAGAGGTGATAGCATCATGTGCTCCTGTGACGTGCGTAAGTCAAAATTCCTATCACTCTCAGAAATCTTCAGATAATTTAGTCAAGGATTTGTTACAAAATACGGACTTAGATCCAAACCAGAGAGATGCTGCTGAAAGTTTAATTAGAGAATTCCAAAGTTTATTTTCCCAAACATCTGAAGACTTTGGACGAACTAAAATGGCACAACACCGAATTGACACGGGAGATCACTCTCCTATTAAACAGCACCCTAGACGATTACCTTTTGCCAAGCAAGAAGAGGTGCAGAATTTAATTAAAGATATGGAAGAAAATGACGTCATCGAACCATCGACAAGTCCATGGGCGTCTCCCATTGTATTAGTAAGAAAGAAGGATGGTTCAACAAGATTTTGTGTAGACTACCGCCGACTGAATGACGTCACTAAAAAGGATAGTTACCCTCTACCAAGGATCGACGACACTCTCGACACACTTGCGGGCAACACTTGGTTCTCGACTCTGGATCTGAAGAGTGGTTACTGGCAGGTAGAGATCCATCCCGACGACCGCGAGAAGACTGCCTTTACAACGGGACAAGGATTATGGCAGTTCAAGGTAATGCCTTTTGGTCTATGTAACGCACCTGCAACTTTTGAACGCCTTATGGAAACGGTTCTTCGGGGACTGTCATATGAGGCATGTCTTGTTTATTTAGACGATATCATAATCATAGGAAAATCTTTTGATGAACATCTGAACAACCTCAGGCGGGTGCTACAAAAATTAAAGGAAGCTAATTTGAAGTTAAGCCCTTCGAAGTCCAGTTTGTTTCGTAATGAAGTCGCCTACCTTGGACACATCATTTCGGCGGAAGGAGTTAGGACTGATCCGGAGAAGATATCGGCCGTGAAAAATTGGAATCGTCCAGCAGATGTTCACCAGCTTCGAAGTTTTCTAGGATTATGCACCTATTACAGAAAATTCGTCAAAGGCTTCTCGATGATTGCAAGACCACTTCATAAATTAACAGAAGCCAATCAAAAATTTATGTGGACACAGGAATGTGACGCTGCTTTCGAAAAGCTTAAGGAGGCCTTGACATCCACTCCAATTCTGTCGTATCCTCAAATCGATAAACAGTTTATACTTGATACGGATGCAAGCAACGAAAGCATTGGCGCTGTACTGTCCCAGGAAATCGACGGCCAGGAGCGTGTTATCGCCTATTTCAGCAAGTGCTTGTCAAAGGCTGAGCGAAACTGCTGCGTAACAAGAAAAGAGCTTCTTGCTGTAGTGAAAGCCATAGACCACTTTCATCACTATCTTTACGGTCGAAAGTTCCTGATCCGAACTGATCATGCTTCTCTAACTTGGCTATTGAATTTTAAGAACCCTGAAGGCCAGATAGCCAGGTGGATACAAAAGCTTCAAGAGTACGATATGAAGATACGCCATCGAAAAGGCTCATCACATGGAAATGCAGATGCTCTCTCAAGAAGACCCTGCTCAGAGAATTGTAGATACTGCGACCGGGCTGAGAAGAAATTTAATGTCAAAGGTCCTATAGTAAGACAAGTTACAACTGGGTCTACATCATCGCAAGATCCGTGGAGTGACGAGAGCCTGCGTAAAGATCAACTTGCTGATCCTGAAATTAAGCCAATTCTAAAGCTGAAAGAGGAGTCCAACAGGAAGCCCAGCTGGCAAGACATGGCCCATTACCATCCTACGACTAAACGTTATTGGGCTCTCTGGGATTCCTTACACTTGAAGAACCGCATCTTGTACCGAAAATGGGAGTCTGACGATGGAAAGACATGTAGATGGCAACTACTACTCCCTAAGTCTAGAATTTCTATGGTCCTTCAAGAACTGCATGGTAGTCCCACAGGAGGTCATTTTGGTGTAATGAAGACCCTGCAAAAGGTTCGAGAGCGTTTCTACTGGAATAATGTTCGCAGTGACGTGGAGAAGTGGTGTCGAACTTGTGACACCTGTGTAGCACGTAAAGGTCCTAAGATGCGAACCCGTGGGCGATTGCAACGTTATAATGTAGGAGCTCCATTCGAACGAATTGCTCTAGACATCCTGGGTCCACTTCCTAGAACATCTGATGGCAATAAGTACATCCTCGTTGTCATGGACTACTTCACTAAGTGGCCTGAAGCCTATGCCATTCCAAATCAAGAGGCGGTAACCGTAGCAGACATACTAGTTCAACACTGGGTTTCCAGATACGGAGTTCCTCTTCAAATCCATTCCGATCAAGGAAGAAACTTTGATTCGGCTGTGTTTAAGGAAATGTGCGGACTACTCGGCATGGACAAAACTCGAACTACACCTCTACATCCTCAATCGGACGGCATGGTGGAGCAGTTCAATCGTACCATCCTAAATAGCCTCTCTCTCCTGGTGTCTAGAGACCAACAGGACTGGGACAAGAAATTGCCTCTTTTCCTGCTTGCCTACAGGAGTGCCACACATGAGGCCACTGGTTACTCCCCTTCTCAAATGCTCTTTGGTCGTGATCTTCGTCTGCCTGCTGACCTTTTGTTTGGCCGTCCTCCTGATGCTCCTTCATCGCCTGAGGAATATGTCGATGAACTCCAGGCACGGATTGAGGAGATTCATTGTCTAGCGAGGAACCGAATTGGACTGGCATCAGAAAAGATGAAGACACGGTACGACACAAAGGCAACTGGGCATGAGTTCAACGAAGGTGACAAAGTTTGGTTGTGGAATCCGGTACGTCGTAAGGGACTGTCGCCAAAACTACAAAGAAACTGGGACGGTCCTTACACAGTCGTCAACAGGCTGAATGACGTCGTCGTACGCATACGAAAATCGCCACACACCAAACCCAAGGTCGTACATTATAACCGGCTAGCCCCTTATTTTGGCCAAAGTGATTAAAAATTAAAAACTGGAATTTCAGACCATGGTCATGAAAGTCACTTTTTGTAAATATGTAAATAGTAATTAGTTCTTATTTATGTAAATTTTATTATTATTGTTATTATTTATTTATTTATTTATTTGTTTATTTATTTTAAGTGTTCTCCTCTAACTCAAGGATTGCACTGCCCGGGACGTGCAGTCTTTGAGGAGGTGGTAGTGTTACGAATTTTGTAAATAGTTAGTGTTTGTACTGTAAAATAATGTAAATAATCTTATTAAGCTCCATTCCTTTACTAATATTATGTTACATTGTCTCTGTTATCAAGCAAACTTGTCCATTATTTTCAGTGTATGTCTACGGCAGATTGGCGAAATAATGAAGATATCGCCAAGTTGGCGTCACTTTTGGCGACTAATTTTGGTCGCCAAATTTGGCGATATATCGCCAAGTTGGCGACAAACTTGGCGATTGTTGGCGATGGTAACCCTTCCCTCTTAATGGTAACCCCCCTTAGATATACTGATACATTGTTTGTTGTTCCGTGGTTTTCCAGGTTTTTCTAGAAATTTCTAGCACATGCTACGAGACTATATATAAGAAGAGAAGCGATGCGAGCTGTTGTTGTTATTATTTACCAGTCAGTCATAGAGTGAACTTCTAGGTTTAAGCAAGTTTGCTTGATGTATTGAGTTTTATCTACGTTGTTTTGAATGTGATATAGTGTTGAGACATTGTATAAAGAGTCTCTGCGACCTATATTTGTATTTGTTCGATAGATTTAAACAGTTATTTTGGAATATCTTGTAATATTTGTGAGTTTCGAAGACTCTGTTGTTCTGAAGATCTGTAAATAAATTATTTTGTACTTTTCTAAGAGAAAAGAGTTTGAAGTTGTCTAACCATAAGATCGAAAGAACCCTATATACGCTGCAACAATATGTATAGATTTTAGAAATATTTTGAAAACTAAGAAAAAATTAAACCTCCTTTAAGAAGGGAACACTGAAAAAAAAACTTAAAAATATTAATTTCCTATAGATATATTTTCAATATAAGAATTAATCAGACCGCGAGGAATTTGAATGTGAGTGACGAGCAGCCTTAGTGAGATATGCAAGTAAAATAACACTACATTCATTAATTTTGCATAAATAAAATTAGGAGAAAATTAATTTGATTTTTATTTTTTTTTTAAATTGTTTTAATGTAAAGAAAAAGATAAACAAAATTCCCCGTTTAGTCTGTTCATAATTATATAAGAAAAAGGACATATGTTTAGAAATGAATCGATTCAGTAATCTTACACTATTAAAACCACAGGTTGCATATAACACTCCTGGGGATCGCTTGTCTGGAGCCAGTTTTGCAACCATGGAACCCAATTGCACCCCTAGGGCGGCCTATGCGTCATTTAAAAAATATTAAAATGCAAACGAGATATCTTTATAAATTTATTCAATAGGATTAGTATTAACAAACGGGTCATTTCATTTGAATGAAGAAGCCTTTTAAGCGAATTGGTGGCTGAAATTCCAGAATTCAGTAGAGCTCGATTAGCATATTAAATTTCGACTTGTCTGCAAAGTCCTATCTTGGTGTAATTGGGGGAAATCTGAAAACGCGATTTTAATAGCTACTAACCGTTTTTCAATGACTTTAATTTGTCTACTTCCTCTTTTAAATTTGTCCGGTTCCAATTTGTCTGTTTTTTTCTTTTCTATTTAGAGTCTAATGCATACGGATCGTAAATAATTTTGACGCTATTCATGGTCGCTTAACACTTTGCGCAAGAGAGTCTAACTGTTCTGTACGTAGGCAGGGGTTGCAGATGAAGATAACACAAAGTCTGTTAATTTGTCTGTCAGTCTATATATATGTGTGACATAAAACTATCTTAGTTCAATCTATCGAACTAGAGCACCAATTTCAATAAAATTTCATATTCTGGTACACTCTGATATAAACTGATGATGATTAGTTTTTGGTCTAAATCACTCAATTTTCAGAAGAGCTCTATCTCAAGAACTAATGCATGGAAATTCCACTAAGCTTCAAATTCAATTAGTACTTGGCATAAATTGATGCTATTTGCATATTTTTGAAAATCGCTAACATGTGGAGCTGCTATGCTGCATTTTTCACGTTTTCTACAATAGCTCTATCGCAAGAACTGGAGCACGGATTTATATCAGATTTCAGATACGTTTACTGCTTGACATGAATTGATGCTGTTTACATTTTGGTGCAAATCTCTCAACAAGTGGAAGTGATATACTGTAGTTTTTACAATTTCCGCAATTGCTCTATTTCAAAAATTAACGCACGAAATTTCATCAAACTTCAGATTCAGGTATACTTTGATAAGTAATATTGCTAATTATGTTTTGGTGTAAATCACCCAATAGGTGTTGCATTTATGCTGCATTTTTCCTGATATCCGCAAAAGAACTAATTTCAAGAACTAATGAAAGGAATTTCATACCTTTAGAAAATCTCACGATGGGTATGGACTGCCATTTAATTTTAGCTCTATCCAAGTGTATTTTGAAGTATAAACATGTATGTAATAGAGGAAAGTTTTGAGATTACCACATTCGACTAGCTTTAAAACTAATCGCATGTGGCAATCCTAAAACTTTCTTCTATCATATGTATGTTAATGCTTCTTGAAAAATGCAACATAACAGCGATACCGGTTAGGTGGACAACAACTAACCGATACACCAAAATCTAGTCAGCAACAACTTATGTGAACTTATAAAGTGAAATTAGTTTTTGATAGAGCTATTGCAAAATCTTTTTAAAAAATCTGCCTAACAACACCAAATGTTGGGTGATGTACACCAAATCTATATTAGTTACAACTATTGCGAAATCGTGAAAAATGCAAAATAGCAACGCCATCTCTAGGGCGATTTACACCAAAAACTAAACAATGCCAATCTATATTAAGGACTAACTGAATCTGAAATTTTAGAAAAATTCGTGCATTAGTTCTCGAGATAGAGCTATTGCGATAATCATGAATAATGCGCCATGTCAGTGCCACCTGTTGAGCGATTTGCACCTAAACGTAATCAACACCATTTTTATATTACGTGCTAACTAAATGAAAAATTTTATAAAAATCCATGCTCTAATTCTTGAGATATGGCTATTGTGGAAATTGTTAATGACGCAACGAAGCAACCCCACCTTCTGAGCTATATACACGAAAAACATATCAAAACTAGTTTATATCAAGCTCTAACAGAATCTAACATTTTGTGAATTTCCGTGCATTATTTCTTGAGATAGACTCCGACAATATTTGTCACAGACAGACATTTTGTAAAAACATTTTTTTCGGTTCTCTCACCCCTTAAACGTGTAAATCAGTTGAAAACTGGATTTTGAAAATTTTCATTAATATACATGAATTTTCATCATCGTGAACAATATTTGACAGGTGATTGCTTTGGGGCTTCTAGCAACTGTGGCTTTCGCCTCGAATGATCCGTAATTTACACAGAAATAACAACAACAATTCAGTACATGTTTGGTTGGTTGGTTGGCAAGTACTGAGACGTGTGCTACTACCCGTAAGGGAGGCTTTTATCTCGAAACTCCAGATTCAGTACATTTTTTTATTTCTTGTATCCATCACATATATATTTCTACAAAGGGACAGTCCAACAACATCTATGTCGTACCAGGATTCGAACCCGACCCTTCGCCGTGGCAGCAGCTGCCGCTACTGATCACGCCACTAGTTGGACTATAACCTACTACGCTCGCAAGCGATTAATGGCGCTGTGCCTTAGCCACTAGATCACGGAGGCTCGGCTGTTTTAATTTTTTATATCGTCTATATGAAACTTAGGACAAGATCACATAAAAGATCGAGATAATTATTTTGCTGGTTATTTTCATGGCACTGACTAATCAGAAACCTGCTTTTCGCGATTTTTTTTATTGTTGTTTGCACAAATGAAGACTTCTGATTGGTCAATCATGTTTCGCCAATCAACGAAAAATCTACCTGAATCCTGGCCTTACTCATGTTCTTGCATAGTATATACACTGTAAAAAAATTTGACCCTTTTGCTGCATCGTCACTCCTTTGCTTTTATAGAAAACAATTATTTCACCCAATTATGTGGCATTCTCATGGGTCAAAAGAGAGATATTCTATAAAAACGGGGGAGTGACGATGCAGCAAAAGGGTCAAATTTTTTACAGTGTATATTACTTGTAAGTACACTGTTAAAAATTTTACCCTTTTGCTGCATTATCACTCCCCCGGTTTTATAAAATATCTGAATTTTGACCCATGAGAAAGGTCCATAATCCAGCGAAATAATCGTTTTCTATAAAAGCGGTGGATTGACGATACAACAAAAGGGTCAAATTTTTTACAGTGTATGGTCGGAATCCAGAAAGACTTTTCGCTGTTAACGAGATGAGATTGACCAATCAGAGAGCTGCATTATTACGAACTTTTCGCTTTTCGCAAAAAATGCAGACGTAGTTCGTTAATATCATTTCTCTAACAGCGAAAATTGCATTTGGATCCCGGCCCATCTTTACTTCAAACAGCACTGTAATAAATTTGACCCTTTTGCTGCATCGTCACTCCCCCGCTTTTATAGAATATCTCTTTTGACCTATGAGAATGCTCCATAATAGGCTGAAGTAATCATTTTCTATAAAAGCGGTGGAGTGACGATGCAGCAAAAGGGCCAATTTTTTAACAGTGAACAAAATAAATATATATAGGACAGTTGCACCATAAAATTTAACTAATAATAACACATTGCTCAGTGGTGCACAAAACAGGAATTTTAATATACAGGGTGATCAGAAAGTCAGTATACATTTGATAAATTAATAATTCACTGAATAATGTAGGTAGAGAGGTAAAAATTGACACACATGCTTCGAATGACATGGGGTTTTATTTAACAAAAAAAAAAAAAAAAAAAAAAAATTCAAAAAATGGCCGACAGATGGCGCTTCATGTTATAAGAAAATCATTAATTAGCATAACAAATTACGACAAAGCAGAGACGATGTTCTTCAGACCAAATGCTCAACATGTCCACCGTCATTCCTCAACAATAGCTGTAGTCGAGGGACAATGTTGTGCACAGCACTGTACAGCATATCTGAAGTTATGTTGCGAAATTGCCGTAGGATGTTGTCTTTTAGCATCCCTATTGATGTCGGTCGATCGCGGTAGACTTGCGACTTCATGTAACCTCAGAGCCAAAAATCACACGGAGTGAGATCTGGGGACCTGGGAGGCCACGCATGAGGAAAATGGCGGTTCAGCACGCAATCATCACCAAACGACGTGTGCAAGAGATCTTTCATACGTCTATGAATATGGGGTGGAGCGCCATCCTGCATAAAAATCGTAGTTTCCAGCAGATGTTTATCAGCCAGGCTAGGGATGATGTGATTTTGTAACATATTGGCGTACCTCTCACCGTCACGGAAACAGTTACAAAACCAGAATCACGACTTTCCTGGAAGAAAAAAGGCCCGATAACGGTAGATGTGGTAAATCCACACCACACAGTGACTTTCTCGTTGTGCAATGGAGTTTGCACGAAAGTTCTGGGATTTTCGGTAGCCCAAATTCTGCAAATGTGGGTGTTGACAGACCCTCGGAGTGTGAAATGGGCTTCGTCGGTCCATAACACGTTAGACAACCAATCGTCTTCTTCCGCCATCTTTTGAAACGCCCACACCGCAAATGCTCTTCGCTGCTCAAAATCGCCGGGTAACAGTTCATGATGCCGCTGGATTTTGAACGGATAGTATCGCAGGGTACGCCTTAGTGCTGCCCAAACAGTACTGTATGGAATGCCAGTGCGACGTGCAACATCACGAGCACTCACTTCTCCATGCGTAGACGAACCCGCTACAACCTCCATTTCGTCCTGAACAGTCTGAGCAACATTAGCAGTTGTGGTCGGTCGGCCACTACGGGGTCCATCGTCTAAACAACCTGTGGCTTCGAACTTCGACATCATTCTCTTCACAGCTGCAATTGTCATAGGACCTTTACCCGTTCGAGTACCCTTCGTATGGCGATAGGATCGTAAAGCTGCAGTAGCAGATTCCCCTTTCTGATAGTAGAGCTTCACTAACAATGCCTTCTCTGGTAACGTCAACATGCTGTGATTGCTGGTGCATCTGATTCTCTGTCTCATTTACAGCGCCTTTTATACACGATTCTCAGGCAGCGTCACTGACGTTTTGCTGTGCAACGCCATCTGTCGGCCATTTTTTGAACTTTTTATTTATTTTTTGTTAAATAAAACCCCATGTCATTCCAAGCATGTGTGTCAATTTTTACCTCTCTACCTACATTATTCAGTGAATTATTATTTATCAAATGTATACTGACTTTCTGATCACCCTGTACATTAGTACATATTAAAATAAAATAAAACTTTCAACGTTTCGCGCCGTCTTCTGCGGGCGTCTTCAGGAAAATATGAAATGGAAGGACTAATGACACATTATTACACTAGATGACACATTAAATAAAGAAATTGATTTTATACAGAAAATAGCATTTGACCATGGTTTTCCAGCAAAATTTATAAATAAAATAGTTCAACAGTACAATACTCCTCCCACATCTGGCCAACGACAGGATAAACTTATGGTTTACAGAAAATTTCATTATATCCCTTACATATTTGAAAAAGTAAAAAAGATCGCACAAAAATGTAACATAAAACTTGTCGCCATTCCTCCTCCATATCTCATTGACCTCGTTACAGATAAGATCGACAAAATTCCAATAGATCAAAAATCTGGTATTTATGAAATCCTCATCACTTTATCTAATAATCTTAAAAAAAGTCTACATCGGCATATGACAACGCGAAAACTTTTAATTAGAATTAAAGAACATCGCAGAGATATAGAACAATATAAACAGAATACTGCCCTTGCTCGCTTCTACTTGGCGAACAAGGGTTGCCATATTAATTTTGAGGAAGCCAAAATCATAGTTCCATGCAATAACCCAGTTCAAGGTAAAATAAGAGAATCCATCGAAATCATAGCACGAGAAAATAAACCATGTAATGATAATTTATCCTACAATACACCAAAAATATGACATAACATCATAAAACCTTAAAATTTTTATTTCCTTGCAATATTTTAATTTTTACTCACGTGTAATTGGCAACATTTTAAAAATTTTAATTCATTTAGTTTTTAATTTAGTAGAAATATTATCTCTCGAACAAGATGCAAACGTAGTCCTTCCATTATCATATTTTCCTGAAGACGCCCGCAGAAGACGGCGCGAAACGTTGAAAGTTTTATTTTATTTTAATAAGTACTAATGTATATTAAAATTCCTGTTTTGTGCACCACTGAGCAATGTGTTATTATTAGTGAACAAAATGTTCACACAAATGCAAGCTTTTGATTATTCAATCTCGCCTTGCTAACATGAAAATTTCTATCTGGATCCCGGTCTATTGCTTTAACAATTGAGTCACGTGCTCTGTTATTTAATCACGTGATGAAATTAAAGTAACAAAACAAAAACATTACACTGTTAATAATTTGAGACTTTTGCTGGATCGTCACTCCACCGTTTTTATAGAATATCTCTATTTTGACCAATGAGAATGCTCGATAATACAGCGAAGTAATCGTTTTCTATGAAAACGATGGAGTGATAATGCAGCAAAACTTTCAAATTTTTAGGCAGGATTTCATGTCGAGCATACAAGTCAGATGTATGTTATAAATAAATAAAAAAATCAACTTTTTAATAGTGTACTACCACGATACTGATGGAGACGGCAAATGACACAGGCTGGCAAATATCACACAATGGATCTGTCGAACAGTTATATAGCAACTTTAAGGGCATGTTCAACACAACTTACCGTTTACTTATCGAAGTAACCAATGTTACGACCGATTGTAGACAAGTATGAAATGAAAATCCAGTCGAAGTTTGACGTCAGCTGCAATTCAACAGGATAGTTTTCATTGGTACTACAATTCACTTCCGTACTGCCCTCCAATCGGTCGGTAACATTGGTTACTTCGGTAAGTTGCCTCGAACATGCCCTTCGTAACAGGCAAGTCCCACTGTTACAAATATCGTGAAAAATTACCTCTGTTTTTAAAGGCTATCTATTTTCTGACCAATGACAGAATTCTGGAGGCGTTTCTCATTGGTTAGAAAATAGATAGTCTACAAAAATATAGGTAATTTTTCGCTATATTTTTAACAGTGTAGGGTGACGCTATATGATATAGGCGACATATGAGTCTCAGACTGTGCTTAAGAAGAAACAGTTCTCCAAAATGAGACAAATCATCATTCCAGAACCTGGAGATATTCGTCTGGACAGCAAATTTTTTTACAAGCACCTTCGTCGTTCCAAGCCCAAGCTCGCACTCTGATTGGTTGTTGTTCTCGGCACTGTTTTCACGTAACTTGGCGATAACCATACTTGGCGAAAAATACTTCGCTCGTAAGTGAACGAGTAAACCTAAAATCTAACCTACTCATTCTTATTCTTCCTTCATTTTGTGCTCTTGTGTATTATTATCTTGTGTTATTTTATAAAATGTCTAATGCTTTACTTATTAATAAACGGGAAAAGTTACTTTGTACTCGGTTCGGAAGGAAATCAAACTCCTCGACGGAAGCATCTATCGCTACGCCAAGTATGATTATCGCCAAGTTACATGAAAACAGTGCCGAGAGCAACAAACAATCAGAGTGCGAGCTTGGGCTTGGAACGACGAAGGTGCTTGGAAAAAAATTACGCGTCTGGACAAGTCCTATTATATTAGCGTGACCAAAGAATTGCCAAACAGTTATTTAGTTCCATCAGTGAGACGATGGCATGGATCCAGGTAGATTTTTCTCTGTTAGAAAAATGAGATTGACAAATCTGAAACCTGTATTTCTGTAAAGAGCGAAAAATTCTTAAAAAATCCAGATTTCTGATTGTTCAATCTCGTTTCGCTAACAGCGAACAATCTATCTGGATCCCGGCCAAAAATTAAGCTTGGTGATAATGGTAGGTGGCAAACTCATCAATACGCTTGCGATTCTCTTTTTTCCAGAATTGTCTCAACGAATCAAATTTTGTATCCCGCATGTCGCAACTCTCGCATCGAAGTATAGTAAATTGTTTAAAATATCGTAAAAAATTACCGTTGTTTTAAAAAACGGACTATTTTTTGACAAATAAGAATGATACACTGTTAAAATTTTAAAACTTTTGCTACATCGTCACTCCACCGCTTTTATAGAATATCTCTATTTGAACAATAAGAATGCTTCATAATACATTGAAGTAATCGTTTTATATAAAAAAGGTCGAGGCTAATGAGAAAGACAGGCTACCGCGGTCTATTCCACATATATATTTTTTTACAGACCGCTGGAGTCCCGTGATGCACGAATACACCAATATGGGTGCACGAATAGAGCACTACGTCATTCTAGTGGTCTGTAAAAAAAGATACTTGAGATGCACCGCGGTAGCCTGTCTCTTTCGTTAGTTTCGAAAAGAGGTGGAGTGACGACGCAGAAAAAGTTTCAAATTTTTAACAGTGTACATAAACGCCTATGGAGCAATCTCATTGGTCAGAAAATAGATAGCCTTTAAAAATAAAGGTAATTTCTCCCAATATTTTAAACAGTGTACAGTAAGCTGTTCTGAACCAACGGCCCCTAGATTGAAGAAAGACATGACGCGCTTTTTTATGACGTCACGAAATGTCTCACGAAAAATAAAGAAACGGTGAAAAGTAGGAAAACATTCTAACAACTTGCATGTTTCGATTTCATTGGCTCGTGGAATTATCTAGTATTATTTATTATTAATAATTAATTATTCTAAGCGCCAATGAAATCGAAACTTGAAAGTTGTTCAAGTTTTTTGTTTGTTTTTCAGATTTTGTATTACGTTTTGTGACGTCATAATAAAGCGCATGAAGGTTTTCTCCTTTATCTAGGGGGTATTGCTCGAACATACTGTACGAAGCAAAATTTAGATCCCACTGTAAAAGATTTGACCCTTTTGCTGCATCGTCACTCCATCGCTTTTATACAAAACGATTACTTCACCTATTATACACTGTAAAAAATTTGAACCTTTTGCTGCATCGTCACTCCCCTGCTTTTATAGAATATCTCTCTTTTGACCCATGAGAATGCTCCATGATAGGGTGAAGTAATCGTTTTCTATAAAAGCGATGGAGTGAAGATGCAGCAAAAAGGTTAAATTTTTAACAGTGTAGAGCATTCTCATGGGTCGAAATAGAGATATTCTATAAAAGCGGGGGAGTGACGATGCAGCAAAAGGGTCAAATTTTTTACAGTACACTGTAAAAAATATGACTATTTTGCTGCATCCCAGCTTTTATAGAATATCACTCCTTTGGCCAATGAGAATGCTCCATGATAGCCTGAAGTAGTCGCTTTCTATAAACGCGGTGGAGTGACGATGCAGCAAAATAGTCATATTTTTTGCAGTGTACCCATCTGATTCCACCATTTTTCGCTCTTTACGAGAATAAGTCCAATATCCAGAAAAAGTTTTCGCTATTATCAAAACGAAATAAAATTAATCAAAAGCCTGAACTTTAGCGATATTTTCACTATTTGAAAAATGCACGCATCTCATTGGTCAATTTCGCTTCAATAACAATTAAAAATTTCTCTGGATCCCGGCCTGAGAAGCTATGTCAGTGAGTAGTTTTATTGTCGTCACAATTCATTGGTTTTTCGTTTCGTACCTTCCCCGAATCGAGCAGCAAGTATCTGTGCTGTGCGGCACTTGAGATAATAATCCATGCAGACGAATGCACTTGCTGGATTGGTTCAAAAATGGTATTTAATATTTATTGAAGATAGTTTTTTCAATGTCAAAGAAAAATACTTGAAGATGCCAATTTATGAAATCTATCCTATTGAAAAATTGTGTGAAGATTTAAGGAAACTAACTGTCCGCTTTAAAAATAATGCACGAAACTTTGTAAAAAAGTTCAAGTTACAACTAAAGAAACAGCGTTCTTCCTAAAGTATGACGGTAAATCCCGAATCGAGGCTTCGGGTGTAGACAAACTCTGCTTTTGTGTGTTCTTTAAAGGACAGTTTTGACTTTTTAATTATGCTGAAAGAAAATTATTTTACAACACGATGAAACATTGTCTAGAAACTCTTTTGACGTTTAGCAAGATATAAACCCTAAGAATGTGCCTGGAACTTCAAATCTGGGACTCAACTCAAAATTATCCACAGCTCAAAACTATATATATCGTTCCGTTTAACACATTCAAGTCTGCTTGAACGTTTAGTAAGGTATCTCTTTTAACTAAAGCCGCCAAATTTAACCGAACTTGTTGCACTGTTACAACGAGCCATTTGAACGGTTGTTCACCATTTAAGTTGTATTAAGATTTTCATGCATTTCACGTGCTTATAAAAGCAACGCCACTGTTAATACGAGCAGAATATTAAGTTGTTTTAATGTATTTTTGGACGAGTAGCTTGGTAGAATTAGGAAAGAAACTGAACTTATTGAACATTGTTCTCTTTGAGATGCTTTAACCTCGCAACTATCCGCTAAAATGCAGCATTTGAGAAGTTGTACCGGACAGAATTTCAATCTACAAGGAGACCACAGAAAATATCCCTTAGTGTTGAATGAAAGTTGAACTAAGAACTCCGAAATTGGTGCGATTACTGCAATGTTAGCTGAGAATTTCCTGAAAATACCGATATTGTTGAAATTAACCTTCAACTTAGAGATAATTAGAAGTGTTGATGGTAATAATTAGTTTACCATTTAGTATGTTTTTAATATTTTTATCTTTGCAGGTGTAATGAGCAAATGTTCCTTTTCATAATTCCGTTATTTCTCGTACTAAAAATTTGGTTGTGTATTTTAAAATAAGTGAGAATTCCCCACCCCCCTTATCCAAAAATCAGGGAGAGTCATCTTGTGTCCACACTGCCGAAGGCTACTGGAGTTAAACAATACACTACATGCTGAATTTTAAGTTTATACAGATTGACAAAATTAAAATGCAAGTAAGATAACTTTTATTTTATGGTTTAAGAATGAAATCTGTTCTTAACATAATAGTATATTTTTCGTCCTAATTTAAGGCAGTAATTTTTCATTATTTTCAGTAATTTTATGATTAATATATAATTGTTCAGAGATTTTTTATACAGACTTGCCAAGTCTCTGGTTTTTTGCACACCACCATTATTAAACAGAAAATATTGTTCTATCAAATCATCCAAATTTTTCAAATCTATCAAATCATCCAAAACATTTTCTGTATTAAAATACTCGTGTCTAAAAAGCCGAACCCTTATATCTAAAAATTAATTCAATATTAAAATTTTTATTTGCGAATATACGCTCATTTTTAGATTCTGACTGTATAATTTAAGTGATATTTTTCACAATTTAGAGTAAGAATTTACCGAATATCCTTCCCCCTTTACTATCCTCTTATCTGCTTTTGTATTTTATGTCGCAAGTCGTTGTGCTGTATGGATTTCTTATTTGTGGTAATGACATTAAAAAAAATACATATACGTACATTTTAACCAGGGCCGTATCTAAGAGGGTGCTAGGGGCGGCTGAGCCCCCCCCCCCCACCTAAAATATTCTGAGCATTCCATGGAAGAGATTTCAAGGTCACTGAATGAATTTGTTCTGAAAATCCAAATGAATTTCTGTTAAAAATATTTTTTAGTTTTTAGACCCTGTCAGTTTTGCAGAAATACTAAACTTCAACTCGTATGTTTCAACACTCACTCATTACTTGTACATATTTAGCTAACATCTTTAATATTGCGCTAGTTATGCACTCTAATTTTTTATCATTCTTTTCTCAGCATAAAATGAAGCTATTAACCCATTTTAATACGAAACATGGTATCTTTGCACTTCAGGGAGAGAAAATGACCCCCCCTCCCTGTTACTCTCTTCTAGCTACGCCTCTGCATTTAACCTCTTGAGGGACAAGTTACAAAGTCTTTCTCACCAGAATTTTACTTCAAAGTTTCATTTTAAAGTAAGGAAATTTTTTTCAATTTCTTGCACTCAAAGTTAAAAGTATAATATTTCGTTAAGTTTGTGGAGAGGCCTTTTTTTATCCAATGGATTTTTGTTGAAGCCCGAAAAAGGCTGCCTATTTAGATTAGACCAATCCCTAATAGAAAAAATACTCTTGCTTGATATATTGAATGTCTTTTCTTTCTATGTTAAGTTAGGGGCCGTCTATAAATAATGTCACACGGTTTTTTTTTCATATTTTGTGTCTCGTCCGAAGTGAAGTGTCGCACTTCACTTCATCCCCTCTCGTCACAAGTCACGCAAACATATACTTGCAGTTCAGGGACAAAGCACTATGTTTTAAATCTTATCTCAAACTTTATTTTTAAACACTTTATGTGTTTTAATGACATTTTGTAAACTGAACAATAAAAATAATTCGTGTACTTATTTTGTATGAAATAAGGTTTACAACAAAAACATAATTAATATATATTAGTAATAAAATATTAATATGAAAGAACAATTGAAAACAGTATTTTAGAGTTACAAATAGAATTTAACATATTTGGCTTTGAATCTTTACTCTATGAAAGCAAAAAACTTTAATTTTAAAATAACTTGCTAATTTAATCTGCTGATATTTAGTTTTAATTTTAACCAAAATGTGTGATGTCACATTTCTTACCTCCTCCCCTCCCATCCCCTTCTCACAAACCATTACAATATCATGACTAACCCCCTCCCCCTCCTCCAACCTCACCCTTCAAGCGTGACATAATTTGAAGACAGCCCCTTATTGGTATTCGTATATTAATTGGAATTAGTCAAAACTCGCTCATCCGAAATTCCGGTTAATCCAGATTTTATTTTCGAAAATTATGCTTGAAAAGATTAAATTGCCGAATTTTCTGAATTACAGGATAAACGTCGGGAAAAAATGTGTAGAAGTCGGAATTAAACAAAAAATGGCAGTAAACAAGTTTTATTTTTTTTTTAAAACATCTCGAATGGCATAACAAATATTCAATGTATAAAAGTTCACATGTACATGAATAAAAAATAAAGTGCACTGGAAAGCATATTCATATAGAAGTCACATTTAAAAAAAAATTATAAAAATCAGTTTGCCAGTCACTATATAATTTTCTTAAATGCAAAAAGATTTAATTCAGATTATTAAAAAAATGTTTATCTTTCAGTCAGATTTCGCAAATTATCTACAGAAATTGTTTTTGGTTTTCTTGATTTTTACAGATTCTGGATTTTGTAACTTTTGTAATGGGTTGTTACGTAATTTCTCATTTTGGAGTTTCATTGGATTATTTCTAAACATCTGGAGTGATTAAACAAGGAGTATTACTTTTTCCCGAAAGTCGTGCATGATTATTTAGCATGCTAGACCTTGGGATATGCCATATTTAAATGTTTACTGTACTACTGAGTAGGGTATAAACGATTTTAATCAGTTGATTTAAATCAGCGATTAAATCACGATTGAAATCACACGATTTTTGGAGAAAAATCATTATCATTTTTTATAAATGTTTAAAATAATATAAAAGAATTAAAATATAAGATTAATTTAGAATTTTTCTGCAGGTATTTTGCCTTATGAATAAAAAATAGCTTTAAAAATTGTTTCTAAACTTAATTCATGTATATTGAAAACATTAAGCACAGTAAGTTAAAACTGTGCTAAAGGCATAACAAGCATTTCAAACATTTTATTATTTAATACAATTTCTGATGTCAATTTCGTTTAAGCAATCAAATTATTCCTTTTTATAAGCAAAGCAATATCTAAAATAAGTATGGCGAGTACAATAAATTTCTGTAAAGTAAGAGAGCTAACAACCAGAATCTTATTTTCTCATTCTACTTTTGCGATTATAAATGTATACCAAATATTGGAAGTAAAGAAAAATAGAAGAATAATATATACTAACAGCTGTTGTAAAAGACTGTATTAGAGAAAAAAAAACTAATTGGTTTAAACACCGCAAGAGATCTTGTTTAACATATTACATACATCATGAAAGTTAAAATATAGACAGTAAACATTACCTTTTCATAGTACAATCTACAAACGAAACTGGGTTGTAAATGTTTGTTATTTGTGCTTACAACTGATGAAATTAGTTTCTTGCAATTTTTACTTCAATAATTGTTTTTTCTATACTGTTTTTAAGGTTCTTTTTAAAACTGACAAAATACTCCCTGAATTATAAAAAAAAGTTAAACTTCTCTATACCACAGTTGTTTTAAATAAATCTGGCAAAGTACATATAAAAATTATAGAATTTTATTTCTTGGGAGAAAAGAAACAAGATTTTACTTAACCATGTTTAACATTATTTTTCATTTTGTAATTTATAATTTTTTACGTACTTTTTCTTGTTTCTAAATACATTACTAATATAATATATTTTCTTATGAAGTAATGTCCTTTCTTAGAGCTAACATCCTGTATTTTTTCCTTTTTAAAATGGATACAAAATTATAAATTAGTGATTAAAATATAAAAAGTAAGTTGCATACAAAATTAAAGATTATTTGTTCAATATTTATTTTTAAATAGTGGTAACAATTTAATATTAAATGCAGTTACTGATCATTTTCATAAATGTCTTACCTGGGGAACTTTTTGCTTCAATCAACACATTTTGAAACATAACAAAATAAAAATGAGTAATTTTATAAATGAAATTTTGAGGAGGCGCCCAAAATAGGCCCTTAATTTTACCGGGACCAATCCCTGATAACTGAAACATGATCACTTGCTGTACGTTATATGGATTCCTTTTTGAATTAAATATTAACATTTTTTTACGTACAATAAATTGAAAATGTAGGATAAGACTTCTTTAATTTAAAAAATTAGTGATATTTAGTCTAAACATTTCAGCAATTAAATAGTATGAAATTGTATTTAAAAAATTAGTGGTGTCAATAAGCTTTAAATGATGAACCAAGCGAATTGTTCTTGCCCGTACGTCGTACGGGCAAATCAGTTGGGTTAATTGAGATAATATAATTTGAGTTATGAAAACTTTAATGAATTAAACCTACAGTGATTAACTTGCTAAATAATCTGAAACATTCCAAAATTCTTTCATGTGAATAACGAAGGTGGAGCATAAGAAAATTTCTCTCCTCCCCATCTCCCAAGTAGATCCTCGTCTCTATAAATTCTTGAACAAGACCCGATAAACTTCTGAGTGTCGGGGAAACTTAGTGTTCTTGTGCTGGGTTCGAAACCAATCGCAGCCGTTGACCTAATCGTTCGGAGTATTGCGTAGTTTCCTACAAACCTTGGATTTTCTTTTCGTAAATACGGGTTAGGTTCCCTTATAAAGATTCCCACGGGGGACACCCCCTTTAGGGTCTATATCCCTCGTGCAGATAATTGGCCGTCACAAAAACAACCAACCAATCTAAAAGCTTTGAAATTCGTGAATTCTGCAAATATTTCCGGGTGTTACTGAGCCAGGTTAATGCGTTTTTTAAAACAACTTCGTTCCCTGTGTTTACTTTAGATTATATTTATGATTTTTTTTGTGGTTGTTCAATTACGCAAGTAATTTCTACAATCGCAACACATTAGAATATCATGCAATTACTTAACTTTCAGATTCTATCAAGATTTCCTGGAGTACCATGGATATTTCTCTTGCATTAGGTAAGCTCCCCTATCCCTCTAAAAATATAAATGGCTCCACCAGTAGCTGAGATGGTCTGGTCTCGAACTGGTAGACGGCATGTGCTGGGTTCAAAACCAGTTACGGCCGTCGGCCTAAACGTTTGGAGTTTTCCGTGGTTTTCTTCGAACTTTTATTTCCTTGCGTAAATAAGTGTTGGGATCCCTTTGAAAACCCCCTTGGAGGGTACCCCTTCCCCTTAAGGCGTATTTCCCTTTTGCTGATAATTGGCCATCAGAAATGCATCCAACCAACCTTAAAAATATAAATTCAGGGTAGATGTGACAGCATATGACCCGTCAATTTTTTTTTTAAACAATAAAAGTTTAGCTTTTAATTTTTTCATAACTCTCCTTTGCATATTGGTTTTAATTTTGCTTAATTGTTAACACTTTTAATCTAACCAATCAGAGAGCAGAAAATGTTTCGGAGTTCCGCTGTGTTTCAGCGAAAATCTTAATGGACATATTAAGAGTTTACTTCATATAATAAGTTTATATATATTCTTTGTTTTCTATCAAAATTTGAAGCTTTGAGTTTGTAGTAATAGAAAAATTTGAATTTTATATGTTAATAGCCATTTATAAAATTTCATTTAAGGTTTTAAGGTGCCCATAGGTGGGATGCTTAGTCATTTTCCAGTAATAGACATCCTATGTAGATATTGCTAAGATTTCAGTAATGTTTATGGTGCATAAAGTATTTTGACTTTATTGAAAACCTGAATAATCAAATTTAATTTTTAAATTGCACTTACAAAATTGTAATAACAAATTTTACAAATAGCTGTTTTTAAGTTATTTTAATGTGATTAATAAATTTTCAATATTTTATTAGTTCTTTTTATGAATATCTGCATATTTCATAATCGGGTTATCAAGCCAGTCAGAAAGTCTAAAATATTTAAAGACACAGGTAAGGAGGGGCTCATAGGACATTACCCCTCCCTCTTTCAATAAAGACAAGTTACAGAATTTTTTAAAAAGGTATTTTGTCTTAAATGTTTTATTCATACCTTATAAAATATTGCAATAATAATGAACAATAATTGTGAAAATAGTGAATCTTCTTATTGGTTCAGATAAGTGGCCTCATACATTAGTTTTAGTTTGAATTATTTTATTTACACTCTTAAAACGAAAGAGTGGATTTGGCTTCTCAGGAAAGAGCTGTAAATTATAGGATCGTGAATGAGTTGTTTTTTAAAGTTCTACTCCTTGATTTAAATTGCTTCTTTCAAACTACTCATCTTGATTTAAATTTCTTACTCGCTACTCGAGTTGTTTCAGGCTGCCTTTCAAAACGTGAGATGAGCTAATTTCGGTTCAACTTGAGTTAATTTTTGACTGACATTTATGAGAGTGGCATTTAAACTATTCAACTCACAGTATCATTTTTCATACTCTTAATATTGTTACAAGTAAAGAATATGTTAGAGTAGTCTATGAAAGTTTAATAGTTAAAAATAGTGATACGAAACTATACACTAATACTCCGAAACTTTTAAAAAACATAATTTCTTTTTAAATCTCCTCCTGTCTCAAAAATTCTGATAGCCGTATTTGCTTAATATTTAGTATTTTATTCGATTCATCTAAATTAACTAAAATACCGATCTTCTGATAGTTACAATAATTCATAATGTGAATGATTATACAAATATTTTATTAATTACTAGCATTCTATTTTTTAATTGATTTGAAAATAACTTTTTCATTAGTATGCTTTTATTAAATACCGATTCTAAATGCAGTCATAGAAACAATTATTTATTACTTTTTATGGGGTGTCCATTGCTGGAACAGGGAGCTTTGGTGGTGTTTTAATGTAGTGAAGAGTGGGGTGGGATGGGGCAGTAGGTTTTTCTTTCTCATTCTAAAAGCTTCATCAATCGCATTGCAAGATAAAGCAATGTTCCGAACCTAGTCTTCGGTTGAAATTTTTTTATCTGTGTAATCATGCAATTGTATAAAGGACAATATTCCAAAAATTTCAGTAAATTTGCTTCATATGCTTTTTGTATATTACTTATTTGTTTATGCATTGATGCAATATTTTCGTATTTTTGGAATATTTATATTATATATAATTCATAATTTAAAATAAGCCTAAAATTAGTCCTTTTGTTAAATGTTATTAACTGTATCTGAAGTTTCATACAAATCCCCGCATTAGTTTTTGAGATAGAGCTTTTGCAAAATCTTAAATCTGCATAACAGCGCTACAAGTTGGGTGTTGTGCACCAAAAACTAGTCATTTAATTTGGTCAATTTTTATCAGGTACTGAATCTGAAGTTTGAAAATCCATGCTTTAGTTCTTGAGATACATTTATTGCGAAATTGTGAAAAATGCAGCATAGTAGCGTCATCTGGTAGGCGATTGACACTAAAAGCCAATTAACGCTAATTTCTGTCAAGGACTAATATAATTTGATGTTTTAGAAAATTTCGTGCATTAATTCTTGAGATAGAGCTATGGCGATAATCACGAATAATGCACTATGGCTGCGCTACCTGTTAAGCGATTTGCACCAAAACGTATTCAACTGAGTTATATCAAGTGCTAATTCAATCTAAAGTTTTATGAAAATCCATGCACTAGGTTTCGAGATATTGTGATTAATGCAGCATAGCAACGCCACGTGCAGAGCGATAGACGCCGAAAACTAATCCGATTCTGTTTATATCAAGATCTAACAGAATCTAAAGTTTTGCGAAATTACGTGCTTTATTTCTTGATATAGAGCGCACAAAATGTTTGCCGCTACAGACTGACGTTTTGTAAAAACTTTTTTTTTTCTTTGACCCCTAAAATGTGTAAATCCGTCGAAAACCGCATTGCGAGAAAGTTTCACGAATCCAGTCCTTTCTTCTTGTAAAGGTAAAAGAATGTAAAATTAAACTACGAATTACAGACCCATTTTAATGATTTTGGGGCCCCTTTTAAAATTACGAGTTGAAACACTCTTTCATATGTATTTGAGGGCCCTCTTCTTGAGCGATCGAAAGTGATCTAAATTTGCGAAGAATGACAACTTAAATTATGTATTAGAAATTTTTGACAGATTTTTTTTTCTTAACCGCCATTTCTTTAGAAATTCTTGAACTAAAATTCTTGTCTTTCTAGATTGACAATGTTCAGAGACAGAAAAGCGAGCCACTTGGAAAAATGGGGAATGACGTCATACTGTTTTTTATAGTGTAAGTTTGGGTTAAATCCGCTCTGAACACTTATGGAAAAAGTTACGAGTATTTTTTATGTACATTAACAAACATGGCGGCAGTTAGACGTTTGATGGTGCAAATACATTATTTCTCAGGTGAGAAGATTGATATATTCTCAATTATCACTTTCTTAGAAGGGAAAGTGTTCCAAAAGTCAATATTTATGTGTACAGGGCAAGGAAATTTTATAATCAGCACGCGCAATCAGATAGCGCAAGGAAATTTTATAATCGGGAGCTACAAAGTGTGTCCAATGAAGCCAGAGGTATTAGAATCCAAAACATCTACGCTCGCAAGCGAATAGAGGCGTAGATATTCCGATTGATAGTCGCAGTTAAACTATCAAATGATAAACAAATCAGATTTCCCAACCACATAATCACTTTACCCAATAAAATTTTATGGGTAATGCGAGTTACCCTAAGTCTGGGTAACTTCCAGCTCAAAACGCTAAGGGAAACGCGGAAAAAGTCACGTGGTGTCGGTCTCTGAACGCTTCGGGTTCCCCTAGAGCCTCTAGAATTATGGGCCGGAGCATCACCGCCATATTTAGGTACACTGTGGGTACATCCCTGCTTCTTGGCGACCACAGAGGCGACTTTAGCACCTTATTGGCGATCTCAAGAAATTTGTTTATCATATATTACTTGAACTAATGCATCATCTATGTGATAAACGGAAAAAAAGTGACTGGAAAAAGTGACAGAAAAAACAAATGCTGAAAAAAAAGTGACAAGGAACTGATAGATATTAAACTTAATAAATATGTGCTAAAAATAAAGTAGTAATGAAGAATGTATTTTTTTTTTTGTTCTAATAAATTAAAAAAGTTATATATTTTATTAACTGATAGTAAATTAATAAAAATAATTGCAAAAACAAATAAAATTAAATATTAAAAATTAGTTTCAATTACAAGAATTGATTTTAAAAATGATAATATTTTATTAACTAGTAGCAAATCGATAAAAATAATTGTACAAATAAATTAAATTAAATTAAAATTAGTTTTACTAACAAGAATTCATTAAAAAATATTGATAGTAATAATTGATAGTAAATTAATAAACATAATTGTATAAATAAATAAAATTACATATTAAAAGTTAATTTCACTGGCAAGAATTAATTTAAAAAATGATAATATTTTATTAACTCATAGCAAATCGATAAAAAATTAAATGTATAACTAATTAAAATCAAATATTAAATCTACTCATTAATAAATATATATTTAAAAAATGATATTCTATCAACTCATAGTAAATCAAAGATAAATATATAATTAAATAAATAATAAACAAACAAATAAATAATGTAATAATTAAAACATTAATGTAATGCATAATAATTATACATAATACTTTATATATTATTTAAATATATTGTTTACATAATGCATTTATTATAATTATAGTTAATATTTTCTAGTTATATAGTTTATTTTCTATTAAATTATAAATTAGTCATTTATTAAACTATTATTATTACTATTGTTAAATTACAATTATTAAATTAAATATGAATAATTTATTATATTTATATAGTTTTATATTATTTTATTATATATATAATCTATTATTTATTATATTGTATAATGCAATATAATTATACAAAATAACATTATGTATATATATTGGGATAATATTTATAATATAATTATATTTACATTATTTTTATTTTTTAAATTTATATTTTAAAATTATAATTTTAATTATACATAACAATTTATGTACTATTATTAATTTTTAATTATAAAGTTATGTATTAATGTTATTACGCTATATATTATATTTATATCTACAAAAAATTATATAATTATAATAAATACATTATAAAATATAATACATTAATATAATAAAATAATTAATTTATCTAATAAAAATATCTAATACTATAAAATAATAAATTATAATAATAATTGTGCAATTTTTCTTATTAGTAATTATATTTTCTCAATCATATAATAAATCGATAAAAATTACATTATCACATCTAACATTTTTGTGATTTAAACCATTACTTATTTAAGACATGCCTTCAGAAAACCCGTAACGTATCCCCAAGAGTATGCATACCCTTGATTGGGAACCGCTATCATATGAGAATTATATAAATACCGATACAAAAAATTAAATGTAAAATAATCGTAATTATCATTTATTTTTACAAGTTTTGACCGACTTTTAAATTTGGCGCTTTCAAAAACCGCGCCAATTATTTCGACGACAGTTGGTTATTTACTTTGTTCGTCTTGTGTTTTCTTCCAGAAATTGGAACGCCTTGTGTCCTTTTCTAAAATGGTTTGAACAATTCATAGCAGAACAACAAATTGCCATAAATTTCGTACTTAATTATAACGTGTATTTAATAGAAAATAACTGTCAAAATGCAGCACCGTTGCTCTCTGTTTATATAGAAGCTAATGGGCGCTGGGTACATATGGCAAACCCAAAGGCACATGAATGGCGGATGTTTCAGCTCGTAAATCTAGTAGCCCTAGGTTCCAGGTTGCACTTCGTGAACGCGGACTTTGTTTCTCTTTCAAGGGGGATGTTGGTATGTTTGAAGTTTGTATGAGTAGAACGCATGTTTGATAGAATGCTTGTGCGATTTGTATGATAGAATTTTATTTCTTTAAAAAATTAATTTCTATCCTCAACTCCTCCTAATTTTCCACGGAATGTGTGTCAATTCTCCATGAAAGAGAATATTTAATAGAAAATCTGGTGATAATTTATGGCGAATCTCCGTTTATTAAGCTGAATCAGGTTTGCGAAACAAAATACACTAACTGGAAGTCATCTTTCTCAAAAACTTTGGCCAAGATTTTTTTCTAACATGAAAGTGTAGTGCAATATTTTTTTTTCAATAATTATTGCTGTTTTTACATTCATCTTTACAAGAGGAAAGTATTGGATTCTTGAAAACTTCCAAAATCCGGTTTTTGACGGATTTATACGTTTTTGGGGTCAGATAACATGAAAAGCATTTTTTTATAAATGTCTGTCTGTATTTGACAAGTATTTTGTGGGCGCTCTATCTCAAGAAATAAGGCACGGAATTTCACAAAATTTGAGATTCTGTTAGACGTTGCTATAAACTAGATCTGATTTAGTTTTTGGAGTATATCGCTCAACAGGTGGCACTAGTATGCTGCATTATTTATAATTTTCACAATAGCCATCTCTAGAACTAGTGCATGGATTTTTTTAAAAACTTCAGATTTAGTTAATAATTGATGTCGCTGATTTAGTTTTGGTACTTCGCTCAACAGGTGGCGCTGCCATGGATTACCGCAATAGAACAATCTCAAGAACTAACGCACGAAATTTTATAAAACTTCAGATTCAGTTAGTCCCTGATATAGATTAGTGTATAGTTTTAATTTAAATCGTCTTACAGATGGCGCTGCTATTGCACGATTCCGCAATAAATGTATCTCGAGCAAATGCATGGATTTTCCTCAAAATTCAGATTCAATTAGCACCTGATTAAAAAAAGATTAGTTTTTGGTGTACATCATCCAACATAAGGCGTTGTTATGCAGATTTTATTTTAAAGATTTTTGAATAGCTCTATTTCAAAGTATTTTCATCAAACTTCATATTCAATTATAAGTTTACGCAAGTTTCTGCTGACTAGATTTTGGTTTAAACCACCTAATCAGCGACGCTGCTAAGCTGCATTTTTCAGGAAGTGTGAAAATACTTAAGATACAAGAACGTTTTAGAATTGCCACATCTGATTAGTTTAATTTTTAAATTGTTACCCAGGGTATATGTGCTAGATATGGAACCCCTAAGGAATTCGTTAATTTTTTCTAAGTTATAATTGTTAGATTTTGTTTTGCAATATATTATCTATTAACGATATTTAACCATTTTTATAGCCTCATTTCTCAATATGGATAAAAATTAAATTGTAATTAGCTGAAATACACCAAAATACCCAAAAGGCCAGCAATGAACGCTTTGGTTCAGTAATGGACATCCCTCAGTATCTATAATTGTTTTTATGGCTATTTAAAAATCGGAATTTAATAAAAAGATACTAATGAAACAAGTTATTTTCAATTAAATTTAACAATTAGGATATCCATAATTAACTATTTGCAAGAATTTTCTGCTTAATTGATTGTCATTATCACAAGATTTTAAGAAATATATTTTAGATGGATATTTATTTTACATTAAAATACAGGGTGAGCAAAAAGTCCGTAAAAACTTTAAAAATTCATAAAAACTGAAAAAATAACCGAAATGAAAAACGGTTTGCAGGGTTAGCATCCATATGTCACGGGGATTTTTTTAAGACAGAAATAAAAAAATAATTCAAAAAACAGCCGACAGATGGCGCTGGTACTTGCGATTTCCGCGGAAATATGCAAATGAACCGGTTATAAGAGCTTGCGCTCCTAATCCACAACTAGTTCACCGTTGTGAGCCGTGAACTTGATCAAGGATGGAAGGACTACGAAGGACAAAGCTTTGTTGGTGAAGTTATTTTACATGAACAAGGAATCTATTGCTTTGCGTAAATTCCGATTTCAAAAGCATTTGAGGACGGGAAAGGGGCCTTTAACAGCGGCAGGCCTCATAAAGCTTGTTCGGCGGTTTGAGGAAACATTCTGTTCTTGATTTGGGTATCTTTTCTTTGATTTGGGTACGTCAGCGCCACCTATTGGCTGTTTTTTTTAATTATTATTATTTTTTTTTTTCATGTCTTAAAAAAATCCCCGTGACCTATAGATACTAACCCTGCAAACCGTTTTTCATTTTGGTTATTTTTTCGGTTTTTATGAATTTTTAAAGATTTTACGGACTTTTTGCTCACCCTGTATAGAAAAAGTTGAGAACAAAAACTGTCATAAAATAACTTCAAATTAAAATTTAGTTTAACATTTGCGCAAATAAAAATACTTTTTTGATATATAGGAAGACAGAAAAGACTTATTTTGGATAATAAAACTGAAAATGCAATCAAAAATTAATTAAATTTATTATATTTCAAATTATGGTGCAAAAGCACCAAATGTTCTACAATATCAGTGGACAGGACATTGCTTTTACTGGCCGGCCTCAGAAAATATATGCTCAGAATAAACAGTTGTGTTGAAGGTGCACATAAGACTTTTTTTTTTTTTTGCACAAAATCGGAAACGTTTTCTCCAATTAGGAATGAGATTTTTCAGACTTTTCTTCAATTTTTAAAGAAATTTCAGCAACTAAATTTTTGGGGGAATTTTATATTTTTTCCTTACTTTTGCTTTTGTACTTTGATACGACAGTCCATTATTTCATGCAATATATAAATTTTAATAGCAAGTATAATATTTATTCCACTTGAAATTCATAAGTATTATTGCTCAAATGTCGTTCCCGCAATTTTCAGTTTTTTTACTTTTTTGTCAATCTCAGCCCTGCAACATGCAAATGGAGGGTCAGTTTTAAATGAGTCTTCTGTTAAGTAAGTCTGTGTCTTTTTTTGTAATTCTTCATGCGGAGTTTTTAAACTAGTTCTAGTGCCACAATCAATTGCTTAAAAAATAATTTTTATTAGTTGGATTTGTAATTGATATGCAAGTCATCAATCTGCAAATCATTTTACTGAGCTATTTACATAAAAAAATTTAAAATACCATGATTTAACCTGTACACGTGAAAAATAAGAAACTGCAAACCCAATGCAATATTTTTAATCAAACGAAAGTAAGGTATAGACAATTACAAAATAAATATGAAATGTTTTGCATTATTCAGTGAATTGTTAAAGTAACATTTTTATTTTTGATAGACTGATTTCAATGCTCGGGATAAATTGGAGGATTAAAGAATGTTTTAATTTTATATTGGTTAATAATTGTACTTGTTATGCATCAATACTTCTTTTTTATTAGTTTTGAACTTTAAAAATTGTCTTTAAATGTGCACAAATAAATTTCAAATATAATGAATTAATTTATATACACTATATATGTATATTATATACAGGGTGTTTCGCTACCAGACCGACAAACTTTGAGGGGTGATAGTAGACAAACATTATTAAATAGGAAACCATGGGGCGAAAACGTCTTCTGTAGGAGCTAGGGGCCATTAAAGTTTAAGGTCCAAAAATTCAAACGGAAATAAAAATTAGAAAAAAAGGGTCGATTTCTTTGCGGTTTTCTCTAAAATCATTCTTTATATCCCGATTTTTTATTTTTTTAATTTTAAAGGATAAGTTCAAAAATTGTCGATAAAAGGTGTTTTAGACTTTAGAGTAACGAACAAATACTTTTTGCCGTTCTTTTGTGCATGGGGTTGAAATTATTCTAAAATTTAGACTTTAATTTAAATTTTAAGCCCAAAATCGGAAACATGGGGATCGGTTAACTAGCGAAAAGGGGGTAGCGGGTTAAGGGGGGTCTGGCGGCCCCCACCGAATCTGGGAAAATCGTTCCAAAAATCTTGAAGAGGGTCGAAAAAGAAGCAGTATAAGCTTTTTACCGACATTACAACCTCAAACGAAAACACAGTAATGGCGAAAAATATGATTTTTTTTATTTTTATTTTTTTCAACCAGTTTAATTTCTTTTTAAATGGTTTAAACGCAATTAAAATTTGTTTTGGATGTGTGGAAGTCCCCTGAATTTTTTCAGATTTTTTGGTCAAGTAAAAACATGTGAATTTTAGGTTTAAATGCGAAAAAATCGTGAAAAACGCGTCATTTTCAAGATTCAACCTTCTAATTTTTAGGGTTGTTTTCATTTTCCCGAGGGGTGCTGTATAGTATAGATAGCGACAATCGTCCTCTTTCGAATGCAGGCAACTGGACTCAATTTGGTCAATTTTGGTGAGCGGGGCGATTTTTTGAAAAAAACTCGAATTTTCAACTTTCGGTAAATTACGGCGCGTACTTGGTATAATGCGTCTTTGCTATAAAAAATACGTCTCTATAGGGGTTTTTGAGGTCGCTGATCACGAATTTGATGTCAAAAAATTTTTTTGACAACAAATTCACCCATAAGTATTTATTAACACAGGTTTGATAATGTAAAAAATATCATTGAATCAGAGCATTTAAACAATTTTAATATCGTGTTCAACTAATATAATCAATGAAACTATATTTTCTGGTATGAATCATATTTTATTCAAGCTTACGTAATAGTCACACAGTAATATAAAATAGCATAATACTCTTTTACAGAGCTAAGTTAACAATTTTACAGTTTTACTCCTCGTCACTATCTTCTTCAATAACAGGTTCAACGCTTTGAACAAAGAAAAGATTTGTGAGAATCTGTGCTGGACGAATAATTCGCGACAAATATCTCGCATGCCCTAAGAAGTAAATGATAGTGGCCACATGGGCACAACAACCGACAGTTCTGAGGCTATTCGCACAATCGCATACGTATTCTTCTATACCACTTCTTCCAATAGCGTTAAGAACGTATTTTCCGTAACACCTGTTTTTTTTTCCGACTTATGTGCCTCGATTGAACTTCGCATTTCAAATCTTTCATTAATATTTTTACATTATCAAACCTGTGTTAATAAATATTTATGGGTGAATTTGTTGTCAAAAAAATTTTTTGACATCAAATTCGTGATCAGCGACCTCAAAAACCCCTATAGAGATGTATTTTTTTATAGCAAAGACGCATTATACCAAGTACGCGCCGTAATTTACCGAAAGTTGAAAATTCGAGTTTTTTTCAAAAAATCGCCCCGCTCACCAAAATTGACCAAAGTGAGTCCAGTTGCCTGCATTTGAAAGAGAACAATTGCCGCTATCTATACTATACAGCACCCCTCGGGAAAATGAAAACAACCCTAAAAATTAGAGGGTTGAATCTTGAAAATGACGCGTTTTCCACGATTTTTTCGCATTTAAACCTAAAATTCACATGTTTTTACTTGACCAAAAAATCTGAAAAAATTCAGGGTACTTTCACACATTCAAAACAAATTTTTATTTTCGTTTAAACCGTTTAAAAATAAATTAAACTGGTTGAAAAATATAAAAATCACAAAAATCGCCATTACTGTGTTTTCGTTTGGGGGTGTAATGTCGGTAAAAAGCTTATACTGCTTGTTTTTCGACCCTCTTCAAGATTTTTGGAACGATTTTACCAGATTCGGTGGGGGCCGCCAGACCCCCCTTAACCCGCTACCCCCTTTAACAGTGAACCGAGGGAGAGATTTTAAACGCTCATAAACATTGGACAAACTAATCGGTTTTGTTGTGGTTTGCGTGTAGGTCATTCCCTTGGTAATTATTTTATTCAAAATGATGTACAGCTTTCATGTCCTCATTTTTTGATAGAGGGCGCTTCCGATACATGTCCGACATTTCAATGGTATTACTCCTAGGTGTTTTACTTCTAGACTACCATACTTCCAGGAAGTGTAAGTGATGCAAGAACGAATCTGAATCACACAGGAATGTAACGTTGAAAAATGTTTTTTTACATGTTACGTATAAAAAAAGCAGAGAAAAAACAACAGAAACAAGCAGAGAAACAGCAACATGTTAAAATGACAGAACAAAGTTTTTTTAAAGGTTTTACTGCAAAAAGTGTTCGAATTACGACCAGAAAATGTCCGGCAAACTACTTGACAGCGATAGTAGATGGCGCTGCGATTTTCTTGCGGTAGATGGCGCTGAACGGTAATGCGCGTGAAAGTTTCTATCTCGTTGCGCAGCTCTATATGGTTCCAGCACGATTGGGCACATTTTATCAATGATGTTCACCAATATCTCAACATAACATATGGACAGCGGTTGATAGGTCGTAGTGTCTCGGTTTATTGGCCTGCCAGATCACCGGACCTATCAAGTATGAGCTTCTTCTGCTGGGGTCACATGGAAAGTTGGGTGTATGAGAATTCCGTACCATCAATTAAAGATTATGCAGCTCGTATTTCTGTAGCTTCCGGAAATCTATCAAAGATTCCAGGAATCTTCCAAAGCGTGAGGAATTGCATGCGACGCCGCTGTCAAGCATGTCGAATTACTTCTGATCGTAATTTCGAACATCTTTTCTAGTAAAACTTTCAAATAAACTGTTTTATGTCATATTAACGTGTTGCTGTTTCTCTGCTTGTTTCTGTTGTTTTTTCTCTGCTTCCTTTAACCATAACTCGCAAAAAAGACATTTTCAACGTTACATTCCTATATGATTCCGTGTCGCTTTCGCATCCCTAACACTTCCTGGAAGTATGGTAGTCTGGTAGTAAAACACCCAGGAGTAATGCCATTGAAATGTCGGAGATGTGTCGGAAGCGCCCTCTATGAAAAAATGAGAACACGACAGCTGTACGTCATTTTGAATAAAATAATTACCAAGGGAATGACCTACACGCAAACCACAACAAAATAGATTAGTTTGTCCAATGTTTATGAGCGTTTAAAATCTCCCCTTCGGTTCACAGTTAAATTTTTGCTAGTTAACCGATCCCCATGTTTCCAATTTTGGGCTTAAAATTTAAGTTAAAGTCTAAACTTTAGAATAACTTCAACCCCATGCACAAAAGAACGGCAAAAAGTACTTGTTCGTTACTCTAAAGTCTAAAGTGCCCTCTATCGACAATTTTCGAACTTAACCTTTGAAATTAAAAAAATAAAAAATCGTGATATAAAGTATGTTTTTAGAGAAAACCGCAAACAAAACGACCCTTTTTTCTAATTTTTATCAGCGTTTGAATTTTTGAACCTTAAACTTTAATGGCCCCTAGCTCCTACAGAAGATGTTTGCACCCCATGGTTTCCTATTTAATAATGTTTGTCTTTATGTCTACTATCACCCCTCAAAGTTTTTCTGTCTGGTAGCGAAACACCCTGTATATGTACACCTAAGCTCGCATTATGTGCACATCAATGGTTTTTTCTTTCTTATTATACAACTACTAGGTACACCACTATTCCATATCATCAACAAAATGTTTATTTCTTTCATTGTGCAATTCTCTGTTGTCGAAAAATAGAATAATAGTCGAAAAATAGTCTACTTTTGAACAGTAGCAAAAAATTACAATTTTTAAAAATTTATAACGATGGTGATGCAAACATCATCATACTTCTATTAATCGTACTTATATTGTTATATGGTAGAATAGGAATCAAAACATTAAGGAATCATTTTCCATGAATTCAACCAAAGATTTTGCACCATTCAGAGTTTTAATTTTTACTGTAGACATAGTAGCCTCAAATCTGACATTTTAAAATCATTTTCTCCATACAGCCATCTTCGATTTCTATACCAATTTATATATGTCCATAAAATTTTACATGTATATGTTTTACTTTCACATTTTTATTTTATATTTATCTTGCACATTGTTCAACATATTGTTCAGTTTTTGCTTTATGAATTATTTAACTTTTTACTCAATTTTTATCTTGTGCGTCATTAAGAACTTTTTGGGGTTTTTTTTCTTTTTTGCATTTTTTTTTTTTTTTTTTTTTTTTTGTTCATATGTTATTTCCTCTTTTATGCCTTTTCCTTACTCTGATCCTTGAATATTGCAAAAATTTTTAATTTCAAATTTGAAGGTTTAACTAATATCTATAAGATATTTAAAAAATCTAACTATGGTGCAACACGCTTTGTTGTATTCATGTAGAGTGATCTTTGTATTGAATTTATTTGAAAATTAAGTTGCAATTTAGTGACATTCAATTTATAGAACATTAATTTAATATCGTATTAAATTGATTGAAATATATTTTGATTTAGATTATGATAGGAATATTGCATTATGAATCTATTGAGTAGTATGTATTTTATAACAAGAATAATATCCCCTTTTATGGAAATAGGGTAGCTATCAAATTATAGAAAGGGAGTGAGGAACTCATGTAAATAAATTAAGTTGAAAGTATTAAAATCTGGTTTCATCTGCAAACTGTCATAATATTGAAAAACATTTTCTCCATTTTAAATAAAAATTAGCTTAACAATAGATGTGTTTCAGAAGAAAGGAATTTGAAAGAAAGAATATTAATGAGGACATTTTAAAACTTCTTTTTTCAGTCTAATTGCAGAGTTGGAAAAAAAACCTGTTTTTTTTCATAAAAAAACAAAAGTTTTTTTTTTTTGTTTAAATCGGTTTTTTTTTTAAACATCCTTTCTTATTACATACACATGCATATTTATTGATAAAAATAGACATTGGATTATAAACTGTAACTTCATTTTAAAATGATTTAAATTAAATATTTACAATGAATTTATGTAAAAAATAAAAAATAAAAATTTAATTTAAACAGTATTAGCAAACTGTCTTATGTTCTAAGAATAAAGTGCTGTATACGGTGAAGCATTGATACTCTGAAAATCTTTATAACTAATCTTTTAATTACTAATAATAAACATTTGAAAGTAGTCTGATAAATAAAATATTCTTCTCCATAGCTATCCAAATAATAAATTTCAAATACTTCTTGAGATTTTGTTTCTTGAATGACAATTTGAAGCAAACATTTTTGGTCATAGATTCAGCAGATAACTAACAGGGGAAAAAAATCACTTATTAAAATGCTATAAGTAGCATCCAATCTTTGAAAACTCTCTTATTCGACTTCATATTTAGATTTTAATGCTTAAGATAACCTCCCCAATTAAGATTGGGGATTTCTTTTACAGCTTGAAATCTTATAGATTGTGTTATGTTATTACGTTAAATAATCTGCAGTTTCAAAAAAATTAAGATATTTTCTATTAAATATTGAATATTTTTAATCTATTTTATATTAGATCCATTCACATGTTCGAAGCTTTTTCTAAAGAGAAATAAATATATTCACCAATGCAGATTGATTTTAATCCTAATGATCTAAACCTGCTACATTCAATGATTATTGCTGATATAAAGTGTTAAAAATAGAAGTTATTTATATTCAATAATCTGACATACATAAATTATTAAGAAAAAGAGAAAATGTCATTAGATTTCTTCTGAAAAAAACAATTTAAGAAAAACCAGTTGGTTTAAACTAAACCGTTGTTTAAACCAAAAGGAGTAAATAGTTGTTTAAACCATAGTTAAAACCAATTGGTTTAAACCGCGCCAACCCTAGTCTAATTGTTGTAGGTTCTATCTTGTATTATATAAATATGCAAATGTATAGAAAAACAACTAAAAATCCACAAAAACCTGTATTGGTTGGGTATTTGCCAGTGCTGATACATTTTAGAAGTAGCAACAAAGGTGAATTTTCAACAATATTTTATAATGTTGCTTTAAGAACTTTCATTTTAAATTTGTTTTTAAAATGGTGATTTATTTTAAGATTGTATCAGAAATAACACCATGATTTAAACAAGCGGATAAGTGTAATCGCACAGGATTTAGTTATTCTATTTCCATTTTATTCATGATTGGCTGAATTTTCAGTAGTGCAATATTTATTAAAGCTAAAATTTTTAGTGTATGGTTCATTTTTTGTTTAGACTATGGATGGGAAATTTTATAAAATATTTAATCTGAAAGCTGCAAAATATTTTAATATGTTCATAATCATTCCTTAACATTATATTTATTGCTATTTAACTTAATTTCAATATTTTCTTTTAACACAGGAAGATGGTGATTTCATGGAGGAGTAAAATTCTACTGTGAGGAGTCAAATTCAACAATCTTATTTAATCTCAAGGATCTTCAACAAAGTGTCTATTTTGCCTAAGATTTTAAAAGTTGGACAAACCAGTGGACAGATTACTAATGCTCTTTATGTATTTAATGTTTAATGCAAATGGACTGTTATATTTATAAAGGTCCTGTTAAAGATGTTATTGAAACTTGTTTATCTAATGTTGGAAAGAACTGTTATCAATTAATGTTAGGTTTATTTTGTTCTTGCTAAATAAAATGTTTTTGTTGTTAAATAAAATTAGTTTTTTTTCTTTCTTGCAACATTCTAAATTGCACATTTGGCTCTAACTTTTGACATAAAATGCTGCAAGTCTTATGCTTTTATATTTATTTAAAAGTTAGTTGATTTAAGAAACATTGAATAAAATCAAAAATTAAAAGATTAATTAAGAAGAAATAAGTTATTCTTGAATATAAATTCAAGTTTTAACAAATGTTTTAAATGATATAAAGAATCATTGCACATGGTCAATAAATCCATTTCTCAGTTATTTCTGCATTTAACTTTTGTACTACAATATTTAGTAAAAGGTTCTTCATACAATAAAATAACTGTCCATAATCAAAATTTTAGCTATACAAGTTTTTTAATGGCATTCCTCCACATTTCCCAATTGCAATGTGCTTATATAAATGCTATGGGTAACAATTATTGTATCTAAGATTTCAAAGCCATTTCAGATTTCAAACTAAACAATTAAAATATTTTTTTAAAATTTAGCCAGTTTAAGAAATATAAGATTTTGATTGAGATTTAAATCGAGGAATAATTACAACAAGGTATCATGGGTTGATGTTTATCCATTTAAAATATTTTCAATTTCATTTATTTAAACCCTACGCTGGCCATGTGTGTGTGGGGGGGGATACTATTTTAAATTTAGGTTTTATGTTTTTTAATACTTTCTTTTTCAAAACTGGTTCTGAAACTCGTATTAATCTTTAAAAAAAAAAACTAACCAAAATTGCAAAAGTAAAAACTAACCCACTTACAGATCATCCTCAAATATTCTATGCCCCCCCCCCCCCCCCCAAAAAAAGGTAAACATTTTAAAATCCAAACAAGATATTTGAAAATAACTTCTGCATAGGATTATCTAAACTCTTAAGGGGAACCAGCTTCTGACATTGTGGTGCTGAAGTTGAGTCGTTGGGCTGATATCAAGTTTATTTTTTCAATATTTTTTAGTAAGATGCCTAAGATTGGTTTATTTGATTGAAATCGTAAATTTTTAAATAAAAAAATAATTGTTATTTACAATTAAATCAGAAGCTAATGAAAAAATTAAAATTGTATATAAGCATATCTGAAGCTATAAGTATCATTGGAAAATATGTAAACTTGAAATTGCCCAAGAAAAGAAAGGAAAAATCCCATTAGCACCACAGCATCAGAAGCTGATATTCTGTTTAAATGTTGTTCGGGTGCTGTTGTACAGTTATGCAAATTTAGGCAGTCTGCATGAATAAGTGTTTTCAAATTTGCAATTTTGAGATCACTATTTTTAATTTAATGAATATATGTACTTTTAAATTTAACAAAAGAAAATACTGATGTTAAAAATTTCTGATTTGACAGAATAATGAAAAATTCATGTTTTAAGTGTTGTTAATTAAAGACTGGGAAGAAATATTGGAGAATCCATGTTACAGTTTTCCAATCTCTCTCTCTCTCTCTCTCTCTCTCTCTCTCTCTCTCTCTATCTATCTATATATATATATATATACCCTTGTAATGTCAATAAACAGAAATTTAAATCCGAAATGAGAATTTAATTGCAACACTTGAAAATGTGGCAATAATTCCATGTTATATTGAATTTCATTGATAAAAATTAATCGAGGATTAATGAATTTAGTTTTAAATGATGTGATTTTATTTAGACGATTTAAAAATCACTTGAAGATTTTTGTAATTTTAAGCAATTTTGCTTTTCTTAAGAGTGAATTTATTCAATTCTAGAAATTCAAGGAGTTTTGTATTAACTCTTAAATGAGTTGATTTCATTCATGTATGAATTGGTTACAAATCGCCTAAGTGCTACTGGATTAAATCAAAAATGACAACATTTCACTCCAACTTGAATTGATAACAAATCGCTCAAGTGCTACTGGATTTGCCTTAAATTATTTCACTTCATTCAAATAAGAGTTGGCTACAGCTGACTCAAGTGCTACTCGATTTCATCCTAAAGACTTCATTTCACTCAAGTATGATTTGGTTACAAATCGCTCAAGTGCTACGAGATTCAGTCTTAAATGACTTCATTTCACTCAAGTATGACTTGATTACAAATCACTCAAGTACTACTGGATTTAACCTTTATTGATTTGATTTCACTCAAGTATGAGTAAAATAGAGTCAATCGTGAGTCAACTCAATCATGAGTTGATTAAAAACAACTCATTCACTTGAGTTGTTTCAGCTCTTCTTGAGAAGGTGCCTTTCAACATGGGAAAAGAGTGGATTTCAGCTCAACTTGAGTTATTTCAGATTTTTCGTTTTAAGAGAGTATTTTGTATCATTACTTTTTAAATCGGTTCAGTAGTTCTGGAGATTAGCCCCTGCAAACAAACATAAAAACTTTACCGCTTTATAATATAGGTATAGACTATATTTCATTCCGGACGAACGCCGTCTATTTTGTATTATTACTTTTTAAATCTGTTCAGTAGTTCCGGAGATTAGCCCCTGCAAACAAACTTTACCGCTTTATAATATAGGTATAGACTATATTTGATTCCGGGCGAAAGCCGTCTATTTTGTATCATTACTTTTAAAATCGGTCCAGTAGTTCTTGAGATTAGCCAATGCAAACAAAGAAATAAACTTTACCGCTTCATAATAAAGGTATACAGTATATTTGATTCCGGGTGAACGCCGTCTATTTTGTACCATTCCTTTTTAAATCGGTTCAGTAGTTCCGGAGATTAGCCCCTGCAAACAAACAAATAAACTTTTCCGCTTTATAATATAAGTATAGACTATATTTCATTCCGGGCGAACGCCGTCTATTTTCTACCATTACTTTTAAAATCGGTTCAGTAGTTCCGGAGATTAGCCCCTGCAAACAAACAAATAAACTTTTCGGTTTTATAATATTAGTATAGACTATATTTCATTCCGGGATAACGCCTCTATTTTGTATCATTACTTTTTAAATCTGCTTAGTATTTCCGGAGATTAACCCCTGCAAACAAACAAATAAACTTTACCGCTTTATAATATAAGTATAGACTATATTTCATTCCGGACGAACGCCGTCTATTTTCTACCATTACTTTTTAAATCGGTTCAGTAGTTCCGGAGATTAGCCCCTGCAAACAAACAAATAAACTTTTCGGTTTTATAATATTAGTATAGACTATATTTCATTCCGGGATAACGCCTCTATTTTGTATCATTACTTTTTAAATCTGCTTAGTATTTCCGGAGATTAACCCCTGCAAACAAACAAATAAACTTTACCGCTTTATAATATAAGTATAGACTATATTTCATTCCGGACGAACGCCGTCTATTTTCTACCATTACTTTTTAAATCGGTTCAGTAGTTCCCGAGATTAGCCCCTGCAAACAAACAAATAAACTTTTCGGTTTTATAATATTAGTATAGACTATATTTCATTCCGGGATAACGCCTCTATTTTGTATCATTACTTTTTTAATCGGTTCAGTAGTTCCCGAGATTAGCCCCTGCAAACAAACAAATAAACTTTTCGGTTTTATAATATTAGTATAGACTATATTTCATTCCGGGATAACGCCTCTATTTTGTATCATTACTTTTTAAATCTGCTTAGTATTTCCGGAGATTAACCCCTGCAAACAAACAAATAAACTTTACCGCTTTATAATATAAGTATAGACTATATTTCATTCCGGACGAACGCCGTCTATTTTCTACCATTACTTTTTAAATCGGTTCAGTAGTTCCCGAGATTAGCCCCTGCAAACAAACAAATAAACTTTTCGGTTTTATAATATTAGTATAGACTATATTTCATCCCGGGATAACGCCTCTATTTTGTATCATTACTTTTTAAATCGGTTCAGTAGTTCCGGAGATTAACCCCTGCAAACAAACAAATAAACTTTACCGCTTTATAATATAAGTATAGACTATATTTCATTCCGGACGAACGCCGTCTATTTTCTACCATTACTTTTTAAATCGGTTCAGTAGTTCCCGAGATTAGCCCCTGCAAACAAACAAATAAACTTTTCGGTTTTATAATATTAGTATAGACTATATTTCATTCCGGGATAACGCCTCTATTTTGTATCATTACTTTTTAAATCGGTTCAGTAGTTCCCGAGATTAGCCCCTGCAAACAAACAAATAAACTTTTCGGTTTTATAATATTAGTATAGACTATATTTCATTCCGGGATAACGCCTCTATTTTGTATCATTACTTTTTAAATCTGCTTAGTATTTCCGGAGATTAACCCCTGCAAACAAACAAATAAACTTTACCGCTTTATAATATAAGTATAGACTATATTTCATTCCGGACGAACGCCGTCTATTTTCTACCATTACTTTTTAAATCGGTTCAGTAGTTCCCGAGATTAGCCCCTGCAAACAAACAAATAAACTTTTCGGTTTTATAATATTAGTATAGACTATATTTCATTCCGGGATAACGCCTCTATTTTGTATCATTACTTTTTAAATCGGTTCAGTAGTTCCGGAGATTAGCCCCTGCAAACAAACAAATAAACTTTTCGGTTTTTTAATATTAGTATAGACTATATTTCATTCCGGACGAACGCCGTCTATTTTCTACGATTACTTTTTAAATCGGTTCAGTAGTTCCGGAGATTAGCCCCTGCAAACAAACAAATAAACTTTTCGGTTTTATAATATTAGTATAGACTATATTTCATTCCGGGATAACGCCTCTATTTTGTATCATTACTTTTTAAATCTGCTTAGTATTTCCGGAGATTAACCCCTGCAAACAAACAAATAAACTTTACCGCTTTATAATATAAGTATAGACTATATTTCATTCCGGACGAACGCCGTCTATTTTCTACCATTACTTTTTAAATCGGTTCAGTAGTTCCCGAGATTAGCCCCTGCAAACAAACAAATAAACTTTTCGGTTTTATAATATTAGTATAGACTATATTTCATTCCGGGATAACGCCTCTATTTTGTATCATTACTTTTTAAATCGGTTCAGTAGTTCCCGAGATTAGCCCCTGCAAACAAACAAATAAACTTTTCGGTTTTATAATATTAGTATAGACTATATTTCATTCCGGGATAACGCCTCTATTTTGTATCATTACTTTTTAAATCTGCTTAGTATTTCCGGAGATTAACCCCTGCAAACAAACAAATAAACTTTACCGCTTTATAATATAAGTATAGACTATATTTCATTCCGGACGAACGCCGTCTATTTTCTACCATTACTTTTTAAATCGGTTCAGTAGTTCCCGAGATTAGCCCCTGCAAACAAACAAACTTTTCGGTTTTATAATATTAGTATAGACTATATTTCATTCCGGGATAACGCCTCTATTTTGTATCATTACTTTTTAAATCGGTTCAGTAGTTCCGGAGATTAACCCCTGCAAACAAACAAATAAACTTTACCGCTTTATAATATAAGTATAGACTATATTTCATTCCGGACGAACGCCGTCTATTTTCTACCATTACTTTTTAAATCGGTTCAGTAGTTCCGGAGATTAGCCCCTGCAAACAAACAAATAAACTTTTCGGTTTTATAATATTAGTATAGACTATATTTCATTCCGGGATAACGCCTCTATTTTGTATCATTACTTTTTAAATCTGCTTAGTATTTCCGGAGATTAACCCCTGCAAACAAACAAATAAACTTTACCGCTTTATAATATAAGTATAGACTATATTTCATTCCGGACGAACGCCGTCTATTTTCTACCATTACTTTTTAAATCGGTTCAGTAGTTCCCGAGATTAGCCCCTGCAAACAAACAAATAAACTTTTCGGTTTTATAATATTAGTATAGACTATATTTCATTCCGGGATAACGCCTCTATTTTGTATCATTACTTTTTAAATCTGCTTAGTTTTTCCGGAGATTAACCCCTGCAAACAAACAAATAAACTTTACCGCTTTATAATATAAGAATAGACTATATTTCATTCCGGACGAACGCCGTCTATTTTCTACCATTACTTTTTAAATCGGTTCAGTAGTTCCCGAGATTAGCCCCTGCAAACAAACAAATAAACTTTTCGGTTTTATAATATTAGTATAGACTATATTTCATTCCGGGATAACGCCTCTATTTTGTATCATTACTTTTTAAATCTGCTTAGTATTTCCGGAGATTAACCCCTGCAAACAAACAAATAAACTTTACCGCTTTATAATATAAGTATAGACTATATTTCATTCCGGACGAACGCCGTCTATTTTCTACCATTACTTTTTAAATCGGTTCAGCAGTTCCCGAGATTAGCCCCTGCAAACAAACAAATAAACTTTTCGGTTTTATAATATTAGTATAGACAATATTTCATTCCGGGATAACGCCTCTATTTTGTATCATTACTTTTTAAATCTGCTTAGTATTTCCGGAGATTAACCCCTGCAAACAAACAAATAAACTTTACCGCTTTATAATATAAGTATAGACTATATTTCATTCCGGACGAACGCCGTCTATTTTCTACCATTACTTTTTAAATCGGTTCAGTAGTTCCCGAGATTAGCCCCTGCAAACAAACAAATAAACTTTTCGGTTTTATAATATTAGTATAGACTATATTTCATTCCGGGATAACGCCTCTATTTTGTATCATTACTTTTTAAATCTGCTTAGTATTTCCGGAGGTTAACCCCTGCAAACAAACAAATAAACTTTACCGCTTTATAATATAAGTATAGACTATATTTCATTCCGGACGAACGCCGTCTATTTTCTACCATTACTTTTTAAATCGGTTCAGTAGTTCCCGAGATTAGCCCCTGCAAACAAACAAATAAACTTTTCGGTTTTATAATATTAGTATAGACTATATTTCATTCCGGGATAACGCCTCTATTTTGTATCATTACTTTTTAAATCTGCTTTGTATTTCCGGAGATTAACCCCTGCAAACAAACAAATAAACTTTACCGCTTTATAATATAAGTATAGACTATATTTCATTCCGGACGAACGCCGTCTATTTTCTACCATTACTTTTTAAATCGGTTCAGTAGTTCCGGAGATTAGCCCCTGCAAACAAACAAATAAACTTTTCGGTTTTATAATATTAGTATAGACTATATTTCATTCCGGGATAACGCCTCTATTTTGTATCATTACTTTTTAAATCGGTTCAGTAGTTCCGGAGATTAACCCCTGCAAACAAACAAATAAACTTTACCGCTTTATAATATAAGTATAGACTATATTTCATTCCGGACGAACGCCGTCTATTTTCTACCATTACTTTTTAAATCGGTTCAGTAGTTCCGGAGATTAGCCCCTGCAAACAAACAAATAAACTTTTCGGTTTTATAATATTAGTATAGACTATATTTCATTCCGGGATAACGCCTCTATTTTGTATCATTACTTTTTAAATCTGCTTAGTATTTCCGGAGATTAACCCCTGCAAACAAACAAATAAACTTTACCGCTTTATAATATAAGTATAGACTATATTTCATTCCGGACGAACGCCGTCTATTTTCTACCATTACTTTTTAAATCGGTTCAGTAGTTCCCGAGATTAGCCCCTGCAAACAAACAAATAAACTTTTCGGTTTTATAATATTAGTATAGACTATATTTCATTCCGGGATAACGCCTCTATTTTGTATCATTACTTTTTAAATCGGTTCAGTAGTTCCGGAGATTAACCCCTGCAAACAAACAAATAAACTTTACCGCTTTATAATATAAGTATAGACTATATTTCATTCCGGACGAACGCCGTCTATTTTCTACCATTACTTTTTAAATCGGTTCAGTAGTTCCCGAGATTAGCCCCTGCAAACAAACAAATAAACTTTTCGGTTTTATAATATTAGTATAGACTATATTTCATTCCGGGATAACGCCTCTATTTTGTATCATTACTTTTTAAATCTGCTTAGTATTTCCGGAGATTAACCCCCTGCAAACAAACAAATAAACTTTACCGCTTTATAATATAAGTATAGACTATATTTCATTCCGGACGAACGCCGTCTATTTTCTACCATTACTTTTTAAATCGGTTCAGTAGTTCCCGAGATTAGCCCCTGCAAACAAACAAATAAACTTTTCGGTTTTATAATATTAGTATAGACTATATTTCATTCCGGGATAACGCCTCTATTTTGTATCATTACTTTTTAAATCGGTTCAGTAGTTCCGGAGATTAACCCCTGCAAACAAACAAATAAACTTTACCGCTTTATAATATAAGTATAGACTATATTTCATTCCGGACGAACGCCGTCTATTTTCTACCATTACTTTTTAAATCGGTTCAGTAGTTCCCGAGATTAGCCCCTGCAAACAAACAAATAAACTTTTCGGTTTTATAATATTAGTATAGACTATATTTCATTCCGGGATAACGCCTCTATTTTGTATCATTACTTTTTAAATAGGTTCAGTAGTTCCGGAGATTAACCCCTGCAAACAAACAAATAAACTTTACCGCTTTATAATATAAGTATAGACTATATTTCATTCCGGACGAACGCCGTCTATTTTCTACCATTACTTTTTAAATCGGTTCAGTAGTTCCCGAGATTAGCCCCTGCAAACAAACAAATAAACTTTTCGGTTTTATAATATTAGTATAGACCAGAGGTTCCCAAAGTGTGCTCCGCGGAGCCCTTGGGGCTCCGCCTAAACTTTCCAGGGGCTCCGCGGCGTTCCAGGAAAATAAACAAAACATAAAAGAAATTAGCATATTTCAAGTGAAAGATTTTTCAAAAATTTGTAAGAATTTTTGAGTGTGTGTGTATCGAAAATATATATCTCTCTAACTGGGTTGAAAAGTATAATAATAAACATGAAAATTATTTAAACATTTGCATTATAGATTTATTTATTTTCTGTATAATATTTTTGGTTAGAATTGCTTTATTTTATGTTTTTGCATTTAATGAGTTTTAAAAATTCGATTTAAAATAAACTACAAGAAATAGTTTTCTGAATCGAATGCACAAAGTGCATCGAAACAGAAAAGGCCCACCAGTTCTTGCCATACAAAAGGAAAAACAGTTTTGTTCTTTGGAGCTTCGCCTATTAATATGTTTAAACATAATTCTTTTTTGCTTAGTAACAAGATTCAAACGTCCTAATATTTTCATTGGCTTCCCTACGAAACCACAAAATTTTAATTTCAATATGCAACGACACCGGAATTTTAATGAAAAAAACTCCTTTTATTATACAGTAAAACCTCCATAACGGACACTCCCGACTAGCGGACACCTGTATTTTGCGGAGAGTTTTCGAATCCCCACTCCCAAAATCTATATTTTTTTATGTTTAACCTCTGAATAACGGACATTCCGAATAGCGGACAGTAATTTTGGTAATGAAGGATGAACAATTACTTTCTAACGAGAAATAAAAATGGGAAAAAAGTAAAAAGGTCTCTAAATTTATCAGGGTAATATATCACAAATTTTATGATGACAGAAAAATGTTGGGGGTGGGCTGGGAAAACAAGTTCTCATCTAAAGTATTAGAAATTCGACAATTTTTAAATTGTGTTTTTTTTTTCTTTTCCAAAACATAATTTCAGTATGCCACCCAATTGATCAAGGCGTAATAAATAATTTTAAAGCCTGGTACAGAAAGTTTTGACTACGCTACGTTCTTTTAAACTTAGATTCTATAAAAACACTTTGAGAACTGCTCAAAATCAGTTAATGCTATCGATGCTATAATTTGATTTCCTCAGCTGTAAAAAGTATAAAACTGGAAAGCGTACGACAAAGTTAATAAAAGCAGGCTTTATGTAAAATAAAATGAAACACCTATTTTCGACACAAATGAAAAAATAATCGAAATAAGTGAATTAATGAAATATATCAGGAGTGAAAAAAATACCAAAATTTTCATTAATAATGATGATGAGTTATTTACTGAGGAATAATGAATTGCTGTATACGATTATACTGTTTCAGAATTTTCGGAAAAAGCTGAATTTTAGTGATGATGAAAGAGATACTGAAACTGAAGCTGTTTCCTGCACTAACAAGAATTTCCAAGAAGCGGCAAAATACAATAAGCAGTTACATAGTTGTTTTTTTTTTTTTTTTTTTTTTTTTTTTTTTTTTGTAGAGGGAAAAAAAAAGAAGATAGTTCGAAAAGATTAAAATTACTGACAGAGTTAACTTCACATTGAAAAATAAATTGCAAGTAAAAGCAAACTTTTATAAGAGATTTTTTTGTAAGAATGTAATAAACAGTGGATAAGGATAAGCACAGATTTATTTCAGTTTTATTGTTTGAAAAAAAAATAATTTCTGATTAATCATATTATAGAGGTTTTAGTATATATAAAAGTCAATTAATGAAACATCAAGCATTTTTTAATAATTTTTTTAATATCTCAGGTTTTCCAGATAGCGGACACCTCCGAATATCGGACAATTTCCGCGCTCCCGAGGTGTCCGTTATTTAGAGGTTTTACTGTATATGACTAATTCCATGGAAATTTGTTTGTCTGTTACACAGATAAAAATCGCTATGCTTGATGGCCACCGTTATTTTCGAAAAGTTTGCCTCGCCTGATTTAGTCCATGAGATCTTCAATAAAATATATATCTTCGATAAAATAAGTTTTTACTGGTGTTATACAGGTAGCCAAAAATCTTAGAGCGTAACATACAAACAAATTCGCATGGAAACAGCCATATGTGAAAAATCACTTTTTTTTAATTTATAAATATATATGTTCGCAATTACCGGTGTCATCCCCAATCTCTTAGCAACAAAAATGCTTTATCCGTTAAAGGGTTAAAATATTCTTTTAATTGGTCTCTGCCACATTTTTCAACCAGAAATAAGTCTGTAGCAACTTAAAAAATACATATTGGTTCTTTACATTTGTCATCACACTAAGAATTAAAAAAATTCTTGAGTTCCACCCCTTGCTTAGACTGCTTGTCAATGAGTATTAGCCCTGATATAAATGTAATCCAACCCATGTATTCTATTTTATTAGTAAAGTTTTTCTACTAATTGCAATTCGTTTAACATGTGTAGTTTTTTACTGTATATCTGTTTTGAAGCAAAAACAATAAATAAAGAAAGTTTCTTTCAAAACTATAATTAGTAGCCAAATACTTGAAATAAAATATCCAAAAAAGCGAACAATGCTGCACCTAATAATACAACTTATAGATTTTGCCCCACTCACTTAAACACTACAACGATGACCTGCTTCTAAATGTATTTCTTAAATTGGTTAAAAAAAAGAAGCTGAGAGGTGATTTATTTTCGTTGCATGTTTAGAAGTACTAGAAACTTAAAGAAGGACGAAAAAATAATCCATAATTACATAATTCTATTGTGAGTAGGCGGGACTAGCAAAAATGTGTTACATAATTACTCATGGCTGATTGAAACTATGCATTTTTTTCTTCCCAAGCAGCCTATTGGAATAATACTGAAGAATCTCTCTGCAAACGAAAATTGTACAACTTACCTTTTTTACTGTGTGTGTGTGCTTTTCGCCATAAAAAATAATATTTTTACTCATGCATATACAAACATGGTTCCATTTTTATCTTTAATTTCAAGTTCATACTAAAAATCCCCCCCCCCCCTCCAAAAAAATATATTTTAAAACTGGATGTCATTAACCCCTTAACAGTACTGCTTGAGCATCGCTCGGGTAAAAAAAGAGTTTGTTTTCCTCGTTACTAAAAACTTTCAAAAATTACAAATTTTTAACTATAATTTTTGCTGTATTTGAAGAAAATATCTCGATTATACTAGGTAGATATTTCAATACAAGAAAAAGAGGGTTTTAATACTTATTTTTATTTTATTTAGTCCGATAATAGTAATATTATATAAAATTGTTAAAGGGTTATATAATAGGAAATTTTATTTTTGAAATTTCTAGTATGAATTAAGAATTTCTGCATCAGGAAAGGGCCAAACTGAAACTTTGGTCCTATGTTGGAAATTACTGGATTGGATTTTTATCCAACAGATTTTTCTCTGCTCCATAGGCATAAAAAACATTAATTTGTTAACCACAGATTATCGTTGGGTTAAGGGGCTCCGCCTTAGAAACTCTTCCCAAAAAGGGCTCCGCGAGTCCAAAAGTTTGGGAACCGCTGGTATAGACTATATTTCATTCCGGGATAACGCCTCTATTTTGTATCATTACTTTTTAAATCTGCTTAGTATTTCCGGAGATTAACCCCTGCAAACAAACAAATAAACTTTTCCGCTTTATAATATAAGTATAGACTATATTTCATTCCGGACGAACGCCGTCTATTTTCTACCATTACTTTTTAAATCGGTTCAGTAGTTCCCGAGATTAGCCCCTGCAAACAAACAAATAAACTTTTCGGTTTTATAATATTAGTATAGACTATATTTCATTCCGGGATAACGCCTCTATTTTGTATCATTACTTTTTAAATCTGCTTAGTATTTCCGGAGATTAACCCCTGCAAACAAACAAATAAACTTTTCCGCTTAATAATATAAGTATAGACTATATTTCATTCCGGACGAACGCCGTCTATTTTCTACCATTACTTTTTAAATCGGTTCAGTAGTTCCGGAGATTAGCCCCTGCAAACAAACAAATAAACTTTTCGGTTTTATAATATTAGTATAGACTATATTTCATTCCGGGATAACGCCTCTATTTTGTATCATTACTTTTTAAATCTGCTTAGTATTTCCGGAGATTAACCCCTGCAAACAAACAAATAAACTTTACCGCTTTATAATATAAGTATAGACTATATTTCATTCCGGACGAACGCCGTCTATTTTCTACCATTACTTTTTAAATCGGTTCAGTAGTTCCCGAGATTAGCCCCTGCAAACAAACAAATAAACTTTTCGGTTTTATAATATTAGTATAGACTATATTTCATTCCGGGATAACGCCTCTATTTTGTATCATTACTTTTTAAATCTGCTTAGTATTTCCGGAGATTAACCCCTGCAAACAAACAAATAAACTTTTCCGCTTTATAATATAAGTATAGACTATATTTGATTCCGGACGAACGCCGTCTATTTTCTACCATTACTTTTAAAATCGGTTCAGTAGTTCCGGAGATTAGCCCCTGCAAACAAACAAATAAACTTTTCGGTTTTATAATATTAGTATAGACTATATTTCATTCCGGGATAACGCCTCTATTTTGTATCATTACTTTTTAAATCTGCTTAGTATTTCCGGAGATTAACCCCTGCAAACAAACAAATAAACTTTACCGCTTTATAATATAAGTATAGACTATATTTCATTCCGGACGAACGCCGTCTATTTTCTACCATTACTTTTTAAATCGGTTCAGTAGTTCCCGAGATTAGCCCCTGCAAACAAACAAATAAACTTTTCGGTTTTATAATATTAGTATAGACTATATTTCATTCCGGGATAACGCCTCTATTTTGTATCATTACTTTTTAAATCTGCTTAGTATTTCCGGAGATTAACCCCTGCAAACAAACAAATAAACTTTACCGCTTTATAATATAGATATAAACTATATTTGATTCCGGACGAACGCTGTCTATTTTCTACCATTACTTTTTAAATCGGTTCAGTAGTTCCCGAGATTAGCCCCTGCAAACAAACATAAATTTTACCGCTTTATTATATGGGTGTAAACTATATTTGATTCCGGGCGAACGCCATCTATTTTGTACCATTACTTTTTAAATCGGTTCAGTAGTTCCTGAGATTAGCCCCTGCAAACAAACATATAAACTTTACCGTTTTATAATATAAGTTTAAACTACATTTGATTCCAGGCGAACGCCGACTATTTTCTACCATAACTTGTTAAATCGGTTCAGTAGTTCCGGAGCTTAGCTCCTGCAAACAAACAAATAAACTTTACCGCTTTATAATATAGGTATGGACTATATTTGATTCCGGGCGAACGCCGTCTATTTTTTACCATAACTTTTTAAATCGGTTTAGCAGTTCCGAAGCTTAGCCCCTGCAAACAAACTTTACCGCTTTATAATATAGTTCAAACGCCGTCTATTTTGTACCATTACTTTTTAAGTCGGTTCAGTAGTTCCCGAGATTAACCCCTGCAAACAAATATATAGAATTTACCGCTTTAAAACATAGGTATAGACTATATTTGATTCCGGGCGAACGCCGTCTATTTTGAACCATTACTTTTTAAATCGGTTCAGTAGTTCTGGAGATTAGCCCCTGCAAACAAACAAATAAATTTTAACGCTTTATAATATAGGTATAGACTATATTTGATTCCTGGTGAAAGCCGTCTATTTTGAACTATTACTTTTTAAATCGGTTCAGTAGTTCCGGAAATTAGCCCATGCAAACAAACAAATAAACTTTACCGCTTTAAAATATAGGTATAGACTATATTTGATTCCGGGCGAACGCCGTCTATTTTCTACCATTACTTTTAAAATCGGTGCCGTAGTTCCTGAGATTAGCCCCTGCAAACAAACAAATAAACTTTTCCGCTTAATTATATGGGTGTAAATTATATTTGATTCCGGGCGAACGCCATCTATTTTCTACCATTACTTTTTAAATCGGTTCAGTAGTTCCTGAGATTAGCCCCTGCAAACAAACATATAAACTTTACCGCTTTATTATATGGGTGTGAACTATATTTGATTCCGGGAGAACGCCGTCTATTTTGTACCATTACTTTGTGAGGGAGTGACCTTTGTAATAAAGGCACTCTAGATTTTTGAGAACGTGACGTCAATGATTTAACATGTGTAAGCGTGAAAGCGACATCTATCCTCTCTTTTACTTTAACTTTCTAGAGCGTGTGTCTTTCTCGGATTCTACAGTTATGCCGCGGTAAGAAGTAATATATAAATTAGTAGTATCTTTGTTTGCAGCATATAAAAGCTCGGAGTTTTGAGTGTGTGGAGAGTCTAGGCGGCCTTGGCCGACTAGGTGTGACTAGTGGTGTCTAGCAGTGTGTGTCTGACGGCATTCGCCAGCTGGTAGTGATCTAGAGTAAGCGATATCAAGTATTAGCGAGCCTTCAGTGAGTTGGGAAGGAGTTTTGGAATTCGACTCGAGAAGTTGGCCGGTGGTAAGAAGTTAATAGTAATTACGTTGATTATTTCAAAGTTAATAAAGAATATACAGTGAAACCTCCAAATAAGGGACACTCCGAATAAGGGACACCTTTATTTAAGGGACAAAACTTCCGGTCCCGGTCCCTTGGAATAGGACAGGTAATGTATTTACCTCTGAATAAGGGACACTCGATTTAAGGGACACTTCAAAATGAGATTAGAGAGACTGGTTTTTGAATTTCAGATAATGAAATTGTCTGTGATGAAAATGAAAATACAGATTTTTATGAAGTTATCAAACAGACAGACAGTCATGTTGATATAGAGGCATGTAACACTATTAACTGCCATTTATTTACCCACAATTCTGATTCAACATTAGTGTTTTTATCCGCATTGAAAGTAATGATGAAAATTGTGAGGATGATTCTGAAAATGGAGAATAAAAGAAAATTGTAAAATAAAGAAGTTTACATATGCTGTTCTCAAATCCAAAATCCTTTTAAGCTGTTCTCAAATTCAAAAAAGGCAACTTTTAAGACATATTGCTTTAATTAATTTTTATCCGGAAATGTCTGAAACTAGCAAGTGTTGTTCAAAAAATATGTAATCAACTTTTTTTTTTTTTTTTTAAATGGAATAGATTTTAGAAAATATCATTGTGGGAGTCTTGAACCAAATTCCATCCGAAAGAAAAATAAGTACTCAAAAAAGGGTTAAAAAGGTATTTGTCACGTGATCAAAATCACTTATACAGGTTTTTACAGGTAATTTATTTTTCAAAAAATTTAAAATACAGTTCAATTGCAAATTGCTTCCATAATCAAGCATTCCAATTTTATACCTTTCAATTAAAAAATGAATTTGTAAATGCGCCAAAATGTTTCCCACTTGCTAAGTAGAGCAGTTGAGATATTTGTTGCCTTAAAATATGCAAAAGAGTTGAATACTTTTTTCTTCTTTGGTGAATACTGCTGGTAATGAAGAACTAAAATTTATAAGTGTGGTAAATGAACATCTGAAAGGTTTATACTGAAAAATTGAAATTTGCAAAACGATCACTTTTGATTGTTACTTCAAGTAAAATTCTTTCAAATGTTTTTATACTTTTTGCTGCATGTACACAGTTTGCATAAAAAATACAAATCAATAATTCTACAAATCATTTAATAATTTAGTAATTGAAAATTTTAATTGATTAATTCTTTTTTCTTCCTTTTGTCTGATTAACATAATTTATACACTTTGGGTCATTTATGGCACATCATGTTTAATGCTTTGCTATTTCTATAACCTCCAGAGAGATTAATTATAAATAATATAAAAACTCCGAATAAGGGACACCTCTATTTAAGGGACAAAAGTTCCGGTCCCATAGGTGTCCCTTATTTGGAGGTTTCACTGTATATACAGCCGCGGGCTGTCTAAGATTTTATCTAGCAGCTTAGCCGACATATAGTTGAGAAGTAATCTGAAGTGCCCCGATTGAGTTAGTGCCGGCGCTGTGAGTATGAGTTTAACTATTTGTACTGTTATCAGTTGTTAAAATTACAGAATTACTCCACGTCCCTTGAGCCCTAATTGTTTTAAATAAACTGTTTTTATCTTATGTTCTGAGTTATGTCTGCATTCAAAATTCAGTACGAGCACCCAACCGTTACAAATGGCGCCCAACGTGTGTTAACCGTTACAAATGACGCCCAACGTGTGTTTACCGTTACAAATTGCGCCCAACAAAAAGTCGGACATTGTGAGATTGTGCCACATGTTTATTTTACGGGTGTAGGTGACGTTAATGAATTTCTAGTAGAATTGGATGATTATAATTTGTTCAATAATATACCTGAGAAAAATAGATATATAGTGCTTAAATGCTCTTTCAAGGGCGAAGCACTTTTGTGGTTAGAAAATATAGGAAAATTTTTTATTAATGAAGAAGCTAAAGATTTGAGCAGACTTTGATTGAGTTAAAAAAGGCGTTTCCTAGCGTTAAAGATAAGAGTATTTTGAGGAAGGAATTTTACTGCAATAAGCAGAATATTTACGAATCAGCATCAAAGTTTTACCTACGTAAGGTTGAATTGAAGAATAAATTGGATTTAGATATCACATTTGAGGAATTATTGGACATAGTGCTTCCTCTCTTTAATGCGTATATACAGGACTATATCGAGATTAGAGCACCTAAGAACTTTTCAGAAATGCACCAAATTTTATCGAAGTATGAGACTCGGCATAGCTCGGATCAGCGGGATTCGCGTAGCCCTCGACAGAGTCCGGTCACGGGAAGTAATTGGAGAAATGAGGGAGAGCGTAATTTTTTGAAAGGGGGACAGCGATTTCTAGATAAAAATTTGAGTAATGGAAATTATGGGTTTGGTCGTAATATGTCGAATACTGATAATAGGAATTATGGTGGTGCTAATAATTTTAAAAGTAATGATAGATATATGTACGGAAATAGGCAGAATAGTGGTTATGATCGGAAAGGGGGAGTACGGGACAAGAATGTTTCTTCGCAAGTAAGGAGATTAACTTCGGATGAGAATTCGATTCGTTTGCGGTTTTCACTAAAATTATTCTTTATGTCAGTATCGTCTTGAAAATAAATTATAAAGATAAATTTCAAAAAATGACGATAGAGGGCGCTTTAGACTTTAGAGTAACGAACAACTATTTTTTACCGTTATTTTTTGCATCTCATTAAAGGTTTCTTAAGCGTAGACTTAAACTTAAATTTTGAGCTCAAAATCTGAATAGTTGGAAGTAGTTAAGTAGCACAAACTTATCTGTGTTCAGAGGGTTTTAAATTCAAATCATTATAAACAAGTTGGAAATTGCACGTGAAGCGTAGCAAATTAGGTGCGTTCGGATGATAACGAAGTTTTAAAAATATTACGTTCATATATCAATCTCATAACATTGTAAATAGTGAACTACAATTAAAACGCTCATCAAACAATGTTCTCCCTATACCATTATGTAATGGAATACTTTTGTGTGGCCTTGTAAATCAATAACAAATGTTCTTTGCACCACAAATTATGTATGATGTATATTATAATATGTACTTTATAGTTGCATATAAATTTTATTAAGTTCGCATGAGTGTAACACGATTAAAATGCATTTGAAACATTTTTCCCCATTGACCGTAATGTAATGGAATACTTTTGATTGTCCCTGTAATTGATCTATGCATCCGATTTTCATAAAATTTGTAATAACTCGAAAATATTATGCAATAATTATGTATTTTAAATTTCAAACGTATAGAATATATTTGAAACTTTTTCCCCATTGACCATAATGTAATTGAATACTTTTGATTGTCCCTGTAATTGATCTATGCACACGATAATCAAAAAATTTGAAATAACTCGACAGAATTATGTAATAATTGCGTATTTTAAATTTCAAACGATTAAAATGCATTTGAAACATTTTTTCCCATTGACTGTAATGTAATGGAATACTTTTGATTGTCCCTGTAATTGATCTATTCGTCCGAGTTTCATAAAATTTGAAATAACTCGAAAAAATTATGTAATAATTATGTATTTTAAATTTCAAACGTATAGAATATATTTGAAACTTTTTCCCCATTGACCATAATGTAATTGAATACTTTTGATTGCCCCTGTAATTGATCTATGCACACGATTATCAAAAAATTTGAAATAACACGACAGAATTATGTAATAATTGCGTATTTTAAATTTCAAACGATTAAAATGCATTTGAAACTTTTTTCCCCATTGACCGTAATGTAATGGAATACTTTTGATCGTCCCTGTAATTGATCTATCCATCCGATTCTCATAAAATTTGAAATGACTCGACAAAAATATCTAATATTTATGTATTTTAAATTTCAAACGATTCGGTTGGGTAGTTTTTGCGTTGTTATATGCGGACAGACGGACGGACGGACAGACGGACGGACTGAACGACAACTATAGGTGCTACGTATTATATAATTACGAACGCACCTAAAAACGGAAAAATTGGTCGATTGATTTGCGATTTTCACTAAAACTATTCTTTATGTCGGTATTTTATTGAAAATGAATTATAAAGATAAATTTCAAAAAATGCCGATAGACGGCGCTTTAGACTTTGGAGTAACGTACAACTATATTTTACCATTATTTTTCGCATCTCATAAAATTTTTTTAGAAGCTTAGACAAACTTAAATTTCGAGATGAAAATCTGAATCGTCGGGAGTGGTTAAGTAGCGCAAACTGAACTGTTTTCAATGGGGGTGGGGAGGTTCAAATTTCAAATGATTATAAAAAACGGAAAAATTGTTCGATTCGTTTTCCGTTTTCGCTAAAACTATTCTTTATGTCAATATTTCCCTGAAAATAAATTTTAAAGATTAATTTTAAAAAATACCGTTAGAGGGCGCCTTAAACTTTGGAGTAGCCAACAACTATTTTTAACCGTTATTTTTTGTATCTATTTAAATGCTTGTAAAAGTTCAAACTTACATTTTGAGCTCAAAATCTGCATTGTTTTGAGTAATTAAGTGCGGAAATTTGAAATGTGTTCGAGGGGTGGGGAGGGTAACATTTTAACTCCTGAACACTTCAGTTTCCGCTTCTTAACCCCTCCATCGATTTAGAATTTGAGCTCAAAATTTAAATCTAAGCATTTGCAAGCATTTAATTAGATACAAAAAATAACGCTTAAAAATAGTTGTTGGTTACTCTAAAGTTTAAGGCGCCCTCTATCGATATTTTTCGAAATTAATCTTTAAAATTTATTTTCAAGGAAATATTGACATAAAAAATAGTTTTACGAAAACGGCAGACGAATCGACCAATTTTTCCGTTTTTTAAAATAATTTGAAATTTGAACCTCGCCACCCCCATTGAACACAGTTCAGTTTGCTCTACTTAACCACTCCCAAAAATTCAGATTTTCATTTCAAAATTTATGTTTATGTCTAAGCATCTAAGAAAATTTTATGAGATGCGAAAAATAACGGTAAAATATAGTCGTACGTTACTCCAAAGTCTAAAGCGCCCTCTATCGGCATTTTTTGAAATTTATCTTTATAATTCATTTTTAATAAAATACCGACATAAAGAATAGTTTTAGTGAAAACCGTAAATCAATCGACCAATTTTTTCGTTTTTTATAATCATTTGAATTTAAAATCCTCTGACCACAGTTAAGTTCGTGCTACTTAACTGCTTCCAACTATTCAGATTTTGAGCTCAAAATTTAAGTTTGAGTCTAAGCTTACGAAACCTTTAATGAGATGCAAAAAATAACGGCAAAAAATAGTTGTTCGTTACTCTAAAGTCTAAAGCGCCCTCTATCGTCATTTTTTGAAATTTATCTTTATAATTTATTTTCAAGACAATACTGACATAAAGAATAATTTTAGTGAAAACCGCAAACGAATCGACCAATTTTTCTGTTTTTCATAATCATTTGAATTTTTGGACCCTAAACTTTAATGGCGCCTATCTTTTTCGCAAGACTTTGGGAGGTGTTTCTAAATTCATGGTCCAAACTTTAAGGGGTGATAGTACACATCAAGACAAACAATATTTAAATAGGAAACCAAGGGTCCCAAAGTCTTCCGAAGGAGATAGGTGCCATTAAAGTTTAGGGTCCAAAAATTCAAATGATTATGAAAAATAGAAAAATTGGTCGATTCGTTTGCGGTTTTCACTAAAATTATTCTTTATGTCAGTATTGTCTTGAAAATAAATTATAAAGATAACTTTCAAAAAATGACGATAGAGGGCGCTTTAGACTTTAGAGTAACGAACAACTATTTTTAATGTTATTTTTTGCATCTCATTAAATGTTTCGTAAGCTTAGACTTAAACTTAAATTTTGAGCTCAAAATCTGAATAGTTGGAAGCAGTTAAGTAGCACAAACTTAACTGTGTTCAGAGGATTTTAAATTCAAATGATTGTAAAAAACGGAAAAATTGGTCGATTGATTTGCGGTTTTCACTAAAACGTTTTCACTTTATGTCTGTATTTTATTGAAAATGAATTATAAAGATAAATTTCAAAAAATGACGATAGAGGGCGCTTTAGACTAACGTACAACTATATTTTACCGTTATTTTTCGCATCTCATAAAATTTTCTTAGAAGCTTAGACATAAACTTAAATTTTGAGATAAAAATCTGAATGGTTGGGAGTGGTTAAGTAGAGCAAACTGAACTGTGTTCAATGGGGGTGGGGAGGTTCAAATTTCAAATTATTTTAAAAAACGGAAAAATTGGTCGATTCGTCTGCCGTTTTCGCTAAAACTATTCTTTATGTCAATATTTCCTTGAAAATAAATTTTAAAGATTAATTTCAAAAAATACCGATAGAGGGCGCCTTAAACTTTAGAGTAACCAACAACTATTTTTAAGCGTTATTTTTTGTACCTAATTAAATGCTTGCAAATGCTTAGATTTAAATTTTGAGCTCAAATTTTAAATCGATGGAGGGGTTAAGAAGCGGAAACTGAACAGTGTTCAGGAGTTAAAATGTTACCCTCCCCACCCCTCGAACACATTTCAAATTTCCGCACTTAATTACTCAAAACGATGCAGATTTTGAGCTCAAAATTTAAGTTTTAACTTTTACAAGCATTTAATTAGATACAAAAAATAACGGTTAAAAATAGTTGTTGGTTACTCCAAAGTTTAAGGCGCCCTCTAACGGTATTTTTTAAAATTAATCTTTAAAATTTATTTTCAAGGAAATATTGACATAAAGAATAGTTTTAGCGAAAACGGCAAGCGAATCGAACAAGTTTTTCGTTTTTTATAATCATTTGAAATTTGAACCTCCCCACCCCCATTGAACACAGTTCAGTTTGCGCTATTTAACCACTCCCAACGATTCAGATTTTCATTTCGAAATTTAAGTTTATGTCCAAGCTTCTAAAAAAATTTATGAGATGCGAAAAATAATGGTAAAATATAGTTGTACGTTAAAGCGCCCTCTATCGGCATTTTTTGAAATTTATCTTTATAATTCATTTTCAATAAAATACCGACATAAAGAATAGTTTTAGTGAAAACCGCAAATCAATCGACCAAATTTTCCGTTTTTTTATAATCATTTGAATTTAAAACCCTCTGAACACAGTTAAGTTTGTGCTACTTAACTGCTTCCAACTATTCAGATTTTGAGCTCAAAATTTAAGTTTAAGTCTAAGCTTACGAAACCTTTAATGAGATGCAAAAAATAACGGTAAAAAATAGTTGTTCGTTACTCTAAAAGTCTAAAGCGCCCTCTATCGTCATTTTTTGAAATTTATCTTTATAATTTATTTTCAAGACAATACTGACAAAGAATAATTTTAGTGAAAACCGCAAACGAATCGACCAATTTTTCTGTTTTTCATAATCATTTGAATTTTTGGACCCTAAACTTTAATGGCGCCTATCTCCTTCGGAAGACTTTGGGACCCTTGGTTTCCTATTTAAATATTGTTTGTCTTGATGTGTACTTTCACCCCTTAAAGTTTGGACCATGAATTTAGAAACACCCTGTATATATATCGACGATTAAATAAGACAATATTAACTATAAAATTTTTGTGGTAGGAGAAATGCGTAAAAGTTGGCAGCGATGTAAATGGGTGCTGATTACTTTTGGTGTCGATCGCCCAACAGGTGCTTTGTGGCCTTATTCATGGTGATCAAATAGCTCTATCTCAAGATCTAATGCACGAATTTTGACCAAACTTTTTTGAGTCCCTGATATAAATGAGTGTTCTTTAGTCTTTGTATTTTATCACTTAACAGGTGATTTTTTTTTTTTTTTATCCAGATTATTTTTAGAATTTCTGCAATGATTCTACCTAAAAAACTAATGCACGGATTTTCATCAAACTTTAGATTTAATTGGAATTTGACATAAGCTGTTGCTGACTAACTGTTTTTGTCAATCACTTAATGCAGTGTTGCTTCATGTTTCTGGATGTATTAAGGGGATCCAGAAAATAAAAATCTTCAATTTTTCTTTAAAAAATTTATAGCATTGAAATTTTTGCTTTTTTTCAGCTTAAAATGACATTTAAACCATGTAAGAAGTAATGTTTATTTTGCTTTGTTTTCAAAATCTAGCTTTCAAATAACGGCTGTCATGGAAACTTCTTATGAAAATGATTTTTCTTCATGATGCGGGGTTTTCTCCCATTTCTTGCATTTAAAGTATTATAAGTTAAGAACAATTAAAGATAAATGGTTGAAACAAGGAATATGTCTTTTTTATTGTTGTACTTTAATTTTGATTCAGCAAATTTGTAAAAAATATTTTCTTAAATATCCTATTTTTTTAAGTTATTTTTTTCTTTCGACTTTAAATATTAAAAAAAAAAAATTATTTAAATTAATGTTTTTAAAAATTCCGAATCAAAATTAAACCATATATTATTTACATGGAGAAAATTTTAAATTCTACAAATAATATGTTCAATTGCAATGATTTTAAATTACACTACTTTTTTTGCAATTTTTTTAATTCTGAGAAATTTTGTTTACAAATGATATGATTAATCATCACAGACAATTTCAGAATTTTTACTCAATAAATAAAATTTTTTCTAAAATGTGTCCGCGACTTAGATTTTTCGGGATTGCCAAATCTGACTAGTTTAAGGGATATTTCCTAAGCAGCGAGTTTTTTTCAAAGATTAATCATTTATTAAAAAAAAAATTTAAAAACGACATAACAGTGACCTAAGCATGACTGATTAAAAATAGCAGAAAGATTTACAAGTCTCTCAAACAAAAAATATAAAGATGGCTTGACTGGCTATGTCTTTTAAAAAACACTGTAACGAAGTTATTAATCGCGTAAATGATCTCACCATGTTGCATGCACAAAAAACATTTTTAAAAAATCTTGTTGGCGAATCCAATCTATAGCGCCACCTGTTTCATTACCATTTTAGAATATCCGATTGCGCTTAAATTTCATGCAATTTGAAATTTTAACTGCAACCGACACTGGTTTAAACCTGTGAGTGAATGATTTTTATACGGCGCATGCAGTTTACTGTTGACTGTTATCGATACACTATTAACGCCGCCAATTTACAGGGGGTCACGGGGTGCGAGCCCACCTCGTCATTGGATCTCTTCGCCTACCCATTATCCACTGATAAATTTCGTGAAGTGAAATTTGATTTTCTTGACGCTCTCAAAATAATTGTTTGAAAAACAGTAAAGATATCCATTAGACTTGGAAGAAGCCATTCAAAACCCTTCTTCAGGTGTATCATAAAAAAAAATTCTTAAAATATACCCTACCCTCTACCCTGCCATCTGTTTTAAAGTCTAATAACATGACTAAACGGTATGTTTTTCTTGACACTTAGTACTTTTAACTTTCATTAACTAGCAATTTTTATGCTGTTTATAATGATTATTAGTATATAAGGAAGAACTTATGGGAATAATAAAATTATTCATTATATTATATTTTTAAATTTTAGTTAGAAAAAAAAATTGACTTCCAATTATCCTTGATTCATTTGCTCCTCCCTTGCCCCGACACACGCGCTAACGAAAAAAAATTCCATGTGTTAATTTACGGAAAACTTTTTTAGGCCCACCTCATTTTTCAGCTGTTGATTACAGTAAAATGAGTAAAATTTTATTTTGCTCATTGTAAAATTTTATTTAGAAAATAAACTTTGACTTCGAATTATCCTCGATTTATTCGCTCCTCCCCTGCCGCCACACACGAACTAACAGAAAAAAAAATTCCATGTGTTAATTCACGGAAATTTTTTGGGGGCCCACTCATAATTTTGAACTGTTGACACGACTGGAAACTACACTCTTTTACTCAACCTATATAAAAATAACATGTGAATTCAGAAGGCAGAAAAAATTCCGCGAAGAAAGGTTTTGGACTTCAAAAAAAATCTTCATTTAGAAGTACGAAGCACGAAACGCAAACAAGTTTTGATTGGACATTTCTAATATAAACTAACGGTTATTATGGTGTAAACAGATCGCCCCCCCCCCCCCATATTATCGGCACATATGTAACAGAGTTTAAATCAAATCATCTATTAATCACCTGTGAGGATGCAATGTCGTTTCCCGAATTTTATGTATACAATCGTAATAAAGTTCGTACTTTTTTTATCGACAATTCTGAATTTAATACACTAGACTCCCTCATATCCGTACTGCTTGGGACCAGAATTTGTGCGAATTTTAGAATTTTGAGGTCATTGATTTGGTTACCTTCTTTTTCTTAAACATAATGTAATGCAATCTAAATTATAATGGATGCTTACGATATAGTAAAATATTAAAATATTTAAGAAATAAAATAATAAAAATTAAGGTGATTTATAGAATCAAATTATTATAAGTAAATGTCGAGTTAATAATCTATAATGCACCATAAAGTTAAGGGGGCATAAAGTTTTCAGTCCAACTTGCCTCATCCTATTAAACAGTAATGGTGTCATAAAAAAGTATACACTCTGAGCGGAGAGCACACGGTCAAGGCAGAGGGTTATAGTCTAGATTGTATATACTAGCTTTCTTGGAAAACAGAGGATTTCCTAAAAAAATCGAGAAGGTATATGGCATATACCATGTATACCCTCCATTACATATCTGGTTATTAAATTTATATATCAAAATTAAAAAAGTTATTTCGGATTTATCTTAACATAAAAAAGGATTATATTTAAATAATAAAGGTAAACCTTAAATAATATTAGTAAAAACATTGTTATTGCCTGTGATATGTGCCTTATCTTGAATTTTTTCAGAAATGAATTTATACTTCCTTCATAAATTCAGTCATATTAATGAGTGATATTAATGATAATATTAATGATAAACCTGAATTGAAAGTTTCATTGTTTTCATATCTGTGCGGATTTTAGGGTTGCAGATATGAGAGACTATACTGTTTATAGGATCTTGATAAATTTTACATTCATGCATTTTTGCATAAGAGTGCATGACAGTTACGGCACCAAGACCTGAATATTTATAAAACTACTTACAGACGTACAATTTCCAACTTGTTCACGCATTTCTGCTGTTTTAAACATGTTATATCCTCGAATTAAAACAATTTTTCTAATATGATAATCAAGATTTTATCTTTTTAATGTATAGTTAATTTTTTTTTAACAATTTTTAGATCGATTGACATAAATAATTACGTAAGTGTTTAGCGAAGGATATTTTGCCAGTTTTTCATGGAATGGACTCTAAAACGAGCCGATGACTTGGGTCTAAAATTTAAAATGCGGAGATTGTAATTATCTATTATTAAAAATGGACGGCTTATGAAGATCTAAGAAAAGATAAACAAGTCCTAATGCACCTAAAGCTCAGATTTTTGCATTTTTAAAGGCGGGTCTCTTTAAGCTTTTATGCACGAATTATTAATAACTTGTCCCTTTTTATCTTTTTCATTTTAGAGAACCTTTCTTCCCTTACTTATTCTCGCCTCTTAACTCTCCAGTTAAGACCCTGGCCCCTTGCGACTCGATACAAGGTCCCATAAGGTTTTTGAGCAAATAAACCGATAATAAGTTGCTCCTTTTTAGTCCGATCTTCAATCTTGACACCGTTTATTCTTACTGCTATTCTACAGTTTAGATTATGGGAAGCGTTAGAGCCGGTGAACATTTCCTCACCCCTCAATTTTCACACTTTCTAAGTATAGAGAATTTTGAAGTTGAGTATTGGAATTTTCTTCCCAACACCCGCTTATTTTAAATGGGATCCTAAGCTCTCTTTTTAAAATATTTATGACTTTTTGTGCATTTCTTTAAAACATTCTAACCAATAATTCATATGTTATGCTTGTATTGACTAGTAAAATTGTTACGAATATTACTTAAATTAATCACAAAGGCCGGGAAATAAACTTAGCCGATAGTTAAAAAACAATAACAACATTTTATTTACAAGTTTGTTTCAGAAAGAACGTAACACAACTGATAGCAATGACATCGGCTGTCTATGACGTAACAAATTGCGCCCCTCCTACGAAGGGTTACAATAATGCGCTTGGATTGGAGTGTCCTTGAATTTATTTCTTTTTTTCCCTAATATCCTCCCACCTTTTGAGTGGGAAATCAAACACTCAAAACGTTTACGTATACACAAAATAAACATTATTCATAATACTTATAAAAAAATTACTTATACAATTGAAACACAATCTTATTAATTACAATAACAATATATAGAGTATATGCAAATTAATAATAATAATAATAAACACTTGAATACAAATAAAGAAGTGAAGTGAAACTAAGTAAAATGAGTATTTAAATGAAGTTTTCTATATAGAAAATTTATCTAACAGGTGTCTTGATAATTCTGCCACTACTAGTGGTTAAAGGCGTAGACTCATCATTTGTTTCTTTTATTTGATTTTCCAATTCCAATCTGTATAATCTCTGAACTGGTCATAATAATTCAGAATTGTTTGTTTTTATGAGCGCAAGCCTAATTTGGCCATCTCTGCCAGGTATGACTTTTAGAACGCGAGCTAAATTCCAGTAGGAACGTTTTTTATTAGTATCCTCCAGTAGGACAATTTCTCCTACCTTAAGTGATTCATTTTTATAGCATTTTATTGATTGCTGCCGTAACTGTCCTAAATATTCTGTACGGAGCCTAAGTCTTAAAGTTTCTTTTATCCGTTGCAAATATTTAGCTCTTTTACTCAATTTCACTTTGTTCTACATTGTCAATATCTGGAACACCTGACTGTGGAGTTTCATGTAAAAATTTCTCTGGTGTTATAGAAAAGTCCTCATCAATGTCCTCTGACACATAGGTAATTGGTCTTGAATTAATAACTCTTTCACAGTCAAATAATACAGCGAGTAATTCCTCGTAATCAAGAGAAGCACGACCCAATATTTTTCTTAGGATTTGTTTTACAATCCGAATCAAGCGCTCCCACCATCCGCCCCACCATGGTGCGGAAGGAGGGTTAAACTTCCAATCAATTTTTTGTTCAGCAGCTTTAAAACGGAGACTATCCCAGTCGATAGTTTTCAAAAAGTTCTCCGCGGCTATGAAATTTGTTCTATTGTCTGAATATATGGTTGAAGGTCGTCCACGGCGTGCAATAAAATGTCTTAAAGACTGAAAAAAGGATTCAGTTGATAAAGAAGTGATTAATTCCAAGTGGACAGCTCGATAAACTGCACAAGTGAAAAGTACAATATATGCTTTTCGACCATCTTTCAAATACAATGGTCCAGCCAAATCACATCCTATAATTTCAAATATACAAGCATCGCGGACCCTATCATTAGGTAAAGTTCCTGGGATTGCATCACATTTTTTAGCTTTGAATTTGACATTTTATACATTTTCCAGTACAATTTCATATTGTCTTTCGTGATTTTAAAATCCAATATTTTTCTCTTAAAGTTGACATTAACAATAAAGTACCAGCATGTAATAAATCATTATGTACAGTCATTATCAACAATTTTACAACAGGGTGATCAGATGGCAATATAATAGGAAACTTAAAATCGTATTTGTCTTCTCGATAAGCAACATTTGACCTAGCTCTTATAAGACCGTCATAATCAACTATTGGTCTGAGTTGTCTTAATTTTTCATCATTTTCTCCCTTAAAAGATTCCTTTTGAATGAGTAACATTAAAGCCTTTTCCCCCTTTCTATTTCTTGTACAGATAAATCTTTTGAAAGATTGTCAACTTTTCTTAAATTGTTGTAAAATCTAAAAATCCAAGATAACATTCTTACAATTTTCTTAAATGAAGAAAAATACTTATAATACCACTTACCATTTTCATCATTACTAACTAATGTGGCTATAACTGTTTTACGAATCTCAGAATTGACCAAATCTTCATTTGGCTCGTCATTCGATTTAGGCCAACTTTTTTTTCGTGCAACCAATCAGGTCCCTCCCACCATTTCCTTTCAACTAATTGATCAGCAGAACACCCCCTTGAAAGTAAATCGGCGGGGTTAAAAAAGCCTGAGATATGATGGCACCAGTGAGGGGAGGTGAGTGAATGTATTTCTGCAACCCGATTTTGAATGAACGTCCCCCAATTTTGATTTCGCTGAATCCAACACAAAGCTGTTGTTGAATCAGTCCAACAATAAATATCAACCCTTGATAAATTTAGATCCTTTATTATGTTAGATAACAATCTAGAACCAATATTACAAACCAAAAGTTCTAAGCGAGGAATCGTAATGGGTTTTAAAGGGGCTACACTAGATCTTGCTTGTACTAGATTAATTTTAACCCCATCTTCGTTTTCGATTCTCATGAAAACGCACGTACCGTATGCCTTCTTACTACCATCACAAAATAAATGTAAACTTATATCTTGATTAATTGGTTTAAGTCCAAACCATCTAGGAATACTTATCTGTGAAAGTAAACATAAGTTTTGTTGCCACGACTTAATTTTTTTTTCTAAATCATCCGGTAGTATATCATCCCATTTAAGTTTTAAATTCCACGTTTCCTGTAAAATTAGTTTTGGAATTAGCATTACCGGAGCCGTATAGCCCACAATATCAAACACTTGGTGTGCTACGGCTAGAACTGTTCTTTTTGTGATTGGTTCTAATTTATTTAAAACCTGTTCAATTTTACACGATATTGTATCGGTAGATGTATGCCATATGAGACCTAATAGGGAAACTCTCTTCCGTGGAAGAATCCTCCTCAAATATTTCATTACTCAAGTTAGACTTCCAACATTTTAAATTAAAATGACCCAATGACATAATTAATTTCGCTTCGACAAAAATTTTTCTCATTTCTATTTCAGAATTTAAACTTGTCACGCAGTTATCAACGTAAAAGGCTGTTTTTAGAATGTCTGCAGTATTCTTTAATTTTTGTAGAACCCTATCTAAATGATACAATAAAGTTGCGGCTAATAAATAAGGGCTCCACGTAATGCCAAAAACTACCCTTTTGTGACGATAAACTTCTACCTGTTCCTGATTTTCTTTATCAAACCATAGAAATCGCAAAAAATCTGTCTTTTTCTCTTATAGCAATCTGCAAAAAAGCTTTTTCGATGTCAGCGGTAACACCTACGTAATTCATACGGAAACGGTTTAGAATCGAGGGAATCATCTCAATTAGATTTGGACCCGTAGATAAACAATCATTAAAGGAGGGGAAACCTGGTAAATGTGAACTAGCGTTAAATACTGGCCTTATATTTGTGGTACTATTTTCTTTTATTACTGCCCGATGAGGCAAATAATGAACACCCGTTAGTTTTTCAGTCGTTGTCTTTTCAATTATACCAAGTTTTAACCAATTCTGAAAAACATTACAATAATCATTAAAATTTCCAGAATTTGTCAATTTTCTTTTGGCGGTTAAAATAGATTTTTCCGCATTTATTTTATTATTTGGTAAAAGCTTGTTATCCAAAACCCAAGGCAACGCGACTTCATACCGCCCCTCACTATTTACATTAATAGTCTCTTCAAAATATCTTTGCGTATCCTCCTGCAATTCTGCTTTCGTTTTACTAATTGGAGGTTCTGTGATTCTCAAAACATCTAATTTCCAAAGATCGCAAATGCATTGATCTTTTACTAACATAGAAGAAATAATAAGAGAAGCAGTGCTCTCAGAAGTTGGCTTAATGCCAGAATTGAATTTTCCTATGACAGTCCATCCTAATTTCGTGTTTATCGCGGTTAATCCACATTTAAGATTAACTATATTTCCAGTTAAAAGTTTACCAGCAATGTCTGCACCAATTAACAATTTTATTTCCTTATCAACCTTTAAATTCTTATTTTCTAAATCATTTATTTTAATTCCGTGTAACTTCAATTCATTTACCCAAGGGCCAGACGGAATTTCCTTAATTTCAGAACAAATACGTTTCTGACTTAATACTTCTAATTTACATTTATATTCATCATTTATATCACTTAATTCAATCAAATAATTTTTATATACATTTTCAGGCGTTTCAACCCCACCAAATAAAGATTGCTTAATTCTGGTTTCACCAATACACTTAAATTTCATACTCTGAGCAACATCTGTAGATATATAAGATTTCATACTACCATTATCATAGATAGCACGAATAAACATTTCTTTAGAACCATTCTTAATTTTTACAATTAAAGTTTGCAAAACTACATCTGAAATCTTAATGTAATTATTTAGAGTGCTTGTTTTGTTTTCACTTTTATCTCCATTCGAGATATTATCAATTTTTTTAGAAGTTAAATCCGGACACAAAATGACAAAATGCCGATTTTTGCAAATCGGGCATCTATGTTTTCATTTACAAGAATTAGCCATGTGAAAACGTTTTAAGCATACAAAACAAGCATTCTTTTTCTTAATAATATCTTTTTTAGAATCCAAACTCATAGATAAAGCATCATTACAGTTTTCTGAATTGTGAAACTTATTACAGAAAATACAATCAAATTTCTTAAATTTAGGTGCATTTACCTGAAAATTATTGCCATTTGCATTTAATAATTCATGAGCAGTTGGAATACTGTTTTTATTTTCTGGATGCTTACCTTTTTTAACAGGAAGTTTTTCAGAATTTAGAGTGTCTCGCGTGATTTTTAATCGAAATTCAGTATCTACTTCATTTTTGACAAACATCATTAATAAATCTAATTCAGTCTTACCTGCTTCAGCACCTGTGTTCCTTTGCCTTTCCCATATTTTGATTAAATCGTTGGGGAGTGCTGATGCTACATATACGAAAATTTATCTTGTGTTACAACTAGAGATTCCAACGCACGTAACTGAGTTTGTAACTTATCATATAGTGTCAATAAATTGACTTGCTTCTTATCTGTAATCACTAGTTTTAATAGTTCTTGCATGTAAATTTGTATCAGCACATTTTCCTTACCGAAACGCTCCTTTAAAAAATCCAACGCCTTTCCGTAATTTGCTTCTGTTGCAGGAAAACTATCCACAATATGTCGGGCCGGCGAGTCAGGTTTCGTCGATTGTATAAGGTATTGAAACTTGTCCCTCACATCTATTCCAGGGGTCTTCATTTATTTTACTGAATTGCGTCCAAAAGCTCAGCCAGTTTCTTGGGTTCCCGTCAAATTTAATTAGTTCGATTTCAGGCAGTTTTTGTTTCGTAATTATCGACACGACTGGGGATGAAGATGAAACATCACTTGTATTAACTGGATTAATGTTCGATTTTATCTTCTTGCATTTGATTTTGAAATGCGATATTTTATCATAGTATTCTTGGGCTGCTTCATATTCTTTGTCAAAATCTTCTTGTGAACATTTCTGTTTTTGTAATTCTTCTAAAAATTTTTCATCTATTGTTCGTAATGATTTACATTTCTCTTGCACTGAATCAAACTGTATTTCTTCATCTTCGAAATTAGGATCGTCTTCACTTAATAACTCTTGCAGTTTATTCGCTGTCTTCGAAAGTGACGTTCTTTCTGCTTTTCTTTGTTGTTTAATAACTTCCAAATCCATGTTTAAAAATTACTTAAACTATCGGCAAAAAAAAAAAAAAAAAAAAAAAAAAAAACGTAAACGTGCTCTAATTAACACGCATTCCGGCAGGGATGCCATAATGTTACGAATATTACCTAAATTAATCACAAAGGCCGAGAAATAAACTTAGCTGATAGTTAAAACAATAACAACATTTTATTTACAAGTTTGTTTCAGAAAGAACGTAACACAACTGACAGCAATGACATCGGCTGTCTATGACGTAACAAATTGCGCCCCTCCTACGAAGGGTTACAATAATGCGCTTGGATTGAAGTGTCCTTGAATTTATTTCTTTTTTTTCCCTAATAAAAATTTTAACACGTTAAGTATTAAGATTTTAATACATTTTTCGTTAAGGCCCTGTTTTTAACTATAAGTTGACCCCTTCAAGGGGTCCCTACTGAACCTATTGAAGCTCGCTTAAAAATGATCTGATTCACTAGTTCTTCCTCTCCTAATAATTTCTTCAACTACTACACGAACTACAAAAACGTTTTCAGGCTTTAGCTACCACCAATTCTGAATACTGATCGCCTTCTTGGGGTTCTCAGTAAAGCTTTTAAAAACAATTCAATTTGCATTCAGTTTTCATTTACATAGCTCTAGCGTCCTCAGATTACGTTAAAAACTATCAAAAGTTATCTTTATACACAATTACATGCCAAAAAGCCTGGCATCTTGCGAATCCTTGAATTTTTTGCACCATAAAGTGTTATTAAATACTCCCTTAAATTTTATTAAATAATAAATTACTCCCTCTCAATCTGATCTTCATTTTTGAACCCCTTTTCCATTTCGTTATTCTCTCCTTTCTAGATTCCAGTTAAAATCTTGGCTATCGTAGGATACGTAGAACCCGATTCGGCATCGCTCGTGCCTTTCATGAGGCTTACTTTTTTTTTTAACCTCTAGATTTTCTCGCATTTTCAACGCAAATTTGGACCCCTCTCCCTGGGCCAACACCCTCTTTTTTTTTTTTTTTTTTTTTTTACTAGGACCTTAGAGCCCTCTTTAAGCACCCTCCCCCCAATTTCTGCACATCTAAAAGTTTATTCTAACGATTAATTCATACCTATGCTTAAGTTACAGTAATTGAAGATTTAAAGTGCTAAGAATTAAGACTATTTTCAAGTTAGTTCCCTGTTCTCAACTATTATTTGCCTCCCTTTTGACCTTTTGTTATAGCTGCTTCAAAAATGATCCAATTCACTAGTTTTTCTTTTTCTAATAACTTAAATCCTCTAGCTACTACATAAATAACAAAATTCAAGCTTGAGCAATCACCAATTTTGAATATTAATCTCATTTTTGGTATCTTTAATGCAGCTTCTTTTAAAACAATTCCAATTTCATTAAGATTTTTTTAACATAGTTTTAGCGCTCCTTAGCTACTTTAAAAAAAGCTATTTTTTTTCTTATATCCAACTAAATTCCAAGACCCTGATTTCTAGAACCCGGTCTTTTTTATTTCGGATACCACGCTTTTCGAACATTAATCACCTTCGGAAAAAACTTAAGTTTTCTCACTACAGCCGTAAATTAAATTCGCATTAGTTTAAAATAACTTCAGATAAAGGATTTCATCCATTTATTAAGTATAATGTTAAAAGTAATTTGTGAACTTTACATGGAAGGGGGGGGGGGTCACTTTCCATTGTTTTGGCGATGTATTCCTTCCTTGAGTTCTAAGAGCACAATTTTAACAGGATTTGGCTCATTCAACTTAAATTACTATTCGGCTATTTTCTGTATTATCAAATTTGATCTTAGATTTCAATTCACATTTTTGAACATTAATGAAACACTTATTTCGGGTTCTATGGGCTTGATTATTGCGAGGTTTGATTCACTCAACTCTGTTTTTGATCTCTGGTCTCTAGCATGTGCGTAATATTTCCGGTACATGCTGCTTTAGGTACCGGGGACCCAAATCCCAAGTTTGTTAAGAAATAGGTTTGTTTGGAACACACTTGACGTAAAGTAATGCAGTGGGACCCCTCGAAAGTATATGAAAAACTGGTGGAACTATAGGGAAAAGTAGAGCTCGACCTTAAGAATGTCACAGTAAAAATTGGGAAATATTTTCGATCTAAAAATGTGCGTAGAAAAAAAATGGAATCAGATGATCTGTAAAACTCATGAAATTGTTAGCTGAAAATGAGGACTAAGCATTACTCATGCTTAAATCAATCAGGGAAAAAGAGGCATTTTTAATTCACTTCGTATTCCAATCATCCATAACCAGTTTAAAATTTTGGGTTCATAACTAAGTTAAAGCGGCTGTAATAAAAAGTGCAAACCTGAACAAAAAAAAAAAGTTTCAAAAGATATAAAATCGTACAAACTTGAGTTTCGCTTAAGCTTATTATAACAAGCCGGACCGATCAGCTAGTTTTTAAATTAATTTTTATTTAGTACAGCTTTTGATAGAAGATTTAGTTTAATTATTTAACTTTCATCTTCGTAAAATAAATTTACTACTACACAAAGATTCAACAGTTTTATGAAAATATAAATTTTAATAAAAAGAAAAATTCTACTGCAGTAAAAAGAAAAAATTTCCTTATTAATTCGGGAAAAAATGCAAATTATCAAACATAAAAGAAACCTTTACTAATTATCAGAAAGTTCAATACCTATACATACGTGTGTGTGTGTGTATATTATACATTCACACATTTTCGTATGTACAAATACATGTATATATTCCCATGCATTTAAATGTTAACAGAAAAAAAATGTTAACATGTGAATAAGTTAAAAAAAAAATTGTTCATTTGTAAACTATTAAAAGTATTTTTAAAATATTTACAAGTCAACAAGAATTTAATACATTGTAGATATTTGTGTTTGCATTTCAACACTTAATTTATATTTATAAAATTCAGTGAAAAAAATTGGTACTTCTAGGTTATCCCGTCGACCCATTTCGCCAAATTATACAAATCGCCAAACTAATAGCCAAATTATACATGTTGACATAATTATTTTAAATAACGAAAAAACATAATAGAAGAATATTAATAAAAATATTAATAAAAAGTCGAAATAAAAATCACTTAATGACATTTTAAACACGTGAATGTCATTGAATGTGACATTCACGATCATCCATTATTGCCATTTAATCTTATAGTTTGGCGATAATTTTTTGGTCGATGGAATAACCTAGAAGTACCAAAAAATTAAACTTCATTCCATACTATATTCAACTATTGAAAATAACTGTTACTGTTGTTACTAACAACTATAATGACTTGTTAGTACAGTTATTGTTAGGAAGTATTGTTATGGGGTACTATAGTAAAGTAAGAAAAATAATGAGCTATTCCATAAAAAAATCCATGGCATACAAATTTCAGTATAGATTGAAAAAAACTTTTCAAAAAGCATCTAAAATATGTTTTTCAAGTCAAATATGTAATACAAATATAGATGTCGTGCGTGGGTAATGTACATATGAAAATATGTCCGTATACTATACATGCTATTATGTAATCATGCGTATATTTATGCAATTAGATATTTACGTGTGTAAATGGTTTATACGTATAATGATTTGTATACAAATATACGAATCATGATACATTATGAAGGTATGTATGTATGCATGCATGCATGTGTGCGTATGAAAATTTATGTGTATAAGATGTCCCCAGGTGTGTGTGTGTGCTCGTAGACTGAATGTGTATAGGTACGTGTGTACATCTATACATGTGTATGTATATATATGCATATGAATACATGTATTGCAGCATATATGTAAATGGGCATACATGTATGTAAATGGTCATGTATGAGAGTTTGTATCTAAGGTGTACCTATGAGTGTATGTATGTGTGCAAATATATAAATGGGCATATATGTATGTGTACGTAAATGTGTATATAAGTAGGCATATATATATATATGTAAATGGGAATATATGTATGTGTGTATGTAAATGGGAATATATGTATAAGTGTATGTAAATGGAAATATATGTATGTGTGTATGTAAATGGAAATATATGTATGTATGTATGTAAATGGGAATATATGTATGTGTATATGCAAACGGAAATATATGTATATGTGTATGTAAACGGAAATATATGTAAATGTGTATGTAAACGGGAATATATGTATGTATGTAAATATGAATATATGTATGTAAATACATATGTATGCATATAAATGGGGAAATATGTAGGTAGGCATATATGTATGTATATAAGTGGGAATATACACATGAGCATATATGTATGCATGTGTATATTCCATGTATATGCATGTCTGTAAATGGGAATGTATGTATGTGTGTATGTAAAAGGGAATATATGTATGTAAATAGACATGTATGCATATAAATAGGAATATATGTAAGTAGGCATATATGTATGTATATAAGTGGGCATGTACATATGTAAATGGGAATATTTGTATGCGTGTAAATGGGAGTATTTGTATGTGTGTATGCAAATGAGAATGTATATATGCATGTAAATGGGAATAGATGTATGTAAATAGACATCTATGCATGTAAATAAGAATATATGTAAGTGGGCATATATGTATATAAATGAGCATATATATGTAAATAGGAATATATGTATGTGGGATATACTCTCGCATGGGCTACACTCTCTTTCTGTTGCACCTGCATCGGACTATTTCCCTCCGCTACTCTCCGAAACGCTGGCTCGAGATTAAAGTAGAAACGGAAAACATCGAAGCTGTGTGGTCAGGATTGAGAGGAAGAAAATGTAAATAGAACATTTTCCGACGACGACAAACGACGTTGATTAAAAACCAAGAGGATATTTCGAAGAATAAAAATGACGATAGTTTTTACGACGAATTGTTAAGTGATTTTTAAAGTAGTATTTTGTAAAGTGACGAAGAATTTACCTGTTTTATTTTTTTTGTTTATTTTGTGTCCTGTTCGTCTGTCAATAAATGTATGTGTCCGTTAGAAACCGCTTTTCTATTTTGAGTCAAGACTCGACCATCCTATAAAGTGGTGCCAGAAGTGCCCACTTACCATTTTTGCTCATTGTTATGAACTAGATATTTTTTCTTCAGATTCAAGCCGGATATCATTTTACGGGTGAGTTAATAATTCCATATTTTATATTTACTATGAAGCTAGTCGACATCAAAGAACTGGAACTTGCATTTAAAAATGAACGTACTAATAAAATTAAACTACTTCATAAATTATTGTTCGACACTGATGGTGATCGATCAAACCGGAAAAGAATTCGTGACTTCACTGGTTTCGATTTCGAAACGACCAGCACTGAATTCAAAAATAAAGTTACGAAAGTTCAAGCAGATTTTTCGTTAAACGATTTAATTACAATTTGTAATTTACTCTGTATCTCAAATGAAGGTTCTTTAACTGAACTTGCAACCAGATTAGTGACATATCTTTCAGACTTAAATTCACTGCAAGCTAACATTATTCAAAACGAAAGCGATACCGATTCGGAACCTGAAATATCTTCACATAATACTACATTGAATAAGGACACTGCAAGTAATACTGAATCATCAAATTTTGATAAAAACAAGCAATTTCCAGTTCAAAGTTTTTTGCCATCTACTATTAATTTTAATGATATTGAAAGCGTTATACCGCCTTTTGATGGTAGTTCTTTTCAAGACAGAAATATTTGGTTAAGTAATTTTGACGATGTCGCTAGCATGCTCAATTTATCAGAATTTCATAAATTTGTTTTTGCTAAACGATCCTTACGAGGAAAAGCCCAGCTGTTAGTACAAACAGAATTTCACATTAACTCGTATGAAAAACTTAAACAACTCTTAACTTCAGAATTTGGCATTACTTATAATTCTGCTGAGTTACATGACATGTTAAATAAACGAAAATTACAAGAAAATGAATCCCTTGAAGAATATTTTCTCGTAATGAAACAATTATGTTCGCGCGGTAACATCGAAGATTCAGCACTGATGCAGTATATTATTAACGGTATACCCGACCCTGTTTTTAGAAAATCAATATTATATGGCTGCCAATCTATAGTAGAATTTAAACAAAAGCTCAAAATTTATGATAAAATTCGGCATGACTATGAGAACACTAAATTTCATAAATCTAAACCAGAAATGTCGTTGAAAGACAAATCTTTTCGTCCAAAACTGATCTTCTCTGCTTTAATTGCGGTCTAGCCAACCATAAAAGTAGCCAATGTAGGCATAAAGACAAAGGCCCTCGCTGCTTTAATTGTTCGAATTTTGGCCATAAGTCGGCTCAATGTGATCAACCAAGGAAATCTAGAAATAAGCCTGAACCATTCAATATTTCCACCATTACGTCGAATACTTTTATGACCAAACAAGTAATTATTTCGTCAGTAAATGTTCTTTCTTTGATCGATACGGGAAGTGAAAGAAGTCTGTTAAAAGAAAGTATTTATCGCAAACTCCCAACTGTTTCGAACCTCGAACATTCAACAATCACATTAACTGGATTAGGAAATACTATGATCAAACCCCTGGGTTTTTTCTCTACGGATATACTATGGAGATTCTTCTTATAAAAGTTCTTTCGAACACATAAGTAAATAAACTCGGAGGTAAATTAAATTCTGACACCGTTTTTAAACTTTTAAATGACTTATATTAAACGTTAATATTTACAAAAAAAGATATTTACATATTAATATTTACAATTCGAACATTCAAAAGGAAACTTTAATTAAAACATCTTAATCGCGTCATCTTAATCAACATTCTTCTAAAGTCAACACCAACTCTCCACACATTCCATCCAACGATCTCTTCCGTTCATTTCTTTTTTCTTCGGCTTTTCGTCTGAATGGAGTTTTTTCAGAAAATCGTCTGCTTTCTAAAGACCTTTTCTATCAGAGTTGCGATATGAAGAACCTTACAAGACATGATACTTGGCTGTTGGAGAAAGAATCGCTCCCACAACGGCCGTCCTGACTAGGCTTTCGCCCTCGAATGCTCGTCCCTTTGGAGGCAGCAGCAGTTGGATCATCTGGAAAGATAAAGAAAAAAAAACACAGCAGCATCCAAAGTCTTAATTAAAAAAAAGAAGTCATTATTCAAATTGTTTATCAAAGCTTAGATTATTTCTTGAAAAAATTCATATATTTTTTTTTCGCGTCTTTTCGTCTTCTCTTTCTTACGTCCTTTCATCTTCTTTTATCTTACGTCTTTTCGTCTTCTTCTTTCATACGTCTTTTCATCTTCTATTACCTTACGTCTTTTCGTCTTTTCTTTCTTACGTCTTCCGTCTTCTTTTATCTTACGTCTTTTCGTCTTCTTTCATACGTCTTTTCATCTTCTTTTACCTCACGTCTTTTCGTCTTTTCGAGAATAAAGTTAAAATTCTATTAGTTGTCAGTCCAGAGGTTTGTCATAGTTGGTATAGTGTCACAATCGGTGAAATTCTTTTTTTTTTCAAGCTTCGTCCGTCCACGGCTTCATGTACTCTGCACATGTACTGGTGACCATGGGTCCTTCGTTGAATCCAAGTTTCTTTACATCGTAGGTGTCATTATTTTTTACTTTTACTAGGGGGGCCCCGCCCCCTGCTCGCTATGCTCGCCAACCCCCCGCGTAATCGCTTCGCGATTCCAAATTATTGGCTACCCCTGCTTGCTGCGCTCGCCAATACCCCATGGTATTAATAAGCAGTTGCAGACCTTTCAAATGATGTGCCACACGACTGGTGTTGTAAAGAAATAAAAGATGTGCCCCCCCTGGGGAGCAGAGTGGGGGGCGACACAAAAGACATCCATAATATGAATAAGCAGCTGCAGACCTCTCAAATGATATGTCACACGACTGGTGTTGTAAAGAAATTAAAAATGTGCCCCCCCTGGGGGGCAGAGTGGGGGTGACACACAAGACATCCATAAAATGAATAAACAGTTTCAGACCTTTCAAATGATGTGTCACCAATTGGTGTTGTAAAGAAATTAGAAAATGCGCCCCCTCTGAGGGCAGAGGGGGGATTACACACAAGATATCCATAATATGAATAAGCAGTTGCAGACCTCTCAAATGATTTGTCACACAATTGGTGTTGTAAAGAAATTAAAAATGTGCCCCCCTGGGGGGCAGAGTGGGGGATGACACACAACACATCCATAATATGAATAAGCAGTTGGAGACCTTTCAAATGATGTGTCATACAACTGGTGTTGTAAAGAAATTAAAAATGTGACCCCCCCAGGGGAAACCAGAGTGTGGGGGTGACACACAAGACATCCATAATATGAATAAGCAGTTGCAGACCTTTCAAATCTTGTGTAACACGACTGGTGTTGTAAAGAAATTAAAAATATGTCCCCCCTAGGGAGCAGAATGAGGGATAACACACAAGACATCCATTATATGAATAAGCAGTTGCAAACCCCTCAAATGATGTATGAAACGACTGGTGTTGTAAAGAAATTAAAAATTTGGCGAAATATTGCAGTTATCGCCAAGTTGGCGTCACTTTTGACAACTAATTTTGGGCGCCAAATTTGGCGATATATTGCCAAGTTGGCGACAAACTTGGCGATTGTTGGCGATGGTAACCTTTCCTCTCTTTATGGTAACCCATACGGCGGTGCATAGACGGAGCCCTTTCCTGATTGGTCTATTCGACTCATGGAAGGAGTGGACAACCCGGATTCGTTAGTTCCGGAAATCTTCCACATCAGCATCATTCCAGGAGTCATTCCTTTTAAGGCTAGTTTTTTTTTTACTATAGATAAAGAAATTAAAAATGTGACCCCCCCCAGGGGAGAGCAGAGTGTGGGGGTGACACACAAGACATCCATAATATGAATAAGCAGTTGCAGATTTTTCAAATCTTGTGTAACACGACTGGTGTTGTAAAGAAATTAAAAATGTGTCCCCCCCTGGGGAGCAGAATGAGGGATAACACACAAGACATCCATTATATGAATAAGCAGTTGCAAACCCCTCAAATGATGTATGAAACGACTGGTGTTGTAAAGAAATTAAAAATTTGGCGAAATATTACAGTTATCGCCAAGTTGGCGTCACTTTTGACAACTAATTTTGGTCGCCAAATTTGGCGATATATCGCCAAGTTGGCGACAAACTTGGCGATTGTTGGCGATGGTAACCTTTCCTCTCTTTATGGTAACCCATACGGCGGTGCATAGACGGAGCCCTTTCCTGATTGGTCTATTCGACTCATGGGAGGAGTGGACAACCCGGATTCGTTAGTTCCGGAAATCTTCCACATCAGCATCATCCCAGGAGTCATTCCTTTTAAGGCTAGTTTTTTTTTACTATAGAAGGATGACTTTGTACGGACCTAAATATTTTGGTTTTAACTTCAAACGTGGACCTTGTTGTGTGCGTTTTATAGCAACCACATCATTAATCTTAAATTTGTTAGCTTTCTTTCGTCTGAGGTTGTAAGTTTTACGGTTCTCTTCTTGGACTTTTAAAATCTGTTTTTTAGCATTTTTTCTCATATCTTCGCGATTATTTGTAAAATCAGATTGTATTTCAGCATTCAGAAGACTAGTAATTTCAATGTTGTTTTTTAGTTTCATTTTAGTACCAAACATCAATTCAAAAGGAGTTGTGCTTATACTTCTCTGAAAAGTCGAATTTATCACCTGTTGGACGTTGCTTACATGTGTATACCATTTTTTAGGATTATCGACAGACAATTTAGACAGAACAGATATTATGACAGAATTTAGACGCTCAACTTGGCCGTTAGACCTGGGTAATCCAGTGGTAATCGGGATATGTTTAATATTTTCATTGATGCAATAATCTTCAAAAGCTTTAGAGGTAAATGCAGGACCTTTGTCTGATATAATTCGAACTGGATTTCCAAAGATAGATTTTTGGATTTCTAATTTAGAAATTACTTCGGCAGCATCGGTAGATTTTGTGGGATACAACCAAACAAATTTTGTGAATGCGTCAATGACCGAAAGGATATTTTTGTAATTTTTATTAGTGCTTTCTAATAGACCTAAGTGATCAACATGGTACGTATGTAATGGAGTTTCTTCTTTTTCTATTGGATGAAGTAAGCCTTCTTATTTACCACATTTTCTATTAACTAAAATACAGGGAACACAATTTGCTATACATTTCTCAATTTTTTGTTTAACTTTAGGGATGTAAAAATCATTTTCTAAACTTTTCTCTGTTCTTGCAACTGCGTAATGACCTTTTTCGTGAGCGGCCTTGATTATATTCATTTGCATGTCTTCCGGTACAACTAATAAATCATTACCATTAACACATTTATAAAGAACATCATTTTTAACTAGATAATCATCATAAGATTTCACCTTTAGGATTTCTTTTATTGTTTTAATATGGTCATCGGTTTCTTGAGCTTGGATAATTTTTAAAGTTAAGCTATCTTGGATTACCATACAAATAGGATACCTACTTAATGCATCGACATGTCTCATACTGCTACCCTGTCTATGTTCAATAACATAATCAAAATCGGATAACATTATTGCCCATCTAGCTATTTTTGTACTCATTTCTTTTTTATCCATAGTCATTTTAAATGCATTACAATCGGTTACAATTTTAAATGGGATACCTAGCACATATACTCTAAACTTTTTCAGGGCTTCAATTACAGCTAAAACTTCTAATTCGTAACTAGTGTACTTCCGTTCAGCTTCGGTGGTTTTTTTACTTGCGAAATAAACTGGATGAAATTGATTATCTACTGGAGATTGTTGCATTAAAACAGCTCCATAGCCATCAATACTGGCATCACAATGGATTTCGGTCGCACTTTTGGGATTGTAAATTAAAAGTACTGGTTCTGACGACAAAATACGTTTGAGTTCATTAAAAGCTCTTTGTTCTTCTATATCGAATTTAAATTTTGAATCTTTTCTTAGCAGGTCAATTAACGGTTTAGCTATAACCGAATAATTTCTTATAAATTTTCGAAAGTATCCTGTCAATCCTAAATAACTTTGAACATCTTTGGTACACTTTGGTTCGGGAAAATTTATTACTGCTTTAGTCTTCAGTGGAGAGGGATACAATTTACCATTTATGATTCTATACCCCAAGAAATCAATTTCACGCTTCAAAAAATTGCATTTTTTAAGATTTAATTCTAATCCATATTCCGATGCAGTTTCGAGTACAAGTTTTAATTTTTCTAGACCTTCAGCTTCGTTTTTAGCAGGTATTATTAAATCATCCATATAAATGACAACGATGTGATCTTTTAATAGGTTTCGAAATACATTATAAATATACTTTTGAAAAACACTAGGGCTATTGGTCAACCCGAATGGACATTTCAAAAATTCGTATTGTCCTTCATGAGTAACAAACGAGGTGTATTTCCGCGAGTCTTCTTCAACATCTACATGAAAGAAACCGTTTTTCAAATCTATGGTGGTAAATACTTCGGCAGAATGTAATTGGTCTATTACATCATCAATAACTGGCAAGGGGAAATGCTCACGTACTGTCTTTTTGTTAAGACATCTGTAATCAACACAAAGTCTCATTGTGTTATCTTTTTTCTTGACTAACACAACCGGCGAAGAAAAATTAGAAGAACTTTCTCGAATTATTCCCTGAGCTAGCCACTCCTCAATTTGGTTTTCGACTATTTTTTTCTCGCATGGCGGTAATCTTCGAGGAGAAGAACAAACTGGGATTTCGTCAGTTAAATTAATTTTCATTTTAACATCTACTGTTGTTAAAATGAATATCTAATAATTCTAATTAAAATGAATACTATCATTTAGTTTTAATTGGTACATAATTTTCAATTAAAGAGTATAACTCTGAACGTAATTTTTTGTCAGCAATGTGAGTTAAATCAATTTTAGGCTCATCCAAAACATTTACAATATTAACTAAAAAGTCATTAGACTGAACTTCAGCTTTAAACAGTTTCACTTTATTCTCAGAAATAGTTAATGTACCTTGATGAATAACATCAGTGCCAATAATTAAATCGAAATTAATGCAACTGTCCTTAACGACAAAAATAGTAACTTTAAATTTTGAACCATCTACTTCGATTTCTGAATTGAAACAGCCTTCTGGTTTAATTGAGGCTTTTCCTAGACCGGTCAAAGAGATACTCGTAGGTTTTAATTCTACAAAGTTCTTCAAATTATCATAAATACTTTTCTTTAACAAAGTCTTTTGGCTACCAGTATCTATTAAAGAGATTAAACGCAAAGAATAAAGCTTTATCTCTTTCAGAATTAAATCTTGGGATGTAATAACGTTTACTTGTGACTGAGCATTTTTAACACTTGTATCTTTAGATTTATTACATTGAAATGATTTATGACCATAAGCGTTACAAGCAAAACAAAGCGGCCCTTTATCTTTATTTACACAGTTAATACTCTTATGATTATTCCCGCCACAATTAAAACAACGCATATTTGGCTTTACAGGCTTAAATTTGTTCTTAACTTCAACTTCGGATTTAATTTTAGGCTTAGCTCCTTCATATTTATGAAATTTTGCATTTTCATACTCCGATCTTATTTTTTCATAAATCTTTAATTTTTGTTTAAATTCAGCAATATTGGGACAACCATATAAAAAAGATTTTTTAGAAATGGGGTCATTAATTCCATTTATTACATACTGAATAAGGGCAGAATCTTCAATATTGCCTTTTGAGCATAATTGTTTCATATTTAAAAAATATTCATCTAACGATTCATGTGGTCTAATTTTTCTTTTGGACAGCAATTCGTGTAATTCAGCTGAATTGCACGTTTGACCAAATTCAGATATGAGTAGGGCTTTTAATTTAGACCACGAATTAATATTTGTTTCACTTTCAAGAAATAATTTTGCTTTGCCTGTCATACGGCGTTTAGCCAAAATCAATTTGTGCAAATCGCTAACGTTAAATAATGAAACAATATCTTCAAAATCGGCAATCCATTTATTAATATTTTGTACTTGAGTACGTTCAAACATTGTAATCATACTTTCAATATCATTAATAGAAATGCTTGGTTTAATAACATAATCAGGAATTAGAATTTTCTGATTTTCATTACTTTCACAATTAGAACTACCAGAATCATTTCTCATATTATTCTCAAAAACAGTTGAAATATTTTTAGTTTTATCTTGTAAATCATCATTAAATTCATCAACACTTTCGTCATCACTAAGAGTACCTACATCGGCTATCATATTAATTTTTAAAATATTAAAATCACATAAACTAGAAATTATTCTGGCAGCAATTTCATCAAAAGTTCCCGAATTATTTATACACAAAACATTGCAAATGGTAATTAAGTCGTTAACAGAAAAATTATCTTTAATTTCTTTGAATTTAGTTTGATATTCATCGGAATCTACTTCAAACGTAAACCCAGTAAAATTCCGAATTCTACGTCGATTATTTCTGTCACCGATTTCTCCAAAAATTAATATGTGCAATATCTTAATACTAGCTGATTTTTCAGTTTTCAAAGAAAACTCTAATTCCTTTAAATCAACTAATTTTTCCATTATTGAAAAGAAAAATGAAATAATAAACTCACTTCATAATCAGATGCTCAGCTTCACACATTTAAACAGCATTGTTGTCGCAGTATCCAACAGCTTCATATCATTAAACATATATTCAAAAAAGATTTCCTCATAATAATTTCCAGCAAGGATTCCATCACAATTCTAAATAATAACGGCTTCCAGATTATTTAAAGTATATATATATTTCTTCTCTATCGGCGTTCGTTTGTCTCGGTTCTGACACCAAAATTTATGGAGATTCTTCTTATAAAAGTTCTTTCGAACACATAAGTAAATAAACTCGGAGGTAAATTAAATTCTGACACCGTTTTTAAACTTTTAAATGACTTATATTAAACGTTAATATTTACAAAAAAAGATATTTACATATTAATATTTACAATTCGAACATTCAAAAGGAAACTTTAATTAAAACATCTTAATCGCGTCAACATTCTTCTAAAGTCAACACCAACTCTCCACACATTCCATCCAACGATCTCTTCCGTTCATTTCTTTTTTCTTCGGCTTTTCGTCTGAATGGAGTTTTTTCAGAAAATCGTCTGCTTTCTAAAGACCTTTTCTATCAGAGTTGCGATATGAAGAACCTTACAAGACATGATACTTGGCTGTTGGAGAAAGAATCGCTCCCACATTACGATTGATGATTTTCATTACACCACTAATGTTTATGTAGTACCAGATTATTCCATATCTTTTGATTTTATTATTGGTACAGATGTTATACAGCAAAGTATTTTAACAGTTTCTCAAAATAATATTTCGATGCAAAAAATCAAGCAAAATGAAGATATGTCAAATAATTTTCTGATTAATGTTGCTCAAGTATTAGACGATAGTAATCTTGATTTATCTCATATTACCGATAAAACTATACGTTCAAAAATTACGGAACTTATTCAAAATTATTTCCCCCGGAAAGTAAAGACTACCGATGTTACATTATCAATTCATCTGAAAGACGAAATTCCTGTCAATTGTCCTCCCAGACGCCTAGGTCCTATAGAGAAAGAATTTGTCGAAAAACAAATTTCTGAATGGCTTGAAAAGGGAATTATCCGAAAAAGCACCAGTAATTTTTCATCACCCACTGTCCTCGTAAAAAAGAAAGATGGCTCATATAGATTATGTGTTGATTATAGAAAGCTAAATGCTAAAACACATAAACAACGTTTTCCCCTCCCAGTAATCGATGACATTATTGATCAGTTGCACTCTGCAAAAGTATTTACAACTCTTGATCTTAAAAATGCATTTTTTCATGTCGAAGTAGAAGAAAATAGCCGAAAATACACTTCTTTTGTAACACATTCTGGTCAATTTGAATTTCTATACATGAATTATGGCCTTAGCGATGCTTCCTTAGTTTTTCAGAGATATATCTATAATGTTTTTCGCGATCTCATTAATGAAAAAGTACTTATCGTCTACATGGATGATTTTATAATACCGTCTGAAAACGAAGCCGAAGGACTCCAGAAATTACAACGCGTTCTTACAACTGCATCCGAATATGGCTTAGAACTGAATCTAAAAAAATGCCCATTTTTACAACGAGAAATTGATTTTCTGGGTTACCACATTAAAAATGGTCAACTACATCCATCTCCCTCCAAAACTAAAGCTGTTCTAAATTTTCCAGAACCTAAAAGTGTAAAAGATGTACATTCATTTGTCGGACTAACCTCATATTTTCGTCAATTTATTCAAGATTATTCTTTAATAGCTAAGCACTTAACAGATCTCCTTAGAAAGGACACTAAATTTCACTTCGGTGACCAACAGCGAAATGCATTTAATCAGTTGAAACACATTCTTGCTTCAGGTCCTGTTTTAAGCATTTATAACCCTAGTAATGAAACAGAAGTTCATTGCGATGCATCTATCGATGGTTACGAAGCAGTCCTCCTTCAAAAGTCTTCTATTGATAATCAATTTCACCCTGTCTACTTTATGAGCAAAAAAACCACAGATGCTGAGCGTAAATATTCGAGTTATGAACTAGAAGTTTTGGCTGTCATCGAGGCTCTTAAAAAAATTCGTGTTTATATTTTAGGTATTCCTTTCAAGATTGTCACAGATTGCAATGCATTTGCCCTAACTATGAATAAAAAAGATCTTTGCACCAAGATAGCTCGATGGGCTTTAATGTTAGCTGATTATAACTATACAATCGAACACAGACAAGGTACACGTATGCGTCACGTTGACGCTTTAAGCAGAAATCCCATATGTATGACCATTCAAGACAGTTTTACTTCCAAAATCATACAATCACAGAACACCGATGAACATATACAGGCCATCAAAGAAATTTTGAAAACAAAGCCATATGACAACTATTTCCTCAAAAATAACGTTCTTTATAAAAATTATAAAGGTTACGATCTGGTAGTTGTGCCGGATGAAATGCAGCTAAATGTCATTAAACACGTTCATGACAAAGGACACTTCGGACGCAAACGTTGTGAAGAACTCCTTAATGAAGAATTTTTTATCCCTAATATGGCAAATAAGATTGATAAAGTCATAGCAAATTGTGTAACATGCCTTTTATATAATCGGAAACGTGGAAAACAAGAAGGTGAGTTACATCCCTTACACAAAGAGGAGACTCCCCTCCAAACTTACCACATTGATCATCTAGGCCCTCTCGAATCAACTAACAAAAACTATAAACATATTTTGTCTTTAATAGATTCAATTACCAAATTCGTGTGGCTATATCCCTGTAAAACTACTTCTTCTGCCGAAGTCATTTCGAAACTGCAACAACAAAGTTATACTTTTGGCAACCCTTCCAAAATTATTAGCGATAAAGGTCCTGCATTTACAAGTAAAGAATTTGCTGATTATTGCCAAAATGAAAATATAAAACATGAGACAATAACAACTGGCCTTCCCCGTGCTAATGGTCAAGTGGAGCGACTTAATTCCATCATAATTTCAGTAATCTCTAAAATGTCCAAAGACGAACCGACCAAATGGTTTAAATATGTTCCTAAAGTTCAACAAGTCATTAATTCAACTTACCAACGAAGCATTAAGAGAACACCCTTTGAAATACTATTTGGCACAAAAATGAAACAGAAAGAAGATTTACAAATTATTGAACTCCTGAACAGTGCAGTCGAAGAACAATTCATGAAAGATAGAGAAGAACTCCGAAAAGAAGCTAAGAAGAATATCCTGGAAATTCAACAAGAAAATCGCAAGCATTATAATTTAAGACGTAAGAAACCCCGGAAATATAACCTTGGAGACCTCGTAGCAATTAAAAGAACCCAACAAGGACCAGGGTTAAAATTGAAGTCTAAATTCCTAGGTCCATATAAAGTAACCAAAGTGAAGTCTAACGACACCTACGACGTAGAGAAAATCTCATCAACTGAAGGACCGATCAGTACTAGTTCGTGTGCTGAATACATGAAGCCTTGGCATGACGATAACTGAAACTTTATTTTTTTTCCTTATCTTTAATGTGTATGTCTGATCATTTTAAAAGTCAACGATTTTAAAGAACATTTTCATACGATGTTACACCATTTCAGAAAAACGACGACTGATCTTTTTTGGGTGCAAACGAACTCTATTTTTTTCTTTTTTAGAACAGTTACTTTTTTTTGTTTTTGTTTTTGTTTCTTTTCAGATTTTATAAGATCACATGTCGCTGCGTCAGCTCCAGATGTCAGGACGGCCGCATGTGGGATATACTCTCGCATGGGCTACACTCTCTTTCTGTTGCACCTACATCGGACTATTTCCCTCCGCTACTCTCCGAAACGCTGGCTCGAGATTAAAGTAGAAACGGAAAACATCGAAGCTGTGTGGTCAGGACTGAGAGGAAGAAAATGTAAATAGAACATTTTCCGACGACGACAAACGACGTTGATTAAAAACCAAGAGGATATTTCGAAGAATAAAAATGACGATAGTTTTTACGACGAACTGTTAAGTGATTTTTAAAGTAGTATTTTGTAAAGTGACGAAGAATTTACCTGTTTTATTTTTTTGTTTATTTTGTGTCCTGTTCGTCTGTCAATAAATGTATGTGTCCGTTAGAAACCGCTTTTCTATTTTGAGTCAAGACTCGACCATCCTATATGTATGTAAATATGAATATATGTATCTAAATATGAATATATGTATGTATGTAAATATGAATATATGTATGTATGTAAATATGAATATATGTATGTAAATACATATGTATGCATGTAAATGGGGAAATATGTAGGTAGGCATATATGTATGTATATAAGTGGGCATATATACATGAGCATATATGTATGCATGTAAATGGGAATATATGTATGTGTGTATGTAAATGAGAATATATGTATGTAAATGGGAATATATGCATGTAAATAGACATGTATGCATGTAAATAGGAATATATGTAAGTAGGCATATATGTATGCATATAAGTGGGCATGTACATATGTGAATGGGAATATTTGTTTCTGTGTATGTAAATGAGAATGTATATAAGCATGTAAATGGGAATATTTGTTTGTGTGTATGTAAATGAGAATGTATATAAGCATGTAAATGGGAATATTTGTTTGTGTGTATGTAAATGAGAATGTATATAAGCATGTAAATGGGAATATTTGTAAGTGTGTATGTAAATATAAGCATGTAAATGGGAATATGTGTATGTAAATAGACATAAATATGCATGTAAATGGGAATATATGTATGTAAATAGACATATATATGCATATAAATGGGAATATATGTATGTAAATAGACATATATATGCGTGTAAATGAGAATATATGTATGTAAATAGACATATATATGCGTGTAAATGAGAATATATGTATGTAAATAGACATATATATGCATGTAAATGGGAATATATGTATGTAAATAGACATATATATGCATGTAAATGGGAATATATGTATGTAAATAGGCATATATGCATGTAAATGGGAATATATGTAAGTGGGCATATATGTATGTACATAAGTGAGCATATATATATATGTAAATGGGAATATATGTATGAATGTATGTAAATGGGAATATATGTATGTATGTAAATGGGAATATATGTATGTGTGTATGTAAATGGGAATATATGTATGTATGTAAATGGGAATATATGTATGTGTGTATGTAAATGGGAATATATGTATGTAAATAGACATAAATATGCATGTAAATGGGAATATATGTATGTAAATAGACATATATATGCATGTAAATGGGAATATATGTATGTAAATAGACATATATATGCATGTAAATGGGAATATATGTATGTAAATAGACATTAATATTACAAATTTAAAATTTTTTCGCCAAAACTAACCTTTATACTATCTTAATTTTCTTATAATAATATTCCGTACTTACTTCAAATTATTAAATTAAAATCTTGTTTCTAAATCTAATCTGTTAATCTGTATGCAGACGATATAAATTCTTAATTTTCCTTAAAAAACATTATTCCAGTATGCGTAAATTTAAAAAGATGGCTCTAAATTAAAAATATTCTTAATTAAAACTTTATTTCTTAATATTCCAAATAAAACTGATTTCTTCTATGTTTTTATCAACCCTTTTTAAGAAAGTCTTATTAAATTTATTCCAAACCCATACCTTTAAAAAATATCATTATTTTATTTTATCTATTTATTTATTTTTCCGCCGTCAACGATAATTTGCATATTAATAAATTCATTTCTTTTCTTTTTCTCTTAAAATTAATCATGTATAAAAATCGTCTGCCTAAGATATTTAAAATTCTGAGTCAATTATAAATTGGTTAAATAATATTTTTTTTAAAAAATAAATTTATCGTCTGTTTAAAATAATCTCGTAGCTGGACAAGAATTCTGTTTACATAAAATAATGATGGTTAGAGATTACAGAATGTTCCAGAACTTTCTTTTTAGTTTAAAAGGGGGGGAAGTCTCGAGATGAAGAGAAGATTATTCTGTAGATTTCTTGGGTTGCTTCTTCGATGAGGACAGCTCGCTGAAATAATGATGGAATTTTTGCAAAAAGGAGCTTTTCCTTCCTCATTATCACGAATTTAATAAATGAATTTACAGCAGCCCATGACTAATTATTGGATCTTCTACATTTATTTATTATTTTTGTTTTTTCCCTCGCTTGCCATGACTGTGTGTTCTTTTTAACCAGTGGAAATAATTCGAGCTCTCCTGAAATCGTCACATATATATGCATGTAAATGGGAATATATGTATGTAAATAGACATATATATGCATGTAAATGGGAATATATGTATGTAAATAGACATATATGCATGTAAATGGGAATATATGCATGTAAATGGGAATATATGTAAGTGGGCATAAATGTATGTACATAAGTGAGCATATACAGTCCCTGGCCAAATTATTAGACGCACTCACATTTTCTTGTGTCGAATCTTATTACAAGTTTCATAGAGATATTACTATGTCAATAGTTACAGTTGATTATGGACATCATATGCAGGATTATAATAAATTAAAAGCATGCCAATGACTTTAAAATTATTTATTTTTGTAAATTAAATTAACAACTGCTAAAATTGTAAAACTCAAAACATGAAATTCAAAAAAAGTCAATATTTTTTGGAGTCTCCTTTGGCGGCAATCAGTGCCTCAATTCTCCATGGCATGCTGTTAGTATAAAATTGAAATGTTTCTTGCATGTGTGAGTGATGTTTCTAGACAAGGATAAGTTTTTCTATGAGCTGTGTTTTGCTCGATATGAGCTCTTTGTCCAGTTTTTTCTTCATTAGCTCCCAAAAATTTTCAATGGCATTCATGTCTGACGAATTACCGGGAGCAGTTCAACACAGGGATATTTTTTTTATTGAAAGTAGACCTTGACGGATCGTGCTATGTAACAAAAAGCTTTAACTTGCAAAAATACAAATGGTTCTTTATTTGGAAACAATCCTTTTAGCTTTAGAATAAACCAATTTTGAAAACCTCTTTATTCTGGTCTGGAGAACTGACTAAGAAGTCATAACAAACAAAACCCAGCTCATAGAAAATCTTATCCATATCTGGAATCGTCACAGACGCATACAAAAAACTCTTCACTTTTGTATTAACAGCATGCCGCGAAGAATAGAGGCACTGATAGCCGTCAAAAGAGGCTCCAAAAAATATTGACATTTTTTTGAGCTTCAAGTTATAAACTTTGCAATTTCAGCCATTTTTCATTTAATTTGTAAAAAGAAAGAGTTTTAAATTCGTAGGAATGTTTATAATTTATTATAATCCTACAAATTATGTACATAATTAATTGCAGTTATTCACGCAGTAATATTTCTATGAAGCTAGTAATATGGTTCGACACACGGAAAAAGGAGTGCGTCTAATAATTTGGCCAGGGACTGTACATATATGTAAATGGGAATATATGTATGAATGCATGTAAATGGGGATATATGTATGTAAATGGGAATATATGTATGTATGTATGTAAATGGGAATATATGTATAAGTGTATGTAAATGAGAATATGTATGTGTGTATGTAAATGGGAATATATGTATGTATGTAAATATGAATATATGTATGTATGTAAATATGAATATCTGTATGTATGTAAATATGAATATATGTATGTATGTAAATATGAATATATGTATGTATGTAAATACATATGTATGCATGTAAATGGGGAAATATGTAGGTAGGCAATTATGTATGCATATAAGTGGGGATATATACATGAGCATATATGTATGCATGTAAATGGAAATACATGTATGTGTGTTTGTAAATGAGAATATATGTATGTAAATGGGACTATATGAATAGGAATATATGTAAGTAGGCATATATGTATTTATGTATATAAGTGGGCATGTACATATGTAAATGGGAATATTTGTATGCGTGTAAATTGGAAGATTTGTATGTGTGTAAATGGGAATATTTGTATGTGTGTATGTAAATGAGAATGTATATATGGATGTAAATGGAAATTTATGTATGTAAATAGACATATCTTTGCATGTAAATGGGAATGTATGTAAGTGGGCATATATATATGTAAATGAGCATACATGTATGCATGTAAATGGGAATATATGTATGAGCATGTAAATGGGAATATGTATGAGCATGTAAATGGGAATATATGTATGAGCATGTAAATGGGAATATATGTATATGTAGGTAAATGGGAATATGTATGTAAACAGACATATCTATGCATGTAAATGAGCATGTATAAATTTAAAGGAGTGTGTATAGATGAGTATGTATGTGTGAATACGACATATGAGTATATGCGTGCATATGAGCTTATATGTATGAGAGAATTGTATGTGTATAAATATGCATGCGTATGTAATGTAAATGAATATATGTATAACGTATGCATGTTTATTTCCATGTGTGTACATGTAAGGCTACATGTCTGAATGTATGCTGCTTGTATATGTATATATTATGTATACATGTACGTGTGTGGTTGTGTAAATATGTATACATCTATAAGAGTGTATATGCGAGTGAGGAGTGTCGATGTGTATAAGAATATGTATTTTTGCGCATGTGCGTATATGGAAGCATGTATGTGTGTATATAAGAGTATACAGAGTATTCTCAGTTTGTGTATATAAGATGCATCTTTGAGGATGTGTTTGTATATATGTATGTGTATATAAATGTATATATGTAATAAAATAAAAAAAAAATTGCGCCATTTTTTTTGCTCTCTCTTAGCTTCAATTCTTAATTTGTGGAACATATTTCAATCTTAGTTTCGTAACTTGTAACAGCTAAAATTCTTTTTCTTACTTTAGTTATTAATAAATTATTTCTTGCTTCTCAAAAAGGCGGGAGGTATTTCGTAAGCTTTTTACTTTCTGGAATATTCCTGGGATTTTAATTTAATTTTTTATTTTTAACATCGCGTGATAGGTGTTACTACGCGTTGCTAAAGGGCTTGCTCTTTCGAGGAAAAAATATAGTTCTTGCCAAGGACCGCCTGCTACGACCAATTAGAATTGATCATTTTTGTCCGTTTGAGGCTCGAGTTTATCCTAATTGGTTTTTTAAAATGATTGACGCGGAGTAGGAGGGCGCTAGTTTTGTCGTGAAAATGATTTTTTCATTTGGTCTTTTAGGAGGTTAGAATGCATCTCTCCTTTAAACTACTCGGAAGCCATGTCATTTTTTCCGAGAACGTAGAACGCCGAGAGTGTTGCAGCTTAGTGGGCGAGGGCCGTAGTGATGGATGTGTGGAACGGTGATCTGTGGAGTAACTTAAGTTCGTGCTCTAAATAATAAAGAACTAAAAAACTGATTTCTTGCATTGTTATTGGAGAAACTCCTACGACAACAAATCCATGGCTTATCCACTTGCCAGAATGACTGCTCATCCCACTATTGAGTCTTAGTGAATAGTGGTGTTCTACAAGCTTATACACTATTATAGAGCATCGCCGTCGTTATTATTACATATATGCATATGTGTACGTATATTTCAGTGTATATGCAAGTAAACATGTAAATGAACATGTATGTAGGCGTGCATATATGCAACTGAGTTTATATAAATGAGTATGTACGTGTGATTAAAGTGTATATGTGTACATACGGGTTTATATGCATGCGCGCAGATGAGTGAATGCAAGTGTACAGAGGAGTGAAACGAGTGTATGTAAATAGATGAAAGTATATGCGTGTAGACGAAAGTATGTATGCAGATAAAATGTATGTGGGATGCGTATGTGTATAGATTGTGTAAGATGCAAGTATGTCTGCGTATGAGGATGTGTATGTGTGTCTATACGAGTGCATGTGTTAGATGTGTATGATATATGCATACATATACATTTATATATTTAAGCATAAATGTATGCATAAATCTATATGTATCCGTGTAACAGTGTGTGTGTGGTTGCCTGTGAAGGATTATATGTGTCTAAATATTCATGTATGCATATGAGTACGCTTGTATGCATATGAGCGTATATGTTTGTACATATGTGTGTGCGTAGATGAGAATATATGTGTGAAATAGATGTATGAGTATGTGTGTGTATTAGTATCTATAAGAGTATCGATATATGTGTGTATATGTGAGTGTATGAATATATGCATATGAGTATGAGACTGCGTATGCGTATGTATATGTCTATGAGTATGAATACATTTTGTATGCGTATATAGAAGCACATGCATATGAGTGTGTGCATATATTTCTTGTATCTATGCATGTGTAAGTATGTATATATTTTTGGATATGTGTATACAACTGTATATGTTTATGAATGTACATAAGTGTCCATGTAATATAAATGAATATTTATATACGTATGCATATTTGTATATGTGAGTGTTTCAAGTATTCTAACGTCTAAAAATCTCTCCAAATTAAGAAATAATTCCAAAATATATTTAAGTTAAAGTGCTTCAGAATATTTTCTAACTAATAAAGTTTGGAAAATATTACAAGTTAAAAAATTATTCACATGTTACACACACAAAAAAATCTTTCTTGATATATAATATTTATGTATATTTATTTATTTATATGTACGGAAACATATACACGTACATATGTATGTATGTACATATGTGAATGCATGCATGAATAAACATATAAACGCATATTATATGTATTCAATTTTTTTGTTGAATGTGTAAAGTTTTTTCCAAATTTTGATAATTTACATTTTTTTTCCGAATTAATGCAGAAAGGTATGGTATCAGAAATTTGAGAAATCGTTCATAAAGTGATGGAAGGACCTAATATGTTATAAAAAAAAAGTTAGTGAATTTGGACCGTTTTCAAGGGGGCTATAACTAAAGGCCAGAGCAGGGCGCTAAAACATGTTAAGTGATCTTAGCACTTTATACATTCAATTAGTCAATGAATACGCATTAATTATTACACTAAAAATTTTATCAAATATATAAAAATTGATAGAAAAGCATAAAAGTAAGCTCTAGGGTCCTCGTAAAAATATGAGGGTGTTGGATCTGGGAAGAGCAGTCCAAGACTCATATTTAAAATTTTGTATGTGAATGTGAGAAAATTAGAAGATGAAAAATGAGCGTCGCAAAAACAGTTCAAGAGGCTTCGGATAGGCCCTACATGATCTTAAAGACTTCAGAATTTTAACTGGAATCTAGAAAAGGGTGAATAACTAGTGAAAAAGAGTTTCATAATGAAGGTTAGATTTAGAGCAATTTATTAATATTTAATGTGCAAAAAATTCAGGGGCCGGTAACATTCTCCAAGGCACCAGAGTTTTAACTAGTATGTAGTTAGGTATAAAGATACTGTTTATTAGCTTTTAAAATAACATGAGGTCGCTTTGAAGATTGTATGCAGTTTGAATAATATTTTAAAAAGCTGCACCTAGGGCCCAAGACGACAATTACTACAGTAGACTCCCTCAAGTCCGCATAGCTTGGGACCAGTGGTTTTGCGGATTTTAGAATTCGAGATTTCTGGTCATTGCTTTGTTTATATATTTTTTAAACAGTCATTTGAATGTAATTAACAATGAAATTGAAACTATTATGAAGGATTACAATGTAATAAAACATTAAAATAAGTAATATACTAAAATAATAAAAATTTGAATAATTTTTAACATGATCGAAATATTAAAAGCAAAAGTCAAATTAATAATAAATAATGTATGATTAAATATTTAATATAAATATTATCTATTGTAAAGATCCTATGAAATTTGCTTTATAAAGGTGTATTATTAATTCACATCAAAAACATAAAATAAGGAAATTTTATTGCAGGTTTAGCTAAACTTAATAACCAAAAAAGTTTTGCTAATACATAAATATATTTGGTAAAAAGATTGCGATTACCACTGATATCAATAATATCTTAATTTTTTACAAAATAAATATTTTTCCTTCATAAAAACACATGAATTCAGTAATATTACAAATTAAAAACACATAGAATCGATATAAAAATAAGAAAAATCAAATTTTGCTCCTACATCTGAACTGAATGTTTCATTGTTTTGATCTGTAAATTATGAGCGGATTTTAGAGAGTTAAGGATTCGAGGGAGTCTACTGTATTCAGATTTGGTGGTAGCTAAAGTCTGAAAAATGTTTTTGTCGTTCATGTAATAGCTAGAGGACCTAAGAAGTTGTTAGGCAAAAAAGAAAAGCTAGTGAATAGGACCATTTTTAAGGGAGCAATAGGAGCGAGTCCAAAGAATTTCTGTTTAAGGCTGTTTTCAACTGATCTGCTCATTAAGCGCAAAACGTTTTGACACATTTAGAAATTTATTTTTTTTACAGAAAGGTATGAAATTGGAAGACTTCACTATGGAAGCGATTTCGAATCGAACTTAATTTTCCATTTTATGATAACTAAATTATCTATCGAGTTATAAGCAATTTCGATCACGTGATCACGCCTTTTTCTCCCGTTGTAAGGCGAGTTTTTCTGCTTTCGTCGGGAAATGTTTAAAACGTCAATTTTGATGGCTTTTTCTGAAATACCTTGTGCGTTTGCAAGAAAACGGAAAAATGAGTGCGATCAGATAGTTTCTGAATAACAACACCTGCTATTTTCATGCATTTCCGAACAAAAATAAATTAATACTTATGTCAAAAAGTTGCTCTTTTTGATTTAAGAACACCCTTAAAGATAAAAGGAACCTAACATGAACACATTAAATGGTCTTATTCTTGACACTTTAGATCTTCGGTTAGTCAAAATTAAGCATAGGTATGAATTAATCTTTAGGATTAACTTTTGGAAAAATATTAAAAAACAGGAGTCTCAGCAAAAAATATGAGGATGTTGGTGGGGGGGGGGGGGAGGGAGGGGAATGCCAGAGTGAACTTTAAAGTTTCGCATTGAAAATACGAGAAAATTAGGATGTGAAAAAATCATACCGCACAAAAGGTTTAAGAAGTCCTACATAATCGTAGGATGCCCAAGATTTTAACTGGAATCTAGAAACAGGAGAATAACGTAATGGAGCAGCGATCAAAAAATGAAGATACCATTGAGAGGAAGCAATTCTTTATCATTTTATGATGCAAAGACTTCAAGACATGCCCAGGCATTGGGGGCATGAGGTGCCAAGCTCTAAACTGGCATGTAGTTTGGTATAAGGATATTTTTTTAGCAATTTAAATTAAATGGAGGACGCTAAAACTATCTTAAAGAAAATTGTATGCAATTCAGATCATTTTTTAAAAAACTGCACCAATGACCCAAAGAAGGCAATTATTCAAAATTCGTGATAGCTAAAGTCTGAATTTTTTTTTTTTTTTTTTTTTTTTTTTTTTTTTGAATAATGTAGTAGCAGAAGGACCTAAGAAATCAAGACAAAACTGTCAAATTGGAACATTTTTAAGCGAGATATAATAGGGGCGCAAAAGGGGCCAAATGATAATTAAATACCGAGCACTAACATAAAAATATGTTAAAGTCTTAGTACTTGAAGTCTTGTACTCGCATTAACATGTTAGATTTAGATGACGAAAGTTTATCCGATTCAAGTTTACCTGATTCAGAATTCAGTTATTCTATGCAAATGGTCAGCTAATGGTTTAATAGTAGTAACATGTAAGGAATTCGTAACTCCATTATTAGAGGGTCTCTCTCTCTATATTTTTTTTAAATGTGAAGGTGATGTGGTTTCTCGTCTATTTTTCTTCGCTTTTTTAACTGCAATTTTTTACAAGAACGATGTGAAAATTGAAGTCTCGTTAATTAATGTATCTTCCTTCTAACGTTTTCTGTTTTTTAACATTTACATCTTTTTTTTTTAAGGAAAGCGGCGATTAGCCTAAGGCTACTATCAATTAAGAAAATCAGATTATGCGAGTTGTTTTATTTTCAGTCTTAACTTTTCCTTTTAAATTTGTCCGGTTTCCCCCCCCCCCCCTCAACCTAGCTTCCGGGACGAGGCATGGGTCCGTATCTATGAACCCGGCTTCGGCTGGAGAATAGCAATAAGATAAGAAATGCTTCAAGATCAGAGACTTTAAAAGGGTAAAACAAGATTGAAATTGCACGTCAAACGCAGCAAACGAGGTGCGTTCGTAAATGAACGATGTTTTAAAATTATTCAGATCTTGGTGCAATAGTGTACAGAAATTCGGATAGTGCCTAAGTATCCGGAATCTTTTGTCTTTCCCTGTAAATATTTGCTTTCTATTACTCAAGAATGAACCTTTAGTAAACCAATAAAGCACCAATTTTCATAAAAAGTGAAATAGTTTAATACACTATATTGCCATTGATTATGGGGCACTTGCGATTTTAGACATTTTACTAAATATCTAGAAAAATACATGAGGAATCATCTCGAAACTCTTAGTGTATAAAAATAACAGTATACGTCATACATCTCCGTGAAGATTTTTTTACCGAAACGCCATAGGGGACCGTCAACAAATTAAAAAAGAATGAATATCTTTTGAATAACTCTGTCAAAACTAATGTAGCAAAAGCGCTCAAACTCTAAAGTATGATTGAATGCCGTATTGTAATACACTGTGTTCATTTTTATGCAAATAGCATGCACACTCGCAGAGTAATTAAGGTTTTTTTTTTTTATAAAAATGGTCCCAAATTTTTCCAAGTTTTTCCATTATAATTTTCAGAGTTCTTAATATAAAATAATATTTTTTTCAGAAAATATGACAAACAACATTGCACACAGTACCCTGTAATCAGAATTAAAAAATAATAAAAATTGTATGAAAAATGAGTAGGTTTACTATATAATTTTTTACTGCGCATGCGTCAAAGATATCAAAATTTCATTTGCATATTATGTTAGCTAAATGTATGCAGCAACTTTTGTAAAAGTCTCAAAATCATAGCTTGAAAATTCTGAAAATAATCGTCTATAGAAAAAGGACAAAATCCGTTGTTTCCAAAATGAAGCAAAAAAATGAGGGATTTTATCACATCCAATATTGTGTATTCTATATTGACGCTAATCAATGAATATATGGATACAACCCCTCTTGTTTTTGCTTCATTTTGAGAATAACGGATTTTCGACTTATTCAATTGACGATTATTGTCAGAATTTTCAAGTTATGATTTTGTGACTTTCACAAAAGTTGCTCTATACATTTAGCTAACATAATATGCAAATGAAATTTTGATATCGTTGACGCATGCGCAGTAAAAAATTATTTAGTAAACCAACTCACTTTTTATACAATTTTCATTATTTTTTAATTCTGATTACAGGGTACTATGTGCAATGTTGTTTGTCATATTTTCTGAAAAAAATAATATTTTATATTAAGAACTCTGAAAATTATAAGGAAAAAACTTGGAAAAATTTGGGATCATTTTTATAAAAACCTTAATTACTCTGAGAGTATGCATTCTATTTGCATAAAAATGAACAAAGCTTATTACAATAAGGCATTCAATTACAATCTAGAGTTTGAGCTCTTTTGCTACATTAGTTTTGACAGGGTTATTCAAAAGATATTCATTCTTTTTTAATTTGTTGACGGCCCCCTTTGGAGTTTCGGGAAAAAATTTTCACGGAGATGTATGACGTATACTATTATATTTATACACTAAGAGTTTCGAGATGATTCCTCATGTATTTTTCTAGATGTTTAAGTAAAATGTCTAAAATCGCAAGTGTCCCATAATCAATGGCAATATAGTGTATAAGTAAAATGCATCCCAAACAATGTTTCCTCTTATACCATTCTGTAATGAAACACGTTTGTCTGGCCTTATAAACTAATAAAAATATTATTTGCAGCACAGATTGTAGAAAATGTGTATTTTATTTTATACTTCATAGATGCATATCAATTTTATTATGTTTGAAACCATGCAACATCATTAAAATGCACTTGAAACATTTTTTTTCCCATTGGTGCTTTGTAACGGAATACTTTTGATTGTCTTTGTCATGGAACTATTCATCCGACTTTCATAAAATTTAAAAGGATTTGACAAAATCAAGCAGCAATTGTACATTTTAAATTTCAAACGATTCGGTAGTTTTTGCGCTGTTATATTCGGACGAGCTGGCTGAACAATGACTATAGGTGGTATGTATTTATATAATTACGAACGCACCTAAAAATAAAATGCGGACACCACAAAGGGAATTTTCGAACGTAAATCACAATAATTTTACAAATTTGTAAAAACAATGTCTTGATCTCTGACGCAGTGAAAACTAATCGAATATGGCAATCGTAAACTTTCTTCTATCTCACACCTGTTAACACTTCCTGAAAAATGCAGCGCCATCGGTAGATAAATTGATATCATATCTATTTAGGAGCAACTTATGTCATCTTCTAACTGAATGTAATGTTTGATGAAAATTCGGAGATTGATTCTTGAGATAATTATGAATAATGCTATATAGAAACGCAAACTGTCGGGCGATTCACACCACAATGGAATCGCATATTTGCCAAAATTCCGCTCTTTTGAAATCAACAAAACATACTCTTGACCAGAAATTTTACTTAATTAATGAAATCATGTATGTTTCATTTAACTATCGTATAGAAAAAAGAAATATTTAATTGAATACATTTTCTACTTGAAAGCCAGTTTTTAGCTCACAGGCTATCATAGCCTGAGAGCTTATGTGCCCGCCCGTTCTGTATGTATGTGTGTACGTTCGTATGTACGTAACGCGATAACTCATGATAAAAATATCCCATCCACTTGAAATTTTGTATGTAGGTATATCCTGATAAGGCGCTTCCCTGATTAGTTTTTGGAGTTCATTCGATATGTATAAGAGGAGGAACGGGGGTCTCATGCCCCTCCCCTTAATTGATATAAATGGGTTTCTCATGCAGAAATATTAGCTTTTGCTCAAAATTTACATATAGGACTATTCTGATGAATCGCTTCCGTGATTGGTATTATGTATTCATTGGATAAATATAAACAGGGAGAAATGGGGGTTCTAATGCCCCTCCCCTTAATTTATATAAATGGGTTTTTCACGCAGAATTGCCAGATTTCATTCAAATCTCTGAATAGTTTTGGATTTTTAATGGTTAAGTATATAAAAGAGAAGGATAACTCAAATTACATAAATAGGTTTTTATTAAGAATCTTCCGATTTGCTCTAAATTTTGGATATGGATTTTTTATATGATAAAGCATGTCCCTGATCAGTTTAGAGGGTTCAATGATCAAGTATAAAAAGGGGAAAGGGGGGAGCTGATCCTTCCTCCTTAATATTATTTTTCGATCGGAATTAACCCTTGAAAATATGAGGCTGTAATGTACAATTAGTATGCGTAGAGTGCGAGCTCAATGCCATCAGTTTAACTGGGTAATATTCTTTTTATTACTTATCTATCACACGTAGTGTAGGGTAAGTCTTGCAATCGTTTTGAAATTCGAAAAGAAAAAATATTGACGGAATTACACGTTTCAGATAGTGAAGATTCCAAAAAACATTTTTTTTTTTTGCCGTCCGTCTGTCTGTGTGTGTCTGTAAACGCTCTATCTCACGAACAAACGGAGATAGAGACTTTTGTATGTACATAGAAGATTGTATGTACTTGTAACAATGGGACGAAGCCTATTTAATATCAGTAACTTCGATTATCGGGAACTGTTTTTTTCGGACTCTCGAAAAATTCATTCTGATGAAAGGTATACAAAAATTTTCGAAATTTTTTATTTTAAGAAAGGGACTTAAAAGACAATACAAATTTTGCATAAAAATCGAAGTTGATCGGATTATTAGTTGTCGAGATATGTGTAACTCTGTTTCCACATTCTTCAATTTTTCATGACCCTGTATTTCATTCAAATTTCAATTTAGAGATATATTTTAATTGGAAATGAGACGTTTAATTTAACGAAGTAAATTTTTAGTCAATATGGTTATTATTTTTCGGAGCTATAAGGATGTTTCTTTTACGCAGTTTGGTACTACTTGAGTAGTTTGGCATGTTATATAATTTGTCGCAGTTGGTTCATCAGCAATTCATTAATATAGCATTACTATGTATATTAACAATATTTAAATATACGTTTAAATTTTATTTTGGAATTACGATGCATTCTATAAATAGTCACACGCATTTTATTTTCATATTTTATATTATGCATGTCCACGATGAGTAAGTATTACGGGGGCCTCCAACGACTAGTTTCATTTAAAAGGCGGCAAGAGTTTGGCAAGTATGTAATCAGTATCATGTTAATGACTAAAGTTTTATGAAAATCCATTCAATAGTTCTTGAGATATAGTTATTGTTGAAATTGCAAAATAAAAAGAATGTTGCCCAGTTAAACTGATGGCATTGAGCTCACAGGCTCCGCATACTAATTGTACATTACAGCCTTATATTTTCAAGGGTTAATTCCGTTCGAAAAAAAATTAAGAAGGGGAAACAGCTCTCCCCTTTCATCTTTTTTATACTTGATCATTGAACCTTCTAAACTATCAAAGACATGCTTTATCATAAAAAATCTATATCCAAAATTCAGAGCAAATCAGATAATTCTTAATAAAAACCTATTTAGCATTTATATAATTTAAGAGGAGCATTTAGCATTTATATAATTTAAGATCCCCCTCTTTTATACTTAACCATTAAACTTCCAAAACTATTCAGAGATTTGAACGAAATCTGACAATTTTGCTTGAAAAACCCATGAATATAAATTAAGGGGAGGGGCATTAGAACCCCCGTTCCCCCTGTTTATACTTATTCAATGAATAACCTAATAACAGTCACGGAATCGCCTCATCAGAATGATCCTATATCTAAATTTCGAACGAAAACTGTTAATTCTGCATGAAAAACCCATTTATATCAATTAAGGGGAGGGTCATGAGCCCCCCGTTCCCTCTCTTATACATATCGAATGAACTCCAAAAACTAATCAGGGAAGCGCCTTGTCAGGATATACCTATATACAAAATTTCAAGTGGATCGGATATTTTTATTATGAGTTATCGCGTTACGCACGTACGAGCATACATACAGAACGGGCGGGCACATAAGCTCTCAGGCGATGATAGCCTGTGAGCTAAAAATATGCATAGCCGTACCGTATGTCGGGCGACTGATAACAAAAATAATCAGCACCCATTTATAACAAAGACTAACTGAATCTGAATTTCTAATTCCGTGCATTACAGAGCGCGCACAAAATTTTTGTCACACATAGCCATTTTCTAAAAAATTCTTTTTTTCTCTCCGTTTACAAGGTCTTCTAAAATGTAAACAGGGTCCGACTTGGACAGTGTGGGGGGGACAAACATTATTAGGGGGGGGGGGGCTCTTTCATCTTAAAACTTTTCGTAAATTATACTGAAGTGACTAAAACTAAAATTCATACCTATTGTATGTGTGTACATAAATTCCATATCAAGTACTATTCACATCGATTTATATAACAGCAGAAAAAAGATAAAATTAAGAAACTATAGAACGCAATTTTTTTTCGGTTACAGGAATATAAGGATAAATGTGAGACCTTAAGGGGGCATTGGTCATAGAAATAGAGGGGGTACAAGAAGAGAGCCCCTTAAAACTAAAAGAATTTTGACCATTCTTTATCATTTGATACTCTTTTAACAAAAAACTAATAAACTTTTATGTGTCCTTGGGAGGGGGAGGCAATTGTCTCGCATGTTCCTGCGTATAAATCCATCGAAATAAACCGAAAGTCGAACATTTTTCCCGAATCCAATTATCTCCATATAATAAAACCCAGTGTAACGCATAGACCACCAAACCAGGTTTTCCCTCCAAACACTGTCTTTGGAATGGACGCTCCCTCCGAGAGATCGGTAAATTGCCTGTGTGCATAGAACTTGACAGCAGAAAAAGAAATTTGCCAACAAAAGGGAAAAATGAAAATCTTTTTTTCAGGGGGAAGGGACAAAAAACAATTTCAAAGTGCTATATTAAATAAAGTAATACTTACTAGTATTATTTCAATTCAATAGTTACAGAAGACTAATTACGTAGTTTTATTGCATATTTGTTAGAATTTTATTTTATTAAAACTCAATTTTGCTATGATATATTAGCCGCAAATCTAGTTTATCCAGGAGTATTGTAATTCTAATAGGGTGTTGTTATTTGAACATAAAGCAGATGAACTTTGCTCATCTACACATTTCCATATTTTCGTTTTTTTAATGTGAAAAACACAATTTTCACTCACTTTTACATCTTCATTTGTTGTAAAGGTAGAAGAAAGTAATAATACACATTGAGGTAAGTAATATTTCATAAAGAAAATCATGTACGTAACATTTGAGAATATTTCTACTATGCCACAGAAAGGAATTCAGATGTACAATGTTATGCGTTTTAAATCTTATTATTATTTTTAATTTTTTATATGCTTTGTACCTTAAATATATACAGAGTCACCGAAAACAATTCGAATATATACTTTATGGGCAGAATTTCATAAAAAAAAAAAAAAAAAAAAAAAAAAAAAAAAAAAAGATGATGAAAATTATTCAATGAATGAACTGTAAGCTACGAAAAAGTAATTTCTAATTTTTCCTAATTTTCGTAAAATATGAAATTCATATATTAACCAATTGGGGAATTAGTCAAATATATACTTTATAGTGCAATAATAATTTGTATGTGTCATTTTATCAGAATAACACTTCTAACTCATCATTTGAAAATTGTAAGGCTATCAATTTTTGAAAAAAAAAAATGTATTGTAAACGGCAATCAATATTCCAAAACAAGTTAATGTTATGCAAATGAAAAATATGTAGACCTTTACAATAATATGCCCGTATTGGATTAAACTATTTCTAACTTTTGATTAAATAAATTTAAATTTCACTTTAAAAAAAAGTATCGTTAAACTAGACTACAATGTTTACAAAAAGAAAAGCTAAGTATTTCTGGTCAGAACGCTATGCGAAGCAATTTTGAACCATATCAACGTAAAAAAGTGTGGTTTTTAAAATTTTAACAAGGCCGGTGGGGTACTAGAATTTTAACTTTTTCTGCAGGCTGATTGAACTTTTTTCTCTTCGAGTCGACTGGGGACCAGCCTGGATATTTCAACCCGTGCAAACCTCTTGCGCAGACTTCCCAGCATATTTTGAAAGCAAATTTAACGTAAAGTTATACACTGCTATTTTATGTCAAAAGCAGTACTGTCTTAAGTCGACTTTTAATTACCTACAATTTATAGTTGTTCTCCATCTTGCATTCGAAATAAGTCAATAATTCGTCAATTAATGGAATAGGTAGTTTTGGATTTTAATAATCAGCGAGTTTTGCAGATAAAAATTGTTTTATACTTTGTTCAGGAATCTAAAAAAAAAAAAAAAAAAAAAAATCTAATTGAAAATTTTATTTTAAAAGAACCGTATATATATATATATTTTTTCGAATTTTTTCAAATATACCTCGCATTGAGTTAAAATAAATTTTGTCCTTTATTTCGACTTTGTATATTTATTAATATTCTAATTATTTATTTCTCCGTTATCTAATATGAAAATTACGTCAATATGTATAATTTGGCAGTTAGTTTGGCGATTTGTATAATTTGGCGAAATCGGTCGACGGGATAACAGTAGTACCCTGCTTTTTCTCCATGTTTCTCTTTTCTTCACTTTCCTGTTTTAAAAATGCAAACGCTTTTTTTGTTTATTAGAAAAAGATTCCCATTTTTGTGTATGTTTTTTATTCTATAAGTGATGAATATGCGCATGGGATTAGTCTTCAAGTTTGTTATTTTTTTTAATAAAAAGTTTATGAAGATGTATTAGTTTCATATTTTTTCAATATCAAATCATTAAATGTAATACGAGACGTATCTAAAAATCCACGCGCAGTCTTGTGTCATGCATATTTTAAAGTATTAAACAACATTAAGCAAAAAATCAATATTTAAAATAGTGGGGACTAAAAACTTTTTTCACTTAAAAAAATCCCGCCCGCCTAAATTCACTGTTATTTGAGCACTGAAATGCAGTGACTTCACCCTTTGAACCCCATTTTTTAAAATTAACAAAATGGTTGAAAAATAGACTGTACCCTTAACATTAACCAACAGCATTTATCAAATCGGCAAAGTTCCATCCATATAGATGAAATGTTTTAAAGTTTTATTAGCTAAAGAAACAATCGATAAATTTTAACGCGAAAAGTATTGTACAAACATTAAAAAATAGTGGCTTGAAAAAAATGTAACATGTAAAAATTTATGCTTCTAAATAATTTGAATAAATAATTAAAAAATTGTTTTCTGTTTTTTTTATTATTTTTTTGCAAATTGTAAATATTACATTTCATAAAAAAATAAAATAAAGTTTCATTATAAATTTATAACTAAATTTTTTAAAATAAGAAAAATTTTTAAACTTCCTTATATTTACAGCTTTTGTTTAAAATGTATTTGTATAACTCTGTTTTATTTCAAATATTTGACAGACTCTATTCTTGTTAAATTTTGATAGCAATATTTTATACTAATAAAAGAATTTGAAGAAGAATTGTTTTTAATCTATCCCAGGGATCTGATCAGACTTTTCTCCCCCGGATCGTGTTTCTGTGGTTTTTTTACATTTGTGAATATAAAAAATTCGCGAATTTAAAAGGATCATAATATTGTTTTTTATATATATAAATTAAAAAATATATAGGTGTATAAAATACATGGAGTGGTGTGGGACACTTTTTACAAAAGTAAAAAAATCAACTTTGTTGGACACAAGAACAAAAATTTCAACTTATAGAGTACAAGGTGTAATATCCCTGAACAATACGGAAACAGAGGATGCAAAAACTATTTCACTATTAAAGAAATTGTAATTTTTAAAATGTGTTCCCTATATCCCCACTAACAGAAGATTATGCGACAGTCATAAAACAAAGCTAGAAGACACAAATAATCTAGTGTTGGCTAATCAAACAAAGATTGTAGGTTGATAATATATGTTGTCCAATACAAAATTCCAATACCTTCATGACTGGAATAAAAATTCAAGATTGGCAGACAGGTGATATTAAAAATCATCAATTCATTTGCATTTTGAAGCAAATGAATATATTATCAATGTTGTAGTTAATATATTATCTACTAAAAATGTTTGCAATTTACATTCAACTTATTATAAAAAAGGCTATCTGATATGTTCTATTCCTCCCCACTTCCTTGTTTTGTGTTAAACTTCTTGTATAAACAAAAATGCTGCTTTTAGGCTTTGTTTAAATTATGGATAATATAGAGTATAATGTTCAATAAATAGGGAAGCTACTACATCTTTGTCATTAATATACAAGTCATTAATATACAGAGAGCATAAAAGTATCTGGAGCAAATTTACTTCTAATTCTTGAAATAATCTTTTACAGATCAACAATTTTTTTTCAATTGAAGATTAGGTTACGATTGCTTCATTTTGTGTGTGAAGGATGAAATGTTTAGAATGATACACAAAGAAAAAAAAAACCTACTGTCCCATTCCTCCCACTCTCCCATCCAATTTCTTAAAGCGACATTTCGGATTTTACTTTTAAATGATTAAATTTCTGAAAAGTTTAGTTTAGAAATTGAAAAAATTAATTTTTTTAGCGTATTTTTAAGAAAAAGAATTTTGTGAAGCGTCCTTTTTTAAACGTGAAAAAGATGTGAAGGATTTTTTAGTGGACTCGATTTCTTCCTAAGCAGGTCCCTGTTTTATTTTCCGACATCCATAAAGTTTTACTGACATTGCAAACTTTTAAAATTTTTATAAAAAAATCATTCTTTAAAATGAAAAATAATACATATTAATAGAATAAAATTTTCGAATTACCCAACAACGAAATTAAACAGCGTATAATTGATTTAAAAAAAATTCACTTCTCCCAAGTAGAAGTAAACATGAAATTTTACTCGTCTGTAGTCATCATCACTGGCTTGCTATATAAAATTTTATTAAGTGACCTTAAACCCTTTCAATGGTTGCCCCATCAACATACATCTTGGAAAATAAATCAAACTTCCTTTGCATAGTAAAATATAAAATTATAATATGCTAAATATTAAACAGTGTATAAATAAAAACTAAAATTATTAATTCGATATTTTATTTTCGATTATTTCAATTAGCTGTAAAGTTAAATGCAATTTTTATATACATAAAATAAAATTATGCGATTTTCGTTTGGTTGGAAAAATTTATGTTCGCCAATTACAGAGATAGGAGTTGAGAAGACCTGCTGAGCCCTAAATTTCTCCAATGAATTTTTCATGGTTTCGAACCTATGGACACCAAAGATTTTGATCGCTAAGCAAAAAAAGCTAATTTTTTTTAATATAAATTATTTATATACACATGCACTTACTTTTTTTCTGTTGCAAATGAATTCTTTTTAAAATAGTTGAGCTTCGTGCTTTTTTTGTTTTTCTCTTTCAAAATGTGATCTTTGCAAAACAATTTTGGAGAGAAAAATTTCCTTTGAAGAGACATATAAAATTAAGATTATAATATTAAGAAGTTTTAATAGATTATGAGATTTTAAGAGTTGAAATCCTATCATAAATCAAATAGGATTAAAGAGTTGAACAAGTCTCTACTTTATGTATTCTTAACTTTTAGTGAAGAGTGTGATAGTAGTGCGAGGTTTTTAATTAAACAGGAATATTTGAGTTTATTGTCTACTATAATTTTCATTCATTCATTTATAATAAACAAATTTTATTTTTAATCAACTTATTTTAACCCATCGGTGAAGATTTTTTTTTTCTAAATCATTTTTAATGATTTTTTAAAACTATATTGGAAGATTTATACAATCGTTTAATGAAATGTAGAAGGATTTTGCCAATTAAAACTAAATTTGTACTTATTGGGATTTTGTGCACTATTTATAACTACACTTAAACTTTTAGCTTTATTTATGGTAGTTTATAGAATTAGGTTTATAGAAATAGACTCTTATAATAGGAATATAGAAATATTTCCGAACGGTACCTTTCCCACAGACACACACAATATTTCAACGTCAAAAAAGCTGAAAAGATGCAAATAAAAACAAAATCCGTTTATTTTTTTTATATATATAACGTGTAATATTTTAGAACACCACAAAATAAAAGTATTTCTAACTAATTCTAAACTGTATATTTGCTAATCGACATACTCTATAAATTTTGTAACAAGATATTTTAATGGTACTTTTAAAGTGACCGTCGGGGTATAAAGGGTTAAAGAATTAAGAGTGTTACTACGTCAAAAGCCTGTTCGTTCTGCGTACAACCATATGTAGGCTTGCATAACATTTATAGTCTTCCATTGCCTGGGAGTGACAATCGCTCTTTAGCGGTTATGCATACATAACGTTATTATTTTAGGGGGGGGGGGGGGGAGAGGGGTCTGAAACATGATATCGTAAGATTTCTAGGGGTAGGAGGAGTTTGTCTTTTGATATCGATATTATTCTTGATCCAATCAAAATTGTCTCTTTTTATTTTTAACATGGTTTTTGGTTCACAATAGTATGTTATTCTTTTTTAATCTTATCTATATTTATGAAAATACGAAGTTATTATTAAACTCCCTAATTTATTATAAAACTACCAAATTCTAAAATGTGGGGCACCACAACGTTTGAAATTCCCATCTTCATTTGTGTACGTATAAATAATCACGGTTCGAGAAACTAAGTGATGCGAAGTTATATTTGAAATGAAGCTTGTGTTCCCTAATAAAACAAAAATAAAGTATGTTGCTCATTCCTACACCCCTCAGGGTAACTGCAACACGTCTTTATTACTGTTGAAAACATTATGTAACAAAAAACAATTATTAGGTCTTATTTGAATAGAGATACAGTAAAACCTCCATAACGGACACTCCCGAATAGCGGACACCTCTATTTAACGGACAGTTTTCCAATCCCCACTCCCAAAACCTAAATTTTTATATGTTTAACCTCCGAATAACGGACATTCCGAATAGCGGACACTATTTTCGCCGATAAAGGATCAAAAAGTATTTTTTAACAAGATAAAAATGAAAAAAAAAAAAGTTAAAAAGTCTAAATTTATCAGGGTAATGTGTTCCAAATTTTGTAATTACAGATAAATGTGGAGGGTGAGCTGAGGAAATTTCTCCTTCAAGTTCAATGTTGAATTCAGGGGGTTGCCTGGGAGGGACATCTCCCAGAACATTCAAATGTCTATACCCCCCCCCCCCCCGGAAGATTTTACGATGTTTTTAATTATCAAAAACGGTAATCTCCATCCCTGCTCGGAACTCTATAATGACCAATAACGTGACATTTAAAATCAAATTACATGCAATCGCAAGCATCAAATTACATGCAATCAAATTGCAAGCAAAACTTTTGTAACAATTTTTTTTAAATAAGAATGTTAATGAACAGCAGTAAAAGATATGTACAATTTTATTTAAGTTTTATTGTTTAAAAAATAATTTTAATTTCTCATTAATCATATAATAGATGTTTTAGGACATATAAATGTCAATGAAATATTAAGCATTTCTTAGTGATTTTTTGTATCTCTGAGGTTTTCCCAATAGCGGACACCTCCGAATAGCGGACAATTTCTGCGTTACCGAGGTGTCCGTTATTTAGAGGTTTTACTGTATTTTATTGACTTCTCTACATTTTAATCAATAAATTATGCGAAAACAATAAATGATGTCAGTTTTCTATACTATTGAAAACAAAGAAATAAAAAAAAAAAAAAAAAAAAAAAATTACACTTTGATAACGATATTATTACATGAAGTGGGAGGATCGATGGATAACATATATCTGAAGGGGGGGGGGGCGGAGATCCAAAATTACAAGAAAACTGATAACGTTATATTTGTACATCCTATGAAAATAATATCGGTGATTCAAACTATTTTCCTTTTTGAACTGACTTTACTCTTCCTATTAACCCTTTAGTGTCCAATTCCCCCCCTCCCCCTCATTTGGAGAACAAAATTATTTTTACTTTAAAAACGTTAATCGTAGCTATTCGAATTAAACGTACCGATGTTTGAAAGATTAACACACTGTCTGAAATCTAAAGAAAGTACTTATTTTTGTGTACTGTTCAATTCATATTGATAGGATAATAGACTAAGGTTTGGAGAATATCTTATTACAAGAAGGTTTAACAGCTATTACAGCTTTCTAATGTTTTCAATTTTATCACACATAATTCGCTCAGAGAAGTAACCTACAATTTAAATTTCACGAGTGAAAAATATGTGTAAAATTAAATAATAAAAATAAAACAATTTAATTTTTATTATTATTGCTACTACCAAACGTTAAAACATATGAAGACATAAGAAAGATACGTTTAAAGTAACTACCGTATATACTCGCGTATAAGTCGAGAAGTTTTAGACAAAAAAAGAACTTCAAAGTGGGAGGGGGGGGGGGGCGGGTCGACTTATACGCGATACCTAAAAAATCGGAAAATAGTTTGCTAGCTAATCGTTGCTGCAGTACCCCATTGTGTTTGTAGAGTACAAAATCCAAAACCCTTCTAACCTTGACGATAATGAATTTAAGATCATTTTTAATTTATTTTTCAAAACAATTATCTACCCTACCCTGTTGCAAAGAACAAAACGTGTGTGTTTTATGTCATTTCGGAACGATTCAGAGGAGTATCTTTTTCGGAAGAGAAAGATTTGAGGTTTCTATTATTATTTTTGAAATGTAGAATTTATTTATAAGTCTAAAATTTTAGACTTTGAAAATATTTTTTCAAATAGTGTTTATAATTGGTATAATTACATTTTTTTTAAATATTAGATGGACACAAATCCTGAACTGTTTACGTTGTTTCTAAGTAAAAATGCATTAATCGTCTGAAATAGTTAAATTGATAAATTTAAAAAAAAGCTTACATATTTTAGAAATCAAATATTTAATGAAAAATTGACATTTTTCAAAAGAAACTGAATTTCAAAATCAAAATGGTTGCCGGAAGTGTATTTCTTTTAATTTGCAAAAATAAGCTTTAAATTCTTTATAAACTTTATTGAGACTTTTTTTCGTATAAGGGCTTTAGCTATTTTTAACAGAGCTTGGCTCTTCTTTAGAGAGTCAAATGATATAAACAAACATGCGTTGTCAAATGATATAAACAAACAAAAGACAGATGATATATTGATAGAAATTCTTGATAAATGCATTCAAAAAGTTGCACACACAAAAAAAAGTGCAAATAAACCAATTTGTTTCAATGGCTCATAACAATTCTGAGAAATATTCAAAAATGTAAAAATTGTCCTCACTCACTCACTTTTTCTAGATTCTAAATGGTAATAAACAAGTTGGAAATTGCACGTGAAGCGTAGCAAATTAGGTGCGTTCGAACGATAACGAAGTTTTAAAAATATTACGTTCATATATCAATCTCATAACATTGTAAATAGTGAACTACAATTAAAACGCTCATCAAACAATGTTCTGCTTATACCATTATGTAATGGAATACTTTTGTGTGGCCTTGTAAATCAATAACAAATGTTCTTTGCACCACAAATTATGTAAGATGTATATTATAATATGTACTTTATAGTTGCATATAAATTTTATTAAGTTCGCATGAGTGTAACACGATTAAAATGCATTTGAAACATTTTTCCCCATTGACCGTAATGTAATGGAATACTTTTGATTGTCCCTGTAATTGATCTATGCATCCGATTTTCATAAAATTTGTAATAACTCGAAAATATTATGCAATAATTATGTATTTTAAATTTCAAACGTATAGAATATATTTGAAACTTTTTCCCCATTGACCATAATGTAATTGAATACTTTTGATTGTCCCTGTAATTGATCTATGCACACGATTATCAAAAAATTTGAAATAACTCGACAGAATTATGTAATAATTGCGTATTTTAAATTTCAAACGATTAAAATGCATTTGAAACATTTTTTCCCATTGACTGTAATGTAATGGAATACTTTTGATTGTCCCTGTAATTGATCTATTCATCCGAGTTTCATAAAATTTGAAATAACTCGAAAAAATTATGTAATAATTATGTATTTTAAATTTCAAACGTATAGAATATATTTGAAACTTTTTCCCCATTGACCATAATGTAATTGAATACTTTTGATTGCCCCTGTAATTGATCTATGCACACGATTATCAAAAAATTTGAAATAACACGACAGAATTATGTAATAATTGCGTATTTTAAATTTCAAACGATTAAAATGCATTTGAAACTTTTTTCCCCATTGACCGTAATGTAATGGAATACTTTTGATCGTCCCTGTAATTGATCTATCCATCCGATTCTCATAAAATTTGAAATGACTCGACAAAAATATCTAATATTTATGTATTTTAAATTTCAAACGATTCGGTTGGGTAGTTTTTGCGTTGTTATATGCGGACAGACGGACGGACAGACGGACGGACGGACAGACGGACGGACAGACGGACGGACTGAACGACAACTATAGGTGCTACGTATTATATAATTACGAACGCACCTAATAATGGGTACACTTTAATTCCACATAACTTTTTCTTTTAACCCTTTATCTACCGCATTGGCAAATTTTACATTCTAAAGCATTTTACGTAAATTGCTTAAACTAAATTAAGAGATTTGCATACTCAATTAACTGAAGGATTCATTAAGTTTGAATTTACAGGGATTAAGTGTAATATTTATTACCCCACTCCAATCTTTTATTTTAAATTGTTTTCTTTGTGTTTTGTAGAATTATAAAATCTACAAATAGGATGTTCTTACACTATAAATATAGAAATATTTCCGAATAGAGAAATCCCGAACCCCCTTCCTCAGCGCCACGAAAGCTGAAAAGATACAAAGGTAAAAGAAAAAATCTTCGTTCTAAAAATATTTCTGCTTTGTGTGTGACCAATAATGCTTTTGGAACAAAATAAAGTAATGTATCTTATGTTCTCATCCTATTATTTACAGTATTACTACTAATCGACGCAATAAAAGAATTTTATAATAAGTTATTTTAATGTTACTTATAAGTACCGTCGATAGATAAGGGTTAAAATGAAACATTTTTTAAAAAAAATTGAAAACATTATAAAAACCTTTTTTTAGGTAAATAGGTTTTTTGCGATGTTGTATATTGTGGCTAAATAATATTGACTCATTAATCAGAAGGATTTTTATAGAAAAATAGACTAACTTCACAAACATAACAAATAATATTCGAGAAAACATCACTGCGAGAATGAGAGAGCGCTTCGTTAAAATGATAATTCCATTAATTGAGTTACCATTCGTTGAAAATAAAAAGTTCTCCCACGCGGAGAGAATTACAGCCAAGCTGGAGCTGAGCCGCTACAGAGTATGCCCCCAGTGACGTAGTCACGATTACATAAAAAGGTAGTACTTGATACATATACATAAGATAGGTCTTAATACATATGATGCAGTATGAGTAAATATACATATGATGCAATATAGAACATATATATATGCAGTACATTAAGAAAAAACATAAATTGACAAGTAATTACTGTACACACATTACAAATATGCATACAAAATATTTATACAACACAAAATACAATATATATTCAAAATATTATACAATATAATCAGTTACGAGATGTTGAGGAAAACGAACTTTGCGACCAGATTTCGTGGTAGGCTGTTTGACAGGAGGAGCATTTACGGGATCATGTTTTTGAGGTTGGGAAGATGGAAAAGAATCTGATAATTGATAAGCCGGTTTGATGCGATCAATTGATACAGTACAACGTTTCCCGTTTAATTCCAAGTCAAACGTTTTATTAGATCTGGCAATCACTTTATGGGGTCCTGAATAAGAGGGTGATAAAGGAGGATTCACTTTGTCTGATCTTAAAAATACATGAGATTATGTTTGCAATGAAGGATTTACATAGATTTTGGGGTTGCCGTGCCTTGTAGTGGCAACAGGATTTAATGCCCTCATTGTTTCAATCAACTCAGTCACATAGGTAAGAGTAAGTGGTTGATTTAAAGTCTCACTGTTAATGAGATCACAGGGTAGTCTGATATTTGTGTCATAAACAAGCTGAGCACAGGAAGATTGGATGTCGTTTTTAAGAGCTGTGCGCAAACCAAGTAAAACAATGGAGAGGGTTTCAGTCCATTGAGTTTGATTGTGCGCTGCAAGCGAACTCTTAAGATGACGGTGAAATCTCTCAATAAGACCGTTAGACTGTGGATGATATGACGTTGTTCTTATACATCTACAGCCTAATCTATTAGTAAGTTCTTTAAAAAGAGAAGACTCAAAATTCCTACCTTGATTAGTAGTAATAGTAACCGGGGTACCAAATCTGGATATCCAACCGTGTATTAGTGCACGAGCAGTTGTTTCTGCAGTCATGTCTGGTGTGGGTATAACTTCGGGCCATCTCGTAAACCTATCAATGATGGTCATGCAATACTGATTGCCATCGGAGGATGGTAAAGGTCCGATAAAATCAACGTGAATATGGGTAAAACGAGCATCAGGTTCAGAGAATGCCCCAATTGGCGGTTTGGTGTGTTGGAAGACTTTAGTTTTTTGACATTTCGTACAGCTGCGAACCATACATTTTATGTCCTTACACATGCCAGGCCATACAAATCGCTTCGAAATTAAATCTAATGAAGCTGAGAAACCTGGATGCGAGAAATAATGCAAGGTGGAAAAAATAGATTCTCGCATGCTTTTAGGAACGAATGGTCTGGGATGTTTTTGTGACATATCGCAATATAAATGGACATCTTCGAGTGGAAAATAGTGTTTTTCTAATTTTAAAGAAGTGGTACCGAGTTCGAGAATTTGTTTAGCTCTTCATCATTTGTCTGAGCAGTGGCAAACTCTTTAAAATATAGCACATTAGGGGAAATGGAATCAATTTCAATTCGTGATAATACATCGGCCACGGTATTATCAGAGCCTTTAGTATATCGAATATCAGTAGAAAACTGTGAAATATAGTCTAAATGTCTCAAATGTCGAGGACTACATTTATTAGGATTCTGTTGAAATGCGTATATAAGGGGTTTTTGGTCAGTATAAATAATGAAATTATGACCTTCGAGCATATGTCTGAATTTTTATATAGAACTATAAATAGTAAATAATTCACGATCATAAGTAGACCAATTTCTCTGAGACTTATTTAATTTACGGGAATAAAATGCGATTGATTACCACTGTTTTTCGGAGAGTTGCATTAAAGAACCACCAATTGCGACATTGCTAGCATCGACCCATAAACTTAACTGGGCTCCAGGAATTGGATGCCGCAATAAGGTAGCTCGAGCTATAGCTTCTTTTGAAGCAGTGAAGGAAAGAATGGCTTCTTCGTTCCATTTTAATTGCTCAGTTTTGTTAGCCTTGGAACGGGGATGGGTTTTTTTTATTTTTGTGTCCTTCTAAAAATTTAACAAGTGGAGCTAAAATATCGGCAGCTTTGGGAATGCAGCGTCGATAAAAATTGAAAAGGCTTAAATAACGTCTTAGTTGAGTTAAGGTAGAGGGCTGGGGGAAATCTAAGATGCATTGAACACGATCAGGTAAAGGCTCAATTCCTGCAGGTGAAAGTTTGAATCCTAGAAATTCAAGAGTGGATTGACCAAATTTACATTTATCAACATTGATACAAAGACCATACTCTTTAAGTTTAGAAAACAATAATTCAAGATATTTTAAATGTTCAGTTTCATTTTCAGAAGCAATAATCAAATCATCAAGAAATGCGTAAACAAATCCTAAGTCACGAATTATGCCATCAATAAATCTTTGAAATGTTGAGGAAGCATTGCAAAGGCCAAATTGCATTCGCGTGCTTTCATAAAGTCCGAAGGGAGTGCAAATTGCAGTTTTATGAACATCGTCAGGATTGATGGGAATCTGATGGTAGGCTTTTATTAGATCAATGTGACCGAAGATTTGTTTACCATGTAATTCCACAGTGAAATCTGCGATACAGGGTATAGGATATTTCTTTTTAACAGTTTGTGGATTTAGAGCACGATAATCACCAACAGGTCTCCAGTCGACAGATCCTTTCTTCGGCACCAGGTGCAAAGGTGAAGAGTAATTACTTTTAGAAGGTCTAATATGACCGAGCTGCAGCATGTGCTGAAATTCAGCTTTGGCAATTCTTAGTCGATCTGGAGCTAGCCGTCTAGGCTTAGCAGTCACTGGAGGCCCCTTAGTGTTTATGTAATGCACAGTGTTATGCTTAACCGGTTGGTTAGGATCAGGTAATTTTGTGATTTCAGGAAATTTAAGTAATAATTTACCATATATATTGGTAGTGGAATCAATAAGACGACGATTCCTTAAATCAAGCTTTAAATTAAAATTATGCAAAAAATCAGCTCCTAAAATGAAACATCACAAACATAAAATGAATAAGTAAAATTTCTACGCAAACTTAAGTTAACATTAATACTTTCGACCATATACATTAATTTTGGTGCCATTAGCCGCACGAAAAGTTTGGAGAATAGGTTTTGTTTTATCATTTTTATTCGCGGCCGCGATGGAAGCATCTGAACCACTATCAACGAGAAAACACATACCTGTATTTTTGTCTCTAACAAAAAGGCGACGTGAAAATGCTGGGGAGAATTCCGTCGCAGATATTCTTCCCGCTCCTAGTTTTCCGAGTAAGAACAAGGTGGCAGGCACTTTTCTGCTTTTTCACTAAATTTTTGGTGATACCAACACATTTCAGAATCTCTATGTTGGGAATGAGACCGATGCCGTTGATTATAATCACTTCTTGACACACTTCTTGAACGTCGAAGTTGAGCAACTTCTTGGCGCAACGCTTGGATTTCTTTCAGAAGCATCTCTATCGTTGGCGGTGTTGGCGAAGTTGGTCGGCTCGAAACTAAGCTGATGTTTGCAGGTGTTAAGTCCAAAATTCTATCTGAAATCTCAGCTGCTTTATCAGGAGTAATATTGTCAATGGAAGCTAGAATAGTTTGAACATTTGTTGGCATTTGCTGAGTGAAAAGCTCTAACAGAAGCTCATCACTGATATTATGGCTTTCAGCTCGCCGTTTCATTAATCGAAGTAATTCAGTCGGCTTTCTATCACCTAGGCTTTCTCCAGCTAGAAGTTTTCGGATTTCTAAGATACGGCTTTCACCACAACGTTCAATAACTTTAGATTTTAAAGTTTCATATGGATTAGATGGATCCGGTGTCATAATAATATCACGAACCATAGTAGCTGTAGCAGGCGGTAAATGAGATACAACGTAATTGTACTTAGTTTTCGATTCAGTTATTGGTTTAGGAGTAGCTAATTCAAAAGTAGATTCCAGCATGTGAAACCATAAGCTAGGATTGACAGAAATATACGGTGGAATGACCACTGCAGATGCTACAGGCAGAGCTGAGCCGCTACAGGTTACTTAAGGGGGATCCAGAACACAAAATTTTTTATATTTTCTAAAAACTTACTGCATTGAAATTTTATTTAATTTTCTGCGTAAAATGACGTTTAAATCATGTTTATAAAGTAAATATTTTCTCATTTTGGTTTGTTTTCAAAATAGCAAGCTTTCAAACAATGATTGTCATCAAAAAGAAACTTGTGAAAATGAGTTTTTTCTTACCATTTTTCTTATTTAAATTGTTATAAGTCAAGAACCATAAAAGATAAATGCTTCAAACTTGGAACAAGTCTTTTTCAATTGGATTACTTTAATTTTCATTCATCAAATTTTGGGAATATATATAAATATTCTTAGAATTATATATATTTTTTAATTTTTAGTTTATCATATAAATATTAATTTTTATTTAAAACGCTGAATAACGCTTAGTTATATAATAAACGCTTAATTTAAAACGCTGAATAGAATTAAAATTTATCTATTGAGTTTAATATGTAAACTATCACTTGCTAACAAAGCGTAGAACCAACAGGGCAAATTTATGTACGTTTATTTAAAAATGAAAAAAAAAAGTGAAATTCTACATATAACATTTCGAGTTATAACGATTTTAAATTACCTATTTTATTGAATTTTAATTTTTTAATAAAAAATAATTGAGAAGTTTTATCGTGCAATTTTGTTTACAAATAGGGTTAAAACAAAAAATAATAATAATAATAATAATTCACCCAATAAACAAAAAAATTAAAATGCGTCTCAGACCCCCCCCCCCCCACCTAAAAATCTCGGTACTACTCTGTTATCCCGTCGACTAAAATACTATCGCCAAACTCTAAGATTAAATGCCAATAATGGAGGATCGTGAATGTCAATTCAATGACATTCAATACGATACACGTGTTTAAAATGTCATTAAATTATTTTTATTTCGAATTTTCATTTGTATTTTTATTAATATTCTGCTATTTATTTGTTTTTTGTTATTTAAAATAAAAATTACGTCAATATGTATAATTTGGCTATTAGTTTGGCGATTTGTATAATTTGGTGAAATCGGTCGACGGGATAACAGAGTAGTACCAAAATCTCTTGCATAGCAATTACACAATACGATTTATCAGCCTATATATTTTGTATACAATAGGATAACTACTCCTTACAACAAGTCATTATCTCGGTAACATTTACGTTAATTTTTGAAAAAAAAAACTAACAAAGATTCATGGTACTTCTTGAAATTATTCCGTTGTCAACTTTCCATACAAAAATTTAAGAAAACTATCGCCTAACGAAATTCAATGAATAGAAAAATGTTGCCACTGGAATAATAATAAAAAAAGAATCCATTTATTAAAGTATCAGTTACCAGTAACTGTAATTTTTTTTTAATATTACATTTTAGAATATAAAATAAAGTATGACAAAGAACACCAACAATTTATAGGCAAAGGAAATAAAAACATTGCTAGAATTATTTTAATATGAATACAAGTATCGAACATTCATTCATAACTCTAATATATGGAGAAAAAAAATCTTATGAAAAAGAATTTTTTCAAAATAAAATTCGCTTTTTAAATAGTAGCAGAAAAATATATGTAGGACACACATTTAATCAGGACCGATGGGATACATTTTGTCCCACCTAATTAGAACAAGATTTGCGCCAGAATCCCTTAATCTCTTTTAATTTTATTCTTTTAACTTTGGGGAGAAAATGTTGAAAAACTGCATTTCCAAACTTTAATATATTTTTATTGTTCCGGTGAGAATCTAATATCACAGATACATAAATGCTCGACTCTCAGTGGGTTAAGGTACAGCTATTGCTCTAAATGAAATTTTTCAGAGTTAAATTTAACTTACTTATTCACTTTGTTTTACGTAAAAATCATATTTTGGGATTTAAATAAAAAAGATTTAGTACAAAGATTGAGTGAATCGAGGAATATACATGCATTGAACGCACAGCATTAAATGCTATGTATTCGTGTTTAGCATATTTTCACACGTTTCAAAAAATTTTGGTAATAAATTTATTATTTTTCATAAAAAAATATATATCACAAAAAAATATTGATATTCTTTGTCATGTAGTGAATTTTTTTTTTTTTTTTTTTTTTTTTTTTTTTTTTTTTTTGTAGTTTTCTACCTATATTATACACAGATTTTGGATCAGTTTATTTAAAGAAACATAAAACAAGTAATATTCAACTTTCCTCAATGTCTATATTTTATTTTCCCAATGTTTTCCAGATCTAAAAATTGACTAACTTTCACTTCTTTTTAAACCAATTGCGTGACATTTGAAAATTAAGATGTTAATGTTTGTGTTTTTATATTCTTTGACAAAGGCTGTGTTAACATTTGAAAGTACTAAAGTATAATTAAACACCGTTTTTAAATATTTCTTGTCACCTTTTTAAATAATTTACACATAGAGTAATTTTAACTTTCAAAAATATGTATTTTATCATTCATATTAGTAGAAATTGTAGACAATGACAGGACTACGGACATTTTAAAGTATAAATGCACTGTATTTATTTTCATGGTGATCAAATATATTTTGTTAAATATTACATTTTAAAATGTCAAAAAACTTTAAGTAAATACACACATGCTGTTTAAAAACAATTAACTATTAAAAGCACATTATCACTTGGCACATTATCACTATTATAAAAACTGTACATAAAAATTATCAAAAGTATTTTTTTTTCTTGTGTATTTTGTTTTTGAAAATATTTGTAGTAATTAGAATGACAATATAATATAGCAAATAGAAGAATATCGCTTTCAGCCGTATGTATTGAGTGCTGTTAGCAATATATTGTATGAGTAAATTATTGTGCACATCCTAAAAATATTTTTTTTGAACTATAAAATATAATTTTTAGAATATCGTTAAATAGACAATGCAACATATCAAATTATAAACAATATTAGCAGTGCACATATAATTAATGACTTTTTTTGCATTATTTTGCCTGCATAAAAAATTAAAGACATTTTAATTTTTTATGCAGGCACTATAAAAATGCACTATAAAAATGTAAAAATATTTTTAAAAAAAACATTTAAACTGACGACTAAAAAACTACGCAGTCAACTTGGTGATTATGTATGTGCTTTTCTGCACAGTGTTTCCCCCAGGAGAAGGGCGCACAGGCCTTCGGGGAAACGTCCACCGGTAAATGTTAGCAGAAGGTTTTTTCTTATTTAAATTCTTAAAGATACAGAATTAATGCCAAAAATAAGGGGAACATTTCTTTTCAAAAATTTACTGGTGGAAGATCAAAAATTTACTGGTCGAAGGGCCTGTGCGCCCTTGTCCTGGGGGAAACACTGTCTGCAGATTACTTTTTTTTGCACTATCCCAGTTTTTATATATTTATTTATTTTTTGCTAGCGTGTGTGTATGGAGGGGGGGTTATAAGGGTAACAGTGCAGAGGGGATATTTGCTGCTATATTTGTTACAAGAAAAATATTCAGCTGCAGATTTCTTTAATGCAGCAGACTATTCAGCTGCAGTTTTTTTATGCAGCAGACTATTCAGCTGCAGTTTTTTTATGCAGCAGACTATTCAGCTGCAGATTTTTTTATGCAGCAGACTATTCAGCTGCAGATTTGTTTAATGCAGCAGACTATTCAGCTGCAGATTTTTTTAATGCAGCAGACTATTCAGCTGCAGATTTTTTTAATGCAGCAGACTATTCAGCTGCAGATTTCTTTAATGCAGCAGACTATTCAGCTGCAGATTTTTTGGGAAAAAGGGGGTATTTGCAGATTCTTCTGCAAGTATTTTCTTATGGGAACCTGTTTTTTTGCAGGCTACTTTTGCTGCTTCACTCTTTTATGGTGTTATTTTTTCAGCAAGTTTTTCTAGTTTACATTTGATCTAAATATAATAATGATATTAAGTTAACAATAAAGTATAAACAATAATAGAAGTGCTCATTTAATACCAATTGTTTAAAATTTTATAATATTTAATATATTTATACAATCATAAAAAATTTAAGTTATCATTTTTAGCCATACATATTGAATAATGTTAGATATTGTAGAGCAATATATTGCATGTGTATATTATTGAGTACATCCTTAAATTATATTGTTAATTTTTTAGTACTCTAAAATATTATTTTTTGTATGGTAACGTTAAATTGACATTTCAGCATAGGAAACTATAAACAGAATTAGTAATCAATGTACGTATGATTCTGGACATTTTTCTTGTATTATTGTGTGTTTATGCATGCATAAAAAAATTAAAGCATATAAATATTTTATAATGAATACAGCATAAATACAGATATTTTTAAAGTACAATTTAATCCAATTGATCCATTGGAAAGTTACGCTGTCAACTTCGTGATTATATGTACACATTCCTGCAGATTTGTTTCATCACTGTTTTTCGTGTATGCGTTGGTGGGTGGTGACGGTAACACTGCAGAGGGATTTTTTGCTGCTATATTTTTTAATAGAAAAATATCTGGCTGCAGATTTTTATACAGCAGATCATTTGGCTGCAGATTTTTATGCAGCAGACCATTTGGCGGCAGATTTTTATGCAGCAGACCATTTTACTGCAGATTTTTAAACAGCAGTCTATTTCACAGCAGATTTTTATGCAGCAGACCATTTGGCTGCAGATTTTTATGCAGCAGACCATTTCGCTGCAGATTTTCATGCAGCAGACCATCTCGCTCCACATATTTTATACAACTGACAGAATTTCATACAGAATATTATTTTGCTGCAATTTTTATTATCACAGAACATTTTACTGCAGAATTTTTTTTTTTTATATAGCGGACTATTTTGATGCAAATTTATTTTAATAGCAGATTTTTATTTTTATTATTTATTTATTTATTTATTTTTTTTTTGCAAATCTGATTAAGCAGGCTTTTTAAGCTGCATGTTCATTTTTTTCTTTTGTGTGTGTGTGTATGGGGGGGGAGGATTTCCCGACTTTTCTGCTGGTGTTTGTTTTTTGTAATATTTTTTTCTTATTTGCCGGCTATTTTTATGGTTTTTTTTTTTTTTTTTTTTTTTTTGCTGCAAGCATTTTTAGTTTACAATTGATATTAATATAATAAAGAAATTAAGGTAATAATAATGCATAAACAACTACAGAATTGCTCGTTTAATAACATTCCTTTAAAATTACATATTGTACTCAGTAATATACACTGCTCAACATCTTAAAATTATATAATTATTTTTTTGGAATTATAAAATATAATTTTTTGAATAATAACTTTAAATTGATAATTCATCCTATCAAATTATAAACAGTTTTGGCAACGTACGTATAATTCTGGACATTTTTGTTGTAATATTTTGTGTATTTTATGCATGCATAAATAAAGCAATTTTTTTTGGTGGGGGGGCGGAGGTAAATGAACATTGCAAAAATATAAAGATATTTTTAAAAAATATTTAAACTGAAGATTGAAAGATTACGCAGTCAACTGCATTATTACATATGTACATTTCTACAGAATATTTTTTTCTAATATTGTTTGTTTTTTCAGTTTTTTGTGGGGTGGGGGGGGGGGGGGTTGGCTGATAAGGGTAACAATGCAGAAGGGTTTTTTGCTGCTATATTTTTTATTAGAAAAATATTTTTCTGTAGATTTTTTGCAGCAGAACCTTTTATTGGAGTTTTTTTATGCAACGGACTGTGTACTTGCAGATATTTTTACAGCAGACTATGTAGCTGCATATATTTATGGTTAAGATTATTCAGCTGCAGATTTTTTATACAGCAGACCATATACCTGCAGATTCTTTTATGCAGCAGACTATGTACCTGCAGATTCTTTTATGCAGCAGACCATGTACCTGCAGTTTTTTTATGCACCAGACTATTCTGCTGCAGTTTTTTTTTATGCAGCAGAGTATTCAGCTGCAGATTTTTTTAATGCAGCAGACTATTCAGCTGCAGATTTTTTTAATGCAGCAGACTATTCAGCTGCAGATTTTTTTAATGCAGCAGACTATTCAGCTGCAGATTTTTTTAATGCAGCAGACTATTCAGCTGCAGATTTTTTTAATGCAGCAGACTATTCAGCTGCAGATTTTTTTAATGCAGCAGACTATTCAGCTGCAGATTTTTTTAATGCAGCAGACTATTCAGCTGCAGATTTTTTTAATGCAGCAGACTATTCAGCTGCGGATTTTTTTAATGCAGCAGACTATTCATCTGCAGATTTTTTTAATGCAGCAGACTATTCAGCTGCAGATTTCTTTAATGCAGCAGACTATTCAGCTGCAGATTTTTTGGGGAAAAGGGGGTATCTGCAGATTCTTCTGCAGGTATTTTCTTATGGGAGCCTGTTTTTTTGCAGGCTACTTTTGCTGCTTCACTCTTTTATGGTGTTATTTTTTCAGCAAGTTTTTCTAGTTTACATTTGATCTAAATATAATAATGATGTTAAGTTAACAATAAAGTATAAACAATAATAGAAGTGCTCATTTAATACCAATTGTTTAAAATTTTATAATATTTAATATATTTATACAATCATAAAAAATTTAAGTTATCATTTTTAGCCATACATATTGAATAATGTTAGATATTGTAAAGCAATATATTGCATGTGTATATTATTGAGTACATCCTTAAATTATATTGTTAATTTTTTAGTACTCTAAAATATTATTTTTTGTATGGTAACGTTAAATTGACAATTCAGCATAGGAAACTATAAACAGAATTAGTAATCAATGTACGTATGATTCTGCACATTTTTCTTGTATTATTGTGTGTTTATGCATGCATAAAAAAATTAAAGCATATAAATATTTTATAATGAATACAGCATAAATACAGATATTTTTAAAGTACAATTTATTCCAATTGATCCATTGGAAAATTACACAGTCAACTTCGTGATTATATGTACACATTCCTGCAGATTTGTTTCATCACTGTTTTTCGTGTATGCGTTGGTGGGTGATGACGGTAACACTGCAGAGGGATTTTTTGCTGCTATATTTTTTAATAGAAAAATATCTGGCTGCAGATTTTTATACAGCAGATCATTTGGCTGCTGATTTTTATGCAGCAAGCCATTTGGCTGCAGATTTTTATGCAGCAGAGCATTTTACTGCAGATTTTTAAACAGCAGTCTATTTCACAGCAGATTTTTATGCAGCAGACCATTTGGCGGCAGATTTTCATGCAGAAGACCATCTCGCTCCACATATTTTATACAGCTGACAGAATTTCATACAGAATATTATTTTGCTGCAATTTTTATTATCACAGAACATTTTACTGCAGAATTTTTTTTTATAGCGGACTATTTTAATGCAAATTTATTTTAAAAGCATATTTTTTTTTTTTTTTTTTTTTTTTTTTTTTTGCAAATTTGATTAAGCAGGCTTTTTAACCTGCATGTTCTTTTTTCTTTTTTTTTCGTGTGTGTGTGTGGGAGGGGATTTCCTGACTTTTCTGCGGGTGTTTGTTTTTTTGTAACATTTTTTTCTTATTTGCTGGCTACTTTTATGGTTTTTTTTTTTTTTTTTTTTTTTTTTTTTTTTGCTGCAAGCATTTTTAGTTTACAATTGATATTAATATAATAAAGAAATTAAGGTAATAATAATGCATAAACAACTACAGAATTGCTCGTTTAATAACATTCGTTTAAAATTACATATTGTACTCAAAAATATACACTGCTCAACATCTTAAAATTATATAATTATTTTTTTGGAATTATAAAATATAATTTTTTGAATAATAACTTTAAAATGATAATTCATCCTATCAAATTATAAACAGTTTTGGCAGCGTACGTATAACTCTGGACATTTTTGTTGTAATATTTTGTGTATTTTATGCATGCATAAATAAAGCAATTTTTTTGGGGGGGGCGGAGGTAAATGAACATTGCGAATATATAAAGATATTTTAAAAAAATATTTAAACTGAAGATTGAAAGATTACGCAGTCAACTGCGTGATTACATATGTACATTTCTACAGAATATTTTTTTCTAATATTGTTTGTTTTTTCAGTTTTTTTTTGTGGGGGTGGGGGGGGTGGCTGATAAGGGTAACAATGCAGAAGGGTTTTTTGCTGCTATATTTTTTATTAGAAAAATATTTTTCTGTAGATTTTTTGCAGCAGAACCTTTTATTGGAGTTTTTTTATGCAACGGACTGTGTACTTGCAGATATTTTTACAGCAGACTATGTAGCTGCATATATTTATGGTTAAGATTATTCAGCTGCAGATTTTTTATACAGCAGACCATATACCTGCAGATTCTTTTATGCAGCAGACTATGTACCTGCAGATTCTTTTATGCAGCAGACCATGTACCTGCAGTTTTTTTATGCACCAGACTATTCTGCTGCAGTTTTTTTTTATGCAGCAGAGTATTCAGCTGCAGATTTTTTTAATGCAGCAGACTATTCAGCTGCAGATTTTTTTAATGCAGCAGACTATTCAGCTGCAGATTTTTTTTAATGCAGCAGACTATTCAGCTGCAGATTTTTTTAATGCAGCAGACTATTCAGCTGCAGATTTTTTTAATGCAGCAGACTATTCAGCTGCAGATTTTTTTAATGCAGCAGACTATTCAGCTGCAGATTTTTTTAATGCAGCAGACTATTCAGCTGCAGATTTTTTAATGCAGCAGACTATTCAGCTGCAGATTTTTTGGGGAAAAGGGGGTATTTGCAGATTCTTCTGCAAGTATTTTCTTATGGGAGCCTGTTTTTTTGCAGGCTACTTTTGCTGCTTCACTCTTTTATGGTGTTATTTTTTCAGCAAGTTTTTCTAGTTTACATTTGATCTAAATATAATAATGATATTAAGTTAACAATAAAGTATAAACAATAATAGAAGTGCTCATTTAATACCAATTGTTTAAAATTTTATAATATTTAATATATTTATACAATCATAAAAAATTTAAGTTATCATTTTTAGCCATACATATTGAATAATGTTAGATATTGTAGAGCAATATATTGCATGTGTATATTATTGAGTACATCCTTAAATTATATTGTTAATTTTTTAGTACTCTAAAATATTATTTTTTGTATGGTAACGTTAAATTGACAATTCAGCATAGGAAACTATAAACAGAATTAGTAATCAATGTACAGAGGTGTGAAAATTATTAGAATAATTGTGATTTTTTGAGTTTTTCTTGATTAATATTGCATATACTTGTAATTTTTCAAGAAAGGTATTTTGTTTTGTTGGTCTAGTCAATTTTGAACTCCTCTAAATTACTTTTGGGGATAAAAACTTTTTCAATGTTGCCATTTTTTAAAAAGAAAGGTATTTTATCCAAAGTAATTTAATTGTTTCCATTGCATAAAGAGTTAGTTTGATTAGCAAAAAATTGTAAAATTTAATTGAAATTTTGTCTGCTTGCTGTGTTAGTATCTTTTTCCCTTTCTTGAGTTAGTATTACTATTAGTTTATTTTTAAAACAAATCTTTTCGCCATTTTGATTAGCTTATGCTAATTGACAGCTTTTTCTCCTTTGTCAAAGGATTATTCCATGATTAAGGGTAAAGCAAGTGATATTTCTGTTAGAAGACTAGCTGTGATAAAGTGTCTCATTCAAGAAATAACGATACAGTGCACGAAATCGCTAAAAAAGCAGAAATTTTGCAAGCGTCTATGTCTACAATATAAAGATTTTTGAGTTCCAAATGTGAATATGAAACTTTTAGAATAAGGATATGTGGAAGGATAGGTAAATTTACTGCAAAAATAGATGAGAAATTAATTAAAATTGTTAAGGCTAACAGAAGAGCAACTAGACATAAACTAAAAATCTTTTTGAAAGAGTATGGAATAAATGTATGTGATTCTTTTAATCGTTGAAAGCTTAGCTCAGCTGGAGTCAGTGCTCGTCATCTTCGAAAAAGGTTAAAATCACATTTTCTAATGCAAAGAAGAGATTTGCTTGGGCAAAAGTTGTGCAATAACAATTCAGAAATTACTGAAGCAAGTTGAGAAATATTAATTTTCCCTTAATTAATCAATTAAACTTAAGTTGTTCATTTCTTTTCTTGAAATCATGTTTTTCGCATACTGGCTAAAGATGAAAAACTGTTTTTAAATTTCTTTGTAAATTTCTTTATAAGAATATTTCTCAACAAATTACATATTTTAAGGTATTGTTTATCTTTTAGGTATGTTTTTCTGATGAATCAATGTTTGCCATATCAGAAAAAAGCACTCAGTATCTCAGGAGAAGTACCAGTGAAGAATTTTTCCGAAATTGCATAGTACAAACAGTTAAACATCCTATTAAATTAATGGTTTAGATCGTGATGCTTTCTTAGGGTACTGGACTTTTATATGTTATAGAAGGCAGTATGAAGCAGTAACAGTATGAGAAAGTGCTTCAACAAAGTCTAATTCCACAATAAAAAGACTGGTTTCTAAATGGAGACTTCATATTCATTCATAATGGAGCTCCGTGCCATAAAGCTTCATCTTTTCAAACAGACCAAATTTTTCGATGAAAAAAATATAAAAAACTTTCCATGGCCTAGAAATAGCCCAGATATGAATCCCATAGAGAATCTTTCGGACAATGTAATTAAAAATTTAAAGAATTGCAGCATCACAAACAAAAATGATCTGATAAAAAGACTCATCCGAATTTGGCACTATGACAGTAAAATGCAAATTAATAGCTAAAAATTCGTACAAAGTATGTCAAAACGTACCAAATCTTCAATAAAAGTGTAGAATGCACACTAAATAATAAATATATGAATATTTAAAAAATAATGTGTCATAATTTTATTATAACAAGATTTTATTAAAAAATTCGCGATTATTCTAATAATTTTCACACCTCTGTACGTATGATTCTGGACATTTTTCTTGTATTATTGTGTGTTTATGCATGCATAAAAAATTAAAGCATATAAATATTTTATAATGAATACAGCATAAATACAGATATTTTTAAAGTACAATTTATTCCAATTGATCCATTGGAAAATTACACAGTCAACTTCGTGATTATATGTACACATTCCTGCAGATTTGTTTCATCACTGTTTTTCGTGTATGCGTGGGTGGGTGATGACGGTAACACTGCAGAGGGATTTTTTGCTGCTATATTTTTTAATAGAAAAATATCTGGCTGCAGATTTTTATACAGCAGATCATTTGGCTGCAGATTTTTATGCAACAGACCATTTGGCGGCAGATTTTTATGCAGCAGAGCATTTTACTGCAGATTTTTAAACAGCAGTCTATTTCACAGCAGATTTTTATGCAGCAGACCATTTGGCGGCAGATTTTTATGCAGCAGAGCATTTTACTGCAGATTTTTAAACAGCAGTCTATTTCACAGCAGATTTTTATGCAGCAGACCATTTGGCTGCAGATTTTTATGCAGCAGACCATTTGGCGGCAGATTTTTATGCAGCAGAGCATTTTACTGCAGATTTTTAAACAGCAGTCTATTTCACAGCAGATTTTTATGCAGCAGACCATTTGGCTGCAAATTTTTATGCAGCAGACCATTTCGCTGCAGATTTATGTGCAGCAGACCATTTGGCTGCAAATTTTCATGCAGCAGACCATCTCGCTCCACATATTTTATACAGTTGACAGAATTTCATACAGAATATTATTTTGATGCAATTTTTGTTATCACAGAACATTTTACTGCAGAATTTTTTTTTAAATAGCGGACTATTTTGATGCAAATTTATTTTAATAGCAGATTTATTTTTTTTTTTTTTTGCAAATCTGATCTGCATGTTCTTTTTTCTTTTGTGTGTGTGTGTGTGGGGGGGGGGGATTTCCATACTTTTCTGTGGGTGTTTGTTTTTTGTAACATTTTTTTCTTATTTGCTGGCTACCTTTTTTTTTTTTTTTTTTTTTTTTTTGCTGCAAGCATTTTTAGTTTACAATTGATATTAATATAATAAAAAAATTAAGGTAATAATAATGCATAAACAACTACTGAATTGCTCGTTTAATAACATTTTCAAATTGCATATTGTACTCAATAATATACACTGCTCAACATCTTAAAATTATATAATTATTTTTTTGGAATTATAAAATATAATTTTTTTAATAATAACTTTAAATTGATAATTCATCCTATCAAATTATAAACAGTTTTGGCAGCGTACGTATAATTCTGGACTTTTTTGTTGTATTATTTTGCGTATTTTATGCATGCATAAATAAAGCAATTTTTTTTGGGGGGGGGGCGGAGGTAAATGAACACTGCATATATACAGATATTCTAAAAAAAATATTTAAACTGAAGATTGAAAGATTACGCAGTCAACTGCGTGATTACAAATGTACATTTCTACAGAATTTTTCTTCTATTATTGTTTGTTTTTTCAGTTTTTTTGTGGGGGGGGGGGGGGTGGCTGATAAGGGTAGCAGTGCAGAAGGGTTTTTTGCTGCTATATTTTTTATTAGAAAAATATTTTTCTGTAGATTTTTTGCAGCAGACCCTTTTATTGCATTTTTTTTATGCAGCGGACTATGTACTTGCAGATATTTATACAGCAGACTATGTAGCTGCATATATTTATGGTTAAGATTATTCAGCTGCAGATATGTATGCAGCAGCCAATGTACCTGCAGATATTTATGCAGCAGACAATGTACCTGCAGATATGTATGCAGCAGACAATGTACCTGCAGATATGTATGCAGCAGCCAATGTACCTGCAGATATGTATGCAGCAGCCAATGTACCTGCAGATATGTATGCAGCAGACAATGTACCTGCAGATATGTATGCAGCAGACAATGTACCTGCAGATATGTATGCAGCAGACAATGTACCTGCAGATATGTATGCAGCAGACAATGTACCTGCAGATATGTATGCAGCAGACAATGTACCTGCAGATATGTATGCAGCAGACAATGTACCTGCAGATATGTATGCAGCAGACAATGTACCTGCAGATATGTATGCAGCAGACAATGTACCTGCAGATATGTATGCAGCAGACAATGTACCTGCAGATATGTATGCAGCAGACAAAGTACCTGCAGATATGTATGCAGCAGACAATGTACCTGCAGAAGGCGATTCAGCTGCAGATATTTTTGCAGCAGGCGATTCAGCTGCAGATATTTTTGCAGCAGACTATCCAGCTGCAAATTTTTTATACAGCAGTTTATTCAGCTGCAGATATTTTGTACAGAATATTTAACTGTATAAAATGACGGTGTTTTGATTTTTATACAGCAGGATATTTTGCTGTAGACTTTTCTTGTAGCGGTATTTTGCTGCAAATCTCTTTTATAGTAGAATTTTTTCTGCAATCTAAGCAGGCCTTTTTAGCTGCAGGTGTTTTTGAGTAGGTGAGTTAACGAGGGGGATATTTGTAGATTTTTCTGCTGGTTTTTTTGTAACAGATTTTTTCTTTCAGCAGCCTTTTTCATTTTTTTCAGTTTACTTTTAGGATTATACTCTTTCATGTTATTTTTTTGCTGAAAGCTTTTTTTTTGTTTTATATATAAAGTTAATAATGAAATTAACAATAAAACTATACTATACCAGTGCTCATTCAATACCAATTGTTAATTTTATAACTTTTATATTATATAATACATTTATACAGGCATAAAAAATTATAAATAATTAATTAAAATATTATAAAAAGTCTTTGTAAGTGTATTTAAAAAATACTGGCAGGTTAAAACTGATTATACAAATATTTTTTAAACAAATCTGTACACTATTATGCGAAAAATATTTTTTTTATACTTTTTGCTTAAAATGAATTTAGAAGTATTTTCTCAAGAAATGCCTTAAGGATTCTACTGTTATATAAAAAAAGGCATTTTAGTTAATTCATTTTTCTTTAATTAAGAGTTGTATTCTTTGAGTAATAATGTTCGATGTTTAGAAGTTTAAAATTTTGCATTAACAAAAATTGCAAAAGTGAAAATGCATTTAAAATTTTAAAAGTGTTGCCATTCGCAAAAGGGTAGCACAGCGTATGCGTTACGCACAGATACATTTGGCCTTTATAATACAAATATTGTCTTTTGTAATGTGAGCCAAACATTAAGGATAATCAATGTAGCATTAAAAGGATGTTTCAGCAATTATATTATTGATCGACACGTTTAAACAAAAAATACATTAAAATCAAAAGTTATGACTTAATTTAGACTTTCTTCAATTATTATTTAATACAGGGTAATAAAATAAAAGAGCCGAAAAAGAAATGTTGCGTAGTGATTAATTGAATTTTTTCTTCAAGGAGTTCAGGGACAAATTTTAAAATTATTTATTTATTTATTTATTTATTTTTGCGATGATTAATCATTATTTGGAAACAAAATCACATGATAAAACTTCTCATATATTTCTTTAAAGTTTAAAAGTTATTAAAAAAAGCGAGATAAAAATTATTATAACTCAAAATATTTGTAGAATTTTAAAATTTTTTCATTTAAATAAGCAGAAGTATCTATATTTTAAATTTGATTTAGCATTTTTTTAAATATTAAATTAAAAAAAATTAAAAAAGCAACTTATTTTTAAGAAATATTTTCAAACTAGCGGCCTTCGCCCGCTACGCTGGTCGGTTTATCTAAAGAAATCTTGAAGAAGTAGTTAGATAAGGTTGAGACATACATTAAAAAAAAAAAAAAAAGCAAGTCGATCATTCAAAAAACGTTGGGAAATATCAAATATTTACTGTAATTTTTTAAGAAAAAGTTTCGAAAAAAAAAATTAAATCGAAAAAAAAATTACACTGACATATTAATGCAAGGAAATTTTCCCAGAGAGAAAATTCGCCTTGAATACAATATTTCAAATTCTTTTAATTGCTTATAGGCGTTAATGCCAACATAGTGAAAAAAAATTCCATGCTGGGAATCGAACCCGGGCCATCAGTATGGCGCACTGACGTTCTACCGACTAAACCACATGGAACGACAGCCAGCTTGAAACTTTCTCATACTTAAGTAGACTGGCGAAAACATAACGATAGCGCGTTTTAAAATCGCACAGTGACATCTATTGGATTTTATATGTACTAAAAAACGTTATGTACTAAAAAACGTGAGCAGCGCACCTAATAGTTTCTTTTGTTTCTTTTTGTTACTTTTTTGTCTGTTGTCCGATTTTGATGAAACAAAGCCTATACACTGCCCGGGAGTGTGCATTCTTCATTAGTGAAAACCGCATAAAAATCCATTCAGTAGTTACGAAGATAACCTCGAACAAACAGACAGACAGACAGACAGACAGACAGACAGACAAAAAATTCAAAAAATTTTTTTTTGTGTTTCATTGGTTTTCTTTTATCGCCCTGACTCCATTTTTGTCAATTATCTTCAATGTACAGACACACCGGGTCCTACTGTTTTATTATATGTATAGATTTGTAGAATCAAAATTTAAAGTAAAACAATAACGAAAATACATGCTAGAAGTATAAAGCACATTAAGAACAATGTTAATGTTTTAAACGCACAAGATTAAAAAATTAAATCTTTAATGGTTTTTGAGTTATAACAATTTAAATGCGATAAATGGTGAAAAAAACCATCCTGAAAAAAAAAAAAAAAAACATTTTCAGAAGTAGTCATTTCCATGTGAAACATTACTTGGAAGCTACACTTTGAAAACAAATCAAAACGAAAAAACGATAGATAGATAAAAATCTCAATTGAGATAGAAACATAATTTAAACATCACTATAAACATGGGAAAAAAATAATGCAATTGTAAAACCATTTCTTTAACTATTTAAAAATTATATAATCAATAGAATCGGGAAAAAGTTGAACAGTATTGCATTTTTTGGTAACAGAACAAAACTATAGGCAGTGGATAAATTAATGGGAACACTTAATAAAAAATAGGGGAAACTTAACAGCCGAGTGTTATTCTACCTTGGTCTCAACCAGGATTTTTTTCCCAAGTATAATAATCAGATATAAACCATAACTATCAAATTAAACTTGTTGATTATGAAAACAGTTCATATGCAATAATTTTTTCCACACTATCTCAGTATCTGTGTACGTGACATTCTTTAATTCAAATTTTTGCTATGTTTAAAACATGATATTAAGAATCAAATTGGAGAAATGTTTTACGCCAGTATCTTTTAATTCCATGATTGGATACCAGCAAATGAGTACAACTAATATTCCGAATATATTCAACAAAATGCAACTGTTGAAGAGTTATAGGCCGAGGTTGGCGAACTTATGGCACGCGTGCCGAACCTGGCACTTAAGACAATTTCTTTGGCACACGGAAAAACTTAGACTATATTCAGTTTATACAGATCTTCGATCCATTTTTTTTTAAGTAAAAAGTATAGCTTTGTGTAACAAATATATAATTTACTTTAAAATGATCTGTTTACTTTTGAAACAATTAAGGTATAAATTTCAGCTTGAAGAATCTTGAAGCATTTTTTTCTTGTCAAACCATTCAACATATAGCTATTTCACAAACAATTTTGTTCATCAAATTTCAAAAAGGTTTTAATTTTGAAAGTTAAATTTTTAGAAGATATATTTCATATTAATATATATCTAACTCATACGCTATGTATTTCAGATTGGGTTTATTTTATTTGAGTTTAAGGTTTGTTATTTTGGGTTTTATTATATTTATAGGTTTTAATTTTAAAAATTGAATTTTAAGCGTTAGTGTAAATAATTACGAATTTTTGAAAACTGATTCTACATAGAAAACTGAAAATGACCTGGAAGTATACAAACACAAGAGTTTCTTTTATTCGGAAGTATACAATAAAAGAAATACTTAATAGATTATTAATACGGAATTTCGTGATACATTGTTGAATAAGTAGCGCATAATAAATACGTTAGGATTAGGACACATTTAAGTAAAAATTCCATAAAAATTGTTGGATTTTATCTACTTTAAACTTCTCCTGGCACATTAGAATGTTGGCTCGTAAGAATTTTAAATTTTTGGCACCCATGCTCAAAAAAGGTTCGCCATCTCTGTTATAGGCCAATGTATTTCTGCCATTTATTGATTTTTCTAGGTCGCTACTTATGCAGGAGAGACTGTGTGGTAGAAAGGATAGCTTACGGTAAAGCTATGTAATATGATGTTTCCACTTTGAGGGGGCTGAAGCTATATTTCCTCTAGTAAGAAACAGAAGAGTGAATACATTTTTACAATCCCATATAACTAATTGGACTGCTCCGCCTTGGAGTATGCTTTAAAGAAAACAGGAATTAACTCCTCGCCCATTTTCCATGACATTCTTCGATATGCATTTCGAAAAGCTTTATTAAAAGATACGGATCCCGTATTTCGATCCGTTAAACAGGCATGCTTTTAACTTAACCAATGAAGTTCAAAATGAACACACTTTATCATAGGTGCCAACCTGTCATTAATCTTCCGCAATACGTACGTTAATTCAACCCTGGTTTAATGAATTTCATACCAGAATTTTTCAAATAAATGAAATTAAGTATGTTTTACTTAAAAACCTGAAATTATATAAATGAAGATTCATTAAATAAATTTTATGGTTCAAAATGAGGTTAACGTAGATCAAATTAATTCAGGTATTACGGAAAATTAATTGAAAGTCGGCAGCTATGCTTCATGAATAATTAATTTTCCCAAATTTGTAGTGTCTTAATTAGAGCGCTGATGCAATTTCATTGTCTTAAGTACACATGTTATTCTTCAGTTTGTTGTGATCTTTCAACGGTGCTAGATTGTAGGTTGAACCAAGGATAACAGTAGAAAATTGCGAAAACTACCTAAAAGGTAGAAAAGAGAGAATCAATAGGAAGTCTTTATGCATGCATTTTACATATAAGGGGCAGTCCACGATGCAGAGGATTCTGGTTCAGTTGCATGATCTCATGTCTTCACTTTGCAAGAAGAAAAATCTTACAACAGCGTGACTACATGAATGGTATAATCGAGGAAGTCACTATGAAGATTTTATAGGAGAAATATTCTTGTGAAAACAATAACTGATATCTTTCTCTTTAAACTGGTTGGATATTTACAGCAGTGTGAATTGGGCCGTGTATCCTTTTGGCATATCACTCAATCACCAAGAAATATCATTTAGATTATAAAAGCTTTCTCTCTTTGTATAAGAAGGCAGGACTGTCGCCTCAATAACACATCGTAAAGCAGCACAACTGTGGAGTTGTATCGGAAAATCCATAAGAATAACGACAAAATCGAAGTAGTCAAAATGAAGTTCTTATGCGGTGATGTGTCAATCGAGAAGATTGCCAAGTACAGTGGTGTCCAAAAGTTAAGCATAATTGATAATTAAGTAAGTAATGAAAGAAATATAAATCGAAATGTGGTGAAACTCCAGGTGTGTAAACAAAATAGTACGCGTCATACATTTTCGCGAAGAGTTTTCCCCGAAATCCAACAGGGGACCGTCAACAAATTGAAAAAGAACGAAGATCTTTTGGATAACCCTGTCAAAACTAATGTAACAAAAGCGTTCAAACTGCACATTATGATTAAGTGGCTTATTGTAATGTACTGTGTTTATTTTTATAAGGATGTGTTTATTTTGATAGCATGTATACTCGTAGAGAAATTAAGGTTTTTATAAATTTTTTGAGAGTTCTTGGTATAAAATAATGTTCTTTTCTGAAAATATGACAAACATCATTGTACACAATACCCTGTCATCAGAATTTAAATAATAAAAATTGTTTGACAAATGAGCAAGTTTACTAAATAATTTTTTACTGCGCATGCGTGAACGCTATTAAAATTTCATATAAACTTTATGTAGAGGACTATAATTAAAACTCAGCTATTTAGAAATATAGTGATAGGGTTCGAAATGAAACAAAATTTAGACAGTATCAGTTAACCTGAAATTTTAAGTTGCGAAAATTGGAGGGGGGGGGGGGGTCAGCAGTGTGTGAGACCATTAACAAGAGTTAAGGGTTAACTGTTAAAATAATATTTCCGTACTAAGCCTTATGCTTCAAATGAAACAAAATTTCGCCAGTATGATACTTAACCTGAAAACTGCAAGTTGTGAAAACTGAAAAAAAGCAGCAGCCCGTGAGATTACTCTTATCAATTTAACTTTAGTTAGTGGGATATAAAATATTACATAACTAGTGTTAACCGTGAACAGTCGAAAGATGAATAAAACGCATGATAAACTTATAGGATGGTGTTTTTGTGCTAAACATTTTGTACAGGACTGTTAAAATTTAGATTCATCTATTTAAAGGTGATGGTACTAAAGTGTAATAAAATTAAAAATAAACAAAATTTTGGTAGTGTGTAGTTAAACTGAAAATTACAAATTAAACTATAAAAATTGAAAAAAAGCAGTGGTCTGTGAGACCGGTTACATCAGTTACGATCGTATTCACCGACTACTTCGACCCCGAGTTATACCGAAACCCTCGATCGGACGTTCACACGGTATTCACCTTCAATCCTGATTGGACGTTTCTTTGACACTGTCCAATCAAATGTTATCGAATTTCATTTGAGTGTTCGACCAAGGTTGAAGTAGATGATGAATACGAGCATTAAAGGATAAGGATTAACTCTTAAAATAATATACCTGTTCTAAATATTATGTACCGGACTATTTTCATTGAAAGTCAGATATTCAATAGTCTGGTGATAGGAATGGAACTCTCAACCAGAAGGGGAGAGTAGGGTGGAATGGTAACAATAGGGTTTTTTTTTTTTTCCGTTACGTACCATTCAAAACATTTCATCCATCACATCAATAGCCAAATCTTCTGTTCAGAAAAGTTGCTGATAAAAGTAAACTGAGATTTGTATAAAGAAAAAAGATTATTTTACGAATCAAAAGTAAAATTTTCTCCACATACTTTTAATGCTTGTTGTATAAACCTTGTGCAGTTATAGTAGTTTCCCTATCTAGAAAACCTTGTACTATGTATTATCCATATTTTAAAAGGAACACTGTATATATAAGTAGTTTAACATAAAAGAAGGAAATGGGGAGGTATCGGACAATTCCCCCCCCCCCTTTTTTTTAATAAGAAATATAAATTACTAATATTATGGAAATATTATAATAAAAAGAATTAAATTTGAAAAGATAACAAAGATTGAACAGAAAATACTTTAAAACTTAAGCCAGTCATAAAATAAGTAAGAAAAACCACTCGTTAAGAATAGATACTTACGGCGCAACACTAGACACTGAAAAATACCCGGATGATAATGTAAAGTCTATGGGAGCGTTCTTTTCAAATATTTCGGTCAAATTTTACTATTTTTACATGATTTTTTTGCACAAGATATAGCTGAGGACATCCACAACCGGCTTAGTTTTTACTTTTTCAATTTTGGTTTCAGATTTAAAAAAAATATATATATATTTCAAAATCGGTTTAAACCAATTCTGAAACAGAAACTATCGTAATATAAAAAATATATATAAGCAAAAACGAAAAAGTAAAAACTAGGCTGGTTGTGCAATGTCCTCAGCTATCCTATGCAAAATATATAAAAATATTAAAATTTGAGTGAGATATTTGAAAAGAACGCTCCCATAGACTTTACATTATCATCCGGGTATTTTTCAGTGTCTTTTGTGGGGCCTTAACGCACTTTAAACACTTTTCAATACTTCCTGAACTCTCCATAAAAAATTCGTTATTTAGAGAAAAAAGGTGTTACTGTCCATGGCCAAATATGCATTCCAATACTTTTAGATAGACCTGTATTTGATCTGTCGGTTGATATATATACTTATATAATCGGGAAATTTAAATTGGGAAGAAAATGATTAGCAGATTGAAATTTCTCTTTCAGGAATTTATTCTAATAGATGGAAATATATTTGAATGTTTTTGCTCAGCCCTGTATTTTATCTAGTATCTTTTTTTAATGCCAGCATTTTGCTAAAATTTAGTTCAAACATAAACACTCTTTAAACTACTGACATCATATTTCCAGAAATTATCATCCATACTAATCCAATTCTTTGCCTGTCCATGTATTTCATTTTATCTATATTGTACAAAAATTTATTAGTAAACTGAAAACAATTCAACGTAAAAATGCATAACTTATTTAAAAACCACATTTAAGTAAATTACGCTCATATTCAGTAATCTTTACAAGCTCTTTTATGTAACCCTGTATATAAACTATAGCATTTATACATAACAAATAATACACATACATTTATTGAAACTTAGAAGCGCATATCATAATTAAATATTCATTTCATCCATCCATCAGCCATCATCGATAATATAGTACTTTGCAGTTGTTTGGAATCTATTATATGCCCCTGTAAATGTCATGCAATTCAAAATTGAAGCTTAATAAGCTATATTAAGCCTCAGCGGCGTATATCAATTTTATTATGCATGAAATATTTAAAATATATCGCAAACAATTCCCCCTTTATTATTTTGTAACGGAATTTTTTTTGTGTGGCCCTGTAAATGGGATTATAACGATTATTTTCACTGCATATTTTACAGAATATATATGTTAGTTCACTTCGCAAATGCGTATAAATTTGAATACGTTTGACAGGGTGTAACATCTTTAAAATTCATTTAAACAATTCTGCTAGGGTAAATGTTATCGATATCCAAAAATTTCATTGGCAATTCGAGTATATTTACGAAAGTTAGAGCGCGGACAGATAGACAAACAGAAAGCATACACTTTTCAACTTTGTTAAAAAATGTTAAAAAGATTTCAAGAATCAAAAGGAAATTTGCTTGATATTCTTTACTGTACATTAAGGCTTATGTGTAGCTAATAGTTTCCAGTTATGAAGATAGTGGAATTTGTTGCGAGACATTCAAATTTTTGGTATTATCATTACCACTGAAGATCAAAATATTTTGATGTAGGAAAGCAATTGGTCGAACATTCGAGTAAATGGATTTTCTTTTTCTCAAATATTATGCGAGGAAAGGAATAAAAGAAATAGGAATAACTCAAGCTGTAGAAAAAATTTTAGTTTTATTGTACAATTCATAAAAAAGATAACTGGAGATTTCAATTGAGATAAGTTATGTTGAAAAAACAGATCTTATGTTAAAAATGCCAGCTCCACAAATGATGGATCAGACAATCTAGTTACTATTTGCATTTCAAAACAGATATATCAACTCACAATCATTCTTAGAACGCATAAAGTAAACGGATACTTTGTTAAAATTCATAACTCTTATTTTGGCCTATTTGGAGAGAATCACCCATAAAAAAGAGTTTTGTCCTGTATAAAGGAGAAAAAAAGTACTTTATCAGTTAAAGGTATTCATTTAAAATTGACGGAGCTAAGAATTTTCTTCCATTTCTATCCAAGGGGCGAAAATATGCTAATTCATTTATGAGTGACCTTCAGTTCTATTTGAATAACGATGCAATTATTCAAAAGCCCCCCCCCCCCCCAATTTATATTTGCCCAGGGCCCCAATTAGTCACAATCGGATCCCGACTTGACTCCATCCTAAAGTACAATCCTTCCCATATTTTTTGCTAACAAGTTTCGGGTTATGGAAACAACCTCTTCCATTTGGCACTATTAAAATTTGACCCTTTTGCTGCATCCAACACTTTTATAGAAAACGATTACTTCACCGTATTATGCAACATTCTCATGGGTAAAAATAAATATATTCTACAAAAGCAGGGGAGTGCAGCAAAAGGGTCAAATTTTTTACAGTGTGTCTTTCCACTCTAGCAAATCACAAGGCAGCGGGCAGAATGTAGACGTGATCTTTTCATTTTAAAATTTGTTTCATGACCCTCAACATCACACTGCTTTAACACTGGAACAGCAGTGACGGGTCATTTTGACCCGTAGCAAATGAATAGATGTCTATTCCACCCAAAAAACCATTTAAAAAGTTTTAAATAAATATAGTCTGTACAAAAATAACAAATATATTAAATAGTTTTAAATAAAAATTCTGATGCGAAATATTTTCCTAAAACTTGAGTAAAAATCCCCGCGATTCTACTGTTAATCTTGTATTTACAATTATGCTGAAAATTACACGTTAATCTGTGAAAACTGAAAAAAAAAAAAAAAAAAAAAAAAAAAAAAAAATCAACGGTCTGCAAGACCGCTAGAAGCAGCTCAAGGTTCATTACATAGGGCTGTGTATATTCGACGTCAAATGCTTCAGTTACAGGAAACACTATCTAAAATTTCTAGAGAAATTATAATATAGGGCAGAGCGGGAAAGAACGGGACAGTAGGTTATCTCTTTATGTATCATTCTAAACATTTCACCAATCGCATACACTACCTGGCCATTGATTATCGTTCACTTGCGATTTTAAACATTTTGTTAAATATTTAAAAAAATACATGAGGAATTATTTATACACTGAAACTCAGTGTATAAATATAATAGTACGGGTCATAACATTTCCGTGAAAATTTTTTCCCAAAACTCCATAGGGGACCGTCAACAAATTAAAAAAGAATGAATATCTTTTGAATAACCCTGTCAAAACTAAGGTAGCAAAAGCGCTCAAACTGTGGATTATGATTAATTTATGATATGGCTTACTGTAATAAACTGTGTTAATTTATATGTCGTAGAAAAATTAAGGTTTTTATAAAAAACAGTCCCAAATTTTCCAAAGTTTTTTGCTTATAATTTGTAGAGTTCTTAATATAAAGTAGCATTCGTTTCTGAAAATATGACAAATAATATTGCACACAATATCCTATAATGAGAATTAAAAAATAAAAATTTTATGAAAAATGAATAGGTTTACTAAATTTTTTACTGCGCATGCGTCAACGATATCAAAATTCCATTTGTATATTATGTTAGCTAAATGCAACTTTTGTAAAAGTCTCAAAACCGTAGCTTTAAAATTCTGAAAATAATCAATAGAATAAGTTGAAAATCCGTTGTTCCCAAAATGAAGCAAAACCCTTGTTTTTGCTTCATTCCTTCAGGGGTCGTATCCATATATTCATTAATTAGTGTCAACATAGAATGCACAATCTGGGACATGCTACTACATTTGGATAAAACCCTTCATTTTTTTGTCCTTTTTTTCATCAATAGATATTATATTCCAGCTTTTTTCATATTAATTTTTCAACAATATTTAATCAAATAGTTGCATTTCCCAATAGAAATAAAAATTTAATTTTTAAAAAATAGAAATACGTCAAAACACCTAAAAGCCCAACAATGGACACCCTACGTTCCAGTAATGGACCACCATACAAAAAATAAGTTTTTCCAATTGTATTTAGCTCCAGAACTTAATAAAAGCATACTACTAGAAATATTAAAATTTAAGTTCGAAATGGTTCGAAATTTTAAGTTCCTTTGCATGCGTCAATTCTTTCATGCAGTCCTGTATAAAAATTTATCTAGAGCATGTAATAGTCAAACAGAGTTAAATTCAGGAATGCACCCATAACTCATAGTCTGCTCTGTGTCTGTAACTCAATTCTTTTCTCTGCCCCTGTAAATCTACATTAAAACAAGTTGGAAATTGCACGTGAACGTAGCAAATGAGTGCGTTCGTACGATAACAAAGTTTTAAAAATATTCAGATCTTGCTGTTATAGTATAGCGTACTCCGGATACAGTATAGTAGTCGAAATCTTTATGTTTCTGTAAATATGCAGGAAGTAATTTTAATTACACCTCTGCAACTTATATCTTATTCATAAAATGTAAAATAGTTTAATATAATTAAAAGACGTCCCAAACAATGTTTCCCCGTATAGCATTATGTAGTGGAATACTTTTGTGTGACCCTGTAATTTAATAATAAAAATTCTTTGCATCACAGATTGTACAGAATGCATATTTTGTATACATTTCATAGATTCATGCCAATTCTATTATGTTCGAATGAGTGTAACATCATTAAAATGCATTTGAAACTTTTTCCCCATTGACCGTAATGTAATGGAATACTTTTGATTGTCCTTGTAAATGATCTATGCATCCGACTTTCATAACATTTGAAATGACTCGACAAAATTACGTAATAATTATATTTTTAAATTTGAAACGATTAAAATGCATTTGAAATTATTTTTCCCCATTGACCGTAATGTAACGGAATCCTTTTGGGCGTGTTCAGCAATGTCACCGGTAAGTAACCGGTAAGATTGGTTAGTTACCAATGCGTTCAGTGCTGTAACCGGTAAGCAACCAACGTCGTTCAGCACAAGTGACCGATGTGACCGGTAAGTGACCGAACTAACCGGAGAAAAATCTTTGTTAGTTGGGTCACATGATCGGTTACATGTTATTTAGTTAAAAAAAATGGCAACTTCAAATCAACAAGCAGTAGATTCGGTTTCGAATCTACCGAAAAATTAATTAATTCGAAGTTATTTTAATAAAAATTTTAATTTTACTTAAGAAAGGTGTTATAATAAAAATAAAATTCATTGACATGTTTCGGAACCTTCAAATAAGTTCCCAGTCAATACAAATGACACGCGACAACGAGATATAAATAACAAAAAACAGGCGCTCTATTGCAAAAAATTAAATTAAAATATAGACCATGATCTAAAATATAAATAAAATGTTTATATAAAAGGTGAATGTTTTAAAATCTGATGATTTAAAAAATCTTTTGGATTTAATTAACTTTTTATCATAATTCGAAGTTAGTTAATTCGAAATAGTTTGTAAATAAAACAATAATTACAGCAATGGAATATAGATGGCGCTACATGACATAACTAACCAGTGCGTCCAGAGAATCAGTCAATTGGTTAGCTACAGGTTACTTGCCATTCCGGAAAGTTACCGGTTACATTGATCTCTTTGGTAATTTCGTTGAACACGCCCTTTGATTGTCCCTGTATACTCCGGAATTTATTATTAAGATAAATAGTTTAGAAAGAACCTTTTTTCGATTTCTAATTTTTTGTTTGTACATGATTATACATTTAAAAGATTTTTGACAAACTTAAATGGCCGCCATTTTGAAACAAGATGGCGGATAAATTTGGCCCGTGAACTCGGTCAAGACAGTGGTATGTTCCATGTATACACGGAGTTATATCGAAATGAGTTTATAAATATGCGTATTATCCCGTGACAAATTTCAGACCGTTCCAAAATGTCAATCACTCTGGAAATTAAAAGTGCTAAAACTCAGCCATTTTTCAAGATAAAAATTTAAAAAAAATTCTGGAATTTTTGTATCAAGGTCAAAACACAAAAGAAAAATCTTTTTCAATTTTTTACATTTTTACACCTAATTTTAAAACTTAAAGAAAATAATATTCCGACATTTTGAAACAAGACGGCGGTTGGAACTGGCCAACAAACTCGGTCCAGGCAACGGTATGTACTATCTACGCACCAAGTTTAATCTAAATTGATATATAAATACGCGTGTTATCAAGTTACGAAAATCAGATCATTTCAAAATGTGAGCAACACTAGAAATTAAAAGTTCTACAACTCAGCTATTTTTTAAGATACAGACGAAACAAAAAACGGTTTGGAATCTTTTTATCAAGGTCAAATCCATAAAAGAAAAATCTTTTTCGATTTCTCACTTGTTTGTACCCAATTTTAAATTTTAAATCTTTTAAAAAAATTTAAATGGCTACCATTTTGAAACAAGATGGCGGATGGAACTGGCTAACAAACTCTGTCCTGGCTTCATTATGTACAAAGCACACACCAAGTTACATCCAAATCGATTCATAAATACGCGTGTTATCACGTGACAAAAATCAGATCATTTCAAAATGTCAGTCATGAGAAAAATTCAAAGTCAAATTCAATTCAACTCAATCATTTTTTAAGATATAGACAAAGTAGAAAGTGTTCTGGAATCGGTGTTTTAAGATCTAACACATAAAATAAAAATATTTTTTAACTTTTTTTTCACAATTAATTTTAAATTAAAAATTTTTTAAACATTTTTAAATCGCCGCCATTTTGAAACAAGATGGCGGATGATGCTGGCCAAGAAACTCGGTCAAGATATTTGTATGTACTACGTATATATCAAATTTCATTCAAATCGGTTCAAAAATACGTTAGTTATCGCATGACAGAAATCAGATATTATATATATGTTACAGGGTGTTTCCAAAATTATTTAAAATAAAAGAGGGGTGATAATACACACCAAGACAAGCAATATTAAATAGGAGACCAAGGGTCCCAAACGTTTTCCAAGGGAGATAGCGGCCATTAAAGTTTAGGGACCAAAATTTCAAATAAACATAAAAATTTGCGGTTTTCACTAAAATTCTTCTTTAGGTCGGCATTTTCTTGAAATTTTTGCAAAATTTTCGCTCTTTGCAAAAATGCATGTTTCTCATTGGTCAATTATCATTTCGCTAAACAGAGAAAAATCTATTTGTATTCCGATCATCATAGGGTTATTGCCTATGAAGAAAACAAGAAGCCAATTTGTGGTGCAAAATGAATGTGACAAAAGAGAAAAAATGCAAAAGCTTAAAAGAAATTTCAGTGAGAGAAAAGCGAGTCACTCGGTAAATTGGGGAATGATGTCTTACTGGTTTCCCGCGAGGCTAACGAGAAAGACCAAGGTGCATTCCACGTATCATTTTTACAGACCGCTGGAGTCACGTGATGCTTGAATACATCAATGGGGTACACGACATTTCGGTCCCGCCATTTCGGTCCCGCCGTTTCGGTCCCGCCGTTTCAGTCCCGAGACATTTCGGTCCCCGGCCATTTCGGTCCCGAGACATTTCGGTCCCCGGCCATTTCGGTCCCGAGACATTTCGGTCCCGAGACATTTCGGTCCCGAAACATTTCGGTCCCTGGCCATTTCGGTCCCTAGTCATTTCGGTCCCTTGCTATTTCTTTACCGGCCACCTTATAACTTGATTTCTGATTGATGAAGGCCTACTAAACGCTGTAAGCTCAACATTGTTGGGGCTTTTTTTGATATTTTTATTCTCCTGCCCCCCTTCCCCCCTCCCTCAAATTTTATACAAAGCTGAATATAATAGTCCAATAAGTTTAATCTATTGTAACTCGTGATAATAAAATCACAGCGAGTTGAAAATTTGATTAAATAATGTTACATAATTTTACACTGTCTTTATTATTATTATTTAACAGAATAAGTTTTATCATATTCTTTGTATTAGGTATTTTATCTATACAAAAACTAAAACACATATTTGATTGATTGTTTTAGCACACACTTTCTTAGAATCTTTAAATTAGGGATTTCGTAACTAGGCGTGCTACGAAAATTTTTTGTTTAAAAAATAAAAATGCTCCAACGACCTTTTTTTTATGCAATAATTATTGGTTGCAATTTTTTTTTTTTTTTTTTTTACAGTTTTCTCACTTTATGAGGACAATTTTTGTGAATAAATTTTATTGAAAGTGGGCCTATTTCTTTGTAATAAAATGATTATTTTTTAATTTTATATAATAATGTAACTATTATTTTAAATAATTTTATTTTCAATTTTTAACTGACAAAACTAAGCTTTTTTTAATTTATCGTTTATTTATTTATTTGCATTACCTTTTCGCTCCCACTTTCACAGAAAAAAATTGACAATTCTTATTTTAATTTTATTATTAATTGAATTAATAGTTTTAAATTTCAGTAACTTTAAATATAAAATAAATAAACAGGTAAACGATAAGTTTCAGTTTATAACTACTACAAAACATAATGATAAATTGAATATAAAACAGATTATTTATTGAGTTTATTTAAAGTAAAATTCGAAATGAGTGTTAATAATTTTATCAATTTAATTAAATAAAGATTCATTAAATTAAAAATAGATATATTTAATAAAATATTAATTTGATTTTAATTTTAAAATCACTAACTGTTTTGAGATTTAATTTATAGCAATTATTCATCACCATAAGTTTTTATTCAAAAATTATTATTTATTTCAAAAAAAAAAAAAAAAAAAAAAAAAAAAAAAAATACTTATTATATATATATATATATATATTTTTTTTTTTTTTTTTTTAAATCAGTTAGTAACGTAACGTAATAATTAATTAAACATAATAATGCAACACTGTAACAATGCGTAAAAATATTTCTTAACAGTGTTAGGTAACATTATTATCCAGATGCAGATTTAAATTTTCTGAAACAAAGTTATAGTTTACAGTTCGCAAAAAGCAATCATATATTAATTAATTATTTTTAAAGAGATCTAAGATTTCTAAAGCTAAACTAAGATTTCTAAATCTTTTAAACAGATAAAGATTTCTAAAACTATTTGCAGATTTTTTTTTTTTCATTATTAAACACATATTGTACAAATTATATGCAACTGAAAATGTGTAGGCCATGGACATTTGCTTAAGCAAATTAAATTCGACTTATGTGTGTTTTTAAATTACGAGATCTTCATGATTGAGGAACTTCCATATAAATCCACAGAACAATCCTCCCCTCACTCCTGAAAACAATTACTTCTGTCATATGAAATTTGAGTGGCGTTTGGATCCCCTGCAATATGTTTGAGTTTGGATCCGAGTTATACGTGTAAGCGGTTTTTGGGTACTTGTTACTTCTAATTAATCGCATTACACTAAAACTTTATGTGGCTTTCAGTTTAAAAACCAGTGTTGAATTTAGACAGTTTTCTCCGGGAGGGACTTCTGTGGCTCCGGGGGGGATTCCATAGAGTCCTGGGGGAGGGGGATTCACTTTTTTTACCACTGAAAACACAAAATCTCAAAATTTCCGGAGGGGGGTTGATAGCTCCGGGGGGAATGACCCGCCCCTGAATTCAACACTCCAAAACGTTCCCTATAAAATTATGTCAGATATTTCCCGTGCACAAAATTTCAGCTTGCTGGAGAAGGGGCCGAAATGTCTGAGGACCGAAACGTCCAGGGACCGAAATGTCTCGGGACCGAAATGGCCATGGACCGAAATGTCTCGGGACCGAAATGGCCAGGGACCAAAATGTCTTGGGACCGAAACGTCTCGGGACCGAAATGTCTCGGGACCGAAACGGCGGGACCGAAATGGCGGGACCGAAATGGCGGGACCGAAACGTCCTGCTTCCCATCAATGCGGGTGCAAGCAGGGCTACACTAGATACCGGGCTTGCTCATTCCTTATCACGACGTCACAAAAGGTGGCTGACCGCTAACTGTGATTGGTAAAAACAAGACTAAAAGTGACGCACCCATCGTTTTGTACCAATCGCTGGACGTCATTCAGCCACCTTTTGTGACGTCATGAAAGGAATGAACTGTTCCTCCCCGGCATCTAGTGTTGCCTTGGTGCAAGAATACAGCAGTACGTCATTCTAGCGATCTGTGAAAAAAAAAAAAAAATACTTGAGATGCACCGCGGTAGCCTGTCTTTTTCGTTAGCCTCGGGTTTCTCGCTCTAAGTTCGGGTTAAAATGGCTCTGAACGATTTCGAGAAAAGTTAAGGGTCATTTATTTACAACTAGCAGTTACCCGTGACTTCGTTCACATAACATTTAAAGAAGAAATAATTGGGTCATTCTCATGAAAAGGTGCTTTTTACAGTCACATAACAATAAATTCCAGAAAATGTATCAAATTTCAGTTTTTTTTTAAATATATGTATATTTAAGTTTTAAATAAGCCATCACAATTATTTCGGACAAAATAATTTTAATAATTGACTTTGATTTTTCAATGAATATAAGTCAAATGTCTCCTCCGTGGACGTCCCAACATCTGAAACACAAAATAATTTTCATTGATTTTCAACAAATTTAAATTAAAAATTTTTTTTTTTTTTTAGTATTAACTAGTTTAAAGTCTACAGTTAAGTTTTAACTTAATATTTTAAAAATATCTTTTTATTTTTACTAAAGAATTAGTTAGTACACATTGTCCCAAGCCAAATGAGTCTCCCTCCATGGACACAGAAAATGACTTTAAAAAAATGCAATAGATGGCAGCATATGTCAAACCATCATGAGACAAGTTTGGAAGAAAGGTAGCCATTTTGATCTTTAGGAATAACTTGTCATTCTGTTGTGAATTTGCTGAATTTTTTCTAGTTTCTTGGCTACATTTAGAGTTTAGCAAAGTTCTCAGTATATACTCCGTGGTCATCACAAATAAGGTAAGGAAAGTTCTTTTATAACTATAATACAAACTTTAGATAGATTTATTATATTTATTTAGAATATATGTACCATTTTGGTAACCACAAAACCAAAGTATTTAAAAATTCAAAACTTAATTTTTGTCTCCTCCGTGGAATTCCCCTCCGTGGACTTGGCATGGCCACGGAGAGGATTTCATTGTCCACGGAGTAGACAGTATCTTAAAAACTAGGGTATTTTTGACCAATTAATGTAATACGGATAAAAATTAATATAAGTAAATACTTTTTAATGAAATTTAATGATTTTTGTACTTTTATTTGTATATATATATATTTAAAACAACTGCATTATTATTATAAGAAGGTAAACAATTTAAATAACAATATAGACTATTTATAATATTATAGTTTCGATAATATGTAAAAAATATTTTTATAACTAAATACACTTATTTATTTACTTTTAGGAAAAATGGGAAAATCGAAAATTAAAAAGTCAAAAGCAGTCAGATGCTCAAATTTAGAAGAGAAGAGAGCAGAAAAAACTTAGTATGAGACGTGCTAGACTGAAATTAAAAGAAAACCCTTTACTGTTAGAAGAAGCTAAGAAAAAGGAGAGAGAGCGATATCATAAAAGAAAAAATGCTGGGAAAATTAGAAGTGGTAAAGATATGACTGAACGCGAGAAGAGAATGATAAGAAAAGTCTGGAAAGAAAAAGCAAGGAAATATCGCAAAGAAAGAAAACTTGTGGAAGAAACTGAACTGCATATGAGAGCAAATACTCCTCCAAGTTCACCATCTGAACAGAATAATGCTGGAGTTGTCCAAGAAAATAATAATAGTGGAATTATGAAAGGAAAGAAGGTTGTTAGAAGAAACCAATACAAATTAAAAAAGAAAAAAAAGAATTAGAAGAGAGAAATAAAAAACTGAATACTAGACTTGAAAAGCATAGAAAACGATTAAGTAGATCAAAGAAAAATGATGAAAGTAACAATGAATCACCAAGAAGAAAAGTTAGAAGAGAACTGAACAGTAAAGACAGAAATAGTAAATCTAAAGTGCTTAGAAAATTGCTGTTTGCTGAAGCTATTAGCAGACAAATACATAATAACTTTAAAAGGCAAAATTCACGTAAAGTGAAAAAGACAATGTTACAAGTTTTGACTGGTAAAATTGTAAAGAAGTATCGCTTATTCAATCAGCTAAAAAAAAATACTTCAAGTAAAATGCTTAGTAAATGTCAAGATAAAACTTTTCAGATTGTGTCAAACAGGAATAATAAATTTGAAAGAACCAGGTTAAATGTAATGAAATTCCTAGAAAGTGACAAAGCAAGCCGTTTGTGCTCAGGAAAAAAAGAAACAATAACAAGAAAGAAATTGAAAAAACAAAAACGTTATTTGAATGACACTATGTATAATTTGCATAAAATGTTTAAAAAAGAATATCCTCAGTATCAAAAAATTAGTTTTCCAACTTTTTGCCGTCTTCGACCTTTTTGGGTTCTTTATCCAAAAGCTTCCGATAGAGAAACATGCTTATGCAAAGTGCATGAAAACATGCTACTTTTAATTAAGAAGATGCATAATTGCAATATAATTAGTGAAAAATGTACATCAGAAGTTCTTAAAGCAATGGTGCTGTGATTCCAAAAGTGAACTTTGCTTGAATCGAGAATGTGATCAATGCAAATTGAATAAAATTAAAATAAAAGATTTTCAAGATGAGCCTGTACTTTTTCAGAAATGGATCAGTAAAAAAGTTCCTGTGGCGATTAAAGGTGAAATAAAAATGTGCCCCAAAACTATGAAAGTGGATGTTGAGAGTACTAAAAAGGAAATAGTAAAATTATTTTTTTCTGATATTGATAAGTTTTTGAAACATGTATCAAACATTGTACACCAATACGAAGAGGTTTCGAATATAAAGAAAAATTTGAAAAGAAATGAAATAATGATGCACATCGATTTTTCAGAAAATTATATGTGCAAATTTAATAGAGAAATCCAATCTGACCACTTTGGTGGTTCAAAGCCACAGGTAACTATACATACCTGTGTTATGTATTGTCAAAAAGATATTAAAGAAAATCCTGTCTCTTATGCAACAATCAGTGCATGTAATAGACATGATGCAGCAGCAATAGTTGCACATTTGCTTTCACTCAAAGAAGACATAAAGTCGCTTATACCTAATTTGAGAAAGATCCATTTTCTTAGTGATGGGCCAAGTGCTCAATATAAAAACAAAACCATGTTCCAGTTGATAGGTGGTTATTTATCCTCTCAGTTTAACGTGGAAGAAATCCATTGGCACTACAGTGAGAGTTCACATGGAAAAGGTGCACCAGATGGAGTAGGAGCAGTAATTAAAAGAACGGCTGACAATTTAGTAGCTCAGCAAATTGATATTCCAAATTGTGAGACTCTAGTTTCAGTACTTCAACAACACTGCAAAAGCATAACAGTTAAAAAAATTGAAGAAATTTCTGTAAATAACATGGAAAAGAACATTCCTAAATATATTTCACCATTTCCTGGAACAATGAAAATTCATGAGGTTGTGTTCAAAAGAGGTGAGACAAATATTGAAGCAAGATCTCTTACATGTCTCAGTTGCAAAAGTGATAAGTGTGCACATTACCATTTGGGAATGATTCAACTTGAAAAAATGCGAAAGGATAAACTCTCCTATTATGATGTGTATTCAGATTCTGAGAGTGAAGAAGAAATTGAAAACCTAAGAAAGCCTAAAAGAAGTGATTATGTTGTAGTGCAATTTATAGGGGAAAAAAGCATCAAACACTACATTGGCTTGATTATGTCAGAAAACAACTCTGAAGAGTGCACTATCAAATTCATGCGAAAATCATCCGGAAAAAATAAATTTATATTTCCATCTGTTGAAGATATTGCTACTGTCAAAATTACTGATGTTGTCCACATTCTAAAACAACCTATGTTGGATGCTAGAAATCATTATATTTTTGAAATCAAAGACATTCAGCGTTTTAAAAATTTAGGCTAATGACTTACAGTTTTGTTGTTTTACCATGTGTATTTTCTTTTGTTTAATTAATAATTAAATGACTGGTATTGTTCAAATCTAATGTTATGTGATTACTTTCCCGCAAAATGTTTTCCTTTATTTGAATCATAAAGTTTAATTAACTAAAATATAGTAAGTGTCATTATTTAAAAAGTGTTATTTGTTTAAAATTGAATGTTTTGTTGCATCCATTTTTAATAGGTATTCTTATTATTTAATTATAAGAAATAAATGTATACCAATACCAACTGTGGCCAGTAATTACTCATTTATGCTTTCATTCAAAATTTTAAAACAAATGTCCCCTCCATTGACTATCATGTCTCCTCCGTGGACATATAAAATTTTAAAAAGGTTAAAAACTAGAGAAAAACAAAATAGAAAACTTGACTACTTATATGAGGGTATTATTAAGCATAAATGAAAACATCCATGCAATTGAGGAAACATTTTACACACTTTTGTAAAATAACTTTTTTTTTTCTATTTGTACCTTTTTCATGAGAATGACCCAATTGATCAATCAAGCAAAAAATTTCGATGATGAAAAGAATATGTAATTAACTTTTTATCGCGAATTTATGGTAAAAGAACTTTTGATAATCCCTATTTGCTAATTTGTTTGCTGGTCAAAATTTTCTTTTCAGCGATTAATACTAATAGATAGAAACATTCTTGAATTCTTTTGTTCAGCCCTGTAGTTTTCCAAGTGCCTTTAATACACGAAAGTATCTTTCTAAAATTTATTTCAAACATAAAATATTTCTTATTACTACCTAAATTACATTTTCAGAAATTATCATCCGAAGACAACCTTGTATCCAGTTCTTTGCGGGACCCTGTTTATCATTTTATATATATACTACAAACATTTCTTAGTTTACTAAATGCAGTTCAAAATAAAAATGCATATTTTATTTAAAAACCGCCTTTAAGTAAATTACGCTCATATTCAGTAACCTTTCCGAGATCTTTGTGTAACCCTGTATATCTAAATTTAACTATTTATACTATTACTATTTATACTCTCCATTTAATATGCATACATTTAGCGAAACTTAAAAGCACATATCATAATTCAAAATGCATTTCATCCATGCAACAGTCATTATCCATGATATACAGTACATCGGATAGAATATATAATATTTGAAATCTTTTGTGTGTCCCTATAAATGCTATGCACTTCGTATTATGCATGAAATAACTTACATTAAGCCTCAGCAACATATATAATTTGATTATACATGAAATCGTTTACCATAATTAAAATATGCCGGGAACTGTTCCTCCCTTTATTCCTATGCGATGGAATTCTTCTGTCTGACCCTGTAAATGAATAGTAAGTGCCCTTTTCACTACATAATTTACAAAATGCATATTTTAGTGCACTTTGTAAATGCATATAAATTTGAATATGTTCTACAGGCTGTAACATCGTTAAATTTAATTAAAACGATTTTTTCCCCATAATGCCGTAATATAAGGAAATTTTTTGACTATCCCTGTAAATAAACTAATCATGGTAGAAACTTTATTTTCAATAGGTATTCGTTCTAGGTAAACGTTAAGAACGTCCAAAAATTTCATGGAAATCGGAGTATATTTACGAAAGTTAGAAAACGACCAGACAGACAGACAAACCGAAAGCATAATAACTTTTCAACTTTGTTCGAAAGTGTTAAAAAAGCGAGCCAAAAATATATTAATCAGTGATTTTTTCCACCTTTTCCCCACAAAAAATTTCTTCCATTGATAATTATGAGTTTTGAATAAAAATATTCATTTGTATGTAACTTATAACTTATTAATTAGTATAAGTAAAAAATATTTCTGATTCATTTTAAATATGACGTCATTATTTATCTCGCTCCATTAGCTACTGATATTCATACCCCTTGTATTTTTAACGACTGCTATAAAGTACCTGTTTTATTTCAACTATGACGTCACATTTTCATGAGTGAACCATTTTATTAAAAATATAATTCTTTTTCATTCTTTTTACTTTTAATTTATGTCACCATATTTTACCATAGATATAGGAATAACTAGAAAAAGCATTCAATGTTATTCTCCCAATACCTTTTGATTCTGCTGCGACTCGGTGGCAACATCCATTAGAGTGGCAAAAAAGCAAGTGGAACTTGCGATTCTACCATAGTAATGCATAGCACCATGCGTTATTAAGTAATTCAAAAAATTGGATTCTGTTTTTCGTTCTTGTTATATCTTAAAATGGAAATGGACAAAAATGAACTATTAGCAATTTATGGCTGGGAAAGAAATGTTTTAAGTTTAGTGAGTAAGGAAAATTTGACACAATAATTTATTGTCATTGCAAAGAAACATGGGCAGAAAGGAAGGAGAAAAAACATTTTAAACGTCTGGAAATTTTGAAATACTGTGTGAAGAACAAAACAGAAGCCATTGAATATAAAGCGGAAGGTTAAAAGTTACAAACTGTGGAAGAATTTTCCTTTAAACATTATTATAAACTTTCTGGAAAAAGAAAAAATCATATAAAAGTGTACATCCATTTTTAAAAATTCTATTTTGCTTAGAGAAAAAAAAAATAAAAACAAGTTGGGAATTGCACGTAAAGCATAGCAAATGAGGTTCGATCGTACGATAACGAAGTTTTAAAAATATTCAGATCTTGCTGTTATAGTAAACAGTACTTCGGATACAGTACAATGGTCGAAATCTTTTTTGTGTTCCTGTAAATATACAGAAAGTAACTTTTATTACACTTCAGCAACGTATATCATATTCATGAAATGTGAAATAGTTTAATATAATTAAAACACACCCCAAACAATTATGTATTTTAAATTTCAAATGATTAAAATGCATTTGAAACTTTTTTTTTTCCATTGATCGTAATGTAACGTAATACTTTTGATTGTCCCTGTAATTGATCTATGCATCCGATTTTCATAAAATTTGAAAAGATGCGACAAAATTAAGTAATAATTATATATTTAAAATTTCAAACGATTCGGTTGGGCAGTTTTTGAGATGTTATATGCGCACGGACGGACAGACTGTACGACAACTGTAGATGTAGATGCTACGTATTTACATAATTACGAACGCACCAAAAAAAGATTCCAATTACTGATTTTGATGCGTATACTGTTTTGTTTAACTTCTAGGTGAAAAGGTACTTAAAGATAGTCGTTGAAAAATTCCATTATTCTTATTTATTTTATTCATAAAAATAAGTTTCGCGATAATAATAATAATAATAATAATAATTAAAAAAAAGAAAAAAAAACGAATTGGTGATTAAAAAACAGATATAAACTTTGAAATTTTCACGAACGCTTAAAATATGTATATGTATATAGAAATAAATGCATTTTAAAATGCACATTTTCATACATTGACCACTGGATCGCCGGCCATTTGCCACTCTAGTGGAGAAGAATCGTTCGTGCGCGGAGAATCAACTTTTCTCCCCGTGTGCGTAATCTAGTTATTCCTATATCTACACTATATTGCCATTGATTATGGGACACTTGTGATTTTAGACATTTTACTAAATATCTAGAAAAATACATGAGGAATCATCTCGAAACTCTTAGTGTATAAACATAATAGTATAAGTCATACATCTCCGTGAAGATTTTTTCCCGAAACTCCAAGGGGGACCGTCAACAAATTAAAAAAGAATGAGTATCTTTTGAATAATCCTGTCAAAACTAATGTAGCAAAAGCGCTCAAACTCTAGATTGTGATTAAATGCCTTATTGTCATAAGCCTTGTTCATTTTTATGCAAATAGCATGCATACTCGCAGAGTAATTAAGGTTTTTATAAAAATGATCCCAAATTTTTCCAAGTTTTTTCGTTATAATTTTCAGAGTTCTTAATATAAAATAATATTTTTTTCAGAAAATATGACAAACAACATTGCACACAGTACCCTGTAATCAGAATTAAAAAATAATGAAAACTGTATAAAAAAGGAGTTGGTTTACTAAATAATTTTTTACTGCGCATGCGTCAACGATATCAAAATTTCATTTGCATATTATGCTAGCTAAATGTATAGAGCAACTTTTGTGAAAGTCACAAAATCATAACTTGAAAATTCTGACAATAATCGTCAATTGAATAAGTCGAAAATCCGTTATTCTCAAAATGAAGCAAAAACAAGAGGGGTTGTATCCATACATTCATTGATTAGTGTCAATATAGAATACACAATATGGGATGTACTACTGCATTTGGATAAAATCCCTCATTTGTTTGCTTCATTTTGGAAACAACGGATTTTGTCCTTTTTCTATAGACGATTACTTTCAGAATTTTCAAGCTGTGATTTTGAGACTTTTAGAAAAGTTGCTCTATACATTTAGCTAACATAATATGCTAATGATATTTTGATATCTTTGACGCATGCGCAGTAAAAAATTATTTAGTAAACCCACTCATTTTTCATACAATTTTATTATTTTTTAATTCTGATTACAGTGTACTGTGTGCAATGTTGTTTGTCATATTTTCTGAAAAAAATATTATTTTATATTAAGAACTCTGAAAATTATAATGTAAAAACTTGGAAAAATTTGGGACCATTTTTATAAAAACCTTAATTACTCTGCGAGTATGCATGCTATTTGCATAAAAATGAACACAGTGTATTACAACAAGGCATTCAATCATAATCTAGAGTTTGAGTGCTTTTGCTACATTAGTTTTGACAGGGTTATTCAAAAAATATTCATTCTTTTTTAATTTGTTGACGGTCCCCTATGGCGTTTCGGTAAAAAATCTTCACGGAGTTGTATGACGTATACTATTATATTTATACACTAAGAGTTTCGAGATGATTCCTCATGTATTTTTCTAGATATTTAGTAAAATGTCTAAAATTGCAAGTGTCCCATAATCAATGGCAATATAGTGTATGTATTTTACACAAAAATTCCCATTAACTAAACAAATATCCTTGTTAAATGTATTATAAAAAATACACCTTTTATTTTTATTTCAAACATGACGTCATATTTATTTTCTTTTAAATTATTTTATTATAGTTCTTTGCGTGGAAGTTTTTTATTAAAAATTCATTGCCGCTGAAAAATTATTATTCCAATTTTTTATTTTCTTGGCAACAGGCAAGGAAAATGGTTAAATTTTATCTGAAAAATGCCTATTGATTTTGTATGAAAAATAATTCAATTTTGAATTATTAAGGAAAATATTTGAATAAAATAAATAAAAATTACCCTATTATTTAATCCGGACTTCTAACTTTACGTCTGCAAAATTTCAAAGCAATCGATTCAGTAGTTACGGCGTGAAAGCGGAACAAACAAACAAACTCACTTTCCGATTTATAATATTAGTAAGGATAACAAACATGGCGGCAGCTGGACTTTCGATAGCGAAATTGATTGTTCCTCCGGTGAGAACATTATGATATTTTCTCAATTATCACTCTTCTTACATAGGAAAGTGTTCCAAAAGTCAATTTTTATCTGTTTAGGGGAGGAAATAGCACAAAATAATTTTACAACACGAGAGAAATACAACCGAGGAGTTCACGCAAAAAGTATGTGCAATGAAGTCATTAAGACTGAAATTCACAACCTCCTACGCGTGCAAGCGATTAGCGGCGTAGATATTCCTAATTAACAGTCACATTTAAGCTGTCAAATAATAAACAAATCAGATTTCCCAGCCCCGTGATCACTTTATCCAACACAATTTCATAGGTAATGTGGGTTACCCGATGTCTGGATTATTTCCGGGTCTGAAAGCTATGGGGAAGGCAGAAAAAGTCACGTGGTGTCAGTCTCTGAATGCTTCGGGTTCCCCCAGGTGTAAACCTGCGTACACTGTAAAAAATATGACCCTTTTGCTGCATCGTCACTCCACCGCTTTTGTAGAAAACGACTACTTCAGGCTATCATGGAGCATTTTCATGGGTCAAAAGAGAGATATTCTATAAAAGCGGGGGAGTGACGATGCAGAAAAGGGTAACAGCAGAGAAATACAGTCAGGATCTTCTCAAAGAGTGTGCAGAGGAGCCAGTGGCAGTTGAACCCGCAGCCTATCTACCAAGACTCGTACAAAGCATCATTTCCATGTTCGTCAAAGTTGGCTTCCATGGTATAAACAAAATCTTTAGTGTGGATGTCCTGAAACTTGCGTAAATACGGGTTAGGTTCCCTTAGAAAGACCCCCACGGAGGGCACTCCCCCTGGTCCTATATCCCTAGCGTAGATAATCGGACGACAAAAATCAACCAAGTGTGGATGTCCTCCGTCTGAATGGCACTACTATCATATAGAGGCACGTTACCACTTATTGCGCCAATCTCTTAAATTCGCACCTTTGTCTGAGTAAGTATTTCTACGATGTGTAATATGGTTTGTAATACACTGAACAAATTAAAACATTAATACCTCATTCTGTGTAGATTAAGATGTATATTGCGACATGGCGTTATTAAAATTTATTAGTTACTGAAATTTTGAAAAAAAAAATTGCAAAGAATTTTTAGAACATCGTATTATTACAAAGTTAATATTTATTATCTTGGGCATGTTCAGCGCAACATACCAGTCACTTACCGAAGTGAACCATCTTAATGGACCATTAACATTTCTGACATCGTTGAACGTCACGATGGATTCCAGCTAATCAGCTTCTCGGTTTACCCCACAACCGTTCACCAAAAGCCAATCAAGTACCGCAATGCTTGTGGGAAACATTGCGAACTCCGCCCAATGCTTGTGGTCAATTATCGATTGCAGGAGAGTATGAAATAAAAATCAATGCGATTTTTGAAGACAACTACAGCTCAACAGGATAGTTTTCGGTAGATGCCACAATTGGCGTATACTGTTAAAAATATCTTGAAAAATTACCTCTGTTTTTAAAGACCATCTATTTTCTGACCAATAAAAATTCGCCATAGGCGGTTATGTAGCGTTCTTATAGGTCATAAAATAGTCTTTAAAAACAAAAATAATATTTCAAGCTATTTTCAACAGTGTAGACTAATTGTGGCACCAATGAAAACTGTACTGTTGATTTATAGTTGGTGTCACAGTATGTCGAGCACACAAATCGGATGTATGTTGTTCAAATAAATAAATAAATAAATGCTGTCACAATTAACGTTGATTTTCATTTCATACTTGCCTACAATCGTTCGACAACATTGGTCATTTCGGTAAGTTGAGCTGAATACGCTCCTTGTTTCACTCGTTAAACTAACCTCAGGCCGAGTTTAAGATACACTAAAAAATTTTCCTCTTTTGCTGCATCGTCACTCCACCGCTTTTATAGAAAACGATTACTTCACCCATGGAGATTTCTCATGAATCAAAAGAGAGATTCTACAAAAGCGGAGGAATGACGATGCAGCAAAAGGGTCAATTTTTTTTACAGTGTAGATTTTTCGCTGTTGAGCAAAACGCGATTGAACTATCAGAAGCCGGCATTTTCGCAAACTGCGAAAAATTATCAAAAATGAAAGCTTCATGTTTATGAATTCCGTTTCTCTAAACAACGAAAACTACTAAAACTACTAGAACAACGAAAAATCTAGTGCTGCAACGTCACTCCACCGCTTTTGGAGAATTTTTCGATACTGGCCAATGAGAATGTTCCATATTACAGTACACTGTTAAAAATTTGACCCTTTTGCTGCATGGTCACTTCACCGCTTTTATAAAAAACAATTATTTCAATCTATTATGGAGAATTCTCATGGGTCAAAAGAGAGATATTCTATAAAAGCGTGGGAGTGACGCTGCAACAAAAGGGTCAAATTTTTTACAGTGTAAGGTAATCTTTTTCTATAAAAGGGGTGGAGTGACGATGCAGCAAATGGTTCAAAATTTTAAGAATATAGGAGCAGTTTCAAATGACATCATTATATGTATCCTCATTGACAGTTAAAAATTTAAAACTTTTACTCCATCGTCACTGCTACTGCTTTTATAGAATATCTCTATTTCAACCAATGACAGTGTTCCATAAGAATCTAGGAAAAAAAGTGACCGGAAAAAAAGTTATCGGAAAAAAAGTGACCTAAATTACAAAAGCGGAAAAAAAGTGACACGGAAAAAAAGTGACAAGGAAAAAAAGTGACACGGAAAAAAAGGGACACGGAAAAAAAGTGACAAGGATTGATTTTGGGGAATTACTATTGATTTTGGGGATTCATTGGTTAAGTATGAAAGGGGGATCGGGAGGGGGGGCTCATAATTTAGGTAAATGGGTTTTTCATGCTGAATTAACTGTTTTGGTTCAATTTTTGGATATATGTTTATACTGAAAAGACTCTTGCCTGATTAGTTTTGGGAAGGGACGATTACCCCCCCCCCATCCGTCCTCAGTTAGATGAATGGGTTTTTATGCAGAATTATCCAACGTGTGTCAAATTTGAATACAGGGCCTGACTAAGGCAGGGGCATGCGGGGCAATTGCCCCGGGCCCCCGGTTTGAGGGGGGCCCCCAAGGAGAGAAAAGTTTATTGTTAAAAGAGGGCCAAATGATATAAAATAGCAAAATATTACAAAAATTCTTTTTTTTCAATTTTAAGGGGTCTTTTTTCTCCTACCTCCTTTGCTTCTCTGCCCCACGTTCCCTTAAAGTAATAGTTACATCATAAGAAAATTAATAGTTAAAATTATTTATCATCTGTTATTATGTATAAAGATGTGAAATATAAATACTGAAATCAGTACTTGGTACAAAATTTATGCATACATACAATAGGTTTGAATTTTAATTTTAGTCACTTGAGTATAATTCACAAACATTTTTAAGATAGAAGGGGGCCACTCTAATAATGTTTGCCCCAGGGCCTCCCACTGTCTAAGTCGGGCCCTGTGAATATAGGTTCTTTTCGATAAGGCTTATATATAGTATATAATGCATGAAGAGTTTTAATGGTTATATATAGAGGGAGAACGGGGGATAACCTTTCTTAAATTAAATTAATAACTTTTTACGCATAATTATCCGATTTGCTTAGAATTTTGGACATAGATTCATTATGATAAGACGTATCTCTGATTAGTTATGGGGTTCTTCTGCTTATTATAAAGGGTGGGGGGTGAGCAATTATCTCCCCCTTAAACTAGATAAATAGGTTTTTATGCAGAATTACCCCATGTATTTCAAATTTTAAATATAGGTTCTTACTGATAAGGTGGATCCCTGAATAGTTTTAAGGATTTGATATCTAAGTATTGAAGGGGAATAGAATATAACCTACCTTAAATTAAATTACTTTTTACGCAGAATTATAGGATTTGCTACAAATTTTGGATTATAGATTCATTATGATAAAGCGTATCCCTGATTACATATGGGGTTATTTTTCTAATTAAAAATTAAGGCGGGTGATTTTCCGATCCCCTTAAATTATATAAATTGTTTTTTATGTTCACTTATCCGATATATTTCATATTTTGGATATATGTTTTTTCTCATAAAGTTAGTCCCAGAATAATTTTAAGGGTTTAATGGCTAAGTATACTGTCAGGTTCTGAGACCACCTCTGCTAAAGATTGGAATTTCCGTTATTTCTCTATCTTAATCTCTTTTATATTATACCGGCTGTGTACTAGAATTTTCAAGGTGACATTCTTTCTTTGTTGAAGGGAGAATTGACAGGTAATCCTCTACAGGTGGTGAGTGAGAAAGAGGAGATTGCGGAGAGGCGTGTTCATCCGTCAGTGAGGTATGTGGATGATGAGCTGACAAGCAACATGTCACTAATCAAGAAAGGAATGTGGAATGTGTCCAATGGATAAGCCCCAAAGGGGGTTGACATTGGGGAAACACCGTGATTTGAGAAGAGCAAGTCTTATCTCAGATTAGTTCAGTTCGTATCTGGGTTCATACCTAGAGAGTAATGTAGGACAGAGGTCCTGATAGGGTGTGCTCTGCGTTGTAGAGCGGAGGCAGTGCGTATCTGGAGAGCAAGGGGCACAGACGTCCTGGTGTTTAGTGCTCTGGGCCGAGAAGTGCAGGCCGTGTATCCATGTGTTGGGAGATTCGAAAGTGATCTCCGATAAAGTTAATCTAACGTGCATTGAGTGTGAGGTGGAAGGTGTAATTCGAATAGTACACAGCCAACCTTTACTGTATTTAATTTAATGTTGAACCGGATCACCTAAATCCGAGTTGTAATTGTATATAATGGTAAATAGCGTATTTAGTGTGTACATATATTCTAAATAAACTGTTAATTCAGTTAATTAACAGTGTCAGTGTTCATTTACACAATCCTCACAGTGGGTGACCGATATCACCTAGTAATATCGGTGGTGGCAGCTATAACTACCACGGACTTTCTTCAAAGTTGTGCGGGCTGAGAGGAACGCCCGACATATACAGTGGGGGAACGGAGGATAACCCCCCTTAAATTAATAAATGACTTTTTACGCAGAATTATCTTATTTGATTCAAACTTTGAATGTGCGTTCATTATGATAAGGCGAACTTCTGATTATTTGTGGGTTATCCCCCCCGTTCATCCCTCTATACTTAGCCATTAAACCCTTAAAACTATTCAGGGATTCACTTTATCAGGTAAAACCTATATCCAAAAGTTGAAATACGTTGGATAATTGTGAAAAAAAAATCTTATTTAAAGAGTGGGGGATTAATCGCCCGCTTTCCCTTATTTAATTAGCAAAAGAACCCCATAATTAATCAGAGATACGCCTTCTTGTAATGAATATGCATCGAAAATTTAAAGCAAATCGGATAATTCTGCGCAAAAAGCCATTTATTTAATTTAAGGGTGTATTTCGATTCAAACTGCCTATTTTCCGATTTATTTTTAACTTCATTTTTACTCTCATATGCATCAAACTGGCAAATTGTCTTATTTAGAAAGTACACAAAATGCCGTAATTGTCAATTCTTTGATAAATGCAGAAAATATTGTGAAAAAAGCAATCAAAAACGGCATTTTGAACAGATTTCCCCCTTGCGGGAGATCTGTGAACGACAAAAAGGGTCATACTGAGAAGATAATTGTTTATAAATCAAATTCTAATGAATTGAGCGTAAAAATACAGCACATGGCACCTTGTACATCTCTTCAAAAACATCCTCAGCAAGTTTCATGTTTCTACTTTTGAAAATGTGCCTGAAATTGTATCGGAAAATTTCGAGCTGTTGAAGGTGGAAAAGCGTTTTTTTGAATACACCCTTAAGGGGGTTTATCCCCCGTTCTCCCTCTATACATAGCCATTAAACCCTTAAAACTATTCAGGAATTTACTTTATGAGAAAGATCCTACATCCAAAATTTGAAATAAATCGGATAAGTGTGCATAATTTTTTTTAAATCTAATTTAAGGCCGGGGGTAGTAATCACCCACCCCCTTTTTAATTAGCAAAAGAACCCCATAAATAATCAGAAATACGTCTTATCATAACTAACCCATGTCCAAAATTCGAAGCAAATCGGATAATTATCCGTAAAAAGCCATTAATTTAAGAAAGGTTATCCCCCGTTCCCCTTCTATACTTAACCATTAAACTCCTAAAACTCTTCAGGCATTTTATACAATATATAAGCCTTATCGAAAAGAAGTTATATGCAAATTTGACACAAGTTGGATAAATCTGCATAAAAACCCATTCATCTAATTGAGGACGGATGGGGGGGGGGGGTAATCGTCCTTCCCAAAACTAATCAAGCAAGCGTCTTTTCAGTATGAACGTATATCCAAAAATTGAACCAAAATAGTTAATTCAGCATGAAAAACCCATTTACCTAAATTATGAGCCCCCCCCCCCCGATCCCCCTTTCATACTTAACCAATGAATCCCCAAAATCAATAATAAATCCCCAAAACCAATCCTTGTCACTTTTTTTCCGTGTCACTTTTTTTCCGTGTCACTTTTTTTCCATGTCACTTTTTTTCCGCTTTTGTAGTTTAGGTCACTTTTTTCCGATAACTTTTTTTCCGGTCACTTTTTTTCCGTTTACCGTTCCATAATACTGCAAGTAATTGTTTTCTAAACAGGCGGTGGAGTGACGATGCAGTAGAAGTTTAAATTTTTTAACAGTGCCCAACTTATATTGATAAAGATTACTTCACTATATTATGGAAAATTCTTATTGGTCAAAATAGAGATAGTCTATAAAAGTGCTGGAGTGGCTGTGCAATAAAAGTTTCAAATTCTTAACAATGTACTTCTTGCACAGGACGAACACTGTAAAAATTATGACTATTTTGCTGCATCGTCACTCGACCGCTTTTGTAGAAAACGACTACTTCAGGCTATCATGGAGCATTGTCACTGCCAAAAGAGTGACATTCTATAAAAGCGGGGGAGTGACGAAGCAGCAAAAGGGTCATACTTTTCCCAGTGTAACTCAGGTTGCGGTCCGTGAAAGTGCTCACAGTGTGTGAAATTAAAACACGCCACATCTTTGCAAACACTTTGCGTTTCCCAGAATTCGCAGTTGAAAGGAGAACAAAGCTAGGCTTCACATTTCCTTTCTGAAATTGCAATTACTACTCCAATGCATTGTTAAAAATTTGACCGTTTTGCTGCATGGTCACTTCACCGCTTTTATAGAAAACAATTACATCAATCTATTATGGAGAATTCTCATGGGTCAAAAGAGAGATATTCTATAAAAGCGTGGGATTGACTATTCTATTCTATTTTCTATTCTATTCTATTTTCTATTCTATTCTATTCTATTTTCTATTCTATTCTATTCTATTCTATTCTATTTTTATTTTTATTTTTTATGTTGTTTATTTAAATGCTACCATCCACTTCATCTAAAACTGATTTCTTTCAGGGTTTTCTTTTTTAACGAATTGGCCTGTTTAAAGTGTTAAAACTTATGTATATTGTTCGATTCACTCTATTTTTTTTTTCACTCTTTATGTATCGGTCTTACAAGAATGTAAAATAAATTCACTTTCTACTGTAATTTTACACATAATTTTTATAAATAATTTTTTATGTAATTTTTACACAAAATAAATTTAGTTTTTACTGTAATACAATAAAGGTCATAAAAATGTAAAATAAATTCAGTTCTTACTTCATGTACTTTTTTACATGTAATTTTTACCCATTTATTTATTTTTTATCCCAAACTAATTAGCGTAGAATAAATCCGATACTTAAAACGATACAACATACTTCGAAGAATAGTTTAAAAAAAATAGCTCAAAATGTAAAATTGCGAGAAAAGATGCTTTTTAAAAATGTACTTAAATGTTTCAAATTTTGTCAGGTAAGTCGAACGATTCATAGATAGAATCCTTTTACTTCATGGAATCCTTTATTATTATGCCAAAAATGCATCTTAAAATGCCTAAATAAAAAAAAGCTGTTCAAGTTCAAAGGATATAGAGATAGAATCCTTAGGTTATTATAATTTCATCTAATTAAGATATTACTACAATCATAAATACGTCTTCACATATTTTAACTGGATTTTTTTAAAAATATTGCATAGACAATGATTGATATATATTATTAAAGTATAAAAATATTTGTAAAACATTTATTTTTAATATAGTATCTATTAGCCTATTCTAACTTTCAGTTCAATTTCAACAGAGAATTAACCAATTCAAAACAATACATATTTTTATATTTAAGAATAATGGAATCTGCTGATATGAATGTTAATTTTTCAAAGTATTAACACTTACATCAGGACATTTGTTTCTAAACTCACCTTTTTTCCAGGAAATCAAATTTTTGGAAACTGCAAAAAGCTTCTCATTGAAAAAATTAAATGAAACCCCACGAAAAACATTTCATTTTAAACCAATATTTTACAATACCAGAAAAATTTGTTTATTTTATTTCATTTTTTTTGGGGGGGGGGGATGTTGAAGTGTTTTTTCGGTTCAGGTTCACAAATAGTTATATTTAAAGAGAAAACACGATTTTTCAAATTTTGGATATTCCGTGTTTTTAAATTCACATCCTCGTACATCATCATGTAGCACAGTATTCCAGATTGCATACTTAAATTTAATGAAATATGGAATTATTTATTTGAATAGAACTTAATTCTTATTATATTTTTCTTTCGCTTAAATTTTACAAAGAGGATGTTTTTAAATGTTAAGAAAATCCCTACAAGAACATGTAGATTTCGAAATTAAGTACAAAGGGCATTTCCATAGAAAAAGTTTTTTTACGTAGTGGCAACACTGCGAAGCTGAATTAAAACATGCTTTGAGTTCGAAAACTTTCAAAATATCCATTTTAGGATGATTTTAAACCTCCCTATTTCTACCCCCTTGTGTCGATTTTGCCCATCTGCAATCCCCGACGACAGATGCACCATCTCAAAATGTTTGGTAATCAAGTCCGCTTAAGACTTAGAAGTAGGGGAAGCCAGATGACACTAGCAGCCCCCCCCCCCCCGCATTGCTCTACCTATAAATCCCCCTTTCGTATATTTAAGTAATTTGGAATTTTAAGTTCAAGATTTCGAATAAATGGCATTTTTAATATTAAACTAAAACTGACTTTATTTTCCGATTTGTTTTTAAATTCATTTTTGCTCTCAAATGCATCCAACTGCCAAATTGTCTTATTTAGAAAGTACACAAGGTGCCGTGATTGTGTATTCTTTGATAAAAGAAGAAAATATTGCAAAAAAAGCAATCAAAAACGGCTTTTCGAACCGATTTTTCCGAAGCGGGAGATCTGGGAACTAAAAAAAGGGTCCTACTGAGAAGGTAATTGTTTATAAATCAAATTCTAATGAATGGAGCGTAAAAAGACATCACACGGCACCTTGTACGTCACTTCCAAAATCTCCTCAGCCAGTTTCATGTTTCTACTTTAAAAAATGAGTCTGAAATTGTATTAAAAAATTTCGAGCTATTGAAGATGGAAAAGCGTTTTTTCGAATACACCCTTAAGTACGTAATTAGTTTTTAAAAACAAATACAGTTGCTTATATTTGCACTTCAAAATAAATTATGATTTACAAAATGTAGAATTATAAGAAAAAAAAAATGCATTTTTTTTTTTACCCTGATTTTTTTTTCTTTTAAAAATTAATTTTGAAAAGTAAATTTGGGGGGTCCCTTTGTATTTTCATTGTGGAAGCATGGGTTTTCCGGGCCTATTCGGTAAACAGGCCCTGAATCAACATATCATGGCGATTACCATCGTGCGGACAAAATTTAGTAAATACTAGGAGCGATCAAATGAAAAAGGTACGAAACGCCCTAACTACCAAACCGGTAGATATTTGAATATGCCGCTTTGGAATAAAGTGGTGAGACATCGAGAGATGCGATTGGAGTATCCAGCGTAGTTGTGAACATGCGTAGGCGCATGTACATGAAGGAGGAGAGAAGCAGACAGCAAGTGAGTTCCGTCCAATTGACGCGGCAGTGCCTATGAGGCCATCATGGCTTTATCATTGCAAAATCCGATGATTAAGAGAAACGATGTGTTATCAGGTTTCTCACTGCATCAGACTTTGATCAGACACCTTGCTGCTCTTTAATCATCGGATTTTGGGATGGGAAAGCCACGATGTCCTCACAGACACTGCTGCGTTAATTGGTCGGAACTCACTGTGTGCTTCTCTCCCCCTTCATGCACAAGCGCCTACGCATGTTCACAACTACACTGGATACTCCAATCGCATCTCTCGATGTCTCACCACTTTATTCCAAATCGACATATTCAAATTTCTACCGGTTTGGTGGTTAGGGCGTTTCGTACCTTTTCATTTGATCGCCTCTAGCACAATGCACAATTTTTTTTTATAGGTGGAGGTGGTTTTGGGTTGCTGTGGTTCTACAGTGAAAAGTTATGAAGGATTGTTCCAAAAGTCGCATCATGGTAAAGATTGTAATAGGTAATATTCCTTATGAAATACAGATTGAAACGTGGTTAAACATTTCATGTTTTTAACGTTCGTCTCGTACGCGTAACTGCATTTAATGTTCTCTAAAATTTCTGTCTAAAATCGATTATACTTCATTTATAATAACCTCATGCATGATTTAAACTTTAATTTTTTTTTTCAGTTTAATATTATAATAACTTTAAACGGTACTACTTTGCTATTCCGTCGACCATTTTCGCCAAATTATAAAAATCGCCAAACTAATAGTCAAATTATGCATGTTGATGTAATTTTTATTTTAAATAACTAAAGAGCAAGTAAATTAGTAAAACATGAATAAAAATACAAATAAAAAGTGGAATTAAAAACCACTTGATGACATTTTAAACATGAGTATTGTTTTTAATGTTACATCCATTATTGGCATTTAATCTTACAATTTGGCGATAGCTTTTTGGTCGACGGGATAACCAAGTAGTACCCTTTAAACTTTCATATAATTAATGAATATCAATCTATTAAAAACCACGTATTAGATAATGTGATTGCATGAGACAATTTACATGTCTTCAGTGTTATTGGCGAAATTATGCTGCACCAGGAATTGAAATGTATTATATAGAAAACAAAAAAGCGTGCATTCGCTGGTCCATAAAAACAATTTTTAGAGTTGTTTTCACACGAATGAAACTATTAAGAACAATTTTTGAAAAGGAATCTTATTTTTAGATTAATTTTAATCTTCGTTTTTTTTTCCATTTGGTTTTTTTAATTATCATTTTGAACAACTATTTTGAAATAAAGCCCATTTCAAATGAAATCATCCAATTTAGAAACTAAACCTTGTTTCTTGTTTGTTTTGTTCCACATTTTAATTAGTTACAATTCATTCTAATAATTTTATAGTATAGTTCCTACACTATTTGTTGTGCTGCACAGATCTCTTATTTTGAAGCAGAGATTAGTTCGGACCCTTTTTTCTCCAGCTCGAGTACGATACTGAAAGTATGCAACAGAAAATATCTTTTCATGATATTTAAAAAAGTTCTTTTAAGGTTATTCTTAAATCCAAAAAGGGCTATATGATATAATTTTAAATTTATTTTTGTTCAGAAATGCATGAAACAAAAGCGGGTGGTATTCAACAACTACGGAATCTAAATGTTTTTTCTGTTTTTCTTTTTGCAAACGCAATAGATTTTTCAGAAAATACTGTCAAAGTGAGTGTTTCGAACCAAATTTCACCACGAAAGAATAATGAAGGGTAAAAAATTTGCTTGTCATGTGACTGCATGAGACCGTTTACATGTTTTCATCTTCAGTGTCATTGACGAAATTATGCTGCACAAAAGAACAGAAATTTATTATGTAGAAAACATTAAAGCGGACATTCACTGATGCGTGAAAACATACCATTATATTAACATAATAATACTGATTGGTAAATTTATCATACGAATCGAAGTCAATTCGTAGCATAAAAAACATTTTTAGCATTATCTTACCGTTTCCAATTAATTTTTACACAAATGAAAATATTCAGAACATTTTTGAAAAAGAATTTTTAGATTAATTTCAATCGTGGTTTTTTATTCGACTTTGAATTATTTTGAACAACTATTTTGAAATAAATAAAGGCACTTCAAAAGACAGCACCCAGTTTTGAATTAAAGCTTGCTTCTTATGCATTTTCTTCCACATTTTAAATATTAAAACTTGCTGAAAATTGTTACAATTCATTCTAATAATTTTGAAGTTCCTACAATATTTGCTTTGCTGCGCAGAACTATTTGCAAGCAGAGATGAGTTCGGACTCTTTCCGCAGCCCGAGTCCCGAACTCGAAATATTTTGTGTCATCAGGGTCCGATACTGAAAGTAAGCAACAGGAAAAAAAATATATTTAAAAAAAGTTGTTTTAACCTTTACGGGTCTGAAATTTTTTTCAGTTTAGAAAGATTACTTTTATGTTAATAACATTAACACAAGCTATACAAATAGATTAATTAGTAGATTAACTGTCTTAACGATAACGAATGTTATTGTTTTGTGCACTATTGAGTTTATATTTATGTGACAATAGACTAAGGAAGAATTTTTGGAGACATTTAGAAAATATGGTATTACAACAGGATTTAACTTATATCACAAATTTCTAATACTTTTAGTGCTTTATTACACAAGATTCTTTCAGGAAAACAACTTTAATTTTAAATTTAAAGATTGAAATATATGTTTAAAGTCAAAGAATCAAACGGCGCGAAGAGAAATAATTATTATTTTTGTTATTATTAAATATCTAAATATAAATGAAGCTATGTAGTAAATGCACGGACATAATACTAACATTATTTTAACCTCTTCAGTCCCTGAGTTCCCAAATGGGTACATCAGTTTTGTCCCATTTTATTAATGATACTCAAATATAAATGAAATTTCGATATAAGAATAATATGTTTCGAATTCTAAGATTCGAGCTAATGAAAACAAAACAAAAATCTCGCTGTGAAGTCAAACGAGAGAAGAAATAATTCAGTAATAATTAATAATACTGTAATAATCGCCAGTAGCGAAGAGGTTAAATGGTAGCAAAAGTATTTCTTAAAAACAAAATATTATTCCATTAAAATACATGTACTATTAATAGTACAGCAGACCCGAAAGGGTTAAAATCAAAAGCGACACTATGATGTAAATTTCAATTTATTTTTGTTCGGAAATGAATGAAACAAGCGGATGGTGTTCAACTATGGAATCGAACCCCCTTTTTTGGAGGGGGGGGGGAGGGAAATGCATTAGATTTTTTGGAAAATAGTATCAAAGTGAGTGTTTTAACCGAATTTCCACACGAAAGAAGATTAATCATTCAAGGAAGGGCGATAAACTTGTCATGTGACCATAATCACTTCTAACATCACTTCTTTTGGGATGAATGGATTAAAAAAAATAGAAATCAAAGTTCGAATCCAAATCGCTTCCGTAGTCAAATTTTCCAATTTTATATTTATCTGTTAAAAAATGAATTTGTAAATGTGTCAAAACGTTTTGCACTTTTCGAGAAGTGCAGTTGGGAACAGCCTTAAATGCAATAACTCCTGTTTAAATAATTTCTTACAAGAAGATAATTGCTGATACCTAGCATCTAATTTTACATACAATCCAAAGTTTAGTATAAAATAAAAATATAATTCTCTAAAAAGGACGCTCATAATTTTTCTTCCACAAATCGGATGGACACATTAATGAAGTGCGCTTTATGAATCAATGAAATTTGCAGAAATTGCTACTCTCATAATAGAAATTTTAACAACGTTTTTCTATTTCGTATAAAAGGTGTATACCTTAAATTATAATAGATTCTTTTCCCCATGAAAAAATTTGTAATTTTGGTGTCTTTGATTTAAACATTTGACACACCATTGTCCGAAAAATGTTGTCGCTGCCTCAATTGTTTCCATGCCACCTACGAATGAAGCCGAATACGAACCGCAGCATCAGCAGAGTTTATAACGAAAAATGGATAAAATCGCTAATAGTTATTTTCATATACAGAGCCATTATGAATCGCATACGGTAGAAGACTATAAATGTACCAACTTAAGCTAATACGGGTTGACTGACAAAAACAAATGAAAGTATTCATTTTGCATTGAATCTGTCAAACAAATAAACGTTACAATTAAAAGATATCCTAATGGCACCCTATTCCAATTGGCGCTCTATTAACTGGCTGTCAACTGACTTACAAGGAAGGTCTCCATACGGGCATACACAGAAAAATCTGAAAAAATTACAGAATGTTCTTCTCATATAGTTATATATGTTTATAAAAAAAATTTCGGCGGAACCTCCTTATAACGTCTGTAAAAAAAATAATAAAAATTTCGTTTATTTGGCGATTTATCTCCGGTTGGCGAAAAAACGAAATTTTGAAAAATACGCTTTTACGCTTCGAATACTTTTTAAAGAAAAAACTTTCTATGTTCAATTTATTTAAAAAAGACTAGTTTAAGTAATTTTAGTTTTGCATTTTTACTTTACTTTAAGTGTAATTTTGTCATATACGTTTATATGTACTTATAACAAAATTAAATTAATATATTTTATCTTTTAAAACACAATTTAAATTGATTAAAATTGTTCCAAATTAAAAAATACACTGTTAAAAATCTGCTGCATTTTGTTGCAACGCACTCCCTTGCTTGTACAGGAAACGGTTACTTGACCGTGAAATGGAGCTTTCTCATTGGTTGGAATAGAGATATTATATACAAGCGGTGGAGTGCGTTGCAGCAAAATGCAGCAGAGATTTAACAGTGTTGCACAAGCTACAACACCGCTAAAAATCTGTACCATTTTCTGCAGCGTCACTCCACCGCTTTTATAGAAAACGGTTAATTCACCGTGCTATGGAGCATTCTCATTGGTCAGAAGAGAGATATTCAATAAAAGTAGTGGAGTGATGCTGCAGTAAATGTTGCAGCTTTTTAACAGTGAAGTCAATTAAAATCAATTTTCAGATTCGTTAAAATCGTCTGCTTTTGGCGAGGAAATACACTGCTCGCCAAATCCCGCGTCGCTTTCAGCTTTTCACGCCAATTATTCCAAACTATTTTTTTTTTTTTTTACATATCTAATAATGTAATTCCGCCGCTAATTTTCACTGATCTTTATTACCTACAAGAGTAGTTTAATTCGTATTTTTTTCAAAAAATTCTGAGTATGCCCCCAATGGAGACCTTCCTTGTTAGATACTTTGAATAAATTACGTAATTTACGTATTTAAATTGAAGTTTTCAAATTACTTGCTTTTTTCAGATTTTTAAAGCCTGCACATTTGTCAGCTTCAAAATTATCCTTAAATACGCTTTTCTTACTGATAATTAGTGTAGCATGTTACTATTTAAATTTAGCAGTGTATTCTATAAGTAATCGATGCAAGTAATCATTTTTAAAATTTCAAAATTAAAAAAGTTTACATAAAAATGCTTGGATTAAAATTACTTTGAAGAAAAGACTATATAAAGTCTTTTTTCCAAGTTTTGTTAATTGTATACAATTAACAAAAAATATATATTATAAAAAGGGTTTCAAAATCTTGAATTTATTTTTAAAAAATACTATTATAAAACTACATACAACAGGGTCAATCCATTTCAAGTGGTCCAGCACTGGTCGCTCAACTATTTTTAAAAAATCTGAAATTTTTTGTACAACAACCCTAACATGATGGAAGTTCAAAATGACCGTTATTTTAATTCTACTATTTTTTGTTTGTGCATGGCGGCCATCTTTGTTTCATCGTGTGCAGCGATTTTCTCAGATACTAGGATACACAAAATTGTAAATATCTCGTCTTCTATTTTCCCAATTGAAATGGGGTTTGCAGCATTTTGTTCAGAATAAAATAGGCTAAATGTACAATGAAAGAAAAATTTTGAAAAATAAATTTTTACAGGTGAAATTTTAGCACAAAGTTTACGATTTTTTCCAAAATCTATCCGTTTGCAAGAGGAAAATTTTCATGCAAGGGAAACTGTCAACCTTACACAATTTTTTCTACAAATAAGTCAAAAGTGCGTGTACTCATACATCAAGTCCCAGATCTGGGAGTTAATTTCTCTTTGCGAAAAAAATTCCGAAATTCATCAAAAATTTCAAAAATCGCAATTTTGAGGTTTTGATATCTCTGGTGGGGCACGAGATAAAAATCTGAAATTTTGGCCTACGATTGTATCGTGTAGTAGCGTTATGTACAAAAAATTTCAAGAAGGAGATTTGACTACAAGCTGAGATATGACATGGAAAATATGTAAAAACAATACTGCCAAACTATTGTAAACCTACTATGTAATTGTTCAACAAGACTGTCAACCTTGCACAATTTTTTTCTACAAATAGGTCAAAAGTGCGTGTACTCATACACCAAGTCCCAGATCTAGGAAATGATTTCTCTTTGCGAAAAAAATTCCGAAATTCGTCGAAAATTTCAAAAATCGCACTTTTTAGGCTTTGATATCTCTGATGGAGCACGAGATAAAAATCTGAAATTCTGTTCTTTGATAGTATTGTGTAGTAGTGTTATGCACAAAAAGTTTCAAGAAGGAGATTTGACTACAAGCTGAGATATGACATGGACAATATGTGAAAACAATACTGTCAAACTATTGTAATCTACTATGTAATTGTTCATACCTTTAAAATTTTAAATTAATTATTTATGGTACAAAGTTAAATGTTAATTACAAATATCTTTTTCAAATGCTTCTGTGTGATTTAAACAATTCAGAATGTATGCTAAGCCAATACACTATTTGTCCAGATGAACAAATCTACTAGAAATGCTATTGTAACAATTTTACTCGGAACACATTTCAGGAAAAGTAAATTACAGACAATGGATTGCAACTGATCGAGTTGACATGGCTTCAATTATTAAACCTAGAGAATTTCATTCAAGTTAACAAGGGATGACAAGACTTGGGAGGGCTTCAAATAAAATTTTTAGAAAGAACAGCATGATGGACTGACAACAGTAACTGGTCGAACTCATAACATCTCTCGTAAATATTGTTAAGCTCTTTGTTGAGCATATATAGTATTTTGTAAATTAAATGCTTATTATTTATCTGTTTTCAACAAACGATATTTTCTGGGTAAATATTGTAATAAAAGAGACTAATCTCATTTCTCCTAATGTACTCGTAATAGCATTTCTTAACATTTCTTTAATCACCGTATCTCAGCTTGTAGTCAAATCTCCTTCTTGAAATATTTTCTACATAACACTACTACATAATACTATCAAAGGCCAGAATTTCAGATTTTTATCTCGTGCTCCACCAGAGATATCAAAGCCTAAAAAGTGCGATTTTTGAAATTTTCGACGAATTTCGGAATTTTTTTCGGAAAGAGAAATCATTTCCCAGATATGGGACTTGGTGTATGAGTACACACACTTCTGACCTATTTGTAGAAAAAATTGTGCAAGGTTGACAGTCTTGTTGAACAATTACATAGTAGGTTTAAAATAGTTTGACAGTATTGTTTTCACATATTTTCCATGCCATATCTCAGCTTGTAGTCAAATCTCCTTCTTGAAATTTTTTGTACATAACGCTACTACACAATACTATCACAGGCCAAAATTTCAGATTTTTATCTCGTGCCCCACCAGAGTTATCAAAGCCTAAAAAGTGTGATTTTTGAAATTTTTGACGAATTTCGGAATTTTTTTCGCAAAGAGAAATTAACTCCCAGATCTGGGACTTAGTGTATGAGTACACGTACTTTTGACCTATTTGTAGAAAAAATTGTGTAAGGTTGACAGTTGCTCTTGCATGAAAATTTTCCTCTTGCAAACGGATAGATTTTGGAAAAAATCGTAAACTTTGTGCTAAAATTTCACCTGTAAAAATTTATTTTTCAAACTTTTTCTATCACTCTATATTTAGCCTATTTTATTCTGAACAAAATGCTGCAAACCCCATTTCAATTGGGAAAGTAGAAGACGAAATATTTACAATTTTGTGTATCCTAGTATCTGAGAAAATCGCTGCACACGATGAAACAAAGATGGCCGCCATGCGCAAACAAAAAATAGTAAAATTAAACGAACGGTCATTTTGAACTTCCGTCATGTTAGGGTTGTTGTACAAAAAATTTCAGATTTTTTAAAAATGGTCGAGCGACCAAAAAAATATTTTCTGGACCACTTGAAATGGATTGACCCGATATAAAGCGATAGTAATAAAGTTCCAAAAGGAACCAACTAGCAATATCATAGCTAGCCTGAAAATTAAAGGTTGTTAAAAATGAAAAAAAAGCAGTCTGAAAGACTGCAAATAGCAATTAAGGGTTAACTCTTAAAATAATATTTCAGTACTAAGACTTATGCTCCAAATGAAACAAAATTTCGCCAGTATGGTAGTTAACATGAAAACTACAAGTTGCGATAAATGAAAAATGCAGCAATCTGAGGCTGCTAACAACATTTAAGGGTTAAATCACAAATTAAAATATCTGTTCTAAACTAAATTATATACAGGCCTATTTTGATTAAACTTCAGATATTCAATAGTCTAGTGATAACAATAGGGCTCAAAAAAACTTTTCTACCAAAAATTGAACCGACTTCAAAAACTACTGCAAAGTGAAAAATAATTTTTTTACATAATAGTAATAAGAAATTAAATTAAGAGCATAGTATTTACCATTAGTTTGATTTTTTGGAGTCGGTGCCAGCCAAACCTTTATTCTTTTAGAAATTGAATTGGATATTTAACTTTAATTTTGAAATTGGCTTGGCTGGCACCGACTCCGAAAAATCAAATTAATGTACAGAAATATAATAATACGCATGGTAAATACTATGCTCTTAATTTAATTTCTTATTACTATTATGTAAAAAAATTATTTTTCACTTTGCAGTAGTTTTTGAAGTCGGTTCAATTTTTGGTAGAAAAGTTTATTTTTCTCTTTTTAGTTAAAAGTTAACGATTTTTTGAAGTCAGTTAATAAAAATTATAATACGTAAAAAAGTATTGTAAATTATGTATGGATGTAAATTTTGTCAGAAATAGGGTTCGAACGCATGCTTTCTTTCCAGCATCAGAGCTTAAATCTGGCTCCTTAAACCGCTGGGTCATCCTGACTGCGCTCCAATCGGCGAGTTTATTCGAAGTCCATGTTATTTTTAATTTGCGAAAAATTACCAATTTTATTAAATTTTACATACTAAAAAAGTACTGAACCAATTTCCATGACATGGAAGTGGTACCAATTCGAGAGTAGCCTCTTTTATTTAACACAAAACAAAATCGGTTGGATAGTTTCGGAGTAATCGGTGAACATACATAGAAAAAAATACATACGTTTCGAATTGATAACTTCCTCTTCCTTGTCTGAAGTAAGTTAATAATAAATATTATAATACGGAAGAAATACTATAAATTATGCATGGATGTAAGTTATGTCAGGAGTGGGGTTTGAACCCTTGCTTTCTTCCGTGAACAAGTGCTTAAGAGTGGCGCCTTAGACCGCTCGGCCACCCTGATAACGCTACAGCCGGCGAGCTTATTCAAAGTCTACGTTACTTTTAATTTGCGAGAAATCACAAATTTTGTTAAATTTTGCCTAATTACTAAAAAAGTACTGAACCAATTTCAATGAAATGGAAGTGGTACCAATTGGAGATTAGCCGCTTTTATTAAATACAAAAACCAAATTAATCGGTTGGATAGTTTCAGAGTAATTGGTGAACATACATAAAAAAAAAAAAAAAAAAAAAAAAAAAAAAAAAAAAAAATACATACGCGTCGAATTGATAACTTCCTGAAGCCGGTTAAAAATAAAAATTGTAATACGGAAAAAAATTGTAAATTTTGCATAGATGTAAATAATGTCAGGAGCGGGGTTCGAACCCAAGCTCTCTTTCGCAAAACAGAGCTTCAATCTAGCGCCTTAGACCGCTTGGCCATGCTGTCTACAGTCCATTCAGCGAACGTATTCAACACTTTTAATTAGCGAAAAATCACTAATCTTATTAGTTTTTGCCTAATTACTAAAAAAGTACTGAACCAATTTCGATGAAATTGAAGTGGTACCAATTCGAGAGCATCGTCTTTCATTTAACACCAAAACCAAGTTAATCGGTTGCATGGTTTCGGAGTAATCTGCGAACATACATAAAAAAAAAAAAAAAATACATACGCGTCGAATTGATAACCTCCTCTCCTTTTTGGAAGTCGGTTAATGAAGCAATATTTAATCAGTAGGGGAGAATGGGGTGAAATGGGACAGCAGGTTTTTCTCATTACGTATTAGCGTATTTAGTTATTACGTACTAAGCATTTCATCTATCACGTACTAGATACACTGTTAGCCCAATAATCTGTTGAGAAAAGTTGTTGATCAGCGTAAACTTAGATTTGTATAAAGAAAAAGATCAAAAGAAAATTTCATCAATATACTTTTAATGCTTTCTATACATTAGAAGCTTTTTTTATGTATAGCTATAATAGTTTCGCTTTTTAAAAAACTTATCTATACTAATAAAAGAACAAAACGCTCTGTGTATGTGTCTGCGATGGCTAGCAAAATCTACAGCACGTATGAAGCTCAAAATTTTTTGAGAGTAGCCCAATACCTCTCCTGATGCACCTGAGGCTCAGAATTTTAATTTTTTGATTAGTTTCATAGATATTAATTATGAAGCGGAACTCACTCTCATCAAAAAGTCATTTTTTAAATGCTGTGGTAAAGAAAACGTTTGCACATGCGCAGAAACTCAATTACGCATCTAATCGGAGGAAGGACCTTTTCCCCCCGTTTATTTCTGTTTTTGGATCATTTTGTTTAAATCAAAATCAACCAAACTGCTCAACGTAGTTAACTTTAAGAGACATATTTCGAAAGATCATATTTTTAGGTCTCCAATGCAATAATCAATTTGAAAAAATGTTGCAGTTAACCCTTTGAGAACAAATATTCAAATATGGTCGTTTTTTCCTAAACTATTTTTCTCCCTTTTGTCAATGTCCCTCCAGGCCGTAATTTTTAAGATATAAACAAACCAAAACAAAGATCTTAAAGTTGAAACTTTCTTCTGACTGATGCTGTAATTGGTTTTAAAATATTTGGATTTTAACCCTTTCAAATACACTGGCAAAAGAAGGTCATTTTGCGACTCGCAGAGAGGGTATTTTTTCCATGCTAAAATTATCTTAACGTGCATATTTCAACTCAATCTTTTAAAATTTTCTCAATAGACTAAATTTATACTCCCTACAAAAAATTCGACACGTTCGGACGGATAGAAATATTTTTTACAAAATAAAATGTGCGAAAAATTTGATGAAATCAATAAAAAACAGATAGTTTTCATTGCGGTTTTGACTTAGCAAAACGCAATCCTATAGGTACCGGTAAACAAAAAACAATCTTTAATCTTAAAAACATTTTTATAATCTATGATGCAATTGGTTTTTAAAATATTGCCTTTCAAATACACCGGCAAAAGGAGGCACTTTGCGACTCACAAATAGAATATTTTTTCTACGCTAAAAATATCTAAGCGTACATATTTCAGCCCAAACTTTTAAAAGCATCTAAATAGATAAAATTTACACCTTCTTAAAATTTTTTAAAATGTTCGAACGAGTAGAAATAATTTTTACAAAATAAAAAGTGCGAAAAATTTGACGAAATCAATAAAAACCAGATCGTTTCATTGCGGTTTCGCCTTTGCAGGGCGCAATTCTACATACGTCTTGACGAACCGAAAATATTTTCTTAAAGCTAAAACATTCTCATAATTTATGTTGCAATTTGTTTAAAAAAATATGAGATTTAACCCGTTCAAATACACCGACAAACATGAATTACATCCCGGCTAAAAGTAACTAGATGGCTATATTTTAGCACAATCTTTTTAGAGCCTTTCAATAAACCAGATTTACATTACTTTCAAAAATTTTGGAACTTTCGTATGGATAGAATTCTTTTTTTACAAAATAAAATGTGTGAAAATTTTTACGAATTTAGTAAAAACCTGAATGTTCCGTCGCGATTTCGGTCGCTGTCGGTTAGCATAATTTCCAAAAAATCAAATTACATAGAAAACAAAATACCAAACAGCATGTGCTTTCAATTCAATATCTTTTCGCGATTTTTCCGTTTTAAATATATAATTTGACAAAATGGACTTAAAGATATAAAATCATAGAAATTTGAGTTTAATTTAAGGGTCATTTAGAAAGCAAATAACACATTTGAAAACTGAATACATCACGGGCCCGGGCAAGGCCGGGCAGAACAGCTAGTACTATATATTATGCATAATTTAAATTAAGCTTTAAAGTAGCACTGTTGTTTATACAAGTAGTTTCATATAAAGAAGGGAGTGGGAAGGAATGGGACAAGTAATTCCTTCTTTTGAATAAGATGAATTACTGTGCAAATATTCTAATAAAAAGAATCCAATTTAAAGAGAAAAATTTAAAGACTCTATACATAAAATACTTTGAAACTCAAGCCAGAGATATGAAAAAAAAGATGCCGTTTAGTTTACAGAAACTTCTAGTTATGAAAATACTGGAATTTGTTATGAAACATTCAACTTTTTGTGTTACCATTGAAGATCAACTTCTTTTTAAATATAGGAAAGCAATTAGTGTAACATTCGTGTAAATGACCTTGTTCTTGTCGAATATTCTGCGAGGAAAGACATAAAGGAAATAGGAATGACTCAAGCTGTAGAAAAAATTCTGGTTTTATTGTACAATTCATAAAAAAGAACGATAGAGGAGATATCAATTAACATAAGCTATGTTGAGAAAACAGATTTTAAGTTAAAATTGCCAGCTCCACAAATGATGGAGCAGACAGCTATTTGCATTTCAAAGCAGATCTATCAACCCACAATCTTTGTTAGACTGCATAGATAGCTAACTATTTGTGCTTTGGTTTAAGTCTGTCCCATACCTCCCTACTAACACATTTTAAAACTTACAATTTCCTTAATTATAAAGTTTTTTTTGTATGTTATGTTTATATATTGCTCAGTGATGTTATGAGTTTCATCCTGCATTCTACAGGGTGTTTATAAAGTCATTTTGATATTTAATGAATCATAAAATAATAAAGATGGATTAAAATGAATAACATAAATGGTTAGACACACACAAAAAGTTTCACGACCCTTGTCAATAAACTTGACGTGTGCCGTGTGCCCCCCTTTGTCGCACGGAGAATATCAAGTCGATAGTCACTTTCACGCCAGGAAGATGGTTTGGGCAAGGATGTGCAATTCCTTGGCCACCCAGATCCCCTGATATAACGCCGCAGGATTTTTTCCTTTGGGGATTTGTAAATGACAATGTTCACAGGAGGAGAGTGTCGAACACTGATGACTTAAAAGCCAGGGTTACAACCGCAATAGCCTCTGTAGAATGCTGACATGCTTGCCGCTACCTGGCGGGAAATTGACTATCGACTCGATATTCTCCGTGCGACGAAGGGACCACATGTGAAAGTTCATTGACAAGGGTCTGTCTAAGCATTTATGTTATTAATTTTAATCTATCTTTATTATTTTATGAGTTATTAAACATCAAAATGGGTCCGGGACTTTATAAACACCCTGTATATATTGAAATTTGTATTTGTGTAAAAGTTTATTTTCTTATTTTTGTAAAAAATTCCCCCACACTTACCTCCATTCATAGTTAACCTTTATGCGAAAGAAATTGTAACTAATGTGAAGCTTTCTGTGATTTCACAGAAAAGACCGCGAGATTGAAAGATTATTAAAAAGGCATGGTTAAAACTCATAGGATGGTGTTTTTGTACCAAACTTTCTTTCACAAGACTATTATAATTAACATTTACCTGTTTAAAAATCTGGTGATAGTACTAAAGATCCGAATGAAATAAAATTTTGGTAATGTTTGTAGTTAAACTGGAAATTACAAGTTAAACTATAAATGTTAAAAAAAAAAAAGCAGTGGTCTGTGAAACCAGTAACATTTAAAGGTAGCTTGAATATTACACGTTGTGAAAACTGAAAAACTCTACGGTCTGCGAGACCGCTAACAGCTGTTACAATCGGATTTTTCTTCAACTCCACCGGTCAGCCAAGTCGGAGCAATAACGTTTTCTTTGTTTTAGGTAAGGTTAGAGTACTTTTGGGTTATTTGACATAGATGAACGGTTTTGATAACTCATTTTCTGAAGGAAAATCTTCAGTGTTGTGCAAGATAAAAATTATATATATTTGAATACAAATTTGTATAATTTTTTCCCTCAAAACAGAATGGTTATTAAAGATTATAAAAACTATTTTTAATTGCAATAATTTAAATTTTCTTTTACGTTGTCTCGATGAAGATCTTTAAGAATATTGAGATTAGAGTTTGATTAGAATTTTTGTGTCCGGGCCTTACATAACCCGATTTGTGGAGTATCATTATGAATAACTGTGCATAATTCGGATCCCCACAAAAGCATAAGGGTAGCAAAAAACTTCGTTGAATCCATGCCAAATGTTTGTTAGAATTTACTTATTTTCATAAATATGTTCAAATAAACACTTATTGACACCATCCTTCCACATTAGAACTGGATCAAAGTGTCACATGACAAGAAAATAGGATAGATAACTATAATAAATATTTAAATAAGCAGTTTATTTGGAAAACATTAGCAGAAAAAATGTATATTAAGTCGTAGATAAATTTAATACTGTACCAAAATGTTGGAACGGTATACACTAGTCGTTGTGACAACGAAAAAGAACTCATTTAACTATTACTCTTCTAGTTACGCTGGAGAGTTTACCCAAGAGTTTATACAGAAACCCTGTCCAAGCTTTTTGGAGAAATTAAAATATAGGGGGAGAATGGCACAGTAGGTTTTTCTCTTTATTTTAAACATTTCATTATATGTTCGAGATGAAGGCAGGGTAAATCGATAGCCCCGCCTGCCCCTAACCGTCTCTCAATATCTTTAATTGGTTTCATTTTTCCCTTAAATTTGTCCGGTTTCAAATTTTTCTTTTTTTTTTTTCCTTTTCTATTTAGAGTCCAAGGCTATTCGGGTCATAAGTAAAGGATTTTGGCGCTCTCCGTGGTCGCCTACCAGCGACAGCGCTTCGCGCAAGAGTCTAGAATTGCTTGGGTCGTGAGTAGGGGTCGCCGACGAAAATTGGCCGCTCACCGCGGCGCGACCACGGAGAGCGCCAAAATCCTTTACTTATGATCCGAATAGCCTTGGACTCTAAATAGAAAAGGAAAAAAAAAAAAAAGAAAGAAAAATTGAAACCGGGCAAATTTAAGGGAAAAATTAGACAAATTAAAGATATTGAAAGACGGTTAAAGAATGGGTGGGTGGGTCAACCGCCGCAGTTGAGCGGTCAATTTTCGTCGGCGACACCTACTCACGCATTAGAGGATCAAAGGTAGTCCGATATTCGGTTAAAAAATCTGCATGTTGCTAATCTGCATAAGCTTGCAATTGTATACATATTAAAAAATATTTCAAGAATCAAAAGCAAAATTTGCTTCCTATACTTTTTATGCTTTCTGTATATTAATGATTTGTTTATACGCAGATGTAATAGCTTTCCTAATTATGAAACATTATATGGTATATTATCCATAATTTAAATTCTGCTTAAAAGTAGCATTTTTGTTTACACAAGTAGTTGAATATAAAAGAAGTTAGAGAAAAGAATGGGACATGTGCCAACAATGGGAGAAATGGGACAAGTCAAAATAGTTTTTAGTAAGATTAAAAATTTTGCTAATGTACAAATACAGGGTGTTTATAAAGTCTCGGACTTATTTTGAGGTTTAATAACGGTGCGAATGCAATTTACTTTCCTTCTTGGCGCGATTTTCAAAAATCGCCAAATTGGCGCGTTTTTGCGTCTTGTATCCCGGAGCTTCTTGCTCCAAGGCTCGCCACACACCACAGAGACATGCGTCAAAAATCGTGCAATATGACGCAGTCAAACCGGTTTTTTCTTTGATATCAGGGTGAAAATGTCTCATGTCGCACGTTTTTTCGTTCAATGTTTCACTAGTGTGTGGCGGGCCCGAGACCCACTACGCAAAAACGCACTTTCCAAGATGGCAGCAATCAAAATAAACAAAAAGCATATAAAATACAAATCTAAAGACAAAAAAAAGGAAAATTTTTGCTTACCCGGAGCCGCTGTTTTGCTCCGGATATTCCTGTTTTGCTCCGGATTGACTGGTCAATCATATATCAGGGTGAAATTGTCTCATAAATAAACTCACTCGTTGAATGCAAGACGCAACATCCAAAAACAATGTTACAGGAAGCAATTTCTAAGCGGGAATAACGATATTCAAAAATTTAAAAGCTCTCTTTCAAGACAAAAAGGAGCGTCCAATCAGAAACGGCTTAGAAATAGCTCTCTTTCAAGGTCTCATCTTTTGTCCAATCAGAAAACATTCAACAAAAAGTAGCGTCCAACCAGAAACTGCTTAGAAATCGGTATACCGGAGCATTCCTTAGGGTTGAGATATTGAAGATCCGAGAGGAGAAAATGAAAATGCAGGGTTGCCATATCGAAACATTTATCGCTAAAAAAAAGTCGCCTTGGCGAAGGAGAGTAAACTACATTTCACCCCTTGCGGCTGCCTGGCGTGAAATTGACTATCAAATTGATACTCTCCGTGCAACGAAGGGAGCACACGTGGAAATTCATTGACAAGGGTCATGAAACTTTGAGTGTATCCAACCATTTATGTTATTAATTTTAATCTATCTTCAATATTTTACGAGTTATTAAAATCAAAAGGGGTCCGGGACTTTATAAACACCCTGTATTTTTAGAGGCTAGTATGTTAATTATAGCATTGATGGTATATTCATTTACTTTAAAATATAAAAAAATTAAATATATTTTTTTAACGTCACCAGTGGCTGATAACCTTCAACTTTCTTTCCAGTGAGAAAGATACTGGAATTTAATTTTATAGCACAGACAATGTAAATCTGCAATCTTTGTTAAACTGTATATATAGCCGGCATTAAATTATTTGTACTTTATCATACAATGTTTTGTAGTTGTCTCATACTTCCCTGTTAGTGTGCGTATGGTGTGGGGGGGGGGGGGATATGGGACACATTTCGAAGTTGATTTCTTTATTTATAAAATTGTTTTTTGAAAATGATGTTTCTATATATTGTACAAAAACATTAAAAAGTATTTCATTTTATATTCTGTAAATCGAAAAAGTTTTGTGCGTGTGTCAATTGCTTTTTTTTTTTTTTTTCCAAGTATCCCACTTCCCCCTACTCCCAAGCGGTTCAATATCTGCGTTATAGCCAAACCCGCCGAAACTGAAAAATATCATTTACATTAAAATTGACCGAATTCTTTTTGATAATGACTCAGGATATTTAAGAATTTAATTTTGAGAATTCTCAGGAATTAGTGAAATATTTATTAAAACAGACTGATCAGAGAATTGCTATAAATGACAAGCGGGAAATTTAAGTGCTGAAAAAAAGAGCCTGTAGCTGATATCGAATAGGATATTAAAACGACAGCCGTGGCAAAACTATATCAAGAAATCATCCAAACACATTTCAATGACAATTTTTTTAAAGAATTTTTTTCTGACGTCTATACTATACAGTATACTTGCAGATTCCCAAAATATTTAAGGAGCAGTAGCTCCTAAATCCAAATGATCCAATCATCACTTTGTGAAGGGAGCACTTGTATTTCTTCGGTTTATAAAAAAATATCAGGAATTCAAGTTGAAAAAATACACATGTACAAAAGCAAAACAAAACTAATCACATCAATTGTACCTATTTCATTTAAACACGCAATTCTTTTAATTTGCATTCAAATTAAGTGTAATATGAATCTTGTATAGTCAGAAGATAAAGTTGGTAACTTTAAGAATAAGCTAAGTAATCATGGTAGTCCTGAATATTAAGAAAACAATATTTATTATTTTTATTTTATGAAACAAGTGTACATATATTTTTCAAAAATTGTGAATGTACGACATTTTGCATATAAAATCAAAATACAGTTAAAAAATTCGTTTTTCAAGAATACGCAAGAACAATTTTCTTGAAAACTTATCACAGATTGATTATGTTCCGAATTTTCCGAAAATTTAAAGCATTCGGACATGAAAAAATTATAGGGAAAAAAATAGAATTTCGAAAATATTTGCCAAAAATATCAATTTTATCCACTGTCAGTGAAACAAAGCACTAATTTCGTCAAAGAATAAAAAATTCGCGAATTTCGTTAACTGATTGCGAAAAAAAAACGCGAATTTCGTAAAAGAATCGACATAAAAACCTGAATTTTGCCTTGGGATCGCAAAACATTTCATGAAAAGGATGGCTACTTAGGCGCCAAAAATTAGCCTCCAAAGCAAAATATTTAGTCGAAACGTGTGGACTAGCGACCACGAATCTGCACCTATAATTATCCACCTGTTATTTGAGAAATAGAGATTGTAACGCACAAATGTTCCGTAGGTAACGATGTAGCATCCTTCTCAACAAAATGATACCTCTAGTTACTCAATGGTTACGAAAATAGAAATAAATACTAAAGTAAAATAATAATTAAAAAAAAAATACCGTGCGAAAACTAAATAATGGCATTTCAATCCATTGCATGATAGATTGTTAAGTCTCAGGGACTGTTTTCAAAGTTTTAATTCTTAAAGCAATTTTTAGCAATTAGTAATAGCAAGGCAATAATAAGTTATCGTTTGAAAATTACAGGTTGAACTTTCAAAAATTGAAATAAAACAGCAGTTTGCGGGACCGCTAGCAGCTGCTCAAAATCAAGTCCATAGCATTGTTCACACTAAACGTCGAAAAATTCATCTTTTTAGTTGCCTGCACTTACGCATTCATTTTAAATCAACGAAAATTTTATTTGGTACTACTAGGTTATCCCGTCGACCAAAAAATTATCGCCAAACTGTAAGATTAAATGCCAATAATGGATGATCGGGAATGTCACATTCAATGACATTCAATACGATTTACGTGTTTAAAATGTCATTAAGTGATTTTTATTTCGACTTTTCATTAATATTCTACTAATTATTTGTTTTTTCGTTATTTAAAATAAAAATCACGTCAGTATGTATAATTTGGCTATTAGTTTGGCGATTTGTATAATTTGGCAAAATTGATCGATGGGATAACAGAGTTGTACCCTTGATTTTAATCAAAATTTCAAAGAATATAAAATACACTTATCTTTGGAATTTCCAGAAAGGATCCGAAGCCCAACTTCCATCTTAGAGATTGTAGAGTTGTTGTCAATCCACATAATCCAAGAAAAGGACACATCGAAAGAATCACGTTGAAAAGTTCACATGAAAAATGTTCACATAAATTTCAATTCATAAGAAGCTCTATTATGGAAGTTCCTAATTAGGTAGAGGACATTTAATTATCTCACAATACACTGAAATATTGTAGAACTTTCGCAGATGAGTATAAAATTTAAAATATCAGGCGCTCCATCTACGTGGATTTGTAATTCTATAAGTAACGACAGCAGCTGTTCCCGTGAGAGGTACTCGTAAATTCATGACAAACTTCTTCCATACAGATAGCCCAGTTCTTGAAAGTCCACATAATCGAAAAGAACACATCGGAAGAATTAAATTCAAAACTTCACATTTGATGCAAAGTCCACATGAAATAAGTCCATATTATAAAAAAAGACATATTAAAAGCTTCTAATTACCTACAGCATATTTAATCACCTCACAATGTGCTGATATATTGTAGAAATATTCGAGATAATTATCAAATTTAAAATGTCACTCGCGATTTTTAATAAAAACATTTAGTACGTGGATTTATTTGCCAAGGATACGGAAATTTTGTAAGCAACAACAGCAGCTGTTATTTTACCAACCGATTGTAGAGCAGTGCGAAATGAAAATCAAGGTGAATTGTGAAGTCAGCTACAATTCAGCAGGATAGTTTTCATCGGTGCTACAATTCGTTTTCGTACTGCCCTACAGTTGGTCGATAACATTGGTCACTTCAGTCAGTTGCCCATGGATAGATAATTTGTTGGTTGACACAAAACTTGGGATGAAGGGGCACACTGTAAAAAATTTGACACTTTTGCTGCATCGTCACTCCACCGCTTTTATAGAAAACGATTACTTCAGCTTATCATGGAGCATTCTCATACGTCAAAAGAGAGATATTCTATAAAAGCGGGGGAGTATCGATGCAGCAAAAGGGTCAAATTTTTTTACAGTGTGACACTAGTGGGCCTCCGCGGCTGAGTGGTTAAGACCCCACACCGCTAATTGTTTTCGAGCATAGGAGGTTGTGGGCTCGAATCCCGCTGGCCCCATTGCACACACTCTTTGTGTGGAGCTCCTGGCTGTACTTCTCTTGTGCTGCAACATTTCCTTGTGCTATCTCGTCTCCATACATTGACAATGACTTATAAGCAGGCTTTCATTTCGAGCACACAAGTCAGATGTATGTTATTCAATAAATAAGTGACACTGGTACCGACCAGTGTTGAATTCAGACTTTTTCTCCGGGAGGGACTTCAGTGGCTCCGGGGGGATACTGCAGAGTTCCGGAGGGGGGGGGAATTTTACCTTTTGGTTTGAAAACGGAGAATTTTAAATTTTCCGGGCAGAGATATTTCATTGCTTCGGGGGGGGGGGGGGGGAAATGTCCCTTCCAGACCACTTCCTGAATGCAACACTGCACTGTCATAAATTTGATCCATTTCCTGCAGCGTCACTCCACAGCTTTTATAGAAAATCTCTTTTATGACCAATAAGAATGCTCCATAACACAGTAAAGTAACCGCTTTCTATAAAAGCGGTGGAGCAAATGGGTCAATTTTTTTTTTACAGTGTTTTACCGACTAGCCGTCCAGCATTATACAAAAGTTATCTACGAGTAAAGCGCCTAGAAGATACACTGTTAAAGATATCATGAAAAATTATCTCTTTTTTTGAAGGCTATCTGATTTCTGACCAATCTAAAAACGCCTATGGAGCGTTCTGATTGATTAGAAAACAGACAGCCTTTAAAAACACAGGTTCATGATATTTTTAACAGTGTACAGCGTGGCATACCGTTATTCCGGTAATATTTTCATAATAAAACAAGTTGGAAATTGAACGTGAACGTAGCAAATGAGGTGCATTCGTACGATAACGAAGTTTTAAAAATATTCAGATCTTGCTGATATAGTAGAGCGTACTCCGGATACAGTATAGTAGTCGAAATCTTTACGTTTCTGTAAATATGCAGGAAGTAATTTTAATTACACCTCAGCAACGTATATCTTATTCATAAAATGTGAAATAGTTGAATATAATTAAAACACGTCCCAAACAATGTTTCCCCATATAGCATTATGTAGTGGAATACTTTTGTGTGACCGTGTAATTTAATAATAAAAATTCTTTGCATCACAGATTCTACAGAATGCATATTTTGTATATATTTCATAGATTCATGTCAATTCTATTATGTTCAAATGAGTGTAACATCATTAAAATGCATTTGAAACTTTTCCCCTATTGACCGTAATGTAATGGAATACTTTTGATTGTCCCTGTAAATGATCTATGCATCCGACTTTCTTAACATTTGAAATGACTCGACAAAATTACGTAATAATTATATTTTTAAATTTCAAACGATTAAAATGCATTTGAAATTTTTTTTCCCCATTGACTGTAATGTAACGGATTCCTTTTGATTGTCCCTGTACACGGAAAAAACAATTTGGTTGATATTGCTAAATTTATTTGGTAAATTGCTCTAGTTGCCTGACTAATATTTGTTTGAGTCAAGTACAACTGTTTGTTCGATTGATCCAAATAATTTAGTTACTTTTTATTTAGTTGAATAAAGCGTGATCCGTGATTGCTTGCTGCGGTACAAAGTTTACACGCATGCGCAACAACCAAGTTACCGTCATGCCTTGCAATATTTATTTGCGCTTCTCGTTCGTTATGGCGAGCGTATTTTTTTTCCCAACTGGGTTTTGCCATCTTGTAATCTGATTGGTCAGAACATTCTGCATCAAAGAGGATTTTCTTTTCGGAAGGAATTATGCTTGGCGAAATTAAGAAGTAGAGAATTTAGATAAGATGGACGGGGAAAGAAAAAAATAGTATTCTGCATTTCGATAGACTTCTGTTTTCTGTTGTTTGTTTAAGTTACAGGTCAATGGCAAAAGTGATTTCTGCAGAAAAAAGATAATTTTCAATAATTTATAAGAAATGTGAGAAAACAGGAGAAGGGAGGGGGGGGGGAGGATTATCTGCGTTTCGATAGCATTTTGCCACTTTTTAAAGAATCATGAGGGAGGCTGTGTACATTACTTAATACACATACATATATGACATTAAATATTATATGTTGGTAGAAAAAAGGTGCCGAAGTGAACATTTCAGAAGAGAGGAGATTGATATGATAAGGTCATTTATTGTAACTACAAATTAGCAAATTATTAAAAAGTTTTAAAAAATCCAAATAATTTTGATATTTTTTTTACTTTTTTAAATTTAACATATTCTTTAAATTTAAAATATTTTTTTCAATTTTAAATTTTCTATTGATTTATAATTTGGTATAATTGTAAATTTATTTAATTGAAGAATTTAATTGTAATTATTCAAATAAATTATAATTTTTACCCATTTTTAATGATTTTAAATTTAATAATCCTCATAATTATGAAACTCTGTAAGCTCTAAGGATTATGTGCTTGGAGAGGGAGAAATAAAATTGCCAGTAGTTGAAGAATCGTAGAAGATATAATAAAATACTAAAAATAGCGAATAGGAGGGATGACTTAAAAAATAAATAATTATAGATTGTAAATTTTGTATGAGTTTCTGGAAGTAGAAATTTCAGAGAGCATTAAATTTAGAAAAAATCTTTTAGACCGGGCGGCGGCAGCACAGACTATCAGCTCATCGAGTTTACGGATGAAATTTTAGGATTAGTTAAACCTCGATTTGCATATTAAACGTAATCGGTCTGCCAAATCAAATTTTGGTGAAAAACCCGTTGTTAGAGGTTGACTGGTAGATTTACCATTGTGAATCCGTAAACTCGATGAGAGGATTATTTGTGCTATTTAGAAAAAGTAGAAATCAGTGATATACAAAATTTTTAAAACTTAAAAAAAAATGCAATCATTTTATTTTTCTGAAATAGCAAGTAAATAATCTGTCGTCAAAAATTTCACTTGAAATTTTAATTTCTCCTGCCCATATGCGTATGTAATTTTGAAATATTTATATTTAAAAAGTATTTTCAATATTTTTTCAAACAATAGTCAACCACCTAAATTCCTCCTAGCAATTTCCGATAAAACATTTTTAGGTACAACATAGTTCATTTTGTAAGCAGTACATCTTAGTTTTTTAGCTCACTGGCTATCAAAGCCTGGGAGCTTATGTGCCAGCCCGTTCTGTATGCATGTAGTACTTGCATACGTAATGCATAATAAAAATATCCGATTTACTTAAAATTTTGAATATAAGCTTATTGGCGCTTCCCCGATTAATTTAAAGAGTTCATTCGATAAGTATAAGAAGGGGAACGGGGGTTATTTATATAAAATCCATTTATATAAATTAAAGGGAGGCGCTTCCCTTTAATTTATATGAATGGGTTTTTCATGCAGAATTAGCAGATTTCGATCAAATCTTAGGTATAGGATCATTCTGATGAGGTGCTCCCGTGATTAGTATTGGGTGTTTATTAGATAAGTTTAAATAGGAGAAATAGGGGGGGGGGGATCATTGTCCTTCTACTCTTAATTTAAGTTAATGGGTTTTTCACGCAAAATTTACCGATTTGCTTCAAATTTTGGATATAGGTTCATTCTGAAAAGGCGTTTCCCTGGTTTGTTTTTGGAATTCATTGGATAAGTATAAAGAGGGGATAAGGGGAACTACTCCTCATAATTTAGGTAAAGGGTTTTTTCATGCAAAATTAACCGATTTGTTTCAGTTTTTGGATACAGATTCATAGTGGAAAGAAGTTTTCATCATTAGCTGTAGCATTCTTTTGTTAAGTAAAAAGGGTTTACGGGCGATTACCTTAAGTTAGCTAACTTAAGTTAGCTAAATAGTAGAGATGGGAAATAAGAATGCTCCTTAACACTGTAAAGTAAACGTTTTCCATAGAAGCGGTGGAGTGACGCTGCAGGAAATGGGCTTGCACATTCTTTATCAAGACGTCAAAAAGTTGGCTGGCCGCTATTTGCGATTGCTACAAACAGAGCTCAAAGTGACGCACCATCGTTTTGTTCCAACTCAGCCACCTTTTGTGACGTCATGAAAGGAATGAGCAAGCCCGGTATCTAGTGTTGCCTTGGAATAACACACTTTAAAAAAATGATCCACTTGCTGCATAGTCACTCAACCGTTTTTATAGAAAGCGACTATTTCAAGCTATCATGGAGCATCCTCATTTGCCATAAGAATGATATTCTATAAAAGCTTGGGAATGAAGATGTAGCACAAGGGTAATTTTTTTTTTTTACAGTGTACGATACTGAAGAATTTCCTAATAAAACCCGTTGCAAAGTATAGTTTGGGATCCTAGGCTCCAGTTAAATATTTTCTTATTATCGAAATGAGATTAATAAACGCATTTGACCCATTTTCTGCAGCGTCACTCCACACAGTAAAATATTTGTCTTTTTTGCTACATCGTTACTCCACCGCTTTTAAAGAGAACGACTACTTTAGGCTCTCATGGAGCTTTCTCATTTGCCACAAGAGTGATATTCTATAAAAGCAGTGGAGTGACGCTGCAGGAATTGGGAATAGCACACTGTAAAAACCTTTTGCTGCATCGTCACTCCGCCGCTTTTATAGAAAACGACTACTTCAGGCTATCATGGAGCATTCTCATTGGCCAAAAGATTGATATTCTATAAAAGCAGGGGTGTCAAGATGCAGCAAATGGGAATAACACACTGTGAAAAATATGACCCTTTTGCTGCATCGTCACACAACCGCTTTTACAGACAACGACTACTTGAGGCGCTATCATGGAGCATCCTCATTTGCCAAAAGTGTGATATTCTATAAAATCTTGGGAGTGACGATGTAGCAAAAGGGTAATAATTTTTACAGTGTACGATGCTGAAGAATTTCCAACGAAAACCCTTTGCAAACCATAGTTTGGGATCCAAGGCTCCAGATAAATATTTTACTATTAGCGAAATGAGATTGATAAATGCATTTGACCTATTTGCTGCAGCTTCACTGCACAATATAAAAACTTTGACCCTTTTCCTACAATGTCACTTCATCGCTTTTATAGAAAACGACTACTTCAGGCTATCATGGAGAATTCAATCCAAAAGAGGGATATTCTATAAAAGCGCGGGAGTGACGATGCACCAAAAGCATCAATATTTTTTACAGGGCACCGCTTTTGTAGAATATCTTTTTTATGAGGAATAAGAATGCTCCTTAACACTGTAAAGTAAACGTTTTCCATAGACGCTGCAGGAAATGGGCTTGCACATTCTTTATCAAGACGTCAAAAAGTTGGCTGACCGCTATCTGCGATTGCTACAAACAGAGCACCAACGTTTTGTTCCAACTCAGCCACCTTTTGTGACGTCATGAAAGGAATGAGCAAGCCCGGTATCTAGTGTTGCCTTGGAATAACACACTTTAAAAAAATGATCCATTTATTGCATAGTCACTCAACCGCTTTTATAGAAAGCGACTATTTCAAGCTATCATGGAGCATCCTCATTCGCCATAAGAATGATATTCTATAAAAGCTTGGGAATGAAGATGTAGCACAAGGGTAATTTTTTTTACAGTGTACGATGCTGAAGAATTCCCAACGAAAACCCTTTGCAAACCATAGTTTTGGATCCAAGGCTCCAGATAAATACTTCACTATTAGCGAAATGAGATTGATAAATGCATTTGACACATTTGCTGCAGCGTCTCTCCACACAGTAAAAAATTTGTCCCTTTTGCGACATCGTTTCTCCACCGCTTTTATAAAAAACGTATACTTCAGGCTATCATGAAGCATTTTCATTGGACAAAAGAGTAATATTCTATAAAAGCGAGGAAGTGACGACGCAGCAAAATGATCATATTTTTTACAGTGTAGTCTGAAGTATATAAAAATTATACACCGTGTTCTATAAAAGCGGCGGAGTGACGATGAACCAAAACGGTCAATTATTTTTACAGAGCACAGCTTTTATAGAATATCTGTTTTATGGCCAATGAGAAAGCTCCATAACACTGTAAAGTAATCGTATTCTACAGAAGCGGTTGTGTGGCGCTGCAGCAAATGGGAATAACACTCTGTGGAAAAATATGACCCTATGCTGCATCGTCACGCCAACGCTTTTATAGAAAACGAATACTTCAGGCTATCATGGAGCATTCTCATTGGCCAAAAGAGTAATATTCTATAAAAGCGATGCACAAAAAGGGTCAATTTTTTTACAGTGCACCGGTTTTATAGAATATCTCTTTTATGACCAATAAGAATGCTCCTGAATACTGTAAAATAATCGCTTTCCATAAAGCGGTTGAGTGATGCTGAAGCAAAGAGGAATAACACACTGTAAAAAATATTACCCTTTTGCTGCATCGTCATTCCACCACTTTTATATAAAACGACTAATTCAGGCTATCATGAAGCATTCTCATTGGCCAAAAGAGTGATATTCTATAAAAGCTGTGGAGTGAGGATGCAGCAAATGGGAATAACACACTGTAAAAAATATGACCATTTTGCTGCATCGTCATTCCACCACTTTTATAGAAAACCACTAATTAAGGCTACCATGAGGCATCCTCATTCGACAAAAGAGTGATATTCTATAAAAGCTTGAGAGTGACGATGTAGCAAAACGGTAATTGTTTTTACAGTGTACGATGCTGAAGAATTCCCAACGAAAACCCTTCGCAAACCATAGTTTGTGATCCAGGGCTCCAGATAAATATTTCACTAATATCGAAATGAGATTGATAAATACATTTGATGCAATTTTATGCAGCATCACTCCACGCAGTTAAGAAATTTGTCCCTTTTGCTACATCGTTTGTCCACCGATTTTATAAAAAACGTATACTTCAGGCTATCATGAAGCATTCTCATTGGACAAAAGAGTAATATTCTATAAAAGCGGGGAAGTGACGACGCAGCAAAATGGTCATATTTTTTACAGTGTAGGCTGAAGTATATAAAATTTATACACCGTTTTCTATAAAAGCGGTGGAGTGACGATGAACCAAAACGGTCAATTTTTTTTACAGAGCACAGCTTTTATAGAATATCTGTTTTATGGCGACGTCAAAATCGATTTATCACGACGTCAAAAAGGTGGTTGGCCGCTATCTGAGATTGGTACAAATAGTGCTCAAAGTGACGCACCATCGTTTTGTACCAATCACTAGATGTCATTCAGCCGCCTTTTGTGACGTCATGAAAGGAATGAGCAAGCCCGGTATCTAGTGTTGCCTTGGAATAACACACTGTAAAAAAATGATCCATTTGCTACATCGTTACTGCACGGCTTTTGTAGAAAACGACTACTTAAGACTGTCATGGAGCATTCTCATAGGCAAAAGAGTGATATTCTATAAAAGCGGGAAGTCACGATGCAGTAAATGGGAATAACACACTGTAAAAATTATGACCCTTTCGCCGCATCGTAATTCCACAACTTTTATAGAAAACGATTATTTCAGGGTCTCATGGAGCCTGAAATAAGGATGGAGCCTGCCTCTTTCAACAAAAGAGTGATATTTTATAATAGCGAGGGAGTCACGATGCAGCAAATGGAATAGAACAGCACGATGCAGGAATAACACACAGTAAAAAATTTGACCCTTTTGCTGCATCATCAGTCAACCGCTTTTATAGAAAACGACTACTTCATGCTATCATAGAGCATTCTCATACGCCAAAAGAGGGATATTCCAGAAAATCGGGGGAATGACGATGCAGCAAAAGGGTAAATTTTTTTTTAAGTGTACGCAAATACTGAAGATTGGAATACTGAAATACTGAAGAATTTCCTAATAAAACCCTTTGAAAACCATAGTTTGGGATCCAAGGCTCCAGTTAAATATTTCCTATTATCGAAATGAGATTGATAAACGCATTTGACCCATTTGCTGCAGCGTCACTCCACACAGTAAAATATTTGTCCCTTTTGCTACCTATCGTCCCTATCGTTACTCCACCGCTTTTAAAGAGAACGACTACTTCAGGCTCTCATGGAGCGTTCTCATTTGCCAAAAGAGTGATATTCTATAAAAGCAGTGGAGTGACGCTGCAGGAAATGGGAATAGCACACTGTAAAATCCTTTTGCTGCATCGTCACTCCACCGCTTTTATAGAAAACGACTACTTCAAGCTATCATGGAGCATTCTCAATTGGCCAAAAGATTGATATTCTATAAAAGCAGGGGTGTCACGATGCAGCAAATGGGAATAGCACACTGTAAAAAATATGACCCTTTTGCTGCATCGTCACACAACCGCTTTTATAGACAACGACTACTTGAGGCGCTATCATGGAGCATCCTCATTTGCCAAAAGTGTGATATTCTATAAAATCTTGGGAGTGACGATGTAGCAAAAGGATAATAATTTTTACAGTGTACGATGCTGAAGAATTCCCAACGAAAACCCTTTGCAAACCATAGTTTGGGATCCAAGGCTCCAGATAAATATTTCACTATTAGCGAAATGAGATTGATAAATGCATTTGACCAATTTGCTGCAGCTTCACTGCACACTCTGAAAACTTTGACCCTTTTCCTACGTCGTCACTCCATCGCTTTTATAGAAAACGACTACTTCAGGCTATCATGGAGAATTCAATCCAAAAGAGGGATATTCTATAAAAGCGCGGGAGTGACGATGCACCAAAAGTATCAATATTTTTTACAGGGTACCGCTTTTGTAGAATATCTCTTTTATGAGGAATAAGAATGCTTCTTAACACTGTAAAGTAAACGTTTTCCATAGAAGCGGTGGAGTGACGCTGCAGGAAATGGGCTTGCACATTCTTTATCACGACGTCAAAAAGTTGGCTGGCCGCTATTTGCGATTGCTACAAACAGAGCTCAAAGTGACGCACCATCGTTTTGTTCCAACTCAGCCACCTTTTGTGACGTCATGAAAGGAATGAGCAAGCCCGGTATCTAGTGTTGCCTTGGAATAACACACTTTAAAAAAATGATCCACTTGCTGCATAGTCACTCAACCGTTTTTATAGATAGCGACTATTTCAAGCTATCATGGAGCATCCTTATTCGCCATAAGAATGATATTCTATAAAAGCTTGGGAATGAAGATGTAGCACAAGGGTAATTTTTTTTTTACAGTGTACGATGCTGAAGAACTCGAAACGAAAACCCTTTGCAAACCATAGTTTTGGATCCAAGGCTCCAGATAAATACTTCACTATTAGCGAAATGAGATTGATAAATGCATTTGACACATTTGCTGCAGCGTCTCTCCACACAGTAAAAAATTTGTCCCTTTTGCGACATCGTTTCTCCACCGCTTTTATAAAAAACGCATACTTCAGGCTATCATGAAGCATTCTCATTGGACAAAAGAGTAATATTCTGTAAAAGCGGGGAAGTGACGACGCTGCAAAATCATCATATTTTTTACAGTGTAGTCTGAAGTATATAAAAATTATACACCGTGTTCTATAAAAGCGGCGGAGTGACGATGAACCAAAACGGTCAATTATTTTTACAGAGCACAGCTTTTATAGAATATCTGTTTTATGGCCAATGAGAAAGCTCCATAACACTGTAAAGAAATCGTATTCTACAGAAGCGGTTGTGTGGCGCTGCAGCAAATGGGAATAACACTCTGTGAAAAATATGACCGTTTGCTGCATCGTCACGCCAACGCTTTTATAGAAAACGAATACTTCAGGCTATCATGGAGCATTCTCATTGGCCAAAAGAGTAATATTCTATAAAAGCGATGCACAAAAAGGGTCAATTTTTTACAGTGCACCGGTTTTATAGAATATCTCTTTTATGACCAATAAGAATGCTCCTGAATACTGTAAAGTAATCGCTTTCTATAAAGCGGTGGAGTGATGCTGAAGCAAAGAGGAATAACACACTGTAAAAAATATTACCCTTTTGCTGCATCGTCATTCCACCACTTTTATATAAAACGACTAATTCAGACTATCATGAAGCATTCTCATTGGCCAAAAGAGTGATATTCTATAAAAGCTGTGGAGTGAGGATGCAGCAAATGGGAATAACACACTATAAAAAATATGACTATTTCGCTGCATCTTTACTCCAACACTTTTATAAAGAACGACTACTTCATGTTATCATGGAGCTTTCTCATTGGACAAAAGAGTGATTTTCCATAAAAGCTGTGGAGTGATGCTGCAGAAAGTGGGAATTACACACTGTAAAAAATATGACCATTTTGCTGCATCGTAATTCCACCACTTTTATAGAAAACGACTAATTAAGGCTACCATGAGGCATCCTCATTCGACAAAAGAGTGATATTCTATAAAAGCTTGGGAGTGACGATGTAGCAAAACGGTAATTGTTTTTACAGTGTACGATGCTGAAGAATTCCCAACGAAAACCCTTCGCAAACCATACTTTGTGATCCAGGGCTCCAGATAAATATTTCACTATTATCGAGTTGAGATTGATAAATGCATTTGATGCAATTTTCTGCAGCATCACTCCACGCAGTTAAAAAGTTTGTCCCTTTTGCTACATCGTTTGTCCACCGATTTTATAAAAAACGTATACTTCAGGCTATCATGAAGCATTCTCATTGGACAAAAGAGTAATATTCTATAAAAGCGGGGAAGTGACGACGCAGCAAAATGGTCATATTTTTTACAGTGTAGGCTGAAGTATATAAAATTTATACACCGTTTTCTATAAAAGTTGGTGGAGTGACGATGAACCAAAACGGTCAATTATTTTTACAGAGCACAGCTTTTATAGAATATCTGTTTTATGGCGACGTCAAAATCGATTTATCACGACGTCAAAAAGGTGGCTCGCCGCTATCTGAGATTGGTGCAAATAGTGCTCAAAGTGACGCACCATCGTTTTGTACCAATCGCTAGACGTCATTCAGCCACCTTTTTTGACGTCATGAAAGGAATGAGCAAGCCCGGTATCTAGTGTTGCCTTGGAATAACACACTGTAAAAAAATGATCCATTTGCTACATCGTTACTGCACGGCTTTTGTAGAAAACGACTACTTAAGACTATCATGGAGCATTCTCATAGGCAAAAGAGTGATATTCTATAAAAGCGGGAAGTCACGATGCAGTAAATGGGAATAACACACTGTAAAAAATATGACCCTTTCGCTGCATCGTAACTCCACAACTTTTATAGAAAACGATTATTTCAGGGTCTCATGGAGCCTGAAATAAGGATGGAGCCTGCCTCTTTCAACAAAAGAGTGATATTTTATAAAAGCGAGGGAGTCACGATGCAGCAAATGGAATAGAACAGCACGATGCAGGAATAACACACAGTAAAAAATTTGACCCTTTTGCTGCATCATCAGTCAACCGCTTTTATAGAAAACGACTACTTCATGCTATCATGTAGCATTCTCATACACCAAAAGAGGGATATTCCATAAAATCGGGGGAATGACGATGCAGCAAAAGGGTAAATTTTTTTTTAAAGTGTACGATACTGAAGAATTTCCTAATAAAACTCTTTGAAAACCATAGTTTGGGATCCAAGGCTCCAGTTAAATATTTCCTATTATCGAAATGAGATTGATAAACGCATTTGATCCATTTGCTGCAGCGTCACTCCACACAGTAAAATATTTGCCCCTTTTGCTACATCGTTACTCCACCGTTTTAAAAGAGAACGACTACTTCAGGCTCTCATGGAGCGTTCTCATTTGCCAAAAGAGTGATATTCTATAAAAGCAGTGGAATGACGCTGCAGGAAATGGGAATAGCACACTGTAAAAACCTTTTCCTGTATCGTCACTCCACCGCTTTTATGGAAAACGACTACTTCAAGCTACATGGAGCATTCTCAATTGGCCAAAAGATTGATATTCTATAAAAGCAGGGGTGTCACGATGCAGCAACTGGGAACAACACGCTATGAAAAATATGACCCTTTTGCTGCATCGTCACACAACCGCTTTTATAGAGAACGACTACTTGAGGCTATCATGGAGCATCCTGATACGCCAAAAGAGTGATATTTTATAAAAGCTTGGGAGTGACGATGTAGGAAAAGGGTAATTATTTTTACAGTGTACGATGCTGAAGAATTCTCAACGAAAACCCTTTGCAAACCATAGTTTGGAATCCAAGGCTCCAGATAAATATTTCTCTATTAGCGAAATGAGATTGTTAAATGCATTTGACCCATTAGCTGCAGCATCACTGCTCGCAATAAAAAATTTGTCACTTTTTCTACTTCGTTACTCTAAGACTTTTATAGAAAAATACTACTTCAGGCTAACATGCAACATTCTCATTGGCTAAAAGTGTGATATTCTATAAAAGCGGGGAAGTGACGATGCACCAAAAGGATCAATTTTTTTTAAGTGCACCGCTTTTATAGAATATCTCTTTTAGGACCAATAATAATGCTCCTTAACACTGTAATGTAATCATTTTCCATAGAAGCGGTGGAGTGACGCTGCAGGAAATGGGAATAACACACTGTAAAAAATTACCCTTTTGCTGCATCGTCACTCCACCGCTTTTATAGAAAACGAATACTTCAGGCTATCATGGCGGTTATAATATTCTATAAAAGCGGGGAAGTGACGAGGCACAAACAGGGTCAATTTTTTTTACAGTGCACCGCATTTAAAAAATATCTCTTTTATGACCAATAAGAATGCTTCTTAACACTGTAAAGTAATCGTTTTCTATAAAAGCGGTGGAGTGATGCTGGAGCAAATGGGAATAACACACTGTAAAAAATATGACCCTTTTACTGCATCGTCATTCCACCGCTTTTATAGAAAACGACTGCTTCAGGCTGTCATAGAGCATCCTCATTCGCCAAAAGGGTGATATTCTATAAAAATTATCTTGTTTCACTGTAAAAAGTTTGGATAATTAAAATCGTCGCAGGAATTTTTTTTTGAATAACATACATCCGACTTGTGTGCTAGTCATCACAGAGTGCGGAACAGAGAATGAACTTTCATGGACTGTAATGGCAACTTGTTTAACATGGGATTACGCATAGACAGTAGCGACACGAGCGGACCACTCTGAAACTACGATAATAACATAAGAGAGGTTGATAATTCGGCGAATCATCGCTTACTTGGCGACAAATAAGGAAAAAAAATACAGCGACTTCTTGCTGCTTCTTGTTTTAAAAATTATAAAAGAATTATGAAATAACTTTGACGTATTCGTCTTCAAACAATGCATGCGTCTCTTCGTAACATAACGATCTAATAATTTAAACTTGAAAATTCAAGAATAATAACAGTAATAATTACGAATCAATATAAGCGCGTAAATCTAAGATCAAATAGCATAAGCATATGTGCAAAGATAATGAAATCAGCATTCAGCAAGAAGCGCCAAGCAGAATAAGGATACAGTTAAACAGAAATCATAAGGATTAAAATCGCCAACGCGATGGTTTAGTTTTTAAATGATCCACTGAGGGCGTTCTTTTCAAGCCGTGTTGAGGCTGTGTTACTACTGTGTTCGACATGAAAGCCTGTTTATAAGTCATCTTCAATATACAAGGACGAGATGGAACAAGTAAATTTACAACACAAGAGAAACACAACCAGGAGCTCCACACAAAGTGTGTGTGCAATGGAGCCAGCGAGAATCGAACCTACAACCTCCAGGTTAGCAGAGCGGCGCCTTAACCACTCGGCCACGGAGGCCCATCACACAAATACCAGGACGTGTTTACAAAACACATACAGGGTTACCACTGCTCAAAAATTTAAGTTAATCAAACTTTTCAAATACCATCTAAAATATTTTTAAAGGGCAAAAACTGTTAATTTTATTATTGGTTCAACACAAAGAATAAAACCTATTTTATGGGATGGGCCCTAATCGACAGTAGGTGATTTTAATTTTTCTTAAATGCAGTTATGAAAAAATATTTTTATTTGCATTGAGCACTAATATTTTTACTTATAAAATATGTAATTAAATAGCCTTTTTATGTTGAACTATGATAAATAAAAATTCTCCATTTCGAAGATAAGGTTAATTTTTGAATATAAAAGCTATTTTAGATATTTCCCCCCATAGATGTTTGAACATAAGGCATGTTCAGCGCAACTGACTGAAGTGACCCATGTTACCGATCGGTTGTATTGTAGGGCAGTACCAAATGAAAATCGAAGCGAATCGCGACGTCAGTTGCCATTCAACAGGATTGGTTGAATTGCTGGTTTCATGGGTGCCACAATTCGCGTTCGTATCGTACTGCCCTACGATCGGTCGGTAACATGGGTCACTTCGGTGAGTTGCGCTGAACATGCCCCATGAAGCAGAAAAATTGACCAATAGGAGAAAGTTTCGGGAAAATGGTCACTTGCCGAGGTTATAAAACATCACGTTTTCAAGCACTCGCCCCCTTTGGTTATTGTTATAAAAAAAAAATTGCGTAAAAAAAAAAAAAAAAATTAATAAGTGAAGATATTTAACAATTTTCCAGAATAGTCTTACCTGAATTTTGTACGGGAATAGTCTTTTTCCTGATTTCTGTGCTAAGTAAGTTATTTTTTACTTTACAAATTTGTAATGTTTATTTTCCTTAAATCATTATTCACTTTTTATCAGGATCTTCCACAGAATATTTTCTTTTTTATTAGATTTTTCTTTTCTTTTTATTTTATTAGATAAAAGTAGAATAAAATAAAGGAAAAGAAAATATTCTCTGTCTAGAAAAGAAAATCTTCTTAGATGTTTAACACTTAGCCAGTGAAACATCACTGGCTAACATATATGATACCCTGTGATGTTTCCGATGGGACACTGGCTATCAGTTACACTACCATTTTAGCCGGTCCCAAATGGGGTCACTTTAGACAGGTTCCACTGTATGTATACGAATCATGTTTATGCTCACAAATGTCATTAAAAAATTGAAATTTATTTCAATGTACCCTCCAAATGTTACCAATGTTGGTTGATGTTGAAATCATTATTGGATCACAAAGTATGGAAGAAAAAAGAAAATAGTTTCATTTCAAAACAATGAGAAAACTACAAGATATCTGAACTCAATAAATAATTGGCTTACAAAATGAATACTAAGTCAGCTACAATCCATTATAGACATTAATGAATAGTTTTCAAATCAAACATTTGATGATTTGGCGATAATATTTAGCTATTCCTATCCATGTTTAAATACTCCCCCCCCCCCCCAAACAGAAAAAAATATTTTAATCATAACTAAATATTTGACTAAAATTAAATGAATTAAAAAATTTGAATTTAGATTTTTGTACTTTTTTAGTGTATCAAAATAAAAATTCTAAGGGTTAACCCTTTGTATAATTGTGTTGAAGATCTGCAATACACCCAAAATTCAATAGTAGTTTTAAAACGCAATTTTATCGGTTGTGACCGTTTCCCAACACACCATCCAGTACAAATGGATTGAAAAATATATCATCATAAAATCAAGTTTTCATTCGAAGGGTATCAAGGTTAATTAAATCTTACTTCTCTATTAAAAACATTCTAAATCAAATGTATTGTCTATCGAAAAAGTTCACAAGAAGTAATGCGTATCAAAAAGGAAATCGAAACAAGTAAATTCTTCGCTGAACTTTTCTTTAGATAAAATGATAAAAATAAGTATTTAGAATCCTATATATACATATTGACATATAAAATGAAAAATAACCTTTAAAATAATCTTAAAAAGGGTACGATGGTGAAAGAATCTCATGCGCGATTTCTGACGGGTTAAAATTTTGTATTGGAAAATGGACACTATAAGACTTATGTCAATTTTTGTTTAATTTAGATGTGAAAAAAATTACATTTTTAGTCAATAATTTAGCTTAACATTTTTTCCAGGGCTTAAAAGTGTGTATTCTAACATCTGAGATAGTTTCACAAAGGTGGGACTTGGCAGATCAGTTTTAACCCTTTATCTACCAACGATACTATAAGTAAAAAATTACTTATTAAAATTACTTATTAAATTCTTTTAATGCGTCAATTAGTTATAAATTTATTTGGAATGAGTTGCAGATACAATACTTTATCTTGCTCCAGAGGAATTATTTGTTACACAACAAATAGTTTAAAGTTTATATTACTTCTAAAAAATGGGATAAAAGTTTATGCATGACAGATTTTTGATAAAGTTAAAAACGGGCTCAAGAGGCGAACAAAAATAATGTTTTTGGGAGAAAAAAATTCATAACTTCATAAATTCTCAAGATATCAAATCCAACTTTTTTTTTTATATAAATGTGCTCAACATTATCTAAAATTTTTGTATTTACAAGTTTTTGATAGCACCAACTTTTACCGATGAAAAAAATTAAAAACTAAAAGAAAAAGGGGGGGAGGGAAAAAAATCCATAACTTACTCAATTCTTAAGCAATAAAATCGGATTAAATTTATTTTACATCTTCTCAATAATATCTACAACTTTTATACTAACAAATTTTTCTTAGAACCAATTCTTATATCAAAAATAAATTAATCAAATAGGAGTTGGAGAAAAAACCTCATATCAAACTGCTTATATTCTGACTTTTTTTTAAATTCATTTTTGATTTTTAAACGCATCTAAATAGTAGATCCTCTTATTTAGGAACTATATAATGGATGTATTAGCCAGTGTTTCGATAAATACAGAATATATTTTTTAAAAGGCTGCTAAAAAGGGTATTTTGAACAGAATTTCCCGAAGTAATAGGGATTGAAAAATTGAAGTATAACAAATTGCATTTTTTGAGTCATTTTTAAATCCACTTTTGTTCTCAAACGCTTCCAATTTACAGGTCCTCTTATTTAGGAACTATATAGTAAGACGGATTGCCAGTTTTTTGATAAAGGCAGAATATATTTCAAAAAAGGCTGCGAAAATGGGCACATCGACAAAATTTCCCAAACCGATCATTATTAAAGAATTGAGGATGTATTCAAATAACAAATTGATAATTTTATGACTCATTTTTAAATAAAATTTTGCTCTCAAATGTATTCAATTGAGTTTGTTATTTAGAAACTATATAATGTGCGTATTCATCAATTTTTTGATAAAAGCTAAATATTTTTTTTTAAAAAGCTGTCAAAGTGGGCACTTCGCGCAAAAAAAAAAAAAAAAAATTTCCAAAGCGATCATGATTAAAGAATTGAGGATGTATTCATATAACAAATTGGTTATTTTATAACTCATTTTTAACACTTTCCAACAAAGTTGAAAATGCTTATGCATTCGGTTTGTCTGGCCGGATGGCTGTCTGTCCGCGCTCTAACTCCCGTAATTATATTCGGATTGGTCAGAAATTTTTACATGTTATTGATGTTTACCCTAGCACAAACCCTATTAAAAACGAAGTTTCTACTATCATTAGTTTATTTACAAGGATGGTCAAGTTTTCCGATACATTACGGCCAATGGGGAAAAAATCGTTTCAAATGAGTTTCAAAGGTGTTACACCCTGTTTAAACTTATTCAAATTTACATGGATTCACAAAGGGCACTAAAATACGCATTCTGTAAAATATACTGTCAAAATAATAGTTATTACTGATTTACAGGGTCACTCAAAAGAATTCCATTACACAATAATAAAGGAGGGAATTGTTTGCGATACATTTTAATGATGTTAAACGATTTCAAGTAGCATAAAATTGATATACGCCACTGCGACTTAATATTTAACGCATAATATGAAATGGATAGCTTTTACAAGGACACACAAAATATTTCAAACCTTATATTTTTATCCGAAATATTGTGTATTATCGATGATAGCTGATGGATGGTTGAAATGCATTTTCAATTATGATAGGGGCTTTTAAATTTTACAAAATGTTTGCAAATTATATGGTGTAATAAATGTTATACTTAATATACAGGGTTACACAAAAGAGCTCATAAAGTTTACTGAATATGAGAGTAATTAACTTAAAGGTGGTAGTAATGCATTTTTACGTTGAACTGGCTTTCATTTTACTAAGAAATGTTTGTAGAATATAGATGAAATGATATACAGAGTCACGCAAAGTATTAGCTATATGGTCACCCATATGTGATAATTTCTAGAAATGTGATTTAAGTAGCTTTAAGAATGTGTTTGTTTGAACTAAATTTTAACAAAATACTATCGTAAAGATACTTGATGAATTACAGGGCTGAACAAAAGTATTGAAGTATTTTCCATCTATTAAAATAAAATTCTGCAAGAGATATTTCAGCCAGATAAGCATTTTCTTGCTAAACTAAATTTTCCCATTATATTGTGCATATATATATCAACCAACGAATCAAATACAGGGCTGTTCAAAGGTATTTCAAAACATATTTGGCTATAGACAGTAACATCTTATTTCTCTAAATAAAAAAGTTTTGTTAAAGATTTCAGGAAGCGTTGGAAAGGATTTCATAATCTATGCTTAACGCATGATTTTTCTTACTTGTTAAATTCAATTTTGTTCTCAAATGCATTCAATCGAGTTAGAAACTGTGTAATGGGCCGTATTGGTCAGTTTTTTGATTAAGGCTAAATATATATTTAAAATAAAAAGAATATTGCCCAGTTAAACTGATGGCATTGAGCTCACAGGCTATGCTAACTAATTGTACATTACAGCCTTGTATTTTCGTTAATTCCGTTCGAAAAAAAAAAATTAAGAAGGGGAAACAGCTCTCTCCTTTTTTATACTTAATCATTGAACTTCCTAAACTATCAAGTATATGCTTTATCATATTAAAAAATCTACATCCAAAATTCAGAGCAAATCTGATAATTCTTAATAAAAACCCATTTAGCATTTATATAATGTAAGAGGAGTTATTCCCCTCTTTTAAACTTAACCATTAAACTTCCAAAACTATTCAGAGATTTGAACGAAATCCGACAATTCTGATTGAAAAATCCATTTATGCAAGTTAAGGGGAGGGGCATTAGAACCCCCGTTCCCCCTGTTTATACTTATTCAATGAACACCTAATAACAGCCACGGTATCGCCTCATCCGAATGATCGTATATCTAAATTTTGAACGAAAACTTAATTCTGCATGAAAATCCCGTTTATATCAATTAAGGGGGGGGGGGCATGAGCCCCCGGTTCCCCCTGTTTATACTTATTCAATGAACACATAACAGTCACGGAATCGCCTCATCAGAATGATCCTATATCTAAATTTTGGACAAACTGTTAATTCTGCATGAAAAACCCATTTATATCCATTAAGGGGAGGGGCATGAGCCCCCCGTTCCCCCTCTTATACATATCGAATGAACTCCAAAAACTAATCAGGGAAGTGCCTTATCAGGATATACCTATATACAAAATTTCAAGTGGATCCGATATTTTTATCATGAGTTATCGCGTTACGCACGAACATACAGAACGGAGAGGCACATAAGCTCTCAGGCTATGATAGCCTGTGAGCTAAAAAGCTGCCAAATTGCTCGCACAAAATTCGCACAAAATTTCCCAAAGCGATCTTGATTAAAGAATTGTGGATGTATTCAAATAACAAATTGGTTATTTTATGACTTATTTTTAAATTCAATTTTGCTCTCAAACGCATTCAATTGGCAGTTTTTTGTTATTTAGGAATAATATAATGTGCGTATTGGTCGAATTTTTAATAAAGTCGGAATATATGAGAAGCCCAGAAGCCAAGGGGTACAAGCGACAAAATTTCGATTTGAAGTAAATTGAGTTTAAAGATAATTGATGTTAAATTGGAACATCAATAACAATTGACTAAATTGAAATAGGAAACATCTGCTTGTTGCATTCTAATCTTTGAGCTCTCATTTCAATAACTTTTAAAAAAAAAAGTACAATTTTCTTTAAATGTATAATGAATCAATATCGTTTGATTTTTGAAAAAAGTGGTTTATCTCTAACTCCCCAAATAATCAGAAAATGATCTATATTTCTTTGCCTGAAATGAAAAAAGGATTTTTCCAGATAACCTGTGCACTTAACTCAATTTTTTCAATTATGTCACTTATACCCCTTGGCTTCTGGGGTCTTCATATATTCAAAATGTTTTCAAAATGGGCATTTGAGCCGAATTTCGTTTAAGAGGATTTTGATAAAATCAGTTCTTACAGAAAAATGAAATTAAATTTCTTTCAAATGTGGCCAAATAAAGAAGTTACAGTGGGTTTATCGTTTATAATACTTCATTTTTTGTTGTTGAAATGAACTCTTCGAAATCTACTTCCGCCTATAGACCAAGCCGACAGGGATTTTTTTATTTTAAGCAGGAATTTAGGGGACTTAACATTTTCGTGATGCTATAGTATAAGTGGTTATTTTTCGATTTTAATGTGGGGAGAAAATAATTTTTTTAGATTAATTTTTGTGATTAATGGGAAACTTTAAAATTATTTAAGCTGAAATTTTGGGAAGATGACATTTTAGTTTAGGGATTAGTTTTTGTGATTAATGGGGAACTAAAAACTAATGTAAGTGGAAATTTTGGGGAGATTGAAATTTTTAGGGGCACGGTATTTTTTTTTTTCACCGTGTCTCTTGTACGGGGATTTATTTTTGATTGTGGGGCGACTAATTTTTAGGGCTGAGTTTTCGTTTTAATTTGGGAACTCTAAAATAACTTAAGTGGGAATTATAGGTGAAAGAAATTTTTAGGGGTATAATATATATAATTTTAAACTTAATACACTTAATTTTAAATCTTGTCTTCATAATTCTGTGTATCGTAATGTAATCCTTAATCATTTATATAGAATTAAATGTTTATGTTCTTCTCATCTAATTAATGCAAATATTAAAAAGCTAATTTATGATGCACTAAATAATGGTTTTCCTAAAAAAATTCATATATTCTTTAATATGCAATTAGTCAATACATGATCTCAAAAATAATTAACACATTGCGCGTAAAAAAATACAAAAATTATTAAAACTTAAAAATGCAAAAATTACATGAAAAATGTATATAATAGGATGGCTGCGTGGGCCATCCTATTATATACATTGCGGGCCATCCGCGCTCTCCAGTACGGAGGAGAGCGGTATTGTCTGGATAATACGCAATGAATAATTAAAAAAAGAGTGGGAATGCATTTGTTAAAGAAAAGCATATTACAATGGATGTTTGACACTAACGAATGGATATTAATAAATATATACAGGACAGTTGCACCGAAAAATTTAACTAATAAGAATGTATTTATTAAAATGCAACACATTGCTCAGTGGCGCACAAAACAAGAATTTTAATATACACTTGTACAATTAAAATAAAATAAAAATATCAACGTTTCGCGCAGTCTTCTGCGGGCATCTTCACGAAAATATGACAATGGAAGGACTAAGTTTGCATCTTGATCGAGAGATAATATTTCTCATAAATTAAAATCTAAATGAATTAAGTTTAAAAATGTTGCCATACACGTGAGTAAAACTTAAAATATTGCAACGAAATAAAAATTTTAATTTTTTTTTAATAATCTAATATTAATATATATATATTATAAATGTAATTTAAATATAATTTTTATAGATAATTTTATATATAATTGTATAGTTACATCAATTAATTCTATTAATATAATTAAATTAATTTACATTATTAAATTGTACCTAACTTTTAATAAACTGGAGACTTATAATATTTATAAGTGTATAGGGTAATTATATTATCTATTTTTTTTAAATCTTAAATCATCTTGCATTAAGATATTGAGTTCAGCTTGGAACAGTCAAATGACGTTGTTTTAAATCTAAATAAGGTAAACTATGATGTATGGTTTAATTTTCCTGTTATCACTTTACTCTGGAATGTTTATGGATGTTTTAAGGAGTCGGGTACCCTTTAATCTAACAAAATACGCGAAACTGTGACCTCTGTAAGAATTGACTTTCAATTATAAAATTGAAAACGCATATTAAGATTTATCATTTAAAGTTATATTTTAAAAAAGTAGACACACAAAGTTTTTAAAATTTATTTTTAAATAGCATAAAATTTTTATGAAAGAATCCTTAATGCATGCATTGCGCTCATGATTTTCCACATTGAAATGGCTAAAACAAACAGGTTTTTTTTTTTTTTTTATTGCGTAGAGAAATGTTTTGAAAATGAGCTACAATGGAAAAATATAAATTATAGATCCACGGATTTTTTTTTTTTTTAAAGAAATTCGAAATATTGGATTTTTTTTAAATACAAAAGTAATCGTGAGTTCTAAACTTCAAACTTGGTAGAAATCATTAATAGATCATCTTGTGCTTCTAAGCGTGTAATATATTCAGCGAAAATTTTGTGAAATTCTAGGCTACCATTTTTATGCACGCAATGATCAAAATCGGTGCATTGAGAAAATTGACTTTAAAGATTACATCGCCCATTGATGATATAGGAACGTCTAATGCGAATTTTTGTATGCGGTTTGTTTTTAAATGTTCCCAAAAAATATTTAATCATGAGCTTTTTTTTTTTTTGAAAAATCGTTTTTTGAATTATTTAAAGGGTACCTGACTCCTTAAAGCATTATGCTGTTTATCCTACTGCAAATGGACTAGACTAGTTAATCTAAATTTCCGTATCTTTTAGTCAATTTTAATTAAAAAAGACATTAAAATTTTGATCTAATAGGTCTATTGTACTACAGTGCTCTGCAAAACTTTAGACACAGGTGTTTTTTAAGCTTTAAATGAAAAATACGAACACTTGAGTTTTACAAATGGCTATACTTATTTTTAAATATATTTTAAATAATGTAGGATAAAAATAATGGTTATAATATAATATTTAATTTAACTGAAAAAAGTAAAATTTGCATATTGCAAAAGTTTGGACACTTTTTTGACAACTGTTCATAGAAAAATTCAAATTTCTAAGTTAAAATGTCACATGTCTGAAGTATTTAAGTATGCCTCGATGTAGCATCAGTTAGTGAAGATGTAACGAGCTAAATATTCAGTTAGATGAGATAATTGAAGTGGGAAAGCTGAAGTGGAAAGGGAAGACAGCTGCAGAAATTTCAACACCATTGAATCGTCCGAAGTGGCCTGTCTATGAAATATAGTCTAAGTCTCCTTCAAAACAAAATATAAATCTGGAAGACCTTGTGTGACCAGAAAATGAGATGACAAAAGGATCCATAAACTGACATTTACACAAATGATGATTGCTAATCAGATTAAAAGTAAGCCAGGACTTTCTGTATAGACGGACATGATTCGTAGATGAATTAAAAAAAAAGGTAAATCCAATTTACATGAAAATGATAAAACAATCAGCTTTAAAATCTCCCTAAGAATTGGCGCGAAAGCAATGAACTTGCAAACATACGTCATATGGATTCAAATGGTACGCTATGATATTCAGTAACGAAAAAAAAAAGTGGAATTTGAATGGCCCAAACGGGTGGGCATACTATTGGCACGACTTGCAATAAAGAGCCTGAGACTTTCTTAATCGATAACAAGGAGGTGACTTTTTAATGATTTGATCCTCACTTTGCTTTAATGCTCGAGTATGTCTGGAGTTATTCAACGGTTGTCAAGCAACGCAAGAATACATACATACGATGGCGATAAATTTTTAGTCATTTGGGGGAACTTTTAGCTGGCCCAAAATATGATTTTAGCAAAATAATGCGTCTATGCATGTTGCACACAAAACAAGAACTTTAACTCTGAAAATACTACTGATTTCAATTGGCCGGCGTGTAGCTCTGATCTAGACCCAATCGATAATCTTTGTAACATCATATTTCGTAAGGTTTATGCAAATTTTTGCTATACTTTTCTGTTATTGAGCTTAGAGTTGCTGTTGAACATGTTTAGTACGAAATAGACCCTCCAGTGACGCAGCATTTAGTTTCTTCGTTGAAAAGTCACATCCTTTCACTAATTGCAGACAATGTAGGTGCGATTCGATTGCAATTTGTAGTTATTTTTCTGTAACTATACAAATTGTCTATACTTTTGCCACAATGTCAATTTCGTTTTTTTTGTCATTATATATTATGTAAAATATAAAATTTAAAATTTATTGTTTGTGATTAAAGGTCACAAGCATAGGCGTAGCGTGACCAAAATTTTTCGGGGGGCACCAGCGAAGTTAAAACTGCGCCCCTTGTCAAATTTTCAGTTTGGTGCCCTCTTTCCCCTAGTCCCAAAAAAGTAACAAAAAATATTTTTCTTTTAGTAGGCGTCATAAAACTAACAAACATAAATTTTATTAAATAATTATTTCGCGTTTATTTTGGAACTTTAAAAAGGTTTAATTTAGAAATTCAGGAATAAACATAGAAATTTGCATTTTTTTGTCAAAGAGTTCGCAATGTTTTAAAACAGGGGGTAAATGATCAAGAGAAATAAATTCCCTGAAAATGATTCTGTCAAAAAATGAATTAAACCGTGGCTCGCAGAGTAAATTTCGCTCATGTGCTGACCGTTTCTTTAGCATGTCCATCCAGTGGGACATGCTAGAGGTATACATGGACAAGAATTTCCAGGCACGGGCTCGGTACGTCTCGGTGTAGGTATTAAAAGTTTCACCCGAGCCCGGCCCGTTTATATTTTCATAGTTTACGGCCAGTTCCTGCTCGTACAAAAAATCGGTGAAAAAACATGAATATTAATTGGATAATTTTACAGTGTACTTTAAATCACTATGTGTTCACAAGCCAGAAAATACTCAATAGCAGCATTAATAATTGCTTTGACATTTAAGACTTTCAACATTCAAATAAAGATTCATAAAACTTGTAGTTTAGAATTAAAAAAAAAAGTTGATTAAAAAAAATCCCAATTTTTGAAAATATAAAAAAGTAGATTTTGAAATACGAGGGTCACCGAAAAAACAAGCTTTCCACGGCATTTAAAAAGAAAAACATAATTACCCGGAAAATTGGTGAATACTTCAATTGTTCGAAAGTATATTATTAATTTCTTACTCAACTCAAAATTAAACACTCATCTCTTGTTTTAAAACTGTTTATTCTCATGAGAAAACTCTTCTCAGTTCTTTAGAACATAGATAATTTAACAAAACAACTCCAATAAAATTCCGTAACATTTTTTCACATATTCTGGTAAAAAAACATTCTAATTACACTCAAAAACAAAAAGAATATTGTTTCACACAGCTTAGGTAAAAACTGAAGAAATAAACAGATAATGTATTTATCACAAATTATCATTTGCACAGAAAACTTTTTACATTTTGAAATAATTAGGTATATCTTGGTTGCTAGGCGACACCGCCAGTAGAAAATTAAATAGTATTTTATCAAACAGTTGGATCCAATTGAACTGGATCCTGTTGAAGTACTAGTTGCCCTCATCGTGGTATCACTCTAAAAAAGTGCGAAAAAAAGATTATCAATGCAAGAAAACACTACGAAACACCTGTTTATCTGGAAACAGTGCGTCAGGTGGGTGCCTAATAAACTTACACCTGAACACAAAACCAAACATGGGAAACAGCATTGATGTTTCTGCAGCGATATCACGATGAAGGTAACTAATATCTCAACAAGATTTTTACGGATGATGAGACATGAGTTCACAACTGTAACAAGTTCCTGGCTCCATTCCTAGGTTGCAGACTTGTATGACGCTGGTCTCAAAAACTTATCCCGCGTTGTGACAAGCGTATTAATTCCGTTGGTTCTAATGTGGAGAAATAGTTAAAACATTGCTGTATCTTTTGTAGTAGTTCTTTTGGGGTAATTATATTGTTTCTTTCTAGCTACGGAAAACTTATTTTATGAATGACCCACGTATTTTTCAGTAAATTATTACTCTGATCCGATTTAGCTATTTTCTGACACATTTCTGAATTTCTTTTCGGAAACACATAAAATTGACAGACGTTCTTATTCAGAAATTCAAAAAAATCTTTGAGAAGATACTGCCTAAGTTGTCATTTTGAATCTAATTCAAGACACAATGGTACTGGAAGAGAAGAAAAACTTGCATTCAAGTGATTAGAATAGCTTATAAATCAAAAAGTTATTTATTTATTTAAAAAAATGGAAAATGCTATTAGATTCCAGATTACTTCAATCATCAGGCCTGTCAATTTTATGCCTTTTATGAAGAAAAAAAGAGTCAGAAAATTTATCAAATTTCATGTTGTTGAGCTGGGAATTTCAGAATAACTTTAAGTTGTACTTACAAAGATTATGTTAATTAACATTCATTATCGCTATTAATATTTTTACAGAACATTTTCCTTACTCTCCACATCTTAAGGAAAATTAAATCTAGTTTTGTCCCGTCTCGATTGCAAGCCTGATCTTGGCCCGGTACGAGTCTGCTGAAAAAATCAAGCCCGAATTCAACTTCATTTACTGCCCGAATCGAGCCCCGCCATAACTGTCCGATGCCGATCTATATGCTGGACATTTCGTACATTTCTTTATCGATATTGTCAAACTATCATCGGCTCGTGACTCACATTCATACATATTCTTGCGAAAGTCGCATTCTATCGGCCAAGTAGTTTTTTATATCGGGTAAGTAAGCCTGCTTAATTTTTTTATCGATTCGGAACGGCAGGTATGTTCAATTTTTTTGTTGGCCAGGTCCTTTAAATTCGTTTAGAGGCCCGATTAATCTGTTAATATTTCTCCAAAACATGTTGCTTGTCCCACTGTAAAGAACTAGATACAGTTTCGCCTTGACTGGACTATACTGGGGGGGGAAAAACATACTTATATATACGTAAGCCTGATCTCGATCCGGCACGAGTCTGCTTATGAAATTGAGTTTGTCCTCAGATACTATGTGATTGTCCGATTATCTGATCTCCAATCTGGGCATATTATAATTTCTATAGTGATTTTGTCAAACTAGTATCGGTTCGTAAAACAAATTTATAATTGTTATTCTCGCGAAAGTCATAACCAATGAAAATGGTCCATATTTTATCGGCTTCGCTTAAATTTTTATGCAGAGCCGTTAATGAATAAATAAAATGAATAAAAAACTAGTCGTTGGAAACCATCGTAATACTTACCCATCATGGATATGCATAATATATGAAAATAAAACATGTGCGAAATATTTATAAAATACATTGCAATTCCAAAACAAAATTTAATCGTATATTTAAATTTTTTAAGATACATAGTAATGCTCAATTAATCCCTTGGGGACAAGTATGCGTGCCACAAAAAGACTTAAGAATCCTTGTTTATCCCCACCAGCAAAATTATACTGTAAAATTTACCTTATTTAATTGCAGCATATTCCCAATTTTATAAAGGCACAAATTTGTTTTAAAAAATCGTTGACAAACATTAAATTTGATAAAAGGCTCCGTCGCGAAGGAATTCCTGATGAACCAATTTCAACAAATTATATAAAACGCCAAGCTACTCAAGCAGTACCGAATTGTGTAAAAGAAACATCCTCATAACTCCAAAAATAATAATCATATTAACTAACAGTTTACTGCGTCGGATTAAGGGTCTCATTTTCAATTAAAATATCTTTGGATTGAAAATTGAATGAAATACAGGGTATGAAAAATCTAAGAATGTGGAAAACAGGATGACAAATATCTCGGCAACTAATAATCCGATCGACTTCATGCAAAATTTGTGTTATTTTATTTCCTTTTACATCTATTCATTAAAATACAAAATTTCGTTAAACTTTATATACCTTTCATCAGAACGAATTTTTCGAGAGTCCGAAAAAAATAGTTCCGAATAATCGAGGTAACTGATATTAAATAGGCTTCGTTCCATTCTTACATACTAAGAACATTTAAAGTTTCAAGTCTCCATCTCAATTTCTTCGGGAGATTTACAGACACAGAGATGGACGGCATTTTTTTTTTTTTTTTTTTTTTTTTTTTTTTTTTTTCCTGGAAATAAAAATGTTTTTCGGAATCTCCAGTAGTATCTGAAACGTGTAAATCCGTCAAAATTTTTTTTCGATTTTCAAAACGATTGCAAGACTTACCATATGCTATGTATAATGGGTAAATAACACAAAAAAGTCAATTTTGATTTAAAAATGTAAGATTTTAATTTAAAAATTTTAAATATTAATCATGTTTGAAAGTCGATATATTTTCTGAAAAATGCAATTCTTTTTAAAAAGTTTTGAATTCTACAGATAAAAAATTAAATCATCTTTGCTATTTACAAAAATATTTATTTTTGAAAAATATCATTTAAAAGAAAAAAGTAGTACTTTTCATATTCTTTGCTACAAGATTCATTGAAAATAAGGACTGGAAATTAAAAAAAAAAAAAAAAAGAAAAATCCCGAATAATAATAATAACAATAATAAATCCCGAAGACAGTTGAATATATGATTGAAAATCATGGTGAAAATTTTCAGGACTTTTCTAGTTTCAAATCTTCATTCTATTATATATACTGATGAAAGTGAATTTGTAAATATATAAAGAAAATACATGTTGTTAAACGCAGAAAATAAAGAATTTAAATAGACATTCAAGCCGATTCTCTAAAAGATATTTTTTTTTTTCGTTGCATAACAAAAAACTTTGACATATTTTCTGACTAGGTTGTAAACGTAAAAGCATGACAATTGCAGTCGCGATTATTGAAGAGATTTATGATCAAATATTTTTATTTCTATTTTCCGATAAACTAATTAAATCATAAGGCAGGTTACTGTCTCATGGCGATAATTTTTTTTTTTGCCTCACTTGCACTATCTCCTCTCGGAAATTCAGCTCAAAATGCCAAATCGACAACATCTTCTAAAAGTATTTCAGAGTTTATCGAAAAGTGAAAAATAATATTCCGTTACAAAATTGAAAATAAAGAGCACCTGTTCGGTGTGAAAAAATGCAGTTTGGATCCGAGAGTTACGTTGAAAAAAATCGTTTCTTACAATATTTAGCAATGATAAAAATTTTAGTTTGTAGGTTTTTTTAAAAATAAGATCAATAATAAAGCATTACAACTTAACAAATGTTATTTTTCGGTTTCTTATAAAATAATAAAGTAATCTTGAGTTCTGTTTTATATAATTTCATATTTTTGCTTCATGCGCTAATTATAAAATTATATTTTGTTCCAGTGGGAAACAGTGTTCTCGGATTTTACGCCCCCCTCCCCCCTTCAAGAAAATCATAGAATAAAATTTCTTTAAATTCTCAAAACATTGATCTACTGCAGAAATAAACACTCTTTATAACTGGTTAAAATTTTACATACTTTATGCAAACATATCCTAACCACACCTAAAGTAACTTTGGTACAATTTAATTTACTTAAAATAACAAATCATTGTGATCGTACATCAAAAGAAATTCTAGTGATAAGACATCGCGAGATAAAAATAATTAAAAATAACCCTCGCTCTAAATAGGTTAATTATTTAATGTTAATTAAAATATATAAGTTCGCATCGTGATTATTTACAAGGGCTTACCACTTATAAATTTTTCGCAAAATTTCAATTTAAAATAAGTTTGCGTCCCTTAAAAAAGAAATATTTATAAGAGGAATATAAGTTTTTCCTTGTAAATCAATTGTAACCCTAAAAGAAAGATGTAACAAATATGCTACAAGGAAATTATTCCTAGAAAAGATGACACACATAGACTTATCGCTAAATAAAACAGACTGAGATAATGTCTCGATTAATTACATTTATTTACAAGTTATTAATAAAAGAAAACCATATTTACAAAATTAATCAAATTAAGAAACAAGTAGACTTAAGCTGCAATTTTATGCTTCCCCAACATGGAAGATTACTTTGACATTATAATAGTTATTTTCTAACTTTTGCTTCAACGTCTTAATATATAACATACACTGATTTAAATCATTATTTTAGATTTCATGAAATTGACATACAAAATCACTTTACTTATTTTATTCTTATAGCATGGTATCCTGTAAACATTTTAGTTTAACTTGCATCTTTAGTAACTGTTAATAGTTACAAAAGCTAAATTTATATGTATCCGGTTGACATCGTATATTTAGTTTCAAATTCATTTTTTATAGTATATATAAAAACAAACAATATTTTAATCGGCGCCCCCTTTGCCTTTCGTTCTGGCGTCCGAGGCCCATGTCCCCTTAGCAATTCCTAGGGAAATTGGTTGCCGTTTGCAATTATCGGTGAGGGTACAGTATAACACTGAGATTTACTAACCTATTTAAATGACACAAGGCATAGAGATGCATTTGATACAGTTTTCCTTTTGCATTTTCCGGTTATGAGCCATTTTTATGTAAATTCAATATATATACATATACAGTTTTGTATGTAAAGACAAAAAAAAAAATCGTCATTTGGCGCCCCCTTTTGCCTTTCGTTCGAGGTACATGCCGCCTCTGCATCCCTACGGAAATAGTTTGGCATATGGAAATTATCGGTGAGGTACAGTTTCACATAGAAAATAGTTTTGAGTAGAGACTGACTTGTTTAAATGTCAGAAGGCATAGAGATGCATTTGATTTAGTTTTCCTTTTGAATTTTTTGCCAGTGAGACATTTTTACCAAATTCCATACTCATATTTTTGTATGTAGAGACAAAATCTCCGTTTGGCGCCTCCTTCGCATTTCGTTTTAGCGTCCGAAACACATTCCTCCCCTCTGCAACCCCTAGGGAAATCGCTTGGTTTTTGGCAATTGTCGGTGGGGTACAGTTTCACACCGAAGAGATTTTTAAGCAAAAACTAACCTATTTAGACCTGACACAAAGGGCGGATCTAGTAGGGGGGGGGGGGGTCACAACTAAGGATGTATGGAATATTCGGTATCTATTCAGTATTCGACCATGTTACCGAATATTCGGTTAGGTCGAATATTAAATTATTTGGTTAAGCTGAAAATTCGACTTGGCCGGATATGAAACTATTCGGCGGAATCCAGGAATTTAATAAAAAGTTTTAAAAAACTTTTCGCAATTTCTACTTTTAACTGCCAATTTATAAATATATTTAAAACAATTAGAAAAAAAAATCATATTTAAATAAAATAGAATATTTTTACATTATTTATTGTTTGTAAAGTATAACTTAAGAAAGATAATCATGAGAAGTATTAAAATGGTGATTAATCAGGATTCTCTTATGGATTAAATGTTTTACAAATGCAAGTTCTTGAATTTTTTTTAGTAAATAATCCGTTTCTTGCTTTTCCAAAACAAGAAAGAAAAACTTTTGAGATTCATAATAGTTACCAAGACAGACAATTTTTGTTCATGAAGCCATCGATTTATTGAGTTATAAGTAGATTGTATGTCATCTCACTCCAGGTCAAACTTGTATTTTCGTTTGTTACATTAACAATAATCAAAATACTATTTTCAATTGAAATGCTTTGGTTTCTGTAAAATACGATATGATGGGAAGACTGGAAAATGCCACCATTCACAACAAAAGAACTGTGAGTTAGAAATTCTTTTATTCAGAATTAAGTTGAAAGTATTTATACCGTGTCACAGATCAAAATTCATTCATTTTCAATATCATCATATTTATTACAAATTTAATGTGAAACAGATCTTGTTAAAATATCTTCATTATTGATAAAGTTATGAATGATTATTCAGTTTTGACTTGTTTTGCATCCAATATATATGTAATTAAATGTATTACGATAACGCTGAAATAAGTGGATGGAGATTTTTTTTTTTTTTTTTTTGGAAAAATGTTTGTCTTGACTATATATTGAAAGTTTGTCGCAAGATTTTAAGAAAACCCGAATAATTATATTCTCTAAAAATGATCGCTTATTCCGGATCCAGACATTGATGTAAGATGCTTTTAAAAAATTACTTGCTAAATTGAAAGAAGTATAGAAAAGTTATTTTTATTGAACTGCCACCATTTGATTTTACTTTAGTTTCTTCGTAAGAAACAATAATAAAAATAACTTGCATTTTGATAAATAAGAACTTTTTTTAATAAGTAAATTTTATATTGAAAAAAAAAATCAAAACTTCGAAATATGAAAATTATTTGAATAGCTGAAATTCGGTATTCAACCGAATAGTTACTACTTCCGAATATTCCGTATTCGGCCCAACAATTACTATTCGGCTAGCCGAATATTTGGTATTCGATTTCACCTGTCGGTCGAATATTCGGCCAAAATCCCTATTCGGTGCATCCCTAGTCACAATTCTTTATAGATGATTTAATGAAACAATTTTAAAGTAAAATAAATCCTGTGAAAACGGAATCTATTACGAAAATCCGATTTAAAAGTGAAATTTTATGGTTTAACGAAAAAAAAGCAATAATAAATTATGAATCTACTAAAACGCAAATTTTCTCCAACGGAATTTTCTCCCATTTTTTGCAATCCCGTTTTAGCAGGTTTCACTGTATTAAAGAAAAATATATCTTTGAAGTTCGATTAATCCGACAACATTGCAATAATAGTTAATGTTAATCCTTAAAAATTAAAATCTATATTCATGCAATAAAAGTGTTTTATTACATCACACATTCCATTTTCCGTTTTTTGTGTGAAAAAAGAGTAATGACATCATCAGGTGAATATATGCATCACAGTTAAACCAGTTGGTAGCTCTTCGTCCATAGAAGCTCGAATATAGGATTTCAGATGACAGAGTGAAGAAAAACCTTGCTGTCGTTGCTGTGCTAACTGGCAGAGTAGCGAGGATTGACAAAAATGATTTGATATTTGGATCTAAATACTTATTATAGTTTTCCATAACTTCTGTCACATTATCGGGAATTTTCTTTCCACTTTGAATCTCTTTTCTATTTTGCTATCCACAGTTTGTATTTATTTATAGTTACACTTATGTTAGTATTATCTATAAATTTTAGATAATTATTTACAAGTTATACAAGCAAAATTGCATTATTGACCGGGATGATTATCAGCCCGATGCATTTGGTTAGACACAATCTCTGACGACCTTAGCTGTACATCTAATTGCTCGGCTTAGAGCTCAGCTGCATCTCTAAAGTTAATCTCTAAAGATTGCCTCTTAATATCTGTGAACACTATCATCGGATCGCGACGAAATTCAAAAGGGAAAGTGTCCTACCCTAGATGTCAAAGTTTACAAAAATTCATCCAGATCCACCGATTAGTTTCGGAGATCCAGAACCCCTGTTTTGGCACTTTTTGCTCGTGAAACAAAAAAAAAAAAAAAAAAAAAAAAAAAAAAACTCAATTATAACCAGGAAACATTCAGCGGCGTGTAATAGCTTGTTTGAAAGCTTTTAATTTAGGAATGCGTCTTTCGAAGGTCCGGTAAAAAAATATAAAAAATTAAGGAAATGGCACCCATTTAAAATTTATATAATGCTATTCCTTTCATAAGTTAACATTATAGAAATCTCTCCTTTTTAATTGCTAATTCAATTGTTGCTTTCGAATTGCCACCAACTAAAAAACAATTCAATAATTTAAAAAAGAAACGATAACACGTGTTCTTTTTTTTTTATATAGATCAATAAAAATTCTGATTCTCCTGATAGTTTTGAACCTTTGAAATTGATGTCATTCCAAACAGAAAATGCATATTTTTCATAAACATATATATTACTAGGACTTCCCTCAGAGGGATTAGTCTGAGCGATATTGCTTAGAATACACATTTAATAACTTGCGATAAGTAAAGAAAATGAGATGTTACCTTCAATTGGTCATTCATTGTGATAAAATATGATGAAAATAAGCATATTGAATCATAGAATTACAAAATCTTATATATAAAGTTGCATATACTATTTTTATAAAAGAAAAGCAAACCATGCATGGATATAAAATTGGAAATATGTAAAATGTTCCAATAATACAGAAAATAAAACACCAAATTTTCCTATATTGGAAATATAACTCTTTGAAATGATGTCATGAGCTTAAACAGAAGCTTCGCACCGATTTGAGAAACTATAAATAACATAAACTATTATGTTTGAAGAGAATGGAGTGTATTTTATATGGTGTGAAATCCGTCCGAATAGTTTATAATGTTGAATATCTGTTTTCCACGGATGCAATGAGGTTGTCGATAAGAGTTAAGGAATCCTTTTTTAAAAATTTGTCCTAAACGAGCATTAACATCTTATAAGTTAATGTGATGCCAAAGTTATAGTTTCTGACCTCAACAGTATCCTAGAAATTGCAATATTCTCAATTAATTGGGTTTAAAACTTTTTCTAGAAAAAAAAATGTCTAATTTGTGAAATTAAATTGTCGAATGTTTTAGAAATCGTTCATAACGAGAATATTATATCTTAAAAGTTGCCACAAAAAAAAAATAGTCATATCAACATCATAGAATTCTCAATTTTAGAACTTTTTTTGCTCGTGCATTGATGGTGATTATTGTTCCTACGCAAAATATAGTATATTTTGCAGCAAAGATGGTTACCAACATTTTTTGCCCACATTATTTTTTAAATCGGCTAGGTACTCCCAAAGATAACGAAAAACACAATAACGTTAAAGCTTTATAGCATAGAAATACAGAATCAAAAGCTATTTATCTCCTATTATATACACATAAATTATCTAATTAGTGCTAGCAGATGCATTTTTAAATATACATAGATCAATATAATGCTCCATTTTTCTTTTATTAGTATTTCTTAGTATTCATTTTTTATTTATTTGTATTATTCAATAAAAAACTCACTTTCTTAAACCCGAATTTCGTCAAAATTTTTATAAAAGCGCCCAAGTCCATATAACAGCGAAGTATTGTGAAGAGTATTAAATACAAGGTAGTAAGACACTTAGCCAAACGCAGGTAATAAATGGCAAATATTGTTCTTTTCGCCCTCTCTCGAAATGCATTTTTTCCATACATTTAAACACGATTTTGAGTTATCTTATTTAAAATTCAAATAAATAAGAGGAAGCAATAATAGCATAAGTCAAAACATTTTATTTCAGCATCAAGGAATTGTATCGTAGTTACACATGTGGTAAAAAGCTGCTTTTGGCCAAAAAACGTTGTCTTCACTAAATTTGAATCCGATTAAAAAAAGCACCGTGATTAATTAAAATGTTACAGGCAGAGCTGCCAAGTCTCTGGCATTTTGGATACCTGTATTTTAATACAGAAAATGTTTTATTAAATTGGAACATTCTGCGGATTTAAAAAACTTTTCTTATAAGAAAATTCTGCTGTGCAATAAGCGGGGGATTGGCATCTCTGTATAGGAATATTTCGTAATCTACTTTTTAACCTTAAAAAAGCAACGACCATTTTTCGGGTACAAAAAGTATTGCTAATTGTTTCATTTTGCATTGAAAGTACTGATTGTAATATTGATACATCTATGGTGACAATTTTCCAATAATTTTTCAAATCCTTTTTATTTCATTAAAAATATAAATTTTTTATTCATTTAATTTAAAATAAATGATTTTTAACTAATTTCATAATACTTTTGAAATATCACTTTTCATTGGCCATTTTTTTAAAGCATTTAGAAAATGGTTGTTGTTTTCAGTCAAATATAGACTTTGGTCTGTCCGCATTTTATTATACTATTATTATTTATAAATGGTGGAGAAATATTCATACTTAATCCATAACGTACATAATATATTACTCTGTTATTACAAAAGTCACCTTTTTATTATCATAAAAATTATGTTTTTACTGATTTTTATTAACTCAACAGGAAAAATTTCGTGCTTTGAGTAATAGATATCCGCATTTCATTTATTTATTTATTTTAACAAAATTCTTTGCATTTAGAAGAATTTTTATTTAAATAGGAAATCTAAATGTCGCTGTTAATAAAGAAGAAAGTTACAAAAAAAAGTTACAAAACCAGTAGACGCATACTATCAAATATGGAAAAACGACGAATCCAAAAATGATGTCGTATGAAATATCATCTTTTAAAGCAAAAAAACGAGGTCTGATTATCGAGCCTACTGATTACAAAATGCGCATTACATTAAAAAAACAAAATAAAATAAAATAAAATAAAAAATACTGCAAATATAGATTTTTTTTTTCTTTTGTGCAGTTTTGGCTTCGAAAGGTGCGCTATGTTGCAAAAAGATATAAGCGGCTATGAAAACACACTTGGTAAACGTTCATGCTCAGTTTTACAAATAAATATGGAACATATATGCCCTATACACACCGAGGTACCTAATTGGTGCCAAAATGGCGTTCAGTTGCCTAACATGCTGGTATCATATAAATGTTTTAATAAATTGTTTGTTCTAAAAATATTATCATTTATTGATTGTTATTTCTTTTTTTTTAATAACAGAAAATGTTTCGTTTATTCCTTTTTTTTTTCATTTTGAAATAAATAACGTGTTATTATAGCATGCTATATGTATCTGGTAATCAAAGCGACGTTTTCGCCTAGTTGGCATAAAAAATCTCGCCAAACCCGGTGCTTATATCTCTAGTATATTATCTCAAGTATTTTATTTATGTATACTATAATTATTTTTACACACCACTTACTTCTTGTTGTATATAAAAATAGGTAAGTGGCTCCTTTATGCAGTATAAATTGTATAAATCTTTAAAAAAATAGCCCCCGTTGTCCCTTTTTGGATCGAATTAAAAAAAATCAATGTCTAATTCCAGTATTGCTCCCAGGTATGCATACCCAGCAAACACAGAACTAACAGATTGGTACAAAAATGATATCTTCCGACAAGTACTAGAGGTGTTATTTCGATAACAGCGATTCGTAACCTAAAAGTATCGATTCTGTCCTTTCCTTCGATATCTTTGGCGATACTTAGATGGGCTATCTTTGTGGTGCCAGAAATATGGCACCACGGCGAAAATCGGCGATATGGGTGATACGTATTCGATACAAATACGTAGGAATTCCGATATTTCTGGCATAAAAAAGTTAATATAAGGGCACAAATTTGATACCCAATGATAATAATTTTGTACTTGTTTTTGATGCACATAGGATTATATAAATCTTGTGCCAGTCAAAAGACATTTTATACCCATGTCGGCGAATACTTTTAATATTTATTTTGCAGCATCTAAACTATTTTAATCCTTTCAGGACCAAATCACTTCCATTGTTGTCAAATCACTTAAATTGCTGAAATGAAAGATACTGGAATTTACAAATATAATTTTGAACAAGAAAAAGCTAAATTTCCCTAACATCATAAACTATTTTTAATCAAAATTCTGGTACCAACTGGGAATTTTCATAAATGTACCACCGTTCTTGAGTTAAAATACCTCAATTATATTAATTGGAGGAAGGGGGGGGGGGAGATTCATACATTTTTTTAAATTCTGAAGTTTCAGAATCTTAGATTGTTGCAAGATTTTCTCTAAATTAATTTTAAAATTCAATAGCATTGAAACGTTTTATTGCGGAAATTCAATAGCATTGAAACGTTTTATTACGGAAATTTAAGACTGGAGAATACCCCTCTCCCAATATCTTGCAGTTATTAACTTATTTCATGAGGTAGTTTACATTTTTAACTTAATACAGAATCTCTCTGCACTGTTATGCTTAAAATAAAAGCCCCCCCCCTTTTTTTTTGGTTATTTTGTATAAATTCTTCCTGCATTCAGTTTCATGTGTATTTCATTTTTATCATATTAAGGGAAAAAAAAAACCTAGTTTTTCCGATATCAACTCTAAACTATTCAGGAAACATATATATATATAGAAACTTGTGATAAACTATTCAATTTATGTTTTTGATTATAAAAAATGCATTTACTATTATGCTGAAATTAACATGTATATACATATTAAAAAGTTTTTTTTTTCTCTGATATTGCAGATTTAATTTTTTGTTGTTTCCTCATACGATTTGTCTAAAACTCCATGTTGGGGGGAAAAAAAAAAAAAAAGTATTCCAAAGAATCAAATACTTCTCTGACAAGAGGGGAAAGAATAACTTTTTTAATCTTGAAGCATAAAAATATTCTAATTTTTTGCTCAAATATTCAATAGTAATTTCTTTTTTATAGTAAAAATGTTTCATTCCCCTCCCCCCTCCCTGCAATGGCATTTACCTAGAGTTCCAAGTGTAATACATGAAAAATAATCAAATATTGTTTCAAAGCAGTAGACATTTTTCTGATATGTAGGCGTGCATGTGTATACTGGATTTAGGGGGGGGGGGATTTCCTTTATCTTTTCAAACTAATCAGAAGCATAAAAAATAATCTAGTTTATGTTCAATAGCCAACTTGCTTTTGACTATGAGATAAGAATTATTAAAGATGAAATTTGCATTAAATAAAGTTTATTTACAATTATTGCAGATTTTATTGTCTTTTCCCTTTACGGGAATATCTTGTAATAATCCGTACACAATAGGGGAAAAAAACTAGGGGTTAACACAGATTTTCCCCTCTTGAACAATGAAGTACTTTTGTGATAACATTTTTCATCGCAAAATTATTCTTGAATTTTTGTTTTCATCACATTCAATATAATATTGATGCACTCAAAAAAAAAAAAAAAAAAAAAAAAAAAAAAAAAAAAAAAAAAAAAAAATCCAATAAATTATTAAGTTAACAAGATTTTGTTGCTAAGATGCATAAACCATTTAAATAGCAAGAAATACATAAATAAAATTTCGACAATACAAATTTTGGAAGGAGGTGAGTGAGAGGTAATTAAATGGAATAATAACTCATACTTCATAAACTTTTATATTGAGATTTTTGTATGAAATAGTTAAAAATTTACTATTTTAAATAGATAATAATTACAAGTTCTAATCAAAATTATCTCTGCATTCATACACATGCACACACCAAATTCATCTTATCTCAAATAAAATGTGAAGCACACAAGCGTAAAAAAGAAAAATCCTTGCCACCCCCCTCCCCTTTTAATTGTGATAAACCTTATGCACCTTCTTTTCAAATTGCAGCTGGAATTAAATTAGATGACTTTAGCTATTTTCTGGTATCATCTGCCAGTTCTTGTCCTTATGTTCCACCTGAAAATACCTACCATGCTAGGATAGATGAAATAAATAGACACAGATAATAAAGAACAGTGCTAATGTTTTCATTGTGCTACTTTTTTTATTAAACATAATTTTTGCTTACAAATTATATATTTAGTATTCAACTAGCGGCCTTCGCCCACTACGCTGGTCGGTTTATCTAAAGAAATCTTGAAGAAGTAGTTAGATAAGGTTCAGACATACATTAAAAAAAAAAAAAAAAAGCAAGTCGATCATTCAAAAAACGTTGGGAAATATCAAATATTTACTGAAATTTTTTAAGAAAAACAAAGTTTCGAAAAAAAAAATTAAATCGAAAAAAAAAATTACACTGACATATTAATGCAAGGAAATTTTCCCAGAGAGAAAATTCGCCTTGAATACAATATTTCAAATTCTTTTAATTGCTTATAGGCGTTAATGCCAACATAGTGAAAAAAAATTCCATGCTGGGAATCGAACCCGGGCCATCAGTACGGCGCACTGACGTTCTACCGACTAAACCACATGGAACGACAGCCAGCTTGAAACTTTCTCATACTTAAGTAGACTGGCGAAAACATAACGATAGCGCGTTTTAAAATCGCACAGTGACATCTATTGGATTTTATATGTACTAAAAAACGTTATGTACTAAAAAACGTGAGCAGCGCACCTAATAGTTTCTTTTGTTTCTTTTTGTTACTTTTTTGTCTGTTGTCCGATTTTGATGAAACAAAGCCTATACACTGCCCGGGAGTGTGCATTCTTCATTAGTGAAAACCGCATAAAAATCCATTCAGTAGTTACGAAGATAACCTCGAACAAACAGACAGACAGACAGACAAAAAATTCAAAAATTTTTTTTTTGTGTTTCATTGGTTTTCTTTTATCGCCCTGACTCCATTTTTGTCAATTATCTTCAATGTACAGACACACCGGGTCCTACTGTTTTATTATATGTATAGATTAAACAAAAATTTCATTCTTTTTTAAAAAGTCATAGCAGAAATACAATATATTTTATATGTTAACATGAGCTTTCTCAATATATTTTTCTTGAATATTCTGAAATGGGCATTCAAGTCTTCAATCCTTTAATCTGAAGTCAGGTATACTTCAAACCCGGATTCCTTCCAAGTTAGGTAAAAAAAAAGTATTGCTCCAAGTTCTGGCTAATTTCTCCACCTATTTTAACAATATAAAATGAAATTTTAGAAAGATCAAAAATTGTAATTTGTACACACAAAATCAAATTATTAAACATATAGAAATATAATAAACAAAATAACTGAATTTTACACCATGAAAATTAATAGAAATATAATAAACAAAATAACTGAATTTTACACCATGAGAATTAGTAAATTACACAGGACATTAACACTAAATATATAAAGAATTTTTACTAAAGATATATAAAAATACTTCATACCAGAATTTTTATTTAAGACTAATTTATGTGTGATTTAACCACTAGACAACATTTTTTACTGAACATATTTTCATTATTTCATTACATGGAAGAAAATCAGCTAACTGCAGCCCTTTGATAAAATTCACATTTTTCTGTTATCCTTGGACGACATCTGTGTTTAAGCGATCCTTTGACAAAATTGGCATTAAAGCGATCCTTCAACGAAATTTGCATTTAAACGATCCCTTGATGACATATGCATTAAAATTATCCTTAGACAAAATTCATGTTTAAGTGATCTTTGACGACATCTGCATTTAAGCAAAAGTACAAAAAAAAAAAAAACATTATACTCAACATTTTAGCATAAGTGCCCTAATTCTAATATTTTTAAGTTTTAAATTGATACGCACGGCAGCACTTCAAAGAAAATACTGGGCATGGTACATTGCAACTAAATTCTAGTAATTCTAGGGATGTGCCGGATATTCGACTTCTGCCGGATATCCTGCTTATTTGGCACTCAAACCGGATCTTCGTTCTGGCCGAATATTTCAATATCCAGTTGCTGGATAGGGAAACTTTTTTAAATTCTGTTTTTTACATTTAAAATAACATATAAAATTAATTTGCTCCTTGCTAACCTTATCGTATTAAAAAGCAATGTTAACAAAAATAAATATTTGTATATTTTCACAATTATGAAATCAATGTTTTATATGTGAATGAAGATAAAATATGACAATATTTTGTCATAATCTATAACAGCAATTGTAAAATCAAAACTAGAATATGTACTACAACTTCAAATTTTCTATTTCTCTTAATTGTTCTTAAAATTTCAGTAATGAAGTAATTTAACTCTGAAAAGTTTTATTGTAATTTTCACCAGTCAAAATTTAACTCTAGTGTTCAATTATTCTGTCATAACTGTAGTTGCAAAACCAAAACTAGAATATCAATTGTAACTTTGTTTTACTTTCAGTTTTAATTGCAGTAATGAAGTAGTTGACTTTTATACTTCAAGTGTTTTGTTATTAACTTTACTAATTATTTGAGTTATGAATATCAACAGAAGGTATAAATATCTTATCTGAAAGTTTTATGAAGTTACTGTTAATACATCAAAAATTTTGAGCCAGAAATGTGTACAATGGGGAATGGGGCCATCTTGTAAGTGCTAAAGTACTGAGGATTAAAAACCATGTAGCAACTAGCTTCTAGCAAACTAAAGAGTTTAATTATGAATATTCATACTCCAGATTCAAAGTGTGTTTGTTTAGAAAATCAAGACTAAAATGTAATCAAAATGGTTCTGATATTAAAGAAACCCTTCAAATTTTGTGGAACATCAATTGCACAAGTTAAGCAGTCAACAATAGAAAAAATTGTGGTAAAAACAAAAAATCATTAAATATACAAATTGCATTTTTTGAAAAACATTTTAGTAAAAATTTTCAAAGCAATTGAATTACACCTTGTTATAAGTCCTCAGTCATGTTAAAATTGCAAGTGACCTTTTAAATAAAGTTCATTCTAAGATTTGCTGTACAATACAAAAAGAGCTTAATAAGAAAACTAACTCTCACAATCAAGAGGAGTAACAAACATAACTATCCCATTTTGTTAATTATGCGTCAACAGGATAATTTTTTTTTTGTTATGTTAGTCGATACAATGCATCTACATAAAACATCAAAACACTACCTAAATCTGGTGATAGACTAAAGAAAAGATAGAGAACAATATGCATGTAAAGTTAGAAGTTTTATAAGTAAAATTGAAAAAGCAAAATATTAAATTTCAATATTTAATTATTACTATGCATTTGTTTAAATAACTTTGACTTAATAAGTGAATTAAAATCTATTAATCCTTGAATAACAAAATTACAATTTTTTTTCTTTAAACAAGCATAAAATTGAGATATTAAAATTAAATATAAGAAATTATTCGGCTGGATACAAGATATCGGTCAAATTTTGTACCAGATATCCATTATCCTGCAAAAATCCACATTCGGTGCATCTCTAACTGATTCTCTATCCAGTCTTGATAATTTAAAGAAATTTGTAAAAAACTTCAAAAATATTTGCTAACTGTCAAAATTTTTTCCAAACAGTGTTTGCATTTCGTCTATTTTATGAAACTCTGCAAACAATTAATCAAACTGTAGCTACTGGACCTTAATAATTAAATAGCGGCTTTTTCTCATAAGCAGCACTCTGCTTTTCTATTTTTTAAACTTATAGCAATTCTGTTTGCACAAATAAATCTTTCTGTAAATACAGCTGATTTTAATTTTAGTTTCTAGAAAAAATTTGCCCTACTATTACACTTCAATGTCATTTTCCATATTTAAAATTTAACATTTAATAACATGTATGTAATAACAGAGGGGTTCACTATATAACTCTGTCTAATGTAATTTGCAGTAGTAACAGTAGCATAAAGATGTAAAATCAACAAATTGTTATGTTTAAAAATAAGTAAAAAAAGTAAAACTAGAATTAATACAGTAGTTTCCCTCAAATCCACAACCGTAAATGCACATAATTTATGGATGTAAACAAGGAAACATTCAGTTCAGATATAGGGAGAAAATTTGAGTTATTTAGCTTTTTATCAATTCTATGCATATAGTTTAATTTGTAGTTTTTGTTAATATTGCTGAATTAATGCTTTTTTTTTTTTTAAACAAAGGAAGTGTAAATTTATTTCTGAAAAAATTCAAGCTATTGCTTATATCACTAGTAATTATAATCTTGTTATCAATTATATTTATGTATTAAATTTTTTCAGTGATAAGGCTGGCTAAACTTGAAATAAAACTACTTTAATTTTTCATAATATTGATGTGAATTAGCAATGTATCTTTATGAGGAAAGCTTCATTGAATAATTTAGGAAAGCTACATTTAATCTTCATAATGAATATTTAATCATACATTATTGATTATTAATTTGACTTTTTTCTCATTTCATCAAGGATGAGATCTAATGACATTCTCTTTTTTTTTTTTTTCTTTATAATTTACATGTTTCATATTATTAGATAAATAATTTCTACTTTTAACACTTTTTTTCAACAATTAGCATTAGATATAGTGGGTTTAGGTCATTATTTTTATGCATAGGATTAAAATCAGTATGCACTGATAAACATATCTAATGCTCTAAAGATAACTTCAAATATGTAGTTAAAAAAAAAAAAATATATATACAATAGACTCCCTCAAATCCGCAACTCTCTAAAATCCGCACATATTTTATGGATGTAAACAATGAAACTTTCAGTTCGGATATTGGGACAAAATTTGATTTTTTTTTTGTTTTGTATCAATTCCATATATTTTTTTATTTGTAATTTTCTTAATAATATTCTATTTATGTTTTTTCATGAAGAAAGAGTACTTTTTTTGAAAAAATTCAAGATATTGCTGATATCACTGGTAATAAGAATCTTCTTACCAAATATATTTATGCATTAATCAAGATTTTTTGGCTATTAAACCAGGCTAAACTTTTTAAAAAATCCTTATTTTATGATTTTGATGTGAATTAGTGATGCACTTTTATGAAGCAAGTTTTGTTGAATAATTTTGGAAAAATACATTTAATCTCTATAATGAATATTTATATTTAATCATTCACCATTGAACTTGATTACTACTATTAGTAATTAGACTACTATTAGTATTTTAATCATTTAAAAAATTATCTAAATTTTTATTATTTTAGTTTATTACTTATTTTAATATTGTATTATATTGTAAGCATTCATTACAGTTCCGATTACACTATTAATTGCACTCAAATTACTGATTAAAAAATGTAAACAAAGCAACGGCCAGAAATCCGCAAAATTCTAAAATCTGCACAACTTCTGGTCCCAAGCTGTGCGGATTTAAGGGAGTCTACTGTATATATATGCAGATCATTTAACAATAACATAACAAGATCTTTAAGATTTTGCCCAAAAGATCATTGAAGATTAGCTATAACAGGAACTTTTCTTAATTTGGGAGATTTTTTTAAGCATTAAAATCAAAATATGAAGTTGAAAAAGAGTATTCAAAGACTGGATGTTAGTTATAGCATTTTAATAAGTCTCATTTATTTTTGTTTTTCATGTTACCTTCAGAATCTATAATGACCAAAAATGTTGACTTCAAACTGTCACTAAAAAACAAAATCCCAAGAAATATTTGAACTAAATATATAAATATATGTAATAAAACGACGACGATGTTCTATAATAGTGTATAATCACTAATAGAATACCATGTTGGTTGTAGAATACTACTATTCACTAAGATTCAATAGTGGGATGAGCAGTCGTTCTGGTAAGTGGATAAACCATGGATTTGTTCTCGTAGGAGTTTCTCCAATAACAATGCAAGAAAATCAGTGTTTTAGTTCTTTATTATTTAGAGCACGAACTTAAGTTACTCCACAGATCACCGTTCCACACATCTATCACTACGGCCTTCGCTCACTAAGCTGCAACATTCCGGCGTTCTACAATCTCGGAAAAAATGACATTTCTAATTCAGCGGAGCAATAAAACGCGCGTCTTGATAGTTTAAAGAAAAGGTGCATTCTACTCTCCTGAAAAGCCAAATGAAAAAATCATTTTCACGACAAAACTAGCGCCCTCCTACTCCGCGTCAATCATTTTAAAAATCCAATCAGGATGGACTCGAGCCTCTAACGGACAAAATGATCAATTCTAATTGGCCGTAATAGGCGGTCTACTGGCAAGAACTATATTTTTTTCTCGGAACACTAAGCCCTTTAGCAACGCGTAGTAACACTTGTCACGCGATGTTAAAAAATAAAAAATAAAATTAAAATCGCAGGAATATGCCAGAAAGTAAAAAGCTTACGAAATACTTCCCGCCTTTTTGAGAAGCAAGAAATAATTTATTAATAACTAAAGTAAGAAAAAGAATTTTAGCTGTTACAAGACGAAACTAAGATTGAAATATGTTCCACAAATTTAGAATTGAAGCTAAGAGAAAATAAAAAAAAATGGCGCAAAATTTTTTTTTTTTTTATTTTATTACATATATATATATATATATATATAATTACACCCAAATGTTTATTATTAGTAATCAGAAGATTGTTTATAAAGTTTTTATGAATATCAATGTTTCACTTTGTAGAGCAGCTTATTCTTTGAACATAAGACTACACTATATTGCCATTGATTATGGGACACTTGCGATTTTAGACATTATACTAAATATCTAGAAAAATACATGAGGAATCATCTCGAAACTCTTAGTGTATAAATATAATAGTATACGTCATACATCTCCGTGAAGATTTTTTACCGAAACTCCATAGGGGACCGTCAACAAATTAAAAAAGAATGAATATCTTTTGAATAACCCTGTCAAAACTAATGTAGCAAAAGCGCTCAAACTCTAGATTATGATTGAATGCCTTATTGTAATACACTGTGTTCATTTTTATGCAAATAGCATGCATACTCGCAGAGTAATTAAGGTTTTTATAAAAATGGCCCCAAATTTTTCTAAGTTTTTCCCTTATAATTTTCAGAGTTCTTAATATAAAATAATATTGTTTTCAGACAATATGACAAACAACATTGCACACAGTATCCTGTAATCAGAATTAAAAAATAATAAAAATTGTATGAAAAATGATTAGGTTTACTAAATAATTTTTTACTGCGCATGCGTCAAAGATATCAAAATTTCATTTGCATATTATGTTAGCTAAATGTATAGAGCAACTTTTGTAAAAGTCTCAAAATTATAGCTTGAAAATTCTGAAAGTAATCGTCTATAGAAAAAGGACAAAATCCGTTGTTTCCAAAATGAAGCAAAAAAATGAGGGATTTTATCCAAAAGTAGTCGTAACATCCCGTATTGTGTATTCTATATTGACACTAATCAATGAATATATGGATACAACCCCTCTTGTTTTTGCTTCATTTTGAGAATAACGGATTTTCAACTTATTCAATTGACGATTATTTTCAAAATTTTCAAGTTATGATTTTGTGACTTTCACAAAAATTGCTCTATACATTTAGCTAACATAATATGCAAATGAAATTTTGATATCGTTGACGCATGCGCAGTAAAAAATTATTTAGTAAACCAACTCATTTTGTATACAATTTTCATTATTTTTTAATTCTGATTACAGGGTACTGTGTGCAATGTTGTTTGTCATATTTTCTGAAAAAAATATTATTTTATATTAAGAACTCTGAAAATTATAAGGAAAAAACTTGGAAAAATTTGGGACCATTTTTATAAAAACCTTAATTACTCTGCGAGTATGCATGCTATTTGCATAAAAATGAACACACTGTATTACAATAAGGCATTCAATCATAATCTAGAGTTTGAGCGCTTTTGCTACATTAGTTTTGACAGGGTTATTCAAAAGATATTCATTCTTTTTTAATTTGTTGACGGTTCCCTATGGAGTTTCGGTAAAAACTCTTCACTGAGATGTATGACGTATACTATTATATTTATACACTAAGTGTTTCGAGATGATTCCTCATGTATTTTTCTAGATATTTAGTAAAATGTCTAAAATCGCAAGTGTCCCATAATCAATGGCAATATAGTGTATTTGCTAATACTGTTTAAATTAAAATGCATTTTTTTCTCCCTATATAAATTCAGAATAATTATTTTAAAATGCAATTACACTACTTATAATCCAATAATGTATATCTTTATCAATAAACATGCATACATATGTAGAAGGCAAAAAAATTATAACAATTTAAACCAAAAAACCTATCCTCCCCCCCCCCCGTAAAAACCAGGTGTTTTGCCAACCCTGTATTGTATTTAATTTATTAAAGCTATAATTTTTTTGTTAAATAAATAAATAAATAAATAATAACTTGCATGTTTGGAAAAATGCATACTGTAGGATACTCCAATAATAAAGATACCAAGGAAGGCCTTCCTGAATTTCTCAATAAAACCACCTAAAAGAAGAAATTAAGAAAATACAATAGATACATACAAACATTTAAATTCTTATTAATATCATTATGAATTAAAATATATGAATATATTAAGCACTCAATGACCCTTTTAAACACTTTTGATGCATTGGCAGCCAATTTTAACACTTCCTATGTGCCCTGTGGTAATTCCCATAAAAACATCTCTAATTCTATTGGACTTCAAACAAATCAGTATTTTAAAACAAGGTTGTAAAGGTTTTGGACACAATGGTAAAATCCATGGTTTAACCTTTAACTGCTGTGACAAAAATTATTGCATAACTACTGTCAGCGATCTATCGGACCACTTAATCTAAAGAATAAAAATGTTAAATTAACTCTCAGAATACTATTTTTGTATTAAACTACAGGACTATAATAAATAAATTTCAGCTATTCAAATGTCTCTAGAGATATTAATATGTATCGAACAGAAACAAAATTTGTCCATTATCCACAGTTAAGCTAAAAATTACAAGTTAAACCCCAAAACTTAAAAAACTCAGCAGTCTGTGAGACTGCTAACAGTAGTTAAGGGTTAAACCGTACTATCTAAAACCCTTCTGTCTAAAACTGTCCAAAAATATATTTTGTAGTAAAATTTTTATTTATCAAAACAATGCTAAAAATTAAAAATCTTAAAAATTGTCAGTAAAATTACAATACAAAAATACCAATTTAGTAGCAACAACCTAATTGCCCTATGTAACAAAGCAATTACTTTAAAGATTAAATTTAATTGTGTTTGTGTATAATAATTTAACTATTTAGATGAAATTCACATATTTATTTTGCAATACTTTGACGAAATTTGCTACTTAAATAACCCAGGAGTTATTCTGATCTGAATTTTCCAAAAATTTAAGACATTCAATTACAAAAATATATTTTTTTAAAAAAGCCATCAATCTGAAATTTTGGGAAAAAAAAAAGTGACTATCACACAAATGGTCACAGAAAAAAAAAAATCAATTTTGTTAACACATTCGCTATAAGGTGCCAACATTAAAGGGCCACTCAGCCACCAGCTTGTGATGTCCATTCCAGTCACGCGCTGGTGCGGGAAAATCTTTCACCGATTCTTTGTCATAAAAAGTAAATCTGCTTCTGGGGAAAACCCACTTTTACAAACATCACATCTTCACATAAGCGGCAGCGAACGTGTTAATTGTGAATTTCTTCAGAGGATTGGTGGATGGTGCAAATTTTGTCAGATCATCAGAAAAACATCATTCGTTAACCACTTAACCGGCGACAGGTATGGCAATACAGTGCTTTTACCCCCCGACTTACAGTGGCGGATCCAAGGAGGGGGGGGGGTTATGGGAGACATGACCCCCCCCCCCTCTTCAAAGAGGTATGTACACTGCACAGTCTAAATAAAGGTGCTTTTTTTCGAAACTGATCGAGAAAACTTGCGAATTTTCTGTACCTGATTTACATAATTCAGAATTTTTCCGCACCCGATCTGTGAAATTCACAATTTTCGCGAAGCCGATCAACGAAATTCAGAATTTTTCCATGCCTAATCGATGAAATTCAGAATTTTTCCATGTCTAATCGATGAAATTTTCGTTCTTGTTCGATGAAATACGAATTTTTCCGTACACGAACTAAGAAATATGCATTTCTTAATTGAATGACGAGCTATGCATTTTTTTCCTGCCGTAAACTGATGAAATCCGCGATTTTTTTTCTCGCGATACTGACGAAACTCACGATTGTTCTGCAGACGCTCAAAGATTTAATTTTTCCCGTGCCCTATCAAAAAAAATTTGCAGTTTTTCTGTGCCCTATCAACAAAATTAGTGATTTTTTGTTCCGAATCGACAAAATTAGCTATTTTTTAGTTTCGAAAAGATTTGTGAGTATTTTGTATTCGATCGCCAAAATTCATGCAAAGCAGATCGACCATATTTGCGATAATTTCTTTCCCGATCGATGGAATTGTCAATTTTTGTTCGCCATATCAACGTAATTTGCGATTTTTTTTCTTCATTCCAGATCAACTGTATATCTGCTTTTTACAAAACTGATCGACCATATTTGCGACTTTTTCGTTCCCGATTGACAAAGCTCACAAATTTTCCGTGCCCTACCAAAAGCAATTTTTTCGTTCCCGATCGACTAAATTTGCACTTTTTACGAAAGCAGTCGACCATATTCGGGATTTTTCTGTGCCCAATTGATGAGATTCACGCCTTTTTCCATTTTTGTCCATGAAATATGCATTTTTCCGTATCGAACAATAAAATTCGCTATTCTTAACTGACTGATGAAATCTGCATTTTTACCCCACATTAAATTAATGAAATCGGATTTTTTTTCTCGCGATAAACTGATGAAACTCGTTATTGCTCTGTAGCCGCTCAAAAAATGTTTTGATTTTTCCATATATCATCGACAAAATCCTCGATTTTTCCTTGCCCTATAAACAAAATTAACGATTTTTTCGTTCCGAATTGATAAAATTTGCGAGTTTTTAGTACCCAATTGCACAAATCGCTCTTTTTATGGAGACAATTGACTACATTCACGATATTTTTTTCCTGATTCACGAAATTGGCAATTTTTATGTTCCATATCAACTCAAAATTTGCAATTTTTTTTATTCCCAATCAAAATTCACAACTTTTTGTGCTCGATCGACAAAATTTGCAGTTTTTCTGAGACATACAGACAAAATTTGAAATTTTTCGAGGGCCGATATACAAAACTCGCGATTTTCCAACGTCCAGTTAACGATATTTTCGATTTTTCCACGCCAGGCCAACGAAGTTCGCATTTTTTTGCGTAGTAAACAGACAAAACAGGTGACTTTTCCACAACCTATGAACAAAATTTTTTCAAGTATTATAAAAAAAAAATTAGATTTTTTTCCTTGCCGATAAGCGAAATCTGAGATTTTTCGCGTCCGATCGACAGAATTCATGATTTTTACGTGCCTAATCAACAAATTTCGTGATTTTTTTTTATGCCCGATCAGCGAAATCTGCTACTTTTTATCGTAATTCCGTTTTCACAAGATTTACTGTATTTTAAAATTGTTTCATTAAATCATCTGTCAAAAGTTGTGCCCACCCCCCCCCCCCTGGAGGTTTGGCTGGATCCGCCCTTGCCGACTTATGTCGCGGCAAATGGTGAAATGGTTAAAGAATAGTAGGGGGGGATGCAAACAAAGAAAAAACTGCTAATTTTACAAAAAACTGCAAATTTTGTCAAAAACCTCCAAATTTCACCACAGAATCGTTAAAAATCTGAGGTCCTCAAAGGGGTCTAAACTGGATTTCTCTCCACACACACACTCTGTTGAAACTTTGCAGAAAATTGTGAAATTTGTCAATGAAGAAATCCTATTCTATTTGCAACCTTGTTTCATTAGTTTCTACAAATTTATTTAATGCAGCAATTTTAAATTTGTAAAGTAGTAAGACTTAATGTAAAATACATCTGCTTTTTACCTTCATTAAAATTTTAACTTGAAAATGCCGATTTCAGCCAGATTTGTGATAAGGTAATCAGACAACAACCTCACATAAATGGATTCCCTTTCCATGTCAGTTTCTTTAGGAAAGAATTAACGATTTCATGGGTACAGAAATACGAGGAGTAAAATCCAAAAGATAGGTATTTTTGTTCGGCACTACTTGCTTACCCCCAGAATTGTATAAAACCAAAAACTTTCTGCATACATAATACCAGGTCAAAAACTTGCTGCAAATCAATTTAATGTTTAATAAAATTATGTATTATATTATTTTGGCCTGGACGAAATTTGCTTTTATTATGCAACTTGCATCTTTTGCGTGAGTCATGGATGTAATTTGCGTATTTTATGTGATTCATGAACGTAATTCACATTTTTTTTTTTTTACGTGCTTAATGGATGCAATTATTTTTTTATGTATCTCATGGTCCTAATTTACGTTTTTTGAGGGATATGTCAACAAAATTCACGAATTTTGAGATAGTTATGGATGTAATTCACGTTTTTTATGTGATTTTAATGAACATAATTAACATTTTTTAATGCAATTTTAATGCAATTCATGGATGTAATTTGCCTTTTTTGAGCGATCTGTCGATGAAATTAGAGGAGGTTTTCTTGAGTGATTTATGAACATAATTCGCATTTTTTATCTGATTTATAGACGTAATTCACTATTTTTATGAGAATCATGGACGTAATTTGCATTTTTTGAGCGATCTGTCAACATAATCCACGTTTTTTGGACAATCTGTTGCTGAAATTTGTGTTTTTTGAGCGATTGATGAATGTAATTCTCATTTTTTATGCAATTCATGAAATAGTTTGTGTTTTGATGCGATTTTATAGACCTGATTTGCTATATTCATGGCCATAATTTGCGTTGTTTAAGAGATTAGTCAATGATATTTGTGTTTTTTTGAGTGATTTATTGATGCAATTCACATTTTTTAAGTGAGTCTGAGCGTATTTTGGTTTTTTGAGCGATCTGTCGATGAAATTCGCATTTTTTGAGCAATTTAATCATGTAATTCACATTTTTTAAGCGATTTACGGATGAAATTTGCGCTTTTTGAGCAATCTGTTGGCATAATTTGCATTTTGAGCAATTTATTGACATAATGTGTTTTTTAAGCAATTTATGGACATGATTAGCATTTTTTGAACGATTTATGAAAGAAAAAAAAACCTCATAAAATTATAAATTCTCATTTTTAATGCAGAGCATCATTCCGTTGATTAAATTCATGTTTTTGAGTAATTTATGAGCGCAATTCTCATATTTTATGAGATTCCTGAAACGTAACTTGCATATTTTTTTTACACAATTTTATAGACGTAATTCACTATTTTTATGAGATTCATGTACTTAATTTGCATTTTTGAACAATCTATCGACAAAATTTACGTTCTTTGAGCAATTTATGGACTTAATTCGTGTTTTTATGCAATTCATGAACATAATTTGCATTTTTTACATGATTCATATTCGTGATTTGCTATTTTTTAGTGATCTGTCGATGAAATTTGCATTTTTTGAACAATTTGTCTATGAAATTTGCATTTTCTAAGTGATTTATGGACGTAATTTGCATTTTTTGAGGGATTTATGATGTAATTCACATTTTTTTACACGATTCATGGACCTAATTTGCATTTTTTGAACAATTCACTGATTTGTGTTTACTATGTGTGCATGAGTTGCATAAAAAATTCACATTTTTTTATGCAATTCGTGCACTAAATTCGCATTTTTACAAAAATCATGCATGAAATTAGCGTTCTTTGTGAGATTTATCGACAGAATTTGTTATCCGTGCAGTCTTTGGTTAATATTTGCATTTTTTATGTCATCTTTGGATGTAAGTGTGTAATTTTTTGCTGTGTCGGTTTTCTATACCTTTTGCGAGCTGTACGATCACACCACACATCCACTTCAGCATAAGTAATTCATTGGGTGTAGTTTAAATAAGAAAGTTTATGGTATTGTTCTGAAAAGATTTCAGAAAAAAGTTGTTTTATTCAGAACACGATGATGAAACAAGTTAATGCTATGGAAATTGGCCAAATTGCTTCACAAACTTTAATAAAAAAAAATTGATCAAACAGATCTGGATTAACGGGGTTCTACTGTACTAAAAAAACTTACAAAAATAAAAATTGTTTCTTTCCTAAAATTTTCTGCACAAAGTGTGCGTCCGTCTATTACACAACTCTGGTTATCCTGTTGACCAAAAAATTATCCCTGAACCATAAGATTAAATGCCAATAAAGGATGATCATGAATGTCATATTCATAGATATTACAGAGTTTCCCCCAGGTTTAATAAGAAAAGGGGCAGGGGCACTACTGTTCTGAAAAGGGCATTTTTATAGAGTTGAATCTAGAATCTAGAGGTTCAAAAAATCGTGGAAATACAGACATTTCTTCAAAGAATCCAGAAAAAATTCCAAACATTTTGTCAAAAAAAAAAAAAAAAAAAAAAAAAAAAAAAAAAAAAAAAAGGGGGGGGGGGGACAAATATTGTCAAAAGATCTTGGAAAAAAAAAAGACAGATTTTGTTTTTAAAAAAAATATCGCAAAAAACAGCAGGTTTTTGATAAAAGATCTCTAAAAAAAAAAAAAAACCTGACAAAATTTTGTTAAAAGATGTCAAAAAATGGCAAATTTCTTCAAAATATCTCGAAAAACTGTCAATTTTGTCAAGTTTAATCACGAAAAAACAAATTTAAAAAAAGGGCCGCAAAAAAAAAAAAAAAGCACATAGTTTGTAACGGGAGTGGAATCAACCCCCCTTTTCTCTAAATATGCCCTGGATGCAATTTTCTCTACACACGAAAATGATTGTGAATCAGGAAAATCCACTTTAGAAGCAAGAACACCATTTTGAAGCAGGAAAATCAGTTTTTAGAACAGAAAAAATCACTTATTGGGGATTAACTTTTTTTTTTGTGCCCCTTTGACACAATTTGCATTTTTTTTTTTTTTTCTATCTCTTGAAGAAATTGCTGTTTTTTGAGAATTTGTTTTTACTGCGATTTTTCTAAGACAGTTGCCGTGTTTTGTGAAATTTTCAGTTTTTTGTGAATCGTTTAACTTTTCGTTTATAGCAATTTTTGGACTAATTTTGTCTTTTTTTTCACGATCTTTCGAGGAAATCTGCCGCCTTTTTCAGAATTTTCCGACGAAATTAACCATTTTTTTAGCGAATCTTACCAGAAGTTAGTCCTTATTTCACGATTTTTTGTAACAAAATTTACTGTTTTTTCACAATTTTTTGATGAAGTTACGCATTTCATGAGACGCGTAAAAGCTATTTTTTGCATAATTTACGCTGTGCGTCCGCATCATCGCTCAAGGGCTGCGTTTTTTCAAATGTGGGCAAGAAGGGCGCTATTTTTTTGAATGAGTGACAAGAGGGGTGCTAGTTTCTGGATTAGGGGGAAGAGGGGCACTATTGTTTAAACTAAAGAGCAGGAGGGGCAGAGCGCCCCCCTGAAACCCTCTGGGGGAATCTCTGGATATTAAATACAATACAAATATTTGAAACATCAACAAGTAATTTTTATTTGTATTTTCATTAATATTCTACTAATTATAATTTTTCTCGCTTTTTTATTTAAAATTTATGTCAATATGTATAACTCATGGGTGCAAGTTTGAAATTTTGCCAAGACTGAAAATATTTTGACCTTCCTCCTTCACTACTGACTGAGCACATACACATGTAACTTGTGTTTTTTCCAAGACCATCTGATGAAATTAGTCCCCTCCCCCCCATCTTTCGACTAATTTTGCAACTTTTCTATGATTTTAAACCGAAACTTGCAATTTTCTACTATTTTTAGCCGAAATTTGCAATTTTTCTATGGCTTTTAGGCAAAATTTGTGATTTTTCTATGTTTTCAGCTGAAATCTGCCATTTTTCGACGAAATCTAAGTATTTTGTATGATCTTTTGGAGAAATTCGTGTCTTTTTGACGATCCTTTGAAAGAAATCATGTCTTCTTTTCGATCCTTGGACAGAAATTGCATCTTCTTCGTGATCCTTGATCAGAAATCACGTTTTCCCTGTTATCATTTGATGCAAATCGTAGGGTTTTTTTTGGGATCATTTCGCAGCAACCAATTTTTTTCTCAATCTTTTGGCAACATTTGCTTCTTTTCCACAATCCTTCGATTAAATTCACATCTTTATTGCGATCTTTTGACAAAAATTGTACCTATTTTGTATTCTTTAACCGGAAATAGCGTCTTTTTCAAAATCGTTTGACAGAAATAGCGTCTTTTTCACGATCCTTGAACAGAAATAGCATCTTTTTCAAAATCCTTGAACAGAAATCTCGTCTTTTTGTGATACTTTGACAAAAATTGTTTTTCCTGCAATCATTTGATGAAAATAGTGGAATTGTTTTCTATTATTTGATGGAAATCGCGTCTTTTTCTCGATCTTTTGGCACAAATTACGACTTTTCAACGATTCTTTGACTAAATTCACGTTTTTTTTTTTTTCCACAGTCATTTGATTAAATTCATGTCTTTTTGTTGATCCTTTGACAAAAATTGCATCTATTTAGTATTCTTTGACCAGAGATGGCATGTTTTCCGCGATTCTTTGACAGGAATGGCATTTTTTCCTATAACCTTTTGACTGAAAACTCATCTTTTCCACTGCCTTTTAACAGGAATAGCGCGTTTTTGGGATCTTACAACAAAAAGAGCATGTTTTTCGCGATCCTTCGACAGAAATAGATTATTTTTCTGCCAGCTTTTGACAACAAACGCGTCTTTTTTTTTTGCAATCCTTTGACAGAAATAGCACTTTCAGGGGCGTATTTAAGTAGAATTCATTAGGGGGGCGTAAATGTCGATTTTGCCGACTAACTTAAAATATATATGTTTATATCTTTAAAAGTATGTTCCTGTATTTAAGCATTATTAATGTATTTAAGCAAGCATATATGCACCTACCGGATGTCCTAAAATTGACTGACTGATTTTAAAACTCAGTAACTTGCAAATTGTGGTAGCTGTAAAATTAAATTCCTGCAAGAGTGTTATGTAAGATAGCAGGAGTTTTTTACCGCGATTCTCGATTTTAATTTAAAATAGCGAGGATAGATGGTACTGTTAGCAACAGGCGCTAAATCTGTGCCCTTTTGGCCTCTTTTCTCAATTCTGGTGTGAAAGAAAAAGATTAAATATATGCAGTGGACTCCTAATAACAAAATTACATTGGCAATTGAGAGTCATTTCATATATTTAATCTCCTTTTGTCGCAACAAGACTGAGAGTGAAGAGAAACAAAATTTCGGCCCCCAATTTACCACCCATTGCTAGCAATGTCATGTATTTCTTCTATTTTAAACTTAAGTCGAGAAACGCTGTAAAAAACACTTTTCACATCTTACCTAACCCTTCTGCAAATATTTTTAAATAGCTGCGATTATTTGTAAGTTATTGAATTTTTAAATCAGTTAATTCATTTTAAGACACTGTATGTTCTATATAAAATTCAACATTATTAACCCACCGAGGTTAACTCATTAGTGCCTAGCGTTCCTTTTTAGGAACAATTACAAAAAAGACAAAAAAGCACTTTTCACACCAGTAAATAGAAAGATAAATAAGTACTATTTTTTAAGAGACCCCAATAAGTTAAGATCAAAGTTATTCTTCTTTTAAAAGCGATGGGGAACCCAAAAATTTCATTTTTATTGACGAAAATAATCTGGATATTAATGGATTAAATTTTTCACTTTAAAACATCGAATATTTTACACTTATTGAGGAGACTATAAGATAGATTTAAAGATGGACATTCTATACTACCCCTGATGTTATATTGCTATAAATATTCCAGTTACGTCTTTTGATATTATTGAAAATTTCTTTATTTTATTGCTGATAGTACAGCAGGAAATTCGAATCCAAATTAATCAAACAAGTTGAAATTTTTAATAAGAAGTTACTTGGAATTTATTTACAGTAAATTTATTTATATTAAAAAGGATTAAATCAAAATTTATTTTATTACTCTTCCTAGGTCGGGCTGGGATAGGGACTTGCTTTTTTCCTGAAAGATCGGATCAGGCCGGGCCTAATTTATTTTTTCCGTACCGAGCCGGGACTGATTTCATTCTTCTTAGCCTTCACGGGCCAAAATATTTTGTCCCAGTTTTGGGGCAGCCTATATGAAAATCATTGTTTCGGCGTAGCCAGGTCTGTTGACAGATCAGTAAAATTTGGCCTGAGCCAAAAATTTTTGCAAAAAAAAAAAGCATACAGCTTAAAATCGCCTTTATTCTTCAATTAAATATAAAAATTTATTCTTTTTAAAGAATCGTAGATACCTAAGCTCATTAAAATGTAGTAAAATGTATAAAAGTATTTGCCTCTAGCGGAATAATGTTTTAAATTGAAAATTGCGTTTCATCCATACAAAATTAATGCAATAATATGTGAAAGATAATACATGCTAAGAAGGAAACATGTCTATAACGATTTTTTTCTTTTCTATGCGATTCCGTTTTAGAAGATTTTACTGTATATCATTTTAAAGATATTTATATCTCCAATACATGGAATACGGATTAATAATATTAAGGATAACTGAAACATTTACATACAACAAACAGCGGCTCATTTTAAACATAAACTACGCCATTTCTATATAAATGAAGATCATAAACGTTAGAAAAATTCTAAGGTTTTTTTTTTAATCAGAACTTCTCCATACAAGTAAAAATCACTATTTAGTAGAAATTCAATCGGTATGAGTTGGAATTTTGCGGGCCGGTTTCGGGCAAAATTTCAACTTCTATTTAGGGCCGGGCCAAGATTTTTTTCAAGTAGGTCGAGCCTGAAAATTATGGCCCGTGTGGATCTCTATCTCTAGTCTCTAAAAGGGATAAAAAAACATTTTATTCAACAGACAGGTCAATTTTTCAATAATCGGCTTTAGACGTAAATAATCGACTAAATGATTCAATTATTCAACCCATTTCATTGAACTTTACCTATGTCACATCAGCTGTGGATATCTAGAAGATAAACAAACAGCATCAGACTGAGAATCAGCTGCACGGATCATCACCACATCGAATTGACGGCTGAATTTTCAATATTCGCATGTTAAAATGCAACTGGTCTGCCAAAGTCATTCTTAGTGCCAACTGCAGACCTGATTTTCGTCAATGATCGATAGGTTTATCATCAAATTTTCCTGTATTAGAGGCAGAATTTTCAGGCCCAGCCCCGACTCTAATGATTGTTATCTTGGACCGGCCTATCCAATGTAAAAATTTTAAGTTTGGTCCGTTTATATTTATAGTACACAGCCCCGCCCTGCGCGATCTGGTCCAATTCAATTTCTGTAAGAAAAAAAATCACAATTTTGTCTTAACTACAATTAAGATTCCTTTAACAATATTGCATGCGTATTTATATAATAAATTTACAGTATATCTTACAGTATATACAGTATATTACGATGCGTTCGCACGACAGAAAGTACATAAAAGCAACATTAATGACTATTTTTCCTAGACGTTTCAACATTTAAATAAGGATTCATAATAAATAAATAAATAAAAAAAATAAAAATTTAGTTTAGAATACTTTTGAAGCTGTCTTAATAAAAAGTAGATTTGTGAAAATATTTCTCCGACACTTATTAAGGTCTTCCCAAAACAAAAGGGCTATTTTTAGACACATTTCTGAATTCATTTATTTTCGGAAATGCATAAGATTGGCAGGTGTTCTCATTAGAAACTATTCAATCGAATGACGTTATTTATTTTTTGGTAAAGGCAATGCATCTTAGATAAAATAGTGTTAATGAAAGCGTTTTGAAACGAATTTCCAGTTCCGACATCACGAAAAAGGAGAAAAACCAGAAGCCGTAACAAGAATCTTTTATTGTCAACCTTATATATATATATATAAATTGCTATTGGATTCAAAATCGCTTCAATAGTCAGGCTTGTCAGTTTTAAGCCTTTACAGTTAAAAGTAGTTTAAAAACGTGCCGTTTAGCAATACATTTGACCACCTTACGATATATTTCCAAAGATTACTTTAACAGAACATTACCGTTTTTGATATTTTTACAAAACATGTTGCCTGCGCTATACATCCTGAGAACATTTAAGTACAGTTCCAGCCCGTCTCGACTTCACTGAGAAAAAAAGCAAGCTTGATTTCAGCACTGCACGAATCTGCTAAAGAAAAAAGAAACTCAGCTCAGACACCATGCCTAATGCCGACTTCTATGGTGGACATGCAACATTTCTGTATTGATTTATCAAACTAACATCGGTTCATGACGAACATTTACACTTATTCTCCCGAAAATCATATTCATTGAAACTAGCCAATATTTTACCGGTTTTGCTTACTCTTTTAGATCGGGTCGGCAAGCCCACTAATTTTTTTTTACCGGCCTAGCTGGTCCGTTTAATTTATTTGCTGGCACGGCCCGTATTTTTCGTTTATCAGCCCGTTGATAAAAATGTCTTAATTCTACCGACCCGACCCGTTTGAAAATTGTCTTTATTTCGATTGGCCGAGTGCGGCCCTCGGATCAAGCCCGGGCCCGTACAAGTCCCTATCTTGTACACTAAGATATGAAAAACATAGACGACTGGGAGCAGGAAAACACAGTGATAAACCTTTCAATTGACCACTAAAATAGAGTTTTTGACAGTTGTCTGCACCAAGTTATGGCTTTGGCAGATCAGTTACATTTTAATATGATAATCGAGTTCTATCCAATCCTAGAATTTTAGCCAAAAACTCAATGAGGCCTGTGTAGTGGCTTTCATGTCCAATAAGAATGAAGAACATTTTTTCTCAACTTTCTTTTCGTCCAATAAACATTTTTTTTACGGACGGTAAATAGTCGCTGAAGTGTGATTGTTGCCACTCCTGCGTTAAGTCCATGAACACGAAAAAATATGAATATCTTCACCGAAGTCGTCATCATCTTTAATGCTAGTTGATCTACTAGAACTCTACTCATCAACTGCAAATTCTCAGAAAAACTAGTCTTTCCCGATTTTTTTTCAAATTATTTTCAGCAGTCACGAGAAGTCGAAAAATGGTGAGGCAAACTTCGGATTTTCGGAAGAAATCCTTTAGAAAAATGCTAAGGATTTGGTGTTTTTTAATGTATTTTTTAACACTAGAACCGCGGGAAAATTCATTCAAGGTTTATATAAATATTTCTCACCGTAATTTTCAATTTAAAACTGTTTAAGTAATTTATTGATATTATTTTCACTCAGCTTTTATTTAGCTTATTTTATAAAGAGTTTTCTGGTTTTAAATGACATTTCTGCGCAAGATAGGGTCAAAATGACCCGCCGCCGCGGTTCTAGTATTAAGTAAAAACATGTAAAATTGGAAAAAAATCGGGTGTTTTACAGTTGTATCGATTGATACTGACTACCTAAAATTTGCCGACTGTCATCGAAGTTGCCGACATTAGGGGGGCGAGACGCCCCCTACGCCCCCCCAGTAGCTACGCCCCTAAGCACTTTTTTCCACGATCATTTCACGAAAATCATGTTTTTCTTTCTGCGATCCTTTGAAGAAAAGCGTGTGTTTTTCGCGATCTGCTTCTGTATTCAGAGATTTTTCCATCTCGTTTCCATCTTCAGGAATTTTTAAAAGACGGAATTCTGTCTCAGGATGGAAAAACTTGCACTCATGGTATAACTTGGCTATCAGTTTGGTGAAATTGGTTGACATAACCAAATAGCACCTTCTGTTCTACATTTATTTTTATTTATTAAATAATATTAATGATTATAATGAAATAAAAGATTAAAAGCTAAAATAGTAGTTTGTGATTCATGATTGTTGTTCATGAAATGAGTTATTTTCTTATTTCAGTATATTTTTAATGAAATTTTAATTATGTTACAATACTGATAAAGTATATTTGATATAAAATAAAATATTGTGAAATAAAATACTTTATTTAGAACTTAATGTGTACTTTCTGACTTCCATATAAAAATTTTATCTGTAAAGTAAAAACTTTTGCATCCAATCTGAAAAGAGAAGACTACAACAATACGTGAGAAACTTAAGAATTTTGCAGTAAAATATGTCCTAAAGAAAGTTTTTAAAAATATTTTTATTTTCACCCCTATCTCCCCTCATACAATAAAAAAGTTCATAATAATTATGAGAGTAATTAATTTTTTTTTTTTTTTTTTTTTTTTTTTTTTTTTTTTTTTTTTTTTTTTTTTGTGTAACCTTTTTTTTTTGTGTGTATGTGTGTGTAACTGTATTACATAAAACTTTTATTAAAAACATACTAAAAAGAAAAAATAAGCTCAATTTGGGACAAAAGATTGTAATATGGATCATTTTTTAAAAACAAACTATTGCACAACTTTTTAATATAATATTGAATAATGAACAGGAAATCAATCCAAATTTTCAGATTTATTCAGTTTTCTAATTAAACATAGTATCAATGTGACTTGTTTAAGTTTAAACAATTATTTTTCTTAGAAAGTTTATATTGTAGTTGTGACTGGTTACTTTTTTGGTCACTATAATTTGAATAGCTAGTTTGCATATTTATCCAAATAATCTGTAGAATAAACCCCTACTGGCCAGTTTGATTCTACCTGTTGACATTTTCTGAAAGAAAATTGCTAACACTTCAAATTATTTTTTAACATTTTCCTTGAAAATATACAAATACGTTTATTTTTTTATGAAAACTACTTGTTTTATTTTTTAAGTGACATTTCTGTTGGCGCAATTGCAAATTTCTTTGTGAAGATTCTTTTTTCCATAAGTTTGTTTTCCTTTTTATATTTTAAATACTTGTCTCAGAAAAGCACATTATTTTATTAGAAAAAAGCATTAACAAAATGAATACCTCTTTAAAATTTAGTTTGTTTTCAATATTAATGTAAGTCAAATAATGAAATAGAAAAATGTTTATTATTACTGACTCTAAAGTTTTCTTAATGTGCAATTAATCGGTGACATTAAAAATATTCAGAACAGAATATTAATTTGGAAAAATTTCCTATACAGATCATAACTTCTTAGCTAGTATCTGCCTTCAAAAGAAAATAGATATAAATAAAAGAAATTATTTATTCCAATTTATTATGTAGGTCTAGCTGACGATTTCTTATAAGAAGTATAATTATATAAATCATGTGCAATGTTCTCGCTGACACTTGACCAACGTTAGTAATATGACTAATTAAAAAGTAAAAATCATTCACTAAGTGAAAAAAATATTAGGAAAATAGATTCGCAATGTAGCACAGAAAGTTCAAGCTTTTAATGTACTTTCCCTTTTTTTCAATATGTTCTAAAATAACCAAAGTTTTTATAACTGCGACAGAGATTGTTATTAATCTAATTTCAACTATCCGCTACAAATATTAAATATATGTATGAAAAACGAAAAAGCAAAAGCAAAAATTGAGCACTAGCAATTTTGCAAATCTAATCGCTTGTTTGCTCGCCAAATGAATTTAATTGCAATTTGGCACAATGGCAAGCAACAGTGAGAACACCAGTCATGTGGGATCAGCAAACAATTTTTAAATTTCTAGTTGAAAAAATTTGCTTTATTTTTGTTAGAGTGAAAAAAAAAAGTAATAATATCATTTGTCCATTTTTATTCATACAAAGCAAAATACATTTGGACATTATTTATAACTAGTACATGGAACCCAGGGTTCCCGGGTCACAGAGTAAAGATGAAATTTTCTTTAATTTAAAATTAAAAAGTCTGATTAAATTTTCCTACGTAATATGCTTTTTAAACTGCCAACTAATTCGAAACAGCAATTTTACATGAAACATATTAATTATGTAATCATATAAAGCTTTGAAAATTATCGGTACTTCCGAATTAGACGCAAGATAGAAGTTATAGCCAAAGAATAAAATTGCATTCTTTCAATTTTTAAAACCAACTAAGAAAATATGACACACATATATTCTTAAAAATACATTTTTGTAAAGGTTAATTGATGTATATTTTGTAAAGTAAGTTTACAACAAACTAAAAGTCATTAAATTGATAGATAAAAACGAAATAAAACCAACAACATTCACCGGGTTTTATAACCGACAATATTTTGTCATAACAGGTTTTTAATTGCTATTTTTTCAGTTGCTATGAAAAAATGGCAAATAAAATATACAGTGATCTGTTATTTTCCATGGAGAAAAGAGATAGATGGACGTGCAGTATGCGATTAAATCGATTTGAATGGATGGGCATTATTCTTCCAATTTAAGTCTCTTATTCGACCCAAACAAAACAATCACGTAGAACAGAGACCGAATTCTTTAACATCATTTTTTCTCTAAATGAAAAATATGTGATTATATTTTAGCATTCTAAAATAGCATTTCATTGTATTATGAATTAAAACTGTATCGCTAAAAGTTTTCCTTTTTTGCGAAAGCACGCGGTTGTGTTTGATGCAATTCAGTGAATTTTAGGGTTATATTTTTTGGTGTCACCTCCAGCCACCAAACTGCATCTCTATTCTTTTTTTTTTTTTTTTTTTTTTTTTTTAAATGGTTATTTTTCCTTTATTTCCCACATAAATGCGACATTCAAGTTGCCACCATTAGAGAAATTGAACAAAAAACTACAAAAAAATTAATAACTCAAAAACAAATTGAGATACAGTTTTCTAACAAACTGCATTTAAAAGTGCATTTTTTTCTCTATATTATGGTACAAAAGTTGAAAATGTGCTATGTCTAGCAGTAAAAATTTGCTATAGCGAAAACTGCAAAACCGAAATTTCATCGGAAAGTGTTGCCATTCAAAACATGACGTATGCGTTACGCACAGATACGTTTGGCCTTTATTATATAGATTTACAGAATATAATAAATTTTGACTTGAAATTCCATAAAGTACATACATACATTAAAAATATATAGTAGTAAATAATAATTATAAATAAAATAAAAATCTAGGCATAAAATAGCTTGTATTTTTAGTACAAATTTTATTTTACAGTTGAGATAAAATATAAATTTTCACGGAAAAAAGTTTAATTGCATACACACAACATAAAATATCAACCCCCCCCCCCCCCTCCACACACACACCATAACATTTCTCTCAAAAGTGTTATTCGGGGGTTAGAATCTCCCAAAGTCTGAATTCTCCAGTGTATTAAAACTTCTGTACATTAATATAGAACAAATCTTAGCCCCCCCCTTTTTTTTCTAGATATGCTACTAATGCAGAAATACGGACTTAAACTGAATATACTTTGCTGAGAATGTATGATTTCAATGAAAATTTGCTTTCATAAGTAATTTTACTTATTCAGGGTTCATACTGATTTTCCAAGAAAAATTCCCAGATATATTTCCCGGGATGTACAATTTTTACATATCAACAATTAATGACATTTTGATATTACATATAACAATAACAGGGCCGAACTAGAGGGGGCATTTGCTCTCAGCGCTACCAGAACAGAAAGTGAAGTGGGCACCAAATTAAGATTTTGTTTGGTGTGTTTCATAAAAGAATGCTTAAATGTGGTGGTGGTGGGGGGGGGGGGGGGTGCCAAAACCCATGTTTGCCCTGGGCGCAAAAAAGGCTAACTTCGACGCTGGACAATAAAGCACACAAATAGTAACAACTGTCCCCAATTTCCCAGAATAGACTATCAATTTGACAGGTTTTGCCCAGGTTTGGGAAATTTTTTGCATTATCCCCTGATTTTTACAACCTAAAATTTATCCCATGATTTTCCCAGGAACCCCATATTCCCATGACGAGTATGAACCCTGTTATTTTTTTATGTTTAATTATATATTTATTTTATACAATGCAGGGTAGATATCAAAAAATTTGCAAAATTCTCTTAATGCAGCAAACAAATATATGTGTGGTAAAATAGATATTGCATAAAAATGTTTAATTTTAACTTATTATGAATTAAAATGTTTATTAAACTACATGATATTGAGGTGTCCAAAACTAGTACAAATTGAAATAAATTACTTAATGAATTATTACTCACAATCTGAAATATTCCATAAAAAGTTATTATAATTAACAGAAATGCAATTCCATTTACTTAAGAATGCTGTTGTTATGATTTAATATGCTTTAATCAGTCAATAAATTATAAAATTTCTGCTTCAACTTTTCTCTAAATGTGGCTAAAACTGGAGCATTCACTTTAACATAACTTTTACGTTTTACAAAGTAGGCCGCAAAAAAAAAAAAAAAAAATAATAGTAATAATAATAACCGATATTAACCGCTAACTAATTTTTAGGCTATCCGGTGAAAAATGTTTGAGAAATTCTTGTTTTACTATTAATTTTAAAGCAGGCCTAACTGTAAATGTAAACATTAGTTTACATTTTTGTAACTCACATCTACAATATTTAAAAATTAAATTTAATGATAAAATGAAATAACAATACAAACAATAATTAGTAAAGCACTTACCTTTTATATTTAAAGTAAAACCATGGCCACGTGCTCCACAATCCCGATCGTTCGAATCGAATACATGCAACACAGATCCGCTCGCCGGTAGCCGCCATTGCAAAATTCCCTCCAATTCTCCAGCGATGTACTGTTGCCACTTTTCACTGACAAAGTTATACACGAATGGCAGGATATCGATGCCTATTCGATGACGCGCTAGAAAATTATAATATTTATGGTCTCAAACTTACACCATAGGGAGCATGCATTAGTGGCATGCTAAACAACTGTCATGTGTGGGATAGTTGACAGATAACAGTATTTAACGATTTTACAGGGCCTCTATTTAATATCGCCTGCCTTACACTATATTGGCATCACTTGTACGATATAACATTATTTTATCATTAAAAAATGTCGCAATGGTACATGAAAATCGATGTACTTGACAATCATGATAAACTTGACATCACATAGTGACTTTTTTTACAAATATGTGTTTGCTGGGTACATATTCCAAATTTCAAAGTTGTATCCAACAGGAAATGGATGAAAAATGGGAAAAGACGACACGCACCAGGGTACCAGGTGCGTGTCGATATGCACCAGGGTACATAATTGGCGTCAAAATGGCATTATTTTACCTGAGATGGTAACCCGGCTTTATTTATTTATTATTTTTTATTTACTCATAAAATGTTTATTTACTTTCATTTCCTTTTTTTAATTATATAAAATATTTCTTTTTATAGTTATTAATTATTATTATTTTATTTACTGTAAGTTCTTTTAGAAAATAGAAAATAATTTAAAAATGTGTATGTAAGCGTAATTTGAAAACGAAGTTTTCGCCAAATGGACTTTGAAAAAAATTGCGCCAAATCTGATGCGCTTGTGGTATCCGTGCCGAAAAATTAGTGACCAGAATTGACTTCCACACACAAACAAAATATAAGTTAAAAGAAAACATGCAATAGAAATAAATATAAAGGAAAAATGATGTCACGAAAGAAACTTTTTATTTAAAAACGTAATTGTTTCTAATTTTCACACGCGAAATATATAAAACATTCTTTTAGCGATCAAAAAATGCTATTAAGAGATTATCAGAAAATCTCAAAATCAAAGTTTTTATGACATTTTTTTAATATAAAGAAATAACATTTTTATTTTCCTGCATGATTAAATTTTAAAATGTTTTATTGCATTCAATATTTTTGAGTGCGTTAATGATTGTCTGAGCGAAGCGAAGTCTTTATACTCAGAGATACGTAACGATGTTAAAATTCAAAAAAATTCTTTCGTCAAGCAAATCTCAAAAAATACTTGTCGGATTTTGATTCTGTTTGTACCAATAGGTACCCATACGGCACAAACTCGTCCTGCGGACTTACGATAAGCGTCTTATTCAGGATATAGCCCCGTCCGGCGGACATCCTATAATATCCGATAGTTATCCGGCGGACGTCCGGAGGAGAGCAAAAAGCGACACCTACTCACGTCCTCCGGACGTCATTTTTCGACGTTTTTAGGATGGCAGTTGGACGCGCACAGGACTAGGTAAAATGAATAGAATTGTGCATCCTCTGCTTCTCCGGCATAAAATGATGCAAAGCATTGAAAGAGATTAGTAATTTTCTAGCATTCATTTTGAATGCTTACTTTTAAATGAATATTTTTATTGCGATTTATTCATTAGGAGTTATGTTTGGTTAAAAACAACAGCAAATATAATCATTAAGAAAAGAATATAATAATCAATTAATAATAAATAAGATTAAAAAAAAAAAAAAAAAAAAAAAAAAAAGATGAGGAAGATGCAAATGAAGTTGCTCTACGTTTCATTTCTACATGATTTTCTGATTTTTATTTATTTTATCTCATACAGGAAAGAGGGTATAATGCAACATTTTATTTAAAAAATACTGGTAGCCTGGACAATTACCCAGATAATGGCTATTTTTTAATAGAAATGTTTAGATAACCAATGTGTAAATATAACACCACTGTGCAAGATAAAATTAATAAAAATCAGAGCACCTTTTGGAAAGAACAGATGGGGCAACAGCACTTCCCCTCTAATTATAAATCATTCTTCTTCTTTTTTTTTTAATTAAAACATTTTTCATTAGATTTCTTTTTATATAATTGTTTGCTGTTGTTTTTCACAAACATATAATAATTCTTTATGAATAAATTACAATAAAAATATTAATTTTAAAATTAGCATTAAAAATGAACTCTAGAAAAATACTAATCTAATTAAAGTGAAATATATTATTTCTGTTCTCAAACATCCTTTAATAAAAACTAATAAGTAGTACATAATGAATGAGATATAACTGGATAGGATTCTTTGTTGACTATCTGATATATTGAATTTACTTTATACTTTTTGGTTAATATCATACACATTTCAGATTTCAACATTCTCTTTTTTTCTATGTAAATACACAATGTACAAGGTGAAAATTTTTGTATTCATTTCAAAAATGAAATTGTGAATATGCAAGAAGTTTTTACTTAAAAAGAAAAAATTGAGTATGCACTAAATCAAATATTAACAAAATTCTAAAATTTATTATTGGATTTTTTTTTTTTTTTTTTTTTTTTTTTTTTTTTTTTTTTTTACTTATTTTCCATAATTTTATTAATTCTCTCTTTTCTTGATTAGACATGTTATAAAAATGAAAGAGATAAAAAAAAGGTAAAAGTAATTTTTTACTATATGCTTAAAAAAATGAAAACTCAGAAAAAAAATACTTCATTCACAAAAACAAATATTCTCTCTTTTTTTTTTTTTTTTTTTTTTTTTTTTTTTTAAACTTATTTACACTTCTATAAATTGAAATTCTGAGAAATACATTAAAAAAAATATATGCAAGTAACCATTTTGCTGAATATTTGCTACTAAAAATTTCTGTCAATCAATTATTTATATCATTTACCTTAAAACAAAATCTTTAACTTAACACTTTAAGAAACTTATGATGATCAATTGCCACTAAAATAGCATAAATTTTGGGAATTTTTAATATAAATGATAGGAAAAAAAAAAATCATGATATTATTTCTTACATACAAAAGCAATTACACAATCAATTATTAAAGTTCGTTAAACATACTTGTATTTTTAGATAGATTTAAGAACATTTTCCCTTCTCTTTATATTTTAATAGCTTCAATTATAAAAACACAGGATCATAAGAATTTGATAATACTTACTCTATCAGATTTCATGATATTTAACACTTCTTACCTGACAACTTGTTTTGTTCTTCATAGTTGTATTTTAGATTGCAATAAGTTTTTGTTTCAATTAAGTTATATATTTATTCAATTTAGTTTTTCTATGTATGCGATTCCATTGAATTCTTTAATTTTTATAGTAAATGTATGAAAAGTTTGATATTAAGCACATGAAACATATAGTAAAATCCTTTTTTAATATGCCAATAATGTTCTTTTCTTTCTTTTTTTTTTTTTTCAAAATTCATAACAAAACTGCAACTAAATCTATTTACATCTTTTATTCCAATATGGATGTAATATTTCTAAATAATAACACAAATACATTACTCATTGCTATAAAATGCATCAATTTAAAGTTTTAAAAAATTCAATTTCTAAAAAATGTGCATTTGGAACCAATGTTAAGGGGGAAAACATCAAAATAAAATAACAACAATAAATACATTTATTATTGATAAACTTTAATTTACATTTTCGGATTTTTTTTTTACATAACATTTGCATTCTTTTACATGGCATAATTATGTCTTTAATACTTCTTCAATATGCTCTCCTGATATGTACTTTTTTTCCTTGACAGCACCTGAAAATAATAATAATAATAAATAAAATAAAAAATAAATAAACCTAATTAAAATTCAGAGTAAAATATCATTATGACTGCAAAAGTTAAAAAAAAATGTATAAAAGGAAATAAGGAAAGTTTCAATTTTTGAGTAAAAGAAAATGCAAAATTTAATAATTTTTTAACAATCTTTAGTAGTTTTATGGTAGTCAGACACAGATGATAAATTGCCAAATATTCTGATTTCATTTATTTTAAATATAGCCATTCACAGTGTTCTTGCTGACATTTGACCAACAATTAGCCGAATTATTAACATTGGTCAAACCAACGTTAATAATTCGGCTAATTAGAAATAAAAAACATTCACCAAATGAAAAAAATATTAGCAAAATAGATTCACCGTATAGCGGTAAAAAAAAAATCTTTAATGTATTCCCTTTTTTCAATAAGTTCTAAAATATCCTAATTTTGTTATAACTGCGACAATGATTGTTATTAATCTAATTTCAAGTATTCAATACAAATACATTAAAAATATTTGTATATGCATGTGTATGAAAAAGAAAAAGAAAAAGCAAAAATTGAGTACTACGAATTTGGCAAATCTAAGTGCTTGTTTACTTGCCAAATGAAGAATTTAGTCGCAATTTGGCACAATGGCGAGTGATAGCAAGAACCATGGCCATTCACTTATTTCGTATAAAATACATAACACTTACATTCTTTTACATAAATACCAATATGTGAAAAATAAAAGGCAAGAAAGAATGCTGTGAGCAAAATTTGCACATGGCTAGAATAAAAGTAAATAATCTTACTACATAAATCAAAATAAATATATGCAAAAATATTTAAAAGTGAATATATATAGCAAAATTCAAATAGCATTGATATATATCACACAATCAAATTTCTTGTGCTTCACTTAGTCTCCCAGAGGACGTATATTTTGTTTTCTTTCCTTTTTTTTTTTTGATTGAAAATAGTTTATTTGTATGCCTGTCATCGCACAGGCTTTGAATTTTTATTCATTATGTATGAAAAGGGGCTCTATTTTATACTCTTGCAACAAATTTTCAAAAATATTAAAACACTTAATTTTAAGATATAGCTATAATATACAAACAAAACTGAAAATACAACATAGCAATTGTTTGTCTGGAATCAGTTTCCAAACTGACACTATGACTAAAAGCATAATATATACAGTATGGAACCATTTATCTGGAAACCAGTTATCCGTAAAACCAGTTACCAAGAATTTTATTTCTAATAGGCTGATAATGGAATCTTTGCAGAAAAAAGTGTCATATGTGGCCAATTTGACAAATGCATTGCTTGAAACAATTGTATAATTTGATGACAACATCTGGTTTTTGAAATGGAAACATATTTAGTTGTACTTTAGATGTTTTCAATTTTTATGCAGAGGAAACAGAAAAATTTTTGTACCCAAAGGATTCCTATAAATTATATTCTTTCGAATTCTATTTTTTAATTTTACTTGCATCTGATTCTTAATTCAAGTAATCTAATAATTAATTGAAAATTAGAAGTAATACTATAACCACATATATTCCATAAAACTTACCAAATGGATGCTGGTTTAATGCCTAACCAGTAAAGCAGAAAAAACAGTTATTTGGAATATATCTGCCCCAACCAATTCCGGATAAATGGTTTTGTACTATAATTTTCTTTTTCCATATTTAGTTTTGGGTGTAACTTTCAATTCTAAACCCGAATTATATTTTACTTTAAGTTTCAGATTCTCAATATATTACATGTAAATAAATAATTAAATTTCTCAATATATATTTATTAATGAAAACTATAGAACAGATGGCTATTTACTTACTTATAAAAATTGTTTTCAACTTAATTTACAACAAAAAATTGTCTATATTTTCTCTGCAAAGTTTAATTTGCTTTTTTATTTAATAAATAAATATACAATTGAACTAAAAACAATTATATTTCTGATGATTATCATTTGATTACATTAAAATTGTAGAAAAATCAATAATAGTAAAAAAGATTCAATTACAGTAGACTCTCTCAAATCTGCACATAATTTACAGATGTAAACAATGAAACAGTTAGTTCAAATATAGAGACAAAATTTGACCTTTTTATTTTTATATACATTCCATATATATTTTAATTTATAATTTTTGCTAATATTACTGAATTCATGTTTTATCCTGAAGGAAGAATAAATTTGTGAAAAAATTGAAGATATTGCTGATATCACTGGTAATAACAATTTTCTTACCAATTATAATTTATACATTAATCAAGCTTTTTTGGTTATTAAGTCTGGCTAAACCTGAAATAATATTTCCTTGTTTTATGATTTTGATGTGAATTAGTAATGTACTTTTATGAGGCAAGTTTCATTGAATAATTTAGGAAAAATACATTTCATCTTTATAATGAATATTTAATCATTCATAATCGGTTATTAATTTGGCCTTTGCTTTTAATATTTAAATCATTTGAAAATTATGTGAATTTTTATTATTTTACTTTATTACTTATCATAATATTTCATTATACTGTAATCATTCATTATAGTTTCCAGAATAGTTGACCAGAAATCTGCAATTGCTAAAATCCGCACAATCTCTGATCCCAAGCTGTGCAGATTTGAGGAAGTCTACTGTATTAAATAAAATTTTCAACGTTATCATTTCTAGTAGTTGCCATTATTGTAATAATTTTGCACATGTATTTTCATTTTTAAAACAAGAAGTTCCATTTATTTCTATGACAGAAAACTCATGGACTTGCCTTTAATTATCTTTACTTGGATACTTTAAAGAATGTATGAATTAATATAAATTAAATATGATTAAAGAATATATAACAGGAAGATACACATATGCATAGCTTTGGTAAGAATTTATTATTTTATTATGATGTCTTATTTAGAAATATTTAAAGAAAACTTACCAATTTCAAAATTGTATTTAGAACTGAGCTTTGACTGCTGAATAGTTGCAGGATTTATCCATATATACTTTCATTTATCCATGCTGGGACTTTACGGATTCTACAATTTGTGCCTAAAAAATAATAAATAAAATAATTGAAGCTACATAAATCAATTAAATAAAATTTAATATAAATGATCACATGTGGCATCAAGAAGAGCTTCCATTATTTTTACATTTGACCTAAGTAAATTCAAAGAAATTAAGGTACCTTCTCCATTATTCCACAGAGTTTGTTGCTTTAAATCAACATAATTGGTTTTAATCATGATTTAAATTCATGATTTTAATCAATGGATTTTTTTTTTAAGTCATTGATTTAAATCAGATTTTTAAAAATCATTTTTAAATAAACTGAAAATATAAACAAACACATTAAAGCTTTTTAATATATTTAGTTTTTTATAACACAGATAAGCAATTAGTTTTTAGAAAAACAATATTTAATCTTTATTAAGTAATAATGTACAAAGTTTAGAAAAAAAAAACTGGCTTTAAATTTCATTTAAGGGTGTATTCGAAAAAACGCTTTTCCACCTTCAGCTGCTCGAAATTTTCCGATACAATTTCAGACATATTTTTTAAAAGTAGAAACATGAAATTTGCTGAGGGGATTTTCGAAGAGACGTATAAGGTGCCTTGTGATGTCTTTTTACGCTCAATAGATTAGAATTTGATTTATGAGCAATTAACTTTTCAGGAAGACCCTTTTTTTTCACTCCCAGCTCCCAGATCTCCCACTACGGAAAAATTGGTTCAAATTGCCGTTTTTGATTGCTTTTTTTTAAAAATATTTTTTGCACTTATCAAAGAATCGACAATCACAGCACCTTGAGTAGTGTCTAAATAAGAGAATCTGTGAGTTTGGTGCGTTTGAGAGCAAAAGTGAATTCAAAACAAATCGGAAAATAAGCAGTTTGAATCAAAATACACCCTTAAGTCAAATTTGCAAAAGTAAGGAATTTCTGTTTAAGCACGAATATACTAAATATAGGAATATTTACTTGCCTATTACTTAGTATAGTATTTAAAGAAACTCCTGCAAGTTTCTAAACAAAATAATCACAATAAAAATGCCATGTCTTTGAAACATTGTATTATTTTTTTGTTTTTTGTTTTAAGATCATGCAGTGCCGAAACTAGGGAAGTAAAGAGAGGACATATGTCTCGGAAGTCAGAGCGAAAGGCAAAGAGAGAACCGAATGAAGATTTTGTCTTTTCATAAAAAAATATATGTAGATATATATACATGTACGTATATATCGAGTACAAAAGAAACCCACATGATAATGTTAAAACTTTGGGATTGTTCTTTTTAAATTTGTGAAAATAGAAGTGACTTTATTAAAAAATAAATCTGCAACCAAAATTTGAAAAAGAAAACACTAACTTGGTTAGAATTCCATTTCAACTATTCTAAAGCAATAAAAAACATTTAAAACTACTGATATGCAAAACAGAAATTCTAAAAAGAATGTTCTCATAGGCCTAACATTTGTTGTCCAGTTTCTTCACATGACTAATGAAGACTCTTAACGCTCAAGCTAATCTTAATACTTTGTGAGCATTGTTTACATATTTCTTGCTAGCATTTTAATTTTTATTAATTGTTTTTTAAAGATTTTTTAATAGTGTACCTATGATTGATAACTTTAATTGGGTGTGAGGGGCAGGGTGTCAAAATTAAAGTTTGCTCCAGGCCAAAACGAGCAAAAAAGGCTAGTTTTGACCCTGAGATCACGTACATTTGCAAAATTAACAAAATACATGGAATGGAAGGCTGAAAGAATACTTTAAATAGATTAAGCAAACAAATAAAGCAACATTAATGCATGATTCAAATACATTTATTTGTACTTTTTCAGGGTTCATACTCATCTTCCAAGAAAAAATCCCCTGAGAATCTAATGATGTATTTTTCAGAATGTACAATTTTTCCATATCAACAATTAACAATATTTCAATATTAATTATGATATGATAATAAAGCATGCAAACAGTAACAATTGCCCCCAATTTCCCAGAAAAGACTGTCATTTTGGCAAAATTTCCCAAGTTTGGGAATTTTTTTGTATTATCCCCTGAGATTCCACTGATTTTTACAACCTAAAATTCATCTCCTGATTTTCCCAGGAATCCTATATTCCCCTGATGAGTATGAATCCTGTTTTTAGGTCAAGCATCAGAGTTATATTTACACACACATTGTATATACATATATGTGTAACACTGGTACCCAGCTTAACTGAAAAATATGCATTTATTCAGTGGCACAGCCAGAATTCAGCTCTAGGGAGGGGTTTTGAGTTTCTGATAAAGATGATTGCCAATTATTTGAATAGCCGGTTAATAGAATCAGTATCTACTAATTAGAATATTCACTGTATAATACTTAAACTGAAAGAGCATCTGTGTGGTAGGAAACCATAATTTTTTTTAGCATAATGCGTCTAAGAAAAGCGACTTAGTACAAATAAGCAATTTTTACTTAACTGATTCATGTAATATGCACTTTCACAGTTTTAAGTATAATTTTTGCCAATTAATTGAATCCTTTTATTAAATAAAATCTGAATCAATAAAGCAACGGATTCCGAAATGTGCCGAAACATTTAAATATTAAGTTTGGTTTTGATTCATATAAGCAGCAATTATAGCGATCTTTCTTAGCTCTGGGAGGAGTATTAACCCCAAAACCACCCCCTTGGCTGCACCAACTGCATTTATTATTAAATAGATGCAAATATTTGCAGCAGTATTATGCTTCAACTTTAGATATTGTTTCCTATATTTTATTGAAGAATTATTTCTTTCAAGAGAAGCTTCACTAACACACTTAGCAGCGATTGTAAAAAATGTGATTTTTACGCATGGTAAATATAGAAAGATAAACATTAAATGATTTTATGGATTAAAAATTGACAAAATGCAATTGGATTACAATGACTGAATAACCTGTTTTTCTAAAGAAATAAGTTCTATAATTTTTTGCAAGCTCTAAGGCATACAAATTTTGTAATATTGTGATTTGTTGAAGAGATTTATGAAATATTTCGAAGCAAATAGGGGTACAACTCACTCTATTAAAATAAAGGCAGGGCTCTGCATTTTTAAAAAATGATTTAGAAAGAACATAGTCAAGGTTACTGTCATCTAAAACGGAAAATATGCAGATGAAATAGGCTAGTCTAAAAATCTTTTCTTAGAAAATGCAAGTCAGTTTTTAAATACATAAAATAAAAAAGCAACTGCAACATGTTTTTTAAATGAACAGTTATAACAGTGTATTTTATCTTTTTTTCAGGGGTATGTATTTCACTGAATATCTCCTGCCCCCCCCCCCCCCTCCAAAAAAAAAAAAAAAAAGCAAGTTAAAAACGATTATGTATAAATAAAGACAAATTGAAACTGCTAGTGTTACACAGAGCCAGCAATTGGAGCTTTTGCCATTGGGCCACATGTAGAATTATTAAATTTGTAAACCCTTATTTTACAAAATTAATTTTATAAGCAAGTTATTCCTGGAATAAAAAGATATTTTATGAATATTTTTATTAGATTTTTAAAAGATAAATAAATGTAATGGTTAAATTGATTTAAAAATTGAATTTAAGACTTTTTAATATTTTTATTTGCTTCTCCTTAACAAAACGAATGCTTAATGTATTTTTAAACTAATACATTAGTGTCCAAACAATCGATCGTAAATAATGTTTTGGTCAGACACATATTGATCTACCTTTAAAAATAATACTATTTCTTATAATTTCTTTAAAAATATAATAAATAAAGTTTGTTTTATGATTATACCGCATTATTATTACGAATATTTACATGAAAAATTGCTATAACTGTTTATATGTTTTCTATGAAAGTTGTCTGTTTCATGGTATTAGATTATAAAAAAAATCGTTATATTTTGGTACAAATCTCAAGAATTCATTCTAAAAGGTTAATATTTGAAAGTTTACTTACCTTTAATATAGACATATTCAGATCCTTTATAGTAAAATTTTAATTGAAATTCCATCCAAAAATCCATTAATACAACATCGCGAATGTTGACATTTCTGGCGCATGCGCACTGGTAATTTCGCTGTTCCGAAGATACTGTACTGCTCATCGTGGATTGCTCATCCGGATTCTGGTGTCCTCCGGACGTCTTAATCTGACGTTTACAGGATTCGATGGTTATAGGATTACTTCTTCCGGATTCTGGTGTCCTCCGGACGTCTTAATCTGATGTTTACAGGATTTGATGGTTATAGGATCTCCCGGATCTGTGTAGGACCGCATAGGACGTCCGGAGGATGGTTTTGGCCGTATGGGTACCTATGAAGGTAATCTGGTGAATGCACTACCCACGAAAAATTAGTCCCAAATAGTTTAAAAGTTATATTTAAAAAACTGATAAAAAAGCACAATTTATTTGCATACGTCACAGAAACTTGTTGTGCGTCATTTTTCACCAGCTGGATATTTTCGTAGACAACCGAATCAGAGTGCATGGAGTAAATAGTTGTCTTGACGAAGCGAAGACTAATACACATAGTACGTAACGATATTAAAAGTCAAGCATCTCTTTCGTTAAATTTCGTTAAAGCAAATCTGGAAAAATACATATCGGATTGTGATTCAGATTGTACCAAACGGTACCTATGAGAGTAACCTACTGAATGCACCTACTTTCAAAAATTAGTTCCAAATAGTTTTAAAACTATTTTAAAAAAACTGATAAAAAGCCCAATTCATTTGCATACGTCACAGAAATATTGTGTGCGTCACTTTTTACCGGTTGTATATTTTCGTTAGATTCCCAAATTTAAGCACATGGAGCAAGAAAAATACGCAAACAATTTTTAAGTACAATTAATTATATTTAAACTTAAGAAACAAACTGAAAAATAATTTTGTTCTTGTTGTTAATTTAAAAGAAAAGACTTAATTCTTAGTAACTTAGTATTAGCATTTGAGATTTTGCGATAATTTTTATAATAGCACTTAATAGCCGCCATTAGCATCTTTTATATTTCGCACCTTCGCACACACAAATTGGAAACAATTATGTCGTGTTTAAATAAAATATGTGCTGAAATAAAATATTGGTACTTCTTCATTATCTCGTGATCAATTTCGTCAAATTGTACATATTCACATATTTTTTATTTTAAATAACGAAAGAAGAAATAAATTAGTGAAACATTGATAAAAATACAAATAAAAAGCAGTATAAAAAACCACTTGATAACATTTTAAACACATGTTTACATTGTTTAATGAGACATTCACGATCATTCATGATTTGCATCTTACCTTATTGTTTGGCGATAATTTTTTGGTCTACAGGATAATCAAGTAATATCAAAAAAGGAACTATAGTTGAAGCAAAGAATATACAGTTATAAGTAATAAACATAGTAAAAAATATGAATGTCACAATAAATCGTAAAACTCTTATAGCAATATTCAAAAACAACGTTCTCATCAATTTGGCGGGAAAAAAAATCGCGCTAACAAGTAGCTTATATTTTTACTCATAAATGACATCTGTGCCATATTTACGAGTAAAAATAAGCATAAACGATCATCAGGTTTGAAATCTCAATTTCTGAAGCCCCAGCTGGACCATGATTTATAAAAACGCCAAGGTAAAGATATTATTTGAAAAGTATCATGAAATTAGAGCAGAGATATCATTTACGCATATCGGGTTTGGCGCAAATTTCGCGAAAATCATTTTTGAATGAATTTCGATTATTTTAAAAAGTAACAATTTAAAAAAGGACGATTAAATTTATGTTACATAAACATAGAAAAAAATAAGCAATTTATTAATAAACAAACAATAGCCAGATCACCATGCAATGTAAATGATATTTTGGCGCTAATTATATGGAAAAGTTCCATATCCTGTTCTAAATATTTTGGCAAGCTTTATTTTATTTTATTTTATTATTATTATTATTATTTTGTAATACTTGGTTATTTCGTAGACCAATTGCGCCAGACTACATAAATCGCCAAACTGTTTGTCAAATTACATAAATTGACCTAATTTGTATTTTAAATAACAGAAGAATAAATACATTTTTAAAATGCAAAAAGAAATACATATTAAAAGTTGAATTAAAAATCATTTTATGACGTAACAAGCACGCGTATCGTAATTAATGACAAGTAAAAGTAACATTTACAATCATCCAGTATTGGCATGTAACCTTATAGTTTGGCGATAGTTTTTGATCGACAGGATAACCAAGAAGTACTTTTTTTTCCATTAAATAAATCGATGTGGTTGTGATCTTCAGTCTGTGAGGTTGCTTTTTTCTGCACTTTCCAACAAAGCTGAAAAATATTTATGCATTCGGTTTGTCTATCCGTCTGTCCACACTCAAACATCCGTAAATATACACCGATTTATATACAATTAGAAACCTTATTTAGGGCCTCCTAGGCATGTTTGATATTGTATATGAAGTATGTGGGATTAATAGTTTATTTACAGAGGCACCCAAAAGATTTCCATTACAGTATGGTCTATTGGGGGAAATCCTTTGCAGAGTATTTTAATGAAATTACGCTATTGCAAATTTACGAAACTTATATAAACCACTGAATTTTATTACGATTAAGTTATAACAGGATATTCATAGCATTTTTAATCCAATTACAAGGACACACAAAAGAAATCGGTTACAATACTGTTTTTGAGCAATAATTTCTGGAAATGCGTTTTCAATTTCGGCGTACGCTTTTAAATTTAGCGGTTTTTCTAGGTGTCCTCAATTAATATAAAATATTTAGTAACTATAGTCGCTGTCTGATCCGTTCGTCTGTATCTCCACATATAACAGCACAAAAACTATCCTACGGAATCGTTTGAAATTTTAAATATCTATTTGTTGTCGAATTTTGTTGAGTCGCTGCAAGTTTTAATAAAATCTGATAAATTCGAATACAGGGACAATCAAAAGTATTCCGTTACATTACGCCGATGGGATGAAATAGTTCCAAGCTCTTTTTAATGATGTTAAACACATCAAAACATAATGAAATTGATATGCATTTATGAAGAGCACTAGAATACATATTTTGTAGAACATGTCACGCAAAAAATATTTATTCATTTACATGTCACCACAAAAGAATTCCATTATAACATAGTATGAGGGGTGGGACATTAACTTTTCAGCTTTATTAATCTAGGAACTTTATCATGAAATAATTTTCTCAATTGCCACTAGCAGGCCTTTTAAATAACCTTTTTTCCGGTAAAACGGCGTAATTGAGTTCACATTGGCGTATTTGAGCCAGCATGTTATGCTGAAAAAAATATGTTCAGATTTTTAAATCACTTGTGATGACACTTTGACGGCTCAAAGCTTATGCAGACGAGATATTCAGATCTCGTTCATATCTTATGCTATTGTCATTGCCAACAGTGGAATAATCGTAAAAAAGTAGAGAATATACGCTCTAAGCAGAGAATATATGCTCAAGTTTTAGAATAATACTAGAATGTATGTACTGCGGCTTTTTGAGAAAGATGGTGAGGGAGATAAGGTGATTCTTAAAAAATCCAGAAAGTATGCGGCGTATACCTCTGTAAACTCTTTACTACATTAATGATTGCCGATTCGTTTTATTTTATGTATGCTAAAGCAAAATACAGCTCAATTTCCTGGGAATGGGTTTAAAACGAAAACAAATTAGCGTATGTAGTGGCCAGCATGCACGACCCATTTAAATCAGATTGAGCATATCTGGAACACACTCGAAAAGACAGATTGTATTCCTTTGACGTTTTCGGGATCTTTATGTATTTTTTTTTTTTTTTTTTAAGTGAGAATACCCCCAATTTTTTATCGAAAACCTCACCGCATAAATTGAAAACAGATGTAGATATATTATTATATATTAATTTTGTTCTATCTATTTAAGGGCACTACACACCATATAAAAAAATCCCTCATTCTACTCAACCATCATGATTTGCGCCAATTTTAGGTACTAAAATTGATGTGTATATTCTTTACGTCATTTCAAAGAGTTTAAATTCCTATACAAGATATTTTAGCGCTTTGTTAGCTGTATTCTTCAAATTTTATACTTATGCGTGACTGTTTTGTATAGTTTGATTTCCCATTTTTTAACCGTGTATAGGAATTTGTATGTAATATTTTGCAAATGTACCATTCACCGTGCTCTTTTTTATCATTTCAATTTGTGACAATATGTAATCAATTAAAGATAGAATCTTTTTACTTTTAGCATATTATTTTAAAAACTCTGTTCTAAGCAATATCGCTCAGACTAATCCCTCTGAGGGAAGTCCTAGTTACTATTTACTCCATGTACTGATTCGGTTATCTACGAAAATATCCAGCTAGTGAAAATCACGCACACCAAATTTCTGTGACGTATGCAAATAAATTGTGCTTTTTTATCAGTTTTTTTAAAATAACTTTTAAACTATTTGGAACTAATTTTTCGTGTGTAGTGCATTCACCAGATTACCTTCATAGGTACCTATTGGTACAAACAGAATCAAAATCCGACAAGTACTTTTTGAGATTTGCTTGACGAAAGAATTTTTTTGACTTTTAATATCGTTACGTATCTCTGAGTATAAAGACTTCACTTCGCTCAGACAACTAGGACTTCCCTCAGGGGGATTAGTCTGAGCGATATTGCTGAGAACACACATTTAATAACTTGAGATAAGTAAAGAAAATAAGATGTTACCTTTAATTGGTCATTCATTGTGATAAAATATAATGATGAAAATAAGCATATCGAATCGTAGAACTACAAAATCTTGTTGCATATACTATTTTTATAAAAGACTAGGGGGGCCCCGCCCCCCAGCTTGCTATGCTCGCCAACCCTCCGCGTAATCACTTCGCGATTCCAAATTATTGGCTACCCCTGCTTGCTGCGCTCGCCAATATCCCATGGTATGAATGAGCAGTTGCAGACCTTTCAAATGATGTGTCACACGACTGGTGTTGTAAAGAAATTAAAAATGTGCCCCTCTGGGGGGCAGAGGGGGAGGCGACACAAAAGACATCCATAATATGAATAAGCAGCTGAAGACCTCTCAAATGATGTCACACGACTGGTGTTGTAAAGAAATTAAAAATGTGCCCCCCTGGGGGGCAGAGTGGGGTGACACACAAGACATCCATAAAATGAATAAACAGTTGCAGACCTTTCAAATGATGTGTCACACAATTGGTGTTGTAAAGAAATTACAAAATGCGCCCCCTCTGAGGGCAGAGGGGGGGGGTTACACACAAGATATCCATAATGTGAATAAGCAGTTGCAGACCTCTCAAATGATGTGTCACACAATTGGTGTTGTAAAGAAATTAAAAATGTGGCCCCCCTGGGGAGAGCCGAGTGTGGGGGTGACAACAAGACATCCATAATATGAATAAGCAGTTGCAGACCTTTCAAATCTTGTGTAACACGACTGGTGTTGTAAAGAAATTAAAAATGTGTCCCCCCTGGGGAGCAGAATGGGGATAACACACAAGACATCCTTTAAATGAATAAGCAGTTGCAAACCTCTCAAATGATGTATCAAACGACTGATGTTGTAAAGAAATTAAAAATTTGGCGAAATATTACAGTTATCGCCAAGTTGGCGTCACTTTGACAACTAATTTTGGTCGCCAAATTTGGCGATATATCGCCAAGTTGGCGACAAACTTGGCGATTGTTGGCGATGGTAACCTTTCCTCTCTTTATGGTAACCCATATGGCGATGCATAGACGGAGCCCTTTCCTGATTGGTCTATTCGACTCATGGAAGGAGTGGACAACCCGGATTCGTTAGTTCCGGAAATCTTCCACATCAGCATCATTCCAGGAGTCATTCCTTTTAAGGCTAGTTTTTTTTTACTATAGAAGGAAAAGCAAACCATGCATGGATATAAAATTGGAAATATGCAAAATGTTAAAAGTAATACAGAAAATAAAACACCAAATTTTCCTATATTTGAAATATAGCTCTTTGAAATGATGTCATGAGCAGAAACAGAAGCTTCGCACCGATTTGAGAAACTATAAATAACATAAACTATTATGTTTGAAGAGAAATGGAGTGTATTTTATATGGTGTGAAATCCGTCCGAATAGTTTATAATATTGGATATCTGTTTTCCACGGATGCAATGAGGTTGTCGATAAGAGTTAAGGAATCCTTTTTTAAAAATTTGTCCTAAACGAGCACTTACATCTTATAAGTTACTGTGATGCCAAAGTTATAGTTTCTGACCCCAACAGTATCCTAGAAATTGCAATATTCACAATAAATTGGGTTTAAAACTTTTTCTAGAAAAAAAATGTTTAATATGTGAAATTAAATTGTCGAATGTTTTAGAAATTGTTCATAACGAGAATATTATATCTTAAAAGTTGCCACCAAAGAAAAAAAAAATTTTAAATTTTTAGTCATATCAACATCAAAGAATTCTCAATTTTAGAACTTTTTTTGCTCGTGCATTGATGATTATTGTTCCTACGCAAAATATAGTATATTTTGCAGCAAAGATGGTTACCAACATCTTTTGCCCACATTTTTTTAAATCGGCTAGGTACTCCCAATGATAACGAAAAACACACAAACGTTAATGCTTTATAGCATAGAAATACAGAATCAAAAGCTATTTATCTCCTATTATGTACACATAAGTTATCTAATTAGTGCTAGCAGATGCACTTCGAAATATACATAGATCAATATAATGCTTCATTTTTCTTTTATTAGTATTTCTTAGTATTAATTTTTCATTTATTTGTATTATTCAGTAAAAAACTCACTTTCTTAAGCCCGAATTACGTCAAACTTTTTATAAAAGCGCCTAAGTCCATATAACAGCGAAGTATTGTGAAGAGTATTAAATACAAGGTAGTAAGACACTTAGCCAAACGCAGGTAATAAATCGCCAAATATTGTCCTTTTCGCCCTCTCTCGAAATGCATTTTTTTTTCGTATATTTAAAAAACACGATTTTGAGTCATCTTATTTAAAATTCAAATAAATAATTGAGAGGAAGCAATAATAGCATAAGTCAAAACATTCATAAGTCAACATCAAGGAATTGTATCGTAGTTACACATGTGGAAAAAAGCTGCTTTCGGCCAAAAAACGTTGTCTTCACTAAATTTGAATCCGATTAAAAAAAGTACCGTGATTAATTAAAATATTATAGGCAAAGCTGCCAAGTCTCCGGCATTTTGGATACCGGTATTTTAATACAGAAAATGCTTTATTAAATTGGAACATTCTGCGGATTTAAAAAATAACTTTTCCTATAAGAAAATTCTGCTATGCAATAAGCAAGGGTTTGGCATCTCTATATAGGAATATTTCGTAATCTACTTTTTAATCTTAAAAAAAGCAACGACCATTTTTCGGGTACAAAAAGTATTGCTAATTGTTCCATTTTGCATACAAGGTACTGATTGTATTATTAATACATCTATGGTGATAAATTTCCAATAATTTTTCAAATCCCATTTATTTCATTAAAAATATAAATCTTTTATTCATTTAGTTTAAAATAAATGGTTTTTAACTAATTTCATAATACTTTTGAAATATCGCTTTTCATTGAAATATTCATACTTAATCCATAACGTACATAATATGACTCTGTTATTACATAAGTCACCTTTTTATTATCATAAAAATTATGTTTTTACTGATTTTTATTAACTCAGTAGGAAAAATTTTGTGTTTTGGGCAATAGATGTCCGCATTTCCTATTATTTATTTAACAAAATTCTTTGTATTTAGAAGAATTTTTATTTAAATAGGAAATCCAGATGTCGCTGTTAATAAAGAAAAAAGTTACAAAAAAGGGTACAAAACGAGTAGACACATACTATCAAATATGGAAAAACGACGAATCTCAAAAAGACGTCGTATGAAATATCATCTTTTAAAGCAAAAAAAAAAAAAAAAACGAGGTCTGATTATCGAGCCTACTGATTAAAAAATGTGCATTACATTAAAAAAAAGATGCTGCAAATATTGATTTTTTTCTTTTGTGCAGTTTTGGCTTCGAAAGGTGCGCTATGTTGCAAAAAGATATAAGCGCCTATGAAAACACACCTGGTAAGCTTTCATGCTCAGTTTTACAAATAAATATGGCACATATATGCCCTATATACACCGAGGTACCTAATCGGTGCCAAAATGGCGTTTAGTTGCCTAACATGCTGGTTATCATATAAATGTTATAATAAATTGTTCTAAAAATATTATCATTTATTGATTGTTATATCTTTTTTAATAACAGGAAATGTTTCATTTATTCCTTTTTTTTTTCATTTTGAAATAAATAAATAACGTTGTTATAGCATGCTATATGCATCTGGTAATCAAAACGATGTTTTCGCCTAATTGGCATAAAAAATCTCGCCAAACCCGGTGCTTATATCTCTAGTATATTTTTATGTATAATATAATTGTTTTTACATACCACTTACTTCTTCTGGTATATAGAAATAGGTAAGTGGCTCCTTTATTTAGTATAAATTGTATAAAACTTTAAAAAATAGCCCCGTTGCCCCTTTTTGGATCGAATTAAAAGAAAAATCAATGTCTAATTCCAGTATTGCTCCCAGGTATGCATACATACTCCATATTTCAAAGTTGTATGCCAATAGGAAACGGATGAAAAATGGGAAAAAATGTCACATATGCACCAGGGTAGATAATTGGCGTCAAAATGGCATTATTTTACCTGAGATGGTATAACCCGGCTTTATTTATTTGTTTGTTTATTTACTCATAAAATGTTTATTTACTTTCACTTCTTTCTTTTAATTATATAAAATATTTCTTTTTATAGTTATTAATTATTATTATTATTTTATTTACTGTAAGTTCTTTTTGAAAATAGAAAATAATTTAAAAATGTGTATGTAAGCGTTATTTGAAAGGGGAGTTTTCGCCAAATGGGCTTTGAAAAAAATTGCGCCAAATCTGATGCGCTTGTGGTATCCGTGCCGAAAAATTAGTGAGCAGAATTGACTTCCATACACAAACAAAATACAAGTTAAAAGAAAACATGCAATGAAAATAAATATAAAGGGAAAATGATGTCATAAAAGAAACTTTTTATTTAAAAACGTAATTGTTTCTAATTTTCACACGCGAAATATATAAAACATTCTTTTAGCGATCAAAAAATGCTATTAAGAGATTATCACAAAATCTCAAAATCAAAGTTTTATGACATTTTTTAATATAAAAAATAAGTTTTATTTTCCTGCATGATTAAATTTTAAAATGTTTTATTGTATTCAATATTTCTGAGTGCAAAAATGATTACTATTTACTCCATGTACTGATTCGGTTATCTACGAAAATGTGCAGCCGGTGAAAATCACGCTCACCAAAATTCTGTGACGTATGCACATAAATTGTGCTTTTTTATCAGTTTTTTTAATATAACTTTTAAACTATTTGGAATTAATTTTTAAAAGTAGGTGCATTCACCAGATTACCTTCACAGGTACCTATTGGTACAAACAGAACCGAAATCCGACAAGTACTTTTTGAGATTTGCTTGACGAAAGAATTTTTTTGAATTTTAATATCGTTTCGTATCTCTGAGTATAAAGACTTCGCTTCGCTCAGACAATTAAACTGTAATTAAATGTGTGTT